>CP136055.1:537162706-538383620 GCA_032464435.1 Aegilops umbellulata
ATTACGTGTATGTGAACATTTATTTTTGTCTATTAATTTTTTTCCACGCGACAAATGTATTAGCAAAAAGAAAACCTACAGCCATGGCCCAATTTGGCCCAACTGACCGAGCAGCCCACTAGCAAAGCGTTCATCTTCCTCCTCGCGCACATCTGTACGTTCACGTACAGAGAGACATCCATGGCTTAGGCTGCACCCCAACGCTTCCTCTCCCTTTTCCCGCAACCACGGACCTCCTGAACCGGTTCCCCATGCTCTCTCAACTCCTTCCCTCCAGTAGTGCGCCTTAAGGCACCCCTTAATGGCCATTGGAGCTCAAGGAAACTGCTGCTTTTACTGCCGTCAATAACAACTATGAAACCGCTCGATTCTGACCTCCCCTTCTCCTATAAAAGGTACCCAAACGAGAGCCTCGAAGCCACTCACTAGGCCATCCGAAAACCCCTCTCTGAACCTCCTCCTCTGCGAGCAATTGCTTGTCGGAGTTCGGCAACTCCGGCGACGCTCCATGCCGCCACGGGACAAGTACGAGCCTGTCATCTTATCCAAAGGACTCCCCTTGTCGACCTCTTTGCCGTTCTGCTACTAATTGACGTTGGGGGCCTTCTTCCTCAACTCCGGCGACCTTTTTCCCCAACTCCGGCGACTAACTCCGGTGAGCACTGTGTAAATCCCGTAATTGTTTTTCAGAAAAATACTCAAACTTTAGAAATTCATATCTCCTAGACCATAAGTCCGATTCGACAAATTTTATATCCACGGATTCGTTGAGACACGAAGTTTATCATGAGACAAAAATATTTCACTTTTGGAAAATTAAATTTGACACAAATTTAAAATTTGTATTTGAGTATTTTTGCTATATCTATTAATCTGTAATTCTTTTGAAAATGTTTCCTTCAGCAAAATTGATCTTTCGGTCCATATCTTGTTGTTAGAATTTTTTTTCCTAATTGTTCACCTATGTCTAGCCACTGTTTCAACCTTAACACTTCATATAGTTTTTCTTTTATCGTAATTCAATTTCATCATTAGTTTAATTTGATTTTTGATTCAGCTTTCTTGAGAAGATCATTAGGAACCTCTCTGGTCATATGCTATTATTATACAAATTTAGACTTCACGAGATGTTACATACATTTTGTAACATAAATCTTTGTGCCACAAACTCCATCTACCATTTTCATTATAGATTTTGTCGTAGAACCTTGCCTCACAACTCTTCAGCCCGTGATCTTCACTTTGACCCAACCCTATAACAAAACCTATATCATATTTTCATTCTTGATCTTATCTCAACCCGTAACCAAGTCCTAACAACTTATGTAGGAATGTTTTTTTATTTTGTATTGTAATTTTAATATTTTATTTGGATCTTTATTTGGATGTTGTTGTGTGTTAAAGTACTTTCTTATATCGTTAGATATATCGTAACGAGAAGGAGAGACGACTCAATAGAATATTTCATCTTCATCAACAGTACAAGGCAAGTTACATCTTAATCATGTCTTTTTATACCTATGTTTTATATATGCATTTAGTCCTTTTATGTAGGGTTTGCATGAATATGTTAGTTGGCTACATTATAAATCCAGTAGTGCAATGAGGTAGGTCTGAGCCTTTACTTCTTTGTCGCCAACGTTGTAGGGATTTTTGTTATGCCATTGTAGACGGGGATTGGTATGTGAGATCATGAAAGTTGTGAGTGATATAATAATTAAGGGTAACCTTAAGGCGGCAACATTAACACACATTTGGGTGGATTGGTAAGGGGCACACCAGTGGACTTTCCTGGTCACCCTGGAGAAACCAGTGGACTTGCCCAGGGGATCCCGGAGTACCCGTGTGATCACCCTATGGACTGCCACCCAGGCTCAAAGGGATTCATCAATTTTTCATGACTAGAAGCTTACCTGCACAGCCATAAGCTATTATGGGCTCTGGCTTAGTTGGGTATGTTGTGTGACCTCTTATAGTGGTAGACTAGCAGATGTAGTTATATATGTAGGTGTACCGGTCTACCCAGGGTTAAGAGGGAACACTTCAGAAAGACTATGTCTCGATCTTCCGGCTCTCAAACACCAGGCAGTGCGAGGACTACAAAGGAGGTGATCAAGTCTTGTGGGGAAAAGTGTGCAAAATTCTGCAGAGTGTAAAACTAATCGATTAGCCGTGTCCTCGGTTATGGACAATTTGAGCATCTAGAAAGTGGGAATTGAGCGATCTCATCACTCTTAATTAATTTAATGGGTTTTAATGAATTTGGTATAGATTGAATGGAGCAACCATCTCAATCATATTATGATGAATTATGTAGTAACAATATGATATTCTTTTCATGATAGGGAAAAATTAGCTTTATGCAAATTAAATTTAGAACCATCCACCAGCCATATTGCATGTATAAATATGACATTTATTCATCTCTTGTGGTGTGACTTGCCAGTACATTCAACGTACTGACCTACACGGCTGCAACATATTATGTTATAGGTATTATCCGACAAGTAAGTGATATGATAGGGTTACGGTCCGCACTCAACTTGTCGATGGCATTGATAGGACTCCACACCCATTTGCCTGTTTCCGCTGAGATTCTTAAGGTGTATATATATATATATATCAGTTTTTCGTTACTTATACATGTGATTGCACTTTGATATATACATTGATGTACAGTGTGTGCTAGCATACTGATCCAGGGATAGCAAGGATACACAGAGACTTGACCGTCTGAGGTCGGGTCGCTACATGAGTTGTAAGTAAATAAAAGTGTGATGATCATCATTTTTAGAGCATTGTCCCAAGTGAGGAAAGGATGATGGAGACTATGATTCCCCCACAAGTCGGGATGAGACTCCGGACGAAAAAGAAAAAAAAAGAGGCCATAAAAAAAAGAGAAAAGGCCGAAATAAAAAAATGAGAGAAAAAAGAGAGAAGGGACAATGTTACTATCCTTTTACCACACTTGTGCTTCAAAATAGCACCATGATATTCATGATAAAGAGTCTCCTATGATATCACTTTCATATAGTAGTGGGAATTTTTCATTATATAACTTGGCTTGTATATTCCAATGATGGGCTTCCTCAAAATGCCCTAGGTCTTCGTGAGCAAGCGAGTTGGATGCACACCCACTTTGTTTCTTTTGTTGAGCTTTCGTATACTTATAGCTCTAGTGCATCCGTTGCATGGTGATAACCCACAAGTATAGAGGATAAATTGTAGCCTCTTTCGATAAGTAAGAGTGTCGAACCCAACGAGGAGCTAAAGGTAGAACAAATATTCCCTCAAGTTCTATCGACCACCGATACAACTCTACGCACGCTTCACGTTCGCTTTACCTAAAACAAGTATGAAACTAGAAGTACTTTGTATGTGTTTTTGGATAGGTTTGGAAGAAGACAAAGAGCGCATAAATAAAAGGTAGGGGCTGTTTAGATAAATACACAACTAAATTAGTTTTAGTAAAGAGCTTGTTGTCACGAGAAAGTTATTTGTCCCTAGGCAATCGATAACTAGACCGGTAATCATTATTGCAATTTTATTTGAGGGACAGGCATAAGCTAACATACTTTCTCTACTTGGATCATATGCACTTATGATTGGAACTCTAGCAAGCATCCGCAACTACTAAAGATCATTAAGGTAAAACCCAACCATAGCATTAAAGCATCAAGTCCTCTTTATCCCATACGCAACAACCCCCTTACTCGGGTTTGTGTTTCAGCCACTCACACAACCCACTATAAGCGAATCATGAACGTATTGCAACACCCTACAGCGGGAATCCCTCACGCCTGCGCGACACGGAGAGCACCATAGGACAACACCAATAATAAAACATGCAACTCAAACCAATCTTGATCATCAAATAACCCATAGGACAAAACGGATCAACTCAAACATCATAGGATAGCCATACATCATTGGGAAATAATATATAGCGTTGAGCACCATGTTTAAGTAGAGATTACAGTGGGTAAAAGAGGGGTTACACCGCTGCATAGAGGGGGGAAGAGTTGGTGATGATGGCGGTGAAGTTGTTGGTGGAGATTGCGGTGATGATGATAGCCCCCGGTGGCACTCCGGCGACACCGGAAGCGAGGGAGAGAGAGCCCCCTCCTTCTTCTTCCTTGACCTCCTCCCTAGATGGGAGAAGGGTTTCCCCACTGGTCCTTGGTCTCCATGGCATGGGAGGGGCGAGAGCCCCTCCGAGATTGGATCCGCCTCTCTGTCTCTCTCTGTTTCTGCGTTCTATTTGGCTGCCCTTTCACCGTTTCGTATATATATAGAAATCCGTAACTCCGATTGGACTGAAATCTTCGCCATGATTTTTCCCCAAAAATTAGCTTTCTTGCGGTCGAAGAAGGGCATCAACCGCCTTACGAGGGGCCCATGAGGGTCAGGGGCGCACCCAAGGGGGTGGGGCGCGCCCCCTGCCTCGTGCCTCCCTCGGGCACCGTCTCGCGTGGATTTTCCTTCCCATATTCTCTGAATATTCCAAAAATAATCTCCGTCTGTTTTTATCCCGTTTGGACTCCGTTTGATATGGATATTCTACGAAACAAAAACATGCAACAGACAGGAACTGGCACTGGGCACTGGATCAATATGTTAATCCCAAAGATAGTATAAAAAGTTGCCAAAAAGTATATGAAAGTTGTAGAATATTGGCATGGAACAATAAAAAATTATAGATACGACGGAGATGTACCAGCATCCCCAAGCTTAATTCCTGCTCGTCCTCGAGTAGGTAATGATAAAAAAGATAATTTTTGATGTGGAATGCTATCTAGCATAATCTTGGTCATGTATCTAATCATGGCATGAATATTAAGACACGAGTGATTCAAAGCAATAGTCTATCATTTGACATAAAAACAATAATACTTCAAGCCTACTAATAAAGCAATCATGTCTTTTCAAAATAACATGGCCAAAGGAAGTTATCCCTACAAAATCATATAATCTGGCTATGCTCCATCTTCACCACACAAAATATTCACATCATGCACAACCCCGATGACAAGCCGGCAAATTGGTTCATACTTTTTAACGCACTTCAGCTTTTTCAACCCTCACACAATACATGAGTGCAAGCCATGGACATAGCACTATAGGTGGAATAAAATAATATGATGGGGGTTATGTGGAATAGACAAAAAGGAGAAAGTCTCACATCAACGCGGCTAATCAAGGGGCTATGGATATGCCCATCAATTGATGTCAATGTGAGGAGTAGGGATTGCCATGCAACAGATGCACTAGAGCTATAAGTATATGAAAGCTCAAACTGAAACTAAGTGGGTGTGCATCCAACTTGCTTGCTCATGAAGACCTAGGGCATTTGAGGAAGCCCATCGTTGGAATATACAAGCCAAGTTCTATAATGAAAATTCCCACTAGTATATGAAAGTGATAACTCAAGAGACTCTCTATATGAAGAACATGGTGCTACTCTAAAGCACAAGTGTGGTAAAAGGATAGTAACATTGCCCCTTTTTCTTTTCTTTTCTTTTTTTGGCGGGCTTATTTGGCCCCCTTTTTATTTAGGCTTCTTTAGCCTCTCTTTTTTTGGGGCAATGCTCTAATAATGATGATCATCACACTTTTATTTACTTACAACTCAATATTACAACTCGATACTAGAACAAAGATATGACTCTATATGAATGCCTCCGGCGGTGTACCGGGATGTGCAATGATCTAGCATAGCAATGGCATCAAAAAACGGACAAGCCATGAAAACATCATGCTAGCTATCTTACGATCATGCAAAGCAATATGACAATAAATGCTCAAGTCATGTATATGATGCTGATGGAAGTTGCATGGCAATATATCTCAGAATGGCTATGGAAATGCCATGTTAGGTAGGTATGGTGGCTGTTTTGATGAAGATATAATGAGGCTTATGTGTGACAGAGCATATCATATCACGGGGTTTGGATGCACTGGCGAAGTTTGCACCAAGTCTCGAGGTGAGAAGGGCAATGCACGGTACCGAAGAGGCTAGCAATGATGGAAGGGTGAGAGAACGTATAATCCATGGACTCACATTAATCATAAAGAACTCATATACTTATTGCAAAATTTTATTAGCCCTCGAAGCATAGTACTACTACGCATGCCCCTAGGGGGATAGATTGGTAGGAAAAGACCATCGGTCATCCCCGACCGCCACTCATAAGGAAGACAATCAATAAATACCTCATGCTCTGACTTCGTTACATAACGGGTCACCATACGTGAATGCTATGGGAATCACAAACCTCAACACAAGTATTTCTACTAATCCACTACTACCCACTAGCATGACTCTAATATCACCATCTTTATATCGCAAAACTATTGCAAGGAATCAAACATATCATATTCAGTGATCTACAAGTTTTATGTAGGATTTTATGACTAACCATGTGGATGACCAGTTCCTGTCATCTCTCTAAATAGATATAAGTGAAGCATGCGAGTTTAATTCTTTCTACAAAATATATGCCCACGCTCTAACAAATATAAGTGAAGCAAAAGAGCATTTTACAAATGGCGGTTTTCTATGTAAAGAGAAACAGGCAATCCAAACTTCAAATGATATAAGTGAAGCACATGAAGCATTCTATAAAGCCATACTCAAAAGATATAAGTGAAGTGCAATGAGCATTATATAATCAACCAAGGACTATCTCATACCAGCATGGTGCATAAAATAAAAGAGAAAACTAAATGCAAAAGGCGTCCAAGATTTGCACATATCACATGAACGAAACGAATCCGAAAACATACCGATACTTGTTGAAGAAAGAGGGGATGCCTTCCGGGGCATCCCCAAGCTTAGACGCTTGAGTCTCCTTGAATATTTACTTGGGGTGCCTTGGGCATCCCCAAGCTTGAGCTCTTGCCTCTCTTCCTTCTCCTCACATCGAGACCTTCTCGATCATCGAACACTTCATCCACACAAAACTTCAACAGAAAAATCGGTAAGATCCGTTAGTATAATAAAGCAAATCACTACTCTAAGTACTGTTGCAAACCAATTCATATTTTATTTTTTCATTATGTCTACTGTTATATAGCTTTTCCATGGCTTAATCCACTGATATAAATCAATAGTTTCATCAAAACAAGCAAACTATGCATAAAAAAACAGAATCTGTCTAAAACAGAACAGTCTGTAATAATCTGAACATTCACCATACTTATGATACTTGAAAATTTCTGAAAAAATTAGGAAAAGTAAAAAATTTGTATAGAAAGACATTGCTAAAAGAATCAGAACCATTTGACATTCCAGTAAAAAATGTAAAATCGAGCACTACAACCAAAGTTTCTGTCCTGCACTGTACAAACCAACAATCATTGTAAACATCCTAAAGGCAAACCTTGGCACATTATTTTTATAATACAATGGAATTGTACAAGGGGATAATTATTTTTGTTGAAAAGTTTATGTAATCAAGATTCACAAAGTTTGCGTAAGCATGAACAAAGTTCAAGGCTAGCTCCCACTTCAACAATGCTCGTCTTTCTCACTTTCGCTTTTCTTTTTGAAAAGTTTCGGGTTACCCTATTTATTTTTTGTTTTTAAACTATATAAAAGCACTCAACAGAAATAAATGACTCTCTAAAACTTCTGGGTTGTCTCCCTGGCAGCGCTTTCTTTAAAGCCATTAAACTAGGCATATAGTGCTCAAGTAGTGAATCCACCCGGATCCCAAGCTATATCAAAGCCAACTTTAATTAGCAATGATTTGGCATTTAGTAGTGAGCGCAAGGCAACATATATCATGCAACAACGAAATCTAACTCTCTTCCTATGCATCGGCATGTCATAAAAGAACAATTCATGCACACAAAGTAAAGGCCAATGCATAGTATAAACAGTTTGTTGCAATTTTATCATGTTGGAAACATAGAGAGGTGGAGATATAGTTCCTCTCTCATAATAATTGCAAGTAGGAGCAGCAAGAACATGCATATTATATTCATCAAAATCATCGTGTGCAACGGTATAAGGCAACCCATCAATATAATCCTTAATAAGGGTAAACTTCTCCGATATAGTATAGTTGGGAGAATTCAAAAAGATAATAGGACTATCATGCGTGGGTGCAATAGCAACAATTTCATGTTTAACATAAGGAACTATAGCAAGTTCATCTCCATAAGCATAATTCATATTGCCATCTTGGCCACAAGCATAGCAAGCATCATCAAAAAGGGATATTTCAAGAGAATCAACTGGATCATATTAGTCATCATAACAATCATCCTTCGATAAGCACGAAGGGAAATTAAACAATGTATGAGTTGAAGAGTTACTCTCATTAGAAGGTGGGCACGGGTAGCTAATCCGCTCTTCCTCCTTTTGTTCTTCGCTCTCCTCATCATCTTTTTCATCCAATGAGCTCATAGTTTCATCAATTTCTTCTTCCATAGACTCCTGCAAAATATTAGTCTCTTCTTGGACAGCGGAGACTTTCTCAATAAATGCATCAATATCGGAATTGAATTCATAACTGGAATAGCAATATTTAAGGATAGCTAAATTTTCAGGTCTATAAACAGCATCATAAAGATTTTCAAACTCTTTGAACATAGATTCAATTTCATAAGCACCCATAAAAGCACAAATTCTTCTATTTGTTCCACATCATAGTAATCATATATGCCATTAGCATAAGAAGCTAAGGTTTAATTATCATTAAATTTGCATAAAAAGGGAAGGTGTGGAGCCTTCATCCTAGAGCAACAAGTATAATCATATCTCAAGCATAGTTTCCTAGCATACCACTTCAACATATGAATTTGATCCCATAATAGTTTCCTTTTTGAGTCAAGCGATAATCCCTAAAGTATTCACGTTGATCTAACGTGTCTCCCATTACATAACTGAATGGGGTTTTCTCAGGATTATCAAAGTAGTACATAATATCTTTCACATAATGAGCATCGAGGGTTTTAGGAGGTTCCCCATATCAATGAGTAGCAAGTAAACCCAATTTTTTTTGGTATTTCGTGTTCCATATCCATAACTAAATATAAAGAACAACTAAGAACATCAAATAAAAATTACCTAGTGATAAAGCAAAAAAGCACACACGAGAATATTCACCCCACGCTATGGCTCCCCGGCAACGGCGCCAGAAAAAGGTCTTGAGAACGCACAAGTATAGGGGATCAATTGTAGCCTCTTTCGATAAGTAAGAGTGTCAAACCTAACGAGGATCTAAAGGTAGAGAAAATATTCCCTCAAGTTCTATCGACCACCGATACAACTCTACGCACGCTCGACATTCGCTTTACCTAAAACAAGTATGAAACTAGAAGTACTTTGTAGGTGTTTTTGGATAGGTTTGCAAGAAGATAAAGAGCGTGTAAATAAAAGGTAGGGGCTATTTAGATAAAGACACAACTAAATTAGTTTTAGTAAAGAGCTTGTTGTCACGAGAAAGTTATTTGTCCCTAGGCAATCGATAACTAGACCGGTAATCATTATTGCAATTTTATTTGAGGGAGAGGCATAAGCTAACCTACTTTCTCTACTTGGATCATATGCACTTATGATTGGAACTCTAGCAAGCATCCGCAACTACTAAAGATCATTAAGGTAAAACCCAACCATAGCATTAAAGCATCAAGTCCTCTTTATCCCATACGCAACAACCCCCTTACTCGGGTTTGTGTTTCAGTCACTCACGCAACCCACTATAAGCGAATCATGAACGTATTCCAACACCCTACAATGGGAATCCCTCACGCTTGCGCGACACGGAGAGCACCATAGGACAGCACCAATAATAAAACATGCAACTTAAACCAATCTTGATCATCAAATAACCCATAGGACAAAACAGATCTACTCAAACATCATAGTATAGCCATACATCATTGGGAAATAATATATATTGTTGAGCTCCATGTTTAAGTAGAGATTACAGCGGGTAAAAGAGGGGTTACACCGCTGCATAGAGGGAGGGGGGGGGGGAAGAGTTGGTGATGATGGCGGTGAAGTTGTTGGTGGAGATTCGGTGATGATGATGGCCCCCGGTGGCACTCCGGCGACACCGGAAGCGAGGGAGAGATAGCCCCCTCCTTCTTCTTCTTCCTTGACCTCCTCCCTAGATGGGAGAAGGGTTTCCCCTCTAGTCCTTGGTCTCCATGGCATGGGAGGGGCGAGAGCCCCTCCGAGATTGGATCTGTCTCTCTCTCTGTTTCTGCGTTCTATTTGGCTGCCCTTGCACCGTTTCGTATATATATGGAGATCCGTAACTTCGATTGGATTGAAATCTTTGCCGTGATTTTTACCTAAAAATTAGCTTTCTTGTGGCCGAAGAAGGGCATCAACCACCTTATGGGGGCCCCACGAGGGTCGGGGGCGCGCCCAGGGGGTGGGGCGCCCCCTGCCTCGTGCCTCCCTCGGGCACCGTCTCGCGTGGATTTTCCTTCCTATATTCTACGAATATTCCAAAAATAATCTCCGTCCATTTTTATCCCGTTTGGACTCCGTGTGATATGGATATTCTGCGAAACAAAAACATGCAACAGAGAGGAACTGGCACTGGGCACTGGATCAATATGTTAGTCCCAAAAATAGTATAAAAAGTTGCCAAAAAGTATATGAAAGTTGTAGAATATTGGCATGGAACAATCAAAAATTATAGATACGACGGAGACGTATCACATGGCAATCCCTACTCACTCACATTGATATCTGTTAATGGGCATCTCCATAGCCTGTTGATACGCCTAGATGTGAGACTATCTTCTCCTTTTTTGTCTTCTCCACAATCACCATTCTATTCCACATATAGTGCTATATCCATGGCTCACGCTCATGTATTGCGTGAAGATTGAAAATTTTTGAGAACACCAAAAGTATGAAACAATTGCTTGGCTTGTCAACGGGGTTGTGCATGATTTAAATAGTTTGTGTGGTGAAGATAGAGCATAGCCAGACTATATGATTTTGTAGGGATAACTTTCTTTAGCCATGTTATTTTGAGAAGACATGATTGCTTAGTTAGTATGCTTGAAGTATTATTATTTTTATGTCAATATTAAACTTTTGTCTTGAATCTTTCGGATCTGAATATTCATACCACAATTTAGAGAATTACATTGAAAAATTATGCTAAGTAGCATTTCACATCAAAAATTCTGTTTTTATCATTTACCTACTCGAGGACGAGCAGGAATTAAGCTTGGGGATGCTTGATACGTCTCCAACGTATCTATAATTTTTGATTGTTCCACACTATATTATATTCTGTTTTGGATATTAATGGGCTTTATTATACACTTTTATATTATTTTTGGGACTAACCTATCAACCGGAGGCCCAGCCCAGAATTGTTGTTTTTTTGCCTATTTTAGTGTTTTGCAGAAAAAGAATATCAAACGGAGTCCAAACGGAATGAAACCTTCGGGAACGTGATTTTCAGAACAAACATCATCTAGAGGACTTGGACCCTACGTCAAGAAAGCAACCAGGAGGGCACGAGGTAGGAGGGCGCGCCTACCCCCTGGGCGCGCCCTCCACCCTCGTGGGGCCCACATTGCTCCACCAACGTACTTCTTCCTCCTATATATACCTACGTACCCCAAACTACCAGATATGGAGCCAAAAACCTAATTCCACCGCCGCGACCTTCTGTACCCGTGAGATCCCATATTGGGGCCGTTTTCGGTGCTCCGCCGGAGGGGGCATTGATCATGGAGGGCTTCTACATCAACACCATAGCCTCTCCAATGATGTGTGAGTAGTTTACCTCAGACCTTTGGGTCCATAGTTATTAGCTAGATGGCTTTTTCTCTCTCTTTGGATCTCAATACAAAGTTCTCCACGATTCTCGTGGAGATCTATTCGATGTAATCTTCTTTTGCGGTGTGTTTGTTGAGACCGATGAATTGTGCGTTTATGATCAAGTTTATCTATGAACAATATTTGAATCTTCTCTGAATTCTTTTATGTGTGACTGGTTATCTTTAAAAGTCTCTTCAAATTATCAGTTTGGTTTGGCCTACTAGATTGATCTTTCTTGCAATGGGAGAAGTGCTTAGCTTTGGGTTCAATCTTGTGGTATCCTTTCCCAGTGATAGCAGGGGCAGCAAGGCACGTATTGTATTGTTGCCATCGAGGATAACAAGATGGGGTTTATATCATATTGCATGAGTTTATCCCTCTACATCATGTCATCTTGCTTAAAGCGTTACTCTATTCTTATGAACTTAATACTCTAGACGCATGCTGGATAGCGGTCGACGTGTGGAGTAATAGTAGTAGATGCAGGTAGGAGTCGGTCTACTTGTAACAGACGTGATGCCTATATACATGATCATACCTAGATATTCTCATAACTATGCTCAATTCTATCAATTGATCAACAGTAATTTGTTCACCGATCGTAATACTTATGCTCTTGAGAGAAGCCACTAATGAAACCCATGGCCCCGGGTCTATTTTCCATCATATTAATCTTCCAACACTTAGTTATTGATTTTGCCTTTTACTTTACCTTGCATCTTTATTTCTCTTTATCATAAAAATACCAAAAATATTATCTTATCATATGTATCAGATCTCACTCTCGTAAGTGACCGTTGAGGGATTGACAACCCCTTTATCGCATTGGTTGCGAGGTTCTTATTTGTTTGTGTAGGTACGAGGGATTCATGCGTGATCTCCCACTAGATTGATACCTTTGTTCTCAAAAACTAAGGGAAATACTTATGCTACTTTACTGCATCACCCTTTCCTCTTCAAGGGAAAACCAACGTAGTGCTCAAGAGGTAGCACTAACCTTTTCTTGACTGCTGCATCTACTACTGCATCTAAATTAGTTTTGCTTATGTACTTCCTTCTGTATTTTTTAGTTCTTTGGTTTCAGGGTAGGCTTCATCCCACAACATCTTACCCCCTCCCAACGCACGCTCAGTCTTGGGCTTCCTGTTAACCCCCAAACCCGTATTCACTGCACGGGTAAGAGAGTCATCATACCTATAGCCATGGGGAGATTCATGAGGACCCGGTCCAAATTCATGCTTTATTTTTCTCTACAAAAATACATGTGTTTAGGTAAAGAATTAGTATGGTACGTAATAAATAAGTTGTGGGGACTAAATTATTAGTGGTGATTGAAGTTACCAAGTTCTCCTTCGTCGAGCGAAGTTCCTGTGTCGGGAGGACCAACTCCTTACTGTTCCCGGGACGGAGGCTGACTCCGTGACTATAAACTCCCCAATAAT
This sequence comes from Aegilops umbellulata, assembly GCA_032464435.1. NCBI lineage: Eukaryota > Viridiplantae > Streptophyta > Magnoliopsida > Poales > Poaceae > Aegilops > Aegilops umbellulata. The sequence goes on from CP136055.1 coordinate 537,175,955, forward strand.
GTCTCCCATGGGTGACATGAGTACCATGCCAACCCCTAGGCCAACAAGCATTTTGGAACCGTCAAAGTACATGGTCCAATGTGAATAAGTGATGTACTCTCGAGGGAGTTTGGCGTCCATCCATTCGGCCATGATGTCGACCAACACCTGAGATTTAATAGCTCGGTGTGGTTGATAAGTTATTTCAAAAGGTAGGAGCTCTATGGCCCATTTGGCTATACGCCCCGTTGCATCCCTGTTGTTAATTATATCACTTAATGGGACATCGGATGCCACGGTTACTGAGCACTCTTGTAAGTAGTGCCAAAGTTTTTGTGACACCATAAAAATGGGGTAGGATATCTTTTGATAGTGGGGGTAGCGTGTTTTGCATGGGGTTAAGACCTCGGAAACATAGTAAACGGGCTTTTGGACCTAGAAGTTGTGTCCCTGCATATCTTGTTTGACTACGAGTACTGCGATGAGCACCTGGTTTGTGGCCGAGATGTATAGTATCATCGGCTCACATATACCGGGTGCCGCCAGGATGGGGTTAGTGGTGAGGAGGGCCTTGTTGTCTTCTAGGGCTGCCGCTGCCTCCTTGATCTAGTTCAAAGTCTTTGTTTGCTTTAATAGCCTGTACAAGGGTAGGGAATTCTCCCCGAGCCTTGATATGAAGCGACTTAATGCCGCCATGCAACATACTAGTTTTTATACGTGCTTGAGCTCGGTTGGTACTCTAAATGGTCCAAGGCTCGTATTTTCCCTGGGTTAGCTTCGATTCCTCGGCTAGATACGATGAAGTTGAGGAGTTTGCCAGCTGGGACCCCGAAGATGCATTTCTCTGGATTGAGCTTGATTTGGTATTCTTCTAGGCTGGTGAATGTGTCACGGAGGTTGTCTACCAATTGTCCGACGTGTTTGGTTTTGATGACCACATCATCTACGTAGGCCTCGATGTAGTGTCTTTATCCCAACATGATTGAATCATGCGCTGATATGTGGCACCGGCGTTCTTTAGTCCAAAGGGCATCTTGTTAAAACAGAACAGACGTATGGTGTGATAAATCTGTTGTTGCATGGTCATAGTCTTTCAATTTTTATTTGATGATATCCTAAATAGGCGCCCAGGAAGCACAACGAATCATGCTCGGCTATGGCGTCCACAATTTGGTCAATTCGCGGTAGGGGGAAGGGGTCCTTAGGGTAAGACTTGTTGAGATCTTTGAAATCGACATAGAGGCACCAGGACCTGTCTTTCTTTGGTACCATGACCAAATTGGCAAGCCAGTCGGGGTGTTTTATGTCTCGGATGAACGTGGCCTCCAATAGTTTGGCCAGTTCCTCACCCATTGCTTGACGGTTGGGTTCATAGAAACACCAGAGTGTCTCTTTAACGGGCTTGTAGCCCTTTAGTGTATTCAGGATGTGCTCTGTGAGCCTGCGGGGTATACCTGGCATATCCGAAGGGTGCCATGCGAATATGTCCCAGTTTTACCTAAGGAAATTGCAAAGGGCCTCATCAATCTCTAGTTCGATTTGCCCCTATGGACGCCGTTTTAGCTAGGTCCGTGGGATGCACTTGGATTTTGACTATTTCATCAGCCGGCTTAAATGAGGTAGACTTCGGCCGTTTGTCAAGGATGACATCATCTCGATCGACTTCGGCTTGTAATGTGGTTAGTTCCTCGGCCGCGAAGGCTTCAGACAAGGATTCGAGGGCGAGCGATGTTGTTTTGTTCTCGGCTTTGAGTGCCCTGTCAGGGTTGCTTGAGATGGTAATGATCCCGTTTGGGCCCGACATTTTGAGCTTCATGTAGCCGTAGTATTGATTGGAATTTAGAGAAGGCGTCCCGCCCCAGGAGGGCATGATATCCACTCTTAAAAGGGGCGATGTGGAACGTAACTTCTTCGGAGCGATAATTGTTCGGCGTTCCAAATACCACATCCAGGGTTATTTTTCCGCTGCAGTGTGCCTCTCGCCCACGTATCATACCTTTAAAGGTGGTGCCACTCTGTTCTATGCGCGATTTATCGATGTGCATTCTGTCCAGAGTGTCTGCGTATATCAAATTTAAGCTAATGCCTCCATCCATGAGCACCTTCTGAAGGCGGACAAAGCCAGGCATCTTCGATGGTGCAGAATCTAGACACCAAATCGATAATTCTTGGAGTGTTTGGACATATAGGCGAGCGAGGGCGTTCGAAACGCCTTTATCCTTGCATCTGCGCTGGAAGGCTGTTATTATATCTGAGTCCTGGTAGTTTAATATCTTGTCTTTGACAGATAAGAATCTTGCTCAGAACTATCTGATTGATTCAACGGGGAGTTATTGCACGTAGGCCAGGTCCCAGACATCGGGTGGGCCTGAGTTATCTGGGGGATACTCGATGTGGGAGGTGGGTGGGTGACTTTCGATCTCTAGGGATCGTGGGCCCGAAGCCCTATCATCCTCATCCCGTGTCAGGTCTGTGGCCATCGGATCGGCCAGACTGATTCGAAGATCAGTTACATCGGCTGCCTCTAACCGACCGCTGTCTTAGTCACTTTCCAAAAAGTACCTCTGTCCTTCGTCTTTGAAGGAGGGTTCGGCAGGGGCTGGAGAGGAGTCACGGGTTGCCTCAAGCTCGTGAAGGAGGGACGACATTTCCGCTCATGGGAATCATGCCTGTGAGTTTTGAGTCGTTAACTGACGATCCCATCAATCCTTCTGTCGATCTCATAGCGAAACTCTCAGTGAAAGCACCAGTGTCAGTGTGAAAATCGGCATACCTCAGGGTAGGGGGTCTTGAGCTATGGATCTCGGACAGATAACAGGAACAAGGAGACAATGTTTACCCAGGTTCAGACCCTCTTGATGGAGGTCAAACCCTACGTCCTTCTCTTGTTTATATTGACATGGATGTATCGAGTACAAAGTTGATCTACCTCGAGATCGTCAGATGTGGTCTAACTCTAGGTCTAGGTGAATAAGATTGCATTGATGTCCCCTCTACGGGCTAAACCCTCAAGCTTATATACATGCCAGGGGGGTATCTATAGGGTTACAAGGTCGGTATCCAGGCGTGGAGGTGGTGGGAGAATTCTTGGAGTATACGACAAGTCTTCGGTAGGTTCGGCCTCGATCATGCCTCCAGCGTACGACTCTCTGAATCCATCTTGAGGAGAATGAGGGCCCATCAGCCCAATCTGAGGAGCATGGGCCCACTAGGTTAGTATCCCTACTCCATGACACCGTCACTCACTAGACGCCATACTCTCCTAGGTTGTGAAACCATTGCAATGGAGACCAATGCTCTGATACCACTTGTATGATCAAAATATGTCTAGAGGGGGTGATTAGACTATTTGGCCAAATAAAAACTTATCCTTTTTCCAGTTTTAGTTGTCGGCAAGTTTTAGCAATTCTACCAAGTCAAGCAACACCCTACACATGCAAGTCTAAGAGTTGTGCAGCGGAAAGTAAAGACTTTGCATATGAACGTAAAGGGGGATCGAAGAAATCAAATGCAATGAAGACGCGGTGTTTTTTTGGCATGGTTCTAATAGGTGGTGCTATTGTACATCCATGTTGATGGAGACTTCAACCCATAGAGGGTAACGGTTGCGCGAGTCCATGGAGGGCTCCACCCACAAAGGGTCCACGAAGAAGCAACCTTGTCTTTTCCACCATGGCTTACGTCCACGAAGGACTATCCTTACTCAGGTTAGCAGATCTTCACAAAGTAGGCAATATCCTTGCCCTTACAAACTCCTTGGTTCAACTCCACAAGATCTTGGAGGCTCCCAAGTGTCACCTAAAAATCTAGGATACACCACTCTCCAAAAGGTAATATATGGTGATGTTGAGATGAACTCCTTGTTATTGTGCTTCAAAAGATAGTCTCCTCAACACTCAGTCATTCTCTCATAGATCTGGCTTGGAGTGGAAATAAACTTGGGGAGGCTAGAAATCAAGGTTCAAATGGTTAGATTGGAATGCCTTGATCTCAACACATGAGTAGGTGGTTCTCTCTCAGAAAAGAAATGGTGTAAGTGTAGTTTCATTCTGGTTGCACTCGTAAAGAGAAGGTGGGGTTGGAGGGGTATTTTAGCCTTCAGCCAAAATCCAACCGCTATATCTTTTTGATTCAACTCGGTGACATCGAACCAAAAACTCGGTGAGACCGACCTGTGTAAAATATATGAACATTGGGCTTTTCAGTGAGACTGAACTAGAAATCTCAGACGGACCGAAATGCGATGACCTAGGCAAGACTTCGTTTTAGTATTTCCAATCATTTCAACTCGGTGATTCCGAAGTGAACGAATTGGGTTACAAAAACTTGGTCAGTGCAACTCGGTGAAACCGATCATTATCTCGGTGAGACCAAAATTCCAGGGTTTGGCTCTGGAAGTGTATAGGATCAACTCGGTGAGTCCGGATAGGATGCTTTCAGTTGGACCAAGTTGGACTTTTAGGGTTTGGACATATATTATTTGGAGAAAGTGGTTGAGCGTTTTTGGAGTAATATCTTCAAGCACTTGAGAAATTGAGTCACGATCAAAACGTCACCCCCTTTTAATAGTATTGGCTTTCCCGTGGAGTCAATGTGATCTTGGATCACTTAACCAAAATTGTAGAGTCTTGAAGCTTTGCCAATCCATGTCCTTAGCATTTTGAGGGTTACACATTCTCATGTCCTTGCCGTGCCAATCATTGAACTCTTCTAAAATCTATCTTGGAAAGTATTAGTTCATTGACATATATGTAGTTAAGAATTACCAAAACCACCCGGAGATTACTTGCACTTTCACCTCGCCCGTATGTACTTAATTATGTGGTCGTATTTTCCAAGCGTGGTTGTACGTATGTGTACACGATTTAGACGTTACTGGCTGACTACCACTCCTTACTCGGCCATGGTTCATCATGGCAGAGAGACTGATCCACCAGTATGTACGTACATGTTTGTGACCAGACAGATAATGCTATGTACGCTTCGACCTGGTGGGTCCCAACTTTCAGGGGGAATAAGGAGGCACTTCCTTTCGTACGAAGATAGAGATGGTGGGTCCCAGCTGTCATGGGGAGGATTCGACTTTTTGCGTCATAAGGAGGCGCTTCCTAGTGTGCGAAGATGTAGCTGGTGTGTCCCAGCTATCAGGGAGAGGAATATTTTTTTTGCATAATAAGGAGGCAAATCCTTCTGTGCGAAGATATAGCTGGTGTCGTGGAATTGTCACGGGAGATGTCCTAGTAGAAGGACTTAGTCGTGGAGCCATCGCAACTAGGTTAGCTTAAAGGGGTTAAACAGGACAAAGGACACAGAGAGTTTATACTGGTTCAGCCCCTTGCGGTAAAGGTAAAGGCCTAATCCAGTTTGAGGTGGTATTGCTTTGGTTTCGATTACTAGGGAGCGAATACGCTTGACCTATCTTTCGATCTCTTGTTTCTTGCCCTAAACCGCCGCCAGGTCACCCTTTATATACACAGGTTGACGCCCAGCGGCTCATGGAGTCCCGACCGGCTCATACACAACGTATCCGGCTCGGTGACTAATTTACACATGCCTTATTGTACAAGTCATACATATATGGCGGTTTACACCTGTTGGGCCTTAAGTCGCCTTTGGGTTTGGGGCCTTCAGTAAGCCTGCTTCGTGAACCTCCATTTTCAACATCTTCATGTGCTTTGTCATAACAAACCACCAGCGGTATAACCCTGCCCCTCCTAGGCGGGTCATACCCAATAGTTATATCCCCAACATTAGGTCCCAGGTTGATTTGAACTTGTTCATATCAATCTTCAACACTTAGGAAAAATCCTTCTTCATTTATTCTTGCGAGGCCCTGTAACCCGTCATGACGTCATCTCCTAGGATTGTGGTAACCCGCCGTGACGTCACATGTCATTAATATTACACAAAGCCCAAATCTTAATATATCTTCTCTTTTAATGAACCTCCGAAAGTCGAGGTGTCTGCGCCGTCACATATCCATTTTTAGCCTCCTTGGTTCCTGCGCATGCCACTTATCTTTTTAGCATTATAAATAGGGCCAGTGGTCCCTTTTCATTTCCCCCTTGCCTCCTCGTCTCTGTCTTCTACCTTGCGTCGCCTCAGCACCCGAGCTTTGCCGCCGCCGTCGACCTTTGGCCTCACCTTGTCAACAGCCGCTGCATCAACCTGAATTGAGCAGAGTTCATCCGCGCACCTCTGCTGTTCAACAGCTCCGGTAAGTTCTCCTCCTTCCTTTTCCCCTAGATCCCATTAGGTTTTCCATGAGTTCGTCAGAGTTCATCTTCGTTCTTCGCTATAGATTACGCTTTTTTGATTCAAACTTGGTACCCCTCCTGCGTGGTGGTAGTCATGGCACTCCTTTTTGCTATTAGGGCATCTCCTTTTGTATAAGAAATCCGATCTGGACACATGAACTGCTCAAGTACTGCAATTTAGGTCTAGATATTTTCCATTATCTGCAGTGCCGTAGATCTAAAATCATAGCATCAATCTGTGAAACCTGTTTTATCCAACACTTAGCAATTTTTCCTTTCTCAGATCTGTACTTCATTAATTGTGTGGGCGGCTTAACTCAGAAATAGTAACCCGCCAAGTACCATTAGTCCCCTCTTAAGCCGCCAATAGCTCATCTTTATAACTCTAATGCCAATATCCGGTTTAACACCTATGCATGCTTGATTATTGTTTGCCTTTTAAACCATCAGCTGGCTTAACCATATAATCTTGAACTGGCATAATCTTTCTTTTAGATCATCGAAAAAATGGCTAAGACATCCACTGCTTGCAACTGGGTCCAATCCCGGGGTACTGAAGAAGATCTGAACAATTTCGTTGCCACTGGCGCCCTAGCCAAGAAAGAGGACATCCACTAGAGGGCCCCTGGTGAAGAAAATCCTCCTAAACCCAAGGATGGAGAAGTGATTTTTTTTGCTGACCACCTGAGTCGGGGGTCTAGCCCACCCGGCTCAAAGTTTTTCCGTGATGTGCTTCATTATTTTCCAACTTCACCCTCAGGATATTGGACACAACTCCATGTCCAACATTTGCATTTTCCAAGTATTCTGTGAAGCTTATCTTCAAGAGGAACCCACATTTGATTTATTCAGAGAATTGTACTATTTAAACCGTAGACAGAGTTTTTTGACGGGCCCAACATCAAACTCGGTGGGCTTTCAACTCAAAAGAGGAAAGAAGTCAGCTTTCCCCATGCTAAGCCGTCGAGTCATCCCAAAGACTGGAACCAAAGTTGGTTGTATTGTCAAGACACATCTCCAGCTGGCGAGAACCCTCTGTCGGGTTACCGCGATCACCTACTTAGCAGTGCACATCCACTCCCCTCACGGCTCAGTGCGAAGGAACGGGCCTAATACGCGCCATCATTTTCAAAGCTCAGAGCCTTTATGGCCAACGGCTTAACCGTCATTGACTTTGTCCGGTGCTGGGTGACCTGGAGTATCTTGCCATTAAGCCGTCGCCCCGACTTAATGTGCGAATACACTGGCGATGTAAAAGATCCCCAGCGCCACTGTGACATTCAACTGTGTGATGCAGAAATTACTGATGCCACCAAGAAATTTCTGAACGAACCTTTAAAGGAATGCAACAAAACAGGACTTAGTCCTTTCAGCACCTTCAATAAGCCGCCATCCGTAAGTGTTGCACACCTTCCGCTGAATCAATATTTTCAATAATTATGCCCACTTATGATCTTTTTGACCTTAACAGGCTGATTCTCCATTTTGGAAGAAGAAACCACAAGATAAACCGGCTAAACCGGCTCGTACCAAAACCAAGGCCACCAAGAAGCCTGCCAAGAAGAAGACCATCGAGTCCACCGGTTTAAACATTGATGATGACGACGATAATAATGAGTCAGATGTAGAAGTTGACTCTCTTGGCTCCTTTTTTATACATCTCATTAACAACGATTGTTATCAGGACGACGCAGAGGCCAGCCGTGCAGATGACGTAGAGGTAACTATTCTTTACTCTGGCTCAGAACCTCTGCCAACACAGAAAACCCGACAAGGAAGCCAGAAAGTAAGCTTTTCTCACCCTCTAATCACCCACAAGTATAGGGGATCTATCATAGTCCTTTTGATAAGTAAGAGTGTCAAACCCAACGAGGAGCAGAAGGAAATGATAAGCGGTTTTCAGCAAGGTATTCTCTGCAAGTACTGAAATAAGTGATAACAGATAGTTTTGTGATAAGATAATTTGTAACGAGCAATAAGTAACAAAAGTAAATAAAGTGCAGCAAGGTGGCCCAATACTTTTTGTAGCAAAGGACAAGCCTGGACAAACTCTTATATAAAGAAAAGCACTCCCGAGGACACATGGGAATATCGTCAAGCTAGTTTTCATCACGTTCATATGACTCGCCTTCGGTACTTTGTTAATTTGATATGTGGGTGGACCGGTGCTTGGGTGCTGTTCTTACTTGAACAAGCATCCCACTTACGATTAACCTCTATTGCAAGCATCTGCAACTACAACAAAAGTATTGAGGTAAACCTAACCATAGCATGAAACATGTGGATCCAAATCAGCCCCTTACGAAGCAACACATAAACTAGGGTTTAAGCTTCTGTCACTCTAGCAACCCATCATCTACTTATTACTTCCCAATGCCTTCCTCTAGGCCCAAATAATGGTGAAGTGTTATGTAGTCGACATTCACATAACACCACTAGAGGCTAGACAACATACATCCCATCAAAATATCAAACGAATACCAAATTCACATGACTACTAATAGCAAGACTTCTCCCATGTCCTCAGGAACAAACGTAACTACTCACAAAGCATATTCATGTTCATAATCAGAGGGGTATTAATATGCATATAGGATCTGAACATATGATCTTTCACCAAATAAACCAACTAGCATCAACTACAAGGAGTAATCAACACTACTAGCAACCTACTAGTACCAATCCCGAACTTGGAGACAAGAATTGGATACAAGAGATGAACTAGGGTTTTGAGAGGAGATGGTGCTTGTGAAGATGTTGATAGAGATTGCCCTCTCCCGATGAGAGGAGCGTTGGTGATGACGATGGTGATTATTTCCCCCTCCCGGAGGGAAGTGTCCCCGGCATAACAGCTCTGCCGGAGCCCCAGATTGGTTCTGCCAAGGTTCCGCCTCGTGGCGGTTGAGTCTCGTCCCGAAAGGTTGCTTATGATTTTTTTCCCGACGAAAGACCTCATATAGCAGAAGATGGGCATCGGAGAGCCAACAGGGGGCCCACGAGGTAGGGGGGCACGCCCTGGGGGGTAGGGCGCGGCCCCACCCTCGTGGACAGGTGGGCCCCCCTCTAGTGAACTTCCGCTGGATATTTTTTATATTTTCCAAAAATGACTTTCGTGTAGTTTCAGAACTTTTGGAGCTGTGCAGAATAGGTCTCTAATATTTGCTCCTTTTCCAGCCCAAAATCCCAGCTGGCGGCATTCTCCCTCTGTCGGTGTACTAAAGTAGGGGTACCTTAGTACCCCGAACTTGTGCACGGGCAGTAGTAGCGTCCCGCGGCAAGGCTTGCCAGGGGAGCGACAAGAGTCTCCACGGCCCTTTCTGGGCCGGACGAAGGCCAAGTGATCGAGCCAAGAAGACCAAGCCCCGGCAAGAGGAGCTTGCCGGGCCAAGAAGGCGAGGTCCGCCAAGAGGAGCTTGCCGGGCCAAGGCGACAAGGCCCCGGCAAGAGGAGCTTGCCGGGACGGCTAAGCCGAAGCACCAAGGCCCCGGCGGGAGGAGCTCGCCGGGACGGCCAAACCAAGGCACCCCAAGAGAAGCCCGCCGCGGCGCGCCGCGTGCCCCGGCAAGGCCTGACGAGCGGCAAGCTCTCAGGTGCGGCAAGACAACCACCGCGGCAAGCCACTTGCCGCGGCGAACCACCACCTCAGGCGTGCGCTCTAGCTCACCTGTCCACGCGTCACTCTGGGGCTTCCCCAGAGGCACGTGGCGAGGCGCCGCGCAGCCTGGGGCGCGCGCGTGTCATGCGACGTTGGCGGAGTCGCCCCCGTGGCAAGCGGAGGCGCCCCTAACGGTCCGCCTCGGCACTGTTCAGGCGATCCAGACGGGCATTTAATGCCTTTGTCCCCCGCCGTCAGAGTTAGGTGCGATAGCACTGTGCAGCCACTGTTCGCACAGTTCCTTGCCATTTTTACCCTCACCTGCGTCGCTACCTGTGGAAAACCCCTTAGCATATAAAAGGAGGCCCATGCGCACGTAGAGGGGGGAGAAGGATCGAACCCTAGGAGAGAAGGAGGACACCCAGTAGGCCCTCGTCTACGTCTAGCTCCAACTTACTGTAGCTTCTTGCGCTCCAGAGCAAGAACTCCAATCAACCAGACATGCAGCAGTAGGGTTTTACGCATCCGTGCGGCCCGAAGCTGGGTAAAATCGTTGTGTGTGTGTGTCGCCTCGATCTGCTCTTTGTGCAACCTCCGCCCCCCGCCGAACCAACAAGGGGCTTTGTCCCCATAGGTGCTCGTGGAGGCCGATATCCCCCGACATCTTTGGCGCGCCAGGTAGGGGCGGCGTCGAGGTTGTGTGAACCAGGTCCGGCGTCCGCGCGAGCCAGACTCTCATTGTTTGCGCCGGCATGGCGCCGAAGAAGAAAGCTCCGGAGGCGACCGGTCCGTCAGCGCCGAACCCACCGCCCATGGAGCAGACGGGTGGTGGAGAGGACGCCGGCGGAGGAACGGGCGCCGTCGAACCAGTTCTTGGTCCCGCGACGTCCGAGCTCGCCCCGCGCCCCTCTCAGGAGGCGCGAAACCAGCAGCGTCATGGTACCCATGGTACCATACGCTCGCTGGACCCAGACCGTGCTGGTGGGTCCCAAGGCGCTCAGGACCAACATGCGATCCAGCGTGCCGGAACGAGCGTCGCGCGGCCGCCTGGACCGGGTGCTGCTCCTTCTAACATAGTTAGGAGTTCGAGCACATCCCGCTCCTCGCGCCGTTCGTCGCCTCTGCCCGCCACCCCAGCGGAAGCCCTCGCGCGAGCTCAGCTACTCCTAGACTACCCTCCAACGGCGGACAAGCTCGACGACTGGAGGGCGACCATCCAGAGCCTCATCGGTTTCGCCAACGGCGACACTCCGCGGCAGCACAGCGCGTCGCAGCCGCGGCCAGTCACCCAGGAGAGAACCGATGGCGCCAAGAATGGCGGGGGTGCGACCACCGTGCACTCCCCGCCCCAGAAGCCGCGGTCGCCGACTCGCCGGGCCCACCTCGACAACGACTCCACCGCGTCGTCGAACCCGCGAACTCGCCGCGACCAACGCCAAGTCCTTCACGAACGAAGGGAGGAAGACGCTCGAACCCGCATCGAGCGCAGGAGAGAGGCGCGACGTCAATCAGACCAGCGCGTTGAGCCCTCTGGAAACATGCCCGCACCGGGGGAACCAGGCGAACTGCCATATTCGGTAGGCTGCCCCGCGTTCACCCGCGAGCTGCGGCAAGTCCAGTGGCCCAGCACAAAGAACTTCAAGCCCGACGTGCCCGAGAAGTACGACGGCAAGTCGCATCCGTCTGAGTTCCTTAGCATCTACACCATTGCAGTGCAGGCTGCCGGGGGACGGGACGATAAGATCCTTGCCAACTACTTCCCGCTGGTACTCAAGCCCAACGTCAGATCCTGGCTCATGCACTTGCCGGACGGCTCCATCTCCTCCTGGCCAGATCTATGCCATCAGTTCGTTGGCGCCTTCACAGGCGGCCACAAACCCCATGGCCAGGCAAGCGATCTTCATCTGCTTGTTCAGAAGGAGGGGGAGCCTTTGCGCAAGTTCATCCAGAGGTTCAGCCGTGTGCACTACAACATCCCAGATGTCCACCCCGCCGCGGTGATCAGCGCGTTCCACCAGAACATGCGCAACCGCAGGATGAGGGAGGAGATGGCGATGTGCAAAATCAAGGAGGTCAGCGAGCTTTACGCCCTGGCCGACAAGTGTGCACGCGCTGAGGAGGGGAGGAAGCTCCCCGGAGAAAGTGTTGGAGAAGGAGAATCCGACAGCGAAGGTACCACCCCGGCAAGGAGAGGCCGGCGGCGGAACGGCAAAAAGAAGAAAAACCCAGAGGTACTGGTTGTCGAGAAGTCCGGCAGCGAAGGCTCCGCCAAGAAAGCCCAGGCGGGAGGCCCCGGCAAGGAGGTTGTCGAGTGCGCCAACTGCCGGGCAGTGGCTGCTGCCGATAAGCGGGACGGTACCGACAAGAAGTACTGCAAGATCCACCGTACCAGGGGCCACGACCTCTAGAGTTGCAAGCAAGTCGAGCGACTCGTCGACCTGCAGAAGGCCGAGTACGCACGACGCGACAAGGAGAGAGCCCAAGCAGGCAGCGGGGGATCCGGCACGAAGCGTCCCGGCCGGGGGGAGTGCCGCGGCAAGGACAAGCAGCGGCAAGCAGACAGACCTCCCCGGGGACGCGACAAGAGCGAAGACGATGACGATGACGAAGATATGGAAGACCCCGAGACCAGCGAGCAGGAGTTTCAGAAATCCACTGAGGTCTTGTGTGTGGACGGCGGTGCCTCCCTGCACGCTTCCCACCACCAGCTTAAACGGTGGGTGCGGGAGGTCAATGCAGCGGAGCCACCCGTCGAGTCACGCAGACCCCTGAGATGGTCCAGCACGCCTATCATCTTTGATATTGAGGACCACCCTGATCGCACAACCGCGGTCGGGTGCTTGCCGATGTTGGTTTCCCCAACAATCCGCAACCTCAAGGTCACTAAGATGCTAGTTGACGGCGGGGCCGGCTTGAATCTGATCTCCTCCGCTGTTCTCCGGAGACTCCAAGTACCCGACAGCGAGCTCGAAGAAACCGGCACATTCCAAGGAATCAACCTGGGAAGGAGCAAGCCGAAGGGAAAGATCACGCTACCGGTGACATTTGGCAGCGAGCTGAATTTCAGGACTGAGAAGGTCACCTTTGATGTCGCCGACTTTCCGTTGCCTTACAACGGGATCCTCGGCCGACCAGCGCTCGCCAAGTTCATGGCGGCCTCTCACTACGCGTATAACATGCTCAAGATGCCTGGCCCGATAAGCGTCATTTCTGTCCTTGGTGACAAGAAGGATGCCCTTATCTGCGCCGACCAAATATACCGGGACGCAACAGCAGCAACGGCCCGCGGCCCACCTGCTGCTGGAGCTTCCGGGGGAAAGAAGAAGTCCGGCAAGTGCTCTGGCGCCCACTTCGGCAAGCATGCCTCTTCGGAGTGCTGCGCTGCCGTCGAGGACGTGCCATCGAGCCCCGCCGGCGTGAAGACCAAGTCCGGCAAGTGCTCTGGCGCCCACTCCGGCAAGTGCGCCTCTTCGGAGTGCTGCGCTGCCGTCGAGGACGTGCCATCGAGCCCCGCCGGCAAGAAGGCCAAGCCCGGCGAATGCTCTGGTGCCCACTTCGGCAAGCGCGCCTCTTCGGAGTGCTGCGCTGCCGTTGAGGACGCGCCATCGAGCCCCGCCGGTGAACACAAGAAGAAGCGGAAAGAGTATCCCGGCAGTCCAGTATGTACCAGTTTGTCGACGGCGCACTGTACAGAAGAGGACGCAATGGGGTGAAATTGAAGTGCATTCACCGGGAAGACGGACATGAGCTGTTGGCGGAGATACACAGAGGCATATGTGGACACCACATTGGCGCCAGAGCACTTGCCGGCAAAGCGTTCTGGCAAGGTTTCTTCTGGCCCACAGCCCTCCAGGATGCAACTGCACAAGTAACCAAGTGTGAAGCGTGCCAGTTCCCTTCCAAGAAGATACACCAGCTAGCTCAAGCTCTCCAGATGATCCCTTTGTCCTGGCCCTTCTCGGTCTGGGGGCTCGATATCCTCGGCCCCTTCCCCCGATCCGTCAGGGGCTTTGAGTACTTGTTCGTTGCCATCGACAAGTTCACAAAGTGGCCAGAAGTGGAACCGGTGAGGAAGGTGATTGCTCAGTCCGCGATCAAATTCTTCAGGTCGATTGTTTGCCGCTTCGAGATCCCCAACAGGGTCATCACCGACAACGGTACGCATTTCACAAGCCACGCATTCATGCAGTACACCCAAAACCTCGGCACCAAGGTCTGCTTCGCTTCTGTTGCTCATCCCCGGAGCAACGGTCAAGCGGAAAGGGCCAACGCCGAGGTGCTGCGCGGGCTCAAGACCAGAAGTTTTGACAAGCTTCTCAAGCGCGGACGGAACTGGATCGAGGAGCTGCCGGCGGTTCTTTGGTCGGTCAAAACGACGCCAAATCGAGCCACCGGCCAGACACCATTTGCTCTAGTCTATGGAGCAGAAGCAGTTACCCCCACGGAACTCGTATACGGGTCACCTCGAGTGCTCGCTTATGATGAGCTTGAGCAAGAGCGGTCGCATGAAGATGACGCACTGCTCCTCGAGGAGGATCGTCTCCAGGCTGCTGTGCGATCCGCTCGCTACCAGCAAGCTCTGCGTCGCTATCATAGCCGCAAAGTTAAAGCCAGGAGCCTCGAGGAAGGCGACCTTGTTCTTCGGCGCGTTCAGTCGGCCAAGATACACAACAAGTTGACGCCGAAGTGGGAAGGCCCTTACCGGGTGAAACGAGTCACGAGGCCCGGCGCCGTCCGCCTCGAGACCGAAGATGGTACTCCGATGAGCAATTCCTGGAACATTGAGCATCTTCGCAAGTTTTACCCGTAAGGCGCGGTTGTCGGACCCCGTCCGGCAACCAACTCTTTGTACAAAAGTCTTGCCGCAGTTGCATGTAATCCTTTGTACAAAGCCAGGCGCAGACCCTGGCCGCAATGAAGCGCTGGCGCCCCCAAGTTTTAGCATGCATGCTGAGTCGAGTCTCGTCCTTGGTTAGGGTTGATAGTGCCTAACAGTCGCTAACCCCTAACTTAGAGGTCGAGTCCGCATCTTTTTCCCGTCCTTTCCCTTTGGCTCGCAGGAGTTGCATACCCTTGCCGAGCCGCTCAAGGACGAAGAAGGGGAGAAGGGCGAGCCAGCACCCGCGCCCCGGCAAGCCAGAGTTGCCGGGGGCTGCAATCTCAGATAAGTCTTTACATCCCTTATCATGCATTCTCTCGTGAGCTGCGGAATGCGAAAACCTTGCTTCCTCCTAAAAGCTGCCGTGCTCTCTTAAGCGACAAACCCCGGAGTGCGTTCCCGGGGCCCGCTTCTGATAGTAGCCGCGGCGGCAAGAGGAGGAAGCAAGGGGCCAGAACCCGCCTTCTCCCTGCCTCCGCCAAGAGCGTGAGGAGGGCCAAGGGGCGCGGGGAGACGGCAGGGTCCGTTGCCGGGCGGGAAGTGTCTATCTTAACGATGCAAAGGGTTCGCTCCTTGCCGCGGGATGTACCCGCGAGACAAATGGTCCGGCAAACACTTCCTTTTCATTAAAAACATTCCACTCAGGTACAGCTCAGAGAGAATGAAAAACATGAAGGATGGGATTACAAGATTTAAACACAACTAAGGCCCGAGGGCTTACAAGATAAAAAGAGATAAGGTGCCCGTAATCCCCTTCTTGTCTCTCTCCTCAGGAGGTAGGGCAAGGAGGCGAGAAGAGCAAAAGGGGCGCCTAGACGAGCTACGGGTGGCAGAAGACGCCAAGAGAGCATCCGGGGCTCCGCCCTGGGCTCCGGAGGCCGGATGGAGACGGCGACACGCTGTCGAGGGCATCTAGCCCTCGTACTCCGAGTTGACGGCCTTGCCTCCAGCCTCTTCCGCAGCCTCGCCACTCCGGCCGCCCGAGAAGACGAAGCCCCGGCAAGAGGAGCTTGCCGGGCCGGAGAGAAGACCCCGGTGGTCGTTGCTGCGAGCAGGGGTGGTGACGGCGTCTGGGGCGAAGTTGGAAGACGAGGCAGCGGCCTTGCCGCCCGCCCTCTTCCTCTTCCGCATCCTCCCTATGCCAGCCGCCCAAGGAGACGACCCCGGGGAGTTCACGGCGCCAGCGACGCGGACGATGGGGTCGCCGGTGCCACGCGGAGCTGCGACCGGCACCTAGTCGGACCCGTCATCCCGGCGGCCGCTCCCCTCGTCATCGCTATCGCTCCCCTCCTCGTCACTCTCGCTCGAGGAGGAGCCTTCGCTGTCGGAGGAGCTATCCACGCAGCACCGGGCCCGGGTGCCGAGGTCCCCGAAGGCCTTGACGGAGAGGAGATCGCCCTCCATCAGCTTGAAATGGAGGGTGAACCCCTCCATCAAGCTGTGGATCCGGGCGAATGACTTCCACCCTCGGCCAAGACACATCACGCCGGGGGCTCGGGATTTGACGTGGACTCGCATACCACTAATCCCGCAGCCCCTCATGCGCAGCCTCAGCGTCTCGTGTTGCTCCGCTTCCAGGACGTCCGCGAAGGGAGCCGGGAGGCGGAGGCGACGGCGAGGCGCCCGGCGCAGCCTGATGATGAACTCACAGGGGTCGTCCCCGAGATGAACCGTCGGGGGAAACGGAGCCGCCGGCGGAGGCGAGGCCGGCGCGCCGCCCCGCCCGCCTCGAGCGCCTCGGCCCCGTCCACGGCCTCGTCCACGACCTCGCCCCCTCCCCCTTCCCCTTACGGTTGGCTCCGCCGCCGCGGGTGCAAGGGGAGGAGGGGCGCGCTGCCTGGCGGCAACCCTTGCCGCCACCGAAGAAGGACCAGGGTTCCCTTCCTCCATGACAGTTGGGGAGAGGGGACCAGGGATTTAAGAGAAGAAAGAAGGAAGGAGTGCGGACCCTCGTCATCCCCTTCCGCTCCTTATAAAGGGGCGGAGTGGGGGCTCGGCCGCCCTGCCCAACCAATCAAAGCAGAGGAAGGGCAGGCGACGGGGCCGACCCTCTACTTCGACCCGCGTCGGCCCGGCTTCCTGCCTCCACCACCGCGACCCCAAGCGCATGGAGGACGCATGGCGGGCGAGCAGGGCCGAGGCGACAGATGAGGCGACCTCTCCCCCCCACTCGAAAGTGGGGGCGGGCGTTTCGCTTTTCCAAATAAAGGAATCGTGCCTGACGTGACGCATGCCTGCGGGCCTCAAGCCCCGCGCACGCCACCCACGTCATGCACGTCTCGCGCGCCTCGCCCCCCCACGACGCCGCGATAAGCGCGCGCCACTTGGGGAGGGCGCGACGGACGCGGATTTAAGGAGCAGCGCAACCCAGGCCACGCGTGCCCGTGCACTGTTAGGGCCTGGCCCAACAACGCTCGACACCGTGTATGGCCCAGACCCGGGGGCTCCTGTCGGTGTACTAAAGTAGGGGTACCTTAGTACCCCGAACTTGTGCACGGGCAGTAGTAGCGTCCCGCGGCAAGGCTTGCCAGGGGAGCGACAAGAGTCTCCACGACCCTTTCTGGGCCGGACGAAGGCCAAGTGATCGAGCAAAGAAGACCAAGCCCCGGCAAGAGGAGCTTGCCGGGCCAAGAAGGCGAGGTCCGGCAAGAGGAGCTTGCCGGGCCAAGGCGACAAGGCCCCGGCAAGAGGAGCTTGCCGGGACGGCTAAGCCGAAGCACCAAGGCCCCAGCGGGAGGATCTCGCTGGGACGGCCAAACCAAGGCACCCCAAGAGAAGCCCGCCGCGGCGCGCCGCGCGCCCCGGCAAGGCCTGACGAGCGGCAAGCTCTCAGGTGCGGCAAGACAACCACCGCGGCAAGCCACTTGCCGCGGCGAACCACCACCTCAGGCGTGCGCTCCAGCTCACCTGTCCACGCGTCACTCTGGGGCTTCCCCAGAGGCACGTGGCGAGGCGCCGCGCAGCCTGGGGCGCGCGCGTGGCATGCGACGTTGGCGGAGTCGCCCCCGTGGCAAGCGGAGGCGCCCCTAACGGTCCGCCTCGGCACTGTTCAGGCGATCCAGACGGGCATTTAATGCCTTTGTCCCCTGCCGTCAGAGTTAGGTGCGATAGCACTGTGCAGCCACTGTTCGCACAGTTCCTTGCCATTTTTACCCTCACCTGCGTCGCTATCTGTGGAAAACCCCTTAGCATATAAAAGGAGGCCCATGCGCACGTAGAGGGGGGAGAAGGATCGAACCCTAGGAGAGAAGGAGGACACCCAGTAGGCCCTCGTCTACGTCCAGCTCCAACTTACTGTAGCTTCTTGCGATCCAGAGCAAGAACTCCAATCAACCAGACATGCAGCAGTAGGGTTTTACGCATCCGTGCGGCCCGAAGCTGGGTAAAATCGTTGTGTGTGTGTGTCGCCTCGATCTGCTCTTTGTGCAACCTCCGCCCCCCGCCGAACCAACAAGGGGCTTTGTCCCCATAGGTGCTCGTGGAGGCCGATATCCCCCGACACCCTCCTGATGTAAACCTTGTAAAATAAGAGAGAATAGGCATAAGTATTGTGACATAACGTGCAATAACAGCCCATAATGCAATAAATATCGATATAAAAGCATGATGCAAAATGGATGTATCAACTCCCCCAAGCTTAGACCTCGTTTGTCCTCAAGCGAAAGCCGATAACGATAAATATTTCCCCATGTTTAGAGGTAGAGGTGTCGATAAAAATAAAATACGGACATGAAGGCATCATGATTATTCTCATAACAGCAACATATATAGATATTGTCATATGATTTCTTATGCTCAAGTAATAATCCATTCACAATGCAGAGTACGAATCATAAACCTTATTGAGAACCAACAAACTATAATCTCAGTCACTGAAGCAATTGCAATTTATCATAACATCAGAAAGAGTCTATGTCAGAGCTTAATAGCAAGTCCACATACTCAACTATCATTTAATATTTCATAATTGCTAACACTCACACAATACTTGTGGTTACGGAGTTTTAATCGGACATAGAGAAAGATAGGGGCTTATAGTTTCGCCTCCCAACCTTTTACCTCAAGGATAATGTCAACAATAATAACTCATGCTCCCCTACATCCAATTAGGTACATATATCAGGATCGTTCCAACATACTATGCTTGCCAAAGGATAAAATGTAAAAAGGAAAGGTGAAGATCACCATGACTCTTGCATAAGGTAGAAGATAATAATAAAAGATAGGCCCTTCGCAGAGGGAAGCAGAGGTTGCCATGCGCTTTTATGGTTGGATGCACACAATCTTAATGCGAAATAACGTCACTTTATATTGCCACTTGTGATATGAACCTTTATTATGCAGTCCGTCGCTTTTATTTCTTCCACATCACAAGATCGTATAAAGCTTATTTCTCCCACACCAATCAATCATACATATTTAGAGCAATTTTTATTGCTTTGCACCGATGACAACTTACTTGAAGGATCTTACTCAATCCATAGGTAGATATGGTGGACTCTCATGGCAAAACTGGTTTAAGGGTTTTGGAAGCACAAGTAGTATCTCTACTTTGTGCTGAGAATTTGGCTAGCATGAGGGGGAAAGGCAAGCTCAACATGTTGGATGATCCATGACAACATACTTTATCTCAGATATAAGAAAGCACAACCCATTACGTTGTCTTCCTTGTCCAACATCAACTCTTTAGCATGTCATATTTTAATGAGTGCCCCCAATCATAAGAGATGTCAATGATAATATATTTATATGTGAAACCTCTCTTTCCTTATTATTTCCTATTAATTGCAATGATGACCGAAGCTATGTCTGCCAACTCCCAACAACTTTTAATCATCATAATCTTTCTATGTGAAGTCATTACTCTCAATAAGATCAATATGACCTCTTTGTTTCTTTTTTTTATTCTTTTCTCTTCTCTTTTATTCACTCAAGATCATGGCAAAATAATCCAGCCCTTGACTCAACACTAATCTTTATTATATATCTCACGGACTCGATTACATAGAGAGGTCATAAAGCAAAACTCAAAACTAGATCATGCCACAAAATTTATTCTACGAAATCAAGATACTACTAATAGGATCGAACTAAGGAAAACGGTAAAGATAGGAGACGTGATTGTGATACGATACCGGGGCACCTCCCCCAAGCTTGGCAGTATCCAAGGGGAGTGCCCATACCCATGTGATTATGTCTCCTTCATTGTTCACTAGTAGAAAAGGGGGCTATGGTCCACGCTGGGTAAGCCCATTAGTCCCGGTTCAGTCTAGAACCGGGACCAATGGGTGCATTTATCCCGGTTCATGCGGTTAAGGCATTAGTCCCGGTTCACCTGGGCCCTTTAGTCCCGGTTCGTGTCACGAACCGGGACTAAAGGATGCGATGACCTTTAGTCCCGGTTCGTGCCTCAAACCGGGACTAAAGATTAGACCTTTAGTCCCGGTTTGAGGCACGAACCGGGACTAATGGGGTTGAGCCCTTTAGTCCCGGTTCGTGCCACGAACCGGTACTGCTTTGTCGTGGAATTGTCACGGGATGTGTCCTAGCAGAAGGACTTAGTCGTGGAGCCATCGCAACTAGGTTAGCTTAAAGGGGTTAAACGGGACAAAGGACATAGAGAGTTTATACTGGTTCGGCCCCTTGCGGTAAAGGTAAAGGCCTAATCTAGTTTGAGGTGATATTGCTTTGGTTTTGATTACTAGGGAGCGAATACGCTTGACCTATCTTTCGATCTCTTGTTTCTTGCCCTAAACCGCCGCCAGGTCACCCTTTATATACACAGGTTGACGCGCAGCGGCTCATGGAGTCCCGACCGGCTCATACACAACGTATCCGGCTCGATGACTAGTTTATACATGCCTTATTGTACAAGTCATACATATATGGCGGTTTACACCTGTTGGGCCTTAAGTCGCCTTTGGGTTTGGGGCCTTCAGTAAGCCTGCTTCGTGAACCTCCATCTTCAACATCTTCATGGGCTTTGTCATAACAAACCACCAGCGGTATAACCCTGACACTCCTGGGAGGGTCATACCCAATAATTATATCCCCAACATTAGGCCCCAGGTTGATTTGAACTTGTTCATATCAATCTTCAACACTTAGGAAAAATCCTTCTTCATTTATTCTTGCGAGGCCCTGTAACCCGTCATGACGTCATCTCCTAGGATTGTGGTAACCAGCCGTGATGTCACATGTCATTAATATTACACAAAGCCCAAATCTTAATATATCTTCTCTTTTAATGAACCTCCGAAAGTCGAGGTGTTTGCGCCGTCACATATCCATTTTTAACCTCCTTGGTTCCTGCGCATGCCACTTATCTTTTTAGCCTTATAAATAGGGCCAGTGGTCCCTTTTCATTTCCCCCTTGCCTCCTCGTCTTGCGTTGCCTCAGCACCCGAGCTTCGCCGCCGCCATCGACCTTTGCCCTCGCCTTGTTAACAGCCGCTGCATCAACCTGAATTGACCAGAGTTCGTTCGCGCACCTCTGCTGTTCGACAGCTCCGGTAAGTTGTCCTCCTTCCTTTTCCCCTAGATCCCATTAGGGTTTCCATGAGTTCGTCAGAGTTCATCTTCGTTCTTAGCTGTAGCTTATGCTTTTTTGATTCAAACTTGGTACCCCTCCTGCGTGGTGGTAGTCATGGCACTCCTTTTTGCTATTAGGGCATCTCCTTTTGTATAAGAAATCCGATATGGACACATGAACTGCTCAAGTACTGCAATTTAGGTCTAGATATTTTCCATTATCTGAAGTGCCGTAGATGTAAAATCATAGCATCAATCTGTGAAACCTGTTTTATCCAACACTTAGCAATTTTTCCTTTCTCAGATCTGTACTTCAATAATTGTGTGGGCGGCTTAACTCAGAAATAGTAACCCGCCAAGTACCATTAGTCCCCTCTTAAGCCGCCAATAGCTCATCTTTATAACTCCAATGCCAATATCCGGTTTAACACCTATGCATGCTTGATTATTGTTTGCCTTTTAAACCATCAGCTGGCTTAACCATATAATCTTGAACCGGCATAATCTTTCTTTCAGATCATCGAAAAAATGGCTAAGACATCCACTGCTTGCAACTGGGTCCAATCCCGGGTTACTGAAGAAGATCTAAACAATTTCGTTGCCACTGGCGCCCTAGCCAAGAAAGAGGACATCCACTAGAGGGCCCCTGGTGAAGAAAATCCTCCTAAACCCAAGGATGGAGAAGTGATTGTTTTCGCTGACCACCTGAGTTGGGGGTCCAGCCCACCCGGCTCAAAGTTTTTCCGTGATGTGCTTCATTTTTTTCCAACTTCACCCTCAGGATATTGGACACAACTCCATGTCCAACAGTTGCATTTTCCAAGTATTCTGTGAAGCTTATCTTCAAGAGGAACCCACATTTGATTTATTCAGAGAATTCTACTATTTAAACCGTAGATAGAGTTTGTTGACGGGCCCAACATCAAACTCGGTGGGCTTTCAACTCAAAAGAGGAAAGAAGTCAGCTTTCCCCATGCTAAGCCGTCGAGTCATCCCAAAGACTGGAACCAAAGTTAGTTCTATTGTCAAGACACATCTCCAGCTGGCGAGAACCCTCTGTCGGGTTACCGCGATCACCTACTTAGCAGTGCACATCCACTCCCCTCATGGCTCAGTGCGAAGGAACGGGCCTAATACGCGCCATCATTTTCAAAGCTCAGAGCCTTTATGGCCAACGGCTTAACCGGCGTTGACTTTGTCCGGTGCTGGGTGACCTGGAGTATCTTGCCATTAAGCCGTCGCCCCGACTTAATGTACGAATACACTGGCGATGTAAAAGATCCCCAGCGCCACTGTGACATTCAACTGTGTGATGCAGAAATTATTGAAGCCACCAAGAAATTGCTGAACGAACCTTTAAAGGAATGCAGCAAAACAGGACTTAGTCCTTTCAACACCTTCAACAAGTAGCCATCCGTAAGTGTTGCACTCCTTCCGCTCAATCAATATTTCCAATAATTATGCCCACTTATGATCTTTTTGACCTTAACAGGCTGATTCTCCATTTTGGGAGAAGAAACCACAAGATAAACCGGCTAAACCGGCTCGTACCAAAACCAAGGCCACCAAGAAGCCTGCCAAGAAGAAGACCACCGAGTCCACCGGTTTAAACATTGATGATGACGACGATAATAATGAGTTAGATGTAGAAGTTGACTCTATTGGCTCCTTTTTTATACATCTCATTAACAACGATTGTTATCAGGACGACGCAGAGGCCAGCCGTGCAGATGACGTAGAGGTAACTATTCTTTACTCTGGCTCAGAACCTCTGCCAACACAGAAAACCCGACAAGGAAGCCGGAAAGTAAGCTTTTCTCACCCTCTGATCACCCACAAGTATAGGGGACTAAAGATTAGACCTTTAGTCCCGGTTTGAGGCACGAACCGGGACTAATGGGGTTGAGACCTTTAGTCCCGGTTCGTGCCACGAACCGGTACTAAAGGTCCATTTCAAACTCTACCCCCCCTGTGGATCGCCTTTTCAATTTTAAAAAAAATAAAAGAAAATGATGGAAATGTCAAAAAAGAAAAGAAAATAAGTTTCCCATGTGATATGTGGTCTAGTTGTTGGGAAAATTTGCAAATGTGAATTTTGACTTTATTTGCAAAATCTCTCTGAAATTTGTAAAAATGGGCATAACTTTTGCATACTAACTCGGATGAAAATGGGCATAACTTTTGTAAAAATGGGAACCCCATTAAACATTTTCAAAATCCTCAAAGACCTAACAGAAAAAAAGATATGGGGCTTTTAAGATCTAGAGTGGAAAAAATCGAAAAAAATTCAAACAGTGGGCAAACTGTGGTCAAACAATGGTCAAACTAATTATTCTAGAATATTAGTGTTACTAAATAATTATTTCAGTTATTTCAATTTTGGTCAAATCTGGTCAAAATGTGGTCAAATTGTTGTCAAACAATGGTCAAACTAATTATTCAAGAAATATTAGTGTTACTAAATAATTATTGTTTTTTAAAACAATGGTTTCAAACTAAAACAGTGAAATGTGTCACTTTATGCTCAAGCAAAATTCCTGAAGGTTAATAGGATTGACATCTTACTATTGTCAGGAAAACAACAGGTGCACACTTGGAGCGAGGGAGAATAGAACCCGGAAGTTAAGCGTGTTCAGGCTGGGGGAGTGGGAGGATGGGTGACCGTTCGGGAAGTTAGATGATTTGGAATGATGAGGGGTGATTAGAGGATAAATTGAGAAGTGATGAGGGGTGGTGATTACAGACTAGAGGTTAAAATAATTCAAAAATTTGAAAATTAAAAAAAATTTCAAAAAAAATTGATTTTTTTTTCAAAAAAAAAAATCATAAAATTTCCTTTAGTCCCGGTTGGTGTTACCAACCGGGACTAAAGGTGGAGCTCCATGTGGCCGCGCACCGGGACTAAAGGGCCAGGGCATTAGTACCGACCCTTTAGTCCCGGTTCATGAACCGGGACTAAAGGCCCTCACCAACCGGGACAATAGGCCCCTTTTCTACTAGTGGTTGGTGAAGATGGTGGTGATGATGTTGACTTAGTTGGTGGCATAGACTTCTCCCTTAATTTGCGCTTGAGGACAGCATTTTGGTCCCTCAGATCATCAATCTCCCACTCCAGGGTTAATATCTTTTTGCACAGGTCCTTCTTATTTTCCTGCAAGAGACAAAAAGGGATAAACTCGAACTTTGGTTTCTTTGCCCTATTAGGAGACTTGACTTTTTGAACTCCACATGCATGTCCCCAGGTTGAGGTAATGGGGCTTCATCTTCATCTGAGCTCGTTTCCTCCTTCCCCTTGGGTTCATAGTCCTCTTCTTCCTCCGTGGTCCAACCATCGTGCTCCACATCTCCATAGACTTTAGGATTTGCTAAGTAATCATCCACATAGCTTTCTCCTTCCAAATTCTGGGACGACATGTTGATCTAATCTGCAGCAGCAACAGCTCGAAACAAGAACGGAGGATATTTGCGAGATAACGGAGTCAAAACTTTCGGGAGAATATATAATGAATTTTTACCGACCAAAATACGTATCATGCAAGAAAATGGAGTCCGAAAGGCACACGAGGTGCCCACGAGGTAGGGGGCGCACCCTGGGGGGTAGGGCGCGCCCTCCACCCTCGTGGGGCCCTCGTGTCCTTCCCGGACTGCTACTTATTTTTCTATTTTTCTAAATATTCCAAAACGGAGAAATATTGCCTTAAAAACTGTTTTGGAGTCGGTTTACTTTCCGTACTACATACCTATTCCTTTTCGGAGTCTGAAACGTTCTGGAAAGTGTCTCTTATGTATTCTTACGGGGTTACTGTTTCAATAACATTGATTTCAACATTTATAGGATTACCTGAGATATAATGTTTGATTCTTTGACCGTTTACCAACTTCGGATTTGTGCCTTCGAAATTGTTGATTTTTATGGCACCGGAACCATAGACCTCCTTGATGACGTAGGGGCCTTCCCATTTAGAGAGAAGTTTTCCTGCAAAAAATCTTAAACAAGAGTTGTATAGCAATACATAATCACCTACATTAAACTCACGCTTTTGTATCCTTTTATCATGCCATCTTTTAACTTTTTCTTTAAACAACTTGGCATTTTCATAAGCTTGGGTTCTCCAGTCATCAAGTGAGCTAATATCAAATAACCTGTTTTCACCGGCAAGTTTGAAATCATAATAGCCCAGTATGCCTTATGTTCTAGTTCGAGAGGTAAGTGACATGCTTTTCCATAGACCATTTTATACGGAGACATACCCATAGGATTTTTATATGCAGTTCTATAGGCCCATAATGCATCATCAAGTTTCTTGGACCAATTCTTTCCAGATCTATTAACAGTCTTTTGCAAAATTAATTTGAGCTCTCTATTGCTCAATTCTACTTGACCACTGGACTGTGGGTGATAAGGAGATGCAATTCTATGATTAACATCATACTTAGCAAGCATTTTACGGAAGGCACCATGAATAAAGTGTGAACCACCATCAGTCATTAAATATCTAGGGACTCCAATGTTGGGGAACGTAGTAATTTCAAAAAATTTCCTACGCACACGCAAGATCATGGTGATGCATAGCAACGAGAGGGGAGAGTGTTGTCTACGTACCCTCGTAGACCGAAAGCGGAAGCGTTATATCAACGCGGTTGATGTAGTCATACGTCTTCACGATCCGACCGATCCAAGCACCGTTACTCCGGCACCTCCGAGTTCTTGGCACACGTTCAGCTCGATGACGCTCCCTGGGCTCCGACCCAGCAAAGCTTCAGGGAGGAGTTCTGTCAGCACGACGGCATGGTGACGATCTTGATATTCAACTGTCGCAGGGCTTCGCCTAAGCACCGCTACAATATGACCGAGGTGGAATATGGTGGAGGGGGCACCGCACACGGCTAAGGAACGATCACGAAGATCAACTTGTGTGTTCTAGGGTGCCCCCCTTCCCCCGTATATAAAGGAGGGAGGGGGAGGTGCGGCCGGCCCCTTTGGGGTGCGCCTGGAGGAGTCGTACTCCCACCGGGAGTAGGACTCCCCCCTCTTGCCTTGTTGGAGAAGGAAAGGTGGAAGGGGAAGAGGAAAGGGGGGCGCCGCCCCTCCCCTTCCTTGTCCTATTCGGACTAGGGGGGAGGGGGCGCGCGGCCAGCCCTGGCCGGCCCTCCTCTCTCCCTTATGGCCCATGAAGGCCCAATAACCCCCGGGGGGTTCCGGTAACCCCCCGGTACTCCAGTAAAATGCCGATTTCACCCGGAACGATTCCGATGTCCAAATATAGGCTTCCAATATATCGATCTTTATGTCTCGACCATTTCGAGACTCCTCGTCATGTCCGTGATCACATCCGGGACTCCGAACAACCTTCGGTACATCAAAATACATAAACTCATAATGAAACTGTCATCGTAACTTTAAGCGTGCGGACCCTACGGTTCGAGAACAATGTAGACATGACCGAGACACGTCTCCAGTCAATAACCAATAGCGGGACCTGGATGCCCATATTGGCTCCTACATATTCTACGAAGATCTTTATCGGTCAGACCGCATAACAACATACATTGTTCCCTTTGTCATCGGTATATTACTTGCCCGAGATTCGATCGTTGGTATCTCAATACCTAGTTCAATCTCATTACCGGCAAGTCTCTTTACTCGTTCCGTAATACATCATCCCGCAACTAACTCATTAGTTGCAATGCTTGCAAGGCTTAAGTGATGTGCATTACCGAGAGGGCCCAGAGATACCTCTCCGACAATCGGAGTGACAAATCCTAATCTCGAAATACGCCAACCCAACATCTACCTTTGGAGACACCTGTAGAGCTCCTTTATAATCACCCAGTTACGTTGTGACGTTTGGCAGCACACAAAGTGTTCCTCCGGCAAACGGGAGTTGCATAATCTCATAGTCATAGGAACATGTATAAGTCATGAAGAAAGCAATAGCAACATACTAAACGATCGGGTGCTAAGCTAACGAATGGGTCATGTCAATCACATCATTCTCCTAATGATGTGATCCCGTTAATCAAATGACAACTCATGTCTATGGCTAGGAAACTTAACCATCTTTGATCAACGAGCTAGTCAAGTAGAGGCATACTAGTGACACTCTGTTTGTCTATGTATTCACACATGTATTATGTTTCCGGTTAATACAATTCTAGCATGAATAATAAACATTTATCATGAAATAAGGAAATAAATAATAACTTTATTATTGCCTCTAGGGCATATTTCCTTCAGTCTCCCACTTGCACTAGAGTCAATAATGTAGTTCACATCGCCATGTGATTTAACAGCAATAGTTCACATCACCATGTGATTAACACCCATAGTTCACATTGATATGTTACCAACAGCAAAAGGGTTTACTAGAGTCAGTAATCTAGTTCACATCGCTATGTGATTAACACCGAAAGAGTACTATGGTGTGATCATGTTTGCTTGTGAGATAATTTTTGTCAACTGGTCTGTCATATTCAGATCCGTAAGTATTTTGCAAATTTCTATGTCAACAATACTCTGCACGGAGCTACTCTAGCTAATTGCTCCCACTTTCAATATGTATCTAGACCGAGACATAGAGTCATCTAGATTACTGTCGAAACTTGCATCAACGTAACCCTTTACGACGAAACTTTTGTCACCTCCATAATCGAGAAACATATCCTTATTCCACTAAGGATAATTTTGACCGTTGTCCAGTGATCTACTCCTAGATCACTATTGTACTCCCTTGCTAAACACAGTGTAGGGTATACAATAGATCTGGTACACAGCATGGCATACTTTATAGAACCTATGGCCAAGGCATAGGGAATGACTTTCATTCTCTTTCTATCTTCTGCCGTGGTCGGGTTTTGAGTCTTACTCAATTTCACACCTTGTAACACAGGCAAGAACTCTTTCTTTGACTGTTCCATTTTGAACTACTTCAAAATCTTGTCAAGGTATGTACTCATTGAAAACTTATCAAGCGTCTTGATCTATCTCTATAGATCTTGATGCTTAATATGTAAGCAGCTTCATCGAGGTCCTTCTTCGAAAAACTCCTTTCAAATACTCCTTTATGCTTCGCAGAATAATTCTACATTATTTCCGATCAACAATATGTCATTTACATATACTTATCAGAAATGCTGTAGTGCTCCCAATCACTTTCTTGTAAATATAGGCTTCACTGCAAGTCTGTATAAAACTATATGCTTTGATCAACTTATGAAAGCGTATATTCCAACTCCGAGATGCTTGCACCAGTCCATAGATGGATCGCTGGAGGTTGCATATTTTGTTAACACCTTTAGGATCGACAAAACCTTCTAGTTGCATCGTATACAACTCTTCTTTAATAAATCCATTAAGGAATGCAGTTTTGTTTATGCATTTGCCGGATTTCATAAAATGCGGCAATTGCTAACATGATTCGGACAGACTTAAGCATAGATACGAGTGAGAAACTCTCATCGTAGTCAACACCTTGAACTTGTCGAAAACCTTTTGCGACAATTCTAGCTTTGTAGATAGTAACACTACTATCAGCGTCTGTCTTCCTCTTGAAGATCCATTTATTTTCTATGGCTTGCCGATCATCGGGCAAATCCATCAAAGTCCATACTTCGTTATTATACATGGATCCCATCTCAGATTTCATGGCCTCAAACCATTTTGCGGAATCTGGGCTCATCATCGCTTCCTCATAGTTCGTAGGTTCGTCATGGTCAAGTAATATGACCTCCAGAATAGGATTACCATACCACTCTGGTGCGGATCTCACTCTGGTTGACCTACGAGGTTTGGTAGTAACTTGATCCGAAGTTACATGATCATCATCATTAGCTTCCTCACTAATTGGTGTAGTAGTCACAGGAACATATTTCTGTGATGAACTACTTTCCGATAAGGGAGCAGGTACAGTTACCTTATCAAGTTCTACTTTCCTCCCACTCACTTCTTTCGAGAGAAACTCCTTCTCTAGAAAGGATCCATTCTTAGCAACGAATGCCTTGCCTTCGGATCTGTGATAGAAGGTGTACCCAACAGTCTCCTTTGGGTATTCTATGAAGACATATTTCTCCGATTTTGGTTTGAGCTTATCAGGATGAAACTTTTCATATAAGCATCACAACCCCAAACTTTAAGAAACGACAACTTTGATTTCTTGCCAAACCACAGTTCAGATTGTGTCGTCTCAATGGACTTAGATGGTGCCCTTTTTAACGTGAATGCAACTGTCTTTAATGCATAACCCCCAAAACGATAGTGGTAAATCGGTAAGAAACATCATAGATTGCACTATATCCAATAAAGTACAGTTATGACGTTCGGACACACCATTATGCTGAGGTGTTCCAGGTGGCATGATTTTGTGAAACTATTCCACATTGTTTTAATTGAAGACCAAATTCGTAACTCAAATGTTCGTCTCCGTGATCAGATCGTAGAAACTTTATTTTCTTGTCACGACGATTTTCCACTTCACTCTGAAATTCCTTGAACTTTTCAAACGTTTCAGACTTATGTTTCATCGAGTAGATATACCCATATCTGCTCAAATCATCTGTGAAGGTTAGAAAATAATGATACCCGCCACGAGCCTTATCACTCATCGGATCGCATACATCAGTATGTATTATTTCCAACAAGTCAGTTTCTCGCTCCATTGTTCCAGAGAACGGAGTTTTAGTCATCTTGCCCATGAGGCATGGTTCGCAAGCATCAAGTGATTCATAATCAAGTGATTCCAAAATCCCATCAGCATGGAGTTTCTTCATGCGCTTTACACCAATATGACCTAAACGGTAGTGCCACAAATAAGTTGCACTATCATTATTAACTTTGCATTTTTGGCTTCAATATTATGAATATGTGTATCACTACGATCGAGATCCAACGAACCATTTTCATTGGGTGTGTAACCATCTAAGGTTTTATTCATGTAAAGAGAACAACAATTTGTTCTCTTACTTAAATGAATAACCGTATTGCAATAAACATGATCAAATCATATTCATGCTCAACGCAAACACCAAATAACACTTATTTAGGTTCTACACTAATCCCAAAAGTATAGGGAGTGTGCTATGATGATCATATCAATCTTGGAACCACTTCCAACACACATCGTCACTTCACCCTTAACTAGTCTCTGTTCATTCTGCAACTCCCGTTTCAAGTTACTAATCATAGCAACTGAACTAGTACCAAATACTGAGGGGTTTCTATGAACACTAGTAAAGTACACATCAATAACATGTATATCAAATATACCTTTGTTTACTTTGCCATCCTTTCTTATCCACCAAATACTTGGGGTAGTTCCGCTTCCAGTGACCAATCCCTTTGCAGTAGAAGCACTTAGTCTCAGGCTTAGGACCATACTTGGGCTTCTTTACTTGAGCAGCAACTTGCTTGCCGTTCTTCTTGAAGTTACCCTTTTTTCCTTTTGCCCTTTTCTTGAAACTAGTGATCTTGTCAACCATCAACACTTGATGTTCTTTCTTGATTTCTACCTTCATCGATTTCATCATCATGAAAAGCTCGAGAGTCGTTTTCGTCATCCCTTGCATACTTATAGTTCATCACGAAGTTCTACTAACTTGGTGATGGTGACTAGAGAATTCTGTCAATCACTATCTTATCTGGAAGATTAACTCCCACTTGATTCAAGAGATTGTAGTACCCAGACAATCTGAGCACATGCTCACTGCTTGAGTGATTCTCCTCCATCTTGTAGCTATAGAACTTGTTGGAGACTTCATATCTCTCAACTCGGGTATTTGCTTGAAATATTAACTTCAACTCCTGGAACATCTCATATGGTCCATGACGTTCAAAACGTCTTTGAAGTCCCGATTCTAAGCCGTTAAGCATGGTGCACTAAACTATCAAGTAGTCATCATTTTGAGCTAGCCAAACGTTCATAACGTCTGCATCTGCTCCTGCAATAGGCCTGTCACCTAGCGGTGCATCAAGGACATAATTCTCCTGTGCAGCAATGAGGATAAACCTCAGATCACGGATCCGATCCGCATCATTGCTACTAACATCTTTTCAACAAAATTTTCTCTAGGAACATATCAAAATAAACACAGGGAAGCAGCAACGCGAGCTATTGATCTACAACATAGATATGCTAATACTACCAGGACTAAGTTCATGATAAATTAAAGTTCAATTAATCATATTAGTTAAGAACTCCCACTTAGATAGACATCCCTCTAATCCTCTAAGTGATCACGTGATCCAAATCAACTAAACCATAACCGATCATCACGTGAAATGGATTAGTTTTCAATGGTGAACATCTTTATGTTGATCATATCTACTATATGATTCACGCTCGACCTTTCGGTCTCCGTGTTCCGAGGCCATATCTATATATGCTTGGCTCGTCAAGTATAACCTGAGTATACCGCGTGTGCATCTGTTTTGCACCCGTTGTAGATGAATGTAGAGCTTATCACACCCGATCATCACGTGGTGTCTGGGCACGACGAACTTTGGCAACGGTGCATACTCAGGGAGAACACTTCTTGATAATTTAGTGAGAGATCATCTTATAATGCTACCGTCAATCAAAGCAAGATAAGATGCATAAAAGATAAACATCACATGCAATCAATATAAGTGATATGATATGGCCATCATCATCTTGTGCTTGTGATCTCCATCTCCGAAGCACCGTCATGATCACCATCATCACCGGCGCGACACCTTGATCTCCATCGTAGCATCGTTGTCGTCTTGCCAATCTTATGTTTCTACGACTATCGCTACCGCTTAGTGATAAAGTAAAGCATTACAGGGCGATTGCATTGCATACAATAAAGCAACAACCATATCGCTCCTGCCAGTTGCCGATAACTCAGTTACAAAACATGATCATCTCATACAATAAAATTTAGCATCATGTCTTGACCATATCACATCACAACATGCCCGCAAAAACAAGTTAGACATCCTCTACTTTGTTTGTTGCAAGTTTTACGTGGCTGCTACGGGCTTAAGCAAGAACCAATCTTACCTACGCATCAAAACCACAACGATAGTTTGTCAAGTTGATGCCGTTTTAACCTTCGCAAGGACCGGGCGTAGCCACACTCGGTTCAACTAAAGTTGGAGAAACTGACACCCGCCATCCACCTGTGTGCAAAGCACGGCGGTAGAACCAGTCTCGCGTAAGCGTACGCGTAATGTCGGTCCGGGCCGCTTCATCCAACAATAACGCCGAACCAAAGTATGACATGCTGGTAGGCAGTATGACTTATATCGCCCACAACTCACTTGTGTTCTACTCGTGCATATAACATCAAAACATAAAACCTAGGCTCGGATGCCACTGTTGGGGAACGTAGTAATTTCAAAAAAATTCTTACGCACACGCAAGATCATGGTGATGAATAGCAACGAGAGGGGAGAGTGTTGTCTACGTACCCTCATAGACCGAAAGCGGAAGCGTTATATCAACGCGGTTGATGTAGTCGTACATCTTCACGATCCGACCGATCCAAGCACCGTTACTCCGGCACCTCCGGGTTCTTGGCACACGTTCAGCTCGATGACGCTCCCTGGGCTCCGATCCAGCAAAGCTTCGGGGAGAAGTTCTGTCAGCACGACGGCGTGGTGACGATCTTGATGTTCAACTGTCGCAGGGCTTCGCCTAAGCACCGCTACAATATGACCGAGGTGGAATATGGTGGAGGGGGGCACCGCACATGGCTAAGGAACGATCACAAAGATCAACTTGTGTGTTCTAGGGTGCCCCCTGCCTCCGTATATAAAGGAGGGAGGGGGAGGTGCGGCCAGCCCCTTTGGGGTGCGCCTGGAGGAGTCCTACTCCCACCGGGAGTAGGACTCCCCCCTCTTGCCTTGTTGGAGAAGGAAAGGTGGAAGGGGAAGAGGAAAAGGGGGCGCCGCCCCCCTTCCTTGTCCTATTCGGACTAGGGGGGAGGGGGCGCGCGGCCTGCCCTGGACGGCCCTCCTCTTCTCCCTTATGGCCCATGAAGGCCCAATAACCCCTGGGGGGGGGGTTCCGATAACCCCCCGGTACTCCAGTAAAATGCCGATTTCACCCAGAACGATTCCGATGTCCAAATATAGGCTTCCAATATATCAATCTTTATGTCTCGACCATTTCGAGACTCCTCGTCATGTCCGTGATCGCATCCGGGACTCCGAACAACCTTCGGTACATCAAAATACATAAACTCATAATGAAACTGTCATCGTAACTTTAAGCGTGCGGACCCTACGGTTCGAGAACAATGTAGACATGAACGAGACACGTCTCCGGTCAATAACCAATAGCGGGACCTGGATGCCCATATTGGCTCCTACAGATTCTACGAAGATCTTTATCGGTCAGACCGCATAACAACATACGTTGTTCCCTTTGTCATCGGTATGTTACTTACCCGAGATTCGATCGTCGGTATCTCAATACCTAGTTCAATCTCGTTACCGGCAAGTCTCTTTACTCGTTCCGTAATACATCATCCCGCAACTAACTCATTAGTTGCAATGCTTGCAAGGCTTAAGTGATGTGCATTACCGAGAGGGCCCAGAGATACCTCTCCGACAATCAGAGTGACAAATCCTAATCTCGAAATATGCCAACCCAACATCTACCTTTGGAGACACCTGTAGAGCTCCTTTATAATCACCTAGTTACGTTGTGACGTTTGGTAGCACACAAAGTGTTCCTCCGGCAAACGGGAGTTGCATAATCTCATAGTCATAGGAACATGTATAAGTCATGAAGAAAGCAATAGCAACATACTAAACGATCGGGTGCTAAGCTAACGAATGGGTCATGTCAATCACATCATTCTCCTAATGATGTGATCCCGTTAATCAAATGACAACTCATGTCTATGGCTAGGAAACTTAACCATCTTTGATCAACGAGCTAGTCAAGTAGAGCGTACTAGTGACCCTCTGTTTGTCTATGTATTCACACATGTATTATGTTTCCGGTTAATACAATTCTAGCATGAATAATAAACATTTATCATGAAATAAGGAAATAAATAATAATTTATTATTGCCTCTAGGGCATATTTCCTTCATCCAAACCTCGAAAAAATAACTTCTTTAAGCATTTTAATAGAAGTGTTATGATCAGCACTACTAGTTGGAATAGCTTCTACCCACTTAGTAACGTAATCAATAGCAACTAAAATATGTGTGTAACCGTTAGAGGCAGGAAAAGGTCCCATATAATCAAAGCCCCAAACATCGAATGGTTCAATAACAAGTGAATAATTCATAGGCATTTCTTGGCGTCTACTAATATTACCAATTCTTTGACATTCATCACAAAATAATACAAACTTACGGGCATCCTTGAAGAGAGTAGGCCAATAAAAACCGGATTGCAATACCTTATGTGCAGTTCTATCTCCAGCGTAGTGTCCTCCATAAGCTTCAGAGTGACACTTGCGTAGGATCTGTTCCTGTTCATGCTCAGGCACACAACGTCTAATAACACCATCTACTCCTTCTTTATAAAGATGTGGGTCATCCCAAAAGTAATGTCTCAAATCATAGAAATACCTTTTCTTTTGCTGGTATGTGAAACTAGGTGGTATAAATTTAGCAACAATATAATTAGCATAATCAGCATACCATGGAGTACTACAAGAAGTACTTATAACATTTAATTGTTCATCGGGAAAGCTATCATCAATAGGTAGTGGGTCATCAAGAACATTTTCTAACCTAGACAAGTTGTCTACAACGGGGTTCTCAGCTCCCTTTCTATCAACAATATGTAAATCAAATTCTTGTAGCAAGAGAACCCATCTAATGAGTCTAGGTTAAGCATCTTTCTTTTCCATAAGATATTTAATAGCAGCATGATCAGTGTGAATAGTTACTTTGGAATCAACAATATAAGGTCTGAACTTATCACAAGCAAATACAACTGCTAAGAATTCCTTTTCAGTAGTAGCATAATTTCTTTGAGCATTGTCTATAGTTTTACTAGCATAATGGATAACATTCAATTTCTTATCAACTCTTTGCCCTAGAACAGCACCTACAACATAATCACTAGCATCACACATAATTTCAAATGGTAAATTCCAATCAGGTGGCTGAACAATAGGTGCAGAGATCAATGCTTTCTTAAGTATTTCAAATGCTTCTACACAATCATCATCGAAGACAAATGGTATATCTTTTTGTAATAAATTGGTCAGAGGCCGAGAAATTTTTGAGAAGTCCTTAATGAACCTCCTATAAAATCCGTCGTGACCAAGGGAACTTCTTATACCTTTGATGTCCTTGGGACATGGCATCTTTTCAATAGCACCAACCTTGGCTTTATCAACTTCAATACCTCTTTTAGAAACTTTATGCCCCAAGACAATACCCTCATTAACCATAAAGTGGCACTT
The DNA here is from genome assembly GCA_032464435.1 of Aegilops umbellulata. Classification (NCBI taxonomy): domain Eukaryota; kingdom Viridiplantae; phylum Streptophyta; class Magnoliopsida; order Poales; family Poaceae; genus Aegilops; species Aegilops umbellulata. Next base: position 537,211,590 of record CP136055.1, read on the forward strand.
TCCCAATTCAAAACAAGATTAGTTTCTTCACATCTCTACAAAACTCGATCAAGATTGCTCAAGCAATCATCAAAAGAAGATCCATAGACAGAAAAGTCGTCCATGAAAACCTCACAAATCTTTTCACAAAAGTCAGAGAATATAGCCATCATGCATATTTGAAAGGTAGCAGGTGCATTACATAAACCAAAAGGCATACGTCTATAAGCAAAAGTACCAAAAGGGCATGTAAAAGTAGTCTTTGATTGATCTTTAGCCGACACAGGTATTTGAGAGAATCCAGAGTAACCATCTAGAAAGCAATAATGTGTATGTTTGCATAATCTTTCTAGCATTTGATCGATAAAAGGTAAGGGGTAATGATCTTTCTTAGTAGCCTTATTTAATTTACACAAATCAATTACCATCCTATAACCTGTAATAATTCTTTGTGGAATCAATTCATCTTTATCATTTGGAACAACAGTAACACCTCCCTTCTTAGGGACGCAATGAAGAGGACTTACCCATTGACTATCAGCAACGGGATAAATTATACCTGCCTCCAGAAGCTTTAGTATTTCTTTTCTTACCACTTCTTTCATTTTAGGATTGAGCCGTCGTTGATGATCACGAACCGGTTTAGCATCTTCTTCCAAATTTATTTTATGTTGACATAGAGTGGGACTAATGCCCTTAAGATCATCAAGAGTATACCCAATAGCAGCATGGCGCTTCTTCAGAGTTTTCAATAATCTCTCTTCTTCATGCTCTGAAAGGTTAGCACTAATAATAACAAGATATATCTTCTTTTCATCAAGGTAAGCATATTTAAGATTATCAGGCAACGATTTAAGCTCAAACATGGGATCACCCTTGGGTGGAGGGGGGTCCCCTAGGATTTCAATAGGCAAATTGTGTTTCAAAATAGGTTCATGTTTAAAGAATACTTCATCTATTTCCCTTCTTTCATTCATAAACATATCATTTTCATGGTCTAGCAAATATTGTTCTAAAGGATCAGTAGGAGGTACGTCAATAGAAGCAAGACCAATTATTTCATCCTTACTAAGCAATTCCTCTTCACGGTGTTGTCTACGAAATTTAGAGAAATTAAACTCATGAGACATATCACCCAAACCAATACTAAAAACATCCTTTTCACAGTCTATCCTAGCATTAACATTGTTCAAGAAGGGTCTACCAAATATAATGGGATAAAAGCTATCTTGTGGGGAACCAAGAACAAGAAAATTAGCAGGATATTTGGTTTTCCCACACAAGACTTCAACATCTCTAACTATTCCAATGGGCGATATGGTATCTCTATTAGTGTCGGTGTCAAAACCGGCGGATCTCGGGTAGGGGGTCCCGAACTGTGCGTCTAGGCGGATGGTAACAGGAGACAAGGGACACAAAGTTTTACCTAGGTTCGGGCCCTCTTGATGGAGGTAAAACCCTACGTCCTGCTTGATTAATATTGATAATATGCGCAGTACAAGAGTAGATCTACCACGAGATCAAGGAGGCTAAACCCTAGAAGCTAGCCTATGGTATGATTGTTGTATGTTGGAGTTGTTGTCCTACGGACTAAAAACCCTCCGGTTTATATAGACAACGGAGAGGGTTAGGGTTACACAAAGTCGGTTACAATGGTAGGAGATCTGAATATCCGCATCGCCAAGCTTGCCTTCCACGCCAAGGAAAGTCCCATACGGACATGGGACGAAGTCTTCAATCTTGTATCTTCATAGTCCAGGAGTCCGGCTGAAGGTATAGTCCGGCCATCCGGACACCCCCTAATCCAGGACTCCCTCAGTAGCCCCTGAACCAGGCTTCAATGACGACGAGTCCGGCGAGCAGATTGTCTTCGGCATTGCAAGGCGGGTTCCTCCTCCAAGTTCTTCATAAAAGATCATAAACACTAAGAGTAGTGTCCAGCTCTGCAAAATAAGTTTCCACATATTGCCATAGAGAGAATAAAATTAACACAAATCTAATCTGCTGACGTATTCCGTAGCGTGACATCACACTACGACCAAGCCTTTATTCGAATCGTTTTCACTTCTCCACCTCAGCGCGTTTTGCGAGGCGGTTTCCTTGGCACGTCTTGTCAAAGCAGAGATCGTGTCCCCTTTATTTACGGGATTATCATCAATATGGACGTGGGTAACCCAATCGTGCCCGTTTAGCATGTTTTCTCGATTAAAGGCGAGTCCAAACGGTCACGGGGAGGGCTCTTGGTATTCAACCTCTTATAAAGAGACCAAGGCCTTACTCCTTTTTTCCAATCTCACACGAGTTCGCCCGTCGCCTCAAGTTCCAACACCCTAGGCCACAGATTCCAGGCGCTTCGGACCTTCGACAATGTCCGGTTCCGACCTTCAAGGCCGACGGATGCCCTCCTCCGTCATAGAGGAGGACGTGCTAAAGTTGAGGGAGGCTAAGTTCTTGACCGGTGAAATTTCGCATAGGTTGCCTGCTCAAGGGCAGGCGCTTCCCAGTCCCCAGCCAGGTGAGAGCGTGGTGTTCATGTCTCACTTCCTTTGGGGGTTAGGTTTCCCAATGGACCCCTTTGTGAGGGGGCTGCAGTTCTATTATCGTCGTATGTGAAGCGTTCCTTCGTGTTACCCCTCACTTCGGATTATGGCTCAAGACCTTCAAAGTGGAGCCGAAGATGGTCGAGGGACGGCATGCAGAGTGCGGAGGTGCTGTTATATGTAAGAATGCTGATGCTCCATGGCCCGAGGGATCTTTTCAAGAGGAGCTCAGCTTATGGCAACGGGAGTGGTTCTATATCACCGCTCCCAGGGGCACCAAATGGGTGGCGCCGCCTGCCTTTCGCTCGGGTCCCCCACAACAGCTAGGGTGATGGGTCAATAAAGGCCTAGACTGGGGGCCATCCCAGGACGTGCCTTTGTTGCAGGGCCGCATCAGGGATCTCTTGGAAAGAGACCTCAGCCTGGTTAAAGTGACGCAAATCATGCTGATCCGCTGAACCCTGCCCGGCAAACGTCGCTCCCTTCATTTGTGGGAGTTTAATCCGGAGGGACCACGAGCTCTCCAGCATTTTTTGGGTGCAACGCCCATGGAGATGTATAAACTGTTCTTCGGATCACAAGCAATGTGTCCGGATTTGACCGAGGACGCATGTCTAAGCTGCAATCGTCCGGATACTCAAGTAAGTAACATTGTGCCCGGACTCACTATCCATATAATTGTCATAAACTCGCCCCTAAAAGAGTTGTCCTTTTAAACAGGAATGGATAGCGAAAGCAAAGCTGATCAAGTGTCCGGCTCCCCTTCCTGAGACCAGGCCGGATCCCGTGCTAGTCAGGATGTTGAAGATTGTGCCTCTGGAGGGAAGTGAGGGAGAGGACAAGGAAACTATGGCGTCCTCAAAGGAGGCTGTTCCGAAGGGAGGAGCCGACAATTCCTCTCCTAAGGAGAAGAAGAGGACCGCCTCTGACGACCCGGAGACCATGGCCTCAAAGCGGGGGAAAAAAATCCTCGTCAGAGGGTCCGACGCCGGGGAGTTCCTCGACCGGACTACGCCCTCAAAGGGATCAGCCCTCCAGCGAGCCGTAAGTAGAGAAAGATTTTCCTTTTGAGGGATGAGAGAAATCCTTGCTTTATATCTGAGAAGATTAACCGAAATTTTACCTTGTAGCTCGGACCTCACCCCTTCTCAGCAGAGCTCGTCTTCGGGGGATCTTCTTCCGGAGATGATGGAGAGCGGAATGCCTCCCCCTGTCGTACTGCCTAGCGAGGCGGGCGACCCTGAGGTGTCAGCGCGAAGGGTTTCTCCAAATCCGGCAGGGGAGGAAGGCAGCCATATGGCCCCCCAAGGTTCTCCGCGTCCGGCCTTCGATGGAGGCCATAGGACGAGTCCGGCACCGTCCGGTGCGCGGTCGGAGGAGCTGATGAATCTGCTGGGGCAAGCTTCTATCTCAGAGGAACACCGTGCATTGATGGGCACGGTGATTGGAAGGATTTCGTTCGCGAAAAGCGGATTGCATGAGGCCGTCCGAAGTTTGCTGACGGGTTTTGAGGTACGTTTGATAATGTACTCTTTTGTCAGTTGCGCATAAGCAAGATGTGCCCTGTGTAGATAGTAGCCCCTGAGACTCTGTGCGTTGTCAGAAGTGACAACGTGCAGAGGATCATAATCCCAGGTCTAGAATGCCGCCTTTAAATGTAGGTGGCGAGGTGTCCGGAATCGAGCCGAACTGATGATTTTGCCGAACTAAAGCGGCAACTGGACGTGGCAGATGCTGACATCACGCTCGTCAACAAGCGGCTTGATGAGGCTCAAGGTATGTAATTCCTTGGGCGGCACCTAGTAAGAGGAGCTTTATGTCCATATCTTACAATGTGTGTGCTTGACGCAGATGGTGCGGCCACCGTGGAGAGTCTTCGGGCGGAACTTGCCCGGGCTAAGGAACAAGCCAGAGAAAGGGATGCGGCTGCTGAGAAGGCCCTTGGAGAGCTGAGAGCCGAACAGGCTGCTCACTGCCGAAGCAAGAAGGAGATGGCCGAGATGGCCGTGAAGTTAAAGAGCGCTACTGACCGTTGCATGCTTCTTGAGAAAGAAGACCGGGCGAGGCAGACGGACTTAGAGAAGGCCGTTGCTGATGCCAAGGACGCTCGCTCTGCGATGAGATCTGCGAAGGAGGAGCTGCGTCAGGCCGGACAAATTGCGGCTGGAAAGCCCTTTATGCTACGAAGGAAGTTTTGTGATCCGAAGTTTTCTCCGTTGGACCGGATGTGGAGTGTGGAGGACACCTATCTGGATTTGGCAGCGAGTGCTGCTGATGCGACCGAACACTTTCGAGATCAAGAAGATCGTGAAGTGGAAAAACTTTTCTGGTCGCAGTTTCACAATCCAGAGCGTCCACTGGCGGTGGACGATCGTCTGGCTCAATGGGCCGAACTGAATAGGTTGTCTGAACTCGCCATGAAGTGCGTCATGGGTCATTTGTGGCCTGGGAGATCGGAGCCGAAGAGTTATTTCTGCTTGGTGCAGCAACTCCTTGATGCGGTGCCACGTATCAATGCAATGAAGAGGTCAGCATGCATAGAGGGCGCACGGGTGGCTCTTGCCCGTGTCAAGACATACTGGGCGGAGATGGAGACCACCGTTGTTGCATCCCAAGATTCGGACAAAAGCCGAGTACCCTCCGAGCACTATTTTCAGGAAGTCCTTGAAGGCGCTCGTGTAATAGAGACGCAGTGCCCGATGGATGCTATGTTCTGATAGCATATTTAATTATAAAGCAGTATTTTGATGAATTGTAGTAGCCTTTTATACTTGTGCCTTCAAGTATTTGGAACACCTCCTGTGCGGCCGTTTTAAGATATATATCTATATATAATCTGAAAGATAGCAGTCATTGGCTTCAGCCCCCACGCACATTGTGCGGGGGTGCTCGAAGAAGACGCATTTTCACACTTAATCCAACGTCTTGGTCCTACGAAGGAGGTGATGGCGCAGCGAGCTAGGCAACTGGACTATAATGCTTGAACACTTTCACTTAGCCATAGGAGCTTGACAGTGGGACTCTTTAGATAGCCCTTGGTGGCGACTGCGCTCGCCCGAATTCGGGGCGCGTATGTGCCTGGCCGGGAAACGGCCCTTCGTTAATGCGGAGGAATCCTATAGATTCCGGAGAGTCATCGAGTGGTTGACCAGTCTCACGCTATATCATGACAGTCGGTTTTCGGCTTTCTCTACTGAGGTGCTCGCCTGGCCGAACCGGGGCACAATCGCAGTAGTTCTCCTGGTGCCGCCTTAGCCGATAGAGCGGAACATAAGGCGGCCGAACACAGGAGCCGGGCAACCCAACATTTGACCAAAATCATGATTCAGAGCTGATGCATATAAGGCCAAACTCGCGACGCCGAACACTCCCTAAGGTATTCGGTCTTTATGAGAGCGGGCGAAGTAACGCTCTTAGGTATAAGCCCCTAGTGTCCATGTACGCGCAGGAATTCTGACGTGGCCACATGCCAAGACGCCAGCCTCCTCCTTGGTTATAGAACCAGGGGATGTGTATCAACAAGAGACAGTAAAAAAGGTTTATGCAGGGTCTTAATCTGAAAAGAATCCTTGGAACGGGTCCCTACTGCACGTGTGCGCCTATGTATCCGTTGTGCCATATCCTAAACGTGCGCAGCACGATGTTCATCTGTAAAAGAGAGGAGCTAAGTTGAAAAAAGGGCGTGCCGAACAAAAAGTTATATTAAATAAAAAAGTATAAAGTAAAGTATGTAAAATTGAGCTTTATTGTCTCTTATATGTGCGGAGCCCCTAGGGCAGGTGTACGTGGCCACTAAGCCATTAGCAAAGATACTTTTATGCCGGGCTCGTCTATCCGTGTCTGTGGTCTTAATGACCTGTTCGGATGTTCTGGCTGGTGAAGCCATTGTATTGTGGGGCTATTAAAGCGGCCGCACAATCCTCCGCTCGGGGGAGGCTCACTCAATGCTTCCCCTTCAAGGAGATGATGCCTCGTGGACCGGGCATCTTAAGCGTGAGAGATGCATAATGCGGTATTGCGTTAAAGCGGGCGAAAGCTTCGCGTCCCGCAGTGCTTGATAGCGACTTGAGAATGGGACGGTGTGGAAAGTCATCTTTTCACGGCGGAAGTTATCGGTAGAGCCAAATATAACTTCGAGCCGGAGAAAACCCATGCAATGGGTGTCCGGACCAGGCGTTACCCCTTGAAAGGAGGTGTTGCTGTGGCGAATTCTTGTTGGGTCTATCCCCATGTGACGGATTGTGTCCTGATATATCAGGTTTAGTCCACTACCACCGTCCATAATGACATTTGAAAACTAGAGTCCGCCAATTATTGGATCAAGTACCAAGGCAGTCCAGCCTGCGTTCCTGATACTTCTAGAATAATCCAGATGATCGAAGATGATTGGTTTTGACAACCAGTGGCGGGACCCCTTTGGGATAGGCCGTGTGGCGCGTACCTTTATGGGCGCCACACGTTTTGTTATGTGAAGTAAGTTTACTGTTTTTACTTCTTGTGGGAAATTCTTTTGTTTCCTGGTGCTCTGCTTTTGGGGTTCGTCCTCGTCCTCGCTTGGTGTGTCGAGCCCCTTGTGTTCGGCGTTGAGTCTGCCGGATTGTTTGAAAACCCAATAATCTCTGTGGGTATGGTTAGCAGGCTTTCCGGGAGTATTGTGTATTTGACATATCCTGTCCAGGATTTTGTTTAGGTTGGATAAATCATCTCTGTTATCCTGGAGGGGCGGCTTTTTCTGATTCTGCCGTGAGCTTTTGAATCCGGCGTTGACTGCCATGCTCTTCGGATTGTTTTCCTTAGTCCGGCGAGGATCCTTGTTGTGTTGCGGTTTTCCGTTCACATCCCTAGTTTCGGATGTACTTGGGTCGCTGGTGCTACATCTTGCCAACCAGCTGTCCTCTCCTGCGCAAAAGCGGGTCATGAGGCTTGTTAATGCGGCCATTGTTCTTGGCTTTTCTTGGCCGAGGTGTCTGGCGACCCACTCGTCTCGGACATTGTGCCTGAAAGCTGCTAGGGCTTCGGCGTCCGGACAGTCGACTATCTGATTCTTCTTAGTAAGAAATCTATTCTAGAACTGCCTAGCTGACTCTCCGGGCTGTTGTGTGATGTGACTGAGATCGTCTACATCCGGAGGGCGGACATAGGTCCCTTGAAAATTTGCTCGGAAAGCGTCCTCGAGCTCCTCCCAACTTCCAATTGTGTTTTCAGGAAGGCTTTTAAGCCAGATGGGCTGGTCCTTTAAGCTTGAGGGGTAAATATTTGATGGCGTGGAGGTCATTTCCTCTAGACATATGTATGTGGAGGATGTAATCCTCGATCCAGACTCCAGGGTCCGTTGTTCCATCATATGCCTCTATGTTTACGGGTTTGAATCCCGCTGGAAATTCATAATCCAGGACCTCATCGGTGAAACATAGGGGGTGTGCGGCGCCCCTTTATTTGGGTGTACCGGATTCTGATAATGGCTTTATTGCATTGCTTACGAGAGCTTGCTTTCTTGGCCCATAAATGGACCTAGTTGGGCCATCTTTTTGATGCAAATCCGTAAGTGGGTCGCGTGCCGGTTTAAGTGCGGCCCGCTTGCTGCTTTATCCTGGCCATGGGGTCGTCTATCCGACCGTGTGGCTTTCTTACTTTTTGAGTGTGAGGGCTCTAAGGCCTCTTCGTCGAATTCAGGCAGTAGCTTTCGCTTCAGATAGCTTTTAGCGCGGCGGCTGTCGCCGTATTTGTCTGCGGTATTGATTACTTTACTCCACCTGATCCTGAGTGCGTCTTCCGCAGTTTTTAGCTTCCGCTTCTGCTTTTTCAGGCTGCATGCTGTTGCGACGAGCCTCTTATGGAGGTTCTTCTGCTCCGTGGGCTTATCCGGCGTAAGGTCGTCCGGAATGCCGTTTTCGCCGGGGACGGGTTGTTCGGTTTCTTTATCCGAGCTGCCCTGTTCGGAAGGTTGCTCTAAGGCATGCTCGTCGTCTGCGGCTCATCCTGCTCTATGGCTAGGTCTGTATCGAGGCGGGGCTTGGAGCGGTGTTTATGCCGCCGCTTTGTTTGCTTTTCGAGAGATCGATCCCTCGTTGCATCCCTGTGTTCCTCGTTGTCGCTTCGTTTAAGGGTGTCCACCATGTGCACATCATGAGATGAGGTGGCTGTCCAATGCTCTGAAGGCGTTGGTTCAGATGCGTCTCCTGCATCGCCGTCCATGCCGTCGATGTCTTCGGAGTCGAAGTTGAGCACGTCGTATAAATTATCGATGGTGGCTACCAAATGGGTGGTTGGTGGGTTTTGAATTTCTTCATCGTCCGTATCCCAACCTTGCTGACCATAATCCGGCCAGGGCTCTCCCGATAAAGAGAGAGACTTTAGTGACTTCAGGATGTCGCCGAAGGGCGAGTGCTGAAAGATGTCCGCGGCGGTGAACTCCATAACAGGCGCCCAATCGGATCCGATTGGCAGGCGCGCGGAGGGCTCGGAGTCCGGAGAGAAGTCCGGCAACTCGGAGTCATGGTCCATGCAGAGTGCGGGGCTGGTGTTCGGCTCGATCGCCTTTGGGATCACAACCCCCGAGGCGGCGTCCAACCGCTCGTCCTCGATCGGTGCAACGGATTCTGAATTAAAGGTCAGAACCGATGCGTGTGCGGCCTCCGGGGCACTGTTCGGTGGCAGAGTTAGATCGTGCCCATCGAGACAGTGCGGCGCGCTTGGCTGTGGTTCGAATCCGTCGAAGATCAAGTCCCCGCGGATGTCGGCCGTGTAGTTCAAACTTCCAAACCTGACCTAATGGCCAGGGGCGTAGCTTTCGATCTACTCCAGGTGGCCAAGCGAATTGGCCCGCAGTGCGAAGCCGCCGAAGACGAAGATCTGTCCGGGGAGAAAATTCTCACCCGGGACTGCATCGTTGTTGATGATCGAAGGAGCCATCGGGCCTAAAAGTGAGGACACAGAGGAACTCTTAATGAAAGCACCAATGTCGGTGTCAAAACCGTCGGATCTCGGGTAGGGGGTCCCGAACTGTGCGTCTAGGCGGATGGTAACAGGAGACAAGGGACACAAAGTTTTACCCAGGTTCGGGCCCTCTTGATGGAGGTAAAACCCTACGTCCTGCTTGATTAATATTGATAATATGGGTAGTACAAGAGTAGATCAACCACGAGATCAAGGAGGCTAAACCCTAGAAGCTAGCCTATGGTATGATTGTTGTATGTTCGAGTTGTTGTCCTACGGACTAAAAACCGTCTGGTTTATATAGACACCGGAGAGGGTTAGGGTTACACAAAGTCGGTTACAATGGTAGGAGATCTGAATATCCGCATCGCCAAGCTTGCCTTCCACGCCAAGGAAAGTCCCATCCGGACATGAGACGAAGTCTTCAATCTTGTATCTTCATAGTCCAGGAGTTCGGCTGAAGGTATAGTCCAGCCATCCGGAAACCCCCTAATCCAGGACTCCCTCAATTAGCAAGTTTGATGGTCACGTCAATACCTTCTATCTAAGCAGGTGCAATTCCATGCATAATTTCTTTGTATAAGTCATGAGGTATTGCACTAGCACTAGCACCCATATCACATAAGCCATGATAACAATGATCTCCTATTTTAACAGAAATAATAGGCATGCCTACTATAGGTCTATGTTTATCTTTAGCACAAGGTTTGGCAATTCTAGCAGTTTCATCACAGAAATGAATAACATGCCCATCGATATTATCAGACAAGAGATCTTTAACAATAGCAATATTAGGTTCAACTTTAATTTGCTCAGGAGGTGTATAAGTTCTAATATTGCTTTTACGAACCACAGTTGAAGCTTTAGCATGATCCTTTATTCTAACAGGGAAAGGTGGTTTCTCAACATATGAAGCAGGAACAACATGATCATTATAAGTGACGATCTTTTCTTCAACTTTAGTAGGTGTAGCTACTTTTACTTCTATGGGAGGATGATATTTAAACCACTTCTCCTTGGGGAGATCAACATCAGTAGCAAAAGATTCACAGAAAGAAGCTACTATCTCAGAGTCAAGTCCATATTTAGTGCTAAATTTATGGAAAATATAGGTATCCATAAAAGATTTAACACAAACAAACTTAGGTGTCATACCTGACTCCTTACTAAAGGAAATATGCCCTAGAGGCAATAATAAAGTTATTATTTATTTCCTTACATATCATGATAAATGTTTATTATTCATGCTAGAATTGTATTAACTGGAAACATAATACATGTGTGGATACATAGACAAACAGAGTGTCACTAGTATGCCTCTACTTGACTAGCTTGTTAATCAAAGATGGTTAAGTTTCCTAACCATGGACAAAGGAGTTGTCATTTGATTAACAAGGTCACATCATTAGTTGAATGATCTGATTGACATGACCCATACCATTAGCATAGCACCCAATCGTTTAGTATGTTGCTGTTGCTTTTATCCATGACTTATACATGTTCCTTTGACTATGAGATTATGCAACTCCCGTTTGCCGGAGGAACACTTTGGGTGCTACCAAACGTCACAACGTAACTGGGTGATTATAAAGGAGTACTACAGGTGTCACCAAAGGTAGATGTTGGGTTGGCGTATTTCGAGATTAGGATTTGTCACTCCAATTGTGGGAGAGGTATCTCTGGGCCCTCTCGGTAATGCACATCACTTAAGCCTTGCAAGCATTGCAACTAATGAGTTAGTTGCGGGATGATGTATTACGGAACGAGTAAAGAGACTTGCCGGTAACGGGATTGAACTAGCTATTGGATACCGACGATCGAATCTCGGGCAAGTAACATACCAATGGACAAAGGGAACAACGTATGTTGTTATGCGGTCTGACCGATAAAGATCTTCGTAGAATATGTGGGAGCCAATATGGGCATCCAGGTCCCGCTATTGGTTATTGACCGGAGATGTGTCTCGGTCATGTCTACATTATTCTCGAACCGCAGGGTCCGCACGCTTAAGGTTACGATGACAGTTATTATGAGTTTATGAGTTTTGATGTACCGAAGGAGTTCGGAGTCCCGGATGAGATCGGGGACATGACGAGGAGTCTCGAAATGGTCGAGACGTAAAGATCGATATATTGGACGACTATATTCGGACATCGAAAGGGTTCTGAGTGGTTCGGGTATTTTCAGAGGTACCGGGGAGTTACGGGAATACGAGGAAGAAGCAATGGGCCTTGATGGGCCTTAGTGGGAAGGACCAGGAGGTGGCGCGCGACCCTCCCAAGCCCAGTCCGAATTGGACAAGGGGTTTGGGGCGCGGCCCCTCTCTCCCTTCCTTCCCCTCTTCCCCTCTTTTCCCCCTTGACCTAGTTGGACTAGGAAAGGTGGAATCCTACTCCCGGTGGGAGTAGGACTCCCCTGGCGTGCCCAAACCTAGGGCCGGCCTCCTCCCTCCCTTGCTCCTTTATATACGGGGGCAGGGGGCACCCCATGGACACACAAGTTGATCTTCGTGATCGTTCCTTAGCCGTGTGCGGTGCCCCCCTCCACCATATTCCACCTCGGTCATATCGTTGCAGTGCTTAGGCGAAGCCCTGCGCCGGTAGTACATCAAGATCGTCACCACGCCGTCGTGCTGACGGAACTCATCCCCGAAGCTTTGCTAGATCGGAGCCCGGGGATCGTCATCGAGCTAAACGTGTGCCAAGAACTCGGAGGTGCCGGAGTAACGGTGCTTGGATCGGTCGGATCGTGAAGACGTACGACTACATCAACCGCGTTGTTATAACGCTTCCGCTTTCGGTCTACGAGGGTACGTAGATCATACTCTCCCCTCTCATTGCTATGCATCACCATGATCTTGCGTGTGCGTAGGAATTTTTTTGAAATTACTACGTTCCCCAACACTTACCTTCGTCGAGATTCCAATCTTCAGAGTTGCGTTTAATTCTATCCAATAAATTCCATTTGAATTCAATAGTCTTCATCATAAAAGAGCCAGCGCAAGAAGTATCGAGCATGACGCGATTGTTTTCAGAAAGCCGAGCATAATTTTTTTGGATAATTGTTTCTCTTGGGAGCTCATGATTGGGACATGAATATAGCATTGATTTGAGCCTCCCCAAAGCTTGAGCGATGCTTTCTCCTTCGCGAGGCCAAAAATTATATATATAATTGCTATCACGATGAACAAGATGCATAGGATAAAATTTCTGATGAAATTCTAATTTCAATCGTCTGTAGTTCCATGATCTCGTATCATCACATAGCCTATACCATGTCAATGCATCTCCCTTCAAAGATAAAGGGAAGACCTTCTTCTTAATGACATCATCGGGTATACCTGCAAGCTTAAATAATCCACAAACTTCATCCACATCTCCTGCAAAAGGATTAGCTAGCAGTTTTTCCAACATACCCAAAGGAAATTCAAAGGAAATAATTTCATTTTCAGTAGGTTCAATAGGTTGAGGAGAAACTCTTTGCTCTACTGGTCGGGGTGAAGATACCCCGAACAAGCCCCTCAGAGGATTACTCTACTGGACAGTAAATTTCAGCACACTATATAAATTTTTCCTTACCAAATTCCACCTACCAAAGGCGCTTCACTCCCCGGTAACGGCGCCAGAAAAGAGTCTTGATGACCCACAAGTATAGAGGATCTATCATAGTCCTTTCTATAAGTAAGAGTGTCGAACCCAACGAGGAGCAGAAGGAAATGATAAGCGGTTTTCAGCAAGGTATTCTCTGCAAGTACTGAAATAAGTGATAACAGATAGTTTTGTGATAAGATAATTTGTAATGAGCAAAAAGTAACAAAACTAAATAAAGTGCAGCAAGGTGACCCAATCCTTTTTTTAGCAAAGGACAAGCCTAGAAAAACTCTTATATAAAGAAAAGCGCTCCCGAGGACACATGGGAATATCGTCAAGCTAGTTTTCATCATGTTCATATGACTCGCGTTCGGTACTTTGATAATTTGATATGTGTGTGGACCGGTGCTTGGGTGCTGTTCTTACTTGAACAAGCATCCAACTTATGATTAACCTCTATTGCAAGGATCCGCAACTACAAGAAAAGTATTAAGGTAAACCTAACCATAGCATGAAACATGTGGATCCAAATCAGCCCCTTACGAAGCAACGCATAAACTAGGGTTTAAGCTTCTGTCACTCTAGCAACCCATCATCTACTTATTACTTCCCAATGCCTTCCTCTAGGCCCAAATAATGCTGAAGTGTTATGTAGTCGACGTTCACATAACACCACTAGAGGCTAGACAACATACATCTCATCAAAATATCGAACGAATACCAAATTCACATGACTACTAATAGCAAGACTTCTCCCATGTCCTCAGGAACAAACGTAACTACTCACAAAGCATATTCATGTTCATAATCAGAAGGGTATCAATATGCATATAGGATCTGAACATATGATCTTTCACCAAATAAACCAACTAGCATCAACTACAAGGAGTAATCAACACTACTAGCAACCTACAAGAGATGAACTAGGGTTTTGAGAGGAGATGGTGCTGGTGAAGATGTTGATGGAGATTGCCCTCTCCTGATGAGAGGAGCGTTGGTGATGACGATGGCGATGATTTCCCCCTCCCGGAGGGAAGTGTCCCCGGCAGAACAGCTCTGCCGGAGCCCTAGATTGGTTCCGCCAAGGTTCCGCCTCGTGGCGGCGGAGTCTCGTCCCGAAAGGTTGCTTATGTTTTTTTTCTCGATGAAAGACCTCATATAGCAGAAGATGGGCATGGAGAGCCAACAGGGGGCCCACGAGGTAGGGGGGCGTGCCCTGGGGGGTAGGGCGCGCCCCCACCCTCGTGGACAGGTGGGCCCCCCCTCTGATGAACTTCTTCCGCTGGATATTTTTTATATTTTCCAAAAATGACTTTCGTGGAGTTTCAGGACTTCTGGAGCTCTGCAGAATAGGTCTGTAATATCTGCTCCTTTTCCAGCCTAGAATCCCAGCTGCCGGCATTCTCCCTGCTTATGTAAACCTTGTAAAATAAGAGAGAACTAGCGGTGTGACCCGCGCATTTGCGCGGCTAGATGTGTTTTGCATGTTTTGTATAGTTGGTTGTTCGATGTTATATATCATTAGTGCACACACATAGAATTTGTGTGTGCACTAATGATATGGAAATATATATAGCATTTTTTGCTAATATCCTGGGGGGAAATACACACGTCAATGGAAATCTTGCCACTAAGGGCCTAGTCTTTGGATTCAGCCGATTTCCTTATTGACCTTGTGTACTTAATGAATTTTAGTTTAAACCAAATACTGAAGCTCATAACTAAACTACATATAGGCTAAGTAGGCCTTAAGTATATAAGGATATCTGTGTGTACTTCTAAAATGCTAAGGTGACTCTCAACATATAATAAATAGGATCTCACATTTAATTTCTTTAGAAAACTCTTGTAGACAAAACACATTATGGTCCATGGTTAACCATCACGAAAGACTTTTGAGTTGTATGGTGGTCTATGCTTTTAAGATTAAATTCAAATGTTGATGGATTTAACAAAATCATGAGTGATCTCTTTCCTCCATGCTTAGATTGGACACATTTCATTTTTTTTATCATATTTGTGCAATTCTTTGGACTGCATCAATACACATCTTCCAAAATTACAGCTTTGTGTTTCTCATCATGTGTGATATACTTGTTGGTGTATATTTACCAAAGCTAAGACGCCTCTTTCTATATATTGCTCTTATTTTATCATGACCATCTACACAAATTTAATGACTTGTCACATTTGATACAATTTATTGCTTTGCAACTGCTATTATTCCAGCTATGGTATTTCTTTGTTTTCTTTGTGTTATACACCACCTTGCGACATATCACATACACCAGCTCCACTATTGTTTTTTACTAATGATCTTGCATGTTTTTTACTCAATCCCTATAAACTATAACTTTTTTGGTCAACCACTTCTCTATTGCTTTTAGGCATCATGAATTCATTTTGTTAACTCGTGCATGTCACCACTCATATCTATTCCTCTCGCCGTTCTCTTTTTCTACTACCAAACATTTTCGACTATTCGGGCTTGTTTCGTTCACGCCGGTTGACAATAACGAATTCCTAACCTTGTTTTAGCTTTTACATGCATTTATTAATCCTACCTCTGTTTCTTTTAATAATTATTTTATGTTTTAAATTTCAGTTGAATTTCTTATGAAATATGACCGCTACATTTCATTGAAAGAAATTCCAGAGTAATTAATTCTTTTTTAC
Source organism: Aegilops umbellulata (assembly GCA_032464435.1). Lineage (NCBI taxonomy): Eukaryota > Viridiplantae > Streptophyta > Magnoliopsida > Poales > Poaceae > Aegilops > Aegilops umbellulata. Next base: position 537,227,311 of record CP136055.1, read on the forward strand.
TTCATACAAAGTTTATATGAGAACCTTTATCATTTTTATTTGAAATTCACATATAAATTAGATCCATATTATTTGCTGCCACACTGTTTAACCACTCATTTATACGTATTATGAACCTCTCTAAAAAACCATCCACATTGTTATATTCTGGACGAACCATGATCAAGTGGTGTATATATTTTTGCATTTGTGGACGAACCTAATGACTTAATACTCTGTGAAAGTGATAGAACACGTCTTGTTGTATTTTTATAGTTGGATCATACACACATAGTATGTACGTTTTTCATTGATATGACACATATGTGAACGCCAGACCAACTTACCGCTGACTATTTAAACACTTCCACGGGTCAACCTGTAATGGAAAATATGTTGCTTTTCATGTCCGCTTCAAAGATGTATGGGGTCAGCTATGACCTGTATTACTGCTTGGTATCGAATGTATTCGTCTAGTTAGAGGAAAATATTTGTGTTTTGAAAAAGTAAAAAAGTTAGGCTAAAGAATAAAGGAATCATAAGTGAGAGTCGGCCAGAAGTAAGTTTCAGATTTTCCACGTATTGAAACTTGGGTAGGTATTCTAATTAACGAAAGCTTTCTAGCTTCCGTATAGTACCTACCCGTATGTGATATGATTAGTGTTCTGCAGAAGACTACATATGATATAATTAGTCAACAGTCAAACTCTTCTTCTCTATTCCTCCTCGATTTCTTATTCGTCCCAAGCCGTGTCCTTAGACGCACATAAACTTTTTTATGTTTTCCACAATAGCACGTGTGATTGGAAATTATGGTACGTGAATATAAGTATGCATAACATATAATTCTTGTAAATGACAGCCATTGTAAATTGTATCAGTGGCACATATATTTTCAATTATATTTGTTCAGAATAGAAAAGGTATTAGTAAAGAAAAAGATGAAAAACAAACCTGTGAAGCCGTGAACCCCTGGTTTATATTATATAATAGATAGATTTTGAAAAAGGCATGCACCTTTTTTGCTAGGATCATGCAAGATTTTCCCTGCAAATATATTTTTATTCTGTAGTTTCTTTTAATACATACCACATATCTATTGAAAGCGTGATGTTTCTTTTTGGGGTTATAATGATGAGCGTGACTTTGCTCTAGAATTTTTTTGCTTTAGTAACTGGGCTTTATTAAATTATTAGATGGATGTACTAATGGGCTTCATAAAATATAGAGAATATGGACCATGTCCAATTGGAATCGGATACGAATAGGCATGATTTCTTTTTCAGTTAGGATTTCACGGTTGTTCTAGTTTTCTTTTTTTCTTTTGTGTTCGCTGGTCAGCCGTCATTATCGTACGTGCTGTGTACATCAGTACATGCCAATCAAAACTCCTCTCTTCTTTCCATCTTTATTTTCCTGAGTTGGCTCTTTCCAACTTTTTACTAAAGAAACGTGTATGTATCTGTTCACATATATAACTTAAGGCGTGTAACGCAATATGTTTAAATCTCAGCCGTCAGTAATATTAGTCAACGATCTATATTATTTTAGCTTATGTGGAAGAACGTGGTGTCTTATTTGGTTTCTGTCTTAAAAGAAACGTGTACATGTCTGTTCACATATATAACTTAAGGCGTGTAACGTAATATGTTTAAATCTCAGCCGTCAGTAATATTAATCAATGATCTATATTATTTTACCTTATGTGGAAGAACGCGGTGTCTTATTTGGTTTCTGTCTTAATTATATAATAGATAGGCATAATTATTGTGACATAACGTGCAATAACAGCCCATAATGCAATAACTATCGATATAAAAGCATGATGCAAAATGGACGTATCACCCTCTAGCTCACGTGGATCCCAACTTTCTTTTGAAGAAACAGCAACATGAAGCTCGCCGAACCACCCAGCATAGTGGTGGTGTAATCACTTCTTCCAGATTACTGAACATGCCGGTTTGCAAATGCCGCCCAGAGGTCTTTCATATTTCTGATATACTTTATCCCAAGGCGGGTCATTTTCGACAACCTCTTAACCCGTCTGATTGAAACTATCAGGGGACTTCACACTCCTCCTCTGGCGAGTCAAGGGGAACTAATATCCCAACTTTCAATATTGTCCCTGGGTAAAGATATATTAATCATTCAAACCTTATGTTTAATCGTTGTACTGACCTCTTTATACTTCTTACTTTCAGGGGCCAGGCCAAATCCAGCAACAAGGCAAAGTTGAATAAACCGGTCAACGACTCCAACCCGTCTGAACCGGAAAAACAACAGTTAGAACCTTCTAACCCAATTGCTGAGGCCAGCCTTGATGATCCACCACCACAAGACCATGAAATCTCCATAGATCATATGGATGTTGAACCGGTGATCTCTAAGCCTCCAAGCCCAATTAAGCCTGGTGAGGAGAGGACTGATGATGTTGTCGTTACTGGGTTTGGATTCACAGCCCCGGGTCAGCCTACTGTCTTATCTAAGCACAACGCCAAGGAAGACATTTCTGCTGAAGATAAAGGCAAGTGGAAGGTAGATTTGGAGAGCTATGCACAGTTCAATGCCCAAGACATCCACTCTGGCTACTTGAACCGTCTATACACCAACCGTGATTTTGAAGCCAGCTTAGTAAACCTGACGAAGGAGCGCTATGAGGTAACTGCTGTAAGTCCTTTTTATATGAATATACTTCCCTTTAGCCGCCACGTTTATTGGACATGATAGAATAGAATGTGATGTAAACTTCAATAGTTGCATAGATCAAATTCAGTAGCCCCCAAGGGCCGGTTTATGCTTTCAACACGACCTGGGACTTATAATATCAGCACTTCAACTTTGCATGTGTAGCCCCAAAGGGCCGGCTTAATAAGTATGTTAAGCCAGGACTTTAATTAGCAAGAATCAATATTGCATCCGTAGCCCCCAAGGACCGGCTTAATCAGTCATGAATAAACCGGGACTAAGCATCCTGCCAAAAACCAATATTCCAGCTTGTGGACTTTTTAAACTGAATCATGTCATTTATCCGGGTCAGCAGATAAGTCTGTCTTAACAAAGAGCAATATGCATTAGCGCCCAATGCCAGGTATAATACTTGTATTGTGCTTGGGACATTTAGAAAGTTTCAAGAAGCAATAGACATTAGCCCCCAAGGGCCAAGTATAATACTTGTATTGTGCTTGGGACTTCACAAATCATCATGATCATATCGCCTTCCATGTTTGCATATATCACAGGTTGAACTGACCGAAAAGGATGCACGACAAATTGAAAACTTAGCAAGCTGAGACATCCAAGGCCAAAACAGAAATAAAAACTGCTTTGGAGAATATTGAACAACTGAAGCAAAAATTTCAATGCTGAAAAAGATGGCTGGGAAACTGAGAAGGCGTCTCTATTGAAGAGAGCAGATGATGCTGAAGCGGCACTTAAGCCAGTGACTGAAGAGTTATCTGGCTTAAAGCAACAGATTAATATCATGTCGTCAGCCATCTTTGGTAAGTAGAAAAACATGTCTTCCTTGTACCTCAAGAATCACATTGTGAATATCTGCCGGCTTCTCATAATTTTATTGATATAGGTTCGCGGAGCGCGAAGTTGGGCTCACACATGCGCGTCCGGCTTAAGGCTGTCTACACTCTTGTAGAACAGTTATATACTGGTGCCCAACGAACCATTGCTGCTACGCTGCACAAGAAAACTCCCTCAACACTTATCAAAGATACACTAAAGCAGTTATCCGTGCTGCCCAAAAGGATTGATGACTTAAAACGGGGAGCTGCCAGAGCCAGCGCATTAATTGCCAAAAACCAGGCAAAGGCATGGCAAGCCGATCTTGACCCGGAAGATTTGACCAACGGCTGCCCTAGTGTGAAAGAAGATGGATCTGCCTTCAGTGCTGAAATTTTTGCAGAGATAGCAAGAGCCATGCGTCCCTAAGCAAGCAAGCTAGCTGACGAAACTAGTCTATCCACATACTAGGCGGCTTATGATGCTGACAACAAGAGAGTTAGAGCGCCGTTTCACGAGCCAAAAGATCTCATTCCGCTGATTCGTAAGCACACCTTTGCTCCTGACATTGATCCATCAAACCTTATTAATGATGAAGCTGTGTTTAGAGCATTGACTAGTATCAACTGGGCTACACCTGAATTCCAGCTGATGGATACACTACAAAAAAAAGACACATCCGTGACATTTTGGGCCGAACGAATTTTTTTTCTGGCATACATATGACACTTCTATGACGATAATTGTGACAAAACCCGGTATCATCATAGATGTGGTGGGCTCCTACTTCTATGACAAAAAATCATGACAGAAAATGGGCTTTTCGTCCTGGGCGGGCCGAAGATGCAGCTGCATGACATTCTTTGGGCCGTCCATGACGGAAAAAAACCGCGGTAGAAGCGAGGGCGCGGAAAATATCGGGGAGTCCCCGGTTACGGTGGGTGGTCGGGGGCCGAGCGATGCGCGTTTCTCTCGTACGTATGCACGTGTGTGCGAGGCGTTGGGCTCTAACTGAACCCAAGCGAGGCATTGGGCTCTAACTGAACCCGAGCGATTGCACTGTAGGCTACGTGTTACTGAACCCGAGCGATCGATGGATGGCTGTTAACTGAACCCGATCGAGCGATTCCTTCGCTACTGCTACTAACTGAAGCCGATCGATGCTGCCTCTAGATGAACAATGAGCGTTGCAGGGGGTTTGGATGAACAGTTCCCCGTGGGGGTGGATGAACAAGACCCCGTGGTGTTGCCTCTGGATGAACAGTACCCCGATCGATCGAGCCGGTTGGGGCTGGATGAACAGGACCCCGTGGAGGGCTAGATGAACAGGACCACCCCGTGGCGGGCAGGATGAACAGTAGCCGTGGAGGGGTGGTTGAACAGGAGCCCGTGGAGAGGGCTGGTTGAACGGTAGCCGGTGGAGTAGCGCGCGGTGGAGGCTGGATGAACAGAAGCCCGTGGATGAACAGTCGCAGGTGGAGGCTGGAGGAGGTCGACGGTGGGTGAATAGTAGCCCGTGGAGGTTGGAGGGGGTCGACGGTGGAGATGAACAGTATCCCGTGGAGTCCCGTTTTGCGGTACGCCACACCCCTCCCGATGAACAGGACCCCGTTTCGACCGCAGCGCTCCAACACAAGTCCGTTTCCTCCGTTTTGCAATACGCCACACCCCTCCCGATCAATAGGACCCCCGTTTCGACCGTAGGAGGTCCGTTTCCTCCGTTTTGCGGTACGCCAGACCCCTCGCGATGAACAGGATCCCGTTTCGAACGTGGCTGGTCGAACACAAGGCCGTTTCCTCCGTTCTACGATACGCCAGGCCTCGTTTCCATCTCCTGTTCCGTCCAAGCCCTCCCAATGAACACGACCACGCATTCCGTTCCGACTCAGCCGGTTGGCTCCCATGCGTTCCGTTGCCTCCCGATGAACATGACGCATTCCGTTGCCTCCCCATGAACACGACGTATTCCATTGCCTCCCCATGAACACGACGCATTCCGTTGCCTCCCCATGAACATGACAACGACGCTGTTTCTCCGTTTCGACCCAGCCATGTACACGAGCCCTCGCCGTACGTATGCACGAGTAGGCGTTCGAGACCCTGCTCGTATGTACACATACGTGGCCGTATTTTCTTTCTTGCACCCTGGCCGCTGTACGTACGTGTATATGCTACGTGTGCGCCTCTACTATGACACGTGCGCGCCTCTACTACGACACGTGCGCGCCTCTACATCCACTATTATATATGTACGTACACGTTCGCGACCAGAATGACAACGCTACGTACGCTTCGACCAGGTGGGTCCCGACTGTCAGGCACTTCCTTGCGTGCGAAGATGTAGCTAGTGGGTCCCAGCAGTCAGGGGGGCGAATCGGTTTTTTTTGCTCGGACGCGCTTCCTTGCGTACAAAGATGTAGCTGGTGGGTCCCAGCAGTCAGGGGGAAACATTTTTTTTGCGAAATACAGTGGCCTGTCCGATGGGTCCCAGCTGTCAGGTGGAGGAATCATTATTTTCCGCGTAATAAGGAGGCACTTCCTTGCTGCGGCCGTGGACCCAGCTGTCAGCCTCTCCACGCACAGTCCACGTCTGATGGAAGTCGTTCCTTGACCACGTTGACCACGCCGCGCCGAGAGCACCAGGGCGGTGGACGACGACGAGGCCTAGAAAGGGGACGACGTGGAGCCGGGGAAGACGCGACACTAGAAGCCCGCGCGGAGAGGAGAACGAGGGTTCACTGGTTCGGCCGCGGTGTGAGGCTGCCGTCGCCGCAGGGCCTAGCCAGCGGGGGGAATAGTAGGGGGGTGAGGCCTCCGCGGCAACACATCCGACCACGGGAGGCAGGAGCATGCGGCACGACCGGCGCTGCTTTGGGCGGCTGGAGCAAGAAGACCAGAGGTTGAAGAAGCACTACGGCCATTGGATGGACATCGTACGGTCACTGGAGCAAGAATCGTTTATATTGACTAAGTTGACAAAGCCCTCCGTCCCCGTCAACTTAGTAGGCCCACAAGCTAGCAGGGGGTATTCATTTTTTTGTGCGTAATAAGGAGGCACTTCCGGTGGGTTCGAGCTTACAGCAGGGGGAACATTTTTTTCGCAAAATACGGTGGCCCGTCGGGTGGGTCCCAGCAGTCAGGGGCAAATGTTTTTTCGCGAAATACTGGTGGTCGTCCGGTGGGTCCCTGCAGTCAGGTGGAGGAATAATTATTTTCCACATAATAAGGAGGCACTTCCTTGCGGCTGTCGTGGACCCAGCTGTCAGCCTCTCCACGTACAGTATTCTTCCGATAGAATTCGGTCGTTGACCACATTGACCATGCCGCGCCGAGAGCACTACGGCGAGGCCTAGGAAGGGGACGACGCGGAGCTGGTGAAGACGCGGCAGTGGATGCCCATGCGGAGAGGAGTACGAGGGTTCACTGGTTCGGCTGCGCTGCCGTCGCCGCAGAATAACAGGGGGTGTGGGTGAGTGGAGTGGAGGGATGGCCTGGCCAGCGGTGGGAGTATTATGGGGGCGGTGAGGCCTCCGCGGCAGCACAGCCGGCCACGGGAGGCAGGAGCAGGCGTCATGACCGGCGCTGCTTTGGGCGGCTGGAGCAAGAAGACCAGAGGTTGAAGAAGCACTACGGCCATTGGATGGACATCGTACGGTCAGTCGAGCTAGAATCGTGCATATTGACTAAGTTGACAAAGCCCTTCGTCCCCGTCAACTTAGTAGGCCCACTGAACTGGGTCCCAGCTAGCAGGGGGAGTATTCAATTTTTTGTGCGTAATAAGGAGGCACTTCCTTGCGCGCGAAGATATAGCTGGTGGGTCCGAGCTGTCAGCGGCGGTAACGTTTTTTTCGCGAAATGCAGAGGCCCTTTCGGTGGGTCCTAGATGTCAGGTCGAGAAATCATTATTTTGCGCGTAATAAGGAGGCATTTCCTTGCGTGCGGCCATGGACCCAGCTGTCAGCCTCTCCACGTACAGTCCACTTCAGATGCATGTCGGTCGTTGACCATGTTGACCACGCCACGCCGAGAGCACCAGGGAGGTGGACGACGGCGAGGCCTAGGAAGGGAACGACACGGAGGCAGGGAAGACTTGGCAGTTGTTTTTGTTTTCCACGCGGAGGGGAGTACGACTGTACGAGGGTTTACTGGTTCGTCTGCCGTCGCCGGAGAATAACAACAGGTGCGGTTGAGTAGAGGGATGGCTAGGCCAGCGATGGGAGTACGATGGGGCGGTGAGGCCTGCGCGGCAGCACATCCGGTCGCGGGGAGGAGGGAGCAGGCAGTCCCCCGAGTGCTTGTTTGAGAGGCTGGAGTAGCAAGAGCAGAGATTGAAGAAGCACGACGGCCGTTGGATGGACATGCAACAGTATACAGGCCATCTATGGAAAGCCTCAAATCTGTGGAAAACAGCATACAACCCATCTGCCATTATTTCAAATAATTTACAACCCATTTGCTAATTCTTACGGTTTTTTTTAAGCCCATATTCTTTTTGTTAGCATTACAGCCCATATTGTGGCCACGGTTAAAAAACTATACGAAATTTTGCATATGTCGGTGCGGTCTAAACTGTTTTTAATCCCGAAATGTCGAGTCACATTCAGACTGATTTTAAAAATAAATGTATATAAATATAAAATCCAATAAATTGTACACGCATAAAAAATCAATGCAATTTAAAATCTCGAAATGAAAAAAACATATTTGAAACTAATTGCCGATTTGATGTGTTTTAAAAATTGCCCATTTCTCATTACTAATAGGGCATTTTCTCAGCCAGCCGGATGAAGCTCTCCTCGTCTTGAAAGATTTGCAGCCCAGCAGGCCTGATAAAGTGACTTACTTGACAAATCACAAAAAAATTGGGCTAGCCATTTTCAGAAAGAAAAAAACTACTGGGCTGGTCTGTGGTAAACATAAAAGAAAAGGCTGTCTAGACAGGCCAGAGTGTCCCGCACAACCCAGTTGACATCCTGCTTCCGTCTCAAAAACAAATTAGATAAATGCCACTCCAATTATGGCGATTCATAAAAATGCCACTGCAATTTCCAAACTTTGAAAAATGCTACTTCAATTTTTGCAAACTTTGAAAAACGCCACTGCAGTTTGCAAACTTTGAAAAACGCCACTCCAGACTTCGAAAAATGCCACTAGAAATGACATGAAATGACATTTTTCAAAGTTCGGAAATTGCAGTGGAATTTCTCGGATACACCAGATTTGGAGTGGCATTTATCAAATTAACCCAAAACAAAAATAACTGGGCGAGCTGCTGGGTCCCTGGTGTCAGCCGCTCGTTGTGCAATTCTCTCGTTTATTGACTACGTTGACAATGGCATGGGACCCAGATGTCAGAAATCCACTAGGAGGAGACATTTTTTATTGGTTTGAAATAAGGAGGCACATGCTTCCGTACTGCCATGACCTTGGCGGGTCCCTGCTGTCATCCTCTCCACGTACAATCATCTCCTGATTGTGTATGCGTCAACTTGCTAGGCCCACAAGTCAGCATCTAAACCCGTGGAGGACAAATACAACCCATTTAAAAAATAACAGCCCATTCCATACGTTCAAACAAAAAGTTCAACATTCAGAGCAAAGTAACAGGTCTGATCCACATATAGAGTACTGAACTTCCACGTTGACAACCATCATAGCAAAGTTAACTATCTACTCCCACTAACACTCTAGTAGCGTACAAGTACTAACTTACTCTTAGCTAACTAGATGATGCTGGCCGCCATCTGCTGTCCATGCTAAATGCCGACACCGGCGTCCTCCGCCTCGCCTCGGACTTGCCAGAGGTGCGATAGGGAGCGTTGCTCGCACGCGTTGGCCCTTTCCATGCCGGCATGGTCCACCGAAGCTTCGGCTTCCAAGCGGGAACCCACTTGACGAGCTGGTAGTAAAAATCAGCGTCGCGAACGCGTGCGTGCCCGACAGCCTCCAGGGCTATTTGCCGGGCGCCGGCCTCCACGTAGTCGGCCCAGTTGCGGGCGCTCTGCTCGCGACTCAGATCGTCGGTGCGCTGCTGCTCCATGTCCCGCTGGCGGCGCAAATCGGCGATACGCTGCTCCTCCGCCAGGCGGTCGCGCTCCAACAACTCCTGCTTCTCCGCCATGCAGTCGCGCTCCAACAACTCCTCGATCTCCACATTGCGATCTAAAGACAGATAGAATGCCTCCTCCCACCGTCTGCCTTCCGGTGAAAACCCAAACACTAGTTCCGGCGGTGACCACCTCCGGCGTCGCCTACCGCGGACGGGCGGGGGCATGGGGGACGTGGCGAGCAACGTCGGGCCGGTGGGGGCTTATGAGGATATGGCGAGTTGGGTCACGGTGGCACCGGAGAAGGCCGGGGAACAATACTTATAGGCAGAAGGTAGCGCGACGGTCATCGGAATTCAATGCATAATGGCTTAGCGCGCCAGCTTGCCGTGGAAAACTAGAGAAACTGAAATTATGATTGTGCCGTCCCGTCCCGTCCCATCTGGGTGCCGGCATGGCGGTCAAACGAGTGCACTCGAATCATCTCCCTCCTTGTCAATAATGATTCCACGGATTTAAAAAGCCCGCAACAATTAAAGTGTATCTTTTTTCGCATCAGTTAGCTGCCTTAATTACGGCCGGCTGCATGCAGGCACTCAGAATCGCTCGCGGGCAGTACGCGAAGCAGCATGCAGCCACTTAAATCGCTAGAATTAATTAGGCTTAAACTTCTGCATGCCGAGGGCACACATGCAGCAACTTAAATCACTGGAATTAATTAGGCTGAAACTTCTGCATGCCGTTAATTGTTGCCATGCCTTGGTCTTGCTGCTTTGCTCACGGGACTAATAACCCGGTCGGAGGGAGTACCTTGGTCGGTGAGAGGTTTAAATTAAGCCCTGCAAACCGGAAAGGAGGTACTAGTACGTGTGTGATCCGCTATTTATTCGTGTAGGATCGATTAGGTCATTTCTTGAATTGAGCCCTGCAAACCGGAAAGGAGGTAGTACGTGCGTGATCCGCTATTTATCCGTGTAGGATCGATAGTGTAGCTTGTCAGTTTATTCAGAGGTAGGCATTTTTATCCGTGTAGGGTCGATAGTGTAGCTTGTCAGTTTCTTCAGAGGTAGGCATTTTTATTCAAAAAACTGCCACTTCGCATCTTGCGTCGCAAATAAAACTGTGAGGAGCGCATTTGTAGGCTAGCTAGTGATCGATCAGTAACTTGTAAACACTGAGCAAACAGAAATAAGTAACTGTTAATGCATCTCAATGATTCACAGATCATATACAAATATGTAGCTCGAAAAGCAAAGATCAGCCACTTCGGATCTTGCATCGCAACTAAAACTAACTAGTATGACTCCCATACATAAGATCAACATGTTAATGCATCTCAATGATTCACAGATCATATACAAATATGTAGCTCCAAAAGCAAAGATCTAGAAAAAACATTTGTTCTTCCTACTAACATGGATGCTTCTCTTGGTCAACATTCAGTACAGACTGAAAGATAAATTTGTTTGTGAAATCTACAATTCCTCTTGCAAACATAAGTGGTTTCACCAACAGCTAGAACCATGAGAATGAACCACACATGATGGAGGAACATCCACTGCAATATGATTTGGTCTTCTCTCGATCACACCGCGAGACTATTTTCGGAATACAAACTTTAACTTAGGCAAAATGATGCCCATTGTATAATCAGACCAAAGCAATGAAGCACCTAGTGTTGGCCAATAAATAGTACAATACTACTTTTCTGCAGTCCATGAAGTGACTATCCAATCTTTCTGTGTCTATTTTCAAATGGCACTGCATGCAGTGACTATACTATTCTCTTATGCAATTCAACCAAAATTGCGGACACTTTGTTTGTTTGCCAAATAGCAACGGGCAGACATCTCTGTCTGCACAAATATCAAGCAGCTAGTAAACATATACCACACCTTGTATTTTCGGTTTAAACATGTCTCTTCCGCTTAGCATCTGTCATGTTCTGCACTGGACAATCTGATACAGTTATGTTTTGCCCTGGACAATTTCATACTGAATTGATTTGCTGGTTCAGAGCAGAAATATAGTGCCTATTCTTCATCAGACCAAGGATATCCATGTTCGCACTGATGGAAGAGGTGAAATCGATACAACCAAAATTGAGCATCCAATCATTGAATCATGTCCTGCACCTCCAATGTAGGTCCACCCTGCCAATAAATTCACATGCAAACCACTAGTATTACTATCTAATGACAGTACAAAAAGAGTAGCAAGATAGTAGCAAACCATGTACCTTCGTAATGAATAGCTCATAGTGCCACCAATTGGACATAAAGGTTTGGAAAAAACATGCTCCTAATGTTGAACCAGTTGGACATTTTGTGCAGTTCCACTAAAATCGAGCATCCCTGTTTGCATAGATATTGAAAGTGTGATTACTCTAAAAGTGGCACTAGTTGAAGCATAGACTCACAAATATAAGCATTCCAATTTCTTAATGGGAAAAGGTAGCAAGACTGTTTCTAACCACCTGTTTGAAGGAATAAATAAAGCAACATCGGCCGATGTGAGGAAGGCATACATAGTTTTTTCTGAAAAACTGAGCCAGTCCTGACCTTTCCTCTTCTTTTAAGCAAATTTTGTGCAGTTTTACTAAAATAAAATGCCATCACCGCCTTGACAATACAGTGACACTGTACAAAAGGAAATGACTTAACATTACATCATGATGTCAGGTATGTAGTCGACAGGCATTAGAGACAAACATACAGACCTCCTCCGATAACATAATGAACATTAATTTTAACAAAGGTGTGACTAGCTTTACTGGGATAATTTGAGTGAACTCTACACCCTTTGTTCCTTAATATAAGACGTTTTCGCGGTTCAATTTAAAGTACCCAAACGTCTAGTTTTTAGAAAAATAGGTAGTAGTTTTCTTGAGCACATATCTGGGAAAGCTTGCCACACTTTATTTATGTCCGTACGCTAATGCAACACCATTCGAATACTACAAATATACACTAATCCAGTGGCTAGTGCAACAGTAGAGTAACTAGTTTATTACAGGGTACAGTACAATGGTTTTACTGAACAAATTTCAATAAACTCTAGCACTGGAAGGTTTCTATAAGAATTAACAATACAAAATGTAAAGGTAACAAGTTTCAGCATTGGTATACTAGCTGTGCATGAGCATTAAACCAAATACAAAAGTCTGAAGGTAACTAGCATTATTAACTAATGACAGTATAAAACAATTGCAAACCATGTACCTCCAAGGTAAATATCATTTCGAACTCGGGGGGACCTTAAAAATTGCTATCCCAATCTTGATAATCAATCAAACATAAAAACTTGATTGAACGAATCAAGAGAACAGCCGGAGGAGGAGGTGCCCACTCTTGACCTTTCCTCGTGTCTTCATAATGGTCTGTGCAGTTTAACCAAAATAAAATGACATCAGCGCCTTGTCATTTTGGTGACACTGTACAAAAAAATTAACTTATCTCATGAAAGTGAGGTATGTAATCTATAAGCATTAACAGTGCAAAAATCTGAAGGTAGTAACAAGTTTCATCGTTGGTATACTGGCTGTGCAACAGCATTAGAATGCCTTAGCTGAAAAATCTTTAATACACCCACAATCAACAGCTAACCCTGAAATAATCCAGTGACACTAAATGGCATTGCTTAAAATTATCGGTGGCATTAGACTGAGAGCGGCATTAGTTAAATGTGGCATCACTTTAGCAGTAGCATTGCTTGAATTGACTGCTGGCGTTATACTAACAGCAAAAAAAGTGGCAATAAGAGCATGGGAGGCCCATTCGGACAGTGGCGCACCAGTACGATGTACCTCCACGGACGCAGAGTGGTGAGGGAGGTATGGTTGCCCAGAGCAACAAATATCCATGCAGCATATGTGGATTACGTCCCATTTTTGTTCTCTTTAGCCACCTTTTTCCTATGCAAGGACAACAAACCAATCGACCTGGTCATTCTCTATTGCGTTGTCATGCCTTTCTACCCTTCTTCAACCAAGAGACACGAGACGCGTTCCTTAGCTACTGATTTTCCTCTTTTCAACCTAGATGCGGGTTTGGTGCCTACTCTCTTGGACAGTACAGTCTCCCTTCCTTTCCTTATTCAACCCAGACATGGATTAGTCTGCATGAAGTAGGATTTCCTTTAATAGTGCAAATTATGGTTTTCGTCTGCGTGGCCAGCAGAGCAGAGGATAGCAAATTGGGAAGATGGTGGAGTGGAAAAAGATCCACATGCAACGACGTGGCAGATGGGGCAATAGAACAAGGTTATGGTTCGAAAAGAGGTAGCATACCTGAGGGTCGGTGGGAAGTGGCTTTGCTCGTGGTCATCATCCTCCGCACACACTACGACAGCGAGCTTGGGGACGGAGGCCATCCCGCGCGGGCACTAGGTCTGAGAGGACGGCCTTGTTGTCTGTGCGTGACCTCGCTCGCCGACGACGAGTGCGTCAACACTGCACGTCCTTTTCTTCCCCGGCGGATCTGTGACCACCGGTGAGGACGGAGAGAGGGGTCGTCTTTTTTAGATCTGGAGAGAGGGTGGTAGTGTGAGAAGCAAGTGGGCAGGCCTTAGCAAGAAAGCGCTGAAGTTCCAGCCTATATATCTTTTTATACTACTAGTACTGGAGGTGGAGTAGTGGTAGAGTAGTTTATATTTTCTCTGTCTATAGTACCAGTTAGTCGTGCTTCAAAACTGATCAGCATGCCATTAAAAAAATAAAGGTCGATAACTAATGCGGCACCTCGGGCCAACGCTGCCAGATCACAGTTTGCACGAGAAATTACCCACCATGTTTCGTTGACATGTGGTCCCGTTCCAACATATCAGTGAGACGACGGCGAGTAGTAGGAGTATTTCCGAACGGACGTGTAGGCCGGGGCGCCTCTTCGTGAACCGTGGCAAACTCGCAACCGTCCACTGACTCTTCGCCTTTCCCTCTCGATTTGGAACTGTTGTCGCACGCTCTTCCTCTCCCTCCTCCATTTTCCTTCAGCCCTTCACCCTTTCTTCTGCCATTGTTCGATCATCTTCTCCATGGAGGCAACAGGCCGGAAACGACCCCGTTATTCTTGCCCCGATCTGAAAGATGACGTGGTGGAGGAACTCATTGATCGGTGCGACGTCATCACCTCGGCTAGCATGGCAAGTTCGTTCAAGCCCATTCTCGACTCAACTAATAACATCATTACAAGGAACCCAAGAGTCCAGGAGCAGTTTGATCTCCCCTATCTTCTTCGCCGTGACCCTGATGACTGACGCCGGCACGACGGAGGCCTCGCCCTGTGCAAGTTGATGCCACTTGATAATGATACGTATGATGTTAAGATGCCATCGCTTGAGGGCAAGGCTTGGGCAGGCGCAAATGGAGATTGGGTTGTTTATATTGGGTACAACTGCGTGTGGGAACTTGTAAATGTGTACACTCCTCACCGGGTTCCACTTCCAAAAATCTCAGACAGTCCAGAGGTTGAGCACACCGATATTCTACGCACGTTCAAATATGATCATGGTGACTGTCTTCTACGGAAGATAGCAATGTGTCGAGTTCCCAACCGCTCTTGGAATTACAACAACTATGAAGTTGTTGCTATCTTCGACAAGCTTGTTGCCGTCCTTGATGGTTTGAGTCGATGGATATTGCTCAAAAATCAGTTTCTGTACATGGATGAGTATTGTGATGCAATTCAATACAAGGGCCTTGTGTTTGCTGCCACCACTCGTGGCACTATTTTTACATGGGATCCTCGTAGTTTCGGTACGTTTGTCTTCCACCGAAATTATAATTGTTTCATCCACATGCATGCGGGTTAGCAAGTTTCCCTTTACTAATTAACCTTCTTCTTGTGTTTCCAAGGTCCTGTGAACATCCCACCACCTATACTTGAAAATTTTTATAACCAAGGGGGAGATGACGTTGCTAATGATCACGAGCATGAGGACGAGCAGCGCCCATATACTCTGTGGCGCCTGGCAACTAATTCCGATGGATCACCTCTTCTTGTGTGTATATAGCCCACTGATGATCTTACTGCTAATGAAGCAGGTGTAGTCTCCCATGGTCGCACTCTCCGGACCTATTCCAACACCTGTTGCATGCTATTCGGGATGGATACTAGTGTGCTAGCGCCGACTCCTTCTCCCTGGTACAGAATTGATAGTCTTGGAGAAAACTCGCTCTTCCTTGGACAAAACTATCCGATGATGGTGAAAGGCGATCCAACTGCTCTTGACACATTTATGAGAAGCAACTGTGTCTATACCTCGGACATTTGGGTGGTTCCCTACCCTGGTACTGATATACTAGGCCGCTTCAGCCTGGATGATCAGTCCTGCGTTGGTCTCCAGATCGACAATGGATGGCCCGTCCCAGAGAATCACTTGTGGTTCAAAGCAAGCGTTTCCAACGCCGAGGAATGGTTGAGTTGAAGTTCATTTCATTGCTTGTTATTTGTTGTGTGGTGAAAACTTTAGTATTTATAATGTATCCTCGTTGTCGATGTGGGTTGATGACTATGTAATAAAATGATATGCCTGTGGTAAACTTACTAAATTTATGAATGGCTTTCGAGTCGCTTCTCTAAGTGAGTGGTGCGACTAGGCAAAAAAATATTTTCCGAATACATAATTGTACGTGCCTTGCAACAGGTTATTGGATGAGGCCAATCAACAATAGTAGTACACTATTTGTACTCCCTCCGTCTAGGTGAGTAAGTCACCTTACGAAAATTAGATTTTTCCCAAAATGTTTAGGCACCGTTCATTAACTTTCCATCTCGATGCCCGCCCTGCCTTGTTCGCCAGCGAGCGCTTCCACCTCTGCCTCATTGTCTCCCGTGGAAACCCCTTTCCTCCCTTTTTTTTCCTCGGGCAAGGACCAATGCATGCAACACGTCCATGCGGTTATTAGGCAAGAAATAAAAGCGCTTTGCATGCTATGAATTACGATGGCCTGCATGGGTAGCTAATAAGGCATCCTCTTAACTGCTGTGATTAACTGTTGTGTTTAGAAGAGAGAAATATTCTTCTTTTCCACCAATCTACTTGCACCTAGCTCGTGATGCACCTTCTAATACGACTTATTCACCTAGACGGAGTACTAGCTTCACATGCTTCGCGCGTCGGGCGGGTGTTTTTACTGTAGCCATATGTTAATGTGTTCGCTGTACGTAACCAGCACCTCGAATCCTCGATACTAGTACTATATAGTAGGAGTAAGTAGTAGGAGTAGTAGGGTGGCATGGGCTAGAACAAGCATTCACGTCCAGGAGTACGGCACACGCCACCACCACGACATCCATCTGACACCATGTTATTTCTTGGAGTCCATGCTAGAGCAATCTCTTTGACCTCATCGTTTCTCTAACTTCAGCCATCGCGCGGCGGGCGAGGTGGGGGTTTGCCGATAGTCGGTTTCCTTAACTGCGGTCCCACTTGTAAGGCCAACTCCAACGCACGACCCCAAACGGACCTCCATTTTGCACGAACTCCAACGATAATTTTGACTAGAAAAGCAAGACCAAAGAAAACAAGAACCACAAGAATACATTTTACTACTACTGTAAGTTGGATTAGTGCCTTCTTGATGCATTCATTGTTGATCTGCGGAGGCTCGATCTTGCTTTCTTCTTTCTTCTTCGAGTGTAAAGTAGACGTTGCTTCCTCGCATCTAATCTCATGTCTAGCCTCTATTCTAGTAGGAGTATCAACAAGTGCACTAATCTCATCTCTAGCCTCTGTGCTAGTTAAAAGTGATAGAACATCTACTAAATTGCGCTCTATCAATATATGGATGTACTCTTCTTCCCAATACAAAAAATTGCATCCATTCTACTCCCTCCGTTGCACAATACATGCTTTCTATTTGTCAAAATATATATGTATCTAGACATGTTTTAGTATATAGGTACATCCATTTTTGGACAAATGGAAGTCAAGTATTTTGGAACGGAGGGAGTAGATAATAAATTTTTTAAGTTAGCACAACTAGTCTAATACGAGAGCACAACCGAAGATTTGGTCGGGTTCTTCCTCCTTTTGCCGACACGTGGGACATCCAGCATCCAGGTCGTGTCATGAAAGAAAATAGAGTGGTAGTTGAAGCCACGAGATGTGCATCTTGGGTTAAACTGTAAATAGAATCTTACTACTCTTGAGTAACTCCAAAAGCGGCCACCGAAGATCTTTTTTGGATTTGTTTTTCATCACCAACACGTCGAGGTGAAAGATGTGAAGGTTCAGTGGGTCCTCTTGCGTTACATGTGGGGCCGCATGTGAGCAAATAGACGATGGGCTCCGCGCGTCCGCCGGCTGGCTGAGAAGAGAGATAGAGGAGGGCTGAGCATGGACAGCAGGAAATTTGTTCTACATACCTCGATATAGGCTCGATATAGTGGGTGGCATGGGCCATAACTAGCATTCACGTCTAGCAGTACGGCACATGCCACCCACATGAGTCCCATCCGACACCAATTTTCTTGGAGTCCGTGCTACAGCCATCTCTTCTCCCTCCTGTTTTCTCAGCCGTAGCGCGGTGGGCGGGTGGGGGTTTGCTGATAGTCGGTTTGCTCAACTGCAGTCCCACTTGTAAGTGCAAATGCAACACCGCACGCATTCCCGCTTGAGCGGCGTGCCGGACCAATCGTGTGGGGGTGCGACGCGAACACGGCAGGCTTTTCCTTTTGAACTCGTAACTTGTAAAATTTGGTTCTGCTCCATGGCGCGACCGATAGATAGAAAATAACGATTTTTCCTAGAGTAATGAGAAGTTTGGTTCTGGCGCCGTACATGCATGGAGTACGTATGAAAATTATGAAGTTGATGCGAAAGGTAAGATAATTACTGTAGTATCATATACTACTACATGGATTTGACGGAAAGGTAAATATACATACAGATCCATCAACAACATCCTCACGCCCTAGTGCGCCAGGTCACCAACCGACGTGTGAGGAGCAGCGGCGTTGGCGGTGAGCTCAACGTGCTTCTGAACAGTGCCGTCCAAGGTTGCCCTGCGGTCCAAGAAGGCCAGCGTCCTATCGTCCTCCTCTTGCATGTAGTAGTCCTTGTGGACGATTTGCACGTAGACGTGGGTGATTATGTCGATGGTATCTTGCTGCGCCAGGCGCTGCGCTGCAAGCGCGACCTCGAGGTGGACATTCTTCGGCACGACGGCGGGCAGTCGCAGGGCCACCAGTGCGTCGAAGAGGTTGTAACCATAGTGGCTGTTGAGGGTGGCGGGTATCGCAGAGCTTGGGTGCGTCGCTGGAGGCTTACGTCAAAGTCGTCCGCAAGCTTCTTGACGACGGTGAACCTGTCGAGGAAACCGATGAGGACCTCATCGAACAAGGAGATGAAGCTGTCGTCCAAGCGGCCCCTCGCCCTGGCGGCCTCAAGCAATACTACCTGGAGACGTTCCTCGGTGCAGGGCCGCATGCCGGCGTTGTGGACCATCTGGCACAGCCTGCTGATGCTCGCGCTCATCGCCTCCATGGGTCTAGCTTAGCTTCTAGTCAACTGATCTTGCGATTCGAGTGATCACTCTTGCCCTTGGTTAGCGTGCGTAGGTGCA
Organism: Aegilops umbellulata; assembly: GCA_032464435.1. NCBI lineage: Eukaryota > Viridiplantae > Streptophyta > Magnoliopsida > Poales > Poaceae > Aegilops > Aegilops umbellulata. Next base: position 537,246,415 of record CP136055.1, read on the forward strand.
TAGGATTTCGTACTACTCCTCGGCCCTCTACTGCACCTGCCTTTGGCTGTATGATAGGTGGGCCAGCTACCCCCAGGGCCCACGTGTCATTCACCCAAAGGCAGTTGCCGTAAGTCAATGAAGCTGCGTCCCCCTCCGTGCCGGTGCAGTATAGTCATCTCACTGGACCTCTAGTTGGGGCCAAACGAGAGAAGTTTGATGTTTACTGGTTTATTGGTCCCCTTTGCATTTGTGCCAAGTTTTGACCTTTGATTTAACTAATAAAATGTTAATGCATGTAAACAAAAATGTTGTGTAAGTCACCTTACAAAAACCAAATAATCCCAAAATATTTAGGCACGGTGCATTAACTCCCTCCTTGTTTCTTATTTCGTGACATATCAACCAATGAGAGATGTGGGCCGTGCATGCTTTCAATGACTTGCGACTACCAAACATGACATGCAGTGTTTAGTTCATTGCATGTAATCCTATTAGTACTCTAGTTAGCAAAAAAACAATAAGTTCTCTCGCCAATAGGAATAAAACACCATGTATTTATTTACAGAGGGAGTAGTACATTTTTTGTGACATGCATTACTAGATATTGCTAGTCAAATACTAAAATCCAGATGGACGTGGTAGTACTCATAAATCCAGACGGTGGTGCTACTAGTACTAGTAGTAGTACTACCAATGTAGTAGTAGGAGTACTAGCACTGTACTACCCGTTGGTCAAATTATTACGAGCTGCTCCTCACAGTGAAGTGACAAGACCCTGCGCCGGAGATGACACCTGAGTATAGGCGCTGTGTTCGGCATACCATAGTCAGCCTCACCGTCTGCAGTCACTATCATCATGGTTGTAGACCTAGCCTTCTTACAACTAGCCCTGTTCGACATAATTTCCCATTCGTAGATGCCCGTGCATTGAACGGAACACCAAGATTGGGGGTTGATGGCTCTGGCAGCGGCCATTGCGCCAGATTTTTCCACGGCCTTCTAGATGTGGTGGGAAGGAGATAAGGCTGATTGTGAGAGACAAGGAGTTGTTTGTAAATAGGGAACAAGTGCAGGCATATTTTTGCAAAAATGGAGAGGCTTGGTTTGTATGCGTCAGATCTAGATCCGACGGCTATTGGTGAAAGATGGGAGGCACAACATCATCACCAACTCAGGACCTATTTGATTCGCAGGATTTTGAAGACGCAGGAATAGGACATGACAATATTACAAGTTTCAAACTGATATTACAAATGTTAGGAGTAATGATGCACCTACGTAGAGGGAATTACTAGGAAGTTTACGTAAGAACTTTCGTTACTTTAGGTGGATGCAGCATTATCGTACAAACTAAAATCCACCGCCCTGACAAGTCACTAATGGGCAAATAAGTTTTCGAGTCTCTGACCACTTGATGTTTCAAAAACAAATTCAGCTTCTGCGGAGACTTTGTCATTTAGGCTTAGACGCTTGCGGTGATCAGCACGCCATTCATTGTTGCGCCAGAGAACGCCAAACCTCATTACCTTGAGCACACTTGCCTCTAGAGCAAAGAACCTGGCCAATTTAATCTCAGATGTGCTGCCTCGGTAGTCGATCAAATCAATTTCTTTAAGATGGAGATCAAGGCATTCGATGAGATTCTTATAGTGCAGCACATTTTTCACTTTCGGGTCTTTTTTTATCTGCAAAAGAAGAGAACATATTAGAGCAGCTGGCTGCATAAGATTTCCGTGTCATTAAGAGTTACCAATATCATTCGCTCATACGATAGGGTTGGCTTGCTAGTGATATTTTTTCACTCACTCTCTCTCTCTCTCTCTCTCTCTCCCTCTCTCTCTCTCTTTGTTTCCTCTCATTTAACTAGGAGCACGTGAAGAGCTTGGGCATTTGTTGCCTTCCACTATGTGGCCGATGCCATATTTCGCAAAAGTATGCCACATAATATGCATCTATGTCAAATCAAAAGATTTTGGCACCGCTCTTGCGATGTGAGAGAGTTGGCATCGCTGTGCACACAGACCCACATGTATAAACAAATCAATCAAACCAACTACACCAGCCTCTCACTCTCCCAAACAAGTGTTTTTTTGTTGCCTCAGTCCTCTCTCTCTCTCCCACGCAGTGTTTTTTCATTGCGTGAGTTAATTTGGCACCGGAGCAAAGTAGGTGATCCAGACTAGGGCACCAGGTGAGCAATGGAGGGGCATCGATGCCAAATGCAACACAAGTGAATTTGGCACATGTTTTGGCCTACATAGCCCACTTTTTGTACTCCCTCCGTCCCAAAATTCTTGTCTTAAATTTGTCTAAATACGTATGTATCTAGTTACATTTTAGTGTTAGATACATCCGTATCTAAACAAATGTAAGGCAAGAATTTTGGGACGAAGGGAATACTACCTCGTATTTAGTATAAAATTTTGACCATAGATTTACCTAAGAAAATGCCAATGCATTTCACTAAAAATTACACCATTTGAAATTATGTTCAAATACGAATCCAACGATATAGTTCTTAGTAACATGCACTACAAAATTGGAAGAGTAAACCAGGACGGAGGTAGTACTTGCTCTTAGGGTAACCATAGAGTTACTGGAGTATTCTAAGTTACTTTCCACTATGACTAGCCTAGGCTACTATAGTAGTACAACATAAAAACGATGCAGGTGATCACGTCAAAAAAAATACTAAAAACATTTCTTTCGGTGTAGTGCGTATATGCAGTTTTGAACACTACACTTGTCATCGTAATTTGGGAAAATTACAAAAAAATTGAGCTACGTTATGATTACTGTTTACTTATAGGAATGAAGTTTCACCTCGATGAGTAGCTTCTCCGTGCACGGAATGCATGTAAGGAATCCAACAGCTTGATCCATATTGGGGCCGATAGATTTTAGTGCTAAGATCTTCACTGTGCGCATGGACTGGTTCAAGCTTGTGGGAATCATTTTCTGGAAGACGGTCGTAAATACATCAAGAAGAAATTTAAAAATGTGTATTTCAAGAAGACGGAGAAGAAGATGTGTGTTGTACCTGAACGAGTACGGATCCAATAAAGAGTTCGGAGAATTTGGCAGACGAGTACACCAATGCTGTCAATTTCGGCGCGTCAATGACCCTGATTTTTGTTGGACCTTCTAGATCAGATACAAGCAATCTCTCAAGGAAAGGCGCATTCTCAATGACCATAACATGGAATAGCTGGAGTGATCTCTTCCCAATTGATGTCTTGTTGCAGGGCCAGCAAGGCACATAAATCCATCGAAGATTTGTCGAGGCGATGTGGAGGCTAATGAACCCGTGGATCTGCTCAAGACGAAGGTACTCGAGCGCAGTGCAGCTGCGGAGCAGGTGCTCCATAGCCTTCTTCGAGATGACAATGTCGAAGAGGTCGAGCTGCTTGAGTTGAGGGAGAAGAAGGGCAGGCGCGGCATTAATCTGGGGAAGATAGCAGGAGCTGAAGCTGGCGCGGTGCAACGTTGGCGTGAGGCGGAGCGCGAACGGCGGCAGAGAGCGACATTGTCCAGCTTCAAAGCTGAGCTCCTCGAGCTGATCTAGGACGGGGGATAAGAACCACTCGTCGAACTTGGGTTGGACCATGCAGTTGGTACTGAACATGCGGATGTCAAGGCGTCTGGCTGGCCCAGGGTGCGATGAAAGGATCTTGGAGACTGCGGCCATGCGTTTGCAATCCACGTCGCAGAGGCAGCTGTCGACGGTGAGGTTGAGGGGGACGCAGCGCCAGAGGGGGCGCCACTGCCGGGAGAGCAGGGCGGTCCGCACGGCAGATTTGGTGGGGAGAAGGCCGATGATGACGAGCAACATGTCATCGGGGAGGCTGCTAATGCAGTCCAGGCTCGCCGGATGCGGTTTTGGCTCGAGCCGCCTCTGCTTGTTGGCTGCCTCGCCGTCCATCTCAACCGGCGGCGACGCCAGTGTAAACGTGTGCTGGTGTGTGTTGTGTGGTGGGTGTGCGCGAGTGCGTCCTTCTGTGCATGCCGCCGCGCAGTGGTGAATTGTGCGTGAGTCGTCCTTCGGGCGCAAGAAGTTTGTCCTCAATGCACCCTCAATTTACTAGCGTGCGGGGTGCTACCCCGAGTGGTTTCAACTTTGGTTACTTCACCGCGTGTCAGATGGGCCTCTAGTTTACTTATTTTGACCCACTGCCACATGGGCCAGCACACGAAGATACAGAACACGAGCTGACATGGAAACATGTGAATTGGTTGACCGGTCAACTAAACAATATACGGAGCTATAAGCTGACACAATGAGCGTATAATCCATCGGTATAGAGAGTTCGAGTGAGAGGGGAGGCCCATGAGAGATAGCGAAGAGAGAGAGAGAGAGAGAGAAAGAGCTACTTCCTCCGTTCGATAATGTAGTTCCAACATTTTTTTAGTCAAACTTTTGAAACTTTCACCAAGTTTATAAAGAAATTACTTATATCTACAATACCAAAGATGAATGATAGTATGAAGTAAGTACATGTTGTGATGAATCTAATGATCGTTCTAGATGTAAATGTTTTTCTCCACATATACCTGGTCAAACTTTTCTGAGGTTTGACTTTTCAAAACATCGATATGCTTATGGACGTGACAGAGTCCCTAACTAGAGAGAGAGAGAGAGAGAGAGAGAGAGAGAGAGAGAGAGTGAGTGAGTGAAAAAAGTGTGTGTGCGTGTGTGAAAGAGACATGGACAACACACGATAAAAGTAGAGAAAAAGCATGCGTGTCGTATGCAAACATATCACACATGCATCTTCGACAACGGAGGCAAGGTGAGGAGATAGTGTGTGGTTGTTTGGAACCGAGAGAGCAAGACCCCTAGCACGTGGCCAAGAGGGGTCTGACAAACAAGGGAGAGAGGTCGAGAGAGACGTACGGAGAAAATGCAGACATGGGGAGGAGAGAGTGTATGTTTGTCATAGAGAGATCCCCTGGAGATCGTGATGGGACTGCATGGGTGGGAGATCGAGTGACAAGGTGTGTGCGCGACAGAAGATGCCCCAAGAGATATAGAGATAGACGTATGGATGGAAGGACACAATACGTGTGTTCCTGATGGCTAGTAAGAGATGATCATACTTAGGAGGGGGGGAGTGCTTGCGCCTATGATGGAGTGAGGGATTATCGTACTTAGGGGGGTGCATGTCACATGGAGAGAGAACAAGGGCGGAGAGTGTTGGATGGGTCTATATGTATAGCGCGAGGGAGACATGTGTATGTGTGAACGAGGGAGATATAAGACCAGTTTGGCTTGCGTCCTGAGCATCTTTTACCTGGCCTGGGGTTGTGGCTGGATTTCATGCACGCTTTTTTGGTTGCTACCCTGTGAAAAAGAAAGCCCGCCTGGCCTGGGTTCCCTTGCACTTTAATTAGCCTGGCTAAACTCCAGACACTACAAGTAGCCTGGCCCAGGCGACCGATTTCGAACGCCTGGCCGTGCCTGGTCGTGTGGCCACGAGGCTAATAGCAACATGGATGGATATTAGCATTAAATAATTTATGCATGGATTGATTGATGGGACGTTGATGCTTTGCCTGGCCCAAGCATGAACTAAACGCTTCAGCACCACACAAGCCTGGCCAGGCAGAAATATTTTACATCTCACGTCCACACCAGGCAGTACCGGCCATCAAGGCATGAGGGTCAGGTCATGAACCAAACTGACCAATAAAGTTTGAGAGAGATTGAGGAGCCCCGATAAGGCTGGGTGGTTCGTCAGATAGCTGAGAGGGGGAAAGAGATATTCCATCTGCTTGATAATGCAGTGCATGTAAATTTTTTAGAAGTCAAACTTTGGAAACTTTGATCAGGTTTACGCAAATGTTATTTATATCTACAATACCAAATATACATCATACAAAACTACATCTCATGGTGAATCTAATGGTATATGTTTGCCGTACTAGATGTAATTCTTTTTCTCCATGTACATGGTCAAACTTTGTGATGTTTGACTTTTCAATAAATATATATGCTATGGACCGAGGAGAGTGCCTCAGTCGAGACAGATCAAGTGCGTGTGAAGGAGAATGAGTAAGTGTGCAAAAAGAGTATGTGTGTGAAAGAGAAAGTGACAACAAACAATAAATTAGAGAGAGTGTGTGTGTTTTTGTTTCTTATGCGAACATATCATGCATGCATCTCCGAGATGGAAAAGCGAGTTGAGGAGATACACGAAGATAGCTAGTGTGTGATTGTTTGCAATGGAGAGAGACACCCCTGTAGCACATGTCCAATAGAGGTCTGGCCAACAAGTAACAAAGGTCAAGAGGGACACATGGATGGCATAGACGCATGGGGAGGGAGAGAGTGTGTGTTTGTGATAGAGAGATCCCGTCGAGATCGTGAGGGGACTATATGGGTGGGAGATCGAGGGAGTGCGTGCGCGATAGAAAGATGCCCCAAGAGAAATCGAGATAGACCATGCACATGTTTGTGATGGAGACTAAGATTAGCTTGTCATATACATATAGGGGGGATTGCGTGTGCCTACAATTGAGTGAGAGACCATCATACTTGGCTAGCTGGGCATGAGATTGTGTGTGTGCGCGTGTGAGATGGAGAGAGAACGAGGGGGAGAGATAGAGTTTTAGATGGGCCTATCGAGTGCGAGTGAGATATGCATGTGTATGTGTGACCCAGGTGGATGGAGACTTTGGGAGAGGGGGGAAGAGCTCCGAGACGACATAGTGGTGCGTGAGAGAGTTACGGGCAAAGAGCCAAGGAATTTGTGTGCGTACGATGAGTGCACCCAAGATATTTAGCTTGGACTAGCTAGAGTATCATACATAGTGTGCGAGAGAGACCTATAGATGGTGTATATATGCATGCGAACTAGAAAGACCCCCCCACACACACACAAAGAGAGAGAGAGAGAGAGATGGAGAGAAAGGGAGAGGGACCAACAAGGTTTTTGTGTCGGATGCGTGTGACAGAATTGAAGATTGTTGGCGAGAGAGAGAGAGAGAGAGAGAGAGAGAGAGAGAGAGAGAGAGAGAGAGAGAGAGAGAGAACAGGAGTCCGGGAGAGGGGAGGTCGCGTTTTATGCATCAAAGACTGATGTAAACCATGTTTCGATATAAACTTGCATTCAAATATTTAAATTGGAGAACATGTTGTCTGCAATCCACACATGAACGGACATATGCGTATATCAAACAAGTTCATTAATTTGACTTTCAAAATGTTCATGGAGTACTATAATACTGTACAACATGCTACTTGATTGAGGTGTTCAATTTTGGATTTAGTTCACTATTTTGACCTACTAAACGAGCTATTTCATTGAATCGAGATATTTCATTTTGGGTTTGATTCGCGTTTTTGAGTGGGTCAACTATTTCTCATATAGTAAATCGCTAGCAACGAGCATGTAAAAACACATTACTCCCGAGCATCATCTCTCCATCTAAAAAAGAAGTGGCAAGCTAATATTTCAAAATTTAATCCGAATCGACTTGGTAAGATAGACGTGGATGCTCGTTCTCCCAAAATTTGAACGAACCGTTAAACATCCTCTCTGCTCGGTGGAATTCACCCGAGCAAATAAATGGGAGATGCGAAATTACCGTCCTATGTGGGACATGCATCAATTGGCCCGTTGTGCATTGAGGGTAGGTTCGGAACTTCATCCAAGCGCGCCTTCTCCTCGGCCGAAATGACATGTGCCGAATAATTCATAAACCATGGTTGGCAAAACACGCTCTCCTCGCCCGAAATAGCTCGCGCCCACTATTTCAAAACACGCTCTCCTCGCCCAAAATCGCTTGCGCCCACTATAGTTCAAAACACGCCCTCCTCGCCCGAAATCGCTCCCTCCCACTATTTGGGGAGAAGCAAAGTTACTCTACTATCCCCGACCCTCAGTACATAGACCGAAGCCGAGAAGCCTATAGGCAAGGGTAGAACTGTAACTCCCTCTCACATTGCAGACAAATGCGTCCGTAAGACATGGTTCCACTCCCCTCCCAATCCCCCCCGCCCGCCCCCATTCATACCTCGTGGGCGCCAAATCACGTTCTCCCCGGGAAGCTCCCTTCTCCCGAGCCGCGGAACCTCAGCCCCACCTCCATGGCGCCCCCACCGCACCAATTTCACAGCCGCCCTCCTCCCTAATGCCGGAGACGTTGTCCATTTGCCGCCGTGCTCTGGGTCGTGTGCCTCTTACTCCGTGCTGCTAGTGCTGCCTCGACGACGGCCGCGTGAACCGTACCGGAGCCGATTCACCCCCGCCGTTGTTCATGGCGCCGGAGCGGCTCCAACTTCGTATCCGTCCAAAGTCCTGGCACTGCTTCCACGTAGCCGTCGACCGTCGCGACATTGCTCTTTCCCTGCCGCCGGTCGCCACCGCAACCGCGTCGGCCTCACCGACTCGGCAGCTGGACCTACCTACTTCACCATGCCGCCAGATAGGTCACACCCTCATCTCAAATCACTTTATTTAGGCGTCAGTTGTCTGAATTTTTATTCTAGGCCAATCAATTCCCAATGGGAAACAGCACCCCTCGAGGCGGCGGAGCTCCTAGGTTGCCGGTTGGCTGGTGTCTAACGTAAGGGTGCGGGGCCGCAAGTTCGCCATGGAAGCAGCACTTAGATGGCTATCTTTTAGAGTTGCGTGGATTGAAGGTACTACCACTGCCGAATCTGGATGACGGGGAGTCTTTATGGATTGGACCGGGGGCGGCGCAACCACGGCAGTGTTGTGGGGCGGGGAGCGGGGTTTTGGCCGGGGCCATGGACGGTGGAGGCAGGCTGCTCTGCCGTTGGTCGCTGGCTCTTCGGGGTAGATTCTGAATAGTGTCAGCCGGGAGGCACAAGACGGCCAGCCATCCGGCGTAGATCGGACAGTACCAAAATAAATAAAATTGTGTGACCCCAATTTAGTCTTCAGTCAACAGACGTGTGACCACTCTCGTACCTTGTTGTTGATCTCTTAGTGTATTTCTTCAGATCAAAGAGATATGTCGTTCTTAACATTATGCGTTATCTGCATCTTCAGACACACCGTCTTCCGATTCACTGCAGTTGCTCCAACAAGGGAAGCATACACCAGAAGGGAGCTATAGTGCCCACTCAACAGTTCCCTGCATCGAATGCGCGTGCCCGACATGGACAGCCACAACAACTGCAGGGCCATCGACAAGTCAGCACACGATGCTCACTCCTATGGATGGCAGCCATATAGGTTGTACCCTCATCTTACTTGTGTGCAACATTTATGGCTTTGTTATTCATCTAAGCATGGAAAATAGATCATCACATTTCACTGTATATTCATGCTGATCTCTTACGGGTCTTGTTCAGGAGTTAACGTTGTTCCATAGTTCAGCTAAGATACTTGTTCTTTAGGTAACGCTGTTCCATAGTTATCATCCCTCAGCCAATGCTATCCCACAGGCTGGTGATTATAGTATTATACCACTTCTAGTATTACCTATGTTGTTCTTTAATACTTTTGTGTGCCATCTAGTTAATCTCGAGTACAAACGATACATATTCTGTAGCTTTCATCTGTGTTCTCCCTTTAGTTTATGAGACATGTTGCTGCTAGTTAACCCCAGTCTTACTATCTATGTCGTCTCCTACAGGCACTCATTACATAAATATAACTACTAGTTGTCTTCCATGCATGTCAGATATAATTGCACACACTGATATATCCACAAGAAGCTCATGGAGCAATGTAAAGGCCAATAAACTTGATGTCAATGATACCCAATATGATGGAACATGTAATGGCAGTTCTTCAGAAGACTTGCATAAAGATGATGAATCCTCTTCACCCCACAAGGTCCTTGCTCTAACTTGGTCTGTGATATGGGTACAACATGCATATAATGTCCTGGAGTGTATCTACTCTGTTGCAATGCCATGTGCTTACCATGCTGATTATGCATGTAAATATGCCATGTGCTAGGATTGACATGCTCGATTACAAACTCGTGAGTAAAGGAGATTACTAAGAGTTGTTTAATCGTGATGCGAACCCGATTTAGTTATCGGTGTCCTCGAGTGACTAACAACTCGGAACCAGGAATCATTGGAACCGGTGAGGAATAATACTTGATGAAGGCTCATAATAAGCAACATGGTTCGGTGATACTATTGAGATACCAGAGGGTAATCCTCGGAGGTAGAGCAAAATAGAGGGTTGACAAGTGTATTTGTCTGCAAAAGACAAGTACTTTAACTTACCCGAGAAAAGGAATCAAGAAAAATCAATATGGTCGAAACCATAGTTGCAAGGGATCCAATTCAAAGACACCGAAAGAATTATCCAACTGATTAAAAGTTTTGCAAGAAGCTTCCATGATAAGTTCCACATCGGGTCCATGGGCATGAACACTGAGTTCAAGGTCGACTCCCACTTCTGCAATGCATAACCTTCCATTCACTTCTCATGTTTCAAAAATGACATTAGTTGTTGAATTTTTACCTGGTGTAATACCAGATAAGTATGACCCGTGAAATCTTATGGGTTAAAATAGATTAGGGAAGGCGTTGGTTCAACCCATCGGGGCATCTTAGAAACATATATCTTAATGTTTCGAAGTAAATATCACCAGCTCGAAAGCAGAGCATGGTTGGCTAAATTAGAGAATAGGTTTTACCAATGGCATTATGTATCAGCGAAAGAATTTCCAAAGTGATTGAATATGCAGTACGCTGTCGGATAATAATCCAACAAAGGATTCAGCGGTCCTCAATGGATCCGATGTGAGTATCGGTACTCAATTAGAAGAAGGAAAGAATGCAAAGAGGCATCAGATTATAGAAACAGCTGAATAATTAGGCGTTTAAGTTGAAGGAACTAGGTGGACAATCAATTACAACATGATTGGCCGAGATCCAACTCATGTCCAAAACGACGTATGAGCAGGAAGGTCAAATTTCAGGGTTCGACTGATGATTGCGAGCAACGCAACATATTGAATCAATAGGCTCAGGATGTCAATGAATATTGCCGGACATATGGATTTAACCATAATGCAGGCAGACAAGACTTTCGGGAGCACTAGGCTGCAGAGGATCTTCGGGAGATTGAATTGTATTCACAGAATTTTGTGAGACATATGATCAACTGGGGATGAACGAATCCCCGATAAGTGTGAGGAATTGTTCGTAGGGGTATTCAGGCGGAAAAGGAGCTGCAAGGCAGCAGGCGCAAAGGATTCTTGAAAAATCGCAAGGTATTTCAGGGTATCTTGTAGTAGCAAGAGCAATTGGAAATGAAGGTATGGACGACAAGTGTATATATCTATCCATGGGGATTTAGCGGTGGTCAGGAACTGCAAAGCAGTGGGCACAGGGTCTCGGGAAAAATCGAGGGGTATCAACAGAATCTTCTAGCGAAGCAAGCGATCATCGGTAATGTCGGGGCTCTCCGGGAGGAAGTGGTTACGAGAACCTAATGTTAGAGTTAGTAGAATGTTTAACCCGAATAGAAGAAATATCACAATCCAAGAGTATATACAAGGAATAAAAGATCGTAATACAACCCAATGGCGACGTGGGCCCGTAAGCCACACAGCCAAGTTAGTAAGAGTTTTTCATTGACTAGACTCAACTTCGGCCAAGGAGTTGGAAAGGGGGCTACCTACAGGCAGTCGGCTCTGATACCAACTTGTGACGCCCTTGATTAAATCATACACTAATCATACACGCAAATGTGTATGATCAAGATCAAGGACTCACGGGAAGATATGACAACACAACTCTAGACACAAATTAAAATAATACAAGCTTTATATTACAAGCCAGGGGCCTCGAGGGCTCGAATACATAAGCTCGAAAACACAAGAGTCAGCGGAAGCAAGAATATCTGAGTACAGACATGAGTTCGACAAGTTAGCCTTAAGAAGGCTAGCACAAAAGTAGCAACGATCGAAAAGGCAAGGCCTCCTGCCTGGGAGCCTCCTAACTACTCCTGGTCGTCGGCGGTCTCCACGTAGTAGTAGGCATCGACGGTGGCATCTGGCTCCTGGGCTCCGACATCTGGTTGCATCAACCGAAAACAAGAAGAAAGGGGGAAAAGGGGGAGCAAAGCAACCGTGGGTACTCATCCAAAGTACTCGCAAGCAAGGATCTACACTACATATGCATCGGTGTCAATTAAATGGGTTGTATCTATGGAGTGAACTGCAGAATGCCAGAAGAGAAGGGGGAAAGCCTAGCCTATCGAGGACTAGCATCTTCTGGAAACCACCATCTTGCAGCAACCGGAGGGAGTAGAGTAGCATAAAGTAAAGTAGTAGAAGTGTTATCAACCTCAGCCGGAGATCCTTTCTCGACTCCCTGCGAGAAAGCAATCCCAGAGCCATACTATCCAGTTATCATCATAATCCAATTCTCATCACCATCCAATTCTCATCACAAGTATCCAGTTCTAGTTGTATCGATCGGGATACAACTCCAAGTGTCCGTTACTGTAGGACAGGCTATCGATAGATGTTTTCTTCCCTGCAGGGGTGCACCAACTTACCCACCACGCTCGATTAACTCCGGCCGGACACACTTTCCTGGGTCATGCTCGGCCTCGGCCAAACAATACGCCGCAACCCGACCTACGCTTAATAGAGAGGCCAGCAGGCCGGACTAAACCTATGCCCCCAGGGGTCATGGGCAATCTCCCCGGGAACTCCTGCATGTTGCGTACGCGGCCGGTGAGCAGACCTAGCTACCTCCTTCAACAAGGCAGGCGCTTACGCAGTCCAACCCGGTGCACGCCACTCAGTCGCTGATGTCTATTAAGTTTCGGTTGATGTATACGACGCAGAACGCCCATACTATGCCCACATGATGGTTAGTGCTATCAGGCCAGAGGCCCCTCGGATCAAATATCCAAACCGTAGTGGATTAGGAACGCGGTAACAAGCAGAGACTCACGAAAGATGTGACCCCATTGCCCCGTCTCGAGGACTTGTGGCAAGGGCTAGGAATGCCCGGCCACGCCTCTTAATTATCTCGCGGGCACCTTCCAGGTCCGCCCGACTCCACATCACTCGCAATTAAGCTCGCACGGGTACCCCTCAGGGTCGACCCGTCTTTCCAAGTAATAGTGGTAAAGTCCAAGTATCCGTGTGTCCAAACATCAAGGGGAAAACCCGAGGAATCACCCCCGATGAATTCCACTAGATGTAATCATGAAGGTGAACGTAAGAGGAATCACCCCCGAGGTCCACACTTGAGGGGTTGCACGATAGAGTCGTATCGAAAGTGGTTAAGGAGGAAATCACCCTCGATGAGCACGACCGAATGACTACACTACAGGGTTAACATCAGAAGTGATGAAGAGGTTCACCCTCGGTACTCGGCAGTAACCCAGTAGTGTCGAGTAACTAAGGGGAAGTGATGTGCGATGTCGAGGCCTGGTCTTCGATCACGTAGATCGAGTCGTCGATGATGAAGCAGGGGCAACAAGGACAAGTGGGGGTCACTGATGGATCACTAAGCAAACTATACTAAGCAGTTTAGGATAAGCAGGTAAGGTACAACAGCAGATACAAAAGCAGGCTATGCATCAGAATAGGAGCAAACAATAACAGTAGCAAAATCTAATCCAAGCATGAGAGAATGGAATGGGCGATATTGGGATGATCAAGGGGGGGGGGGGCTTGCCTGGTTTCTCAGAAAGAAGAAGGGGTCGTCGTCGACGTAGTTGAACAAAGCGACATCAGCGGCAGTCTCTGTTGGGGAACGTTGCAGAAAATTAAAATTTTTCCGACGGTTTCACCAAGATCCATCTATGAGTTCATCTAAGCAACGAGTCATGGGAGAGAGATTGCATCTACATACCACTTTGTAGATCGCGAGCGGAAGCGTTCAAGGAACGGGGATGAGGTAGTCGTACACGACGTGATCCAAATCACCAGAGATCCTAGCACCGAACGGACGGCACCTCCGCGTTCAACACACGTACGGTCAGCGTAACGTCTCCTTCTTCTTGATCCAGCAAGGCAAAGGAGAGGTTGGGGAAGATGGCTCCAGCAGCAGCACAACGGCGTGGTGATGGTGGAGCTGCAGTACTCCGGCAGGGCTTCGCCGAGCTCTACGGAGGAGGAGGAGGTGTTGGAGAGGGAGAGGGAGGCGCCAATGACCAGGGGTGCGGCTGCCCCCTCCCCCCCTTTATATAGGCCTCTTGGGGGGGGGGGGGCGCCGGCCCTAGGAGATGCAATCTCCTAGGGGGGCGGCGGCCAAGGGGTGGGGCTTGCCCCCCAAGCAAGGGGGCGGCCCCCCTTTAGGGTTCCACCCCCCCTTTAGGCGCATGGGCCTCTTGGGGCTGGTTCCCCTTGGCCCATGCAGGCCAAGGCGCACCCCCTAGAGCCCATGTGGCCCCCGAGGCAGGTGGCCCCACCCGGTGGACCCCCCAGGACCCTCCGGTGGTCCCGGTACAATACCGATAACCCCGAAACTTGTCCCGATGGCCAAAACAGCATTTTCTATATATAATTCTTTACCTCCGGACCATTCCCAAACTCCTCGTGACGTCCAGGATCTCATCTGGGACTCCGAACAACATTCGGGTTACTGCATATACATATCTTCACAACCCTAGCGTTACCGAACCTTAAGTGTGTGGACCCTACGGGTTCGGGAGACATGCAGACATGACCGAGATGGCTCTCGGGCAATAACCAATAGCGGGATCTGGATACCCTTGTTGGCTCCCACATGCTCCACGATGATCTCATCGGATGAACCACGATGTCGAGGATTCAATTAATCCCGTATACGATTCCCTTTGTCAATCGGTATTTTACTTGTCCGAGATTCGATCGTCGGTATCCCAATACCTCGTTCAATCTCGTTACCGGCAAGTCACTTTTCTCGTACCGTAATGCATGATCCCGTGATCAAACACTTTGATCACATTGAGCTCATTATGATGATGCATTACCGAGAGGGCCCGGTGATACCTCTCCGTCAAGTAGAGTGACAAATCCCAGTCTCGATCCGTGTCAACCCAACAGATACTTTCGGAGATACCCGTAGTATACCTTTATAGTCACCCAGTTACGTTGTGACGTTTGGCACACCCAAAGCACTCCTACGGTATCTGGGAGTTACACGATCTCATGGTCTAAGGAAAGGATACTTGACATTGGAAAACTCTAGCAAACGAACTATGCGATCTTATGCTATGTTTAGGATTGGGTCTCGTCCATCACATCATTCTCCTAATTATATGATCTCGTTATCAATGACATCCAATGTCCATAGTCAGGAAACCATGACTATCCGTCGATCAACGAGCTAGTCAACTAGAGGCTTACTAGGGACATATTGTTGTCTGTTATTCACACATGTATTACGATTTCCGGATAACACAATTATAGCACGAATAAAGACAATTATCATGAACAAGGAAATATAATAATAATGCTTTTATTATTGCCTCTAGGGCATATTTCCAACAGTCTCCCACTTGCACTAGAGTCAATAATCTAGTTACATTGTGATGAATCAAACACCCATAGAGTTCTGGTGCTGATCATGTTTTGCCTTAGGGAGAGGCTTAGTCAATGGATCTGCGACATTCAGATCCGTGTGTACTTTACAAATTTCTATGTCTCCATCTTGAACATTTTCACGAATGGAGTTGAAGCGACGCTTGATGTGCCTGGTCTTCTTGTGAAACCTGGGCTCCTTGGCAAGTGCAATAGCTCCTGTGTTGTCACAGAAGAGTTTGATTGGCCCCGACGCATTGGGTATGACTCCGAGGTCGGTGATGAACTCCTTCACCCAAATTGCTTCATGTGCTGCCTCCGAGGCTGCCATGTACTCCGCTTCACATGTAGATCCCGCCACGACGCTTTGCTTGCAACTGCACCAGCTTACTGCCCCACCATTCAAAATATACACGTATCCGGTTTGTGACTTAGAGTCATCCAGATCTGTGTCGAAGCTAGCGTCGACGTAACCCTTTACGACGAGCTCTTCGTCACCTCCATAAACGAGAAACATTTCCTTAGTCCTTTTCAGGTACTTCAGGATATTCTTGACCGTTGTCCAGTGTTCCTTGCCGGGATTACTTTGGTACCTTCCTACCAAACTTACGGCAAGGTTTACATCAGGTCTGGTACACAGCATGGCATACATAATAGAACCTATGGTTGAGGCATAGGGGATGACACTCATCTCTTCTATATCTTCTGCCGTGGTCGGACATTGAGCTGAGCTCAATTTCACACCTTGTAACACAGGTAAGAACCCTTTCTTAGATTGATCCATATTGAACTTCTTCAATATCTTATCAAGGTATGTGCTTTGTGAAAGACCTATGAGGCGTCTCGATCTATCTCTATAGATCTTGATGCCTAATATATAAGAAGCTTCTCCAAGGTCCTTCATTGAGAAACTCTTATTCAAGTAGGCTTTAATTCTGTCCAAGAGTTCTATATCATTTCCCATCAAAAGTATGTCGTCTACATATAATATGAGAAATGCTACAGAGCTCCCACTCACTTTCTTGTAAACGCAGGCTTCTCCATAAGTCTGCGTAAACCCAAACGCTTTGATCATCTCATCAAAGCGAATGTTCCAACTCCGAGATGCTTGCACCAGCCCATAAATCGAGCATTGGAGCTTGCACACCTTGTCAGCATTCTTAGGATCGACAAAACCTTCCGGCTGCATCATATACAATTCTTCCTTAAGGAAACCATTAAGGAATGCCGTTTTGACGTCCATTTGCCATATTTCATAATCGTAGAATGCGGCAATTGCTAACATGATTCGGGCGGACTTCAGCTTCGCTACCGGTGAGAAAGTCTCATCGTAGTCAAATCCTTGAACTTGTCGATAACCCTTAGCGACAAGCCGAGCTTTATAGATGGTCACATTACCATCCGCGTCTGTCTTCTTCTTAAAGATCCATTTATTTTCTATGGCTCGCCGCTCAACGGGCAAGTCAGTCAAAGTCCATACTTCGTTTTCATACATGGATCCTATCTCGGATTTCATGGCTTCCAGCCATTCGTCGGAATCCGGGCCCGCCATTGCTTCCTCATAGTTCAAAGGTTCACCGTTGTCTAACAACATGATTTCCAAGACAGGGTTGCGGTACAACTCTGGTGTGGAACGTGTCCTTGTGGACCTTCGAATTTCAGTAGGAGCTTGATTAGAAGTATCTTGATCATCATCATTAATTTCCTCTCTAGTCGGTGCAGGCACCTCAGAAACGTTTTCTTGAGTTTCGCCATTTTCCGGTTCAAGAGGTAACACTTCATCAAGTTCTACTTTCCTCCCACTTACTTCTTTCGAGAGAAACTCTTTCTCTAGAAAGGATCCATTCTTGGCAACAAAGATCTTGCCTTCGGAACTGAGGTAGAAGTTATACCCAATAGTTTCTTTAGGGTATCCTATGAAGACGCATTTTTTCGACTTGGGTTCGAGCTTTTCAGGTTGAAGTTTCTTGACATAAGCATCGCATCCCCAAACTTTTAGAAACGACAGCTTAGGTTTCTTCCCAAACCATAATTCATACGGTGTCGTCTCAACGGATTTTGACGGAGCCCTATTTAAAGTGAATGCGGCAGTCTCTAAAGCATAGCCCCAAAAAGATAGCGGTAAATCGGTAAGAGACATCATAGATCGTACCATATCTAATAGAGTGCGATTACGACGTTCGGACACACCATTACGCTGAGGTGTTCCAGGCGGCGTGAGTTGTGAAACTATTTCACATTTTCTTAAGTGTGTGCCAAATTCGTGACTCAAGTATTCTCCTCCATGATCTGATCGTAGAAACTTGATCTTTCTATCACGTTGATTTTCAACCTCACTCTAAAATTCCTTGAACTTTTCAAAGGTCTCAGACTTGTGTTTCATTAAGTAGATATACCCATATCTACTCAAGTCATCAGTGAGGGTGAGAACATAACGATAGCCACCGCGAGCCTCAACACTCATTGGACCGCACACATCGGTATGTATGATTTCCAATAAGTTGGTTGCTCGCTCCATTGTTCCTGAGAACGGAGTCTTGGTCATTTTACCCATGAGGCATGGTTCGCACGTGTCAAATGATTCATAATCAAGAGACTCTAAAAGTCCATCTGCATGGAGCTTCTTCATGCGTTTGACACCTATGTGACCAAGGCGGCAGTGCCACAAATATGTGGGACTATTGTTATCAACTTTAACTCTTTTGGTATTCACACTATGAATATGTGTATCATCACGTACGAGATTCATTAAGAATAAACCATTAACCATCGGAGCATGACCATAAAACATATCTCTCATATAAATAGAACAACCATTATTCTCGGATTTAAATGAGTAGCCATCTCGAATTAAACAAGATCCAGACACAATGTTCATGCTCAAACTTGGCACTAAATAACAATTATTAAGGTCTAAAACTAATCTCGTAGGTAAATGTAGAGGTAGCATGCTGACGGCGATCACATCGACCTTGGAACCATTCCCGACGCGCATCGTCACCTCGTCCTTCGCCAGTCTCCGTTTATTCCGCAGCTCCTGCTTTGAGTTACAAATGTGAGCAACTGCACCGGTATCAAATACCCAAGAGCTACTACGAGTACTGGTAAGGTACACATCAATTACATGTATATCACATATACCTTTTGTTTTGCCGGCCTTCTTGTCCGCTAAGTATTTGGGGCAGTTTCGCTTCCAGTGACCACTTCCCTTGCAATAAAAACACTCAGTCTCGGGCTTGGGTCCATTGTTTGGCTTCTTCCCGGCAACTTGCTTACCGGGCGCGGCAACCTCCTTGCCGTCCTTCTTGGAGTTCTTTTTACCCTTGCCCTTCTTGAACTTAGTGGTTTTATTCACCATCAACACTTGATGCTCCTTCTTGATTTCTACCTCTGCTGATTTCAGCATAGCATATACCTCAGGAATGGTCTTCACCATCCCCTGCATGTTGTAGTTCATCACAAAGCTCTTGTAGCTAGGTGGAAGTGACTGGAGGATTCTGTCAATGACCGCTTCATCTGGGAGATTAACTTCCAGTTGAGTCAAGCGGTTGTGCAACCCAGATATCTTGAGTATGTGTTCACTTACAGAGCCATTTTCCTCCATCTTACAGCTAAAGAATTTGTCGGAGACTTCATATCTCTCGACCCGGGCATGAGCTTGGAAAACCATTTTCAGCTCTTCGAACATCTCATATGCTCCATGTCTCTCAAAACGCTTTTGGAGCCCCGACTCTAAGCTGTAAAGAATGCCGCACTGAACGAGGGAGTAATCATCGGAACGTGACTGCCAAGCATTCACAACGTCTTGTTCTGCAGGGAGAACAGGTGTGTCACCCAGCGGTGCTCGTAGGACATAATCTTTCTTGGCAGCTATGAGGATGATCCTCAGGTTCTGGACCCAGTCCGTATAGTTGCTGCCATCGTCTTTCAGCTTGGTTTTCTCTAGGAACGCGTTGAAGTTGAGGACTACGTTGGCCATTTGATCTACAAGACATATTGTAAAATTTTTAGACTAAGTTCATGATAATAAAGTTCATTTAATCAAATTATTTAATGAACTCCCACTTAGATAGACATCCCTCTTCTAGTCATCTAAGTATTACATGATCCAAGTCAACTAGGCCGTGTCCGATCATCACGTGAGACGGACTAGTCAACATTGGTGAACATCTTCATGTTGATCGTATCTTCTATACGACTCATGCTCGACCTTTCGGTCTTCTGCGTTCCGAGGCCATGTCTGTACATGCTAGGCTCGTCAAGTCAACCTAAGTGTTTGCATGTGTAAATCTGTCTTACACCCGTTGTATGTGAACGATAGAATCTATCACACCCGATCATCACGTGGTGCTTCGAAACAACGAACTGTCGCAACGGTGCACAGTTAGGGGGAACACTTTCTTGAAATTATTATGAGGGATCATCTTATTTACTACCGTCGTTCTAAGTAAACAAGATGCAAAACATGATAAACATCACATGCAATCAAATAATAAACGTGACATGATATGGCCAATATCACATAGCTCCTTTGATCTCCATCTTGGGGCTCCATGATCATCTTGTCACCGGCTTGACACCATGATCTCCATCATCATGATCTCCATCATCGTGTCTCCATGAAGTTGCTCGCCAACTATTACTTCTACTACTATGGCTAACGCGTTTAGCAATAAAGTAAAGTAATTTACATGGCGTTTCTCAATGACACGCAGGTCATACAAAAAATAAAGACAACTCCTATGGCTCCTGCCGGTTGTCATACTCATCGACATGCAAGTCATGATTCCTATTACAATAGCATGAGCATCTCATACATCACATATAGATCATTCATCATTCATCACAACTTTGGCCATATCATATCACAAAGCACTTGCTGCAAAAACAAGTTAGACGTCCTCTAATTGTTGTTGCAAGTTTTACGTGGCTGAATTAGGGTTCTAGCAAGAACGTTTTCTTACCTACGTGAAAGCCACAACGTGATTTGTCAACTTCTATTTACCCTTCATAAGGACCCTTTTCATTGAATCCGCTCCAACTAAAGTGGGAGAGACAGACACCCGCCAGCCACCTTATGCAACTAGTGCATGTTAGTCGGTGGAACCGGTCTCACGTGAGCGTACGTGTAAGGTTGGTCCGGGCCGCTTCATCCCACAATACCGCTGAAGCAAGATAAGACTAGTAGCGGCAAGAAAGTTGACAACATCTACGCCCACAACAAACTGTGTTCTACTCGTGCAATAGAGAACTACACATAGACCTAGCTCTGATACCACTATTGGGGAACGTTGCAGAAAATTAAAATTTTTCCTACGGTTTCACCAAGATCCATCTATGAGTTCATCTAAGCAACGAGTCATGGGAGAGAGATTGCATCTACATACCACTTTGTAGATCGCGAGCGGAAGCGTTCAAGGAACGGGGATGAGGTAGTCGTACACGACGTGATCCAAATCACCAGAGATCCTAGCACCGAACGGACGGCACCTCCGCGTTCAACACACGTACGGTCAGCGTAACGTCTCCTTCTTCTTGATCCAGCAAGGCAAAGGAGAGGTTGGGGAAGATGGCTCCAGCAGCAGCACGACGGCGTGGTGATGGTGGAGCTGCAGTACTCCGGCAGGGCTTCGCCGAGCTCTACGGAGGAGGAGGAGGTGTTGGAGAGGGAGAGGGAGGCGCCAATGACCAGGGGTACGGCTGCCCCCTCCCCCCCTTTATATAGGCCTCTTGGGGGGGCGCCGGCCCTAGGAGATGCAATCTCCTAGGGGGGCGGCGGCCAAGGGGTGGGGCTTGCCCCCCAAGCAAGGGGGCGCCCCCCCTTTAGGGTTTCCCCCCCCCTTTAGGCGCATGGGCCTCTTGGGGCTGGTTCCCCTTGGCCCATGCAGGCCAAGGCGCACCCCCTAGAGCCCATGTGGCCCCCGAGGCAGGTGGCCCCACCCGGTGGACCCCCCGGGACCCTCCGGTGGTCCCGGTACAATACCGATAACCCTGAAACTTGTCCCGATGGCCAAAACAGCACTTTCTATATATAATTCTTTACCTCCGGACCATTCCGAAACTCCTCGTGACGTCCGGGATCTCATCCGGGACTCCGATCAACATTTGGGTTACTGCATATACATATCTTCACAACCCTAGCGTTACCGAACCTTAAGTGTGTAGACCCTACGGGTTCGGGAGACATGCAGACATGACCGAGACGGCTCTCGGGCAATAACCAACAGCGGGATCTGGATACCCATGTTGGCTCCCACATGCTCCATGATGATCTCATCGGATGAACCACGATGTCGAGGATTCAATTAATCCCGTATACGATTCCCTTTGTCAGTCGGTATTTTACTTGCCCGAGATTCGATCGTCGGTATCCCAATACCTCGTTCAATCTCGTTACCGGCAAGTCACTTTTCTCGTACCGTAATGCATGATCCCGTGATCAAACACTTTGATCACATTGAGCTCATTATGATGATGCATTACCGAGAGGGCCCGGTGATACCTCTCCGTCAAGCGGAGTGACAAATCCCAGTCTCGATCCGTGTCAACCCAACAGATACTTTCGGAGATACCTGTAGTATACCTTTATAGTCACCCAGTTACGTTGTGACGTTTGGCACACCCAAAGCACTCCTACGGTATCCGAGAGTTACACGATCTCATGGTCTAAGGAAAGGATACTTGACATTGGAAAACTCTAGCAAACAAACTATGCGATCTTATGCTATGTTTAGGATTGGGTCTCGTCCATCACATCATTCTCCTAATGATGTGATCTCGTTATCAATGACATCCAATGTCCATAGTCAGGAAACCATGACTATCCGTCGATCAACGAGCTAGTCAACTAGAGGCTTACTAGGGACATATTGTTGTCTGTTATTCACACATATATTACGATTTACGGATAACACAATTATAGCACGAATAAAGACAATTATCATGAACAAGGAAATATAATAATAATGCTTTTATTATTGCCTCTAGGGCATATTTCCAACAGTCTCGGGGTCTACGGGAGAGAAGAGGGGGAAGAAACAATAAATACATAGCAAGCAAGTGCATAACAGGACAACACGCAAAGCTAGACTTGTTCTAACGTGGTGCTACGCGGTACCGTGGAAGGGGGGAAACATCCGGGAAAGTTTTCCCGATGTTTGCATTTTTCGGACAGATGAAATGGAGGGGGAAAGCTGCAGGTTCTCTATGCTAGGGATGTGTGGAGGACGAATGGACCGTGTATCCGGATTCGTCTCGTCGTTCTGAGCAACTTTCATGTAGAAAACATTTTCATCCGAGCTACGGATTATTTTCTATGATTTTTCAAAGATTTAACAATATTCTGGAATTTATACATAAATATTAAAACGAATTAAAAACAGTGTAATACTTTTTATACACAGCAGTGGCCAGCCACAGTCAAAGACATGTGGGGCCCGGATCAAAGTCAACATAGTCAAATTGGCTGGTCAACAAGGTCAGTGGGACCCAGCTGTCATAGTCACATGGGCAACTTAAAAGAATTAACTAATTTAGTTAGGAGGGTGGGTCCTACTGCCATAGACAGAACCTGAATTAGATTTATTTAAAACAAATAGTTAAACACAAAGTGGCTCGCACGTCATAGTCTACTGCTTGAACTAGTTAGGCAATTAGACTAAGACTAATCTATCTTAGTATTAAACAGGGCCAGCCCCATGTGCACACACACGCACAGCACGGGAGGCACGGGCCATGGCTACAGCCAGTCGGCCACTGCCCAGGCGAGCGCGGACGCTGCCAGGGGAGGGCGTCGGCACATGTGGGTGTGGACGCGCGCGCGTGGCGCGGCGACTGGTGCGGGCGGCAGCGGCGCAGTAGCACAACCAACAGCAGCGAAGCACTCAGTGCATCAGTAAGCGGCGCAGCCACAAGCGACAGCAGCAGTGGCAAGAGCAATAGAAGTGTGAGGAGCAACGACAACAAGCAGTATAAGTAGCAGCAGAGACAGACAGCAGCGGCAGCAAGCACGCACCTACGCGTACGCATACACGGGATCTCGGACGAGTTCGTGGACGGCAACTACGGCAACGAATCAAAGGGTAAAAGTGGGCAATCAGCAGAGGGCCTCACTTTGAGCACGACGGCGTGGTCGGGGAGGCCGGGGAGGTCATGGTGGTGTAGATCGACGGTGACGACGGTGAGGCAGTGGCGACTGAGGCGGGGAAGACGGCCATGGCGATGGCTACGCGGTGCCCCAGCTTGAAGCGGCGCCCTGAACAGACGAAGGCGACCGTAGAGAACCTTCTAGAAATGCTCCCGAGTGACGGCGTCGATGGTGGCCGCAGTAACGACAGCGAAGAGCTCAATCACCGCGGAGCTTTCGTGCTCGAATTACGGAGGAAGAGGAGAGGGCGATGGGGGAGAGGGGGAGGATGAGGGCGATCTAGGGTTTCAGCCCGGGGCAAGGGGGCGGCTTATAAGCGGGGGCGGCCGTGCGATGGCCGCCACGGTGCCGGTCGGTGGCCGGATGGCCGCCACGATTCCCCCCACCCCCCGCTCCTATAGCGAGGTGGAAGATAGGGGAGGTGCAGCTGGGCCGGCATCTTAGCTAGACGGGCCATTGTGCCTAGCAGTTTATGTCCTCCACCACTTCTTTTACCTTTTTCCCTTTTTCTTTGTTCTGCCTCTGTTTTCTATTTAAATGAGCTACCAAACTATTTTTGTTAAATGTGGCACTTTGTACAAAAATATATGGCAACATTGTGAGGATGCACAAAAAGTTTGGGGTCAAAAGGGGTTGCCTAACCATTTTTAGAAATTGAAAAGGCCAATTTTAAATGCTGCTGGCCCACTAAATAATTTCCACGTGCACTTTGGGAATCCAAAAGAGGTTGGCTCCAACATGAAAAATATACAGGGATTATTTGCCACACTTTGAACATCTTAGTTTTCATGTTTGGCAAATTTGAATTTTTGACTTTGAATTTGAGTTGGAACATGAACAGTGATTTGGATTAAGTGAGGATTGGCAATAGTAATGTGATGATATGGCACCATTAGCAGGGGTTTACTGTAGCTTAATTATCTGGGCGTTACAAATCTCCTCCACTACAAGAAATCTCGTCCCGAGATTTAAGTGGTGAAGTAAAGAGTAACTTCGGGAGAACTGACCCATATAGGGTTAATTGTCTGATGAACAATGCAGGGAATGTGACAGAAGTATCTCTCGTGTTGAAATTTAAGAAAATCGTCGAGAGCAAAATATGAAGGTACAATAAGAAGTTTCAAGCGAATGGACGAACGATCGATACCTGAACAGAGTATGAGAAGGGGTTCGGAGCATCGGGAATAGATCATCTCTCAGACGGTGGCTCATGACAACACACAAAGCCATGAGCATATGATAATTCGAACTCAAGGATATATAGGAGAGTCAGGTTTCGATCCTGTGGAACTGTGGGTTATGAGCCCACCATGTAGGTTAAAAGTAGAAAGGGGGGCCGATAGCAAGGCTGTCAGATGATAGACTGTCAGTTATGTTGTCAACAACGTTGGTACCAAGGGCGAGGGATGGAGAGAACTATTTTCATGCTCGTTGAATGAGGCGGACCAATAGGCTAAGTTCTAGTCCATCGGTGGTTACCGAAATGTCAACATCAATAATAACAAGGTCTTACTGACAAATTGTACACCAAGGTGTTTTCATAAGCAGGGAACTATTACTGCTTAGATCTCATAAACAACAAGAAAGGTTAAACAAAACAATGGAAAAGAAAAGGTGATCATTAGATTAATCAGAACATTGGATAGGAAAATGTGTTTACACATAAGAATTGGGAGTAATCCTTCCCAAGGGGAAGCGGTGCAGGATATACATGATGTGACAGCAAGTTCAAAAGCATTTAGATAATGGGAGGCGAGGGAAGAATCATGATATTACCCATACAGCGGTGTTTGGATAATAGATCAAGAAACATTCGGCAATGTGCTTCCAATGTTCTTGTTGATATTCGGAATACCTCAGTCATGCTTCGAGGTAGCATTAACATGGTGCTACAAGTAGGGGTTGGAGTTGAAGATCACAAGAAATACTCAAGGAACAATTGCAAGAATAGCAAGGAGTCCAAGGTATAACCAAGACATGATCAAACATGTGTTGGAAAGAAGACAAGGGGGTAGTCGATGAAAACTCAAATCATCGTAGGTCAAGGATGATATTTCTCACCATGAATTCAATTGTCATTTCGACAGAAGTCAAAATGTTGATGCTGATCATGACGCATTTGTCGAGAGGCTCTATGAAGATGCCATCGAGGAGCGATGCCATCAAGCAACAAGAAGGATGAAGCGAAAGGCTATTGGAACCACAGATATGACACAAGCTCAAAATCAAGCTAGTTGTGCAAGGTGAATTGATAAAATGAGGAAGATCGACGTATGCTTCGCTCATCGTCGAAAAGTTGTGCTCCGGGAATAAGGACCAGGTAGCACAGTTAAATTAGCACGATAATGATATAGCCGAACAGGCTAGGATTGACATGCTCGAGTACAAACTCGTGAGTAAAGGAGATTACTAAGAGTTGTTTAATTGTAATGCGAACCCGATTTAGTTATCGGTGTCCTCGAGTGACTAACAACTCGGAACCAGGAATCATTGGAACCGGTGAGGAATAATACTTGATGAAGGCTCATAATAAGCAACATGGTTCGGTGATATTATTGAGATACCAGAGGGTAATACTCGGAGGTAGAGCAAAATAGAGGGTTGACAAGTGTATTGATCTGCAAAAGACAAGTACTTTAACTTACCCGAGAAAAGGAATCAAGGAAAATCAATATGGCCGAAACCATAGTTGCAAGGGATCCAATTCAAAGACACCGAAAGAATTATCCAACTGATTAAAAGTTTTGCAAGAAGCTTCCATGATAAGTTCCACATCGGGTCCATGGGCATGAACACTGAGTTCAAGGTCGACTCCCACTTCTGCAATGCATAACCTTCCATTCACTTCTCATGTTTCAAAAATGACATTAGTTGTTGAAGTTTTACCTGGTGCAATACCAGATAAGTATGACCCGTGAAATCTTATGGGTTAAAATAGATTAGGGAGGGCGTTGGTTCAACCCATCGGGGCATCTTAGAAACATATATCTCAATGTTTCAAAGTAAATATCACCAGCTCGAAAGCAGAGCATGGTTGGCTAAATTAGAGAATAGGTTTTACCAATGGCATTATGTATCAGGGAAAGAATTTCCAAAGTGATTGAATATGCAGTACGCTGTCGGATAATAATCCAACAAAGGATTCAGCGGTCCTCAATGGATCTGATGTGAGTATCAGTACTCAATCATAAGAAGGAAAGAATGCAAAGAGGCATCAGATTATAGAAACAGCTGAATAATTCGGCGTTTAAGTTGAAGGGAACTAGGTGGACAATCAATTACAACATGATTGGCCGAGATCCAACTCATGTCCAAAACGACGTATGAGCAGGAAGGTCAAATTTCAGGGTTCGACTGATGATTGCGAGCAACGCAACATATTGAATCAATAGGCTCAGGATGTCAATGAATATTGCCGGACATATGGATTTAACCATAATGCAGGCAGACAAGACTTTCGAGAGCACTAGGCTGCAGAGGATCTCCGGGAGATTGAATTGTATTCACAGAATTTTGTGAGACATATGATCAACTGGGGATGAACGAATCCACGATAAGTGTGAGGAATTGTTCGTAGGGGTATTCAGGCGGAAAAGGAGCTGCAAGGCAGCAGGCGCAAAGGATTCTCGAAAAATCGCAAGGTATTTCAGGGTATCTTGTAGTAGCAAGAGCAATTGGAAATGAAGGTATGGACGGCAAGTGTATATATCTATCCATGGGGATTTAGCGGTGGTCAGGAACTGCAAAGTAGTGGGCACAGGGTCTCGGGAAAAATCGAGGAGTATCTGCAGAATCTTCTAGCGAAGCAAGCGATCATCGGTAATGTCGGGGCTCTCCGGGAGGAAGTGGTTACGAGAACCTAATGTTAGAGTTAGTAGAATGTTTAACCCGAATAGAAGAAAGATCAGAATCCAAGAGTACATACGAGGAATAAAAGATCCTAATACCACCCAATGGCGACGTGGGCCCGTAAGCCACACAGCCAAGTTAGTAAGAGTTTTTCATTGACTAGACTCAACTTCGGCCAAGGAGTTGGAAAGGGGGCTACCTACAGGCAGTTGGCTCTAATACCAACTTGTGACGCCCTCGATTAAATCATACACTAATCATACACGCAAATATGTACGATCAAGATCAAGGACTCACGGGAAGATATCACAACACAACTCTAGACACAAATTAAAATAATACAAGCTTTATATTACAAGCCAGGGGCCTCGAGGGCTCGAATACATAAGCTCGAAAACACAAGAGTCAGCGGAAGCAAGAATATCTGAGTACAGGCATGAGTTAGACAAGTTAGCCTTAAGAAGGCTAGCACAAAAGTAGCAACGATCGAAAAGGCAAGGCCTCCTGCCTAGGAGCCTCCTAACTACTCCTGGTCGTCGGCGGTCTCCATGTAGTAGTAGGCATCGGCGGTGGCATCTGGCTCCTGGGCTCCGACATCTGGTTGCATCAACCGGAAAGAAGAAGAAAGGGGGAAAAGGGGGAGCAAAGCAACCGTGAGTACTCATCCAAAGTACTCGCAAGCAATGATCTACACTACATATGCATCGGTATCAATTAAATGGGCTGTATCTGTGGACTGAACTGCAGAATGCCAGAAGAGAAGGGGGAAAGCCTAGCCTATCAAAGACTAGCATCTTCTGGAAACCACCATCTTGCAGCAACCGGAGGGAGTAGAGTAGCATAAAGTAAAGTAGTAGAAGTGTTATCAACCTCGGCCGGAGATCCTTTCTCGACTCCCTGCGAGAAAGCAATCCCAGAGCCATACTATCCAGTTATCATCACAATCCAATTCTCATCACCATCCAATTCTCATCACAAGTATCCAGTTCTAGTTGTATCGATTAGGATACAACTCCAAGTGTCCGTTACCGTAGGACAGGCTATCGATAGATGTTTTCTTCCCTGCAGGAGTGCACAAACTTACCCACCACGCTCGATTAACTCCGGCTGGACACACTTTCCTGGGTCATGCCCAGCCTCGGCCAAGCAATACGCCGCAACCCGACCTAGGCTTAATAGAGAGGCCAGCACGCCGGACTAAACCTATGCCCCCAGGGGTCATGGGCCATCTCCCGGGAAACTCCTGCATGTTGCGTACGCGGCCGGTGAGCAGACCTAGCTACCTCCTTCAACAAGGCAGGCGCTTACGCAGTACAACCCGGCGCGCGCCACTCAGCCCCTGACGTCTATTAAGTTTCGGCTGATGTATACGACACAGAACGCCCATACTATGCCCACGTGATGGTTAGTGCTATCAGGCCAGAGGCCCCTCGGATCAAATATCCAAATCGTAGTGGATTAGGAACGCGCGGTAACAAGCAGAGACTCATGAAAGATGTGACCCCGTTGCCCCGTCTCGAGGACTTGTGGCAAGGGCTAGGAATGCCCGGCCATGCCTCATAATTATCTCGCGAGCACCTTCCAGGTCCGCCCGACTCCACATCACTCGCAATTAAGCTCGCACAGGTACCCCTCAGGGTCGACCCGTCTTTCCAAGTAACAGTGGTAAAGTCCAAGTATCCGTGTGTCCAAACATCAAGGGGAAAACCCGAGGAATCACCCCCGATGAATTCCACTAGATGTAATCATGAAGGTGAACGTAAGAGGAATCACCCCCGAGGTCCACACTTGAGGGGTTGCACGATAGAGTCGTATCGAAAGTGGTTAAGGAGGAAATCACCCTCGATGACCACGACCGAATGACTACACTACAAGGTTAACATCAAAAGTGATGAAGAGGTTCACCCTCGGTACTCGGTAGTAACCCAGTAGTGTCGAGTAACTAAGGGGAAATGATGTGCGATGTCGAGGCCTGGTCTTCGATCACGTAGATCGAGTCGTCGATGATGAAGCAGGGGCAACAAGGACAAGTGGGGGTCACTGATGGATCACTAAGCAAACTATACTAAGCAGTTTAGGATAAGCAGGTAAGGTACAACAGCAGATACAAAAGCAGGCTATGCATCAGAATAGGAGCAAACAATAACAGTAGCAAAATCTAATGCAAGCATGAGAGAATGGAATGGGCGATATTGGGATGATCAAAGGGGGGGGGGGGCTTGCCTGGTTGCTCAGACAAGAAGAAGGGTTCGTCGTCGACGTAGTTGAACAAAGCGGCATCAGCGGCAGTCTCGGGGTCTACCGGAGAGAAGAGGGGAAGAAACAATAAATACATAGCAAGCAAGTGCATAACTGGACAACACGCAAATCTAGACGTGTTCTAACGTGGTGCTACGCGGTATCGTGGAAGGGGGGAAACATCTTGGAAAGTTTTACCGATGTTTGCATTTTTCGGACAAATGAAACGGAGGGGGAAAGTTGCAGGTTCTCTATGCTAGGGATGTGTGGAGGACGAACGGACCATGTATCCGGATTCGTCTCGTCGTTCTGAGCAACTTTCATGTAGAAAACATTTTCATCCGAGCTACTGATTATTTTCTACGATTTTT
The DNA here is from genome assembly GCA_032464435.1 of Aegilops umbellulata. Classification (NCBI taxonomy): domain Eukaryota; kingdom Viridiplantae; phylum Streptophyta; class Magnoliopsida; order Poales; family Poaceae; genus Aegilops; species Aegilops umbellulata. The sequence goes on from CP136055.1 coordinate 537,276,466, forward strand.
CAAAGATTTAACAATATTCTGGAATTTATCCATAAATATTAAAACGAATTAAAAACAGTGTAATACTTTTTATACACAGCAGTGGCCAGCCACAGTCAAAGACATGTGGGGCCCGGATCAAAGTCAACATAGTCAAATTGGCTGGTCAACAAGGTTAGTGGGACCCAACTGTCATAGTCACATGGGCAACTTAAAAGAATTAACTAATTTAGTTAGGAGGGTGGGTCCTACTGCCATAGACAGAACCTGAATTAGATTTATTTAAAACAAATAGTTAAACACAAAGTGGCTCGCACGTCATAGTCTACTACTTGAACTAGTTAAGCAATTAGACTAAGACTAATCTATCTTAGTATTAAACAGGGCCAGCCCCATGTGCACACACACGCACAGCACGGGAGGCACGGGCCATGGCTACAGCCAGTCGGCCACTGCCCAGGCGAGCGCGGACGCTGCCAGGGGAGGGCGCCGGCACATGTGGGTGTGGGTGTGGGTGTGGACGCGCGCGCGTGGCGCGGCGACTGGTGCGGGCGGCAGCGGCGCAGCAGCACAACCAGCAGTAGCAAAGCACTCAGCGCATCAGTAAGTGGCGCAGCCACAAGCGACAGCAGCAGCGGCAAGAGCAATAGAAGTGTGAGGAGCAACAACAGCAAGCAGTATAAGTAGCAGCAGAGACAGACAGCAGCGGCAGCAAGCACGCACCTACGCGTACGCGTACACGGGAGCTCGGACGAGTTCGTGGACGGCAACTACGGCAACGAATTAAAGGGGAAAAGTGGGGAATCAGCAGAGGGCCTCACTTTGAGCACGACGGCGTGGTCGGGCAGGCCGGGGAGGTCATGGTGGTGTAGATCGACGGTGATGATGGTGAGGCAGTGGCGACTGAGGCGGGGAAGACGGCCATGGCGATGGCTACACGGTGCCCCATCTTGAAGCGGCGCCCTGAACAGACAAAGGCGACCGTAGAGAACCTTCTAGACGTGCTCCCGAGTGACGGCATCGACGGTGGCTGCAGTATCGACAGCGAAGAGCTCAATCACCGCGGAGCTTTTGAGCTCGAATTACAGAGGAAGAGGAGAGGGCGATGGGGGAGAGCGGGGAGGATGAGGGTGATCTAGGGTTTCAGCCCGGGGCAAGGGGGCGGCTTATAAGCGGGGGCGGCCGTGCGATGGCCACCACGGAGCCGGTCGGTGGCCGGATGGCCGCCACGATTCCCCCCCCCCCCGCTCCTGTAGCGAGGTGGAAGATAGGGGAGGTGCGGCTGGGCCGACATCTTAGCTAGATGGGCCATTGTGCCCAGCAGTTTAGGTCCTCCACCACTTCTTTTACCTTTTTTCCTTTTTCTTTGTTCTGCCTCTGTTTTCTATTTAAATGAGCTACCAAACTATTTTTGTTAAATGTGGCACTTTGTACAAAAATATATGGCAACATTGTGAGGATGCATAAAAAGTTTGGGGTTAAAAGGGGTTGCCTAACCATTTTTAGAAATTAAAAAGGCCAATTTTAAATGCTGCTGGACCACTAAATAATTTCCACATGCACTTTGGGAATCCAAAAGAGGTTGGCTCCAACATGAAAAATATACAGGGATTATTTGCCACACTTTGAACATCTTAGTTTTCATGTTTGGCAAATTTGAATTGTTGACTTTGAATTTGAGTTGGAACATGAACAGTGATTTGGATTAAGTGAGGATTGGCAACAGTAATGTGATGACATGGCACCATTAGCAGGGGTTTACTGTAGCTTAATTATCTGGGCGTTACACACCGCTACGATATGACTGAGGTGGATTATGGTGGAGGGGGGGCACCGCACACGGCTAAGAGATCCAAGGGATCAATTGTTGTGTCTCCAAGGGGTGCCCCCCTCCCCGTATATAAAGGAGTGGAGGAGGGGGAGGGCCGGCCCTCTCTATGGCGCGCCCTAGGAGGAGTCCTACTCCCACCGGGAGTAGGATTCCCCCCCCCCCTTCCAAGTAGTAGGAGTAGGAGTCAAGGAAAGGGGAGAGAGAAGAGAAGGAAGGAAGGGGCGCAACCCCTCCCCCTAGTCCAATTCGTACTAGGCCTTGGGGGCGCCCAGCCTCTCCTCTCTCTTTCCCCTAAAGCCCAATAAGGCCCATATACTCCCCGGCGAATTCCCGTAACTCTCTGGAACTCCGAAAAATACCCGAATCACTCGGAACCTTTCCGATGTCTGAATATAGTCGTCCAATATATCGATCTTTACGTCTCGACCATTTCAAGACTCCTCGTCATGTCCCCGATCTCATCCGAGACTCCGAACTACCTTTGGTACATCAAAAGACATAAACTCATAATATAACCGTCATCAAACTTTAAGCGTGCGGACCCTATGGGTTCGAGAAGAATGTAGACATGACCGAGACACGTCTCCGGTCAATAACCAATAGCGGAACCTGGATGCTCATGTTGGCTCCCACATATTCTACGAAGATCTTTATCGGTCAAACCGCATAACAACATACGTTGTTCCCTTTGTCATTGGTATGTTACTTGCCCGAGATTCGATCATCGGTATCTCAATACCTAGTTCAATATCATTACCAGCAAGTCTCTTTACTCGTTCCGTAATACATCATCCCGCAACTAACTCATTAGTTACAATGCTTGCAAGGCTTATAGTGATGTGCATTACTGAGTGGGCCCAGAGATACCTCTCCGACAATCGGAGTGACAAATCCTAATCTCGAAATACGCCAACCCAACAAGTACCTTCGGAGACACCTGTAGAACACCTTTATAATCACCCAGTTATGTTGTGATGTTTGGTAGCACACAAAGTGTTCCTCCGGTAAACGGGAGTTGCATAATCTCTGATGGACAAGTACCCCCGAGCTTTCTCCTTTGCCATCAACGAAGATGACTCCATCGCCAAAGTTCTAACTACCACTGATCCGACCATGATCTTCAGCCTACCACTTTCGAGCCAAGCCAGAGAGGAGATCAGAGAGATTCAACGTGGATCCGAACATATCAGGCTACACAGTGATGATGCAGATGCTTGGGTCTGTGATCTGGGACGCTACTCCTCCAAAAAATACTATAACCATTGTTTCAGGCAGGTCGTGGCTGATGAGGCGTTTGGTTGGCTTTGGAATTCAAAGTGCCCGATCAAGTTCAAGGTGTTTGGCTGGTTGCTATTGGTCGATCGTTTGAACACCAGGAATATGCTCAAGCGACGACACTTCGCGGTGGCCGAGGATAACTACACTTGCATGTTCTGTCAACCCCCCCCCCCCCGAGGAATCTGTGGAGCACCTTTTCTTCGCGTGCCCCTTTGCCCAACTGTGCTGGAGCAGGGTTGGGATGGCCTGGCCAGGAGGAACCAACAGGTTAGCCTTCTTGCATGGGGGGAAAATAGCTGGAGTCGACCCCTATTCATGGATGTGTTTCTGCTTGCTGCTTGGAGCATATGGATGGAGAGAAACAACCAACACTTCAAGGGGATTCCACACTCATTTGTGGCATGGCTAGCTAGATTCAAAACCCTACTAGGCCTAGTTGCCCACAACTGTCCAGAGAAAGTTCATCCTTTCCTCTCTGACTACATTGAAAATTTGGGCCACTAGATTTTGCTCCAATAGCTAACATGGCCGAGGGGGCCTAAAACCCATTGTAACACCCATGTAATTGTTGTGCTGTGAGTAATACAAAAGTCAGTGGGAGCCTCTCCCACTGTCGTTAATCAAAAAAAAATAACAGAATACTAAACGATCGTGTGCTAAGCTAACGGAATGGGTCAAGTCAATCACATCATTCTCCCAATGATGTGATCCCGTTAATCAAATGACAACTCATGTCTATGGCTAGGAAACATAACCATCTTTAATCAATGAGCTAGTCAAGTAGAGGCATACTAGTGACACTCTGTTTGTCTATGTATTCACACAAGTATTATGTTTCCGGTTAATACAATTCTAGCATGAATAATAAACATTTATCATTAAATAAGGAAATAAATAATAACTTTATTATTGCCTCTAGGGCATATTTCGTTCAGTCCTGTCGTATCCCTAGCTCTTACATCATACTCCCTCCGTCCAGATTAAATGTCGCAGAAATGGATAAAACTGGATGTATCTAGAACTAAAATACGCCTAGACCCATCCATTTATTTCCGGATGGAGGGAATATGTCGGTGGGAAACGACACCTATGGGATCACAAGAATCCCTACTACGGTTGCAGGGCGTGGGCTCGCGAGAAGAGCGGATCAAACAGATAGCACACGGTTCCTTTATCCAGGTTCAGGCCGCGAAGATGCGTAAAACCCTACTCCTGCTTTGGTGGATTGTTTATCTATGTTCTTGAGCTAGCAATGGGCGTGAACACATCCAAAAAGCCCAATCCTCCTCATGGTCGCCTCGGGCCTCCTTATATAGGAAAGGGGTTGCCACAGTGGCACACAGGAGGTGGAAAGGGTACAGTAATGCGAGGCTATCCCTCGCATTACATGACAAGGCACATTTAATGCGCCTTGCTTAGGTGTCCTTTCTTTATCGGGGACGGGGGAGAGCCTCGTCTCGTCCGTCGCCGCTCCCTCTTGCGTCGACACGCGCCCTGGCCAGCGGTGCTTGTGGTGCCATGTAGGCAGGCAGGCAGCTGAGGTGGCACAGTGGTGGGTCTCCACGAAGATCTGTTCTCCGCCACGCAGGTGCCTGCCCAACTAGTTGGGTCGGCAGCTGCATGCGAACGGCGTTGGGGGTGCGACTGGTGCGGGCCTGATGGTGGCCCCACGGGCGTCCTTGGCAAGGGCCTTGCCGGGGTCCCGGCAAGGGTCTTGCCATGGCGCCCGCTATCATCCCCGGCAAGGCTCTTGCCGGGGGCCTTGTGGTCCTCCTTGGCTGGGATCCCGCCAAGGATCAGCTCCTTCTTAAGCGGGTATCTGATCTTGAATGTCTTCACAAAGATCTGCATGCCACCACGGGGATGTCTCCCGAATCCTTGCCCCATGGGGGCAGTGGACTCGAGGGTGACTCCGCTCCGTAGGTGTGGGGCGAGCTGCCACGACAAGGATCTTGCCGGGTTAGCTAAAGCGGCCCCCCGGCAAGGATCTTGCCGGGGGGGTCTGATCTATCCCCTTTGCTCTTCGTGGTCTTGGTCTTGGCGTCATTCTGCTTCTCTTCAGCTTCGGCCATACCTTGGCTTACCTCCCTTGCCGTGCTCGGTGTGGCGGCGCCCGTGTCTCAGACTGCCCGTGCACAGTTATAGGGGTACAAAAAGTGTACCCCCCTTTTTGTACACCAACAGGAGCCCCCGGGCCTGGGCCACACATAAGCGCAATGCGTTGTTGGGCTAGGCCCAAAAACGGTGCGCGGGCAGGCGGGACGGTTTTTACCGTGGTAAGTTTCTTCGCGCGCTGCGCTTCCCACGCTTCCCGCGCGTGGCGCGGCGTGGGGAGGCGTGTGTGACGTGGGCGGCATGCGTGGGGTTGCTTCCTGCGGGCATGCGTCACATCACAGTTAATGTGAAAGGAGGCGGCCCGTGTTCTCCCCCATAAGAAGGAATAACCGCGGGCGCGCTGCTCACTTTCTCCTCTTCCTTCGTGCCTTTTCCAATCTCAGAGCCGCCGTTCCCTTTCTTCCTTCCCTTGCAAGCTTTCGCCGCCGCCCGCTGTCGCGGCTTCTCCACCCCCCTTCCTCAACCCTCTAGACTCCTTGGCTGCCATGGCGCCTAAATCCGCCAAGGGCAAGGGGGTGGCTAAGGGCTCTGGGACCATGGAGCCGCCAGAGAGCGTGCTGTTGGGGGACAAGACGAAGTCCGCCTTCTTATTTCCCTCGACGGTTGACGTTCATGAGCTCCAGGCCGCCTTCAAGCCCCTGTGGGGAGTGAATACGGGGGGAGAGAACTCGGGACACCCGGCGACGCGCGTCATAACTGCCGCTTGCGCCGATCCTGCCCCAAATCGGTACCCCTTCTTTGTTGACTACTTTTCTTGCGGGTTATGCCCTCCTTTCTCCGATTTCTTCTGCAACATCATGCACACCTTCGGTTTTCGCCTCTTGGATTTTACTCCGAACGCGGTGGTGTGCATGTCTTGCTTTGCGCATCTTTGCGAGGGCTTTGCCGGAGTGCAGCCCAACACGGCGCTCTTCCGCCATTACTTCTATCCTCGAATCCAAACGGGAGGTGTCGTCGCTGGTTGCGTCACTTGGATCCCAAGATCCAAGGAGGCGTATCCGGATGGTGCTGTGAGCGAGAGGTGGGACGAATGTCTTGACCGGTGGTGCTGGATTGAAGATGAAGACCCACCAGAATTTTGCAAGGTCCGCCGAGTGCCGCCGGTCCGCGGCAATGATTGGGGTGATGTCGCCGCCGCCGATGGGAGGCTTACTGTCGCCACCACCAGGATTCTCCGGCTGACCCGGGCTGGGCTCACCCTCGAGATGATCGAGGCGGATTTCATTCGCCGCCGGATCGCCCCGCTGCACAATAAGGGGAGGCCAACTTGGCTCTTTATGAATCCGGCTGACATAATGCGGCTCCGCCCTGGCCTTGACCACAACTTCACGGTGATGGGGCATGCCCACTTCTGCCAGCGGCTCTTCCAGCTGGATGTGGATCGCGACGGCGAGGTCGAGCTGACCGGCAAGGCCGCAAGGGTTGCCGTAAAGGCCGGGAAGGCCGTCAAGGGGCCGCTCTTCAAATTGCCAGCGGGGGTGGTCCCGTTGTGCAATAACTCGCGCCGGTCTGAGATCATCGCCATGATGCCGGACTGCACTACAAGAAATATGTCAACTTATGACCACCACTATTGGTCACTGAAAGGTCACAAATTTCCATTTATGACCTTTTTGTGACCAAAAACAGAAGGTCAAAAGCTGGCCGTCGTAAACTGACTATAGCGACCTTTCTTCTGGAATGGTCAAAGATGTTTACGACCAAAATATTCCTACTGTGGCGTTTTGGTCACTAGCAACCTCCCCCAGGCCACGTAGGCATCCAGCGTGGCAAGCTGATGCGGCACAAGATTCAGCCCGGTCCAATTCGATTTTCTACATGGGCCGAGCCCAACAATTCAGCCTTTTATATTATTATTTTTCTGTCAATTCTTGTGGGCTACTTGGGCCAAGCCTAGTATTTCAGCTTCTTTGTTTTTGGGCCTTGGCCTTCTTACAATCAATTGATTTTCTATTTTCAATAATTATATTTTGGAGCTGGTCCCACTAGTCAGAATGCCATACAATGTTCCCACATGTCAGAAATTTCAAAAATGCTGAGATTTTATTCACAAGTGGTTCCCACTGGTCAAGTTTCCATTTCACATCTTTTCAACATACATAATCACTATTTCAAACATACACTAGTCTTTTACAATCTGATACAATATTACAAAGGTGCATCTTAAATTGTTCTCACTCATCAGATTGTTCATCAAGTAACACTACGTCTACTACAATCTGTAGATAGTCTATTATAACCCCAATATGCCTACTGTTACAATATTACATTATTTACAGTCTAACATAGAGACAACTCTTTGCTTTGTAGGGCTATACAGCTTCGAACTTCAAATTCCATAGACCTGGAGCTCCTGTAAAAGAGTGAACACATAGACTACCAGCATTAGATTATTAGATTATTCCTGGACTATCAAAAAATTATATATTGAAAGAGATCTCATAGAAATGTAGATTTACGGGCCAAATATATGATAAAGCAATAGATTCAGCCAACTTTAAAGACCTAGATGTTTGTGATGCATCTTCACAGAACCACAAGAACACTAGATATAGTATAATATTATTACAGGAGACCACAAGAGCATCAATTAGCAGCAGGTATATAGCTAGCAAACTATCTACTAGACATCATCGACACTTGAACCATAACATGCATGTCCAGCACTGAAACAAAAAATGGGACTAGAACATGCATGTCCAGCAAGGAAACAAAAAATGGGACAAGTACTAATGTTGTATAACATGTACATGAAGGCCATCCAATGGTTTCAACCACATCCTAATAAACCAGCGACACTCTAATACTACTAATTACCAGCAGCGAATAAAATAGCCGAATGAGGCAACAACACTTGATCATCGACACAACAGTCAGCAAGGACTCAACCACGGCGCAAAAATCATCAAAATCCTAACTAACCCATAAACTTGTCAGCATTTTGTCAGCTCACTCTTTCAATATATAACCCATAAACTAAACCATAAGCACTACAGCATTTGCTAAACTTGTTAGCTAAAGAACTCTATCTCGAAAGGCCTGAAAGAAGATAACATAAGCACCAGAACACCTAACCACCACCAATTCTCTTCATAGTTGATCTGATGTAAAAAAGCAAGCAATATGATACAGCAGCAGGCAAGTAGTATATATCACTCATGTAGCTATATAGGACTGATGAGTATATGAGCAGCAGCTATATAGGACTGATGATGCATGTACTACCTGGGAAACAGCCACCACCAGCAGTTTGTTATAGTAGTAGGGTCAGTGAACTTTCCAAATATGGATTCAGCAAATGCATAATGAGTTCACTTGTTAATTGGCTAGTTGAATTCTACTAATAACCTACAGAACAACTAAAACAGTGCTGCTATATATAGACACACAGCGTAGATGAGAAAAATGCTTCGACCTTGTTTCAACAGAACTTTATATGGGATAGGGCAGGTAATTTATGCATGCCTGACTCGAAAGGTTAAAAGCATGCCTTCACAAAACAAATGATCATGCATATGAACTAGATAGAAGAACGATAGTCTTCATGGCCATCACTCTTCTTGTGCTTCCATACACCTGCATGACAGATTTATATCAAAACTTGATACAAGAAGTGTTGTGCAAGAACTATTGGTGGAACAACAAATTTTGACAGGAAATGGAGTCACACAGATAACTAGCTACCTGGGAAACAATGGAGATAAACAAAGAACAACGGGCCTAGGTTTAACAGAGAAATCCTACCATCAGTACAGAAATAACAGGGCGCAAACATCAATGAACAATATGGAAAAAGTTAGAAATTACATGATTTTACAGTTACAATTTATAAGGTAGCAACTAGCAGCAAGCACAAGAAGTAGTAGCTAGCAGTAGCAGCTAGCAGCAAGCAGCAACAGCAAGCAAACGGCAGCACCTAGCAAAATCAGTAAGCCAGGAACCAAAGCAAGTAGCTAAAGCAGCAGCTAGCAACCAAACCACCAGCAGCACCACCAGCAGCAGCCAGCAAGCAAACTAAGTAAGACTAGTCTACTTCACTTACAGTCAACTACTCAAGCAGGTACATTACGGGCCGACAAAGTACAGAGCAGAGCAGCAGAGCATGCCCAACTTTGAGCTCACCTGCCTGAAGAAAAGAAGAGCTCGGGGTGGACGAGGTCGTAGAACAGCAGCCTGCGATGCGGGGGAGAGCCCGACAGGAAGATCCGACGGCGTGGGGAGGAGGAGAGGAAGATCCGGCGGCGCGGGGAGGGGGGCGTGCGGCTGCCGGCGGCGTGAGATCCACACCTGGGCGTGAGATCTTCGTCGTTCCCCGGCTTACCTAGGTGAGAAAAGCACCAAATCAGCGTTAGATCTGGCGAAAGAGGAAAACAAACCGGACCCGGAACGAGGAGAACGGGCTAGAGCGTCCTTACCCTTCGGTCAGGCGGACGCTTGACGAGGCGGATGCTGTCCTTGACACATGCTGCCATGGAGATCCGACGAGTTGCGACGCATGTTGAGGTACGGTGGGAAGGGAGGTGGCTTGGGGTGGCGATGCTGCTTGTGGTGGGGAAGGGAGGGGTCTGGGTGGCGATGCGGTGAGGAAGGGCGCAGGGAGGCCATGGATGCAGTGAGGAAGGGCTCGTCGGTGGAGCCCCTCCCCCACCGCGGTGCGGGTCACCTCCCACGAAAGGAGACAGAGACGGAGCCAGCGCGGACATGGATGGGACTCGGACGCGCGGCGGAGGTGGTTGCCGAGGCGGGCGCGGAAACGGTGTGGGTCACCGGGATTCGTGGCGTGGAGGAGGCGCCGTGAGGAGGGGAGGAGGAGAGGGCGAGGGAAGGAGGGCGTCGCCGCCGGCGACGGGAAGCGAGAGAGTGAGGGAGGCAGCGTCGATCTGGATCGGGGAGAGAGAGAGGGAGGCGGCGTCGATCTGGATCCACGAAGAGAGAAGGAGGAGTGGTGTGCGGCGGCGGTGGGGGGTTGTGTTAGGGCTAGGTGGGTGAGAGGGTGGGGGGTTGTGTTAGGGCTAGGGCTACCGTTGGATCCACGAGCATCCAACCGTGCTTGATGCATGATCCGCATGAGATGGCTATGGCCCAATCAGAACGCAGTATGCGTGTATAACGTTATGACCATTTAGTATTGGACGTTATCACCATTCAAAATTGGTCGTGGTCAAATAAAAATAGTGTAAAATCATGTCACCATTTTAATTTTTATGTTTTGAGTGTCCAAAATGAATTTTTTTTGTGAAGAGGCTATCAAATATTTGCACGAGGTGCATCTTGGAATTCCAAACAATGTTGTCTAAGAGAGTTTTCATTTTCTTTGCACGGAAAATTCATTTTTTATTTTCCGAGTGCCCGAAATGAGGTTTTTTGTGAAGAACCTACCAAATAATTATTGCAAGATTGCACCAAATAATTTTTCTAAAATACTAGGCCATATTTAATGCACAATTGACCAAATGGTTGGGTGTAAAAAGTTTTGATCCACCTCTGGTGAAAAAGACAAATTTCCGCCGATTTAGCTGGAAGCGGGTCAGATTTGAACTGCAGCTACCTCATAGTTTGCTCTTTATTTTTTCAAAAAATCATTTCTAGGTACATAAGTATCTATTTAATCATAGAAACACCAAAAAAAATCCAAGAGTCAACCACTAGCTAGGAACGGTCAAGCCCGCCGTTTTGACCACATTTTGAAACGGGCATAAAAAATTTAAAAAAAAACAAAAAATTGGAAAACCTTCGCATTGTGTCATTATATGTGACCAAGTTTCCAGGAAAAATAATAAACTTGTAATACGGTAATTATTTTAAAAAAGTGTTCTTAGAAATGAGCTATCATGCGTGAAGATTCATGGCTTTCAAGCCAAATGATCAATCTTATGGCCACATTCATGGCATAGTTTGTTCAAATGATCTCATATTGTGCACGAGGGTGCATCTTGGAATTCCAAACAATGTTTCCTAAGGAAGTTTTCATTTTCTTTGCACAGAAAATTCATTTTTCATTTGCCGAGTGCCCGAAAGGAGGTTTTTTGTGAAGGAACTACCAAATAATTGTTGCAAAATTGGACCAAATCATTTTTCTAGAATACTAGGCCATATTTAATGCATAATTGACCAAATGGTTGGGTGTAAAAAGTTTTGATCCACCTCTGGTGAAAAAGACAAATTGTCGTCGATTCAGCTGGAAAAGGGTCAAATTTGAACTATAGCTGCCTCATAGTTTGCTCTTTATTTTTTCAAAAAATCATTTCTAGGTACATAAGTATCTATTTAATCATAGAAACACCAAAAAAATTCCAAGAGTCAACCACTAGCTAGGAACGGTCAAGCTCGCCGTTTTGACCACATTTTGAAACGGGCATAAAAAATTTAAAAAAAATCAAAAAATTGGAAAACCTTCGCATTGTGTCATTATATGTGACCAAGTTTCCAGGAAAAATAATAAACTTGTAATACGGTAATTATTTTAAAAAAGTGTTCTTAGAAATGAGCTATCATGCGTGAAGATTCATGGCTTTCAAGCCAAATGATCAATCTTATGGCCACATTCATGGCATAGTTTGTTCAAATGATCTCATATTGTGCACAAGGGTCCATATTGGAATAGCAAACAATGTTGCCTAAGGAAGTTTTCATTTTCGTTGGATGAAAAAACCATTTTCCACTTTTCGAGTGCCCGAAAGGAGGTTTTTTTGTGAAGGAACTACCAAATAATTGTTGCAAAATTGGACCAAATCATTTTTATAAAATACTAGGCCATATTTAATGCACAATTGACAAAATGGTCTGGTGTAAAAAAATTTGATCCACCTCTCGTGAAAAAGACAAATTTCTGCCGATTCAGTTGGAAGCGGGTCAAATTTGAAATGCAGCTGCCTCATAGTCTGCTATTTATTTTTTCCAAAAATCATTTCTAGTTACATAAGGACCTATTTAATCATAAATACATGGTTTGGTGGCGATACGTCGAGGTTTGGGCGGTGGCCGAGGGCCCCAATTCTAGAGCGCGTAAACTCGCATGCCCGCCGCGTGGTCACCGCATGACCGTGGCGTTGCCATGTGTTCTGGGCGGCCTAGGCATGTCTAGTGGGTTGGGCACTCCCCAGGTTGGTGCTAGGAAGAAAATTAAAACATAAGATTCTCACGAGGAGACGAATTGATGCTCAAACATGAATTAGCAGCCAAGTGTTTGATTAGCGGTACGGGAAATGTACATGGCTAATGGGCGTGAGTTTTGGCTGAGGATGATCAGTTACTAACAAGACCGTTTTCACAAATTTTCAGCTCAAAAGGAGGAGCCTAGGTGGTACTTGCTTTGCAAACCACCACACTGGACATAAATACGAATGTTGAAGCTCGGCTCAAAATAATGAATGGATTGAGCTGGCATTTTGTGGAGGATGGTTATTTGGGCATAGGAAAGCACTGTAGAAAATGGATACTATTTGGACATACCAAAGTGGTACTTCCTTCACAAACTGTTACTCTGAACATAACAGGAAAATGAATATTTTTGAATTATTTTTGAACTAGGCAAGGAAGGTTTTTACATATTTGACGAAGATATGACCCAAAGAATTTATGAGATTTTTTTGGGAATTTTGGGAATGAAAGAAATATAGGTTGCTTCATAACCTAGGGCAAAAACTGCCACATGGACATGACACATAGGCAAAACTGATGAGGTGGTACCTAGTCATAGCAACCCACCACAATTTACAAGGCTATGACCATCTATATTGGTCGTTAACAACTAGAAATAAGGCAGCGGACTAGCGCTGTTAGCTTTATGACCATTTCATGTAAGGAAATTATGACCTTTCTGACCAAAATGGTCGCAATGGTTTAGGGTTTGGAGCCCCTCGAACAGCTTTTGACCAATTGGTCTCAAATGGTCATAAATCTATGACCAATTCTTCCAGGGTCACTGACAGAAGGTCATAAGTTGACATATTTCTTGTAGTGCTGCAATGCGCATGGCCCCGTTCCGAGCTGGAGGGAGCCGACGGCCGCAGATGTGCAACAATTCTTCGACGCCTTGATTGAGGTGTACGTCAATGCTGACGCCGAGCGGTGGCTTGTCATGGACACCACCCAGGCAGAGCTGGACTACATCGCCACCAGGGCGAGGGAGGCACAGCTTGCTCTGGAGGCCGGCAGCGCCGGGGGCGTGGAGGACGAGGTCACCGCGGCCGCGGAGGAGGAGCAGTTCACCTTGTGGGCGGCAGCCACTTGGGAGGCCAGCAGCGCCGACACCGGAGCTCCGCTCGTCGAGGACGCGACCGACGAGTCATCAGAGGAGGAGGACGTGGCGGCGGGCTCGACGCCAGCGAGGGGAAGAGGGCGAGTCTTGCGGCGGGCTGGCTCCGGCGAGCCGGTCCGGCCTGGCAGGGCCACGCGGCCTCAATTGACCCTGGAAGGGTCCGGGTGTCACACGAGGGCCTCGGCAGCGAAGAGGCTGACGAAGGCCGCTGAGAAGAAGAAGGCGACAACCCCTTCCTCATCTGGGCGCACACAGACCCCGCCGCCTTCTTCGCCTACTCCGGCAGGCGTCGACTCGGATGATGATGCGGAGCTCCCTTTTGATCTCAGGCCTCTTAGCCCGGAGAGGAAAAGGAAACTGACGGAAGAGGAGGAGACGGATGATGAGTAAGTACTCCATTCCTTACTGTCATTTCCATTTCCCTGAATTGGGTCGCTTGTCTTGATCCATTCTTGCTTTTGTAGGGATGCACGGACGTTGGCCCAGAGGGCAAAGAGGGCGAGGACCTCGGCGAGCAGCCAGACCCCGGCTGGGGTTTCAAAGACCCCATTGGTGGTGCTGAGAAGCCCGGACAGCAGCCCCCGGCGCAGCCCCCAGCGTAAGTTCATCACCCTCCTCTTAGTCAACATGCGGTAGGAGCTCGATCCCACGATGCTGACCTTGCCGGGTTTACAGGAGGGGAGCGGCAGCAGGAGGAGCCACAGAGGGCTACTCCTAACACACCTCCCCCGTCGACTACGCCGCCGCGGGGGGCGTCCCCAGCAAGGGCATCAGGCACGGAGTCCACACCCATGGAGGAAGAGGGGAACTTACGCGCTGGTGGCTCTGCCTCAGCGCCAAATGCTGGCGGAGAGGGGACTTCTGCTTCACAGCCCGGCACTGGTGAGCCGCCCGTCCTTCATCTCTGTTCTTTTCCTTTATATTTTTCTTGGCTTCATTGCTCCCGCTGCTGCCCAGGCCCTCCTTCAACATACACGGAGGACGTGGACACCGTTGTCAGAGATATTGCCGAAGAGGCCGCGGCTGAGGCCGACAAAATTGCCGCCGAGGAGGCCGCCACGAATGCTGACGAGGCCGCTGCTGATGAGGCCGCTAAGGGCGCGGCCGAGGATGCCGCCGCGGGGGCCGCCAAGGCTACCGGCGAGGCTTCCGCCGAGGGCGCCCGCGGTGGTCCTGCCGGGGAGGCCGGCAAGGCCTCCGCTGAGGAAGAGGTGATGGATGATCAGCCTCCCTCCTCCTCAACCTCGGGCCCCGGCAGGTATCTGAAGGTGGGCGATGACCTTTTCGTCCACCTCCTAGGGGCGTCAAGCCGAGCGCCTGCCGAAGGGGAAGTTTTTGACGGGGAGGTGCTTGCCGCCACCGGGTTCGAGGTTGTCGACGCGCCGGGCGTTGGCGACGGTTCTCCAGAAGAGCAGCTCTTCCGCGCCATGGGGGCCAATTTCCGAAAGCTCCAAGTGCTCTACCGCGCCCGTCTGGACAAAGTCAAGTCCAGGGCGGCAGCGGTGGACAACGCGGAGGTGGACTTCAAGGCGCGCGATGTGGAGCTCACCATGAAGCTGGCCGATATCGAGAAGGCCGAGGAGAAGGCGGAGAACTTGGCTGCCGCGGCCGAAGCCACCCAGAACCAGCATCAAGCCGCCTTGGACTCCCAGGAGGAGGACCTCTCCATGCGTGAGGCGAAGCTTGCCGCAACGCTCCGCGGCAAGGACGAGGAGCTCGAGGCCCTTGTCGTGCGACGGACTCGCGAGCTGGAGCAGAGGCACAGAGAGGCACTCGATGCCCAAGCCCTGGCCCATGCCGGCAAGGTGAAGGAGCTGGAAGCAGAGCGGGACGAGCTGAAGGAGGAGGCCCTCAAGCTGTCCGGCGAGAAGAACACACTCAACCGCGCCTTGGTAGAGGCGCAAGGAGCGGTCATCAGCAGGACTGGAGAGCTCTCCGAGGCGCGGAACTCCATCAGAGACCTCAAGCTGAAGCTGGAGGATCTCGAGAAGCTGTTGTCGGAGAGCAGGGCTCGGGAGGAGACCTTGACCAGGAGCCTGGAGGAGGAGAAACAGCTGCGGGCAAACGAGGCCGCCTCCCACCAAGAATACGTGGCGGGCGAGAACAGGTGGATCAGCCATCTGGAGGTCGGCGGCGGCAGGGTCAGCTCGCAATTGGCCACCATGGGGATGCCAAATGTGAGGTACGCCCCTGAGCGCAGCGGGACCGTCAACGCCAAGCTGACCCAGTTCTTCGAAGGCGTCCTCGGAGCCTTGGCCTATCTTCACTCCAACAGGACGGCCACATTGGCCGAGGAGACCCGGCGGCTTTGCCAGAGGGTCGTGACCAAGGTCCTCACCAAGGTGGCGCACTGGAATCCCGACCTTGACTTCGCGGCCGCGATGACGAGCTTGTCGGTTGGTGTTGACCTCACGGTGCTCAAGGAGCGCATCGAGCCCATCACCGACTGCATCGACGAAATCAAAAGGGTGGAAGGCCAGCGCCGGGACTAGGCGTCCCGTTCTTCTTCGCTGCTGCGGGTTCCCGACCAAGACAAATTTTATCTTTAGTTAGTACCACAGCAATGATGTGATGTAATATAACTTTGAAGTACTCTTAATTTTCATGCATGTTATTTCCCCGTTCAATTCCTCTTTGTATGTGTGCCCTACGCCGATAGGGAAGGCTCGCCGGCGCGGAAGCCCCAAGCGGCGTCTTGGGGACGGATCCCCATGGCCTGCCGGGTACGCGTGCTGCCAGACGAGCCACCTCCCCGTTCCGAACGCGGCCACTCGAACTGTCGAGCTTGACTCGAGTCAGAATCAAGGGCGTTGTTGATCGCGGAAGGCTACTCTGCCACTCTTGACGCAGCCTCTTGAGCTGTTGAGCAGACTCGAAATAGGGCAAGGGCGTTGCCGATCGTGGTAGATCCCCCTGGCGTGCAGGTTTTTCATACAAAGGCGCGACATCTCCGGGGGGGAATAACCTCAAATAAAAAGGGTAGTATAGGCAAGGGTTCAATGCAACTTAGCTTCTGTTTGCGATCGCTCGATTATCGATCTTCTGGCCTCCTTACTTCTTCAAGGGTCACGAAGATGAAGGAGCGTCGGGCTGACAGCCAAAGCCGATTCTCACAACTGCGCTGCCCCCTACCTGGCGCGCCAAAGATGTCGGTGGGAAACGACACCTATGGGATCACAAGAATCCCTACTACGGTTGCGGGGCGCGGGGTCGCGAGAAGAGCGGATCAAATAGATAGCACACGGTTCCTTTATCCAGGTTCGGGCCGTGAAGATGTGTAAGACCCTACTCCTGCTTTGGCGGATTGTTTATCTGTGTTCTTGAGCTAGCAATGGGCGTGAAGAGCTCCTAAAGGCCCAATCCTCCTCCTGGTCGCCTCGGGCCTCCTTTTATAGGAAAGGGGTTGCCACAGTGGCACACAGGAGGTGGAAAGGTACAGTAATGCAAGGCTATCCCTCGCATTACATGACAAGGCGCATTTAATGCGCCTTGCTTAGGTGTCCTTGCTTTATCAGGGACGGGGGAGAGCCTTGTCTCGTCCGTCGCCGCTCCCTCTTGCGTCGACACGCGCCCTGGCCAGCGGTGCTTGTGGTGCCATGTAGGCAGGCATGCAGCTGAGGTGGCGCAGTGGTGGGTCTCCACGAAGATCTGTTCGCTGCCACGCAGGTGCCTGCCCAACTGGTTGGGTCGGAAGCTGCATGCGAATGGCGGTGGGGGTGCAACTGGTGCGGGCCTGATGGTGGCCCCACGGGCGTCCTTGGCAAGGGCCTTGCCGGGGTCCCGGCTACGGTCTTGCCGTGGCGCCCGCTGTCATCCCCGGCAAGGCTCTTGCCGGGGGCCTTGTGGTCCTCCTTGGCTGGGATCCCGCCAAGGATTAGCTCCTTCTTAAGTGGGTATCTGATCTTGAATGTCTTCACAAAGATCTGCATGCCACCACGGGGATGTCTCCCGAATCCTTGCCCCATGGGGGCAGTGGACTCGAGGGTGACTCCGCTCCGTAGGTGTGGGGCGAGCTGCCACGGCAAGGATCTTGCCGGGTTAGCTAAAGCTGCCCCCCGGCAAGGATCTTGCCAGGGGGGTCTGCTCTGTCCCCTCTGCTCTTTGTGGTCTTGGTCTTGGCGTCGTTCTGCCTCTCTTCGGCTTCGGCCTTACCTTGGCTTACCTCCCTTGCCGTGCTCGATGTGGCGGCGCCCGTGGCTCAGACTGCCCGTGCACAGTTATAGGGGTACAAAAAGTGTACCCCCCCTTTTGTACACCGACAGAATAAATGTCAATATGTCATGCCTTTCTATTCTTCAGTACCTATTCCATCTCTGTTGTAGCATGTTTTATAACTGAATCACCATTTTTCTATATAAGGCATGCAAGGGGAAGATGGCTATGTTAGAATCTGAAGGGTTACAAACCAGGTCTTTGCAAAAGATCCAAACGCCAGGAGATAATAAACCAACTCCATTTTTCATAGATACTACTCCAGCACAGAGAAACGCAACTCCCACTGATAATAAGCAGATTCCGGTGGCCAAAGAACTAGTCCACTCCAGTCTAGCAAAAGAATGTCAACTCCATTCTAAGAAGCGTGTGTGTATCCTCGCATCATGAAATTTTATAGCATTCTGATCATATTTTCTACATGTTTCTTACCCATCTCTCTTTTAGAAAATAAGGTTAAACGATACAAGACTTCCTCCATTGGGATTGTATTCGAGGAAAATATCTTGCAGGAATTCTCTGTGCTCCAATGCTGATGTAAGTACCTCTTGTATATCACTATATTTTTACATCAGCATGTATTTTGTTAATCGGTGTGAATCTAAACTTTATCTGATCTAAAATTAGTTGTAACAAAATGTTAAAGGAGCCAATGTTGATTTTTGTAAGGGAAGCTGCCTGGTAGTTTTGCATACTGAGCTGCATGAATATACTATCGCATATCATGCACATTACTGAATTGTAGTGCTTCTCTAGTTGCCCATTCATTCATTATGTCAATGTTGCTTTCGTATTACCTTACCTGGATGATGATAGTTGTGCCATATTGTATTAATTTGGTGTAGGCTAGTTGCCCAAACATTCGTTGTGTCAATGTTGCTTTCCTATTATCTGACTTGGCCAATAATAGCAATGCTAGTGTGTTAATTTTGTGCAGGTTGCTGAAGATAAGAAGACAAACTCTGAAAACAGCAAGGCAACCCCATTGTTTCTTTCCAGTAAATCTATGCCAGGTAATATGGCAATAACTCATGATTAATCTGTTTGGTTCCCGTCCTAATTTATGTTATGATGCAGTGGTCGAGACACTCTCCTCTATCAATAATACAAGCCTGCCAATATCGCCATCTGAATCTGTTCACTATCCTCTGTCTCGAATGCAAGGGAATAAATGTATGTTTGTGAACCAATTAATGGCCGAAGCAATGATGGAAATGGTGGATGAATCAGAGGTGCAGAGTCGTGCGACACAACAACTGATCAATGTTTTCAGAGACAGTGTAGCAAAGCAGGAAGAACTTGCCCACATGCTTATGGGCGTCATCTGTGCTGAGGTTGCAGATTGTGACATTGTAGATGGTTAGGTTCTGCTCATTTATTTGCACTGGCATCAATCTTTGATTGCCCAGTGGATGTAATTTCCTGTAATATATGATGGATGTTCAACGTTATTCCCTGTATGTCGTACCTTTGCTTGATCGGTTTTGGTCCTGTGCATAATTGCTCATCGTAATGGGCTCAAATTATCTAATTCGGCCTAAAGACATGAACGAACTTTAGTGGGCCCATTAAGTTAATGGGCCGTTACTAGGCCGAGAGTTGATGGTCGGCCCTCTTACCTCCCGGGTCGTTAACAGGCCGACATCGAAGCGGGCAACAGGTGGCCCCAATTTATTTCACGGGCCGTTAACAGGCCGTTACTAAGTTTGGGATACATATGGCCCAACTATACTGTAGGCTTTTAGCAGGCCGAAAGAGACAGCGGGCTTGTACTGGACCATGAAGAGCATGGGCCGCCAAGAGGCCGAAAGTCAGGTCGTATTGTAAACGGCCCAACTGTGTTGTGGGCCTTTAGCAGGCCGAAAGGGAAACCAGGCTGGTATTGGACCATGAAGGGCATGGGCCGTTAAAAGGCAAAAACTAAGGCCCAACTACAAATGGCCCAACTCATTTAGGATCCGTTAACAGGCCGAAAGGCACACAGGGCCGGGAATTGGCCCAACACTTAAATGGCTCGCTAAAAGGCCAAAACTTAGGTCCGACTACAAATGGCCCAACTAATTTATGGGCCGTCAACAGGCTGAAAGTGACACCGGGCCAGAAATTGGCCCAACACTTAAATGGGCCGCTAAAAGGCCGAAACTCAGGTCCGACTACAAATGGCCCAATCAGATTTATGGGCCATCAACAGGCTGAAAGACACACCGGGCCGTAAATTAGCCCAACATGTAAATGGGTCGCTAAAAGGCCGAAAGATGTACATCCTGAAAATTGGCCCATCCATTAAACGAGCCGTTAACAGGCCGAAATCTCATCCGCCGATATTGAGTCCAAATATATAGCGGGCTGTTAACGGGCTCGAACTGACGATGGGCTGCAATGGTGTCAAATCTTTGACGGGCCGTTGACGGGCCGAATTGGCACATCTCGTATGGGCCGTGGGCTTAAATGGACCTGACACAAGTAGGCCTTATATGGGCCGACCTGCTAATTTTTACTGGGCCGACCTTTTTCACAGGAATGGGCCACTTTTGGGCCATGCCACGTGTCGACGTATCATAGGCGCCTATCTGACCCACTGACGAGCTAACACGTGTTTCGTCCGGCCAATAAGAATTTTACAAGTGGAAACTTCCCATTTGTCAGGGCTGTTAATGGGTTATCGGATCCAAAACCCGACCCGATAGCTTAACGACATTCCGTTACGGTGGATGCCACGTGTCGGTCACCCTTGACGAAAGCACTTCTGTGACGCGCGATTTATCGGCATGGAAGTGGACACTTCCATGATGATAATTTTGGTAATGTCATGGAACACTTCTACGTCAGCACAGGTATGACTATCTTGATTTTGTCATAAATTTGTCATGGATGTACATGCATGACAGAAAACGCGACCTACTGGACAAACACGTATCATCACGGAAGTGTATTTTTTTGTAGTGATAATCAAGGGGCTGAAGATGACGAAGAGGCGCAGGATGACCCGGAGTCTTCAACCCGCCAACAGCCATGAGCCGATTTATGAAACATAATACTTTGTTGTGTTGACATTAAAACACTTATACTTGTTGGCCATCAGATGCCTTCTAATAGGCTAGTTAAACTCTTGATCTGCCATGCCATCGTGCATGTTTTGTTTTGCATGACATTGCTGATCTGCCAATTGAAGATCTGCCACTTATGCTTATGATTTCATCAAAGATATGCACCAGATTTATAACTATACCTACACAAAAACAAATCACAAGTACTGAAAGTGCAACTATCCCTAGGTGGTTTTGGTAATTCATAACAACATATAGCTCATTGAGCTAATGCTATTCCAAGATGATTATTTCAGGAAAGCTCAATGATTGGCATGGCATGGATGGTGGAAGTGGAACCCTCAAAATGCTAAGGACAAAGGATTGGCTCAAGCTCAAAAGCTCAAGACTCTTCATTTTACATTTTAGTGATCCAAGATCACATTGAGTCCATAGGAAAAGCCAATACTATCAAGGAGAGATGAGGTGTTGCTTAATGAGCCCTTTGCTTCATGTGCCTAATGATATGCTCCAAAATCCTCAGCTACTTTCTCATATCCACTCTTGACCTAAACCCAAAGCCGAACTCGGTCCTACCGATTCTTCCTATCCGGCGCCACCGAGTTTCACATGTCATAAGCCACTGCCAAACCCTAGCAAATCGGTTCTACCAATAGGGATCTCGGTCTCACCGAGATGGGATTGCAATTTCTCTGTTTCCTTTTTGTAACTTTTCGGTCTCACCGAAAGAGCGGATCGGTCCCACCAAGATTGCAATGTAAACTCTCTGTTTCCTTTTTGTAACTTTTCGGTCTCACCAAAAGTGCAAATCGGTGCCACCGAGTTTGCCTGACCAACTCTCTGGTTAGCTTATTACCAAATCGGTCTCACCGAGTTTGTGTAATCGGTCTCACCGAGATTACGTTATGCCCTAACCCTAACCATATCGGTCCTACCGAGTTGCATGTCAGTCCCACCAAAAATCTCTAACGGTCACTAGGTTTACTATTTCGGTCCAACCGAGTTTTTTGATTCGGTCCCACCGAGATTGGTAAATTGTGTGTAACGGTTGGATTTTGTGTGGAGGCTATATATACCCCTCCACCTCCTCTTCACTCATGGAGAGAGCCATCAGAACACATCTACACTTCCAACTCATATGTTCTGAGAGAGAACCACCTACCCTTGTGTTGAGGCCAAGATATTCCATTCCTACCATATGAATCTTGATCTCTAGCCTTCCCCAAGTTGCTTTCCACTCAAATATTCTTTCCACCAAATCCAAATCCTGTGAGAGAGAGTTGAGTGTTGGGGAGACTATCATTTGAAGCACAAGAGCAAGGAGTTCATCATCAACACACCATTTGTTACTTCTTGGAGAGTGGTGTCTCCTAGATTGGCTAGGTGTCACTTGGGAGCCTCCGACAAGATTGTGGAGTTGAACCAAGGAGTTTGTAAGGGCAAGGAGATTGCCTACTTCGTGAAGATCTACCGCTAGTGAGGCAAGTCCTTCGTGGGCGATGGCCATGATGGGATAGACAAGGTTGCTTCTTCGTGGACCCTTCGTGGGTGGAGCCCTCCGTGGACTCGCGCAACCGTTACCCTCCGTGGGTTGAAGTCTCCGTCAACGTGGATGTAGGATAGCACCACCTATCTGAACCACGACAAAAACATCCTTGTATCCAATTGCGTTTGAATTCTCCAAACCCTTCCCTTTACATTCTTGCAAGTTGCATGCTTTACTTTCCGCTGCCTATATACTGTTTGCATGTTTGCTTGAATTGTGTGATGATTGCTTGACTTGTCCTAAAGTAGCTAAAATCTGCCAAGAACTAAAATTGGGAAAAGGTTAAGTTTTTATTTGGTCAAGTAGTCTAATCACCCCCCTCTAGACATACTTCCGATCCTACAAGTGGTATCAGAGCTTTGGTCTCCATTTGCTTTGATTTCCATAGCTTTTGGTGGTCATAGCCTTGGTTTCACAACCTAGGAGAGTATGGCGTCTAGCGAGGGAAATTATCAACGTAGAGTTCCTTACTTTGATGGTACTAATTTTGCTAGTTGAAAGCATAAAATGAAAATGCATATTCTCGGACATAACCCCGCCGTTTGGGCTATTGTGTGTGTTGGTTTGCAAGGTGACTTCTTCGATGGGAAAGAACCAAACCGTGAAGCTACCGCGGATGAGTTGAAGATGCTGCAATATAACACTCAAGCTTGTGATATTCTATTCAACGGATTGTGTCCCGAAGAATTCAACAAAATCAGCCGTCTTGAGAATGCAAAGGAAATTTGGGATACTTTGATTGATATGCACGAAGGTACAGACTCCGTCAAGGAATCCAAATTGGATGTGCTTCAAAGTCAACTTGACAAGTTCAAAATGAAGGATGGTGAAGGTGTCACTGAAATGTACTCTAGGCTTGCTCTCATCACAAACGAGATTGCCGGCTTAGGGAGTGAAGAGATGACCGATAGATTCATCATCAAGAAGATCCTAAGAGCTTTGGATGGAAAATATGATACCATGTGCACATTGATCCAAATGATGCCCAATTACAAAGATCTCAAGCCAACGGAGGTCATTGGAAGAATTGTTGCTCATGAGATGTCACTCAAGGATAAAGAGGAACTTCACAACAAATCAAGTGGTGCCTACAAAGCCTCATGTGAAGCCCCCACATCATCAAGTGAGAAACAAAACTTCAATGATGAATTGAGCTTAATGGTGAAGAACTTCAACAAGTTCTACAAGAATAGAAGCAAAGATAGAAGCTCCAAGTCAAGGTCCTACAATGACAAAAGATCTTCTAGTCGAGAGCGAAACTGCTACAATTGTGGAAGACCCGGACACTATTCCAATGAGTGTACGTCTCCCTACAAGAGAAGAGAAGATTCTCCAAAAACAAGAAGCAAAAGAGAAGAATCACCGTTAAGAGAGAGAAGGAGTAGAGATGATCGTTATGAACGAAGATACTCACGGAGAAGCAAGGATTCGGAAAGAAAGGAAAAATCATCAAGGAGCTACACAAAACGAAGACATCAAGCTCATGTTGGTGAATGGGTATCCGGCTCCGACTCCGACAACCACTCCGAGAGAAGTTATCACTCCGATTCCGAATATACTCATGATGAAGGTGTTGCCGGTCTAGCACTTGTGTCAACCAACTCCTACGACATATTTGACTCACCAAATGAAGGAATTGGAAGATGCTTCATGGCCAAAGGTCCTAAGGTAACTCACCCTGAGTATGTTGATTTTAATAGTGATGAAGATGACTTGTTAGGTGATGATGATTTACTTGTTGACAACTCTAGTGATGAATACTATGATGAAACGTCAATTAATCATGCTAATCAAGATAAAACGAATGACAATGATAAGGAGAAAATTGAGGCCCTAACTAAAGAACTAAACACTCTTAAGTTAGCTCATGAAACTATCTTCGAAGATCATCGAGAACTTTTAAGAGCTCATGAGAAGTTATGCTTTGAAAAGCTCAATCTTGAGCAAGAGCATGAGTTTTTAAAGGCAATCAATGATGATCTCCGCAAGAAAAGTTCTTCTTACATTGCCAACTCTTATCCACTTACATGCCTCAAGTCAAGTCTGGTATCAAGAACAAGAAAGATTCTTCCTCTAGTAGTAACAATGATCATGTTAAATCCAATATTGTTGCTTTCTAGTAGTTCTCTTGATTCCACTAATGATTCTCTTAGCCAAGTTACACTTGAGCAAGAAAATAGCTTATTGAAGGGAATCATAGAGAAAGGAGTGTACAAAAGCCTTGCCGGAAGTAAGCAATTCGAGGAAATTGTACGCAAGCAAGGAAGGCACCGGAAAAATCAAGGTGTTGGCTTTGAACGAAAGTTCAATGCCAATGGAGTTGAATGGGAAGAAGATCAATACCCCAAGACAAAGTTTGTTCCACAACAAGAGAAGTATGATCCTACTTCTTTCAAGGGGACACAAACTCAAGATGATCTTCCACCATAAGACTACAAGCAAAAAGGCAAGGACAAGCTTCATTAAGTCGATCTATGTTTTCGATCTTGGTGCAACCGATTTGAACCATTCGGTCACACCGAGTTGCAATAACTATATACAGTTTTGCATCTCGGTGCCACCGAGTTGTTCCACTCGGTCACACCGACAGGGTCGGGCTATATATAGACACGGGCAAAAATTTGGAAATTTCTCCGAACCCTTTCGCCCGTGCGATAGCTCGCTCTGCCTATGTGGTCTCCGGATCGTCTCCTCGCCGCCAGCCGCCTCCAGTCGCTGGTCTCCGTCGCCGTCAACGGGATTCAACCCCGCCGTTGCCGCCGTAGCAAGTCTCCGTCGAACTAGGGTATGGACTCGATCTTTGTGCTATTCCCCAATCTGATTCCTAGCACATTGTGATCATATTGATTCTAGCCACGTTTGAAACACTCCTATCCAGTAAATGCATTCGTAGAATAGGTTTGATTCTTAAATTTTAGGGTTAGGTTTCCGCCGAAACCATCTCGGACCCACCGAGTTGAAAAACTCGGTCCCACCGATTTGGCTCATGCCATTGCACAAGTGAGACTCGGTCTGACCGAGTATTGCTAATCGGTGTGACCGATTTTGGAACTTTGTGAAACCCTAGCAGTCTCGGTGCCACCGAACTGTGACTCGGTCCGACCGAGTTCACTAGTTTAGGTTCCAAAAACTGCTTCGATATCACCGAGTTTAAAAATCGGTAGATCCGAAATGATTTCTGTGGGAAACTAAAACTAAGATTTTGAATCATTCTTTTGCCAAAATCTCTGCATTTTGTGATGCTCATCCACTCTACCTCATCTATTAACTATTCATAGGGTCAACAGTTAGCTTGTTCATCATGTCAGATCAGAGTGACAGCCAGAATGTGTCAGAACAGCAAGTGCACATGAGTGAGGGCACTAGTCCCTCCAGTTCTTCAGATGAAGGCAGCAGGAGCACCCCCAGTAACTTGCCAAAAGCTACCACCAGACAAAAGAAGAAAAGAACCTCAGAATCAAAGGATGAGGACTATGTGGCAGAAGAGGAAGCCACTTCCAAGAGCGTCGTGCTCAAGAAGGAGTATGGCTCAGCTGCAGCCATCAAGCCAGGGATGAAAATCAAAAGGTCAGCAGGTAGGCAGCCTATGCCAAAGGGCAGAGCCTCAACTCAGATTCCTGAAAAGCCTGCACCCAAAGGGCCAGTTGCTGCTGAAGGAAAGAAGGAAAGAAAAAGGGGTAGATGGTGCAAGAAAGTTGACCCAATGGCTGAATTTGAACAGCATACTTCTGAAGAAGAAGAGGAAGAAGAGGTTTCTGCACCAGCACCTAAGATGCCAAAGCTGATGGGTGATGCTATCAAATCAGGGGCTACTGCATCCAAGCCCAAGGAAGCACCCAAGGCCAAGACAGCTCCAAAGAGGAACACAAGGAGCATACCAGCTGCTGAGAAGAACAGGGCCCCAGTGCCTGACACTGCTGAAAAAGAGAAAGGACAAGTTCTCAAGAAGTTAAAGCCCAAGATCCCAGACCACAATGATGCACATCCTGTGGCTGAGGACATGAAACTCAGGGCTGAGAAAGTGGAGAGTAGAAGCCCCATATGCTACCAGAAGAAGAACTGCTGTTGACTACAGGTTCCACACTAAGGAACAGCAGTTCTTCTATGAGACAATTTTGCTTGATAAGAAGCCCATTGTTTGTGACATGAGATGGGTTGATTGGGAGTACATCAAGGACAATGAAGAGCACTATCCTGGAGTGCAAGACAACTTCAAGGCTTGTGGAGTAGCTGACTTTGTTGGGCAGAAGCTCACAAAGTGGAATGAAGAGCTGATCATGCAGTTCTACTCCACAACACACTTCTATCCAGATGGAAGGATTGTGTGGATGTCAGAAGGTACGAGGTACCAATCAACAGTTGTTGAGTGGGCACAGCTCATCAATGCCCCAGAGGAGCATGAGGATGACTTGGACATATATGCCAAGAAGAAGATGGACCACAACTCTATGTCCAACATGTACAAGGAGATCCCAAACAAGGCACTTGATACTTTCAAGTTTGGATCAGTACATTATCTTCTGTCAGGGTTGCCAACCATCAATTGGATTCTAAGGCACACTCTGTTGCCCAAGTCTGGTGATCACAAGATGATCAGAGGCCATGCAATCAACTTGCTTCATATCTTTGATGTGCCACAAAAGTTCAAAGTCATGAGCCTCATGGTAGAAACAATCAAAAGGACTGCAGCAGATCAGAAGAGGAGTTGTGGATATGCCCATGAGATCCAAGAGTTGATAAACTCCAAGATGGGCAAAGGCATATACTTATTGGACAAGGAACATTTGCCTATTCATCCAGACTTTGAGGATAATCAAGTTGTGATGAACAAGGATGAACCATCTTCAGCTCATGCTCAAGCACAGAAGGAGAAGGCAAGAAAGGAGAAAGCTGCCAAGATGCCAACTCAAGAGGAGGCATCTGAGTATTTCTTGAAAACCAAGCAAGAGCAGCTTAGTTACTTGATTGCATCCACACTGAGGATTGAGAAAGGACTGGCCACCCTCACTCAGAATCAGGAGAGCTTAGAGAGAATCGTAGAACAAAAGTTCTATGACTTGGATGTCAAAGTAACAGAGATTCAGTCTGCAGTGGAGCAACTTCAAGATGACATGCAGGAGAGGAAAGGGAAGACCACCACTGATGCATTTGCCAGAGTGCCACGAGCTCAGAGGTCGTCTGCAGTGCCAGTTCCTGACACCAGAGCCACCACCTCAGCTCCAGCCACAGCACCAGCCCAACCAGCTCCAGCATCTACTTCAGCTCCAGCTCCAACCACGTCTACATAAGCCTTCGTCCTTGGAGTGATCCAGACTCCACCACCACCAGAAGATCAAGCCTGAGAGTCGATCTAGCACTATGCATTTTCTAGGAACTTTTTGATAACTTGTTGCCAAAGGGGGAGAAAAATGATCATAGGCTTCGAGAGAGTGTGTTGCTTTTATTATCTCTTGCTTTATTTGGTGGTTTTTCAAACTTTGTTTGCTTTTGGTTGAGATACTATGATATGCTTGTGAGACATTGATGATCATGTGTTTGATCATAAGCTACACTTATGCATGCTTGATATATCTTATCTATCTTATGTGATCATTCAGTTTTCTTGGTGATGAGTGCATGTATTTCATTCTTATCATTTTGAGTGCTCCACCAAGATGTATGTGACATGGAAGAGTAACCCATGATTCTAACTCTTTGTGCATTTGCAGTCCAAAGCAAATTTTAAATATGCACAAATTTTGGGGGAGCTCTTACTTATCACATACTTCTCAAAGCAACGATATATTCCATTCTTATTATCATTTGTCGAAGCTTTGATCTATATGTTGTCATCAATTACCAAAAAGGGGGAGATTGAAAGTGCAACTATCCCTAGGTGGTTTTGGTAATTCATAACAACATATAGCTCACTAAGCTAATGCTATTCCAAGATGATTATTTCAGGAAAGCTCAATGATTGGCATGACATGGATGGTGAAAGTGGAACCCTCAAAATGCTAAGGACAAAGGATTGGCTCAAGCTCAAAAGCTCAAGACTCTTCATTTTACATTTTAGTGATCCAAGATCACATTGAGTCCATAGGAAAAGCCAATACTATCAAGGAGGGATGAGGTGTTGCTTAATGAGCCCTTTGCTTCATGTGCTTAATGATATGCTCCAAAATCCTCAGCTACTTTCTCATATCCACTCTTGACCTAAACCCAAATCCAAACTCGGTCCTACCGATTCTTCCTATCCGGCGCCACCGAGTTTCACAAGTCATAAGCCACTGCCAAACCCTAGCAAATCGGTTCTACCGATAGGGATCTCGGTCTCACCGAGATGGGATTGCAATTTCTCTGTTTCCTTTTCGTAACTTTCCGGTCTCACCGAAAGAGCGGATCGGTCCCACCGAGATTGCAATGTAAACTCTCTGTTTCCTTTTTGTAACTTTTTGGTCTCACCGAAAGAGCAAATCGGTCCCACCGAGTTTGCCTGACCAACTCTCTGGTTAGCTTATTACCAAATCGGTCTCACCGAGTTTGTGTAATCGGTCTCACCGAGATTACATTATGCCCTAACCCTAACCATATCAGTCCTACCGAGTTGCATGTCAGTCCTACCGAAAATCTCTAACAGTCACTAGGTTTACTATTTTGGTCCGACCGAGTTTTTTGATTCGGTCCCACCGAAATTGGTAAATTGTGTGTAACGGTTGGATTTTGTGTGGAGGCTATATATACCCCTCCACCTCCTCTTCACTCGCGGAGAGAGCCATCAGAACACATCTACACTTCCAACTCATATGTTCTGAGAGAGAACCACCTACCCTTGTGTTGAGGCCAAGATATTCCATTCCTACCATATGAATCTTGATCTCTAGCCTTCCCCAAGTTGCTTTCCACTCAAATCTTCTTTCCACCAAATCCAAATCCTGTGAGAGAGAGTTGAGTGTTGGGGAGACTATCATTTGAAGCACAAGAGAAAGGAGTTCATCATCAACACACCATTTGTTACTTCTTGGAGAGTGGTGTCTCCTAGATTGGCTAGGTGTCACTTGGGAGCCTCCGACAAGATTGTGGAGTTGAACCAAGGAGTTTGTAAGGGCAAGGAGATCGCCTACTTCATGAAGATCTACCGCTAGTGAGGCAAGTCCTTCATGGGCAATGGCCATGATGGGATAGACAAGGTTGCTTCTTCGTGGACCCTTCGTGGGTGGAGCCCTCCGTGGACTCACGCAACCGTTACCCTCCGTGGGTTGAAGTCTCCATCAACGTGGATGTAGGATAGCACCACCTATCCGAACCACGACAAAAACATCCTTGTCTCCAATTGCGTTTGAATTCTCCAAACCCTTCCCTTTACATTCTTGCAAGTTGCATGCTTTACTTTCCGCTGCCTATATACTCTTTGCATGCTTGCTTGAATTGTGTGATGATTGCTTGACTTGTCCTAAAGTAGCTAAAATCTGCCAAGAACTAAAATTGGGAAAAGGTTAAGTTTTTATTTCGTCAAGTAGTATAAT
This sequence comes from Aegilops umbellulata, assembly GCA_032464435.1. Lineage (NCBI taxonomy): Eukaryota > Viridiplantae > Streptophyta > Magnoliopsida > Poales > Poaceae > Aegilops > Aegilops umbellulata. Next base: position 537,306,239 of record CP136055.1, read on the forward strand.
CACCCCCCCCCCTCTAGACATACTTTCGATCCTACAAGTACCCTGGTGGTTTCCCGCAGGGCGGGTGAGGGAGTCCTGGATTAGGGGGTGTTCGGATAGCCGGACTATACCTTCAGCTGGACTCCAGGACTATGAAGATACAAGATTGAAGACTTCGTCCCGTGTCCGGAAGGATCTTTTCTTGGCATGGAAGGCAAGCTAGGCGTGCGGATATTCGAGATCTCCTACCATTGTAACCGACTCTGTGTAACCCTAACCCTACCCGGTGTCTATATAAACTGGAGGGTTGTAGTCCATAGGACAACCATCATCATACACAATCATACCATAGGCTAGCTTCTAGGGTTTAGCCTCCTTGATCTCATGGTAGATCCACTCTTGTACTACCCATATCATCAATATTAATCTAGGAGGAGTAGGGTTTTACCTCCACCGAGAGGGCCTGAACCTGGGTAAAATAAAGTGTCCCTTGTCTCCTGTTACCATCCGACCTTGACGCACAGTTCGGGACCCCCTACCCGAGATCCGCCGGTTTTGACACCGACATTGGTGCTTTCATTGAGAGTTCCTCTGTGTCGTCGCTTTTAGGCCCGATGGCTCCTTTGATCATCAACAACGATGAGGTCCAGGGTGAGACTTTCCTCCCCGGACAAATCTTCGTCTTCGGCGGCTTCGCTCTGCGGGCCCATTCGCTTGGTCATCTGGAGCAGATCGAAAGCTGTGCCCCTGGCCATCAAGTCAGGTTTGGAAGCTTAAACTACACGGCCGATATCCGCGGAGACTTGATCTTCGACGGGTTCGAGCCACAGCCAAGCGCGCCACACTATTTCAAGGGCATGATATAGCTCTGCCTCCGAATAGTACCCTGGAGGCCGCACACGCTCCGGCCCCGATCCTTGACTCGGAGCCCGCTGCATTCTCCGAAGATGAACGGTTGGACGTCACCTCGGGGGTTGCGATCTCAAAGGCGATCGAGCCGAACGCCAGCCCCGTACTCCGCACGGCTCAGAACTCCAAGGAGCCGGACTCTTCTCCGAACTCCGGGCCTTCCGTGCCCCCGCCGATCAAATCTGATTGGGCGCCTGTAATGGAGTTCACTGCCGTGGACATCTTTCAGTTCTCACCTTTTGGTGATATCCTGAATTCTCTCAAGTCTCTCTCTTTATCAGGAGAGCCCAGGCCAGACTATGGTCTACGAGGTTGGGATTTGGACGACGAAGAGATTCAAAGCCCACCCACCACCCATTTAATAGCCATTGTCGATGATTTAACCGACATACTTGACTTCAGATCCGAAGACTTCGACGGTATGGACGACGAAGACGGAGACGAACTAGGATTAGCACCTATAGGTCACTGGACCTCCACCCCACCTAACAATGTATTCATGGTGGATACCCCTACGGAAAACGACAACAAGGAAAAAGGGGGCGAAAAAAGGGGTAAACCCTCCGAAAAGCAGTCAAAGCGGCGACGTAGACGCCAAGCCAAGCCTCGCCTCAATCAAGACCCAGCCGTAGAGCAGGATGAGCCGGTAGATGACAAGCATGCCTTAGAGCAGCCGTCCGAATAGGGCAACACGGATGGAGAGGACAGACAGCCCTTCCCCGGCCATAACAGAACTCCAGACGATCTCACGCCGGATAAAACCACGGAGCAGAAGAATCTCCACGAAAAGCTCGTTGCCACAGCACGCAGCCAGAAAAAGCTGAAGCGGAAGCCAAAGACGGCAGAAGATGCACTCAGAACAAGATGGAACAAGGTAATCAAGGCCGCAGATAAATACAGCGGTAGCCGCCGCACTAAAAGTTATCCGAAGAGAAAACTACTGCCCGAATTTGACCAGGAGGCCCTAGAGCCCCCACACTTAAAAAATAAATAAGCCACACGGTCGGATAGACGACCCCATGGCCACCATAAAACGGCAAGCGGCGCCGCACTCAAGGCGGCATGCGACCCAATTAAAGACTCACATCATGGCCCAGCGAGGTCCATTTACGGGCCAAGGAAGCAAGCTCTCACAAGCAATGCAAAAAACCCATCATCAGAATCCGGCACACCCAAATACAGGGGCGCCGCACACCCCTTATGTTTCACCGATGAGGTCTTGGAATATGAATTTCCAGAGGGATTCAAACCCGTTAACATAGAGGCGTACGATGGAACAACAGACCCTGGAGTCTGGATCGAGGATTACATCCTCCACATACACATGGCTAGAGGAGATGATCTCCACGCCATAAAATATTTACCTCTTAAGCTTAAAGGGCCAGCCCGGCACTGGATTAAAAGCCTTCCCGAAAACACAATTGGAAGTTGGGAAGAGCTCGAGGATGCTTTCCGAGCAAACTTTCAAGGGACCTATGTCCGCCCCCCGGACACAAACGATCTCAGTCATATAACTCAGCAGCCCGGAGAATCAACTCGACAGTTCTGGAACAGATTCCTCACTAAAAAGAATCAGATAATGGATTGTCCGGACGCTGAAGCCGTAGCAGCTTTCAGGCATAATGTCCGAGACGAATGGCTTGGCAGACACCTCGGCCAGGAAAAGCCAAGAACAATGGCCGCACTCACAAGCCTCATGACCCGCTTTTGCGCAGGAGAGGACAGCTGGTTGGCACGATGCAGCCCCAGCGACCCAAGTACATCAGAAATCAGGGATGGAAACGGAAAATCGCGGCGAAATAAGGACCATCGCAGAATCAAAGGAAAAAGTCTGAAGAGCACGGCAGTCAATGCCGGATTCAAAAGCTCACGGCAAAATCAGACAAAACCAACCCTTTAGGATAATAGGGATGATCCGTCCAGCTTGAAAAGAATCCTGGATAGAATATGTCAGATACACAGTACTCCTGGGAGGCCTGCCAATCACACCCACAGAGATTGTTGGGTTTTTAAATCCGGACAGCTTAACGCCGCACACAAGGGGCTCGATACACCAAGTGAAGATGAGGACGAACCCCAAAGGCAGAATACCAGGAAACAAAAGAACTTCCCGCAAGAAGTCAAAACAGTGAACTTACTTCACGTAACAAAACGTGCGGCACCCATAAAGGTATGCACAATCAGGCTTTCCCCTCAGGATTCCCGCCACTGGTTACTAAAGCCAATCATTTTTGAGCAGCTAGATTATTCTAGCAATATCAAAAACGCAGGCCGGACTGCCCTGATACTGGATCCAATAATCGATGGATTCCAGTTTACCAATGTCCTTATGGACGGCGGCAGTGGACTAAACCTGATATATCAGGATACAATCCACCGCATGGGCATAAACCCAGCAAGAATCCGCCATAGCAAAACCTCCTTTCAAGGGGTATCACCAGGCCTGGACACCCATTGTATGGGTTTCTCCGGCTTGTAGTCATATTTGGCTCTCCCAATAACTTTCGTTGCGAAAAGCTGACCTTCCATGTAGTCCCGTTTTCAAGTCGCTATCAAGCACTAATGGGACGCGGAGCTTTCGCTCGCTTTAACGCAATACCGCATTACGCATCCCTCACGCTTAAGATGCCCGTTCCTCGAGGCATCATCTCTTTAAAAGGAGCGCACTAAAATACGCCTCCTCCAAACGGAAGATTGCGCGGCTGCTTAAACAGCTGCACAATAAAGTGGCCTCGCCAGCCAAAGGACTTTTTTATAAGTCATCAAAGGCCACGGACCCGGACTCAACTAGTTCGGCACAAGTCCATCATTAACGCAGGCTTAGTACGCCATATACCCCCATACCAGGGGTTGTACAGAGAGACAATAAAACTCAACCTTATATATTCTTTACTTTATATTTTGTTCCGCATGACCCATTTTTCAAATTAGTTCTCCTCTTTTACAGATGAACGTCATGCGGCGCCCGTCCAGGACACGGCACAGCGGAGACACAGGCGCAGACGTGCAGTAGGGACCCGTCCTAAAGGATTCTTTTTAGATTAAGACCCTGCGTAAACCTCTTTTACTGTCTCTTGCTGCTATACATCCCCTGGTTTTTTCTTTTCCGATATAACCAAGGAGGAGGCTGGCGTTTTGGCATGTGGCCACGCCAGAATTCTTGCTCGTACCTAGACCCTAAGGGCTTTTTTCTTTTGATTAAGGGTGTTGTTTCACACGCACTCACAAATACCGAACACCTTAGGGAATGTTCGGTGTCGCGAGTTTTGGCACTATATGCGTCAGCTCCGAATCATGATTTTGGCCATATGTTGGGTTGCCCGGCTCCTGACTTCGGCTACCTTACGTTCCGCTCTATAGGCTAAGGTAGCACCAGGAGAACTACTGTGATTGTGCCCCGGTTCGACCGGGTGAGCAACTCAGTAGAGAAAGCCGAAAACCGACTATCATGATGTAGCGCAATACTCGTCGCCACTCGATGACTCATAGGAATTTATCGAATTCCTCCGCTTTGACGAAGGGCCGTTTCCCGGTCAGGCACGTACGCGCTCCGAACTCGGGCAAAGCGCAGTCGCCACTAAAGGGCTACCTAAAGAGTCCCACTGTCAAGCTCCTATGTCTAAGTGAAAGTGTTAAAGCATTATAGTCCGGTTGCCTAGCCAGCTGCGCTATCACCTCCTTTATAGGACCAAGACATTGGGTTAAGTGTGAAAATGCGTCTTCTACGCGCACCCCCGCACTATGTGCGTGGGGGCTGAAGCCAACGACTGCAATCTTTCAGAATTTATATATTTAAACGGCCGCACAGGAGGTGTTCCCAATACTTGAAGGCACAAGTCTAAAAATATGCCCCTACAATTTATCAAAATACTGTTTCATGATTATATATGCTATCATAACATAGCATCCTTCGAGCACTGCGTCTCTATTATGTGAGCGCCTTCGAGGACTTCCTCAAAATATTGCTCGGAAGGTATTCGGCTTTTATCCGAATCCCGGGACGCAACAACGGTGGGCTCCATATCTGCCCAGTATGTCTTGACACGGGCAAGAGCCAACCGAGCTCCCTCCGTGCACGCTGACCTCTTCATAGCACCGATACGTGGCACCACGTCTAGAAATTGCTGCACCAAGCTGAAATAACCCTTCGGCTTCGATCTCCCTGGACATAGATAATCCATGACGTACTTCATGGCGAGTCCGGACAACCTATTCAGTTCGGCCCATTGGGCCAGGCGACCGTCCACTGCAAGTGGATGCTCTGGATTGATGAATTGCGACCAGAAGAGCTTCCCCACTTCATGACCCTTCTTATCTTGAAAGTGTTTGGTCGCATCAGCAGCACTAGCCGCCAAATCCAGATAGATGTCCTCTACACTCCACGCTCGATCAAACGGGGCAAACATCAGGTCGCAAAATTTTCTCCGCAGCAAGAAGGGCTTTCCATCCGCAATTAGTCCAGCTTGACGTAGCTCCTCCTTTGCCGCTCTCATTATAGAGCGGGCGTCCTTGCGTCGGTAACAGCTTTCTCTAAGCTCGTTTGCCTCGCCCGACCTTCTTCTTCAAGAAGCTTGCAACGGTCAGTAGCACTTTTTAACATTACGGCCATATCAACCACCTCCTCCTTGCTTCAGCAATGGGCGACCTGTTCGGCTTTCAGCTCTTCAAGGGCTTTCACGGCAGCCGCGTCGCTTTTTCTGGCTTGTTCCTTCGCTCGGGCGAGTTCGGCCGTAAGACGTTCAACGGCGGCCGCACCATCTGCGTCAATCACACACACGGTAAGATATTGACATAAAGCTCCTCTTACTCACAATCGCCTAAAGATTTCAATACCTTGAGCACCATCAAGCCGCTTGTTAACAAGCACGCTGTCGGCTTCTGCCTCATTCAGTTGTCGCGTTAGTTCGGCATATTCATGAGTCCGGCTCGACTCCGGACAATCAGCCACCTACGTATAAAGGTGCCACTTAAAGGACCTGGGATTAAGATCCTCTGCGCGCCGTACATCTTTACGACGCATAGAGTCTCAGGGGCTACTATCTACACAGGGCGCACTTTATTTATGCGCAATTAATACAAATATACGTTATTTAAAACGTACCTCAAGGCCTGCCACTAAACTCTTGACGGCCTCATGCAGTCCGCTTTCTGCGGATGAAATCTTTTCAATCACCGTTCTCATTAACGCACGATGCTCCTCTGAGACAGGCTCGCCCCAGCAGAATCTTTAGCTCCTCTGACCGAACACCAGACGGTGCCGGACTCGTCCCATGGCCTTCCTCAAAGGCCGGACACGGAGAACCTCGGGGGGCTGCACCATCCACCCCTAGCGGATCCGGAGAAATCCCCTGCGACGACACTTCAGCGTCGCCCGCCTTGCTAGGCGATACAGAAGGAGGAGGCGTTCCGCTCTCCATCATCTCCGGAAGAAGACCCTCCGAACACAAGTTCTGCTGAGAAGGGCTAAGGTCCGAACTACAAAGTAAAGTTTCGGTTAAAACTTCTCGGATATAAATCAAGGATTTCTCTTAAAAGAATAACTCCTCTTTTACTTACGGCTCGCTGGAGAGCTATTCCCTTTGAGGGTTTAGTTCGGCCGAGGGGCTCCCTGGCGTCGGGCCCTCTGACGAGGATTCTTTCCCCCGCTTCGAAGCTATGGTTTCCGGGCGGTCAGAGACGGCCCTTTTCTTTCCCTTAGGAGGAGAATTATCGATTCCCCCCTTTGGAATGGTCTCTTTCGGAGAGGCCACGGTCTCCTTGTCTGCTCCCATATTTCCCTCCAAAGGCACTACCTCTAGCATCCGGACTAGCACGGGATCCAGCCTGGTTTCGGGAAGGGGAGCCGGACACCGGATCAGCTTCGCCTTCGCTATCCACTCCTGCTTAAAAGGAAAAGTGATGTTAAAAAGCAAGTTAATTATGCGGATAGAAGGTCCGGTCGCAAGGTCACCTACTTGAGTATCCGGGTGATTGCGGCTTAAACCAGCATCCTCGGTCAAATCCGGACTCACTTCTTGTGATCCGAAGAACAGTTTATACATCTCCACAAGCGTCACGCCCATAAAATTCTGGAGAGCTCGTGGTCCCTCCGGATTGAATTCCCACAAGCGAAGGGGGCGACATTGGCCGGGCAGTGTCCGGCGAATCAGCATGACTTGTGTCACCTTGACCAGGTTGAGGTCTCCCTTCAAGAGATCCTTAATGCGGCCCTGCAGCAGAGGAACGTCTTTGGGCAAGCCCCGACCTAACCCTATGTTAATCCACGATGCTAACCGTGGTGGGGGACCCGAGTGAAAGGCCGGAGGCGCCACCCATGCGGTACCCCGAGGAGCGGTGATGTAGAACCACTCCTGTTGCCATAAGCCAAGCTCCTCTTGAAAAGCGCCCTCGGGCCATGGAGCGTCGGCATTTCTTTTTATAGCAGCGCCTCCGCACTCTGCGTGGCGCCCTTCGATTATCTTCGGTTCTACTTTGAAGGTCTTGAGCCACAATCCGAAGTGAGGGGTAACACGGAGGAACGCTTCACACACAACTATGAACGAGGAGATATCGAGGATGGACTCCGGAGCTAAGTCGTGGAATTCCAGCCCATAATAAAACATCAGCCCCCTTACAAAGGGATCCATGGGGAAGCCTAATCCCCAAAGGAAGTGGGATATGAATACCACACTCTCGCCGGGCTGAGGGCTAGGGATCACCTGTCCTTGAACAGGCAGCCTGTGCAAAATCTCTCTGGTCAAGAATCTAGCTTCCCTCAATCTTGATACGTCCTCCTCCGTAACAGAGGAGGGCATCCATCGGCCTTGGAGGTCGGAGCCGGACATTATCGAAGATTCGGTGCGCTCGGAATCTGGAAGCCTAGGGTGTTGGAACTCAAGGCGACGAGCGAGCTCGTTTTGAGAATAGAAGCGGGGAACAGGGCCTTGGTCTCTTTATAAGAGGCAGAATATCAAGCGCCCTCCCCGTGACCGTCTTGGACTAGCCTTTAATTAAGGCAAGACGTGCTAACAGGCACGATTAGGTTACCCACGACCATATTAATGAGAATCCCGTTAGAGGGGGCACACGATCTCTGCTTTGACAGGACGTGCCAAGGAAACCACCTCGCTAAACGAGCTGAGGTGGAACAATGAAAGCAATTTATATAGAAGGCTTGGTCGCAGTGTTATGATGCACTGCGGGATATGTCAGCAGATTTGATTTGTGTTAATATTATTCTCTATATGGCAATATGTGGAAACTTATTTTGCAGAGCCGGACACTATTTTTTGGTGTTTATAATCTTCTTGAAGAACTTGGAGGAGGAACCCGCCTTGCAATGCCGAAGACAATCTGCGCGTCGGACTCGTCGTCATTGAAGCCTCGTTCAGGGGCTACTGAGGGAGTCCTGGATTAGGGGGTGTTCGGATAGCCGGACTATACCTTCAGCCGGACTCCAGGACTATGAAGATACAAGATTGAAGACTTTGTCCCGTGTCCGGAAGGATCTTTTGTTGGCGTGGAAGGCAAGCTAGGCGTGCGGATATTCGAGATCTCCTACCATTGTAACCGACTCTGTGTAACCCTTACCCTACCCGGTGTCTATATAAACCGGAGGGTTGTAGTCCGTAGGACAACCATCATCATACACAATCATACGATAGGCTAGCTTCTAGGGTTTAGCCTCCTTGATCTCGTGGTAGATCCACTCTTGTACTACCCATATCATCAATATTAATCTAGCAGGAGTAGGGTTTTACCTCCACCGAGAGGGCCCGAACCTGGGTAAAATAAAGTGTCCCTTGTCTCCTGTTACCATCCGACCTTGACGCACAGTTCGGGACCCCCTACCCGAGATCCGCCGGTTTTGACACTGACAGCGGGTCACAATACCCTACAAAAACCATTGGTGAATAAAGGCAGTCCATAACCAGGGCCGGTTCAATCATAACCTTATATAATTATAAAAAATATCATACCTGTGATATTTGCTCAAACTGTCGGCTTATCATATCTGTTCAGTGAGTGTTACAACCCAAAAGATTGAGCGCACAATGCCTTGTTCAATTGACATATACCGCTGGCTTACAACGTCGTATGCAGCAAGGATTAATATCCCAAAACTTAGAGCACAACGCTTCTAAGTATATAACATCATTATAGACTGGCGACTTATAGTCCAAAGCCAGACCGGGTTAACAAACTCTGGATAGATTGATATGTGAATCATAAGGCATCATAGCCCTCATTGGGTTTCAACCATGTATCAACATGTCACAAAATACTCAAATCAAATCAAAAGACAAAAACAAGGCTTTCATAGGCTGCCAAACCTTCAAATCAAGTGTTGTCAAAGGGTCGCACAGCCGCTGAGTTAAACCTTCATTCAACCTTATAAGCCAGGCCTCACATGACCAATCATCGTTTTATCTTTGACAAGTTTAGGGTCTATGTAAGATTAACTTGTCAAAAGTACAGCGAGTCATTCCAATCAATCTGGGCGGAGTGGCAGACTTAAAAGGCAGGATAACCTAGGTTTTTAGGTGAATACACCTGGCTTCCAAGCCTGGTTCCAAGCCTATTACAAGGGTCATAAAAACTCTTGTCCATTGAACAAAGATCCCCAAAGTAATATTTCATTCCAGGCGTACAAGCCAGATGAATAGGGTAATCACAGCTATGCTCATTGAGCAGGAAGCCCCCAAGTATTTAGTAATCATGGCGTACAAGCCAGATCAAGAGGGTAGTCATAGCTATGCTCGATGAGCAGGAAGCCCCCAAGTAATCATATGAAGTGAAAATAAAGACTCATTATTTTTGAAAATGAAACGATAAAGGCCCTGAATTATTAGGGATGCCACCTTTATTATATCCATCATAATATATACATTGTCAAGATATGTACATCACAAGAGCTAGTGGCTCAGGTGTAATAAGGCCGAAGATGAGCAATATTCCATGGTCGGCGGGTCTCCTCCTCCGACGTGCGTGAGTCCTTGTAGCCTCGAACATCGATAAGGTTGTATGACCCATTGTTCAGATTTTTGCTGACCACAAAAGGCCCTTTCCAAGGTGGGGATAGTTTATGCATATCAGTTTGATTCTGGATAAGTCGGAGCACCAAGCCACCTTCTTGAAAGGTTCTGGTCTTAACCCGGCGGCTGTGATAACGACGCAGATCTTGCTGGTAAATCACCGAACGAGCCACCACAAGGTCACGCTCCTCATCCAACAGGTCAAGTGCATCCTGACGTGCTTTTTCATTATCAGCTTCAACATAAGCCGCCACACGGGGCGAGTCGTGACGGATGCCACTAGGGAGAACCTCCTCTGCTCCATAAACCGTGAAGAAAGGCGTGTAACCCATAGATCTGTTGGGGGTAGTATTGATACTCCATAACACTGAAGGCAACTCCTCCACCCAACAACCCGGTGTCCTCTGCAAAGGGACCATGAGTCGGGGCTTGATGCCTCTCAAAATTTCTTGATTGGCTCTCTCGGCTTGACCATTAGACTGAGGGTGAGCCACTGATGATACATCAAGGCGAATATGCTCATGTTGACAAAACTCTTTCATAGCACCCTTAGACAGATTAGTGCCATTGTCAGTTATAATGCTATGGGGAAAACCAAGACAGAAAATCACCTTTTTGATCAATTGAACTATCATCGCCACGTCACACTTACTGACCGGCTCTGCTTCCACCCACTTTGTAAATTTGTCAACCGCCACCAAAAGGTGGGTCTTTTTATCCTTGGACCTTTTGAAGGGTCCAACCATATCAAGCCCCCAGACTGCAAACGGCCAAGCAATTGGAATCGTCCTCAATTCTTGAGCTGGCACATGAGCTCGTCGTGAAAGTTTCTACCAACCATCACATTTACTGACCAAATCTTCTGCATCAGCATGAGCCGTCAGCCAATAAAATCCGTGACGGAAAGCCTTGGCCACGAGAGACTTAGAGCCAGCATGATGACCACAATCTCCTTCGTGAATCTCTCGTAAAATTTCACAGCCTTCCTCAGGAGAAACGCAACGTTGAAATGCCTCTGTGGCACTGCGATGATGCAACTCTCCATTGACAATAGTCATTGACTTAGACCACTGGGTTATCTGCCTGGCCAAAGTTTCATCCTCAGGTAACTCACCCCGGGTCATATAAGCCAAATATGGAACTGTCCAGTCAGGAATAACATGAAGAGCTGCCACCAATTGTGCTTCCGGGTCAGAAATAGCTAGATCTTCCTCTATAGGCAATTTGACTGAGGGTTATGCAGAATATCCAGGAAAGTGTTAGGTGGCACCGACTTACGCTGGGATCATAACCGACTCAAAGCATCAGCCGCCTAATTTTTCCTGCGATCAACATGTTCAACCTGGTAACCTTTGAAGTGACCAGCGATTGCATCAACTTCTCGGTGATAAGCCGCCATGAGTGGATCCTTGGAATCCCAGGTGCCAGAAACTTGCTGAGCGACCAGCTCTGAGTCGCCAAAACACCTCACCCAGCTTAAGTTCATCTTCTTAGCCATTCTAAGACCATGGAGCAAGGCCTCATACTCAGTTGCATTATTAGTACAAGGGAACATCAACCGAAGAACGCAAGAAAATTTATCACCTTGTGGGGAAGTCAAAACAACTCCAGCCCCCGAGCCCTCCAACTGCCTGGATCCATCAAAGTGAATAGTCCAATATGTGTTATCCGTCTTCTCCTCAGGTATCTGTAGCTCCGTCCAATCATTGATGAAATCCACAAGTGCTTGAGACTTGATGGCTGTGCGAGGCATATACTTCAAACCATGAGGTCCAAGCTCAATGGCCCACTTGGCTACTCGACCTGTGGCTTCTCTGTTTTGAATGATATCCCCTAAAGGAGCAGAACTAAGCACAGTGATGGGATGACCCAGAAAATACTGTTTGAGCTTCCGGCTAGCCATGAACACCCCATATACAGGCTTCTTCCAATGTGGATACCTCCGCTTGGACTCAATAAGCACCTTACTGATGTAGTAAACCGGCCGCTGAACCGATGCTCCTTGCCTGACTCCTTCCTTTCCACCACAATAGCTACACTGACAGCTCGGCCATTGGCAGCCACATATAACAACAAATGCTCTTTATCAATGGGAGCAGCAAGAACCGGCGGCTCGGCCAACTGTTTCTTCAAGGCCTCAAACGCCTGATCAGCCGCATCACTCCAAACAAAGTGATCTATCTTCTTCATCATCTGGTAAAGAGGAATAGCCTTCTCACCCAACCGACTTATGAACCGGCTTAAGGCTGCAATACGACCCGCCAAACGCTGAACATCATTGATACACGCCGGTTTAGCCAAAGAGGTGATAGCCTTTATGTTCTCCGGGTTAGCTTCAATACCTTGTTCTGAAACCAGAAAACCTAAGAGCTTGCCTGCTGGCACACAAAAGACACACTTGGCCAGGTTAAGCATCATCTTGTAGACCCGAAGATTATCAAAAGAATCTTTCAAATAATCTATCAAGGTTTCTTTCTTCCTAGACTTTACCACAATATCATCCATGTAGGCATGAACATTGCGCCCAATCTAATCATGAAGACAATTCAGCACACACCGCTGGTAAGTCGCCTGGGCACTCTTGAGCCTAAAAGGCATAGACACGTAACAGAAGGCTCCAAAAGGAGTGATGAAGGTTGTCTTCTCCTGGTCCTTAACTGCCATCTTAATCTGATGATAACCGGAATAAGCATCCAAAAATCTCAAACGTTCACAACCCGCCATAGCATCAATAATTTGATCAATATGGGGAAGAGCAAAGGGATCAGCCGGACAGACCTTGTTTAAGTTCGTATAATCCACACACATGCATCAGGTGCCGTTTTTCTTAAGCACTAGCACCGGGTTAGCCAACCACTCAGGATGAAAAACTTCAACAATGAACCCAGCCGCCAAGAGCCGGGCTACCTCCTCACCAATAGCCTTGCGCCTCTCTTCATTGAAATGGCGAAGGAATTGCTTGACCGGTTTAAACTTTGGATCAATATTGAGAGTGTGCTCAGCGAGTTCCCTCGGTACACCAGGCATGTCTGAAAGCTTCCATGCAAAGATGTCCCAGTTCTCACGGATAACTCGATGAGCGTGCTTTCCTATTTTGGATCCAGATTAGCACTGATGCTGAACTGCTTGGATGAGTCGCCAGGAACAAAGTCAACTAGCTTAGTGTCATCTGCTGATTTAAACTTCAACAAGGGGTCATGTTCTATGCTTGGCTTCTTCAAAGATGTCATATCCGCCGGGTTAACATTATCCTTGTAAAATTTCAATTCCTCTATTGCACAAACAGATTCAGCGTAAGCAGCGTCACCTTCTTCACACTCCAAGGCTACCTTGCAACATTCCATGCACAATGATGGTGCCCTTGTGACCCGGCATCTTAAGCTGTAAGTAAACATAACAAGGCCTTGCCATGAATTTAGCGTAAGCCGGCCGCCCAAACAGAGCATGATAAGGGCTCTTGATCTTAACCACTTCGAAGGTCAACATCTTAGATCTGGAATCATACTCATCTCCAAAGGCAACCTCTAAAGATATTTTGCCCACCGGATATGCCGACTTACCACGCACCACACCGTGAAAAACAGTGTTCGAGGGCTTGAGATTTTTATCAGTTAATCCCATGCGACGGAAAGTATCATAATAAAGGATATTGATGCTACTGCCTCCATCCATGAGTACTTTAGTGAATTTGTACCCTCCAACTTGGGGTGCCACCACCAAATCCAAGTGACCTGGGTTATCAACATGGGGCGGGTGATTTTCATGGCTCCAAAGAATAGGGTGTTCAGACCATCGCAAGTAACGGGGAATTGCCGGCTCAACCGCGTTTACCGCCCTCTTATGGAGTTTCTGATCTCGCTTACACAAACTTGTGGTGAAGACATGATACTGCCCACTATTCAGCTGCTTCGGATTACTCTGATAACCAGACTGCTGTTGATTCCTCTGACTAGACTGTTGATTAAAATCACCCTGATTGCCTCAGCCCTGAAAATCGCAACTAGAACCGCCACCACCATAACCCGGACCGTGAGAGCCGGGTCCTGAGCCGCCGTCTGGCCCATGATTGTTCTGAAAAAATTGAATTTCTTTACTTTCTCATGATGAAGCAATCCTTCCAGAGGTGAGCGACCGGCTTTTCCCGTGTACCATGCTTTGGGCAGGGCTGATTTATCATCTCCTCAAGTTGCCCTCCAAACCGAGGGTTTGGCTTTCTGAGGGAGTCCTGGATTAGGGGGTGTTCGGATAGCCGAACTATATCTTCAGCCGGACTCCAGGACTATGAAGATACAAGATTGAAGACTTCGTCCCGTGTCCGGAAGGTTCTTTCCTTGGCGTAGAAGGCAAGCTAGGCGTGCGGATATTCAAGATCTCCTACCAATGTAACCGACTCTGTGTAACCCTAACCCTATCCGGTGCCTATATAAACCGGAGGGTTGTAGTCCGTAGGAAGAACACATCATAACCATCATCATACCTATAGGCTAGCTTCTAGGGTTTAGCCTCCTTGATCTCGTGGTAGATCTACTCTTGTACTACCCATATCATAAAAAATTAATCTAGCAGGAGTAGGGTTTTACCTCCATCGAGAGGGCCCGAACCTGGGTAAAATAAAGTGTCCCTTGTCTCCTGTTACCATCCGACCTTGACGCACAGATCGGGACCCCCTACCCGAGATCCGCCGGTTTTGACACCGACATTGGTGCTTTCATTGAGAGTTCCTCTGTGTCGTCGCCTTTACGCCCGATGGCTCCTTTGATCATCAACAACGATGAGGTCCAGGGTGAGACTTTTCTCCCCGGACAGATCTTCCTCTTCGGCAGCTTCGCTCTGCGGGCCAACTCGCTTAGCCATCTGGAGCAGATCGAAAGCCACGCCCTTGGCCATCAAGCCGGTTGGGGAAGATTAAACTACACGGCAGATACCCTCGGAGACCTGATCTTCGACGGATTCAAGACACAGCCAAGCGCGCCGCACTATCTCGAGGGGCATGATATAGCTGTGCCTCCGAACAGTGTCCTGGAGGCCGCATACGCTCCGGCCCCGATCCTCGATCTGGAGCCCGCTGCGTTCTTTGAGGATGAACAGTTGGACGTCACCTCGGGGGCTGTGATCTTAAAAGCCATTGAGCCAAATGCAAGCCCCGCACTCCGCATGGCACATGACTCCAAGGAGCCGGACTCTTCTCCGAACTCCGAACCTCCTGCGCCCCTGCCAATCAAATCAGATTGGGTGCCGGTAATGGAGCTCACCGCCGCGGACATCTTTCAGTATTCACCTTTCGGTAATATTCTGAAATCCCTCAAGTCTCTCTCTTTTTCAGGAGAGCCCAGGCCGAACTGTGGCCTGCGAGGTTGGGATTCGGACGACGAAGAAATTCAAAGCCCACCCACCACCCACTTAATAGCCACTGTCGACGATTTAACCGACATGCTTGACTTCGGCTCCGAAGACTTCGACGGTATGGACGACGAAGACGGAGACGAACGGGAACCAGCGCCCATAGGGCACTGGACCTCCACCCCACTTAATGACGTATTCATGGTGGATACACCTGAAAAAACCCACAATGAGGAAGAAGGGGCCGAAAAGAAGGGTAAACCCTCCGAAAAGCACTCAAAGCGGCGACATAAACGCCAAGCGAAGCCCCGCCTCGATCAAGACCCAGCCATAGAGCAGGACGAGCCGGCAGATGACGAACGCATCCCAGAACAGCCGTCCGAACAGGGTAACACGGGCAGAGAGGACGAACAGTCCTCCCCCGGTCATAACAGAACTCCGGACGATACCACGCCGGATAAAATCATGGAGCAGAAGAATCTCCAAGAAAGGCTCGTCGCCACAGCACGAAGCCTGAAGAAGCAGAAGCAAAAGCTAAAGACAGCGGAAGATGCACTCAAAACAAGATGGAGCAAAGTAATCAAGACCGCAGACAAATACGGCGGCAGCCGCCGCACCAAAAGCTATCCGAAGAGAAAGCTACTGCCCGAATTCGACCAGGAGGCCCTAGAGCCCCCAAACTCGAAAAACAAAAAGGCTACACGGTCGAATAAACGACCTCTTGGCCACTACAATACGGCAAACGGCGCCGCACTCAATGCGGCATGCGACAGAATCAAAGACTCGCATCATGGCCCAGCCAGGTCCATTTACGGGCCAAGAAAGCAAGCTCTCGCAAGCAATGCAAAAAATCCACCATCAGAATCCGCCACACCCAAATATAGGGGTGCCGCACACCCTCTATGCTTCACCGATGAGGTCCTGGAATATGAATTCCCAGAGGGATTTAAACCCGTTAACATAGAGGCGTACAATGGCACAACAGACCCGGGAGTCTGGATCGAGGATTATATCCTCCACATACATATGGCTAGAGGAGATGATCTCCACGCCATAAAATATTTACCCCTTAAGCTTAAAGGGCCAGCCCGGCACTGGCTTAAAAGCCCTCCCGAAAACATAATTGGAAGTTGGGAAGAGATCGAGGACGCTTTCCGAGCAAATTTTCAAGGGACCTACATTCGTCCCCCGGACGCAGACGACCTCAGTCACATAACTCAGCAATCCGGAGAATCAGCTCGGCAGTTCTGGAATAGATTCCTCACTAAAAAGAATCAAATAGTGGATTGTCCGGACGCCGAAGCCCTAGCGGGTTTCAGGCACAACGTCCGAGACGAATGGCCGCAATCACAAGCCTCATGACCCGCTTTTGTGCAGGAGAGGACAGCTGGTTGGCACGATGCAGCCCCAGCGACCCAAGTACATCAGAAATCAGGGATGGAAACGGGAAACCACGGAGAAACAAGGACCTTCGCCGAATCAAAAGGAAAAGTCCGAAGAGCACGGCAGTCAATGCCGGATTCAAAGGCTCACGGCAAAATCAGACAAAATCACCCCCTCAGGATAATAGGGAAGATCCGTCCAGTCTAAAGAGAATCATGGACAGGATATGTCAGATACACAGTACTCCTGGAAAGCCTGCTAATCATACCCACAGAGACTGTTGGGTTTTCAAACAATCCGGAAGGCTTAACGCCGAACACAAGGGGCTCGACACACCAAGTGAGGAAGAGGACGAACCCCAAAAGCAGAGCACCAGGAAGCAAAAGAACTTCCCGCAAGAAGTCAAAACAGTGAACTCACTTCACACAACAAGGCATGAGGCACCCATAAAGGTCCGCACATTCAAGCCTATCCCTCAGGAGTCTGGCCACTGGTCACTAAAGCCAATCATTTTTGATCAGCTAGATTATTCTCGCAATATCAAACACGCAGGCCGGACTGCCCTGATACTTAATCCAATAATAGACGGATTCCAGTTCACCAACGTCTTTATGGACGGTGGCAGTGGACTAAATCTGATATATCAGGATACAATTCACCGCATGGGCATAAACCCAGCACGAATCCGTCACAGTAAAACCTCCTTTCAAGGAGTAGCACCAGGCCCGGACACCCATTGTATGGGTTTTCTCCGGCTTGTGGTCATATTTGGCTCTGCCAATAACTTTCGTCGCGAAAAGCTTATATTCCACATAGTCCCGTTTTCAAGTCGCTATCAAGCACTAATGGGACGCGGAGCTTTCGCTCGCTTTAACGCAATACCGCATTATGCATCCCTCACGCTAAAGATGCCCGGTCCTCGAGGCATCATCTCTTTAAAGGGAGCATACTGAACTACATCTCCTCCAAACGGAGGATTGTGCGGCCGCTTAAACGGCCGCCCAACAAAATGGCCTCGCCAGCCAAAAGACTTTTTCGATATAAGTCACAAAAGGCCGCGGACCCGGACTCATTGAGTTCGGCAGAAGCCCGTTTTCGTTACAGGCTTGGTACGCCTCACCAGGGACTGTACGCAGAGACAATAAAACTCGACCGTATTTATTTCTCACTTCACATTTTATTTATTATTCTTTTCGATCCGCACGGCCCATTTTTCAATTTCGTTCTTCCCTTTTACAGATGAACGTCGTACGGCGCCCGTCCAGGACACGGCACTACGGAGACAGAGGCGCAGACGTGCAGTAGGGACCCGCCCTAAAGGATTCTTCTTAGATTAAGACCCTGCGTAAACCTTTTTTACTGTCTCTTGCTGCTATACATCCCCTGGTTTATCTCACTATAACCATGGAGGAGACTGGCGTTTTGGCATGTGGCCACGCCAGAATTCTTGCTCGTACCTGGACACAAGGGGCTTTTTTCTTTTTCAAGGGTGTTGTTTCACACGCACCCACAAAGACCGAACACCTTAGGGAGTGTTCGGCGTCGCGAGTTTTGGCACTATATCCATCAGCTCTGAGTCATGATTTTGGTCACATGTTGAGTTGCCCGGCTCCTGAGTTCGGCCACCTTACATTCCGTTCTGTCGGCTAAGGTTGCACCAGGAGAACTACTGTGATTGTGCCCCGGTTCGGCCGGGTGAGCGCCTCAGTAGAGAAAGCCGAAAACCGACTGTCATGATGTAGCGCGAGACTGGTCGCCACTCGAGGACTTATAGGAATTTATCGAATTCCTCCGTTTTGACGAAGGGCCGCTTCCCGGTCAGGCACATATGCGTCCCGAATTCGGGTAAACGCAGTCGCCATTAAAGGGCTACCTAAAGAGTCCCACTGTCAAGCTCCTATGGCTAAGTGAAAGTGTTAAAGCATTATAGTCCGGTCGCCTAGCCCGCGGCGCTATCACCTCCTTTGTAGGACCAAGACGTTGGGTTAAGTGTGAAATGCGTTCTCCGCGTGCACCCCCGCACTATGTGCGTGGGGGCTGAAGCCAACGACTGCAATCTTTCAGAATTTATATATCAAAACGGCCGCACAGGAGGTGTTATTAATACTTGAAGGCACAAGTCTAAATTACGCCATTACAATTTATAAAAATAATTATCTACGATTACATATGCTGTCATAAAACAGCATCTTTCGAACACTGCGTCTCTATTATACGAGCGCCCGCGAGGACTTCCTCAAAATAGTGCTCAGAAGGAATTCGGCTTTTATCCGAATCACGGGACGCAACAACGGTGGGCTCCATATCTGCCCAGTATGTCTTTACACGGGCAAGAGCCAGCCGCGCGCCCTCTGTGCAAGCGGACCTCTTTAGAGCTTCAATCCGAGGCACCACGTCAAGAAATTGCTGCACCAAACTGAAATAGCTTCTCGGCTTTGATCTCCCCGGACACAGGCGGTCCATGGCATACTTCATGGCGAGTCCGGACAACCTATTTAGCTCGGCCCATTGGGCCAGGCGATCATCCACTGATAGTGGACGCTCTGGATTAGTGAACTGCGACCAGAAGAGCTTTTTCACTTCATAATCTTTCTTATCTTGAAAGTACTTGGTCGCATCAGCGGCGCTAGCCGACAAATCCAGATAGGTGTCCTCCACGCTCCACGCTTGGTCCAACGGGGCGAACTTCAGATCAAACAATTTTCTCCGCAGCAGGAAGGGCTTTCCATCCGCAATTAGTCCGGCTTGACGCAGCTCTTCCCTTGACGCTCTCATACCAGAGCGGGCATCCTTGGCGTCGGCGATGGCCTTCTCTAAATCCGTCTGCCAGGCTCGACCTTCCTCTTCAAGAAGTTTGCAACGGTCAGTAGCACTTTTCAACTTTACGGCTATATCAGCCATCTCCTCCTTGCTTCGGCAATGGGAAGCCTGTTCGGCTTTTAGCTCTTCACGGGCTCTTCCGGCAGCCGCATCGCTTTTTCTGGCATGATCCTTTGCTTTGGCGAGCTCGGCCCTAAGTCCTTCTACGGCCGCCGCACCATCTGCATCAAGCATACACAAGGTAAGATATTGACATAAAGCTCCTCTTACTAACAATCGCCAAATAAACTCAATACCTTGAGCATCATCAAGCCGCTTGTTAACAAGCACGATGTCGGCTTCTGCCTCATTGAGTTGCCGTTTCATTTCGGCAAAATCTCGAGTCCGGCTCGATTCCGGACAACCTGCCACCTACATAAAAAGGTGCCACTTAAAGGACCTGGGATTAAGATCCTCTGCGCGCCGCTAATCTTTGCGGCACACAGAGTCTCAGGGGCTACTATCTATACCAGGCGCATGTTATTATGCGCAATTAACACTAATGTTCGTTATTCAAAATGTACCTCAAGGCCCGCCAGTAAACTCTTGACGGCCTCATTCAGTCCGCTTTCCGCGGATGAGATCTTTTCAATCACCGTGTGCATCAACGCACGATGCTCCTCTGAAACATAGGCTCGGCCCAGTAGAACCTTCAGCTCCTCCGACCGAACAACAGATGGTGCCGGACTCGTCCCATGGCCTTCTTTGGAGGCCGGACACGGAGAACCCCGGGGGGCCGCATGATCACCTTCTGCCTCTGGCAGATTCAGAGAAATCCTCTGCGACGACACTTCGACGTCGCCCGCCTTGCTAGGCGATGAAGGAGGAGGCGTTCCGCTCTCCAACATCTCCGGACGAAGATCCCCCGATGACGAGCTCTGCCGAGAAGGGTCGAGGTCCGAACTACAAGGTAAGGTTTCTGCTAAAACTTATCAGACATAAATTAAGGATTTCTCTTAAATGAATGACTCTCTTTCTACTTACGGCTCGTTGGAGGGCTGCTCCTTTTGAGGATTTAGTTTGGCCGAGGGGCTCCCCGGCGTCGGGTCCTCTGACGCGGATTATTTTGTCACGACCGGTTTTCCCAATAAAAATATTTATTGAGAAACCAATCTTTAGAACCCAGTTTGAGATAAAACCTCCTCACTGGCAGACAAACTTTTGATACAATAAGCCAGTAGCATAAATATATTACAGGGTTGAGCTGACGATGCTCAACAATTTATTACAAGGGTGCCAATAATTATACATAAAGGCGAATAATGACACAAGGGAGTGGTGGCATACTACTGACTCGCAAATATGGTAGAGGTGGAGTAATACAGTGGGAGGGGGTTATGGGATTCTCAAACTAACATCCCATTGAGCGTCGAGGTGAAGCTCGAAGAATTTATTAGGGTAGCGGAAGCGGATATGAAACAGTGACCAACTCCAAGGTTGCACGAGACTGACTGGGACTCCTCTAGGCGTCGGATTCGCTATCGAACTCTTCATCCATGAGATCACCTTCGTCAGCATCTGGCCAAATCAACAAGCCAGTGAGTACTTTGAAAGTACTCGCAAGACAGTTCGGACGTAAGATATAACAAATGCCAACATGAGATACATGGATAAATAACCAGTACGATCAGACATAGAAGTGATAATGCTGGGTGCCAAACGAGTGTCTGAAAGACTCCTCGAGCGGAAAATGCGGAATAATAATACTGGTGCCAAACGAGTGTCTGAAAGACTCCTCGAGCGGAAAATGCGGAATAATAATACTGGTGCCAAACGAGTGTCTGAAAGACTCCTCGAGCGGAAAATGCGGAATAATAATACTGGTGCCAAACGAGTGTCTGAAAGACTCCTCGAGCGGAAAATGCGGAATAGTAATGCCACAATCGGGCGTCTGAGCGACACCACATAAAGGGCTATAAAAGAAATGCCACAGTCAGGCGTCTGAGTGACACCACATAAAGGGCTTTAAAAGAAATGCCACAGTCGGGCGTCTGAGCGACACCACATAAAGGGCTTTAAAAGAAATGCCACAGTCGGGCGTCTGAGCGACACCACATAAAGGGCTTTAAAAGAAATGCCACAGTCGGGCGTCTGAGCGACACCACATGAAGGGCTTTTAACTGATAAGGAAATAATATACTCATCATAAGTATAATCAACTCATGGAATCAAACGGGTTAGTCCATCCACAAGAATAAACATTTAACCGGACTTAGAGCTCATACGTCCCACCGGGAAAGCTGTCACCAAACTGGCACATGACTGTTAGCAGGGAGCTTGGAAATAGATAAGATGATTTAAGGATATAGAGCTCTGCAGAGTTTGTACCAAAAATTTCCCACAGTCGACGGATTTCCGTAATCCCTAGGACTAGTTCCGTTACGGTATTTCAGAAGAAAACACAGCAATCTAGTACACACCTATCCAACTCTTCGATGCCAGGAATCACCCTCAACATCGTCCAAGAAAAACTATTGAGACGGGGAGATCACAATCTCGAATAGCATGGGATCGAATTTATATACGCGCGCTCTAAGGGGTGCCCCCCTCTCGGTCCCAACCGGAAACACCCATGCCCCCTGACCGGATGCCTGGCTTTAATCCAGGGCCATGGAACCAGCATCCCGGCCTCTACTTTTTGGTGTGTACCAAGAAAGCGGTTTGCGACTTACTAAACCATATCCCTTTCGGGAAACATGTGGTAGTACAGGGAAAGGGAATGGATATGAACCAACCGATACGGGTTGGTGCTGAAGATAACTTACATGGCCTAAGACTGGCATGCTACAACACTGCCATCTTACCCATCTTCATGCCAACACCTGGCCTTACATACTCACGTCCCTCGACGTGTGAAATCATCGGGCTTACTTGCTCCAACAATGCATAATGAACGGTTCATCTGTATGCTCCACGCATGCCATGAAACTATCTACATGCAACCATGCCAATACACTCATCATATCAAAAGTTCGAACATGCTTGCCTGGTTCAGAGTAGTCGGAGCCTAGCTCGGTGAAGTTCGCGGTCTCGTCACCTCCGTCGGTATCTACGGTACATAGAAAACATACGCGCTAACGTGAATACCGAGAGGTGCAGCAAAAGTATTGCAAATATTTTTCAAATAAATCTGATAAAAAACTAGACAAAATTTTGAAGAGAACAGAGAAAGAATCAATCAAAAATATGCTTCTGATAAAAAGTTATAAGGGTTTTTGCCCAGGGATTCATCTGTAATGAAACAGAAACTTTCCAGGGTTTTTATTATAAAAACAGAAAACGGTTCGATAGGAAATGCGCAAGTGCAACGGAGAAAGCGTATTTTGCCCGAAGGCATTTTCAGAAAACGATTCGAATAGAAAAGACAGAGAAGCTGACGGCGGGTCCCATCTGTCAGGTTTAAAATTTAAAAGAGGCGGGTCGGGGCTCGCTGGTGCGCGAGGGCCGCGGTGGTCGCCGGCGGCGATCCACGGCGAGGCAGAGAGATCGGAGGTTACCTCCGAGCTCAGGGTGCCATTCCGCGTTGGATGGTGGTCGAGGTGGTCGCCGGGAAGCACCACGTCGGCGGTGGCCCCTGCTCCGGTGGACGGCGGTTCGGGCGTGGTTGGAGGTCGCCGGAGAGAGCTACACTGATCAAATTGAGGAGGGGGTTAAGAATCTGGTAGCTAGAGAGGGAGATGGACGGAGTTTGGGCGCCGGAGACGGCCTCACCGGAGCGAATCGAGCTGGAGGCCGAGGCGGAGCGGGGTGGCCGGAGTCGGGGGAGGAGACCTCCTCGAGGTCCTCCCAGTGACCTGGCAGGGCGTTGGTGGAGTGCAGGGGTGGTGCGTGCTCGCGGGAGGGCTCGGGGTCTCCTTTTATAGGCGATCCGAGGCGGTGGCCGAGAACGGCGTTCTCCGGCGAGTGATTACGGTGGTGCAGTGCTTGGTCGGGGGAGTTTAGTAGTTGAGCACCGTCGTGGAGGTTCGCGGAGTCCATTTTGGAGCCAACGGCGTTGGTTTAAGCTTGCTGAGGTGGAGCTCAACGGAACGGGACGGCGCGGGTCCATCGGCGACAGAGAGCACGCTCTGTGCGTGCCGCGCCACGACGGCTGTGCTGCATGCGTGCGCTGGCGTGGAGGTGGACACGCGGAGCCATCAGCGGGGCTGTGCGGCGCGGAACGGCGTTGAGCCGCCGTTCTGCTCCCTGTTGGCTGCCACGGCGGTTCAGTCGCCGCGGGACACGCCGGCGCGGTCGGGTCAGAGCGCCACCGACGCCAGGAAGGAGCCAAGCGCGCGTGCGGGGCTCTGGACACGCAGACCAGGTGGCGAGCAACGTGCCAAGGGCACTGTGTGCGCGTGACTGAAGATGATCTGAAGAAATCAACACTGAAGACTGAAATTGCTGAATGTGTTTGAACAGTGCATGCAAGTTGTTCGACAGAATGATCCAGGCATGTAGGGATTTTTCCTTGGGCTGATTTTTGGTGGAGTGGCTTCTCATTGCTCTAGTAGGCTGC
The DNA here is from genome assembly GCA_032464435.1 of Aegilops umbellulata. Taxonomy (NCBI): domain Eukaryota; kingdom Viridiplantae; phylum Streptophyta; class Magnoliopsida; order Poales; family Poaceae; genus Aegilops; species Aegilops umbellulata. Next base: position 537,330,221 of record CP136055.1, read on the forward strand.
CTGATTTTTGGTGGAATTTTTGGAGAAGTGTAGATATGAATTTCACCAAATTTGACAAATCTGGTCCAAACTTGCAGGGAGTGTAAGTTGAAAATTTTGAAAAGAAGATGAGTGGATCAAGATGGTTCTAGGTTGTAGGTGCAAAGGACTAGCCAGTAGAGTTGGTTTGAAGTCAAATCTCAAATGGAAAAGGGTACTTGCTTTGAAACTCCATCAGGCTCAAAATAATTTACAGAAAATATTTGAGAGATAAAATAAAATCCAAAACTTGTTTGGATGAGTTGGGATAGGGAATTTGAGTTGTTGACAAGGAGGGGTGAAGATGTTGGAGTGGTATTGCCTCATGGGCAAGGTGCAAGGTCATGGATGGTTTTCAATAGAATGAAAATCCCAAATCTTTTTCATAGAGTTTTTCTTAAAAAGAAAATTCCAATAAAAATCTGAGAAGGGAAACAATAGAGAGAAGGAGTTTTTAAGAAGGTCTAACCCAGGGCTTGAAGGAGAAAACAGAAAAACCCTAGTCAAGGAAAAGGAAATTTTAAGAAGGTTGTTTTACTGAAAGCCTCAAGTTTCAAGGAAAATCCAGCAAGGATTTTGCAAAAACCCAAAATGAAATTTTTGGAGTGTCACAACACCTACCCCCTTAGGAAAAGTCTCGTCCCCGAGATTTCAGTTGATCCTTAAATAAGTGTGGATGCTCTGCTCGAAGAAAATCCTCTCTTTCCCATGTTGCTTCACTTTCGGTGTGATTACTCCACTGAACTTTGAAAAATTTGACGGTTTTCTGTCGGGTCCTCCTTTCAGACTCCTCTAATACCTTTACTGGGTGTTCCCGATAAGTGAGGTCTGGCTGCACGTCTATGTTCTCATGGGATACTTGTTTCTCTGGGTTGCTCACGCATTTCCTCAATTGCGATACGTGGAACACGTTGTGGATATCTGACAGTTCCTTAGGTAGGTCTAGTTGGTATGCCACTGCGCCTTTCCATGCCAATATACCGAATGGCCCGATGAATCTTGGCGCTAGCTTTCCCTTAATTTTGAATCGTTGCAACCCCCTCATAGGTGACACTCGTAGGTACACGAATTCACCTGGTTCGAAGTTGACCCCATGATGTTTCTGATTGTAATAACTCTTTTGTCGGCTTTGGGCGGTCTTGAGTCGATCTCTGATTAACTGGACCTTTTCCTCGGCTTCCTTGAGCACGTCTGGGCCGAAGATATGGCTGTCTCCGGTCTCTGACCAATTTAACGGGGTACGACATCTTCGCCCATACAAGGCTTCAAATGGTGCCATTTGCAGGCTGGCCTGATGACTGTTGTTGTATGCGAACTCGGCGTATGGCAGGCTGTCTTCCCAACTGGCTCCGTAGGTGAGAACACATGCTCTCAGCATGTCCTCTAAAATCTGGTTTACCCGTTCTGTTTGTCCATCTGTCTGAGGGTGGTATGCCGTGCTGAAGGCTAGTTGAGTTCCTAGAGCCTGTTGTAACTGCTCCCAGAATCTTGAGACGAACTGTGTTCCTCTGTCGGATATTATAGTCTTCGGGACACCGTGCAGACAAACTATGCGAGAGAGAGATATTTTGGCTAGCTTCTGAGTGGTGTGGGTCGTCTTTACTGGAATGAAATGTGCCACCTTAGTCAATCTGTCGGTGATAACCCATATGGCATCATTCCCGTGTCGTGATCGAGGTAGTCCGACAATGAAATCCATCCCTATTTCATCCCATTTCCACTCAGGTATTTTGTTTGGTTGCAGTAGTCCAGCTGGTCTCTGATGTTCGGCCTTTATACGTTGACAAGAGTCGCAGCATGCAATGAAGGTGGCTATGTCCCTTTTCATACCGTGCCACCAAAATCCTTCTTGGATGTCCTTATACATCTTGGTTCCTCCAGGGTGGATTGAATATGGAGCGGTGTGGGCTTCAGCTAGAATCTGCCTTTTGAGGTCTTCTACGTCCGGTACGCAGAGTCTGTTTCCGTACCATAGTGTCCCTTCTTCGTCTATGATGAATTCCGAGGCCTTGCCCATACTCACCTTTCTTTTGATACCTTCAATGCTGGGGTGACCGGGCTGGGCTTCTTTGATTCTTGTCACAAGGTTGGGCTGTATCTTCAAGTTTGTTATGGTGCCTTCTGCTATCATCAACAAGTTGAGTCTGGCAAATTCCTGTTGGAATTCGGGTCTTAAGTTGGGCAGATTGTTGTTGTTGGCGCTGGGGTTCCGACTAAGAGCATCGGCTACTACATTTGCTTTTCCAGGATGATAGTGGATTCCGACATCATAATCCTTTACTAGCTCCAACCAGCGTCGTTGCCTCAAATTCAGCTCTGGCTGTGTGAAAATATATTTGAGACTTTTATGGTCCGTATATATTTCACATCGATTTCCAAGTAGGAAGTGCCTCCATTCCTTGAGTGCATGAATAACTGCTGCCATTTCTAAGTCATGAGTGGGATAGTTTTCCTCATGCTTGCGAAGTTGCCTTGAAGCGTATGCGACAACCTTGCCTTCTTGCATTAATACGCATCCGAGTCCCTTCCTGGACGCGTCACAAAATAGTTCAAAATTCTTGCGTATGTCCGGCACAATCAATACTGGTGCTGTTGTTAATTTCCGTTTTAGCTCTTGGAAACTTTTCTCACAGGCTTCTGTCCATTCAAATTTCTTATCTTTCTTGAGCAATTGCGTCATTGGCTTGGCTATGGTGGAGAATCCTTCAATAAATCTGCGGTAATATCCTGCCATTCCCAAGAAACTCCGTATGTTCGTCACACTGGCTGGTGACTTCCAGCCAAGTACAGCCTTGACTTTCTTTGGGTCCACGGCGATCCCGTCTTGGGTTAGCACGTGGCCTAGAAATCCTACTTGCCTTAACCAAAATTCACACTTGCTGAACTTGGCATGCAATTGGTGTTTCCTGAGTTCTCCTAGTACAATTCTGAGATGTTCAGCGTGTTCTTCTGGTGTCTTGGAGTATACTAAAATATCGTCAATGAATACCACAACGAACTTGTCCATAAACTTCATAAATACTTTGTTCATGAGGTGAACAAAATATGCAGGGGCATTTGTTAATCCAAAAGGCATCACTGTGAACTCATACAGTCCATATCTAGAGGTGAAGGCTGTCTTGGGGATATCTTCTGTTCGTACTTTTAATTGATGGTATCCTGACCTTAGGTCGATTTTTGAGAATACCTTGGCCTTAGCGAGTTGATCGAATAAATCATTTATTCTTGGCATAGGGTATTTGTTCTTGATTGTGACCATGTTGAGTGCTCGGTAGTCAATACACAATCGCAGTGTTCCATCTTTCTTTTTGGCAAACAAAATTGGTGATCCCCATGGTGAGGAACTGGCTCGAATGTATCCCTTGTCAAGCAATTCCTTTATTTGTTTCTTCAGTTCAACCAACTCGGATGGTGCCATTCTGTATGGTTTCTTGTATATGGGGGTGGTTCCTGGTGCTAGCTCAATTCTGAGCTCTATCTCTCGGTCGGGTGGCATGCCTGGTAGCTCTTCGGGAAATACGTCTGGAAATTCATGTACTACTGGAACCTTGTTTAATTCAGAAATGTCCACCTTGTTCAGTCTTGGTTGTCTGGGCATTTCCCTTTCTTTGGCGGATACTCTTATTGTCTTACCATGGTGGTGTGTGAGAATCACGGTCCGATTGAAACAATCAATGAAACCTTTGTTGGTGGTTAACCAGTCCATCCCTAGGATGACATCTAGTCCTTTATTTTCCAATACAATGAGATTGGCGTGAAACTTCAATCCTTTGAACTCAATAATCACATCCTGACAGTAATTCTGAGTAACTTGCTGAATTCCAGGGGACTTGATGATCATGGATTTCTCCAAAGGAAGCATCGAAAAATTATTTTGCGAAGCAAAACTTTTCGAAATAAAAGAGTGAGAAGCTCCAGAATCAAACAAAACCGTTGCAGGTATTGTGTTGACAGGGAACGTACCGAGTACGATATCTGGAGCATTTTGTGCCTCCTCTTTGGTCACGTGGTTCAGATGACCTTTCCTATGGTTATTGTTGGGATTGAAGTTGTTTCGCTTGGGCGCTGAATTATTGTTGCCGTTGTTCGGCTTTGGTGCTGAGCTTCTTGGCTTGGGACACTGCTGGGCATAGTGTCCTTCTTCTCCACAGGCGTAACAAGTAACACCTGGGCGATAGGTGAACTCCTTGTCCCTAGCATGAAAATTCCTTGTTGGGCGTGAGACGTTGGATGATGATTTGTGCGTCCCACCCTTCTGAAAATTGGTCTTACTCCGGTGATTGCGAGCATGGTTAGTCTGGTCCCTCTTTCGCTTGCGGATATCATCGAAACTGCGTCTTTCATTTTCCAGAGTAATGGCTTTATCCACCAGCGTCTTAAAATCTAGGAAAGTGTGTATGACCAGTTGGCATTTAAGCGCGGGAGCTAGGCCATCAAGGAACTTCTCCATTTTCTTGCTTTCAGTCATACGCTCTTCGTTGGCGTAGTGGGATAGCAGAGTAAATTGGCTGTTGTAATCTGACACTGTCATGTTCCTTTGCTTGAGGTCATCGAACTCTCTTTTCTTGATTTTCATAATACTCTTAGGAATATGCGCGCCACGGAAACCTTCCTTGAAATCATCCCATGTTATATCATTTTCGTTGGGATGCATGTGCAGAAAATTTTCCCACCAGGATGCGGCTGCTCCCGTGAGATAATGCGGTGCGTACAGTACCTTTTCTGGGTCTGAGCATTTTGCAATAATTAACTTTCTCTCCATATCGCGAAGCCAGTCTTCGGCCTCAAGTGGCTTGTCAGTATGAGAAAATGTTGGGGGACGTGTCTTCTGTAGCTCAGATAGCTTGGAATGCTGCGGATACTGCCCATGGTGATTTCCCATGTTAATGACTTGGTTCATCATTTCCCGATGTTGTTGCTGACTCTGTTCATAAAGGCGACACATTTGGGAAAGTGCCGTTTCACTGTCCTGTTGACTTGTCTGACCTCGAGTAAAATAGTTGCCTGATTGAGTATTATAGTGTTGACTTGACTGCCCTTGTGCAAAGTTGTTGTCCGGTTGGTTGCCATAATCTTCCTCTGGTGGAGTGGGCATGGAGCGAGTCCAAGGACGAGACATTTTTCACTCTGGGATGTATTTATAACACCATAAGAAAAAAAAATGGAAGGGTTGCCAAGATAAAACCCAAAATGCACGAGGTCGACAAATAAATTTTTTAAAACCAAGATACTCAAGGGAAAACAAATTGATTTGCGCATAGAGAAGGACTGCATCATTACGCATCTTACACGTGGCGATAATTATACAATACATCACTCAGGATATGCGTACATAATCCTGACATGTTATTTAGGCTAGTGCACTTCTCCAGATCCTACATGATGCGCATACAAGCTACTTCTCACAACCTCTTACATGGCGATGCAACGCATGGCGGCTACGCGTACTCAGTCGGAGATGTTGACGACGTCCTTGGCCCTGCCAAGGGTGAGGCGTAGCGAAGCCGGGGACTCGACTTCCTCGCTGATAGGCTCCATGTGAGTAGTACTGCGCCGAGTAGATGGAGCGGGTGCCAGGGGCGGAACGACACGGATTGGAGTTGGTGCGAGTGGCGGAGCAGTGCGCGCTGGAGTGGGCGCAATGACCTGGTTGAACTCCTCGGTGGTAGGCAGGCGACGAGCAGAAGCATGGGATGCAGAGGACGAGACGAAAGTCAGTGGCGGTGCGGTGGGCAGGAGCTCCCTCCTGTTGGCGGCACAACCGTGGACTGAGTCCATGCGGGCGGCCACAAAGTCATCCACCAAGTTGTCGAAGGCTGCCTCCAAGGCCCGGAGATACTCAATAAGCATCTCAAAAGCATCGTCCCGTTCTCCTCTGTGGCAGGAGAATGCGTAGTGACAGGTGTAGGGCACATGGCAAGGTAGATAGCGGTAGCGACGAGCCTTCATCGCGGGAAGGACATCCCTAAGACGAGCTATCGCCTCGCGGGCTGCCATCTGGATGGCATGCTTCTCCGAAGGCATGGCTCTCCCCAAGAATCGGAAGCTGCGTAGATCACCACGCCCTCCCTTGAACTGTACTGCGGCCTGGTGCATAGTCAGACTGTCGTTGACTCTGTGCTGACAGAGAGTGATGACTGGGCGCACAGACGGCCCCATCGCGACCTGAACGACGAAGGAGAGAAGCTTGACGAACCCATCGGGTACGTTGGCGAAGGTCTGAGACTCGCAGCTACGGTCGGCCATCTACAAAAGTAGGCAAAAATCCTGAATGGTCAGGTCATAAATATATGCTGACTGTCAGAAAAATGACTACTATTGTAAAGACATGAATAAGCTCTATCATGCTCATAACCGATTAGCGATCGCACCTAGTGGCTTCCTACAGTCAGCCTGGCTCTGGTACCAAGCTTGTCACGACCGGTTTTCCCAATAAAAATATTTATTGAGAAACCAATCTTTAGAACCCAGTTTGAGATAAAACCTCCTCACTGGCAGACAAACTTTTGATACAATAAGCCAGTAGCATAAATATATTACAGGGTTGAGCTGACGATGCTCAACAATTTATTACAAGTGTGCCAATAATTATACATAAAGGCGAATAATGACACAAGGGAGTGGTGGCATACTACTGACTCGCAAATATGGTAGAGGTGGAGTAATACAGTGGGAAGGGGTTATGGGATTCTCAAACTAACATCCCATCGAGCGTCGAGGTGAAGCTCGAAGAATTTATTAGGGTAGCGGAAGCGGATATGAAACAGTGACCAACTCCAAGGTTGCACGAGACTGACTGGGACTCCTCTAGGCGTCGGATTCGCTATCGAACTCTTCATCCATGAGATCACCTTCGATAGCATCTGGCCAAATCAACAAGCCAGTGAGTACTTTGAAAGTACTCGCAAGACAGTTCGGACGTAAGATATAACAAATGCCAACATGAGATACATGGATAAATAACCAGTACGATCAGACATAGAAGTGATAATGCTGGGTGCCAAACGAGTGTCTGAAAGACTCCTCGAGCGGAAAATGCGGAATAATAATACTGGTGCCAAACGAGTGTCTGAAAGACTCCTCGAGCGGAAAATGCGGAATAATAATACTGGTGCCAAACGAGTGTCTGAAAGACTCCTCGAGCGGAAAATGCGGAATAATAATACTGGTGCCAAATGAGTGTCTGAAAGACTCCTCGAGCGGAAAATGCGGAATAGTAATGCCACAATCGGGCGTCTGAGCGACACCACATAAAGGGCTATAAAAGAAATGCCACAGTCGGGCGTCTGAGCGACACCACATAAAGGGCTTTAAAAGAAATGCCACAGTCGGGCGTCTGAGCGACACCACATAAAGGGCTTTAAAAGAAATGCCACAGTCGGGCGTCTGAGCGACACCACATAAAGGGCTTTAAAAGAAATGCCACAGTCGGGCGTCTGAGCGACACCACATGAAGGGCTTTTAACTGATAAGGAAATAATATACTCATCATAAGTATAATCAACTCATGGAATCAAACGGGTTAGTCCATCCACAAGAATAAACATTTAACCGGACTTAGAGCTCATACGTCCCACCGGGAAAGCTGTCACCAAACTGGCACATGACTGTTAGCAGGGAGCTTGGAAATAGATAAGATGATTTAAGGATATAGAGCTCTGCAGAGTTTGTACCAAAAATTTCCCACAGTCGATGGATTTCCGTAGTCCCTAGGACTAGTTCCGTTACGGTATTTCAGAAGAAAACACGGCAATCTAGTACACACCCATCCAACTCTTCGATGCCAGGAATCACCCTCAACATCGTCCAAGAAAAACTATTGAGACGGGGAGATCACAATCTAGAATAGCATGGGATCGAATTTATATACGCGCGCTCTAAGGGGTGCCCCCCTCTCGGTCCCAACCGGAAACACCCATGCCCCCTGACCGGATGCCTGGCTTTAATCCAGGGCCATGGAACCAGCATCCCGGCCTCTCCTTTTTGGTGTGTACCAAGAAAGCGGTTTGCGACTTACTAAACCATATCCCTTTCGGGAAACATGTGGTAGTACAGGGAAAGGGAATGGATATGAACCAACCGATACGGGTTGGTGCTGAAGATAACTTACATGGCCTAAGACTGGCATGCTACAACACTGCCATCTTACCCATCTTCATGCCAACACCTGGCCTTACATACTCACGTCCCTCGACGTGTGAAATCATCGGGCTTACTTGCTCCAACAATGCATAATGAACGGTTCATCTGTATGCTCCACGCATGCCATGAAACTATCTACATGCAACCATGCCAATACACTCATCATATCAAAAGTTCGAACATGCTTGCCTGGTTCAGAGTAGTCGGAGCCTAGCTCGGTGAAGTTCGCGGTCTCGTCACCTCCGTCGGTATCTACGGTACATAGAAAACATACGCGCTAACGTGAATACCGAGAGGTGCAGCAAAAGTATTGCAAATATTTTTCAAATAAATCTGATAAAAAACTAGACAAAATTTTGAAGAGAACAGAAAAAGAATCAATCAAAAATATGCTTCTGATAAAAAGTTATAAGGGTTTTTGCCCAGGGACTCATCTGTAATGAAACAGAAACTTTCCAGGGTTTTTATTATAAAAACAGAAAACGGTTCGATAGGAAATGCGCAAGTGCAACGGAGAAAGCGTATTTTGCCCGAAGGCGTTTTCAGAAAACGATTCGAATAGAAAAGACAGAGAAGCTGACGGCGGGTCCCATCTGTCAGGTTTAAAATTTAAAAGAGGCGGGTCGGGGCTCGCTGGTGCCCGAGGGCCGCGGTGGTCGCCGGCGGCGATCCACGGCGAGGCAGAGAGATCGGAGGTTACCTCCGTGCTCAGGGTGCCATTCCGCGTTGGATGGTGGTCGAGGTGGTCGCCGGGAAGCACCACGTCGGTGGTGGCCCCTGCTCCGGCGGACGGCGGTTCGGGCGTGGTTGGAGGTCGCCGGAGAGAGCTGCACTGATCAAATTGAGGAGGGGGTTAAGAATCTGGTAGCTAGAGAGGGAGATGGACGGAGTTTGGGCGCCGGAGACGGCCTCACCGGAGTGAATCGAGCTGGAGGCCGAGGCGGAGCGGGGTGGCCGGAGTCGGGGGAGGAGACCTCCTCGAGGTCCTCCCAGTGACCTGGCAGGGCGTTGGTGGAGTGCAGGGGTGGTGCGTGCTCGCGGGAGGGCTCGGGGTCTCCTTTTATAGGCGATCCGAGGCGGTGGCCGAGAACGGCGTTCTCCGGCGAGTGATTACGGTGGTGCAGTGCTTGGTCGGGGGAGTTTAGTAGTTGAGCACCGTCGTGGAGGTTCGCGGAGTCCATTTTGGAGCCAACGGTGTTGGTTTAAGCTTGCTGAGGTGGAGCTCGATGGAACGGGACGGCGCGGGTCCATCGGCGGCAGAGAGCACGCTCTGTGCGTGCCGCGCCACGACGGCTGTGCTGCATGCGTGCGCTGGCGTGGAGGTGGACACGCGGAGCCATCAGCGGGGCTGTGCGGCGCGGAACGGCGTTGAGCCGCCGTTCTGCTCCCTGTTGTCTGCCACGGCGGTTCAGCCGCCGCGGGACACGCCGGCGCGGTCGGGTCAGAGCGCCACCGACGCCAGGAAGGAGCCAAGCACGCGTGCGGGGCTCTGGACACGTAGACCAGGTGGCGAGCAACGTGCCAAGGGCACTGTTTGCACGTGACTGAAGATGATCTGAAGAAATCAACACTGAAGACTGAAATTGCTGAATGTGTTTGAACAGTGCATGCAAGTTGTTCGACAGAATGATCCAGGCATGTAGGGATTTTTCCTTGGGCTGATTTTTGGTGGAGTGGCTTCTCATTGCTCTAGTAGGCTGCCTGATTTTTGGTGGAATTTTTGGAGAAGTGTAGATATGAATTTCACCAAATTTGACAAATCTGGTCCAAACTTGCAGGGAGTGTAAGTTGAAAATTTTGAAAAGAAGATGAGTGGATCAAGATGGTTCTGGGTTGTAGGTGCAAAGGACTAGCCAGTAGAGTTGGTTTGAAGTCAAATCTCAAATGGAAAAGGGTACTTGCTTTGAAAATCCATCAGGCTCAAAATAATTTACAGAAAATATTTGAGAGATAAAATAAAATCCAAAACTTGTTTGGATGAGTTGGGATAGGGAATTTGAGTTGTTGACAAGGAGGGGTGAAGATGTTGGAGTGGTATTGCCTCATGGGCAAGGTGCAAGGTCATGGATGGTTTTCAATAGAATGAAAATCCCAAATCTTTTTCATAGAGTTTTTCTTAAAAAGAAAATTCCAATAAAAATCTGAGAAGGGAAACAATAGAGAGAAGGAGTTTTTAAGAAGGTCTAACCCAGGGCTTGAAGGAGAAAACAGAAAAACCCTAGTCAAGGAAAAGGAAATTTTAAGAAGGTTGTTTTACTGAAAGCCTCAAGTTTCAAGGAAAATCCAGCAAGGATTTTGCAAAAACCCAAAATGAAATTTTTGGAGTGTCACATCTTTCCCCCGCTTTGGAGCTATGGCTCCCGGGTCGTCAGAGGCGGCCCTTTTCTTCCCCTTTGGAGAGGAGTTGTCGATTCCCCCCTTTGGGATGGCCTCTTTCGAAGAGGCCGCGGTTTCCTTGTCCGCCCCTTCATTTTCCTCCCGAGGCGCCACCTCCAACATCCTGACTAGCATAGGATCTAGCCTGGTCTCGGGAAGGGGAGCCGGACACCGGATCAGCTTCGCCTTCGCTATCCACTCCTGCGTAAAAAGGAGAAGTACTGTTAAAAAATAAGTCAATTGTACGGATAGAACGTCCGGGCGCAAGGTCACCTACTTCTGTATCCGGGCGGTTGCGGCTTAAACCAGCATCCTCGGTCAAATCCGGACTCACTCCTTGTGGTCCGAAGAACAGTCTATACATCTCCGTAGGCGTCATGCCCATGAGATTTAGGAGAACTCGTGGCCCCTCTGAGTTGAACTCCCACAAGCGGAGGGGGCGACGTTGGCCGGGCAGTATCCGGCGAATCAGCATAACTTGCATCACCTTGACCAGGTTGAGGTCTCCTTTTAGGAGATCCTTTATGCGGCCCTGCAACAGGGGAACGTCTTTGGGCAAGCCCCGATCTAACCCTGTGTTGATCCACGATGTTAAACGTGGTGGGGGGGCCGAGCGAAAGGTGGGAGGCGCTACCCAAGTGGTGCCCCGAGGAGAGGTGATGTAGAACCACTCCTGTTGCCATAAGCCGAGCTCCTCTTGAAAAGTGCCCTTGGGCCATGGAGCATCGGTATTCCTTTTTATAACAGCACCTCCGCACTCTATGTGACACCCCTCGATTATCTTCGGTTCTATCTTGAAGGTCTTGAGCCATAATCCGAAGTGAGGAGTGATATGGAGGAACGCTTCACACACAACAATGAAGGAGGAGATATGGAGGATGGACTCCGGAGCTAGGTCATGGAATTCCAGCCCATAATAAAACATCAGCCCCCTTACAAAAGGATCCGTCGGGAAGCCTAATCCCCGAAGGAAGTGGGAGATGAATACTACGCTCTCACCAGGCTGAGGGCTTGGGATCGCTTGTCCTTGAGCAGGCAACCTGTGCGGGATCTCGCTGGTCAGGAACCTAGCCTCCCTCAACCTTGATACGTCCTCCTCCGTAACGGAGGAGGGCATCCATTGGCCTTGAAGGCCAGAGCCGGACATTGTCGATGGTCCGGTGCGCCTAGAATCTAAAAGCCTGGGGTGTTGGAACTCAAGGCTATGGGCGAGCTTGTTTTGAGAACACAAGAGGGGAGCAAGGTCTCGGTCTCTTTATAAGAGGCAGAATATCAAGAGCCCTCCCCGTAACCGTCTTGGACTAGCCTTTAATCAAGGCAGGACGTGCTTAACGGGCACGGTTGGGTTACCCACGTCCGTATTGATGAGAATCCCATTAAAGGGGGCACACGGTCTCTGCTTCGACAAGACGTGCCAAGGAAGCCGCCTCGTTGAACGTGCTGCGGTGGAACAACAAAATATAATCCATACAGAAGGCTTGGTCGCAGTGTTATGACGCACTGCGGAATACATCAGCAGATTTGATTTGTGTTTGTATTATTCTCTATATGGCAATACGTGGAAACTTGTTTTGCAGAGCCGGACACTATTTTTTGGTGTTTATTATCTTCTTGAAGAATTTGGAGGAGGAACCCGCCTTGCAATGCCGAAGACAATTTGCGCGCCGGACTCATCGTCATTGAAGCCTGGTTCAGGGGCTACTGAGGGAGTCCTGGATTAGGGGGTGTTCGGATAGCCGAACTATATCTTCAGCCGGACTCCAGGACTATGAAGATACAAGATTGAAGACTTCGTCCCGTGTCCGGAAGGTTCTTTCCTTGGCGTAGAAGGCAAGCTAGGCGTGCGGATATTCAAGATCTCCTACCAATGTAACCGACTCTGTGTAACCCTAACCCTATCCTGTGCCTATATAAACCGGAGGGTTGTAGTCCGTAGGAAGAACACATCATAACCATCATCATACCTATAGGCTAGCTTCTAGGGTTTAGCCTCCTTGATCTCGTGGTAGATCTACTCTTGTACTACCCATATCATCAATATTAATCTAGTAGGAGTAGGGTTTTACCTCCATCGAGAGGGCCCGAACCTGGGTAAAATAAAGTGTCCCTTGTCTCCTGTTACCATCCGACCTTGACGCACAGATCGGGACCCCCTACCCGAGATCCGCCGGTTTTGACACCGACACTTTCCCTTACGATGCTGACCATTATTCTGCGTGTTGGTGTTAGCCACAAATTCCAAACTACTATCAACCTTGCGCTTACCATTGCCCCCCTGATTCGCGGGGTTATGCTGCTGCCCTTTGGTGTTGCTACTCTTCTTTCCCTTACCTGGCATTTCCTCATCAGACTCGAGGCCCTTGGTACTATCAGAGTCGGCATACTTGACCAGAGCCGCGATGAGCTCCCCCATGTCACTGCAGTGGCATTTGAGCCGCCCCAGCTTCTGCTTAAGGGGCATAAAACGGCAGTTTTTCTCCAACATTAGAACTGCTGAACTGGTGTTGATACCATCTGATGAGTGCAGGATGCCTGAGACCTGGCGCACCCAATGGGTTGTTGAATCACCCTCTTCTTGGACACAGGAGTCCAAATCCACAATTGACATAGGCTACTTGCACATGTATTTAAAATTCTTGATAAACCGGGCTTTTAACTCGGCCCATGATCCAATGGAGTTGGCTGGCAACCCTTTCAACCAAGTACGAGTCATTCCATCCAACATCATAGTGAAATAATTAGCACATGCAGCATCACAAACATCCAACAGCTCAATTGCCATCCCATAACTTTCAACCCAAGCTTCAGGGGGCTGATCTACCGTGTAGTTAGGCACCTTACGAGGGACCTTGAAATCCTTGGGCAAACGCACGTTACGTAGAGCCGGCACTAAACATGGTACACCCAAGGTTCTGGAGGTCACACTTGTCTCCACCGAAGTTGTCGGATAACCCGGAGAATGTTGATCAGCCACTTGCTAAGCCGCCAGCTCAGCCTCTCGACGTGCTCTGCCCTGATCCACCAAAGCCTGAGCATTAGCACCATTACGCGCCGGGTCATGTCCATGAGGCTGGTTACGGCGCTTGTCACTGCTTGAGACTACTGGTGAATCGATGTGCCTGCTATAACTCCGACTCGGGCGAGGGGTTGAGTGAATCCTCTCACGGTTATAAGAATAAGCCTCCTTCTGGACCAATGTTGTCTGAAGAAGCTCTCTAGCCCTCTGTGTTTCTGTCGTAGTTGGAGACTCGCCTTCAACTGGGAGAGCCGCCAATCGTGTCACCGCAACGATCATATTATCCAAAGGGTTAGAATAATGACCCGGTGGCATCAGCACATGCTGCAGTAGGGTAGTATTCAAACGAGGTGGATCTGTCATTCACAGCTGAGCCGGTGCTCCAGCCCCAGGTGTTGCCACCACCCGGTTCACCTCCGGCGGGTTACTGGTCCCCGCTCCAAGCGTATTGAAGAGGTTTCTCGCATCATAAATGGGGGGGGCAAACGACTCTGGTGCCTCCTCCTCATGATCTCGTTTGAAGCGTTCTGATCCAATGTGAGCCGAAAGGAATCCGCCTGAATCCGCTATACCTGGGTGTCCAAAATAGCCTGCTCCGCAGTCATCCTAGCGTTCTCAGCCGCCAGCTCTTCCTTGGCTTGAGCTATCTCATCTCGCAGCTTAGCCACATCTACCTTATGTTGTTCTTGGTTGTCTAGGGTTACCTCTATCCCCATCAAAGTCGCCAGAGCCTCCAACAGCTCTGTTAAAACTTGAGCTGGCGGGCGCGTTCAGCCGCCAGCACCAGCCGCCACCGCATCCACTAAGTTACAGGTTATAGCCACGGCAGTCGTTGAACCAAGCACCGGCTGTGTACCGGCCATGAAGATCGCCACCCTGTTCGGCGGCTCATAGGGGTCCGGAATACTGTCACCATCGGAACAGCCCCCATGCCGGCCGTCTTGCAGCTGATACATTGAATTAGTCTCGTCTATGGACGATTCACCATCGGAGTAGATGGCCGTCTCACCGCCAGACACAGATCCTTCTTCAAATTCCGCCCCATGGATAAATCCAACGAAGGCGCGCTTCATAGCGAGCTGAACCCGGGCGGGTCATGCACGCTGAGTTGTCTCGATGATGTCAATGCAGATGTCCGGCTCAGGGCCCGGTTCGCTGAACTTGCCGATGAAGACGTGGATTCCGTCGAAGGGGACCCGGTACCCGTACTCGATTGAGCCGGCCTCGGGGCCTCAGCCTGCATCTTCTATGTAGAGCTTGCCGCGATGACTCTTGGTCATCCGACCCATAGTGTATCCCTTGATCCCTTCAAAGCTTCCCTTCAAGAACTCGAAACCACTGTGCGATGGCCCCACAGTGGGTGCCAACTGTCGTGAAATTGTCACGGCAGATGTCCTAGCAGAAGGACTTAGTCGTGGAGCCATCGCAACTAGGTTAGCTTAAAGGGGTTAAATGGGACAAAGGACACAGAGAGTTTATACTGGTTTGGCCCCTTGCGGTGAAGGTAAAGGCCTAATCCAGTTTGAGGTGGTATTGCTTAGGTTTCGATTACTAGGGAGCGAATACGCTTGACCTAGCTTTCGATCTCTTGTTTCTTGCCCTAGACCGCCGCCGGGTCGTCCCTTTATATACACAAGTTGACGCCCAGCGGCTCATGGAGTCCCGGCCGGCTCATACACAACATGTCCGGCTCGGTGACTAATTTATACATGCCTTACAATACAAGTCATACATATATGGCGGTTTACACCTGTTGGGCCTTAAGTCGCCTTTGGGTTTTGGGCCTTCAGTAATCCTGCTTCGTGAACCGCCATCATCACCATCTTCATGGGCTTTGTCATAACAAACCACCAGCGGTATAACCCGGCCCCTCCTGGGCGGGTCATACCCAATAGTTATATCCCCAACAGCTGGTGGATCCCTACTGTTTGGTGGAGAAATCATTTTTTTTGCCTGTAATAAGGAGGCACTTCCTTGCGTGCGAAGATGTTGCTGGTGGGTCCCAACTATTAGGGGAGGAAACATTGTTTCCGCATAATAAGAGGCACTTTCTTGCCTGCAAAGATGTAGCTGATGGGTCCCATCTATCAGGGGGAGGAATTAGTTTTTCGCGTAATAAGGAGGTAGTTGCATGTGTGTGTCCATGGACCTGGTGCGTCCTGATGACCCACAAGTATAGGGGATCAATCGTAGTCCTTTCAATAAGTAAGAGTGTCGAACCCAATGAGGAGCAAAAGGAAATGATAAGCGGTTTTCAGTAAGGTATTCTCTGCAAGCACTGAAATTGTAGGTAATAGATAGTTTGGTGATAAGATAATTGGTAACGAGCAGCAAGTAACAAAAGTAAATAAAGTGCAGCAAGATGGCCCAATCCTTTTTGTAGCAAAGGACAAGCCTGGACAAACTCTTATATAGAGAAAAGCGCTCCCGAGGACACATGGGAATTATCGTCAAGCTAGTTTTCATCACGTTCATATGATTCGCATTCGGTACTTTGATAATTTGATATGTGGGTGGACCGGTGCTTGGGTGTTGTCCTTACTTGAACAAGCATCCCACTTATGATTAACCTCTATTGCAAGCATCCGCAACTACAACAAAAGTATTAAGGTAAACCTAACCATAGCATGAAACATATGGATCCAAATCAGCCCCTTACGAAGCAACGCATAAACTAGGGTTTAAGCTTCTATCACTCTAGCAACCCATCATCTACTTATTACTTCCCAATGCCTTCCTCTAGCCCCAAATAATGGTGAAGTGTTATGTAGTCGACGTTCACATAACACCACTAAAGGATAGACAACATACATCTCATCAAAATATCGAACGAATACCAAATTCACATGACTACTAATAGCAAGACTTCTCCCATGTCCTCAGGAACAAACGTAACTAATCATGAAGCATATTCATGTTCATAATCAGAGGGGTATTAATATGCATAAAGGATCTGAACATATGATCTTCCACCAAATAAACCAACTAGCATCAACTACAAGGAGTAATCAACACTACTAGCAACCTACAGGTACCAATCCCGGACTTGGAGACAAGAATTGGATACAAGAGATGAACTAGGGTTTGAGAGGAGATGGTGCTGGTGAAGATGTTGATGGGGATTGCCCTCTCCTGATGAGAGGAGCGTTGGTCATGACGATGGCGATGATTTCTCCCTCCCGGAGGGAAGTGTCCCCGGCAGAACAGCTCTGCCGGAGCCCTAGATTGGTTCCGCCAAGGTTCCGCCTCGTGGCGGCGGAGTCTCGTCCCTAAAGCTTGCTTATGATTTTTCTTCGGACGAAAGACTTCATATACCAGAAGATGGGCACCGAAGGGCCAACAGGGGGCCCACGAGGCAGGGGGCGCGCCCAGGGGGATAGGGCACGCCCCCACCCTCATGGCCAGGTGGGGCCCCCTGATGTACTTCTTCCGCTCAATATTTTTTACTATTTCCAAAAATAACTTTCGTGGAGTTTCGGGACTTTTGGAGTTGTGCAGAATAGGTCTCTAATATTTCCTCCTTTTCCAGCCCAGAATTCCTGCTGCCGGCATTCTCCCTCCTTATGTAAACCTTGTAAAATAAGAGAGAATAGGCATAAGTATTGTGACAAAATGTGTAATAACAGCCCATAATGCAATAAATATCGATATAAAAGCATGATGCAAAATCGACGTATCAACTCCCCCAAGCATAGACCTCGCTTGTCCTCAAGCGAAAGCCGATAACGATAAATATGTCCACATGTATAGAGGTAGAGGTGTCGATAAAACAAAATACGGACATGAGGGCATCATGATCATTCTCATAACAGCAACATATATGGATATTGTCATATGATTTCTTATGCTCAAGTAATAATCTATTCACAAGGCAAAGTATGAATCAGAAACTTTATTGAGAACCAACAAACTGTAATCTCTGTCATTGAAGCAATTGCAATTTATCATAACATCAGAAAGAGTCTATGTCAGAGCTATATAGCAAGTCCACATACTCAACTATCATTTAGTATTTCATAATTGCTAACACTCACGCAATACTTGTGGTTACGAAGTTTCAACCGGACACACAGAAAGATAGCGGCTTATAGTTTCGCCTCCCAGCCTTTTACCTCAGGGGTAATGTCAACAATAATAGTTCATGCTAACCTACATCCAATTAGATATATCTATCAGGATCTTTCCAACACCCTGTGCTTGCCAAAGGATAAAGTGTAAAAAGGAAAGGTGAAGATCACCATGACTCTTGCATAAGGTAGAGTATAATAGTAACAGATAGGCCCTTCGCAGAGGGAATCAGAGGTTGCCATGCGCTTTTAGGGTTGGATGCACAAAATCTTAATGTGAAAGAACGTCACTTTATATTGCCACTTGTGATATGAACCTTTATTATGCAGTCCGTCGCTTTTATTTCTTCCACATCACAAGATCGTATAAAGCTTATTTCCTCCACACCAATCAATCATACATATGTAGAGAGCATTTTTATTGCTTGCACCGATGACAACTTACTTGAAGGATCTTACTCAATCCATAGGTAGATATGGTGGACTCTCATGGCAAAACTGGTTTAAGGGTATTTGGAAGCACAAGTAGTATCTCTACTGTGTTCAAAGAATTTGGCTAGCATGAGGGGGAAAGGCAAGCTCAACATGTTGGATGATCCATGACAATATACTTTATCACAGATATAAGAAAACATAACCCATTACGTTGTCTTCCTTGTCCAACATCAATTCTTTAGCATGTCATATTTTAATGAGTGCTCCCAATCATAAAAGATGTCGAAGATAGTATATTTATATGTGAAACCTCTCTTTCTTTATTACTTCCTATTATTGCAATGATGACCAAAGCTATGTTTGTCAACTCTCAACAATTTTTAATCATCATACTCTTGCTATGCGAAGTCATTACTATCCATAAAATCAATATGATCTCTATGTTTCTTTTTATTCTTTTCTCTTTTCTTTTATTCACTCAAGATCATAGCAAAATAATCAAGCCCTTGACTTAACACTAATCTTTATTATATAGATAGCTCACAGACTCGATTACATAGAAATATCATAAAGCAAAACTCAAAACTAGATCATACCAAAACTTTTATTCTACTAGATCAAGATACTACTAAAAGGATCGAACTAAGAAAAACAGTAAAGATAGGAGATATGGTTGTGATACGATACCGGGGCACCTCCCCCATGCTTGGCAGTCGCCAAGGGGAGTGCCCATACCCTTGTGATTATGTCTCCTTTTTCGGTGATGGTGTAATATTCTTGGCGATGATGCCCCTCAGGATACGATTCTCCTCCTCGAGCTTATTGACTTGCTGCTTGAGGTCCATTATTTCCTTACGGAGCTTTCCTATAACGGCTAAAGCTCCTTGCACCCAAGGGTGTTGCATATATGCGGGAGAACAAGTGACACTCCTCTTCATATTTTCATAAGAAAGAAATCTAACATTGGAAGGGATAACCGAGTTTGGAATAGCTGAGCTCTGTAGTTCCCCCATCATGAATCCAGCTCGGAAGCGCGAAGTGACTTCTTGATCCTCCTCCATGGCATCTATCCTCATCAAATTAGCCTCCATCTCTTCCTCCGTTGCTGGCCCAAAGTGGTCAGCATCGCTGTTTGTCCTTGATCTCGATGCTGGATGAGACACCCGGCTCTCCCCGGCTGACTCTTGAGAAGACATCTTGCTCTAATTTGCAGCAGCAACAACTCGAAATGAAAATAGAGGATATTTGTGTGATACAGGAGTCAAAACCTTCGCGAGATTATATAATGAATTTTTACCGACCAAATGTCAGGACCGGATTTTCGGGATATAATTTCCCGGAAATGGCCCTTGTGCTCACCAGCCCTAGGATTTCTGTTAGCTGATGAGTCACCAACTTGATACAGAAACTCCAAGCAAAATACAGGATATGTGGTACAAGACCATTCTGGTCTATGAGTACAACAAATGGTTTCTAGTGGTTGATGGCGGAAGCGGTCTGCGGATCATCAGCGTCTATGGGACTCCATTTCCCACAGGAACAGCTGACCTAGATAACTCCTATCTTCGCGAGGCTGCTATCACCATTGCGTAGGTTCTGGGGCTGTCATCGCAATACTCCTTTCCACGCAAGAAATCTGGCCAAGACAATAGCCAGGGACAAGCCAGTGAGTACTTTGAATGTACTCGCAAACATTATGAACACAGGTATAATATAGCCACTGATAATCATGCTCTGAAATACTCTATGGTCGCAACATCTGTTAGAAAAAAATCATGATGCAAGCAGGTCATTTATGTTATATCCGACTATGCAATCAGAGAGCAGAAATAGAATGCACCGATCGGGTGTCTGAAGCGACGCCTCGAAAGGGTAGTAATATAAAGCATGCCTCGGTCGGGCGTCTGATGCGACACCACATAAAGGGCTTATATATAAAAGATATAACAAGCATGCCACAGTCGTGCGTCTGTGCGACACCACATAAAGGGCTTATAAGTAATTGAAATAACAAGCATGCCATGGTCGGGCGTCTGTGCGACACCACATAAAGGGCTTGTACATAAAAGATATAACAAGCATGCCACAGTCGGGCGTCTGTGCGACACCACATAAAGGGCTTATAAGTAATTGAAATAACAAGCATGCCACAGTCGGGCCTGTGCGACACCACATAAAGGGCTTGTACATAAAAGATATAACAAGCATGCCACAGTCGGGCGTCTGTGCGACACCACATAAAGGGCTTATACAAGAATAATCACAGTGAATATCCAGGAGGTAGAACCGTCCCAGGGATACTCAACAATTCAAATAGCATAAATGGTTAGTCCATAAAAATAATCATAATCATCATACATCATAGGTCATAATCAATGCTCTGGTTTAGTGGTTTTTCCTCCGAAGACCGACACTAAGACCGACACTTGACCCATCCCAGACAGTAGTCCTTAAGCATGGACACGGCTATTCGAATAGGCTTAATCTCTGCAGAGGGTGTACTCTTTACCCACTAGTAAACGGATTCCTTTAGTTCATCGGGTCTAATCCCGTCCACGGTCTTTCGTTTGAGAACACACCTGACCGCACACACCAGCCTAACTTACCGGTGTCTGGAATCACCCTTGACACCTGTTAAGCAAACTCTAAGTGGGGAGGCTACAACCTCGACTAGCATGGGATCACAAAATTTATACCGTGCGCAAACTAGGGGAGCTACCCCTTCAGCTACAACCGAAACACCCATGCCCCCGGACCAGGTGGCATGCCTACCGGATGCAGCCGGTATCTTCCACCATGGCCTCTCTGTACGATGTGTGCTGGGAAAGGGGTTGACAACTTACTGAACCGTACCCTGCCTATGGCAGGGACAAGTGGTAGTACGAAACAAGTATGGGGGTTACCGGAACAAGACTCGATCTATGGTCGACTCAGGAGGCTTAGGTATTCCCTACATGATTAGCATAACAAATATATTTCAATCCAGCGGACAGAATCGCCACTCAGCATACCTCATCATGCCATACCGGACACAACTGTCTCGACGAGGAAATGGAGACAAGCATCGTGTCTACCCAAGACAAAGGCTTTCCCGGTTTCCTTCCGGTAGGCATGGAGGCTATATGAGGGTGACTGCTATCACAATATATCCAAGTTCAAAAGCATGAAATCATCGATATGCACTTATGAGTAGGATCATATCATCCCAATAAATAACGGAACTTCCGAGGCAAGGTAGGGTTGTAACCGAATCAAACAACACACGACAGTATTATGCCAGGGTTCAGAATGCTTGCCTTCAAGGTGTGGAGAGGTGAGCTGCTCTCCAAAACTTTTGAAAGTTATATCTCCCCTCCAATTCCTATTTTCAAACATATTCAAATAACACATATTTCAAAAACAGTACAAAAATTTGTCCTGGTTATTTTTGAAATAAATCTTAAAATAAACTAGGTGGAATTTTAGGGAGGTAGGAAAAAGAATCAATCCATTTGGAGTTTTATTCAAAAAGATATAGCCAGTCAAAGTTGCAGTCAAACTCTGTTTTTAAAAATAAAACAGAAAAAGAAAACATTTCAAATACGCATACGCTTTTGGGCAGAGAAAACTTACTTTGGGTTTTGCGCTACCACTTAAAACACGTGGAGGCGGGGCTAGGTCACTGACGGTGGGTCCCTTGGGCCCACTGGTCAGGTTTGACCAGACGTCCCCCGCCTTCCCTCTCTTTGGCCGAACGGGAGCGGAGCTCCGGCGATCTTCGCCGGCGGACGGCGGCTACTCGAGGGCATCCGAGGGCAGGGATGGATCCGCCAGCCCAAGGCGGTCCTCCCGGTAGTCGCTAGGCTGGTGGGGGTGGAGGGGGTCGCCAGCGGCAAGCTTCGCGGCGGAGATGGTTTCGGGCACGATTGGGGATTTGGGCTATGGCGGCTCTAGGTCACGTTTGAGAGGCTGGGCAGCTCCGCACGATCAAGTGGAGTCGAACGATGGTGCTGGAAGAGTGGGGGAAGCTCTGCTGGCGATGCACGGCACCGGAGCATGGTGGCGGCCGCACTGATCGGAGACGGGGAAGAAGACTTCCCCCGGACGATTTGCTGGCTGTGGGGGCTCCATGGAGATGGCCTAAGGCTGCCTGAGTGACTGGACGGGCTCGGGAACCCTTCTTATAGGCAATCGAGGTCGGTTGTGCGGCGGCTGTGGATAGGATCGACGGTGAACCGCCGTTCTGTAATTGTAGGGCGACGTGGAGCTGGCCAGCGCATTCCGACGAGCTCCATACTGCTCAAGGGACGAGCTGGCGTGCATGTATGGCTTGGGCGGTGCTGCCACGGCCGGGGCCTGCTGCGGCCGTCAGCTAGCCGCCACGGCCGGGGCCTGCTGCGGCCGTCAGCTAGCCGCCACGGCCGACCTGACGGCGGCGCTGTGGGGGTGCAGAGGTGGTCGGGGTGGCTCTGCGTTGTAGGAGGAGACGGGGCGCGCTGGCTGCGGTTGGCCAAGGACCAGAACGGGCGTGGGGTGGGCGGTAGCGAGACGCGGCGTCTCGGTGCACGCGCGTGCAAAACGTGCGCTCTGGGCGCACCCAGAGCACGCACGCTAGCTGCTCGACGAAATGCCAATGCATACCACAGGGCTTGGGTGAGGCTGGCAATTAGCAGACCTAGGTTAGGAGTAGCTAGGAGCTTAGTGGACAAGGTTGTTGGGTCAGTGGATCAAGTTCATATTTTAAACTAAAAACCATGCCAAATCTGGCTATGCACACAGGGTGTTTGACAAAATGCCAATGGCACCTAGGTAACTCTTGGGGTGGCCACAAACTTCAGGCCAGTGTCTCTTTAGATGTTAATGGGGGATGTGAGGTTAGTTTGTCAAAAACAAAAACTTTCTAGTGCAAGTTTTGCAAAACTTCAATTCTGGACAGAAGACAAATGTCATCATTTCATGAACCAAAATTGTTCCAATGAGTCCAACCTCCTGGACTTAAGGGTTTTGTAGGATGGGCTATAAGCAGGAGAAAACCCAAGGGCACTAGAGCAAAATAAATTAGGGTTGCAGTAGGAAACACCCAACTGGGCCAGATTGAAAATGGGGTTGATTCACTCAAATATTTCAAATAACATCAATGGGGTTTTGCCTAATGTTGAATAAAATACTACTTCTAATATCCCCTAATTTTGGTGGAAGCTGGAAAGAAATATTTAAATGGGTTGTAGTGCAATACTGCTATCTGGACCAGTTTTGAAAACTTGGGGTAGAGCTCAAAATATTTAATGAATGAAGTATATGTTTTCATAAAAGGGATTTAAAAACATCACATGGCGTCCCCAAATTTTGGTGAAAAATTTAAATAAATTTATAAAAGGGTTGTAGTTCAAATAGAGCTCTAAACTAATGAAAATTCACTTTAAAGAATAATTCTCAGAGGGAAATAATTATGCAAATAAATCAACTGATAATAGAAATGTTTTTCTTGAGAGAGTAAACAAGTCAAATAATATATTTGGAAAGCTTTTCACTTGGGGTAAAAACTTCACAATATCAAAGAAAAGAAAGTTTTTCTGAAAACAAAGAAAATCCAGAAAAATTTAATTTCCTGGCAAAATTTTAATTAATAAAGCAAGGTCAAAATTTTGGGGTGTCACAACACTACCCCCTTAAGAATAATCTCGTCCTCGAGATTTGTTAAAAGCTGTTTTGAAAATATTACTCTTACCATTTCAAAAATAACCATTTTACTTATGTAATAAAATGCGGCTACAGTGAGAGGGCAATAAGTGGTGTAAAACTACAGTGTGGAACACTGGCGCTGCGTGGAAAAATCCACAGTTAGGGAAAAACGAGAGATTTCTACGCTGGATACAGTAAATTTAGAATAAATTCTAAATTTCTAAAATACGCTGGTCATACCCGAGAGCACAGTGCTCTCTCTGGCTGACAGGTGGACCCAGGGCCCACTGTTTGTCTCTTATCCTACCTCTGGCTCTCTCTTCTTCCTCTCTCCCGCGCGCTTTCTCCACGGGCGACGCCTAGCGCATAGGGCATCTAGGCCGTACTGAGGTAGTGTGTGGTGTGCTAGCTGCCGGCGCCGCGTGCACTCACCTCGCGGGCTAGCGGGCTGTCGGCACTGCTCGCGGATTCGCCTCCGAACACCGGCGATCGAGCGACGAGCGGCGCTGGTGGACTTTGCCCACCGTACACCGATCTCGGGCTATAAAATGACCGCGGTGCTCCTTTCTTCTCCCTCGGACCTGGCCTCGCTTATCCTTTTCCTTCCTTCTCCTCCATTTCCGTTTACAGAAGCTCGGTTGAGGCTCTAATGGCGGGGGCAGTGCCGGACTGGTACGTGATCCTGGTGTGTGGAGGGCTGGCGGCATTGCTGGGGCTCTCTGTGCTCCTGTGTGCGATGATCGTCGTGATGCTGCCGCTCGAGTGTTGGCGGTGATCATGAGGAGTAGGTGTGGTGTCGGGTGCTAAATGTTGTCGGTGTGCGGGAAGTAACTTGCACCTAGATGATTACCCACAAATCTCTCCTTCAGAGACTGTGGTGTGTTAGGGAGATGATCAGCCAGATGCAACACGGTTGCGTGGTGTTGTAAGCAGTGTATGTGTTCGAGTGGTTGTGGCTATGAGCCTGCTGCCGTGGTGCTGCGTGAATAAAAATCCATGTCGTGAGGAGGTATATGCTGCAGGAGCTCAGGGAAAAGAAATCTCACTCCAGGATCTTTCGCGAGTGAAAACTTGTTAATTTAAAATAACAGCAGCAAAAATTACTCATAATAATTGCAACCAAATAATTGACTCGCCGCACAAACTCAGGGTACCACGCATAAGTTACAACACAAAAATAAATGTTGCAATAATAAACATAGCAGTGACACCTACAATGCAAACAGTAACTGGACGGGGTCCCGAGAAAACGTCTCTGGTACTGGGACACACTCTTCATCCATCGGGGGAAGCGGATTGACTAGTCGATGAACGTGTCTCTCCTGGTCGAACCTCAGTGGTCTGCCGATGGCGATCTGAGGATTTAAATCAGCGAGGCTCTGGAGATAACCAATCACTCGCTGGGTCAGACGCTCTTGAGCGATGACATACTGGACAAGGTTGGCCAGTACTGGGTCTCTCTCAATTCGTCCCCCGGGAAAAGATGTTACTCCTCCGGGTTCTGCTCGACTCGGGAAGTGGTAATACCCTTGTTCGCTGGCATAAGGTACCGTGAATTGAAGGCGGACAATCGCCTCGTGTGCAGCCGCTTCTATGGCCATTTGCGGAGTCGGCATAGATTCCCCAGGAAGAAGACTTCCGTTGGGTCTTGGTTTGAGTTTACGGGAGGGATGTGTACTACTGCCCAATATTTTGAGGTGGAAGGGGTGATCCTCGATTTGAGCAGCTCGTACTGGGGTGGCTGGGTAGAACCCATGGTACTGTAGGTAAAGTCCCACAGTATTTTAACAAAACTACCTGGGGTGGCATTTGGGGTTCTCAAATAAATGATAGGGCTCGGCATGGCGAGAAATGGTTACGAGAGCGGTGCACAAGGTGAGGGGTACTTGGCAAGGTCATGAGGTGGTCTTTTATATAGCGACTGGGATGGGTTATTTACCGTGGTGAGGGGCAACGGGTTTGTCGGTTCTGCTCTCATGGGGGTCGGGGTCAAAGCCACAGATACACACATCTCACAAAAGTGACGTGTTACTGTGGTGCCGTCAGGGTTGGTTTTTGGTAGCTGCGCCCAGAATAAAAAAATGCGACCATACACCCACGCACTTATGCATGGCTACAATTTAAAGTAGGGGCGCACAAGCAAACAGCATTAATTATGGTGATGCAAGACTACACCATTACAGGGCGTGGCCGTACTAAGACTCGGTACCATTCGAGTGACTTAGTCTACCTCGTTCATATCTAAGCGGGCGTGCCTTGTGGACGCCGAGGCTTCTCCATTGGCTTCACCGTCGGGGTCAGCTGGAGGGGGTTGGGGAACTGCAGGGTCGCGGTAGCGATGATGACCATCGCGGGGATTGTTGGCCACAATCCCGTTGGAGTGTGTTCCCAAAAGGCGACGAAGCACTTCTGGGGTCATCAAAGCACCTCGGTTGATGGCTGGGGCTGGCCTCAAGGTCTCGATCAGTTGTCCAAACAACATGAGCGGGTTGTCGGCGTCGGGCTCATCTTCTCTTCTTGCCGGGGCTCGGCGAACCAGTTCTCCACAAGCTGCGATCAGATCAAGTGTGATTTGATCAAATAGACCCTCTAGTGCACTTACATAGTGCACCAGATGCAATAATGCAGGATCTGTCTCGTGGTCTCCGTTGGCGACTTGGGGTGGCCTACCATACCCGTCACAGCTGGGGTAGTAGTGGAATGAGCGACAGTTAACTCTGGGTGACAGGTGCCTGAGTTGAACTATAGCCTCTCGAGCAGCTAGTTGGATGGCTTGTGGCTCAAAGGAAGTTGTCCTTCCGGTGAACCTGTAGGGGCGTTCTGGCGATAGACCCCTACCATAGATGTGCACAGTGGCCCAGAATTGACGGCTCTCACCACTCATGGACCCTTGGTAGACAACATATTCTGGGGGCTCCTCTAACGCGAAGGCACGGCGGGTGAGGTTTGCTAGCACGGTCACAACACCTCCAAGGTTGGTTGCTGTGGTCTCGTTGTGAACAATGGGGCCAGGCATTTTAGCTTGGTTTGGGGTAGAGGCTGTGCTGTGCTAGGTTGAGGCTAGCGTGCCCTTTTTATAGAAAAAGGGGACGGAGTCTTCCTTCGCACGCTTGCGAAAAGACTATTTAGGGGCCAGTTACTGACACATGATCGACAGGCTAGGCAGGTAGGTTGGGCACCGATTGCCAAACGGTGTCGGGCTTACTGTGTGGCTACCTTACACGAGAAGCTTGGTCGAGGGTCTGGTTAAGGTCTGGTGGGTTGGTTTCCTAGGTTTTCGACCTGGCTAAGATAGGATTAGCCAATGGTCAGCCTGGCTCTGATACCAAGTTTGTCAGGACCGGATTTTCAGGATATAATTTCCCAGAAATGGCCCTTGTGCTCACCAGCCCCAGGATTTCTGTTAGCTGATGAGTCACCAACTTGATACAGAAACTCCAAGCAAAATACAGGATATGTAGTAGAATACCATTCTGGTCTATGAGTACAACAAATGATTTCTAGTGGTTGCTGGCGGAAGCGGTCTGCGGATCATCAGCGTCTATGGGACTCCATTTCCCACAGGAACAGCTGACCTGGATAACTCCTATCTTCGCGAGGCTGCTATCACCATTGCGTAGGTTCCGGGGCTGTCATCGCAATACTCCTTTTCACGCAAGAAATCTGGCCAAGATAATAGCCAGGGACAAGCTAGTGAGTACTTTGAATGTACTCGCAAACATTATGAACACAGGTATAATATAGGCACTGATAATCATGCTCTGAAATACTCTATGGTCGCAACATCTGTCAGAAAAAAAATCATGATGCAAGCAGGTCATTTATGTTATATCCGACTACGCAATCAGAGAGCAGAAATAGAATGCACCGATCGGGTGTCTGAAGCGACGCCTTGAAAGGGTAGTAATATAAAGCATGCCTCAGTCGGGCGTCTGATGCAACATCACATAAAGGGCTTATATATAAAAGATATAACAAGCATGCCACAGTCGTGCGCCTGTGCGACACCACATAAAGGGCTTATAAGTAATTAAAATAACAAGCATGCCACAGTCAGGCGTATGTGCGACACCACATAAAGGGCTTGTACATAAAAGATATAACAAGCATGCCACAGTCGGGCGTCTGTGCGACACCACATAAAGGGCTTATAAGTAATTGAAATAACAAGCATGCCACAGTCGGGCGTCTGTGCGACACCACATAAAGGGCTTGTACATAAAAGATATAACAAGCATGCCACAGTCGGGCGTCTGTGCGACACCACATAAAAGGCTTATACAAGAATAATCACAGTGAATATCCAGGAGGTAGAACCGTCCCAGGGATACTCAAAAATTCAAATAGCATAAATGGTTAGTCCATAAAAATAATCATAATCATCATATGTCACAGGTCATAATCTATGCTCTGGTTTAGTGGTTTTTCCTCCGAAGACCGACACTAAGACCGACACTTGACCCTTTCTAGACTTTAGTTCTTAACCATGGACACGGCTATTCGAATAGGTTTAATCACTGCAGAGGGTGTACTCTTTACCCACTATTAACGAATTCCTTTAGTCCATCGGGACTAATCCCGTCAATGGTCTTTCGTTTGAGAACACACCTGACCGCACACACCAGCCTAACTTACCGGTGTCTGGAATCACCCTTGACACCTGTTAAGCAAACTCTAAGTGGGGAGGCTAAAACCTCGACTAGCATGGGATCACAAAATTTATACCGCGCGCAAACTAGGGGAGCTACCCCTTCGGCTACAACCGAAACACCCATGTCCCTGGACCAGGTGGCATGCCTACCGGATGCAGCCGGTATCTTCCACCATGGCCTCTCTGTACAGTATGTGCTGGGGAAGGGGTTGACAACTTACTGAACCGTACCCTGCCTATGGCAGGGACAAGTGGTAGTACGAAACAAGTATGGCGGTTACCGGAACAAGACTCGATCTATGGTCGACTCAGGAGGCTTAGGTATTCCCTACATGATTAGCATAACAAATATATTTCAATCCAACGGACAGAATCACCAGTCGGCATACCTCATCATGCCACACCAGACACAACTGTCTCGATGAGGAACTGGAGACAAGCATCGTGTCTACCCAAGACAGAGGCTTTCCCGGTTTCCTTCCGGTAGGCATGGAGGCTATATGAGGGTGACTGCTATCACAACATATCCAAGTTCAAAAGCACGAAATCATCGATATGCACTTATGAGTAGGATCATATCATCCCAATAAATAACGGAACTTCCGAGAGGTAGGGTTTTAACCGAATCAAACAACACACGACAGTATTATGCCAGGTTTCAGAATGCTTGCCTTCAAGGTGTGGAGAGGTGAGGTGCTCTCCAAAACTTTTGAAAGTTATATCTCCCCTCCAATAGCTATTTTCAAAAATATTCAAATAACACATATTTCAAAACAGTACAAAAAGTTGTCCTAATTATTTTTGAAATAAATCTTAAAATAAACAAGGTGGAATTTTAGAGAGGTAGGAAAAAGAATCAATCCATTTGGAGTTTTATTTAAAAAGATATAGCCAGTCAAAGTTGCAGTCAAACTCTGTTTTTAAAAATAAAACAGAAAAAGAAAACGTTTCAAATACGCATACGCTTTCGGGCAGAGAAAACTTACTTTGGGTTTTGCGCTACCACTTAAAACACGTGGAGGCAGGGCTGGGTCACTAACGGTGGGTCCCTTGGGCCCACTGGTCAGGTTTGACCAGACGTCCCCCGCCTTCCCTCTCTTTGGCTGAACGGGAGCGGAGCTCCGGCGATCTTCGCCGGTGGACGGCGGCTACTCGAGGGCATCCGAGGGCAGGGATGGATCCGCCAGCCCAAGGCGGTCCTCCCGGTAGTCGCTAGGCTGGTGGGGGTGGAGGGGGTCGCCAGCGGCAAGCTTCGCGGCGGAGATGGTTTAGGGCACGATTGGGGATTTGGGCTATGGCGGCTCTAGGTCACGTTTGAGAGGCTGGGCAGCTCCGCACGATCAAGTGGAGTCGAACGGTGGTGCTGGAAGAGTGGGGGAAGCTCCGCTGGCGATGCACGGCACCGGAGCGTGGTGGCGGCCG
Source organism: Aegilops umbellulata (assembly GCA_032464435.1). Lineage (NCBI taxonomy): Eukaryota > Viridiplantae > Streptophyta > Magnoliopsida > Poales > Poaceae > Aegilops > Aegilops umbellulata. The sequence goes on from CP136055.1 coordinate 537,360,009, forward strand.
CACTGATCGGAGACGGGGAAGAAGACTTCCCCCCGACGATTTGTTGGCTGTGGGGGCTCCATGGTGATGGCCTAAGGCTGCCTGAGTGACTGGACGGGCTCGGGAACCCTTCTTATAGGCAATCGAGGTCGGTTGTGCGGCGGCTGTGGATAGGATCGACGGTGAACCGCCGTTCTGTAGTTGTAGGGCGACGTGGAGCTGGCCGGCGCATTCCGACGAGCTCCATACTGCTCAAGGGGCGAGCTGGCGCACGTGTATGGCTTGGGCGGTGCTGCCACGGCCGGGGCCTGCTGCGGCCGTCAGCTAGCCGCCACGGCCGACCTGACGGCGACGTTGTGGGGGTGCCAGAGGTGGTCGGGGTGGCTCTGCGGTGTAGGAGGAGACGGGGCGCACTGGCTGCGGTTGGCCAAGGACCAGAATGGGCGTGGGGTGGGCGGTAGCGAGACGCGGCGTCTCGGTGCACGCGCGTGCAAAACGTGCGCTCTGGGCGCGCCCAGAGCACGCACGCTAGCTGCTCGACGAAATGCCAATGCATGCCACAGGGCTTGGGTGAGGCTGGCAATTAGCAGACCTAGGTTAGGAGTAGCTAGGAGCTTAGTGGACAAGGTTGCTGGGTCAGTGGATCAAGTTCATATTTTAAACTAAAAACCATGCCAAATCTGGCTATGCACACAGGGTGTTTGACAAAATGCCAATGGCACCTAGGTAACTCTTGGGGTGGCCACAAACTTCAGGCCAGTGTCTCTTTAGATGTTAATGGGGGTGGTGAGGTTAGTTTGTCAAAAACAAAAACTTGCTAGTGCAAGTTTTGCAAAACTTCAATTCTGGACAGAAGACAAATGTCATCATTTCATGAACCAAAATTGTTCCAATGAGTCCAACCTCCTGGACTTAAGGGTTTTGTAGGATGGGCTATAAGCAGGAGAAAACCCAAGGGCACTAGAGCAAAATAAATTAGGGTTGCAGTAGGAAACACCCAACTGGGCCAGATTGAAAATGGGGTTGATTCACTCAAATATTTCAAATAACATCAATGGGGTTTTGCCTAATGTTGAATAAAATACTACTTCTAATATCCCCTAATTTTGGTGGAAGCTGGAAAGAAATATTTAAATGGGTTGTAGTGCAATACTGCTATCTGGACCAGTTTTGAAAACTTGGGGTAGAGCTCAAAATATTTAATGAATGAAGTATATGTTTTCATAAAAGGGATTTAAAAACATCACATGGCGTCCCCAAATTTTGGTGAAAATTTTAAATAAATTTATAAAAGGGTTGTAGTTCAAATTATTAGTAGCAAGACTTCTACCATGTCCTTAAGAACTACTCACAACTCCTCACATTAATCAAAATCAGTGGGTATAAATATATGATGAACCATCTGAACATAACAATTTTCCACCAATTAAACCAAAAAGAATCAACTACAAGATGTAATCAACACTACTAGCATCCATAGGTACCAATCTGAGTTTTTATACAAAGATTGAACACAAGAGATGAACTAGGTTTTGGAGATGAGATGGTGCTAATGAAGATGTTGATGGAGATGATTCCCATGATAAGAGGAGTGTTGGTGATGATGAAGGCTTCGATTTCCCCCTCCCGTAGGGAAGTTTCCCCAGGCAGAATCGCTCCGCCGGAGAGAAAAAGTGCTCCTGCCCTAGTTTCACCTCGAGGCAGCGATGGAAAGTCCCGAAAGGGTTCTCTTGATTTTTTTCTAGGGCAAATGAAAATATATGACCAAACAACGTCGGGAGAGGTGATTCATGGGCCCCACAAGCCAGGTGGCGCGACCTGGGGTGGTTGCAACACCTGCCCTTGTGGGCGGCTGGTGGGGCCCCTCTGGTCCATTCTTGATCTAGTATATTTTATATATTCCAAAATAATTCTTTAAAGAGTCATGCTTCATTTTGTGACTGGATAATTGCTATCTCCGATGTAGCTTTTTTAGGTCAGAATTACAGCTGCTGGTAATCACCCTCTTTTGATGTATCTTGCACTTTAAAAGAGAAAAATGGATTAGAGTTGCACCATAATATCAGATATAACATGAAAATAATACAAATAGCAATAGAAAATAATGACGCAAAATTGATGTATTATCGGTCTGTAGGGCCTTCTAGAAATCCTTTGAGATAACAAGGAAGTGTGGGTCATCCTCGGCGATGTGCACATAGAACTAGCATGGCACCGGTTTTATGGGCTTATACCCTAGCTTAGATCGTCCGCCATACCATGGCAGAGGCAGTGCCGCCACCTCCTTTCTCCCTAGTACTCTCATTTTACGTGCCCACCAATTTTCAGGGATAACATCCTCCAGGACTTCCCGTGGAGGGCCAATACCACCGACGACGTCTCACTCAGTCTTCATCACCTTATCAGTTAAGCATACATATGTGAGTATAATTGCACACGCAAAATGAAGCCTATCTACGAATTATAGTGCATATCTATGAAGCATGTCAAGTGCATTGCTATGATCGATGCACTTATCAAAGCAACACACTGCTATGATTAGTGCACAATGTAGCAATGCACTTTGATATGATCAGTGCACTAATCATATAGAAACACAATGTAGCAATGCACATTGCTATGATAAACATTGTGCATTACTTTGATCGGTACATATTCTAGACAACACACCTAGTATGGTCCTAGCATCGGTCTACACATCAGTGCACAGTCACGTCAATCCTAATAACCAGTCTAGACATGCAAACACATTATGATCCTGGCAATCCTAGCAATCAATCTAGACATGCAATCTAATATAATCACTTCACATTCTAATTGATACACGCGGACCACATCCTCATGCAGATGTTGGAAGGGGACATCACCATCCTCTCCAACTGACTAGGGAGGAAGGCTCAAAAAGTTGCGACGGCGAGCCAGTGCTCATAGTTGCTACCGCCACCGCGACGAGGAGTCGGGAGGAGCAGTGGTACGACAGCGACGGTCGTTGGAGGGAGGGAGGGACAATGAGATGTGAATGGGGTTTGGGCGGTGATGGGAGAGGAGTGGTGGGTAAGAGTAACTCTAATGTGTCGACCCAAATGGACGCGGATTTTGTCCGTTTGGGTCGGCGAGCGAACTGGCGTGTCTGCTTTTTCGTTTGGGTCGGCCGGTGCGCCCAACGCGGCCGACATAATTTCTGCGCGTCCGTTAAAATACTCATAAAGTCAACATAATTATACATTAAAATGGCTGGTCAACTGCCAACCAAAGTACACTTAAACCTAATTAAACATGTTTTTAAATGCCTCCCAAGTGCCCTGCCATCTAGCACGCAACCCTAGGTGTCACCGTCCTCCTCCTCAGAGTTGGTGAGGTCGACAAAGTCCAAGGACGGCCCAGCCCACGGGAAGGCCGCCTGCCACGCCTCCCGCGCCTGCTCCTTCGCCATTTATGGCGCCGATGGCTCTGCTGCTCGGCGCGTGTTCCTCCTCCTCCACCCGTACCCAGCTGGCACGCCGCTCTTCCTCCTCACGCTCGGGTTGTATTTGGCGCTCCCCATCGGTCCGCTCCTCCTCCTCCAGCTAATGCTACCTCCACTACTCGAAGTACGCCACCTCCTCCACCGGCGGCGTGTCCATGTGGATGGCTGGCACTGACCCACTCGCGGACAATGTCAGTCCACTAGTACTTGTCAATGATGGTGGGGGGATCTGACGCGGCCTCTGTGGGCTCCTCCTTGGGCGTGGCCGGTTCTCGGACAGGCAGCAGTGACGGTGCTGGGGGGTAGACGCAGTCCTCGGCCGCCGATAGCGTGAGGGCCTCCTCCAAGCCTTCCCAACGCACGTCCTCCTCGCACTAGCTCTCCTCCAGGGTGCGCTGGAGCCCCGCCTACAGTTCAGCCTGGTAGGCCGCCTCCTCCTCCTCGTCTAGCGCCACCTTCGGGGACGGTGGCACGGAAAGGGGGTTGAGCTGAATACCGTTGCGGCGGGCCACGTCATGCTCGGTGGCGAACCAAACCTCCCAGTTGAGGGAGTCTGTCGTGGGGGAGGTTAACATCTGGCCACGGCAGCAGTTGGCGGTAGTACCAATGGTACCACGCATGATGCATGGGGATGTAGAGCTGCTCCCATGGCTGGCGACCCCTTGTCGCATGCGTCACCAATGCGTAGGCATCCTCTGGCGGCGGCGGCAGAGGAAAAGGCGGTGCGCCGGATGAGCCGGTGCCGGCATCAAGCTTGCCCTTGCCCTTGTTGAAGAAACCCATGGCGAGCTCGGTAGGGTTTGTTGTCGCCGGCCATGTGGGATCTGGGATGTGGACGGGAGAAGTGGATGAGGCCGGCCACCCCGCACGATTGCATTGAAAAAGACGAGCATGCCGGAGGCTTCCTGGGCTCAAGTTAGGTGGACGCATTGACTTCAATGGTGCGGGATGGTTGTGCGGCCGACACGTGAACCCGAGGCGGACACCGAACGGACGCGCGGCATGTCCGTCCCGTGTCCGTGTGGACGCAGATCAGACGCAAATATGGGCCAGAAATGCGTCCAGGCGGACAGCGAGAGGACGGCATTTGGGTTTGGTCGACGTGTTAGGCTGGTATTTTCGTCCGTTTGGAAGCAAATGGACACGCGCAGACAGTTTGGGTCGCCGCATTGGAGTTGCTCTAATGTTGATATATCCCGTCTCGTTTCATCTTCCGCGTTTTCCGAGGCGTGTAGTCAAGTGGCACACGTGTCTTGCTTCAGCTCGGCTTTAGAAAAACGGCCGATTCGACCGTTCCTCCTCAGTTAAGCTCAGAGCCGCTTTAAAGTTCGAGTTCGTGTTGACCATAAATTTAATGCAGCTGAATCAATCGAATGGGTTAAAAGTACATCCCCACATTCTGCACGAAGGGATGCAGCCTACCAAACAGACCATTATATAGCCGTACTTGTCGTCTTTCTCACCGTCCCCCGTCCCCCAACTCCCTGCGCCGAGTTCAAGTTCGCGCTCGCGCTCGCGCCTTCGCCTGCCCCCTCAATGGAGCTCGTCGGGCTCGTGCCGACGCCTTCCTCCGGTAGGCGCGGCACCTCCTCTGCCTACGGCCCGGGGCGGTCGACGCACGCGGCGGCCGTTCTCCGCCTCATACCCGCCGCCGACACCGGCGCCCGCACCCTCCCGCTCCTGACGCGCGCTACAGTTCCATCCCGCACCCACTCGCTCGCGCAGCTGCCTCAGGCGATGGCTTGGCTTCCGGCTAGCCACGCTTTCGCCGGCTCAGCCATGGTTCGGCTGGCATCTCCTTTCCGGCTGGCGGCTGCGGGCGCAAGACTTCTCCCTCTCCGGCGGGTACGAATTCTTGAGCTCGTCGATTCTTGATTGTTCTTGCGTTCTTTCTCAGGCTATTTTCTTTCTTTCTTGGGTTTCAAACTTTCAATTGACTGATTCGGTTCCAAGCAGAGGCGGTCAGGTTGTGTTCTTGCCTTCTTTCTGAAACAGTTCTTGCTTTCTTGCTTTCAATTGACCGATTCGGTTCCAAGCAGAGGCGGTCAGGTTGTGTTCTTGCGTTCGTTCTCAATCTTCCAATCGATTGATTCAGTTCAAACTTTGAACTTGCAGAGGCGGTCAGGGTTCAGTCGGCAGCGGCATCAGGTGCAGACCCGGTGCACGCCGGCGGAGGCTGAGGCAGCTGGTGTCACCCGCAAGAAGGAACCTGCGCCAATCTAAAAAAAAGACCTAGTTGCGGCTCTGGTTTTGGTCAGAGTTACAGGGAGAATTGGTGCATACATCTGCCAGAAGTTCAACCTGCAGCTGCCGATGCCCGAGGACCTGATCGGCGTGGTCACTACTGTCCTGCTCTTAGCCAAGTCTGCATACAAGATTGTCAAAGATGCCAAAGCCGTTGCAGAATTGGTGATGTACATAATCAAACTGTTGACGGATGATTCTACAGGACCCCAGCCAGCAACAAGTGACAAGCCATCGACAGGCGATGAGGCAATCCCAGCAACAAGCGAGGAGGCCAAGTGAGGAAGCTGTCAACTGCCAGAAGCTATTGTAGCATGTAGATAGAGAAGAAGATGGGTCGATTTGAGTGAAATCATGTTCATTAGTTGTCAGAGGTTTTCTGATTTTTTTTGTTCTTTAGCACCACAGGCTAGATGCTTAATTCAGTTGCATCAAGCAAAACCAACATTAGATTTGGTTCTGTACAAGACAATTAGACAAAGATGAGATTACATTACAGGAAACGAGTTCAGGGCTGAATTTTTTGAACTAAGCCTCTTCTTTTTTACCAAAACGCTCCATTGTATTAGTTAAACCACTAGTCTTGCTACATTCAGCAAATTACATGTAGCCCTTGACAGGGGAAGAAAAACTCATCAATAAAAGCAAAAGCAGTAGTGCTGCATAAGCAACAGCTATTACAGGGCCAGAAAGAACCAAAGACGCACGGCTGGGTTAAAGGACCTTCAAGCAACCCTAGTCCAGTGTGCTGCTACTATCTTCAGGCTTCCATGATTTCCGTCGCTTTTTTATCACCACCTTAATCAGGGAGCAGCTGCGATCGTAAGCGCCGCCGGCCACAACAAAGTCTGAGACTTGAGACAAAATGTCTAGGTACTCATACTCCACGTTTTTCTGAGCAGGTCCTAATGAACCAGAAGCAAATTTCAAACTTGTCTTCAGCAATCGCTACTAGGATACCACCAGCCACACCGGTGTCAGGTAAAGAATTTCCGGTAAAATTACCAAAACCTATTTAATTGTTAAAAATGCCAGGACTAAAGTCCGTTGTCATTGTTTCAGAAAAGGCCACTAAATCAGGATTGAGTTTTGTAAGTTGTGATACACCTCCGGCATGCATCTCACTCTATTGAGGTTGTTAAAATCTCGGACATTCCAAATCAGCCTAGTCATTTAAGCATTCTATTATTATATTTGAGGGCAGATGACTTCCAAACCTTGCTTAAGCAGCAATCTTTTGCAGTTGTAGTCGTAATAAGAATTTGAATTCTCAATTATATTATGCCATGCCTGAAAATATAAAATATAAAACCAGAGATTTGGAACCATCATATCAGGTAAAACCAGCATGATTATAGCTAGGGATGCAGTGTGGTGCCCCGTCCGCCCCGCTCCGTAGTCAAAACAGGGCCAGGTTAGTTATAGCAGATTTTTAGCGATGTAGTTCAGCTTGAACTAACTTTGCACTTTTGCGGGCTTATGCGGGACGCCGCACTACATCCCTATTTATAGCTTAGGACAAAATATAACTTTGGCAAGATGTGGACAAGTCTACCAGAAAATTTGCATGAAACAGACGCGGTAAAGAGACAATCATAACTTTTGTTGAAGGGACAGAGGCGATTGGAAGAGCTGAATTTTATTGTTGTTGCTTGAATTCTGCAGTACCATATGATGAGTAGCAGAGAGCCTGAGAGAATACATGTAGTTGAAGAGAGGGAGTACCTTTTGATAAGCTAGGCAATGCAGGTGGCATTGGAGAATCCTGGGCCTGCACTCCATAAACCTACATTGTACAGTTAACAAATGCAGGTATTGCGCTCTGTTCCAACAGTCTAACAGTTAAGTAGGAGTACTACGTACTGGCACTATATCTCCCAGTGAGCCTCAAATGAAAATTCTTCGGTACACCCCCCCCCCCCTCACAAAGCGTATAAAGGGTAATTTAGACCTTTGACAAATCGTATCCAGTTTTGTACGTACAATGGAATATGCCATACGTTCGGAGGACCTCCTCTAAGCTGGAATACGGCACAGGCATAGCTAACCTGGGCCGGCCCATTTGCGCTGGAAAATCAAAATAGGGCCAGGTTAGTTATAGTAGAGTTTTAGCGATGTAGTTCAGCTTGAACTAACTTTGCACTTTTGCGGGCTTATGCGGGACGCCGCGCTATATCCCTATTTATAGCTTAGGACAAAATATAACTTTGGCAAGATGTGGACATGTCTACCAGAAAATTTGCATGAAACAGACGCGGTAAAGAGACAATCATAACTTTTGTTGGAGGGACAGAGGCGATTGGAAGAGCTGAATTTTATTGTTGTTGCTTGAATTCTGCAGTACCATATGATGAGTAGCAGAGAGCCTGAGAGAATACATGTAGTTGAAGAGAGGGAGTACCTTTTGATAAGCTAGGCAATGCAGGTGGCATTGGAGAATCCTGGGCCTGCACTCCAAAAACCTACATTGTACAGTTAACAAATGCAGGTATTGCGCTCTGTTCAAACAGTCTAACAGTTAAGTAGGAGTACTACGTACTGGCACTATATCTCCAATGAGCCTCAAATGAAAATTCTTCGGTACACCCCCCCCCCCCTCACAAAGCGTATAAAGGGTAATTTAGACCTTTGACAAATCGTATCCAGTTTTGTACGTACAATGGAATATGCCATACGTTCGGAGGACCTCCTCTACGCTGGAATACGGCACAGGCACAGCTAACCTGGGCCGGCCCATTTGCGCTGGAAAATCAAAACAGGGCCAGGTTAGTTATAGCAGATTTTTAGCGATGTAGTTCAGCTTGAAGTAACTTTGCACTTTTGCGGGCTTATGCGGGACGCCGCGCTGCATCCCTATTTATAGCTTAGGACAAAATATAACTTTGGCAAGATGTGGACAAGTCTACAAGAAAATTTGCATGAAACAGACGCGGTAAAGAGACAATCATAACTTTTGTTGGAGGGACAGAGGCGATTGGAAGAGCTGAATTTTATTGTTGTTGCTTGAATTCTGCAGTACCATATGATGAGTAGCAGAGAGCCTGAGAGAATACATGTAGTTGAAGAGAGGGAGTACCTTTTGATAAGCTAGGCAATGCAGGTGGCATTGGAGAATCCTGGGCCTGCACTCCATAAACCTACATTGTACAGTTAACAAATGCAGGTATTGCGCTCTGTTCAAACAGTCTAACAGTTAAGTAGGAGTACTACGTACTGGCACTATATCTCCAATGAGCCTCAAATGAAAATTCTTCGGTACACCCCCCCTCCTCACAAAGCGTATAAAGGGTAATTTAGACCTTTGACAAATCGTATCCAGTTTTGTACGTACAATGGAATATGCCATACGTTCCGAGGACCTCCTCTACGCTGGAATACGGCACAGGCACAGCTAACCTGGGCCGGCCCATTTGCGCTGGAAAATCAAAACAGGGCCAGGTTAGTAATAGCAGATTTTTAGCGATGTAGTTCAGCTTGAACTAACTTTGCACTTTTGCGGGCTTATGCGGGACGCCGCGCTGCATCCCTATTTATAGCTTAGGACAAAATATAACTTTGGCAAGATGTGGACAAGTCTACCAGAAAATTTGCATGAAACAGACGCGGTAAAGAGACAATCATAACTTTTGTTGGAGGGACAGAGGCGATTGAAAGAGCTGAATTTTATTGTTGTTGCTTGAATTCTGCAGTACCATATGATGAGTAGCAGAGAGCCTGAGAGAATACATGTAGTTGAAGAGAGGGAGTACCTTTTGATAAGCTAGGCAATGCAGGTGGCATTGGAGAATCCTGGGCCTGCACACCATACACCTACATTGTAAAGTGAACAAATGCAGGTATTGCGCTCTGTTGAAATAGTCTAACAGTTAAGTAGGAGTACTACGTACTGGCACTATATCTCCGAGTGAGCCTCAAATGAAAATTCTTCAGTAAACCCCCCCCCCCCTCACAAAGCGTATAAAGGGTAATTTAGACCTTTGACAAATCGTATCCAGTTTTGTATGTACAATGGAATATGCCATACGTTCGGAGGACCTCCTCTACCCTGGAATACGGCACAGGCATAGCTAACCTAGGCCGGCCCATTTGCGCTGGAAAATCAAAACAGGGCCAGGTTAGTAATAGCAGATTTTTAGCGATGTAGTTCAGCTTGAACTAACTTTGCACTTTTGCGGGCTTATACGGGACGCCGCGCTGCATCCCTATTTATAGCTTAGGACAAAATATAACTTTGGCAAGATGTGGACAAGTCTACCAGAAAATTTGCATGAAACAGACGCAGTAAAGAGACAATCATAACTTTTGTTGGAGGGACAGAGGCCATTGGAAGAGCTGAATTTTATTGTTGTTGCTTGAATTCTGCAGTACCATATGATGAGTAGCAGAGAGCCTGAGAGAATACATGTAGTTGAAGAGAGGGAGTACCTTTTGATAAGCTAGGCAATGCAGGTGGCATTGGAGAATCCTGGGCCTGCACACCATAAACCTACATTGTAAAGTGAACAAATGCAGGTATTGCGCTCTGTTCAAACAGTCTAACAGTTAAGTAGGAGTACTACGTACTGGCACTATATCTCCGAGTGAGACTCAAATGAAAATTCTTCAGTACACCCCCCCCCCCTCACAAAGCGTATAAAGGGTAATTTAGACCTTTGACAAATCGTATCCAATTTTGTACGTATAATGGAATATGCCATACGTTCGGAGGACCTCCTCTATGCTGGAATACGGCACAGGCACAGCTAACCTGGGCCGGCCCATTTGCGCTGGAAAATCAAAACAGGGCCAGGTTAGTAATAGCAGATTTTTAGCGATGTAGTTCAGCTTGAACTAACTTTGCACTTTTGCGGGCTTATGCGGGACGCCGCGCTGCATCCCTATTTATAGCTTAGGACAAAATATAACTTTGGCAAGATGTGGACAAGTGTACCAGAAAATTTGCATGAAACAGACACAGTAAAGAGACAATCATAACTTTTGTTGGAGGGACAGAGGCCATTGGAAGAGCTGAATTTTATTGTTGTTGCTTGAATTCGGCAGTACCATATGATGAGTAGCAGAGAGCCTGAGAGAATACATGTAGTTGAAGAGAGGGAGTACCTTTTGATAAGCTAGGCAATGCAGGTGGCATTGGAGAATCCTGGGCCTGCACTCCATAAACCTACATTGAACAGTTAACAAATGCAGGTATTGCGCTCTGTTCAAACAGTCTAACAGTTAAGTAGGAGTACAACGTACTGGCACTATATCTCCCAGTGAGACTCAAATGAAAATTCTTCAGTACACCCCCCCTCACAAAGCGTATAAAGGGTAATTTAGACCTTTGACAAATCGTATCCAGTTTTGTACGTACAATGGAATATGCCATACGTTCGGAGGACCTCCTCTACGCTGGAATACGGCACAGGCACAGCTAACCTGGGCCGGCCCATTTGCGCTGGAAAATCAAAACAGGGCCAGGTTAGTTATAGCAGATTTTTAGCGATGTAGTTCAGCTTGAACTAACTTTGCACTTTTTCGGCTTATGCGGGACGCCGCGCTGCATCCCTATTTATAGCTTAGGACAAAATATAACTTTGGCAAGATGTGCACAAGTCTACCAGAAAATTTGCATGAAACAGATGTGGTAAAGAGACAATCATAACTTTTGTTGGAGGGACAGAGGCGATTGGAAGAGCTGAATTTTATTGTTGTTGCTTGAATTCTGCAGTACCATATGATGAGTAGCAGAGAGCCTGAGAGAATACATGTAGTTGAAGAGAGGGAGTACCTTTTGATAAGCTAGGCAATGCAGGTGGCAATGGAGAATCCTGGGCCTGCACACCATAAACCTACATTGTACAGTTAACAAATGCAGGTATTGCGCTCTGTTCAAACAGTCTAACAGCTAAGTAGGAGTACTACGTACTGGCACTATATCTCCCAGTGAGCCTCAAATGAAAATTCTTCGGTACACCCCCCCCCCCCCCTCACAAAGCGTATAATGGGTAATTTAGACCTTTGACAAATCGTATCCAATTTTGTACGTATAATGGAATATGCCATACGTTCGGAGGACCTCCTCTATGCTGGAATACGGCACAGGCACAGCTAACCTGGGCCGGCCCATTTGCGCTGGAAAATCAAAACAGGGCCAGGTTAGTTATAGCACATTTTTAGCGATGTAGTTCAGCTAGAACTAACTTTGCACTTTTGTGGGCTTATGCGGGACGCCACGTTGCATCCCTATTTATAGCTTAGGAAAAAATATAACTTTGGCAAGATGTGGACAAGTCTACCAGAAAATTTGCATGAAACAGACCCGGTAAAGAGACAATCATAACTTTTGTTAGAGGGACAGAGGCGATTGGAAGAGCTGAATTTTATTGTTGTTGCTTGAATTCTGCAGTACCATATGATGAGTAGCAGAGAGCCTGAGAGAATACATGTAGTTGAAGAGAGGGAGTACCTTTTGATAAGCTAGGCAATGTAGGTGTCATTGGAGAATCCTGGGCCTGCACACCATAACCCTACATTGTACAGTTAACAAATGCAGGTATTGCGCTCTGTTCAAACAGTCTAACAGCTAAGTAGGAGTACTACGTACTGGCACTATATCTCCCAGTGAGCCTCAAATGAAAATTCTTCGGTACACCCCCCCCCCCTCACAAAGCGTATAATGGGTAATTTAGACCTTTGACAAATCGTATCCAATTTTGTACGTATAATGGAATATGCCATACGTTCGGAGGACCTCCTCTATGCTGGAATACGGCACAGGCACAGCTAACCTGGGCCGGCCCATTTGCGCTGGAAAATCAAAACAGGGCCAGGTTAGTTATAGCAGATTTTTAGCGATGTAGTTCAGCTTGAACTAACTTTGCACTTTTTCGGCTTATGCGGGACGCCGCGCTGCATCCCTATTTATAGCTTAGGACAAAATATAACTTTGGCAAGATGTGCACAAGTCTACCAGAAAATTTGCATGAAACAGACGTGGTAAAGAGACAATCATAACTTTTGTTGGAGGGACAGAGGCGATTGGAAGAGCTGAATTTTATTGTTGTTGCTTGAATTCTGCAGTACCATATGATGAGTAGCAGAGAGCCTGAGAGAAAACATGTAGTTGAAGAGAGGGAGTACCTTTTGATAAGCTAGGCAATGCAGGTGGCATTGGAGAATCCTGGGCCTGCACACCATAAACCTACATTGTACAGTTAACAAATGCAGGTATTGCGCTCTGTTCAAACAGTCTAACAGCTAAGTAGGAGTACTACGTACTGGCACTATATCTCCCAGTGAGCCTCAAATGATAGTTCTTCGGTACACCCCCCCCCCTCACAAAGCGTATAATGGGTAATTTAGACCTTTGACAAATCGTATCCAATTTTGTACGTATAATGGAATATGCCATACGTTCGGAGGACCTCCTCTACGCTGGAATACGGCACAGGCACAGCTAACCTGGGCCGGCCCATTTGCGCTGGAAAATCAAAACAGGGCCAGGTTAGTTATAGCACATTTTTAGCGATGTAGTTCAGCTAGAACTAACTTTGCACTTTTGTGCTCTTATGCGGGACGCCGCGTTGCATCCCTATTTATAGCTTAGGAAAAAATATAACTTTGGCAAGATGTGGACAAGTGTACCAGAAAATTTGCATGAAACAGACGCGGTAAAGAGACAATCATAACTTTTGTTGGAGGGACAAAGGCGATTGGAAGAGCTGAATTTTATTGTTGTTGCTTGAATTCTGCAGTACCATATGATGAGTAGCAGAGAGCCTGAGAGAATACATGTAGTTGAAGAGAGGGAGTACCTTTTGATAAGCTAGGCAATGTAGGTGTCATTGGAGAATCCTGGGCCTGCACTCCATAAACCTACATTGTTCAGTTAACAAATGCAGGTATTGCGCTCTGTTCAAACAGTCTAACAGTTAAGTAGGAGTACTACGTACTGGCACTATATCTCCCAGTGAGCCTCAAATGAAAATTCTTCGGTACACCCCCCTCACAAAGCGTATAAAGGGTAATTTAGACCTTTGACAAATCGTATCCAGTTTTGTACGTACAATGGAATATGCCATACGTTCGGAGGACCTCCTCTACGCTGGAATACGGCACAGGCACAGCTAACCTGGGCCGGCCCATTTGCGCTGGAAAATCAAAACAGGGCCAGGTTAGTTATAGCAGATTTTTAGCGATGTAGTTCAGCTTGAACTAACTTTGCTCTTTTTCGGCTTATGCGGGACGCCGCGCTGCATCCCTATTTATAGCTTAGGACAAAATATAACTTTGGCAAGATGTGCACAAGTCTACCAGAAAATTTGCATGAAACAGACGTGGTAAAGAGACAATCATAACTTTTGTTGGAGGGACAGAGGCGATTGGAAGAGCTGAATTTTATTGTTGTTGCTTGAATTCTGCAGTACCATATGATGAGTAGCAAAGAGCCTGAGAGAATACATGTAGTTGAAGAGAGGGAGTACCTTTTGATAAGCTAGGCAATGCAGGTGGCATTGGAGAATCCTGGGCCTGCACACCATAAACCTACATTGTACAGTTAACAAATGCAGGTATTGCGCTCTGTTCAAACAGTCTAACAGCTAGGTAGGAGTACTACGTACTGGCACTATATCTCCCAGTGAGCCTCAAATGAAAATTCTTCGGTACACCCCTCCCCCCCCCTCACAAAGCGTATAATGGGTAATTTAGACCTTTGACAAATCGTATCCAATTTTGTACGTATAATGGAATATGCCATACGTTCGGAGGACCTCCTCTACGCTGGAATACGGCACAGGCACAGCTAACCTGGGCCGGCCCATTTGCGCTGGAAAATCAAAACAGGGCCAGGTTAGTTATAGCACATTTTTAGCGATGTAGTTCAGCTAGAACTAACTTTGCACTTTTGTGGGCTTATGCGGGACGCCGCGTTGCATCCCTATTTATAGCTTAGGAAAAAATATAACTTTGGCAAGATGTGGACAAGTCTACCAGAAAATTTGCATGAAACAGACGCGGTAAAGAGACAATCATAACTTTTGTTGGAGGGACAGAGGCGATTGGAAGAGCTGAATTTTATTGTTGTTGCTTGAATTCTGCAGTACCATATGATGAGTAGCAGAGAGCCTGAGAGAATACATGTAGTTGAAGAGAGGGAGTACCTTTTGATAAGCTAGGCAATGTAGGTGTCATTGGAGAATCCTGGGCCTGCACTCCATAAACCTACATTGTACAGTTAACAAATGCAGGTATTGCGCTCTGTTCAAACAGTCTAACAGTTAAGTAGGAGTAATACGTACTGGCACTATATCTCCCAGTGAGCCTCAAATGAAAATTCTTCGGTACAACCCCCCTCACAAAGCGTATAAAGGGTAATTTAGGCCTTTGACAAATCATATCCAGTTTTGTATGTACAATGGAATATGCCATACGTTCGGAGGACCTCCTCTACGCTGGAATACGGCACAGGCACAGCTAACCTGGGCCTGCCCATTTGCGCTGGAAAATCAAAACAGGGCTAGGTTAGTTATAGCAGATGTTTAGCGATGTAGTTCAGCTTGAACTAACTTTGCACTTTTGCGGGCTTATGCGGGACGCCGCCCTGCATCCCTATTTATAGCTTAGGACAAAATATAACTTTGGCAAGATGTGGACAAGTCTACCAGAAAATTTGCATGAAACAGACGCGGTAAAGAGACAATCATAACTTTTGTTGGAGGGACAGAGGCGATTAGAAGAGCTGAATTTTATTGTTGTTGCTTGAATTCTGCAGTACCATATGATGAGTAGCAGAGAGCCTGAGAGAATACATGTAGTTGAAGAGAGGGAGTACCTTTTGGTAAGCTAGGCAATGCAGGTGTCATTGGAGAATCCTGGGCCTGCACTCCATAAACATACATTGTAAAGTGAACAAATGCAGGTATTGCGCTCTGTTGAAATAGTCTAACAGTTAAGTAGGAGTACTACGTACTGGCACTATATCTCCGAGTGAGCCTCAAATGAAAATTCTTCCGTAAACCCCCCCCCCCCCCTGACAAAGCGTATAAAGGGTAATTTAGACCTTTGACAAATCGTATCCAGTTTTGTACGTACAATGGAATATGCCATACGTTCGGAGGACCTCCTCTACGCTGGAATACAGCACAAGCACAGCTAACCTGGGCCGGCCCATTTGCGCTAGAAAATCAAAACAGGGCCAGGTTAGTTATAGCAGATTTTTAGCGATGTAGTTCAGCTTGAACTAACTTTGCACTTTTGCGGGCTTATGCGGGATGCCGCGCTGCATCCCTATTTATAGCTTAGGACAAAATATAACTTTCGCAAGATGTGGACAAGTCTACCAGAAAATTTGCATGAAACAGACGCGGTAAAGAGACAATCGTAACTTTTGTTGGAGGGACAGAGGCGATTGGAAGAGCTAAATTTTATTGTTATTGCTTGAATTCTGCAGTACCATATGATGAGTAGCAGAGAGCCTGAGAGAATACATGTAGTTGAAGAGAGGGAGTACCTTTTGATAAGCTAGGCAATGCAGGTGTCATTGGAGAATCCTGGGCCTACACTCCATAAACCTACATTGTACAGTTAACAAATGCAGGTATTGCACTCTGTTCAAACAGTCTAACAGTTAAGTAGGAGTACTACGTACTGGCACTATATCTCCCAGTGAGCCTCAAATGAAAATTCTTCGGTACACCCCCCCCCCTCACAAAGCGTATAAAGGGTAATTTAGACCTTTGACAAATCGTATCCCGTTTTGTACGTACAATGGAATATGCCATACGTTTGGAGGACCTCCTCTACGCTGGAATACGGCACAAGCACAGCTAACCTGGGCCGGCCCATTTGCGCTGGAAAATCAAAACAGGGCTAGGTTAGTTATAGCAGATTTTTAGCGATGTAGCTCAGCTTGAACTAACTTTGCACTTTTGTGGGCTTATGCGGGACGCCGCGTTGCATCCCTATTTATAGCTTAGGAAAAAATATAACTTTGGCAAGATGTGGACAAGTCTACCAGAAAATTTGCATGAAACAGACGTGGTAAAGAGACAATCATAACTTTTGTTGGAGGGACAGAGGCGATTGGAAGAGCTGAATTTTATTGTTGTTGCTTGAATTCTGCAGTACCATATGATGAGTAGCAGAGAGCCTGAGAGAATACATGTAGTTGAAGAGAGGGAGTACCTTTTGATAAGCTAGGCAATGCAGGTGGCATTGGAGAATCCTGGGCCTGCACACCATAAACCTACATTGTACAGTTAACAAATGCAGGTATTGCGCTCTGTTCAAACAGTCTAACAGTTAAGTAGGAGTACTACGTACTGGCACTATATCTCCCAGTGAGCCTCAAATGAAAATTCTTTGGTACACCCCCCCCCCCTCACAAAACGTATAATGGGTAATTTAGACCTTTGACAAATCGTATCCAATTTTGTACGTACAATGGAATATGCCATACGTTCGGAGGACCTCCTCTATGCTGGAATACGGCACAGGCACAGCTTACCTGGGCCGGCCCATTTGCGCTGGAAAATCAAAACAGGGCCAGGTTAGTTATAGCACATTTTAGCGATGTAGTTCAGCTAGAACTAACTTTGCACTTTTGTGGGCTTATGCGGGACGCCGCGTTGCATCCCTATTTATAGCTTAGGAAAAAATTTAACTTTGGCAAGATGTGGACAAGTCTACCAGAAAATTTGCATGAAACAGACGCGGTAAAGAGACAATCATAACTTTTGTTGGAGGGACAGAGGCGATTGGAAGAGCTGAATTTTATTGTTGTTGCTTGAATTCTGCAGTACCATATGATGAGTAGCAGAGAGCCTGAGAGAATACATGTAGTTGAAGAGAGGGAGTACCTTTTGATAAGCTAGGCAATGTAGGTGTCATTGGAGAATCCTGGGCCTGCACTCCATAAACCTACATTGTACAGTTAACAAATGCAGGTATTGCGCTCTGTTCAAACAGTCTAACAGTTAAGTAGGAGTAATACGTACTGGCACTATATCTCCCAGTGAGCCTCAAATAAAAATTCTTCGGTACACCCCCCCCCCCCCTCACAAAGCGTATAAAGGGTAATTTAGACCTTTGACAAATCATATCCAGTTTTGTACGTACAATGGAATATGCCATACGTTCGGAGGACCTCCTCTACGCTGGAATACGGCACAGGCAAAGCTAACCTGGGCCGGCCCATTTGCGCTGGAAAATCAAAACAGGGCTAGGTTAGTTATAGCAGATTTTTAGCGATGTAGTTCAGCTTGAACTAACTTTGCACTTTTGCGGGCTTATGCAGGACGCCGCTCTGCATCCCTATTTATAGCTTAGGACAAAATATAACTTTGGCAAGATGTGGACAAGTCTACCAGAAAATTTGCATGAAACAGACGCGGTAAAGAGACAATCATAACTTTTGTTGGAGGGACAGAGGCGATTAGAAGAGCTGAATTTTATTGTTGTTGCTTGAATTCTGCAGTACCATATGATGAGTAGCAGAGAGCCTGAGAGAATACATGTAGTTGAAGAGAGGGAGTACCTTTTGGTAAGCTAGGCAATGCAGGTGTCATTGGAGAATCCTGGGCCTGCACTCCATAAACATACATTGTACAGTTAACAAATGCAGGTATTGCGCTCTGTTCAAACAGTCTAACAGTTAAGAAGGAGTACTACATACTGGCACTATATCTCCCAGTGAGCCTCAAATGAAAATTCTTCGGTACACCCCCCCTGACAAAGCGTATAAAGGGTAATTTAGACCTTTGACAAACCGTATCCAGTTTTGTACGTACAATGGAATATGCCATACGTTCGGAGGACCTCCTCTACGCTGGAATACGGCACAAGCACAGCTAACCTGGGCCGGCCCATTTGCGCTAGAAAATCAAAACAGGGCCAGGTTAGTTATAGCAGATTTTTAGCGATGTAGTTCAGCTTGAACTAACTTTGCACTTTTGCGGGCTTATGCGGGACGCCGCGCTGCATCCCTATTTATAGCTTAGGACAAAATATAACTTTCGCAAGATGTGGACAAGTCTACCAGAAAAGTTGCATGAAACAGACGCGGTAAAGAGACAACCGTAACTTTTGTTGGAGGGACAGAGGCGATTGGAAGAGCTAAATTTTATTTTTGTTGCTTGAATTCTGCAGTACCATATGATGAGTAGCAGAGAGCCTGAGAGAATACATGTAGTTGAAGAGAGGGAGTACCTTTTGATAAGCTAGGCAATGCAGGTGTCATTGGAGAATCCTGGGCCTACACTCCATAAACCTACATTGTACAGTTAACAAATGCAGGTATTGCGCTCTGTTCAAACAGTCTAACAGTTAAGTAGGAGTACTACGTACTGGCACTATATCTCCCAGTGAGCCTCAAATGAAAATTCTTCGGTACACCCCCCCCCCCTCACAAAGCGTATAAAGGGTAATTTAGACCTTTGACAAATCGTATCCAGTTTTGTATGTACAATGGAATATGCCATACGTTCGGAGGACCTCCTCTACGCTGGAATACGGCACAGGCACAGCTAACCTGGGCCGGCCCATTTGCGCTGGAAAATCAAAACAGGGCTAGGTTAGTTATAGCAGATTTTTAGCGATGTAGTTCAGCTTGAACTAACTTTGCACTTTTGTGGGCTTATGCGGGACGCCGCGTTGCATCCCTATTTATAGCTTAGGAAAAAATATAACTTTGGCAAGATGTGGACAAGTCTACCAGAAAATTTGTATGAAACAGACGCGGTAAAGAGACAATCATAACTTTTGTTGGAGGGACAGAGGCCATTGGAAGAGCTGAATTTTATTGTTGTTGCTTGAATTCTGCAGTACCATATGATGAGTAGCAGAGAGCCTGAGAGAATACATGTAGTTGAAGAGAGGGAGTACCTTTTGATAAGCTAGGCAATGCAGGTGTCATTGGAGAATCCTGGGCCTGCACTCCATAAACCTACATTGTACAGTTAACAAATGCAGGTATTGCGCTCTATTCAAACAGTCTAACAGTCAAGGAGGAGTACTACGTACTGGCACTATATCTCCCAGTGAGCCTCAAATGAAAATTCTTCGGTACACACCCCCTCACAAAGCGTATAAAGGGTAATTTAGACCTTTGACAAATCGTATCCAGTTTTGTACGTACAATGGAATATGCCATACGTTCGGAGGACCTCCTCTACGCTGGAATAAGGCACAGGCACGGCTAACCTGGGCCGGCCCATTTGCGCTGGAAAATCAAAACAGTGCCAGGTTAGTTATAGCAGATTTTTAGCGATGTAGTTCAGCTTGAACTAACTTTGCACTTTTGCGGGCTTATGCGGGACGACGCGCTGCATCCCTATTTATAGCTTAGGACAAAATATAACTTTGGCAAGATGTGGACAAGTCTACCAGAAAATTTGCATGAAACAGACGTGGTAAAGAGACAATCATAACTTTTGTTGGAGGGACAGAGGCGATTGGAAGAGCTGAATTTTATTGTTGTTACTTGAATTCTGCAGTACCATATGATGAGTAGCAGAGAGCCTGAGAGAATACATGTAGTTGAAGAGAGGGAGTACCTTTTGGTAACCTAGGCAATGCAGGTGTAATTGGAGAAACCTGGGCCTGCACTCCATAAACATACATTGTACAGTTAGCAAATGCAGGTATTGCGCTCTGTTCAAACAGTCTAACAGTTAAGTAGGAGTACTACGTACTGGCACTATATCTCCCAGTGAGCCTCAAATGAAAATTCGTCGGTACACCCCCTCACAAAGCGTATAAAGGGTAATTTAGACCTTTGACAAATCGTATCCAGTTTTGTACGTACAATGGAATATGCCATACGTTCGGAGGACCTCCTCTACACTGGAATGCGGCACAAGCACAGCTAACCTGGGCCAGCCCATTTGCGCTGGAAAATCAAAACAGGGCCAGGTTAGTTATAGCAGATTTTTAGCGTTGTAGTTCAGCTTGAACTAACTTTGCACTTTTGCGGGCTTATGCGGGACGCCGCGCTGCATCCCTATTTATAGCTTAGGACAAAATATAACTTTCGCAAGATGTGGACAAGTCTACCAGAAAATTTGCATGAAACAGACGCGGTAAAGAGACAATCATAACTTTTGTTGGAGGGACAGAGGTGATTGGAAGAGCTGAATTTCATTGTTGTTGCTTTAATTCTGCAGTACCATATGATGAGTAGCAGAGAGCCTGAGAGAATACATGTAGTTAAAGAGAGGGACTACCTTTTGATAATCTAGGCAATGCAGGTCTCATTGGAGAATCCTGGGCCTGCACTCCATAAACCTACATTGTACAGTTAACAAATGCAGGTATTGCGCTTTGTTGAAACAGTCTAACAGTTAAGTAGGAGTACTACGTACTGGCACTATATCTCCCAGTGAGCCTCAAATGAAAATTCTTCGGTACACACCCCCTCACAAAGCGTATAAAGGGTAATTTAGACCTTTGACAAATCGTATCCAGTTTTGTACGTACAATGGAATATGCCATACGTTCGGAGGACTTCCTCTACGCTGGAATACGGCACAGGCACGGCTAACCTGGGCCGGCCCATTTGCGCTGGAAAATCAAAACAGGGCCAGGTTAGTTATAGCAGATTTTTAGCGATGTAGTTCAGCTTGAACTAACTTTGCACTTTTGCGGGCTTATGCGGGACGACGCGCTGCATCCCTATTTATAGCTTAGGACAAAATATAACTTTGGCAAGTTGTGGACAAGTCTACCAGAAAATTTGCATGAAACAGACGCGGTAAAGAGACAATCATAACTTTTGTTGGAGGGACAGAGGCGATTGGAAGAGCTGAATTTTATTGTTGTTACTTGAATTCTGCAGTACCATATGATGAGTAGCAGAGAGCCTGAGAGAATACATGTAGTTGAAGAGAGGGAGTACCTTTTGGTAAGCTAGGCAATGCAGGTGTAATTGGAGAATCCTGGGCCTGCACTCCATAAACATACATTGTATAGTTCACAAATGCAGGTATTGCGCTCTGTTCAAACAGTCTAACAGTTAAGTAGGAGTACTACGTACTGGCACTATATCTCCCAGTGAGCCTCAAATGAAAATTCTTTGGTACACCCCCCCTCACAAAGCGTATAAAGGGTAATTTAGACCTTTGACAAATCGTATCCAGTTTTGTACGTACAATGGAATATGCCATACGTTCGGAGGACCTCCTCTACGCTGGAATGCGGCACAAGCCTAGCTAACCTGGGCCAGCCCATTTGCGCTGGAAAATCAAAACAGGGCCAGGTTAGTTATAGCAGATTTTTAGCGTTGTAGTTCAGCTTGAACTAACTTTGCACTTTTGCGGGCTTATGCGGGACGCCGCGCTGCATCCCTATTTATAGCTTAGGACAAAATATAACTTTCGCAAGATGTGGACAAGTCTACCAGAAAATTTGCATGAAACAGACGCGGTAAAGAGACAATCATAACTTTTGTTGGAGGGACAGAGGTGATTGGAAGAGCTGAATTTCATTGTTGTTGCTTTAATTCTGCAGTACCATATGATGAGTAGCAGAGAGCCTGAGAGAATACATGTAGTTAAAGAGAGGGACTACCTTTTGATAATCTAGGCAATGCAGGTCTCATTGGAGAATCCTGGGCCTGCACTCCATAAACCTACATTGTACAGTTAACAAATGCAGGAATTGCGCTTTGTTGAAACAGTCTAACAGTTAAGTAGGAGTACTACGTACTGGCACTATATCTCCCAGTGAGCCTCAAATGAAAATTCTTCGGTACACACCCCCTCACAAAGCGTATAAAGGGTAATTTAGACCTTTGACAAATCGTATCCAGTTTTGTACGTACAATGGAATATGCCATACGTTCGGAGGACTTCCTCTACGCTGGAATACGGCACAGGCACGGCTAACCTGGGCCGGCCCATTTGCGCTGGAAAATCAAAACAGGGCCAGGTTAGTTATAGCAGATTTTTAGCGATGTAGTTCAGCTTGAACTAACTTTGCACTTTTGCGGGCTTATGCGGGACGACGCGCTGCATCCCTATTTATAGCTTAGGACAAAATATAACTTTGGCAAGATGTGGACAAGTCTACCAGAAAATTTGCATGAAACAGACGCGGTAAAGAGACAATCATAACTTTTGTTGGAGGGACAGAGGCGATTGGAAGAGCTGAATTTTATTGTTGTTACTTGAATTCTGCAGTACCATATGATGAGTAGCAGAGAGCCTGAGAGAATACATGTAGTTGAAGAGAGGGAGTACCTTTTGGTAAGCTAGGCAATGGAGGTGTAATTGGAGAATCCTGGGCCTGCACTCCATAAACATACATTGTATAGTTCACAAATGCAGGTATTGCGCTCTGTTCAAACAGTCTAACAGTTAAGTAGGAGTACTACGTACTGGCACTATATCTCCCAGTGAGCCTCAAATGAAAATTCTTTGGTACACCCCCCCTCACAAAGCGTATAAAGGGTAATTTAGACCTTTGACAAATCGTATCCAGTTTTGTACGTACAATGGAATATGCCATACGTTCGGAGGACCTCCTCTACGCTGGAATGCGGCACAAGCACAGCTAACCTGGGCCGGCCCATTTGCGCTGGAAAATCAAAACAGGGCCAGGTTAGTTATAGCAGATTTTTAGCGATGTAGTTCAGCTTGAACTAACTTTGCACTTTTGCGGGCTTATGCGGGACGCCGCGCTGCATCCCTATTTATAGCTTAGGACAAAATATAACTTTCGCAAGATGTGGACAAGTCTACCAGAAAATTTGCATGAAACAGACGCGGTAAAGAGACAAACATAACTTTTGTTGGAGGGACAGAGGCGATTGGAAGAGCTGAATTTTATTGTTGTTGCTTGAATTCTGCAGTACCATATGATGAGTAGCAGAGAGCCTGAGAGAATACATGTAGTTGAAGAGAGGGAGTACCTTTTGATAAGCTAGGCAATGCAGGTGTCATTGGAGAATCCTGGGCCTGCACTCCATAAACCTACATTGTACAGTTAACAAATGCAGGTATTGCGCTTTGTTCAAATAGTCTAACAGTTAAGTAGGAGTACTACGTACTGGCACTATATCTCCCAGTGAGCCTCAAATGAAAATTCTTCGGTACACCCCCCCCCCCCTCACAGAGCGTATAATGGGTAATTTAGACCTTTGACAAATCGTATCCAGTTTTGTACGTACAATGGAATATGCCATACGTTCGGAGGACCTCCTCTACGCTGGAATACGGCACAGGCACAGCTAACCTGGGCCGGCCCATTTGCGCTGGAAAATCAAAACAGGGCTACTTTAGTTATAGCAGATTTTTAGCGATATAGTTCAGCTTGAACTAACTTTACACTTTTGTGGGCTTATGCGGGATGCCGCGTTGCATCCCTATTTATAGCTTAGGAAAAAAATATAACTTTGGCAAGATGTGGACAAGTCTACCAGAAAATTTGCATGAAACAGACGCGGTAAAGAGACTATCATAACTTTTGTTGGAGGGAGAGAGGCGATTGGAAGAGCTGAATTTTATTGTTGTTGCTTGAATTCTGCAGTACCATATGATGAGTAGCAGAGAGCCTGAGAGAATACATGTAGTTGAAGAGAGGGAGTACCTTTTGATAAGCTAGGCAATGCAGGTGGCATTGGAGAATCCTGGGCCTGCACTCCATAAACCTACATTGTACAGTTAACAAATGCAGGTATTGCGCTCTGTTCAAACAGTCTAACAGTTAAGTAGGAGTACTACGTACTGGCACTATATCTCCCAGTGAGCCTCAAATGAAAATTCTTCGGTACACCCCCCCTCACAAAGCGTATAAAGGGTAATTTAGACCTTTGACAAATCGTATCCAGTTTTGTACGTACAATGGAATATGCCATACGTTCGGAGGACCTCCTCTACGCTAGAATACGGCACAGGCACAGCTAACCTGGGCCGGCCCATTTGCGCTGGAAAATCAAAACAGGGCCAGGTTAGTTATAGCAGATTTTTAGCGATGTAGTTCAGCTTGAACTAACTTTGCACTTTTGCGGGCTTATGCGGGACGACGCGCTGCATCCCTATTTATAGCTTAGGACAAAATATAACTTTGGCAAGATGTGGACAAGTCTACCAGAAAATTTGCATGAAACAGACGCGGTAAAGAGACAATCATAACTTTTGTTGGAGGGACAGAGGTGATTGGAAGAGCTGAATTTTATTGTTGTTGCTTGAATTCTGCAGTACCATATGATGAGTAGCAGAGAGCGTGAGAGAATACATGTAGTTGAAGAGAGGGAGTACCTTTTGATAAGCTAGGCAATGCAGGTATCATTGGAGAATCTTGGGCCTGCACTCCATAAACCTACATTGTACAGTTAACAAATGCAGGTATTGCGCTCTGTTCAAACAGTCTAACAGTTAAGTAGGAGTACTACGTACTGGCACTATATCTCCGAGTGAGCCTCAAATGAAAATTCTTCGGTACACCCCCCCTCACAAAGCGTATAAAGGGCAATTTAGACCTTTGACAAATCGTATCCAGTTTTGTACGTACAATGGAATATGCCATATGTTCGGAGGACCTCCTCTACGCTGGAATATGGCACAAGCACAGCTAACCTGGGCCGTCCCATTTGCGCTGGAAAATCAAAACAGGGCCAGGTTAGTTATAGCAGAGTTTTAGCGATGTAGTTCAGCTTGAACTAACTTTGCACTTTTGCGCGCTTATGCGGGACGCCGCGCTGCATCCCTATTTATAGCTTAGGACAAAATATAACTTTGGCAAGATGTGGACAAGTCTACCAGAAAATTTGCATGAAACAGACGCAGTAAAGAGACAATCATAACTTTTGTTGGAGGGACAGAGGCCATTGGAAGAGCTGAATTTTATTGTTGTTGCTTGAATTCGGCAGTACCATATGATGAGTAGCAGAGAGCCTGAGAGAATACATGTAGTTGAAGAGAGGGAGTACCTTTTGATAAGCTAGGCAATGCAGGTGGCATTGGAGAATCCTGGGCCTGCACTCCATAAACCTACATTGTACAGTTAACAAATGCAGGTATTGCGCTCTGTTCAAACAGTCTAACAGTTAAGTAGGAGTACTACGTACTGGCACTATATCTCCCAGTGAGACTCAAATGAAAATTCTTCGGTACACCTCCCCTCACAAAGCGTATAAAGGGTAATTTAGACCTTTGACAAATCGTATCCAGCTTTGTACGTACAATGGAATATGCCAGACGTTCGGAGGACCACCTCTACGCTGGAATATGGCACACGCACAGCTAACCTGGGCCTGCCCATTTGCGCTGGAAAATCAAAACAGGGCCAGGTTAGTTATAGCACATTTTTAGCGATGTAGTTCAGCTTGAACTAACTTTGGACTTTTGCGGGCTTATGCGGGACGCCGCGCTGCATCCCTATTTATAGCTTAGGACAAAATATAACTTTGGCAAGATGTGGACAAGTCTACCAGAAAATTTGCATGAAACAGACGCGGTAAAGAGACAATCATAACTTTTGTTGGAGGGACAGAGGCGATTGGAAGAGCTGAATTTTATTGTTGTTGCTTGAATTCTGTAGTACCATATGATGAGTAGCAGAGAGACTGAGAGAATACATGTAGTTGAAGAGAGGGGGTACCTTTTGATAAGCTAGGCAATGCAGGTGTCATTGGAGAATCCTGGGCCTGCACTCCATAAACCTACATTGTATAGTTAACAAACGCAGGTATCGCGCTCTGTTCAAACATTCTAACAGTTAAGTAGGAGTACTACGTACTGGCACTATATCTCCCAGTGAGCCTCAAATGAAAATTCTTTGGTACACCCCCCCTCACAAAGCGTATAAAGGGTAATTTAGACCTTTGACAAATCGTATCCAGTTTTGTACGTACAATGGAATATGCCATACGTTCGGAGGACCTCCTCTACGCTGGAATGCGGCACAAGCCTAGCTAACCTGGGCCAGCCCATTTGCGCTGGAAAATCAAAACAGGGCCAGGTTAGTTATAGCAGATTTTTAGCGTTGTAGTTCAGCTTGAACTAACTTTGCACTTTTGCGGGCTTATGCGGGACGCCGCGCTGCATCCCTATTTATAGCTTAGGACAAAATATAACTTTCGCAAGATGTGGACAAGTCTACCAGAAAATTTGCATGAAACAGACGCGGTAAAGAGACAATCATAACTTTTGTTGGAGGGACAGAGGTGATTGGAAGAGCTGAATTTCATTGTTGTTGCTTTAATTCTGCAGTACCATATGATGAGTAGCAGAGAGCCTGAGAGAATACATGTAGTTAAAGAGAGGGACTACCTTTTGATAATCTAGGCAATGCAGGTCTCATTGGAGAATCCTGGGCCTGCACTCCATAAACCTACATTGTACAGTTAACAAATGCAGGTATTGCGCTTTGTTGAAACAGTCTAACAGTTAAGTAGGAGTACTACGTACTGGCACTATATCTCCCAGTGAGCCTCAAATGAAAATTCTTCGGTACACACCCCCTCACAAAGCGTATAAAGGGTAATTTAGACCTTTGACAAATCGTATCCAGTTTTGTACGTACAATGGAATATGCCATACGTTCGGAGGACTTCCTCTACGCTGGAATACGGCACAGGCACGGCTAACCTGGGCCGGCCCATTTGCGCTGGAAAATCAAAACAGGGCCAGGTTAGTTATAGCAGATTTTTAGCGATGTAGTTCAGCTTGAACTAACTTTGCACTTTTGCGGGCTTATGCGGGACGACGCGCTGCATCCCTATTTATAGCTTAGGACAAAATATAACTTTGGCAAGATGTGGACAAGTCTACCAGAAAATTTGCATGAAACAGACGCGGTAAAGAGACAATCATAACTTTTGTTGGAGGGACAGAGGCGATTGGAAGAGCTGAATTTTATTGTTGTTACTTGAATTCTGCAGTACCATATGATGAGTAGCAGAGAGCCTGAGAGAATACATGTAGTTGAAGAGAGGGAGTACCTTTTGGTAAGCTAGGCAATGGAGGTGTAATTGGAGAATCCTGGGCCTGCACTCCATAAACATACATTGTATAGTTCACAAATGCAGGTATTGCGCTCTGTTCAAACAGTCTAACAGTTAAGTAGGAGTACTACGTACTGGCACTATATCTCCCAGTGAGCCTCAAATGAAAATTCTTTGGTACACCCCCCCTCACAAAGCGTATAAAGGGTAATTTAGACCTTTGACAAATCGTATCCAGTTTTGTACGTACAATGGAATATGCCATACGTTCGGAGGACCTCCTCTACGCTGGAATGCGGCACAAGCACAGCTAACCTGGGCCGGCCCATTTGCGCTGGAAAATCAAAACAGGGCCAGGTTAGTTATAGCAGATTTTTAGCGATGTAGTTCAGCTTGAACTAACTTTGCACTTTTGCGGGCTTATGCGGGACGCCGCGCTGCATCCCTATTTATAGCTTAGGACAAAATATAACTTTCGCAAGATGTGGACAAGTCTACCAGAAAATTTGCATGAAACAGACGCGGTAAAGAGACAAACATAACTTTTGTTGGAGGGACAGAGGCGATTGGAAGAGCTGAATTTTATTGTTGTTGCTTGAATTCTGCAGTACCATATGATGAGTAGCAGAGAGCCTGAGAGAATACATGTAGTTGAAGAGAGGGAGTACCTTTTGATAAGCTAGGCAATGCAGGTGTCATTGGAGAATCCTGGGCCTGCACTCCATAAACCTACATTGTACAGTTAACAAATGCAGGTATTGCGCTTTGTTCAAATAGTCTAACAGTTAAGTAGGAGTACTACGTACTGGCACTATATCTCCCAGTGAGCCTCAAATGAAAATTCTTCGGTACACCCCCCCCCCCTCACAGAGCGTATAATGGGTAATTTAGACCTTTGACAAATCGTATCCAGTTTTGTACGTACAATGGAATATGCCATACGTTCGGAGGACCTCCTCTACGCTGGAATACGGCACAGGCACAGCTAACCTGGGCCGGCCCATTTGCGCTGGAAAATCAAAACAGGGCTACTTTAGTTATAGCAGATTTTTAGCGATATAGTTCAGCTTGAACTAACTTTACACTTTTGTGGGCTTATGCGGGATGCCGCGTTGCATCCCTATTTATAGCTTAGGAAAAAAATATAACTTTGGCAAGATGTGGACAAGTCTACCAGAAAATTTGCATGAAACAGACGCGGTAAAGAGACTATCATAACTTTTGTTGGAGGGAGAGAGGCGATTGGAAGAGCTGAATTTTATTGTTGTTGCTTGAATTCTGCAGTACCATATGATGAGTAGCAGAGAGCCTGAGAGAATACATGTAGTTGAAGAGAGGGAGTACCTTTTGATAAGCTAGGCAATGCAGGTGGCATTGGAGAATCCTGGGCCTGCACTCCATAAACCTACATTGTACAGTTAACAAATGCAGGTATTGCGCTCTGTTCAAACAGTCTAACAGTTAAGTAGGAGTACTACGTACTGGCACTATATCTCCCAGTGAGCCTCAAATGAAAATTCTTCGGTACACCCCCCCTCACAAAGCGTATAAAGGGTAATTTAGACCTTTGACAAATCGTATCCAGTTTTGTACGTACAATGGAATATGCCATACGTTCGGAGGACCTCCTCTACGCTAGAATACGGCACAGGCACAGCTAACCTGGGCCGGCCCATTTGCGCTGGAAAATCAAAACAGGGCCAGGTTAGTTATAGCAGATTTTTAGCGATGTAGTTCAGCTTGAACTAACTTTGCACTTTTGCGGGCTTATGCGGGACGACGCGCTGCATCCCTATTTATAGCTTAGGACAAAATATAACTTTGGCAAGATGTGGACAAGTCTACCAGAAAATTTGCATGAAACAGACGCGGTAAAGAGACAATCATAACTTTTGTTGGAGGGACAGAGGTGATTGGAAGAGCTGAATTTTATTGTTGTTGCTTGAATTCTGCAGTACCATATGATGAGTAGCAGAGAGCGTGAGAGAATACATGTAGTTGAAGAGAGGGAGTACCTTTTGATAAGCTAGGCAATGCAGGTATCATTGGAGAATCTTGGGCCTGCACTCCATAAACCTACATTGTACAGTTAACAAATGCAGGTATTGCGCTCTGTTCAAACAGTCTAACAGTTAAGTAGGAGTACTACGTACTGGCACTATATCTCCGAGTGAGCCTCAAATGAAAATTCTTCGGTACACCCCCCCTCACAAAGCGTATAAAGGGCAATTTAGACCTTTGACAAATCGTATCCAGTTTTGTACGTACAATGGAATATGCCATATGTTCGGAGGACCTCCTCTACGCTGGAATATGGCACAAGCACAGCTAACCTGGGCCGTCCCATTTGCGCTGGAAAATCAAAACAGGGCCAGGTTAGTTATAGCAGAGTTTTAGCGATGTAGTTCAGCTTGAACTAACTTTGCACTTTTGCGCGCTTATGCGGGACGCCGCGCTGCATCCCTATTTATAGCTTAGGACAAAATATAACTTTGGCAAGATGTGGACAAGTCTACCAGAAAATTTGCATGAAACAGACGCAGTAAAGAGACAATCATAACTTTTGTTGGAGGGACAGAGGCCATTGGAAGAGCTGAATTTTATTGTTGTTGCTTGAATTCGGCAGTACCATATGATGAGTAGCAGAGAGCCTGAGAGAATACATGTAGTTGAAGAGAGGGAGTACCTTTTGATAAGCTAGGCAATGCAGGTGGCATTGGAGAATCCTGGGCCTGCACTCCATAAACCTACATTGTACAGTTAACAAATGCAGGTATTGCGCTCTGTTCAAACAGTCTAACAGTTAAGTAGGAGTACTACGTACTGGCACTATATCTCCCAGTGAGACTCAAATGAAAATTCTTCGGTACACCTCCCCTCACAAAGCGTATAAAGGGTAATTTAGACCTTTGACAAATCGTATCCAGCTTTGTACGTACAATGGAATATGCCAGACGTTCGGAGGACCACCTCTACGCTGGAATATGGCACACGCACAGCTAACCTGGGCCTGCCCATTTGCGCTGGAAAATCAAAACAGGGCCAGGTTAGTTATAGCACATTTTTAGCGATGTAGTTCAGCTTGAACTAACTTTGGACTTTTGCGGGCTTATGCGGGACGCCGCGCTGCATCCCTATTTATAGCTTAGGACAAAATATAACTTTGGCAAGATGTGGACAAGTCTACCAGAAAATTTGCATGAAACAGACGCGGTAAAGAGACAATCATAACTTTTGTTGGAGGGACAGAGGCGATTGGAAGAGCTGAATTTTATTGTTGTTGCTTGAATTCTGTAGTACCATATGATGAGTAGCAGAGAGACTGAGAGAATACATGTAGTTGAAGAGAGGGGGTACCTTTTGATAAGCTAGGCAATGCAGGTGTCATTGGAGAATCCTGGGCCTGCACTCCATAAACCTACATTGTATAGTTAACAAACGCAGGTATCGCGCTCTGTTCAAACATTCTAACAGTTAAGTAGGAGTACTACGTACTGGCACTATATCTCCTAGTGAGCCTCAAATGAAAATTCTTCAGTACACCCCCCCCCTCACAAAGCGTATAAAGGGTAATTTAGACCTTTGACAAATCGTATCCAGTTTTGTACGTACAATGGAATATGCCATACGTTTGGAGGACCTCCTCTACGCTTGAATACGGCACAGGCACAGCTAACCTGGGCCGGCCCATTTGCGCTGGAAAATCAAAACAGGGCCAGGTTAGTTATAGCAGATTTTTAGCGATGTAGTTCAGCTTGAACTAACTTTGCACTTTTGCGGGCTTATGCGGGACGCCGCGCTGCATCCCTATTTATAGCTTAGGACAAAATATAACTTTGGCAAGATGTGGACAAGTCTACCAGAAAATTTGCATGAAACAGACGCGGTAAAGGGACAATCATAACTTTTGTTGGAGGGACAGAGGCGATTGGAAGAGCTGAATTTTATTTTTGTTGCTTGAATTCTGCAGTACCATATGATGAGTAGCAGAGAGCCTGAGAGAATACATGTAGTTGAAGAGAGGGAGTACCTTTTGATAAGCTAGGCAATGCAGGTGGCATTGGAGAATCCTGGGCCTGCACTCCATAAACCTACATTGTATAGTTAACAAATGCAGGTATTGCGCTCTATTCAAACAGTCTAACAGTTAAGTAGGAGTACTACGTACTGGCACTATATCTCCCAGTGAGCCTCAAATGAAATTCTTCGGTACACCCCCCCTCACAAAGCGTATAAAGGGTAATTTAGACCTTTGACAAATCGTATCCAGTTTTGTACGTACAATGGAATATGCCATACGTTTGGAGGACCTCCTCTACGCTTGAATACGGCACAGGCACAGCTAACCTGGGCCGGCCCATTTGCGCTGGAAAATCAAAACAGGGCCAGGTTAGTTATAGCAGATTTTTAGCGATGTAGTTCAGCTTGAACTAACTTTGCACTTTTGCGGGCTTATGCGGGACGCCGCGCTGCATCCCTATTTATAGCTTAGGACAAAATATAACTTCGGCAAGATGTGGACAAGTCTACCAGAAAATTTGCATGAAACAGACGCGGTAAAGGGACAATCATAACTTTTGTTGGAGGGACAGAGGCGATTGGAAGAGCTGAATTTATTTTTGTTGCTTGAATTCTGTAGTACCATATGATGAGTAGCAGAGAGCCTGAGAGAATACATGTAGTTGAAGAGAGGGAGTACCTTTTGATAAGCTAGGCAATGCAGGTGGCATTGGAGAATCCTGGGCCTGCACTCCATAAACCTACATTGTATAGTTAACAAATGCAGGTATTGCGCTCTATTCAAACAGTCTAACAGTTAAGTAGGAGTACTACGTACTGGCACTATATCTCCTAGTGAGCCTCAAATGAAAATTCTTCGGTACACCCCCCCCCCTCACAAAGCGTATAAAGGGTAATTTAGACCTTTGACAAATCGTATCCAGTTTTGTACGTACAATGGAATATGCCATACGTTCGGAGGACCTCCTCTACGCTGGAATACGGCACATGCACAGCTAACCTGGGTCGGCCCATTTGCGCTGGAAAATCAAAACAGGGCCAGGTTAGTTATAACAGATTTTTAGCGATGTAGTTCAGCTTGAACTAACTTTGCACTTTTGCGGGCTTATGCGGGACGCCGTGCTGCATCCCTATTTATAGCTTAGGACAAAATATAACTTTGGCAAGATGTGGACAAGTCTACCAGAAAATTTGCATGAAACAGACGCGGTAAAGAGACAATCATAACTTTTGTTGGAGGGACAGAGGCGATTGGAAGAGCTGAATTTTATTGTTGTTGCTTGAATTCTGCAGTACCATATGATGAGTAGCAGAGAGCCTGAGAGAATACATGTAGTTGAAGAGAGGGAGTACCTTTTGGTAAGCTAGGCAATGCAGGTGGCATTGGAGAATCCTGGGCCTGCACTCCATAAACCTACATTGTACAGTTAACAAATGCAGGTATTGCGATTTGTTGAAACAGTCTAACAGTTAAGTAGGAGTACTACGTACTGGCACTATATCTCCCAGTGAGCCTCAAATGAAAATTCTTCGGTACACCCCCCCCCCCCTCACAAAGCGTATAAAGGGTAATTTAGACCTTTGACAAATCGTATCCAGTTTTGTAAGTACAATGGAATATGCCATACGTTTGGAGGACCTCCTCTACGCTTGAATACGGCACAGGCACAGCTAACCTGGGCCGACCCATTTGCGCTGGAAAATCAAAACAGGGCCAGGTTAGTTATAGCAGATTTTTAGCGATGTAGTTCAGCTTGAACTAACTTTGCACTTTTGCGGGCTTATGCGGGACGCCGCGCTGCATCCCTATTTATAGCTTAGGACAAAATATAACTTTGAAAGATGTGGACAAGTCTACCAGAAAATTTGCATGAAACAGACGCGGTAAAGGGACAATCATAACTTTTGTTGGAGGGACAGAGGCGATTGGAAGAGCTGAATTTATTTTTGTTGCTTGAATTCTGTAGTACCATATGATGAGTAGCAGAGAGCCTGAGAGAATACATGTAGTTGAAGAGAGGGAGTACCTTTTGATAAGCTAGGCAATGCAGGTGGCATTGGAGAATCCTGGGCCTGCACTCCATAAACCTACATTGTATAGTTAACAAATGCAGGTATTGCGCTCTATTCAAACAGTCTAACAGTTAAGTAGGAGTACTACGTACTGGCACTATATCTCCTAGTGAGGCTCAAATGAAAATTCTTCGGTACACCCCCCCCCCCCTCACAAAGCGTATAAAGGGTAATTTAGACCTTTGACAAATCGTATCCAGTTTTGTACGTACAATGGAATATGCCATACGTTCGGAGGACCTCCTCTACGCTGCAATACGGCACAGGCACAGCTAACCTGGGCCGGCCCATTTGCGCTGGAAAATCAAAACAGGGCCAGGTTAGTTATAACAGATTTTTAGCGATGTAGTTCAGCTTGAACTAACTTTGCACTTTTGCGGGCTTATGCGGGACGCCGCGCTGCATCCCTATTTATAGCTTAGGACAAAATATAACTTTGGCAAGATGTGGACAAGTCTACCAGAAAATTTGCATGAAACAGACGCGGTAAAGGGACAATCATAACTTTTGTTGGAGGGACAGAGGCGATTGGAAGAGCTGAATTTTATTTTTGTTGCTTGAATTCTGCAGTACCATATGATGAGTAGCAGAGAGCCTGAGAGAATACATGTAGTTGAAGAGAGGGAGTACCTTTTGATAAGCTAGGCAATGCAGGTGGCATTGGAGAATCCTGGGCCTGCACTCCATAAACCTACATTGTATAGTTAACAAATGCAGGTATTGCGCTCTCTTCAAACAGTCTAACAGTTAAGTAGGAGTACTACGTACTGGCACTATATCTCCCAGTGAGCCTCAAATGAAATTCTTCGGTACACCCCCCCTCACAAAGCGTATAAAGGGTAATTTAGACCTTTGACAAATCGTATCCAGTTTTGTACGTACAATGGAATATGCCATACGTTTGGAGGACCTCCTCTACGCTTGAATACGGCACAGGCACATCTAACCTGGGCCGGCCCATTTGCGCTGGAAAATCAAAACAGGGCCAGGTTAGTTATAGCAGATTTTTAGCGATGTAGTTCAGCTTGAACTAACTTTGCACTTTTGCGGGCTTATGCGGGACGCCGCGCTGCATCCCTATTTATAGCTTAGGACAAAATATAACTTTGAAAGATGTGGACAAGTCTACCAGAAAATTTGCATGAAACAGACGCGGTAAAGGGACAATCATAACTTTTGTTGGAGGGACAGAGGCGATTGGAAGAGCTGAATTTATTTTTGTTGCTTGAATTCTGTAGTACCATATGATGAGTAGCAGAGAGCCTGAGAGAATACATGTAGTTGAAGAGAGGGAGTACCTTTTGATAAGCTAGGCAATGCAGGTGGCATTGGAGAATCCTGGGCCTGCACTCCATAAACCTACATTGTATAGTTAACAAATGCAGGTATTGCGCTCTATTCAAACAGTCTAACAGTTAAGTAGGAGTACTACGTACTGGCACTATATCTCCTAGTGAGCCTCAAATGAAAATTCTTCGGTACACCCCCCCCCCCCCTCACAAAGCGTATAAAGGGTAATTTAGACCTTTGACAAATCATATCCAGTTTTGTACGTACAATGGAATATGCCATACGTTCGGAGGACCTCCTCTACGCTGGAATACGGCACAGGCACAGCTAACCTGGGCCGGCCCATTTGCGCTGGAAAATCAAAACAGGGCCAGGTTAGTTATAACAGATTTTTAGCGATGTAGTTCAGCTTGAACTAACTTTGCACTTTTGCGGGCTTATGCGGGACGCCGTGCTGCATCCCTATTTATAGCTTAGGACAAAATATAACTTTGGCAAGATGTGGACAAGTCTACCAGAAAATTTGCATGGAACAGACGCGGTAAAGAGACAATCATAACTTTTGTTGGAGGGACAGAGGCGATTGGAAGAGCTGAATTTTATTGTTGTTGCTTGAATTCTGCAGTACCATATGATGAGTAGCAGAGAGCCTGAGAGAATACATGTAGTTGAAGAGAGGGAGTACCTTTTGGTAAGCTAGGCAATGCAGGTGGTATTGGAGAATCCTGGGCCTGCACTCCATAAACCTACATTGTACAGTTAACAAATGCAGGTATTGCGATTTGTTGAAACAGTCTAACAGTTAAGTAGGAGTACTACGTACTGGCACTATATCTCCCAGTGAGCCTCAAATGAAAATTCTTCGGTACACCCCCCCCCCCTCACAAAGCGTATAAAGGGTAATTTAGACCTTTGACAAATCGTATCCAGTTTTGTACGTACAATGGAATATGCCATACGTTTGGAGGACCTCCTCTACGCTTGAATACGGCACAGGCACAGCTAACCTGGGCCGGCCCATTTGCGCTGGAAAATCAAAACAGGGCCAGGTTAGTTATAGCAGATTTTTAGCGATGTAGTTCCGCTTGAACTAACTTTGCACTTTTGCGGGCTTATGCGGGACGCCGCGCTGCATCCCTATTTATAGCTTAGGACAAAATATAACTTTGGCAAGATGTGGACAAGTCTACCAGAAAATTTGCATGAAACAGACGCGGTAAAGGGACAATCATAACTTTTGTTGGAGGGACAGAGGCGATTGGAAGAGCTGAATTTATTTTTGTTGCTTGAATTCTGTAGTACCATATGATGAGTAGCAGAGAGCCTGAGAGAATACATGTAGTTGAAGAGAGGGAGTACCTTTTGATAAGCTAGGCAATGCAGGTGGCATTGGAGAATCCTGGGCCTGCACTCCATAAACCTACATTGTATAGTTAACAAATGCAGGTATTGCGCTCTATTCAAACAGTCTAACAGTTAAGTAGGAGTACTACGTACTGGCACTATATCTCCTAGTGAGGCTCAAATGAAAATTCTTCGGTACACCCCCCCCCCCCTCACAAAGCGTATAAAGGGTAATTTAGACCTTTGACAAATCGTATCCAGTTTTGTACGTACAATGGAATATGCCATACGTTCGGAGGACCTCCTCTACGCTGGAATACGGCACAGGCACAGCTAACCTGGGCCGGCCCATTTGCGCTGGAAAATCAAAACAGGGCCAGGTTAGTTATAACAGATTTTTAGCGATGTAGTTCAGCTTGAACTAACTTTGCACTTTTGCGGGCTTATGCGGGACGCCGCGCTGCATCCCTATTTATAGCTTAGGACAAAATATAACTTTGGCAAGATGTGGACAAGTCTACCAGAAAATTTGCATGAAACAGACGCGGTAAAGGGACAATCATAACTTTTGTTGGAGGGACAGAGGCGATTGGAAGAGCTGAATTTTATTTTTGTTGCTTGAATTCTGCAGTACCATATGATGAGTAGCAGAGAGCCTGAGAGAATACATGTAGTTGAAGAGAGGGAGTACCTTTTGATAAGCTAGGCAATGCAGGTGGCATTGGAGAATCCTGGGCCTGCACTCCATAAACCTACATTGTATAGTTAACAAATGCAGGTATTGCGCTCTCTTCAAACAGTCTAACAGTTAAGTAGGAGTACTACGTACTGGCACTATATCTCCCAGTGAGCCTCAAATGAAATTCTTCGGTACACCCCCCCTCACAAAGCGTATAAAGGGTAATTTAGACCTTTGACAAATCGTATCCAGTTTTGTACGTACAATGGAATATGCCATACGTTTGGAGGACCTCCTCTACGCTTGAATACGGCACAGGCACAGCTAACCTGGGCCGGCCCATTTGCGCTGGAAAATCAAAACAGGGCCAGGTTAGTTATAGCAGATTTTTAGCGATGTAGTTCAGCTTGAACTAACTTTGCACTTTTGCGGGCTTATGCGGGACGCCGCGCTGCATCCCTATTTATAGCTTAGGACAAAATATAACTTTGGCAAGATGTGGACAAGTCTACCAGAAAATTTGCATGAAACAGACGCGGTAAAGGGACAATCATAACTTTTGTTGGAGGGACAGAGGCGATTGGAAGAGCTGAATTTATTTTTGTTGCTTGAATTCTGTAGTACCATATGATGAGTAGCAGAGAGCCTGAGAGAATACATGTAGTTGAAGAGAGGGAGTACCTTTTGATAAGCTAGGCAATGCAGGTGGCATTGGAGAATCCTGGGCCTGCACTCCATAAACCTACATTGTATAGTTAACAAATGCAGGTATTGCGCTCTATTCAAACAGTCTAACAGTTAAGTAGGAGTACTACGTACTGGCACTATATCTCCTAGTGAGCCTCAAATGAAAATTCTTCGGTACACCCCCCC
This sequence comes from Aegilops umbellulata, assembly GCA_032464435.1. NCBI lineage: Eukaryota > Viridiplantae > Streptophyta > Magnoliopsida > Poales > Poaceae > Aegilops > Aegilops umbellulata. The sequence goes on from CP136055.1 coordinate 537,397,899, forward strand.
CCCTCACAAAGCGTATAAAGGGTAATTTAGACCTTTAACAAATCGTATCCAGTTTTGTACGTACAATGGAATATGCCATACGTTCGGAGGACCTCCTCTACGCTGGAATACGGCACAGGCACAGCTAACCTGGGCCGGCCCATTTGCGCTGGAAAATCAAAACAGGGCCAGGTTAGTTATAACAGATTTTTAGCGATGTAGTTCAGCTTGAACTAACTTTGCACTTTTGCGGGCTTATGCGGGACGCCGTGCTGCATCCCTATTTATAGCTTAGGAAAAAATATAACTTTGGCAAGATGTGGACAAGTCTACCAGAAAATTTGCATGAAACAGACGCGGTAAAGAGACAATCATAACTTTTGTTGGAGGGACAGAGGCGATTGGAAGAGCTGAATTTTATTGTTGTTGCTTGAATTCTGCAGTACCATATGATGAGTAGCAGAGAGCCTGAGAGAATACATGTAGTTGAAGAGAGGGAGTACCTTTTGGTAAGCTAGGCAATGCAGGTGGCATTGGAGAATCCTGGACCTGCACTCCATAAACCTACATTGTACAGTTAACAAATGCAGGTATTGCGATTTGTTGAAACAGTCTAACAGTTAAGTAGGAGTACTACGTACTGGCACTATATCTCCCAGTGAGCCTCAAATGAAAATTCTTCGGTACACCCCCCCCCCTCACAAAGCGTATAAAGGGTAATTTAGACCTTTGACAAATCGTATCCAGTTTTGTACGTACAATGGAATATGCCATACGTTTGGAGGACCTCCTCTACGCTTGAATACGGCACAGGCACAGCTAACCTGGGCCGGCCCATTTGCGCTGGAAAATCAAAACAGGGCCAGGTTAGTTATAGCAGATTTTTAGCGATGTAGTTCAGCTTGAACTAACTTTGCACTTTTGCGGGCTTATGCGGGACGCCGCGCTGCATCCCTATTTATAGCTTAGGACAAAATATAACTTTGGCAAGATGTGGACAAGTCTACCAGAAAATTTGCATGAAACAGACGCGGTAAAGGGACAATCATAACTTTTGTTGGAGGGACAGAGGCGATTGGAAGAGCTGAATTTATTTTTGTTGCTTGAATTCTGTAGTACCATATGATGAGTAGCAGAGAGCCTGAGAGAATACATGTAGTTGAAGAGAGGGAGTACCTTTTGATAAGCTAGGCAATGCAGGTGGCATTGGAGAATCCTGGGCCTGCACTCCATAAACCTACATTGTATAGTTAACAAATGCAGGTATTGCGCTCTATTCAAACAGTCTAACAGTTAAGTAGGAGTACTACGTACTGGCACTATATCTCCTAGTGAGGCTCAAATGAAAATTCTTCGGTACACCCCCCCCCCCCTCACAAAGCGTATAAAGGGTAATTTAGACCTTTGACAAATCGTATCCAGTTTTGTACGTACAATGGAATATGCCATACGTTCGGAGGACCTCCTCTATGCTGGAATACGGCACAGGCACAGCTAACCTGGGCCGGCCCATTTGCGCTGGAAAATCAAAACAGGGCCAGGTTAGTTATAACAGATATTTAGCGATGTAGTTCAGCTTGAACTAACTTTGCACTTTTGCGGGCTTATGCGGGACGCCGTGCTGCATCCCTATTTATAGCTTAGGACAAAATATAACTTTGGCAAGATGTGGACAAGTCTACCAGAAAATTTGCATGAAACAGACGCGGTAAAGAGACAATCATAACTTTTGTTGGAGGGACAGAGGCGATTGGAAGAGCTGAATTTTATTGTTGTTGCTTGAATTCTGCAGTACCATATGATGAGTAGCAGAGAGCCTGAGAGAATACATGTAGTTGAAGAGAGGGAGTACCTTTTGGTAAGCTAGGCAATGCAGGTGGCATTGGAGAATCCTGGGCCTGCACTCCATAAACCTACATTGTACAGTTAACAAATGCAGGTATTGCGCTTTGTTGAAACAGTCTAACAGTTAAGTAGGAGTACTACGTACTGGCACTATATCTCCCAGTGAGCCTCAAATGAAAATTCTTCGGTACACCCCCCCCCCCTCACAAAGCGTATAAAGGGTAATTTAGACCTTTGACAAATCGTATCCAGTTTTGTACGTACAATGGAATATGCCTTACGTTCGGAGGACCTCCTCTACGCTGGAATACGGCACAGGCACAGCTAACCTGGGCCAGCCCATTTGCGCTGGAAAATCAAAACAGGGCTAGGTTAGTTATAGCAGATTTTTAGCGATGTAGTTCAGCTTGAACTAACTTTGCACTTTTGCGGGCTTATGCGGGACGCCGTGCTGCATCCCTATTTATAGCTTAGGACAAAATATAACTTTGGCAAGATGTGGACAAGTCTACCAGAAAATTTGCATGAAACAGACGCGGTAAAGAGACAATCATAACTTTTGTTGGAGGGACAGAGGCGATTGGAAGAGCTGAATTTTATTGTTGTTGCTTGAATTCTGCAGTACCATATGATGAGTAGCAGAGAGCCTGAGAGAATACATGTAGTTGAAGAGAGGGAGTACCTTTTGATAAGCTAGGCAATGCAGGTGGCATTGGAGAATCCTGGGCCTGCACTCCAAAAACCTACATTGTACAGTTAACAAATGCAGGTATTGCACTCTGTTCAAACAGTCTAACAGTTAAGAAGGAGTACTACGTACTGGCACTATATCTCCTAGTGAGCCTCAAACGAAAATTCTTCGGTACACCCCCCCTCACAAAGCGTATAAAGGGTAATTTAGACCTTTGACAAATCATATCCAGTTTTGTACGTACAATGGAATATGCCATACGTTCGGAGGACCTCCTCTACGCTGGAATACGGCACAGGCACGCTAACCAGAGTCAGCCCATTTGCGCTGGAAAATCAAAACAGGGCCAGGTTAGTTATAGCAGATTTTTAGCGATGTAGTTCAATTTGAACTAACTTTGCACTTTTGCGGCTTATGCGGGACGCCGCGCTGCATCCCTATTTATAGCTTAGGACAAAATATAACTTTGGCAAGATGTGGACAAGTCTACCAGAAAATTTGCATGAAACAGACGCGGTAAAGAGACAATCATAACTTTTGTTGGAGGGACAGAGGCGATTGGAAGAGCTGAATTTTATTGTTGTTGCTTGAATTCTGTAGTACCATATGATGAGTAGCAGAGAGCCTGAGAGAATACATGTAGTTGAAGAGAGGGAGTACCTTTTGATAAGCTAGGCAATGCAGGTGGCATTGGAGAATCCTGGGCCTGCACTCCATAAACCTACATTGTACAGTTAACAAATGCAGGTATTGCGCTCTGTTCAAACAGTCTAACAGTTAAGTAGGAGTACTACGTACTGGCACTATATCTCCTAGTGAGCCTCAAATGAAAATTCTTCGGTACACCCCCCCTCACAAAGCGTATAAAGGGTAATTTAGACCTTTGACAAATCGTATCCAGTTTTGTACGTACAATGGAATATGCCATACGTTCGGAGGACCTCCTCTATGCTGGAATACGGCACAGGCACAGCTAACCTGGGCCGGCCCATTTGCGCTCGAAAATCAAAACAGGGCCAGGTTAGTTATAGCAGATTTTTAGCGATGTAGTTCAGCTTGAACTAACTTTGCACTTTTGCGGGCTTATGCGGTACGCAGCGCTGCATCCCTATTTATAGCTTAGGACAAAATATAACTTTGGCAAGATGTGGACAAGTCTACCAGAAAATTTGCATGAAACAGACGCGGTAAAGAGACAATCATAACTTTTGTTGGAGGGACAGAGGCGATTGGAAGAGCTGAATTTTATTGTTGTTGCTTGAATTCTGCAGTACCATATGATGAGTAGCAGAGAGCCTGAGAAAATACATGTAGTTGAAGAGAGGGAGTACCTTTTGATAAGCTAGGCAATGCAGGTGGCATTGGAGAATCCTGGGCCTGCACTCCATAAACCTACATTGTATAGTTAACAAATGCAGGTATTGCGCTCTATTCAAACAGTCTAACAGTTAAGTAGGAGTACTACGTACTGGCACTATATCTCCTAGTGAGCCTCAAATGAAAATTCTTCGGTACACCCCCCCCCCTCACAAAGCGTATAAAGGGTAATTTAGACCTTTGACAAATCGTATCCAGTTTTGTACGTACAATGGAATATGCCATATGTTCGGAGGACCTCCTCTACGCTGGAATACGGCACAGGCACAGCTAACCTGGGCCGGCCCATTTGCGCTGGAAAATCAAAACAGGGCCAGGTTAGTTATAGCAGATTTTTAGCGATGTAGTTCAGCTTGAACTAACTTTGCACTTTTGCGGGCTTATGCGGGACGCCGTGCTGCATCCCTATTTATAGCTTAGGACAAAATATAACTTTGGCAAGATGTGGACAAGTCTACCAGAAAATTTGCATGAAACAGACGCGGTAAAGAGACAATCATAACTTTTGTTGGAGGGACAGAGGCGATTGGAAGAGCTGAATTTTATTATTGTTGCTTGAATTCTGTAGTACCATATGATGAGTAGCAGAGAGCCTGAGAGAATACATGTAGTTGAAGAGAGGGAGTACCTTTTGATAAGCTAGGCAATGCAAGTGGCGTTGGAGAATCCTGGGCGAGCACTCCATAACCCTACATTGTACAGTTAACAAATGCAGGTATTGCGCTCTGTTGAAACAGTCTAACAGTTAAGTAGGAGTACTACGTACTGGCACTATATCTCCCAGTGAGCCTCAAATGAAAATTCTTCGGTACACCCCCCCCCCCCCTCACAAAGCGTATAAAGGGTAATTTAGACCTTTGACAAATCGTATCCAGTTTTGTACGTACAATGGAATATGCCATACGTTCGGAGCACCTCCTCTACGCTGGAATACGGCACAGGCACAGCTAACCTGGGCCGGCCCATTTGCGCGGGAAAATCAAAACAGGGCCAGGTTAGTTATAGCAGATTTTTAGCGATGTAGTTCAGCTTGAACTAACTTTGCACTTTTGCGGTCTTATGCGGGACGCCGTGCTGCATCCCTATTTATAGCTTAGGACAAAATATAACTTTGGCAAGATGTGGACAAGTCTACCAGAAAATTTGCATGAAACAGACGCGGTAAAGGGACAATCAAAACTTTTGTTGGAGGGACAGAGGCGATTGGAAGAGCTGAATTTTACTGCTGTTGCTTGAATTCTTTAGTACCATATGATGAGTAGCAGAGAGCCTGAGAGAATACATGTAGTTGAAGAGAGGGAGTACCTTTTGATAAGCTAGGCAATGCAGGTGGCATTGGAGAATCCTGGGCGTGCACTCCATAAACCTACATTGTACAGTTAACAAATGCAGGTATTGCGCTCTGTTGAAACAGTCTAACAGTTAAGTAGGAGTACTACGTACTGGCACTATATCTTCCAGTGAGCCTCAAATGAAAATTCTTCGGTACACCCCCCCCCCCCCCTCACAAAGCGTATAAAGGGTAATTTAGACCTTTGAAAAATTGTATCCAGTTTTGTACGTACAATGGAATATGCCAACGTTCGGAGGACCTCCTCTACGAGGAATACGGCACAGGCACAGCTAACCTGGGCCGGCCCATTTGCGCTGGAAAATCAAAACAGGGCCAGGTTAGTTATAGCAGATTTTTAGCGATGTAGTTCAGCTTGAACTAACTTTGCACTTTTGCGGGCTTATGCGGGACGCCGTGCTGCATCCCTATTTATAGCTTAGGACAAAATATAACTTTGGCAAGATGTGGACAAGTCTACCAGAAAATTTGCATGAAACAGACGCGGTAAAGGGACAATCATAACTTTTGTTGGAGGGACAGAGGCGATTGGAAGAGCTGAATTTTATTGTTGTTGCTTGAATTCTGCAGTACCATATGATGAGTAGCAGAGAGCCTGAGACAATACATGTAGTTGAAGAGAGGGAGTACCTTTTGATAATCTAGGCAATGCAGGTGGCATTGGAGAATCCTGGGCCTGCACTCCATAAACCTACATTGTACAGTTAACAAATGCAGGTATTGCGATGTGTTCAAACAGTCTAACAGTTAAGTAGGAGTACTACGTACTGGCACTATATCTCCCAGTGAGCCTCAAATGAAAATTCTTCGGTACACCCCCCTCACAAAGCGTATAAAGGGTAATTTAGACCTTTGAAAAATCGTATCCAGTTTTGTACGTACAATGGAATATGCCATACGTTCGGAGGACCTCCTCTACGATGGAATACGGCACAGGCACAGCTAACCTGGGCCGGCCCATTTGCGCGGGAAAATCAAAACAGGGCCAGGTTAGTTATAGCAGATTTTTAGCGATGTAGTTCCGCTTGAACTAACTTTGCACTTTTGCGGTCTTATGCGGGACGCCGTGCTGCATCCCTATTTATAGCTTAGGACAAAATATAACTTTGGCAAGATGTGGACAAGTCTACCAGAAAATTTGCATGAAACAGACGCGGTAAAGGGACAATCAAAACTTTTGTTGGAGGGACAGAGGCGATTGGAAGAGCTGAATTTTATTGCTGTTGCTTGAATTCTGCAGTACCATATGATGAGTAGCAGAGAGCCTGAGAGAATACATGTAGTTGAAGAGAGGGAGTACCTTTTGATAAGCTAGGCAATGCAGGTGGCATTGGAGAATCCTGGGCGTGCACTCCATAAACCTACATTGTACAGTTAACAAATGCAGGTATTGCGCTCTGTTGAAACAGTCTAACAGTTAAGTAGGAGTACTACGTACTGGCACTATATCTTCCAGTGAGCCTCAAATGAAAATTCTTCGGTACACCCCCCCCCCCTCACAAAGCGTATAAAGGGTAATTTAGACCTTTGAAAAATTGTATCCAGTTTTGTACGTACAATGGAATATGCCAACGTTCGGAGGACCTCCTCTACGAGGAATACGGCACAGGCACAGCTAACCTGGGCCGGCCCATTTGCGCTGGAAAATCAAAACAGGGCCAGGTTAGTTATAGCAGATTTTTAGCGATGTAGTTCAGCTTGAACTAACTTTGCAATTTTGCGGGCTTATGCGGGACGCCGTGCTGCATCCCTATTTATAGCTTAGGACAAAATATAACTTTGGCAAGATGTGGACAAGTCTACCAGAAAATTTGCATGAAACAGACGCGGTAAAGGGACAATCATAACTTTTGTTGGAGGGACAGAGGCGATTGGAAGAGCTGAATTTTATTGTTGTTGCTTGAATTCTGCAGTACCATATGATGAGTAGCAGAGAGCCTGAGACAATACATGTAGTTGAAGAGAGGGAGTACCTTTTGATAATCTAGGCAATGCAGGTGGCATTGGAGAATCCTGGGCCTGCACTCCATAAACCTACATTGTACAGTTAACAAATGCAGGTATTGCGATGTGTTCAAACAGTCTAACAGTTAAGTAGGAGTACTACGTACTGGCACTATATCTCCCAGTGAGCCTCAAATGAAAATTCTTCGGTACACCCCCCTCACAAAGCGTATAAAGGGTAATTTAGACCTTTGAAAAATCGTATCCAGTTTTGTACGTACAATGGAATATGCCATACGTTCGGAGGACCTCCTCTACGATGGAATACGGCACAGGCACAGCTAACCTGGGCCGGCCCATTTGTGCGGGAAAATCAAAACAGGGCCAGGTTAGTTATAGCAGATTTTTAGCGATGTAGTTCCGCTTGAACTAACTTTGCACTTTTGCGGTCTTATGCGGGACGCCGTGCTGCATCCCTATTTATAGCTTAGGACAAAATATAACTTTGGCAAGATGTGGACAAGTCTACCAGAAAATTTGCATGAAACAGACGCGGTAAAGGGACAATCAAAACTTTTGTTGGAGGGACAGAGGCGATTGGAAGAGCTGAATTTTATTGTTGTTGCTTGAATTCTGCAGTACCATATGATGAGTAGCAGAGAGCCTGAGAGAACACATGTAGTTGAAGAGAGGGAGTACCTTTTGATAAGCTAGGCAATGCAGGTGGCATTGGAGAATCCTGGGCGTGCACTCCATAAACCTACATTGTACAGTTAACAAATGCAGGTATTGCGCTCTGTTAAAACAGTCTAACAGTTAAGTAGGAGTACTACGTACTGGCACTATATCTCCTAGTGAGCCTCAAATGAAAATTCTTCGGTACACCCCCCCCCCTCACAAAGCATATAAAGGGTAATTTAGACCTTTGAAAAATCGTATCCAGTTTTGTACGTACAATGGAATATGCCATACGTTCGGAGGACCTCCTCTACGATGGAATACGGCACAGGCACAGCTAACCTGGGCCGGCCCATTTGCGCGGGAAAATCAAAACAGGGCCAGGTTAGTTATAGCAGATTTTTAGCGATGTAGTTCCGCTTGAACTAACTTTGCACTTTTGTGGTCTTATGCGGGACGCCGTGCTGCATCCCTATTTATAGCTTAGGACAAAATATAACTTTGGCAAGATGTGGACAAGTCTACCAGAAAATTTGCATGAAACAGACGCGGTAAAGGGACAATCAAAACTTTTGTTGGAGGGACAGAGGCGATTGGAAGAGCTGAATTTTATTGTTGTTGCTTGAATTCTGCAGTACCATATGATGAGTAGCAGAGAGCCTGAGAGAATACATGTAGTTGAAGAGAGGGAGTACCTTTTGATAAGCTAGGCAATGCAGGTGGCATTGGAGAATCCTGGGCGTGCACTCCATAAACCTACATTGTACAGTTAACAAATGCAGGTATTGCGCTCTGTTCAAACAGTCTAACAGTTAAGTAGGAGTACTACGTACTGGCACTATATCTCCTAGTGAGCCTCAAATGAAAATTCTTCGGTACACCCCCCCCCCTCACAAAGCATATAAAGGGTAATTTAGACCTTTGACAAATCGTATCCAGTTTTGTACGTACAATGGAATATGCCATACGTTCGGAGGACCTCCTCTACGCTGGAATACGGCACAGGCACAACTAACCTGGGCCGGCCCATTTGCGCTGGAAAATCAAAACAGGGCCAGGTTAGTTATTGCAGATTTTTAGCGATGTAGTTCAGCTTGAACTAACTTTGCACTTTTGCGGGCTTATGCGGGATGCCATGCTGCATCCCTATTTATAGCTTAGGACAAAATATAACTTTGGCAAGATGTGGACAAGTCTACCAGAAAATTTGCATGAAACAGACGCGGTAAAGGGACAATCATAACTTTTGTTGGAGGGACAGAGGCGATTGGAAAAGCTGAATTTTGTTGTTGTTGCTTGAATTCTGCAGTACCATATGATGAGTAGCAGAGAGCCTGAGAGAATACATGTAGTTGAAGAGAGGGAGTACCTTTTGATAAGCTAGGCAATGCAGGTGGCATTGGAGAATCCTGGGCCTGCACTCCATAAACCTACATTGTACAGTTAACAAATGCAGGTATTGCGCTCTGTTGAAACAGTCTAACAGTTAAGTAGGAGTACTACGTACTGGCACTATATCTTCCAGTGAGCCTCAAATGAAAATTCTTCGGTACACCCCCCCCCCCTCACAAAGCGTATAAAGGGTAATTTAGACCTTTGAAAAATCGTATCCAGTTTTGTACGTACAATGGAATATGCCAACGTTCGGAGGACCTCCTCTACGAGGAATACGGCACAGGCACAGCTAACCTAGGCCGGCCCATTTGCGCTGGAAAATCAAAACAGGGCCAGGTTAGTTATAGCAGATTTTTAGCGATGTAGTTCAGCTTGAACTAACTTTGCACTTTTGCGGGCTTATGCGGGACGCCGTGCTGCATCCCTATTTATAGCTTAGGACAAAATATAACTTTGGCAAGATGTGGACAAGTCTACCAGAAAATTTGCATGAAACAGACGCGGTAAAGGGACAATCATAACTTTTGTTGGAGGGACAGAGGCGATTGGAAGAGCTGAATTTTATTGTTGTTGCTTGAATTCTGCAATACCATATGATGAGTAGCAGAGAGCCTGAGACAATACATGTAGTTGAAGAGAGGGAGTACCTTTTGATAAGCTAGGCAATGCAGGTGGCATTGGAGAATCCTGGGCCTGCACTCCATAAACCTACATTGTACAGTTAACAAATGCAGGTATTGCGCTGTGTTCAAACAGTCTAACAGTTAAGTAGGAGTACTACGTACTGGCACTATATCTCCCAGTGAGCCTCAAATGAAAATTCTTCGGTACACCCCCCCTCACAAAGCGTATAAAGAGTAATTTAGACCTTTGAAAAATCGTATCCAGTTTTGTACGTACAATGGAATATGCCATACGTTCGGAGGACCTCCTCTACGATGGAATACGGCACAGGCACAGCTAACCTGGGCCGGCCCATTTGCGCTGGAAAATCAAAACAGGGCCAGGTTAGTTATAGCAGATTTTTAGCGATGTAGTTCAGCTTGAACTAACTTTGCACTTTTGCTGCTTATGCGGGACGCCGCGCTGCATCCCTATTTATAGCTTAGGAAAAAATATAACTTTGGCAAGATGTGGACAAGTCTACCAAAAAATTTGCCTGAAACAGACGCGGTAAAGAGCCAATCATAACTTTTGTTGGAGGGACAGAGGCGATTGGAAGAGCTGAATTTTATTGTTGTTGCTTGAATTCTGCAGTACCATATGATGAGTAGCAGAGAGCCTGAGAGAATACTTGTAGTTGAAGAGAGGGAGTACCTTTTGATAAGCTAGGCAATGCAGGTGGCATTGGAGAATCCTGGGCCTGCACTCCATAAACTTACATTGTACAGTTAACAAATGCAGGTATTGCGCTCTGTTCAAACAGTCTAACAGTTAAGTAGGAGTATTACGTACTGGCACTATATCTCCGAGTGAGCCTCAACTAAAAATTCTTCGGTACACCCCCCCCCCTCACAAAGCGTATAAAGGGTAATTTAGACCTTTGACAAACCGTATCCAGTTTTGTACGTACAATGGAATATGATATACGTTCGGAGGACCTCCTCCACGCTGGAATACGGCACAGGCACAGCTAACCTGGGCCGGCCCATTTGCGCTGGAAAATCAAAACAGAGCCAGGTTAGTTATAGCAGATTTTTAGCGATGTAGTTCAGCTTGAACTAACTTTGCACTTTTGCGGGCTTATGCGGGACGCCGCGCTGCATCCCTATTTATAGCTTAGGACAAAATATAACTTTGGCCAAATGTGGACAAGTCTACCAGAAAATTTGCATGAAACAGACGCGGTAAAGAGACAATCATAACTTTTGTTCGAGGGACAGAGGCGATTGGAAGAGCTGAATTTTATTGTTGTTGCTTGAATTCTGCAGTACCATATGATGAGTAGCAGAGAGCCTGAGAGAATACATGTAGTTGAAGAGAGGGAGTACCTTTTGATAAGCTAGGCAATGCAGGTGGCATTGGAGAATCCTGGGCCTACACTCCATAACCCTACATTGTACAGTTAACAAATGCAGGTATTGCGCTCTGTTCAAACAGTCTAACAGTTAAGTAGGAGTACTACGTACTGGCAATATATCTCCCAGTGAGCCTCAAATGAAAATTCTTCGGTACACCCCCCCTCACAAAGCGTATAAAGGGTAATTTAGACCTTTGACAAATCGTATCCAGTTTTGTACGTACAATGGAATATGCCATACGTTCGGAGGACCTCCTCTACGCTGGAATACGGCACAGGCACAGCTAACCTGGGCCGGCCCATTTGCGCGGGAAAATCAAAACAGGGCCAGGTTAGTTATAGCAGATTTTTAGCGATGTAGTTCCGCTTGAACTAACTTTGCACTTTTGCGGTCTTATGCGGGACGCCGTGCTGCATCCCTATTTATAGCTTACGACAAAATATAACTTTGGCAAGATGTGGACAAGTCTACCAGAAAATTTGCATGAAACAGACGCGGTAAAGGGACAATCAAAACTTTTGTTGGAGGGACAGAGGCGATTGGAAGAGGTGAATTTTATTGTTGTTGCTTGAATTCTGCAGTACCATATGATGAGTAGCAGAGAGCCTGAGAGAATACATGTAGTTGAAGAGAGGGAGTACCTTTTGATAAGCTAGGCAATGCAGGTGGCATTGGAGAATCCTGGGCGTGCACTCCATAAACCTACATTGTACAGTTAACAAATGCAGGTATTGCGCTCTGTTCAAACAGTCTAACAGTTAAGTAGGAGTACTACGTACTGGCACTATATCTCCTAGTGAGCCTCAAATGAAAATTCTTCGGTACACCCCCCCCCCCTCACAAAGCATATAAAGGGTAATTTAGACCTTTGACAAATCGTATCCAGTTTTGTACGTACAATGGAATATGCCATACGTTCGGAGGACCTCCTCTACGCTGGAATACGGCACAGGCACAGCTAACCTGGGCCGGCCCATTTGCGCTGGAAAATCAAAACAGGGCCAGGTTAGTTATTGCAGATTTTTAGCGATGTAGTTCAGCTTGAACTAACTTTGCACTTTTGCGGGCTTATGCGGGATGCCGTGCTGCATCCCTATTTATAGCTTAGGACAAAATATAACTTTGGCAAGATGTGGACAAGTCTACCAGAAAATTTGCATGAAACAGACGCGGTAAAGGGACAATCATCACTTTTGTTGGAGGGACAGAGGCGATTGGAAGAGCTGAATTTTGTTGTTGTTGCTTGAATTCTGCAGTACCATATGATGAGTAGCAGAGAGCCTGAGAGAATACATGTAGTTGAAGAGAGGGAGTACCTTTTGATAAGCTAGGCAATGCAGGTGGCATTGGAGAATCCTGGGCCTGCACTCCATAAACCTACATTGTACAGTTAACAAATGCAGGTATTGCGCTCTGTTGAAACAGTCTAACAGTTAAGTAGGAGTACTACGTACTGGCACTATATCTTCAAGTGAGCCTCAAATGAAAATTCTTCGGTACACCCCCCCCCCCCCCTCACAAAGCGTATAAAGGGTAATTTAGACCTTTGAAAAATCATATCCAGTTTTGTACGTACACTGGAATATGCCAACGTTCGGAGGACCTCCTCTACGAGGAATACGGCACAGGCACAGCTAACCTAGGCCGGCCCATTTGCGCTGGAAAATCAAAACAGGGCCAGGTTAGTTATAGCAGATTTTTAGCGATGTAGTTCAGCTTGAACTAACTTTGCACTTTTGCGGGCTTATGCGGGACGCCGTGCTGCATCCCTATTTATAGCTTAGGACAAAATATAACTTTGGCAAGATGTGGACAAGTCTACCAGAAAATTTGCATGAAACAGACGCGGTAAAGGGACAATCATAACTTTTGTTGGAGGGACAGAGGCGATTGGAAGAGCTGAATTTTATTGTTGTTGCTTGAATTCTTCAGTACCATATGATGAGTAGCAGAGAGCCTGAGACAATACATGTAGTTGAAGAGAGGGAGTACCTTTTGATAAGCTAGGCAATGCAGGTGGCATTGGAGAATCCTGGGCCTGCACTCCATAAACCTACATTGTACAGTTAACAAATGCAGGTATTGCGCTGTGTTCAAACAGTCTAACCGTTAAGTAGGAGTACTACGTACTGGCACTATATCTCCCAGTGAGCCTCAAATGAAAATTCTTCGGTACACCCCCCCTCACAAAGCGTATAAAGGGTAATTTAGACCTTTGAAAAATCGTATCCAGTTTTGTACGTACAATGGAATATGCCATACGTTCGGAGGACCTCCTCTACGATGGAATACGGCACAGGCACAGCTAACCTGGGCCGGCCCATTTGCGCTGGAAAATCAAAACAGGGCCAGGTTAGTTATAGCAGATTTTTAGCGATGTAGTTCAGCTTGAACTAACTTTGCACTTTTGCTGCTTATGCGGGACGCCGCGCTGCATCCCTATTTATAGCTTAGGAAAAAATATAACTTTGGCAAGATGTGGACAAGTCTACCAAAAAATTTGCCTGAAACAGACGCGGTAAAGAGCCAATCATAACTTTTGTTGGAGGGACAGAGGCGATTGGAAGAGCTGAATTTTATTGTTGTTGCTTGAATTCTGCAGTACCATATGATGAGTAGCAGAGAGCCTGAGAGAATACTTGTAGTTGAAGAGAGGGAGTACCTTTTGATAAGCTAGGCAATGCAGGTGGCATTGGAGAATCCTGGGCCTGCACTCCATAAACTTACATTGTACAGTTAACAAATGCAGGTATTGCGCTCTGTTCAAACAGTCTAACAGTTAAGTAGGAGTATTACGTACTGGCACTATATCTCCGAGTGAGCCTCAACTAAAAATTCTTCGGTACACCCCCCCCCCCCCTCACAAAGCGTATAAAGGGTAATTTAGACCTTTGACAAACCGTATCCAGTTTTGTACGTACAATGGAATATGATATACGTTCGGAGGACCTCCTCCACGCTGGAATACGGCACAGGCACAGCTAACCTGGGCCGGCCCATTTGCGCTGGAAAATCAAAACAGGGCCAGGTTAGTTATAGCAGATTTTTAGCGATGTAGTTCAGCTTGAACTAACTTTGCACTTTTGCGGGCTTATGCGGGACGCCGCGCTGCATCCCTATTTATAGCTTAGGACAAAATATAACTTTGGCCAAATGTGGACAAGTCTACCAGAAAATTTGCATGAAACAGACGCGGTAAAGAGACAATCATAACTTTTGTTCGAGGGACACAGGCGATTGGAAGAGCTGAATTTTATTGTTGTTGCTTGAATTCTGCAGTACCATATGATGAGTAGCAGAGAGCCTGAGAGAATACATGTAGTTGAAGAGAGGGAGTACCTTTTGATAAGCTAGGCAATGCAGGTGGCATTGGAGAATCCTGGGCCTACAATCCATAACCCTACATTGTACAGTTAACAAATGCAGGTATTGCACTCTGTTCAAACAGTCTAACAGTTAAGTAGGAGTACTACGTACTGGCAATATATCTCCCAGTGAGCCTCAAATGAAAATTCTTCGGTACACCCCCCCTCACAAAGCGTATAAAGGGTAATTTAGACCTTTGACAAATCGTATCCAGTTTTGTAGGTACAATGGAATATGCCATACGTTCGGAGGACCTCCTCTACGCTGGAATACGGCATAGGCACAGCTAACCTGGGCCGGCCCATTTACGCTGGAAAATCAAAACAGGGCCAGGTTAGTTATAGCAGATTTTTAGCGATGTAGTTCAGCCTGAACTAACTTTGCACTTTTGCGGGCTTATGCGGGACGCCGTGCTGCATCCCTATTTATAGCTTAGGACAAAATATAACTTTGGCAAGATGTGGACAAGTCTACCAGAAAATTTGCATGAAACACACGCGGTAAAGGGACAATCAAAACTTTTGTTGGAGGGACAGAGGCGATTGGAAGAGCTGAATTTTATTGTTGTTGCTTGAATTCTGCAGTACCATATGATGAGTAGCAGAGAGCCTGAGAGAATACATGTAGTTGAAGAGAGGGAGTACCTTTTGATAAGCTAGGCAATGCAGGTGGCATTGGAGAATCCTGGGCCTGCACTCCATAAACCTACATTGTACAGTTAACAAATGCAGGTATTGCGCTCTGTTCAAACAGTCTAACAGTTAAGTAGGAGTACTACGTACTGGCACTATATCTCCCAGTGAGCCTCAAATGAAAATTCTTCGGTACACCCCCCCTCACAAAGCGTATAAAGGGTAATTTAGACCTTTGAAAAATCGTATCCAGTTTTGTACGTACAATGGAATATGCCATACGTTCGGAGGACCTCCTCTACGATGGAATACGGCACATGCACAGCTAACCTGGGCCGGCCCATTTGCGCTGGAAAATCAAAACAGGGCCAGGTTAGTTATAGCAGATTTTTAGCGATGTAGTTCAGCTTGAACTAACTTTGCACTTTTGCGGCTTATGCGGGACGCCGCGCTGCATCCCTATTTATAGCTTAGGACAAAATATAACTTTGGCAAGATGTGGACAAGTCTACCAGAAAATTTGCATGAAACAGACGCGGTAAAGGGACAATCAAAACTTTTGTTGGAGGGACAGAGGCGATTGGAAGAGCTGAATTTTATTGTTGTTGCTTGAATTCTGCAGTACCATATGATGAGTAGCAGAGAGCCTGAGAGAATACATGTAGTTGAAGAGAGGTAGTACCTTTTGATAAGCTAGGCAATGCAGGTGGCATTGGAGAATCCTGGGCCTGCACTCCATAAACCTACATTGTACAGTTAACAAATGCAGGTATTGCGCTCTGTTCAAACAGTCTAACAGTTAAGTAGGAGTACTACGTACTGGCACTATATCTCCCAGTGAGCCTCAAATGAAAATTCTTCGGTACACCCCCCCTCACAAAGCGTATAAAGGGTAATTTAGACCTTTGAAAAATCGTATCCAGTTTTGTACGTACAATGGAATATGCCATACGTTCGGAGGACCTCCTCCACGCTGGAATACGGCACATGCACAGCTAACCTGGGCCGGCCCATTTGCGCTGGAAAATCAAAACAGGGCCAGGTTAGTTATAACAGATTTTTAGCGATGTAGTTCAGCTTGAACTAACTTTGCACTTTTGCGGCTTATGCGGGACGCCGCGCTGCATCCCTATTTATAGCTTAGGACAAAATATAACTTTGGCAAGATGTGGACAAGTCTACCAGAAAATTTGCATGAAACAGACGCGGTAAAGAGACAATCATAACTTTTGTTGGAGGGACAGAGGCGATTGGAAGAGCTGAATTTTATTGTTGTTGCTTGAATTCTGCACTACCATATGATGAGTAGCAGAGAGCCTGAGAGAATACATGTAGTTGAAGAGAGGGAGTACCTTTTGATAAGCTAGGCAATGAAGGTGGCATTGGAGAATCCTGGGCCTACACTCCATAAACCTACATTGTACAGTTAACAAATGCAGGTATTGCGCTCTGTTCAAACAGTCTAACAGTTAAGTAGGAGTACTACGTACTGGCACTATATCTCCTAGTGAGCCTCAAATGAAAATTCTTCGGTACACCCCCCCCCCCTCACAAAGCGTATAAAGGGTAATTTAGACCTTTGACAAATCGTATCCAGTTTTGTACGTACAATGGAATATGCCATACGTTCGGAGGACCTCCTGTACGCTGGAATACGTCACAGGCACAGCTAACCTGGGCCAGCCCATTTGCGCTGGAAAATCATTAAAAAATACGCCCTACATGGGTATCGGACTCATGATCAGCCATATAATTCCAACCGCTGCTAGCCAATTCGGCTGCCTAAATCAAGTGGTTCAGTAGCAGTGCCACGCCTAAAGAATTAATGAAAGCGGCAACACTTTAACACCAATTCACAAATACAAAAATGGGTGCGCGGATCTACGCAGATCTAACACACAATCTCCCGCGGGTGCATAACATCACTAGTCCAAGACAATTTTTTTTAAACATTTCATATGTTAATTTCTGTTTCACAAAGTAAATATTTTTTAAACCCAAACATTTTCAAAATCTGTGAACATATTTTTTAAACGCACACCTTTTGTGAACGATGTTTCAGACTCTCAAACTTTGTTTAGAAAAATAAGAGCAGAATTGAAAACGAGAACATTTCTTGAAACTACAAACAATTTTTTTAAATACGAACATTTTCTTATAATAGGAACAAAACTGAAAACACGGACATTTTCTGAAACTATGAACAATTATTACAAAATGCGAACAATTTATGAATTCCTCGGAATGTTTTTGTATTTTCAAATTGCTCATAATGTCAAAAAACAAACATTTTTACAAAGAGGTAACAAAATTTTGAACATTTAAATTTGGAATTTCTAGAAAAATACTAATAAAAATTTGAAACCATTTTTTTGAATTTGCTCGAATTTTTTTTGTATTCGTGTAGAGAAAATCACCATGTTCAACGTAGGGTGTCGGGGTAGGTCAGAAGGCTCCGTTTTGGAGCATGTTTTTTCTCAACATCCGTCCAATGACCTAATTTTTTTCACTGGCTTATATGAACAATTCAAGGCACCATGCCAAGGTTTTTGGTTTTCTACAAATTTTACATTTTCTGGAGTTTTCTTTGTTAAAAATGGGCGATAAATTGCCGAACATGTCGCAACTTGCATACGGTGTCGAAAATCGTTCAAACTCGGCATGGATTCCTACCATGGGTAGGCCCACCTGCTTGCAAAAGTTGGGTCATTGCAAGCGTATCCAAAAATAGACATCCTTTAAATGGCCCTAATTATTCCCATGGCCTTGTATGGCCAATTCAAGAGCAAGCTGTTTTGGTTTTCAATAATTGTTGCATTTTCTAGAGTTTTCTCGGTAAAAAAATAAAAATAAATGCTCGTTCATGTGGCAACTTGCATACACTGTCGAGAATAGTTCAAACCTGACATAGATACCTACCATGTGCATGCTCACCTTCTTGGAAAAGTTGTGGTCATTTGAAGGATATCTAAAAATAGACCATGTTCAAATGAGTGTATTCAGGTAGGTCAAAAAGCTCCGCCTCAGAGCACGTTGTGTTTCGATATCCATGAAATGGCCCCGATTTTTTATATGACCTTGTATGGCCAACTAAATGCACCATGCCAAGTTGTTTGTTTGTTTTTTTTGATGAATTTTGCGTTTTCTGGAGTTTCCTCAGCCAAAAAAGGTCGATAAATGGTCGGACGTGTCGCGACTTGCATACGATGTTAGAAATCATTCAAATTTGACATGGATGTCTACCATGGGCATGCTCACCTACTTAAAAAAGTTGGGGTCATTTCAAGAATGTTCAAAACTAGACCATGTTCAATGAAGGGTGTTCGGTTGCCAGAAGGCTCTCTTTGGGAGCACGTTGTTTTCTTGACATCCTTGAAATGGCCCCAATTTTTTTCATGGCCTTGTATGACCAATTCAAGACACCATGCCAAGTTGTTTGGATTTTCAACAATTTCTGCATTTTCTGTAGTTTTTCCGATGAAAAAAGACCGATAAATGATTGGGCGTGTCGCAAGTTGCATACGGTGTCAGAATTCATTCAAACCTTCCACTGGTGCCTACCATGGGCAATGCCCACCTTCCTACAAAAGTTTGGGTCATTTCAAGAATATGCAAAACTAGACCATGTTCAATGAAGGGTGTTCGGTTGCCAGAAGGATTCGTCGATTTAGAAAAAAAACTTTATTCATCCTGAGAAATCATTCATCTTGAATAAAGATTCATCAATTTAGAAAAAAAGAAATCTACTCAACTTTTGCAGGAAATGAATAAAGATTCATCTTGAATCATGCTCGGAAAAAGAAATCATTCATCTTAATAATCATCTAGTCTGAAAAAGAAATCATTCATCTCGACAAAGATTCACCAATTTAGAAAAAATAATCATCAATCTTGAATAAAGTTCATCGACTTTGAAAATAATTCATCAATATTAAAAAGAAGGTTCATTGATTTTTTCTAAAAGGAAACTGAAAAAGTTTGCACATTCAAAAGAAAAAGAAAAACAAAAAGGAACATAAAATGGAAAAGAAAACGAAAAAGACAAAAAGGGAAATGAAAACCGAATAAAACATTTGAAAAAATAAGAAAAAAGGAAATCAGAAACAGGAAAGAGCAAGGAAGAAAAGGACAAGAAAGAACTACCTAAACACAAGTGCTTAAGTCGCCGGTTGGTTATCACGTCTATTTATGTACAAGGAAGAACCTGGTTTGATTCCTCTCATGCGCACATTTTTTTATACAGCGGATGAATGATCTCTAATATATGACCATCATGTCTTTATTTATGAAGAGATATCGACTAATCTGGGCCGTTGGGGTGTACTGAAGCAGAAGTGAATTCTAATTACAGAGAATGGAAAACAGGGGACAGTTCTAGCTGAATTTAGAACCAATTATAACTGAATTTCCGCAATGGAAGACAGAGGACATGTTCTAGCTTGGGGCCCTTTCCTTTACTCCCTGAATCTGCAACTGAAATCATCTGCCTGGACCTCAGATTGGCACCCTTGTGCCCTAAACTGAACTTTGGTTCAAATGTTGTTTTTTCAGCCGAGAGAAACGAGGGGTAAGCGGCCGCTGCTGGTTGAGGCGCCTACGTCACCGTACCATGAATCAGGGCCTGCCGGCGAGGGCTACACCATTGGCAGCGCTAAAGCACCGGGCACCAGCTTCCGACGCCACCTCGCCGTCCTCATGGCCCCATGCCTGAAGCGCCTCGCCACCAGCACTACCTCCCCGCCCCTCGTCTCTTACTGGCCGCCGCCCACGTCCTCCTTTTCTGCCCCACCGTCGGCCGTCTCATCGTCTCCCCGCCACCTGACACACGTTCTTGTCCACCACCGCTTGACTAAAGTGGTCGGCTGGGCAGGCTGGCCGCAGTCGCCGGAGAAGGGTGTTGAGTAACGTGATTGTATTAGGAAACATAGGTTAGACTAGGAAATATTCTAGCTTGCCTTGTACTCCAAGTAGATCATGTACTCCTATATATATGCCCACGAGGCTCAAGCAATACAACAACTATTCCATCAAACCCCTCTCTTCCTTCAACAAAGGGCACTGCCGCAAATGGAGACGGGGGAGAGCGGAAGCATGGTGGAGATTGGAAGAGGGGCGGCGGCAAGAGCTAGGGAGAGGAGAGTAGTCCGGGGACGAGCGGGGGGGCTCGAGACATGAGCCGCCGCCCGCCAGGCTTCCACCAGAGCTTCTCTCACTTGCTAGACTTGCTAGAGAAAATTCAGAGCTATATTTCTCCGAGTTTGCCCTCTATCAGCCGCTAGATCCATCACCAACGCACCAGATTTGTTGCTACAGTTGGCACAGCAAAACTGCTGCTACCGTAGGAAGTGCACACTGTAAGTGTAGGACTTTTTGATCAATCTGGACCTTTTATTTTCAATCTAACGGAGGATAGAGGCTAAGAGCATCTCCAATAGGTCATGCAAATTTGGAGATGTAAAATTTACATCACCAAAAGTGCATTTTACATCTCAAAAAAAAGAGGCAACTTCAATAGATAATATATATTTTGTGATGAAAATCCAACTCCAACAAATGATATAAATTTGAAGATGTAAAAGGCCATGTGGCGGATGCACATGGAGGCGTCGGAGCTGGCGGGGCGGGGCCACAGCAGCGGCAGCCCGGCCGACCTCCATATATGTCGGAGTGCGGGCAGCAGGACGTCGCCGTCAGCCATGACCAGCGGCAGATCCGGGCGGCGACAGAGCCCCGTGAGCCGAGCTCGAGCCATGGCGCCATGGTGGCCAGCTTCGAGCAGCGACGGCCCTCCCAGGCGCGCCCTCGAGCAGCTGCAGGGCTCCTCTACTCGCGGCAGTCCTTTGCTTGCAGTGTGGCGGATGGCCGGATTCGGGCGACGGGGATGGTCGACTACGAGCTGGAATGTGTCGGGGAGGCGCCAAAGCTGGCCGGGGCGGTGCCCGAGCTGCCCGGAATCAGTTGGCAGTAGCGGCCGTGGAAAAAGGATCGGGAAGTTGGGAACTTCCATAGTCGGCAGCTAGCCATTTTGCATCTGGATTTACATCTTCTGTGGGTTTTTTTTTAACGGGAAGACTGTAAGGGAACCCCCTACAGTATAATTGGTGCAACAAACCCAAATTGCAAGTATCATGCCTTGAACCTGGATGGGTGGCAAGGCATCAGCCCCTTCCCACCACTAGGCTATGCCTTAGTCTGCTACATCTCCTGTGGTTGGTGATGTAATTTGCATCGCAAAGTGTTGTTATTTTTCTACATCCACATCATCTATTGGAGGTGGGCTTTTGGGCCTCGGAGATGTATAAGTTAGTTATTTTTGCAGCTACATCATCTATTGGAGATGCTCTAATAAGTTGTAACGTTGCCTCTCCTAGTCAGACAGTCCACGCAACATGTCAATGGGTACCCGCTATCCACTTGGGGCATGTCCAACGCCGACCCCAAAACGAACATTGTGCTTGTCCACTGTCCGCACGGACAATCATACGAGAGCCAGCCATTCAACCTTGCCCTTTAAATGTTCACCTCTGTCTTTAAGTCTACAAGCCCAAAATAATAGCATATCAAATCTTCGGTGAGAGAAAATATTTTCAATTGCGACTATAGTTCTAATTTAAATAATACAACTTGATTATGTTTTCAAATAAAATACTTCAAGCTTACATTTAACTCGCACATGAGTTCTAGTAGCCCATTTAACTGCCCACGTATGATCAATCAGGTCTTCTTTGAGCTGCTCATGAATTGCTCGACGCCGAATTTGTTGATGCATTCAACAAACTCATCAAATGTGGTTGGATTCTAATGTGGAAGTTGGATAGGATCACCAATGTTCTCAAATTCTAGACCTCTGGCAGCATATTCACCCTCATCCTCCACCTATGCATGATCACACAACATGTTATCATCTCCCACAAGATCTCTGAATTGCATTATTTAACAGGCCCACGAATAACTGTAAAAACAGGCTTGGAGCACAACATATGCCCTCTCCACATCCTTTCTAACTCCTTTTTGTCTTTGGGCAAAGTGAGCTTTTTTCTGACCAACTAGCTCAGAGATGGTCTTGATGAAGATAGCCCACAGAGAATAGATATCGCCAACTAGATAGTATCCCATGTTTTACTGATGCTCATTGATAGTATAGTTGCAAGGAGGAGTTTGTACTTCGGTCAACCTAGCAAACAGTGGAAACACTGCAGTACATTGATGTTATTGTGAGACCCAGGCATGCCAAAGAAAGCATGCCAAATCGAGAGGTCATGTGACGCAACTGCTTCAAGAATGATGTTGGGCTTCTTAACATGATCCTGATATTGCCCTTGTAGATTTCTTGGGCAGTTCTTCCATCTCCTGTGCATATCTCACGTAAATGATCATTTAAGATGTAATTTCAGATGGAAAAACACTCTTGTTTTTTGCAAATTGTAGAATAATTGTTATCATTTATAGAATCTTGGATAACTATACGCACACTAGAAGAACGCCCGTGCGTTGCAACGGGGCCACATTAACTTTAAAACTTTAAAAGTTCAATATCAATTATGTTAATATTACATTTAATATTCTCATACATATTAAGTGACATTGACGACCTTTTTTACCATCAAATTCTCACACACACACCCTCTCCCTCCCTCTTCCTCACTCTCTCTCCCCCTCTCCCTCACTCGGGAGGTGGGACGAAAATAAACCCGGAACGGAGACTACGAACTGAGACATTAGGAGTAGAGATCATTTAGTTGACAAGAATAAACAGAAAACGGTGTTAAAAAGGAGAAACAGATTAGAATACATTGAAAACCCAAAAGGACGATGTAAAAGGGGATTCGCCCTGCCCCCGGGCCTTGCCACCGAACCGTCTCAGCGGTCCAGTCCCCGCGCGGTCGTCTTCTCCTGTTCCCCGAGCCGCGTCGCTACAGAGTCGGGCTCCCGCCCGACCACCTCGCTGGCATCGAAGGGGAATGGATAAGGGTGACGCCCTTCCTTCCCTGCCCCCATGGCCTCACTCCTCCTCAACGCCCCCTCCCAAATCCACTTATCCTCCTCACTCGCTCAATCCTGTCGATATGGACGAAGTCAGACGCCACGGCCACCATGACCGACCCCGTCCACATGGCCACTGCCCTCCCTGCGGGCTAGGAGCTTGTCAAGGAGCTCCGAACGCCTTCGCTACTTCGTCTGCGCCAACGAGATCAAGTCCAACACCCCCGCATCGACGTCGCTGCCGTCTTCCTCAACCTTGAGCCACCGCGACATTGCCGTTCGATCCGCCCGCCCTGAGCTCCCATGTCTTCCCCTAGGACGCCATTGACACCGCCATGATCTCCTCTTGCCTTTCCCCTATTTCCCCTCTCGTTTGCTCTCGTTAGGTATTTCGCCGTGGCCGAGAACTACCGTCCACCATGGTCATTGCAGGGGTAGCCACCGAGCTCCTCCGATTGACCCTGTGGCACATGCCCGCTCCTATGCACGCCCATGCCCAAGCCTGCCGCTCTTCTTCCGCGCCCGCGGGGCCACTCCCTCTCCATGCCCACGCCCGTGCTACACCGCGTCGGTCGCGCCCGCCGCTGCCGTCGCGCTCGCCGCAGCCACCGCACCATTGTGCCCCGCGCGACACACACTCTGGCCGCGCGCCACACTCTCGCTGGTTGCGCTCGCCCCGTCTGTTGTCGCCTATCCCTTCGCTCGCCCCGCTGTCGCGCCCCTGCCTCGCGCCGCCTGTCGTGGTTCTAAGTCTGACAGTAGTGTAGGGGGGTAAGTATGGAGAGGCTAGGTCTTAGTTATGTAGAAGTTGTAAACGCACAAAGATGTACGAGTTCAGGCCCTTCTCGGAGGAAGTAAAAGCCCTACGTCTCGGATCCCGGAGGCGGTCGACTGGATTATATGTGTGAAAATGACAGGGATGCGAACCCTTGATACTGAGGAGGGGGTGGCTTATATAGAGTTCGCCAGCCCTCTCCTGCCCTCAGTAATGCAGGGTTTAAGGTACATTAAGGTTGGGCGTTACTGGTAACGCCCCTAATAAAGTGCTATGATGACCATAAAGGCTACTTAATAACCGACTGTTTGCCTGCGGAGTGACTTTAGATCTCCTGGCAGTCGAGTGGTTGACTCAGCGGTCGAGTGATAGCTTCTTGGTCGAGTGTCTTGAACCCGTCGAGTGGGTGCCTTCAAGTCGATTGAACGGTGACTTCTTCTAAGGATGTCCTTGGGTAGGGCTCTTAGGACAGGTCCGTGACCCTACCCTAGGTACATAGCTTCATCATTAGCCCCCGAATGGATCGAGGTTAGAGTGGGGAAAGGGTTGGAGATCTTTTCGACTGGTTCTTTGTGCCATGTGAATGCCTTGTTTCGGATCAATCGTCACGGATGACGCCATCAACTTTCTTCAGTCGCCTTGATCCATTCTAGGCCTTTCGTCGAGTGAATTATCCTGCTTGTGACGTTCCGAATGGTGATGTGAAAGGGATCTTTTGTCTGAAGGATTGCTCTGCAACCCGCGGATTTCGCGGGATTTGAATTTCGGGAAGCGCGCGGGATGGGAGCGGCCGCAGTAATCGGATGTGATAAGGCGGAAGCTCCTCGATCCCCGCGCCACCTTTTTTGCCACGTACTGTGCGCGTGTCTGCTGCGGGATTTGACTGGATAGCTTGGGCCTACCAGTCAGCCACTCGGAAGCGGCCTCTTATAAGCCGCCGGCTCGGGGTTTCCAAACAGTGTGCTCCCTCTTTTCTTTCTCCCTTTGCAAGTTCCTCCGCCACCTCTGCTCTCATCCTAGTGCTGCAAGTCCGTTCGAGAGCCGCCGGCGATGATGGTGAAGGACAAGACGTCCGCTCTGGAGCGCGCGAAGAAGGCGGCGGTGCAGGGGAAAGGGAAGAAGTCCGCTCGGGGCGGATCTTCCTCAAGGACTGCTCTGCCCAAGGGCTGGATCCAGGGCGACTGGATGCCATCTGTGATTCGGCAGGAAGATCTTGACGACATGGTCGAGGGAGGAGTCATTCTCCACGAAGATGCGCGTCTCCCAAGGGGAGAAATCGAACCTCAACCAAGAGATGGTGAGTGTGTCCTCCTCGCCACTCATATCGATCGTGGTTTTTCTCTGCCTCCTCATCCTTTTTCCAGAGCTTTCTGAACTTCTTCGGAGCGCAGCTCCATCATTTCACTCCCAACTCCATCGTATATCTTGCTGCTTTCGTTGCCTTGTGTGAGCGTTTCCTGGGTTGTCGTCCCCATTGGGGGCTCTTTAAGCACATCTTCACTTGCCGCTCCCAGTCAGTCAAGAGGGCCAAGTCGAGTGACGAGAGGACGCAGGTGATCCAGTTGTGCGGAGGCCTGGTGATCCAGACGAGGGGAAAAAGTTCTTTTCCATCTATCACTTTCCCTGAGTCGGTCTGCGGTTGGCAGGCGACCTGGTTTTATTGTAAGGACCAGGCGACCCCAGGACGGTCGACTGGACTTCCCCCTTTCTCTCTAGACCGAGCACAGAAACCTGCTTCTCTGAAAGTAGCGCCGGAAGAAAAAGTGCAAGTCAAAGTGTTGGTTGGTCGAGTGGTTCAGCTTGTCCGCAAGGGCGTGACCGGAATGGATCTGCTGGAGGTCTTCCTTCGGAGGCGTATCCAACCACTCCAGGCTCGTGACCACCCGATGTGGCTATATTCAGGCCTTGAAGACACCACTCGGGTCCACCCAGAGGAGGTCACCGATGAGATGTTGGAAGGGTGGCTGTCGAGTATCACAGGAAACAAAGACAACCCCCGAGGGGCCAGGAGGGTCCCTCCACTCGACAACTCATACGAAGTGGACCAGGTCTGCCCTTATGTTTTTGATTGGGATCTTGTTTTCTTTGCTGGTCTTCTTTGAATCGGTCGATTGACTTTTGTCTTGTCTGTTGTTTCCCAGGAAACTACTGAGATGTACTCGACGCCCAACGGGGCACAAGAGCCGACTGAGGAAGGGGAGGCGAGCGGAGGTGAGAGCGGAGACGAACACGGCGAGTGGGAATCCGATGGCGAAGGAGAGGGAGACGATGACGTCGACTCCAGCGAAGAGGAGGAGTAGGAAGTTGAACCCCCCCGCTCGGAGAGGCGATCCAAGCTTACACACGATCCCGCACGGGAGCGTGGTAAGGCGACTGCTCCTGTTGGGCAGTCGTCGAAACGCCCTCGGACCTCTTCTCCTACGCCGACTGAAAAGGCTCCCAAGCTCCCACGCGCGACGCCATCCAAGCCACCCAAGGCTCTGCCCAAGATGAAGATGACTGTCCCCACCATTTCTGGGTAACAATAAGACTTGTTTTCCTTTGTCGACCGTGGACAGATCCTTGGTCGATTCATTGAGCCAACTAACTGACTTCCGAAATTTGTAGTGCTGCTACTTCTGAGGTCTCTGCCAAGGACGGAGATCAAGAGATGGAAGATGCTGTTACTTCCAACCCAGGTACGATCACTGATGTTTTGCCTTGAGTCGACTCAATATTTCTTGTAATTCTGGTCGATTGACTTTTCTTGCAGCTCCTCCTCATGTTATCAACCTACCGGACGATGAAGACGACGAGCCGCTGAGAGTAAGAAGGAACCGGAGGGCGTCGACTGGCAAGACCCCCCAATCTGTTCCGGTGTCTGAGGCTATAGTTCGGGACGGTGGTGATACCACTCGGACTTCCATGACTTTCGCTAAACCTCTGATGAGCGTGCGGCCTTCGGCGTCGACTGCAAATCCGCCTTCGCTTTTTGCTACATACCCTGTCCCAGAGGACCAAGTGGGTGCCGCAAAAGAGGCTATACGCCAGGCGGGAATCATGATGGAGCAAGTGAAAGTGGTTCGGGATGCCAGCCAAGCAGCGTATGACGCGAGTTCGGCTCTTCAGAGCAACGTCCAGGTCAGTCGACTCAACACTTGGTATGCTGCAATATGCTGTTCGAAGAATCTCTTTTCCGAAGATCTTTATATCTGTACACCCACTGGGTGTGTCTGTCAACTTTTGGACGAGTGGGGACACGCTAAGTGCACCCACTAGGTGTAGTCCCCGAGACTACGGTGGACTGCTGGCAGTCGACTGTAGTCTTTATGTCGTGTCGTTGTAGTTGTACTTCTTCGCTTGGTCTGGTCGGGCCATGTCGAATGGAACTGTATCCAGTCGACTGCGGGCAGTCGACTTTTTTTTTTGAACCAGTGGGGGCACGCTGAGTGCACCCACTGGGTGTAGTCCCCGAGACTGCTGTCGAATGTTTTGATTCGGCTGTAGTCTTAGAAATGCTACCATTGTCTCTTGGTTACTCGGAAGCAACCTATCCTTGACGTTTGTCGACTGATTTTTTGCAGAAATCCTGTGAACTTGCGGCTCGCTTCACTGAGTTGAAGGACCAACAGATCCAACTCAACCTGGACTTAAAACTTGCTCAAGAGAACTTGCAGAAGGCTCGAGAAGAGGCAAAAGGTATGGCTGGTGAGGTCTTCCATTCTTGACGAGTGACTTTTTTCTTTTTGTCAATCCTTGATGTTGATCGCACTCGACGTGCTGCAGATTAACTGGAGGAAGCTCTGAAGAAGAAGGATCAAGATCTTGCTGAGGCGCAGAAAGAGGCCTTGAACAAAACAAAGCTTGCTGAAGAAAAACTGGCTTCAGTCTCGACTCTTGAACAGGAGAACTCCGGACTGAAAGCTGCTCTCGACGCAGCTAATAAGGAGGTCAGCCGACTGAAGAACGACAAGATTGCTTTGAATGACAAGGCAGGCGAGCTGGCGGGGAAGAAGAACGATCTTGAGGTTTATCTCGGGGGACTTGCCAAGAAGTTGTTCACCATGCTCGAAGGTAACAATTTTCACCCGACTGGCTTGCAGTAACCAACCTCGTGTAGAGCCGCTGCCTTATACTTGAATTGTTATTTGTAGAATTCTGCCAGAACTTTGAAGAGGAGACCGGTCGACTGGAGCCAAGCTTGGACCCCGCCAATTCGCTTGTGAAGGACGAGGCTGCTATGAATGTGCTCCGCCTGGAGTCCCGCAGTACCAGCGTGGTTGATTATCTGGCTCGACTGAAGGTTGCAGTGTCGCGGATCGACACGTCTCTCTGGCCTAGGGCGACACTTTCAAATGATCTCGAGTCTCTGATGACTCGACTGAATGACGTCCCTGGTCGAGTGACGGAATGGAAGAAGTCCTCTGCAAGGTGTGGTGCTGATGTTGCCCTATCTCTGGTTCGCGTCCACTGCAAGGAGGTGCGAGAGGAGAAGTTGGCCGCCATTCAGGTTGCCAATACCAGGAAGCTCAGCTTTCAAGACTTCATGCAGACTTTCATTGCTGCTGCCACCCGCATCGCAGACGGGATTCATTTGGACGAGTTCGTCGCCCCTTCCATCCCTCCGCCTGAGGAGTGAAAAAACTTTAATGCTTCCCTTTAAGTTTGCCTCGAATGCCGAGTGGATGCTGTAACCGTTAAACTCTGTCGAGCCGAGGGCTCGAGTACTTTGATCTGAGGTCTGGGGACTTTTGGGTCTTATCCGAACTTGATTTTTTGCTGAATATCTTCGTGAATTATCTGTCGAGTGGAACTTGATCTTCACTCGAAATAACTTCGTGTTTGTGGTGCAGCTCCGACGGACAAGGTAACAATCGACTCGCATTTTGCCGTCCTTGTGGATTGGGACGTGTTCCGTACTTGGGTGAGCACTGGGCTGCAGCTAAGCCTCCGAGTGGGAGGTTTGCTCACCACTCAGTACGATTTTCAAACACTTAGGCGAGCACTGGGCTGCAGCTAAGCCTCCGAGTGGGAGGTTTCCTCTCCACTCGGTAGGATTTTTATACACTTAGGCGAGTACTTGGACTGCAGCTAAGCCCCCAAGTGGGAGGTTTGCTCTCCACTTGGTAGGATTTTTATACACTTAGGCGAGTACTTGGACTGCAGCTAAGCCCCCGAGTGGGAGTCTGGCTCACCACTCGGTAGGATTTCCAAACACTTAGGCGAGCACTGGGCTGCAGCTAAGCCTCCGAGTGGGAGGTTTGCTCTCCACTCGGTAGGATTTTTATACACTTAGGCGAGTACTTGGACTGCAGCTAAGCCCCCGAGTGGGAGGTTGGCTCTCCACTCGGTAGGATTTTTATACACTTAGGCGAGTACTTGGACTGCGGCTAAGCCCCCGAGTGGGAGTCTGGCTCACCACTCGGTAGGATTTTCAAACACTTAGGCGAGCACTTGGCTGCAGCTAAGCCCCCGAGTGGGAGGTTTGCTCTCCACTCGGTAGGATTTTTATACACTTAGGCGAGTTCTTGGACTGCAGCTAAACCCCCGAGTGGGAGGTTTGGCTCACCACTCGGTAGGATTTTCAAACACTTAGGCGAGCACTGGGCTGCAGCTAAGCCCCCGAGTGGGAGGTTTGCTCTCCACTCGATAGGATTTTTATACACTTAGGCGAGTACTTGGACTGCAGCTAAGCCCCCGAGTGGGAGGTTTGCTCTCCACTCGGTAGGATTTTTATACACTTAGGCAAGTACTTGGACTGCAGCTAAGCCCCCGAGTGGGAGTCTGGCTCACCACTCGGTAGGATTTTCAAACACTTAGGCGAGCACTGGGCTGCAGCTAAGCCTCCGAGTGGGAGGTTTGCTCACCACTCGGTAGGATTTTCAAACACTTAGGCGAGCACTGGGCTGCAGCTAAGCCTCCGAGTGGGAGGTTTGCTCTCCAGTCGGTAGGATTTTTATACACTTAGGCGAGTACTTGGACTGCAGCTAAGCCCCCGAGTGGGAGGTTTGGCTCACCACTCGGTAGGATTTTCAAACACTTAGGCGAGCACTGGGCTGCAGCTAAGCCCCCGAGTGGGAGTCTGGCTCACCACTCGGTAGGATTTTCAAACACTTAGGCGAGCACTGGGTTGTAGCTAAGCCTCCGAGTGGGAGTCTGGCTCACCACTCGGTAGGATTTTTTTTTGTGGACTTAGGCGAAACGGATTCGCAGCTAAGCCACCCACTGGGGGATTTTGTACACAAACAAAAGTGACAGCAATTACAGGAAGAACTGGGACACTCTTGTCCTTGATAAAATAAACAACAGAAGTTTTTCTTATTACATCTCATCCGAGTGAGAACTCAAGTGTAAAATGGGCGGAGTAGTTCCGCATTCCAAGCTCGAGGCTCGTGGATCCAGTGATCAACATTGTAGAGGTGATATGCTCCGTTGTGGAGGACTCTGGTGACGATGAAGGGGCCTTCCCAGGTAGGAGCAAGTTTGTGTGGTTTCTGTTGATCCACTCGGAGGACCAAATCTCCTTCTTGGAAGGCTCGACTCTTCACGTTTCTGGCGTGGAATCGACGCAAGTCTTGCTTGTAGATGGTCGATCTGATCATAGCCATTTCTCTCTCTTCTTCTAGGAGGTCGACTGCGTCCTGCCGGGCTTGCTCTGCTTCATCCTCGGTGTAAAGCTCGACTCGGAGTGCATTGTGAAGTAGATCACTCGGCAGGACTGCTTCGGCTCCGTAAACCAGAAAGAACGGAGTTCTTCCAGTCGACCGGTTCGGGGTGGTCCTCAATCCCCACAGAACTGACGGAAGCTCGTCGACCCAAGCGCCTGCTGCGTGCTTGAGATCACGCATCAGTCGAGGCTTTAGTCCTTTGAGAATCAGACCATTTGTCCTTTCAGCTTGTCCATTCGACTGGGGATGTGCGACGGACGCGTAGTCGACTCGTGTGCCTTGAGAGGCACAAAATGCTCTGAACCTATCTGAATCGAAGTTTGACCCATTGTCCGTGATGATGCTATGTGGGACTCCATATCTGAATGTTAGCTCCCTGATGAAACTGATAGCAGTGCTAGCATCCAGATTCTTGATAGGCTTAGCTTCAATCCACTTGGTAAACTTGTCGACTGCTACAAGCACATGTGTGAATCCGCTCCTGCCTGTTCTCAATGGTCCAACCATGTCCAGTCCCCAAACAGCGAAGGGCCAGACGAGTGGAATGGTCTTCAGGGCTGATGCTGGCTTGTGCGACATGTTGGAGTAGAACTGGCAGCCTTCACACTTGTCTACTATCTCTTTCGCCATTTCATTTGCTCTAGGCCAGTAAAAACCCGCTCGGTATGCTTTAGCCACAATGGTCCGAGAGGACGCATGGTGACCACAGGTCCCCGAGTGGATATCGACAAGGATTATCTGACCTTCTTCTGGCGTTGTGCACTTCTGACCGATTCCAGTCGCGCTTTCTCTGTACAACTGTCCCTTTATGACCGTGAAGGCTTTGGATCAATGGACGATCTGTCGAGCCTCTTCTTCGTCTTCTGGGAGTTCTTTCCTCAAGATATACGCAATGTATGGTACTGTCCAGTCGAGAGTGATTGCCAAGACTTCCATGATTAGGTCGACCACAGCAGGAATTTCGACTTCAGTCGGATCTGTGGCACTTTTCGGCTGCGGGGGTTCCTCTGTAAAAGGATCCTCCTGGACTGATGGCGAGTGGATGTGCTCCAAGAACACATTGCTGGGAATGGCTTCTCTCTTGGAGCCTATCTTTGCCAAATCATCAGCTGCTTGATTTTTCAGTCAGGGGATGTGATGAAGCTCTAACCCCTCGAATTTCTTTTCCAGCTTTCTTACTGCGTTGCAGTAGCCAGTCATAGCTGGGCTTCTGACATCCCACTCCTTCATCACCTGATTAACCACCAAATCTGAGTCGCCATAGACCATGAGGCGATGGACGCCGAGTGAAATGGCCATGCGCAACCCATACAGAAGTGCTTCGTATTCTGCTTCATTGTTGGAGGAATCGAAGTGAATCTAGAGAACGTAGCTGAGCTTATCTCCTCGGGGGGAGACCAGTACTACCCCAGCACCGGAACCATTCAGCATCTTAGATCCATCGAAGAACATGGTCCAGTGCTCCGAGTGAACTTGAGTCGGAAGTTGCTGTTCAATCCACTCGGCGACGAAATCTGCAATTGCTTGGGACTTGATAGCCTTCTTTGCTTCAAACTTGATATCTAAGGGGAGGAGTTCAATCGCCCACTTCGCCACTCGACCAGTTGCATCTCTGTTGTGCAAAATCTCTGACAGTGGAGCGTCGCTGACGACTGTAATGGAATGATCAGAGAAGTAGTGTGCAACCTTCTTCGTGGTCATGTAAATCCCATACACAAGCTTCTGGTAATGAGGATATCTTTGCTTTGAAGGGGTCAAAACTTCAGACACATAATACACTGGGAGTTGAACTCTGAAGGTCTTTCCTTCTTCTTCCCGCTCGACCGTAAGTACTGTACTGACAACTTGTCCCGTGGCTGCAATGTAAAGCAGTAGAGGCTCTTTACTGATTGGGGCAGCAAGCACCGGTTGGGTGGAGAGCAGAGCTTTGAGGTCTGCAAACGTTGCATCAGCTTCTGGAGTCCACTCGAACTTGTCAGACTTCTTCATGAGTCGGTAAAGAGGCAACGCCTTTTCGCCGAGACGGGAAATGAATCGACTTAGAGCAGCCAAGCAACCTGTAAGCTTCTGGACATCGTGCACACGCTCGGGACGCTTCATCCAGAGTATGGTGCCAACTTTTTCGGGATTGGCGTCGATTCCCCATTCGGAAACGAGAAAACCGAGTAACTTTCCACCTGGGACTCCAAATGTGCACTTTGATGGATTGAGCTTGATATCATACATCCTGAGGTTGGCAAAGGTTTCGGCAAGGTCATTCAGTAGGTCGGAACCTTTCTGTGACTTGACCACAATATCATCCATGTATGCTTCCATGTTCCAACTGATCTGAGTGAGTAAACACTTCTGAATCATCCTCATGAACGTGGCTCCAGCATTCTTGAGGCCGAAGGGCATGGTGACATAGCAGAAGCATCCGAATGGAGTGATGAAAGTTGTTTTGATCTCGTCGGGTCCATACAGACGGATCTGATGGTACCCTGAATAGGCGTCTAGGAAAGACAAACGCTCACACCCCGCAGTCAAGTCGACCATCTGGTCGATGCGGGGGAGAGGGAAATGATCTTTCGGGCAGGCCCGATTGATATGCTTGAAGTCAATGCACATGCGAAGTGACTTGTCCTTCTTGGGGACCATGACAACATTGGCGAGCCACTCGGAGTGGTAAATCTCTCTGATGAACTCCGCTGCTAGTAGCCGAGCCACCTCCTCGCCAATGGCTTTCCTCTTCTGGACGGCGGACCGTCGAAGATGTTCTTTCACAGGCTTAAATTTCGGGTCGACTCGCAGACGGTGCTCAGCCAGTCCCCTGGGAACTCCAGGCATGTCAGAGGGCTTCCATGCAAAGATGTCCCAGTTCCCACGGAGGAACTGGATGAGCGCTTCTTCCTATTTGGAGTCGAGCGTCGTCGAGATGTGAGTCGGAGCTGCACTGGGATCGGACGGGTGAATGTGAACTGGCTTCATCTCACTGGACGACTGAAATGCTGACTCTGAGGCAGGCTTCTTGGCTCGAAGCAATTCACTCGGATCTGCAGTCTTCTGGTACTCCTGCAACTCGACCACTGCCATCTGGGCGTCAGCAATCTTTGAACCTTTCTGAAAACACTCTTCTGCTTTCTTCCGGTTGCCCGTAATAGTGATCACACCTCTAGGGCCAGGCATCTTCAATTTGAGATACACGTAGCACGGTCGAGCCATGAAGCGCGCATAAGCTGGTCTGCCCAAAATAGCATGATAAGCACTTTGGAAGTCCACAACCTCGAACGTCAACTTTTCTTTGCGGTAATTCTTCGAATCACCGAAAACCACATCAAGAGCAATCTGGCCGAGTGACTCGGCTTTCTTCCTGGGAATAACTCGATGGAAGCTCATGTTACTGGTACTGAGCCTGGACATCGGAATGCCCATCCCCTTCAACGTTTCTGCATACAGAATGTTCAATCCGCTGCCACCATCCATCAGGACTTTGGTCAGTCGAGCGCCTTCGACAACCGGGTCGACCACCAAAGCTTGCCTCCCAGGGGTGGCAATGTGCGTGGGGTGATCGGACTGGTCGAATGTGATGGCAGTCTGAGACCACTTCAGGTAACTGGGTGTTGCCGGAGCAACCATGTTTACCTCACGGTTAATAACTTTCAGTCGACTTTTGCTTTCAACATCAGCAAAAATCATCAAGGTGGAATTGACTTGGGGGTATCCATCGTCACTATCTTCCTTGTCCTTGACTTTGTCCGACTCATTTTCCTTGTCTTTGGACTGTTTGCCCTGAAACTGCTGGATCAGGAGCCGACACTGTCGAGTGGTATGCTTTGGGTAAATGAGTTTACCCTCTTCATCTTTCTTGGTGTGAATGTGACACGGAAGATCCAAAACATCATTTCCATCTTGATCTTTAACTTTCTTGGGGTTCCAGGGCCCCTTTGGTTTTCCCTTGAATTTTCCCTGGGTTACGGCCAGGGCCTCCCCAGGAGCGGCTGGCTCGGCCTTCCGCTTCTGTTTCCGACTGGAATTGCCTCCGGTTTCGTGGGCGACTGCTTTCTGCTTGCCACTCCGGAGTCGATCCTCATCTTCACCATTAGCGTATTTGGTGGCAATTTCCATCATCCGATTCAGAGACATTTCTCCGGTCCGACCGAACTTCAGATTCAGCTCTCTGTTCTTGACGCCTTCTTTAAAGGCACAAACTGCTTGGTGATCTGGTACATTCTCAACTGTGTGATGCAAAGTGATCCACCTCTGGATGTAATCCCTCAGAGTTTCACTCGGTTTCTGCACGCAAGACCGCAATTCTGTGAGGCTTGTCGGTCACTTGCATGTTCCTTCAAAGGTCGTGACAAACACTCGGGAGAGGTCCTCCCAAGTGTAGATGCTGCTGGGTGCTAACTGATTCAGCCACACTCTGGCTGAGCCCTCTAACAGGAGAGGCAAATGCTTCATAGCCACCTCATCATTACCGCCGCCAATCTGGACAGCCACTCGGTAATCTTCGAGCCAAGTGTCAGGTTTAGACTCGCCGGTGAACTTGCTGACTCCAGTCGCCAACCTGAAATTGGGAGGAATCACTGCGGCCCTGATGGCTCGACTGAAACACTCTAGCCCTGAAACACGTACTCTGCTGCTGGTATGTGCATCTCTGTCATGGCCTTCTCGGTGGGCCCTGTTCCTGTCGACCAAACTTTGAACGAGGACGTCTCGCATCGAAGCCTGGTTCCCTGGGGTCGACTGGAATCCTCTGCCCAACACTGTGAGGGCGCCTGTCATCCTGCTGTCGAGGCGCATATGACCCACTCCTCGGGGGAGGGGTTGGCACTCGACGCTGATCATCGCAATCGAGTCGGTGATCGAACTGCTCATTTCTTCTGTACTGATCGCGTCGGTCTCCACGTCCCTCACGCCTCGGGGGCGATCTTGGGCTGTGAGCTGACTGCACTGTATCTACTGCAACTGACCGACTGTGGATCCTATTCCGCGACTGAGAAACAGCGGAATTCTGGTTTCCTGCTGCGCGGAGCAACGCTCGGATCTGCAGTAAGCCTCTGCCAGCTTCTGACTGGGAGGGCTGAATTGATTCTGCTATTCGGGCGGCGGCTGCCAAATTCTGAACGGGAGTTCAATATACCTGCGTAGGCGGGAAGAGCTGACGTCGACTGGACTCGGGAGCTCGCTGACGCGCTCTCTCGTCGAGTGCTCGCTGGAGATTCTCCAGTCGAGTGCGCTCGGCCAAGTTAGCCAAGCGCGTGTCCTCCAAGGCTCGGGCCTCGGGGGTTTCTCCAACGATAGGAGTGTGGAGTGCATCCATGTTCCGGCGGCGAAGCTCCTCCCGCTGCTGCGATGTGAGAGGCTCGGGGAGATACTCTTCGTGGAGATGCGCCGAGTCGTCCCCACCCGCGCCTCCGTCGGTACGGGGAAAACCGGGAGGGCTGCGTGTCCCATCAATCGCCAGAACCTCCGCTGCAGAGTCACTGATGTCGCATTCGGATGCGGTCTCTGCGGAGCTAGTCGACAGATCGAACAGGCCGTAGAGAGATTCGTCGGGCTCGATTGCCGCTACTTGAGGGGTGGCCGTCTGGCGAGCCACCGCATGCCTCACCCACCTCTGAAGTCTCGACCGGCCGGAGCGCTTGCGTCGGCGAGAGACAAGGTGAGGAGGTGAAACGGGAGCCGACGGATACTGGGTCGACGGCTGCCGCAGGAGGACGCCACGAACACACGCGCGGAAGTGCGTCGCCCCGCGGACGGGGAGCGCGTCGATGTCGAGTGGAGCCTCCTGAAGCCAAGCGGAGTCGTCGGCGATGAACGTGAGCGCGCCGAGACGGATCTCGCGGCCCTCCACCAAAACTCCGCACGAAACCATGATCAAGGGGATCGGAAAAATCGCAACTCCTACAATCAAGCGCTAAGATTCCTGCCCCATGGTGGGCGCCAACTGTCGTGGTTCTAAGTCTGACAGTAGTGTAGGGGGGTAAGTATGGAGAGGCTAGGTCTTAGCTATGTAGAAGTTGTAAACGCACAAAGATGTACGAGTTCAGGCCCTTCTCGGAGGAAGTAAAAGCCCTACGTCTCGGATCCCGGAGGCGGTCGACTGGATTATATGTGTGAAAATGACAGGGATGCGAACCCTTGATACTAAGGAGGGGGTGGCTTATATAGAGTTCGCCAGCCCTCTCCTGCCCTCAGTAATGCAGGGTTTAAGGTACATTAAGGTTGGGCGTTACTGGTAACGCCCCTAATAAAGTGCTATGATGACCATAAAGGCTACTTAATAACCGACGTTTGCCTGCGGAGTGACTTTAGATCTCCTGGCAGTCGAGTGGTTGACTCAGCGGTCGAGTGATAGCTTCTTGGTCGAGTGTCTTGAACCCGTCTAGTGGGTGCCTTCAAGTTGATTGAAAGGTGACTTCTTCTAAGGATGTCCTTGGGTAGGGCTCTTAGGACAGGTCCGTGCCCCTACCCTAGGTACATAGCTTCATCACCGCCTCCAGTCATGGCCTTCTTCTGTAGGCCGCCCCCTCAGCCACGCTGGCCGCATCTCTGCCCTCCACCATCGGCCACTTGCCTCGTCTGCTGCGTGTTGCTTCCTACTGCTATGCGCTGCTCTACTGCTGGTACGCTGCTGCGCCATACCCTCGACATCGCCGTGGACAAATGTGGCAGAGGGATTGTTAATGGAGTACGAGAAGGAAGTGGCAGAGAAGGTGTGGAGAGGCAGGAGGTCTGGGGTGGTGTCACCTGGCTGTGGTGGAGGTGTTTATGCGAGAAGGAGCCGGAGTGGAAGAAGAGGTCACAATTGGAAAGAATCGCAAAAAAAATCATAACCCGAAGATCTCAGTTAAAAAAATGCTAATATCGATGGAGGGGTGATTTTCTTCAATAGGTGGAAAACATAGGAAATATTGGTTGTTATCAAGGAAATGTAAAAATTTAGGAAAGTTAGGATTTTTAAACTGATTTCTATGCAAATGGGATTTTATTGTTTGGTAACGTGATATCAATACCTGCCCGTTTGTGACGTGTCTGATTAGGAAAGTTTGCAAATATTAAGAAACAATTTATTGGGAGTAAAGTTGTGACATGTCTGTTATTTGTTTCCTAAAACAAATTTCACTAATAAGATAAATCGATTGATTTAGATAAGTTAGGAAAGTTAGATTAAAATGTATTATTTGTTTCCTGAAAATCTGTTATTTGTTTCCTAAGACAAATTGAATCAATAAAAGGAATCGATTGATTTGCATAATTTAAGGAAGTTAGATTTAAATGTATTATTTGTTTCCTGAAAATCTGTTATTTGTTTTCTAAGACAAATTGAACCAATAAAAGGAATCGATTGATTTGCATAATTTAAGGAAGTTAGATCCGTGATTTGTTATATGTTAGGGAAGTTCTGGTTGTAATAAAGAGCGGAGAGAAAAATAAACCGATGTACCAGGGTGGGAGGGGGTGGTGGGAGGAGAGACGAGAAAAAAATAGCGAAAATAAACCGCAGACCAGGGTGTGGGAGGGGGTGGTGGGAGGAGAGACGAAAAAAACCAACGAAAATAAACCACAGAGAAGATTCACCAACTCCCATTAGAAGTAGAGATTACACTTTTGTCATTAATATGATTCTGGGAGTTGCGGGAATAAAGAAATGAAGAATTGATGGCAATAAGTAGAGTATGGTGCAGGTACAATAATCTCATACTCATACCATGTTTCTCATGGTCACAAAACTGTACTCATACCCTACCCGTCGGGTAAATATCCATGCCTATACTCCCATCATGCACGATGGGTACCCATCCGGCTGATCAAAAGAACATTGAAGGGTGATTGATGTAACTGCTAGTTCTATGTGTGATGGATGCTCTGGCCACTGAGAGGTAAAGATGATCGGGTAACACATGTGAACCATCAGTAAGATAATCGGGTAGGATATGGGTAATACTCATGGGCACAAAATCATATCCTTGCCCTATCCATGACTAATTGTGTGGCGTTTGGGTACTGCCTGTGGGCATGAAAATGTGCTCATACCCTACCCAGGGTAGTGGGTAAAATTGTCATCCTTAATTGCGGAGTCATGCCATCATTAATCCAAGTACTACTGAGTACCAAAGGAATTTCTTTTAAAAAATCCTTAAAACAGTTCCCTAAATCGAAGTGTGAGAAATAGATAAACATTGAGGGTGCACAGACTCAACAAATCTCACTAAAGTGGCCAGCAAATATGCATATATGTATCTTCCATAAACCACAAACTAATTCTGCTTTTCGCTCAGGATATCTTAAGCAGAAACTGGAGATCGACCAAGCGAAAGTAGCGTTCGGAAATGCACCCAACCAAATCAAACATCTGGATCATGGGAATAAAAAGGGCAATAACCTGTATCGCCGCAAGTGTATGAGCATCTTTCTTATTTTTCTTATATAAACGAAGGGAATTTCGATCCATGAAGGTGTCTCTTCAAGATTTTTTTTTGGGGGGTAAGTGGACGCATTAGATATAAATAAAGAGTATTTTTTTTTTCAATTTCAATATAAATACTAGTTCTACTTCACCATACCTGAAGTTCACTTATGCAATGAAACGGAGTCTGAAGTACTAATGTTTGTTTATTTGTTAATGCTGGAAGAGTTGGCAAAGTCTAAACCTATGACTAGCAACCCCATGTTCCATCGCCCTTATTTTGCGGGAAGAAAAAATTCGGCACAATTCCAATATAGTAACAGTTGCCCGAGTGCAACCACAGAGTGGGTGACGGATGTCAAAGAATCTGTAAGCGTTCTGGTCGCAGGCGACTCTGCCTTAATGGAATGCATGGTGTTCCTTGTAAAGAAAAAGCTACATTAATTCACTACTACTAACATTTTTATATACTGCTCATTGTCATATAAATAATGTACTCCCTCCTTAAAGAAATATAAGTAGTGATCTAAACGCTCTTAAATTTCTTTACAGAGGGAGTACAAGTCTAGTCTCCCGCAAAATAAAATTAAAGGGACAAGTCTAGTGATCAGAATGTGCAGGTTATTGTTGACAATTACATCCGCCAGGAACCATCAGAAACAGGCTTCTTCGAACGGATCTCATTGTAGGTTGCGATGGAAACCCTTCTGTGTATATTTCATATTTCAGAACATCTCTCAGGAGCAACATACATTGTCATGTGATACCAGAAAATGCTATTGCCGCTATAATACAACTAGCTTATCCGTATATGGTTGGTAAACTACCACCCCATGGTTCCCATACAATGTACCGATGGTCGCTTGGTTAATATCTCTGAATCATTAGTTACTATGGCAACTGTCAAAAGAAGTTGGAAAAAGCTGTCTTGCCAAATCGCACCTTCTTCCATCTGCTCTTGAACAGGTACGGATGGAGACCCAGTACGTGCTCAGGCATGAAGTCATGCCGTGTTAATATGCCAACAACAGGCGCCCTCTGCATTCACAGACAGTAAACGGTCCAAAATTAATCACTGGTAACCATTTGAGCAAAATATATACAAATTCGAGTACCAAGTTCTCATGCATGCAATATAAAAGATAATTATACTGAAGGGATTCGTCCGTGCTTTCTCAACCTGTATGACTAATCATCATGGTCACTCTCAGTATTAATCAACAATCATGATTATAAACAAATTGCCAACAAAACACATGACGGTTGCAACATACGAGCATGAGAATGGAATAAGAATGAATTAGTACAAAGCAGATTTAAGAAGTAATCCTTGAAAAACTTAAAATTTGAGATAATTCAGATGTAAAAAGAATAGCTCACCTTGGAAGTTTTTGGAAGAACCAAAAGGTGTCTTAATCCAACTTCACGAAAAAGTATAAGAGCTTTAGCCAAGGACATGGTCTCGACCACAGTGTAAGGGGATGTGTTTGTGAAAGGATGTAAGTCTACAAACATTTCCAGTTCTTCTGCAGTCAGTTCAATGTCCTCAATTCTGTCATGCTTTCCTGAACCACGTTTAGCAAAATCCTCAGGTGAGAAATGCTTTGAAGCATCTGATGCTGAAGCTGTGGAACTACTGATGAACTCTTTCTTCCTCAATAGAACAAGCAGGTGCGACCGAAGGACTAGACCGTATAGCAGAGGAGTATCTGAAAATGGTGGCTCATCAACAACGGGGAAACCATTATGACCGGTTGCCTTCAAGGTATCCACAATACGGCCAACCTTCTCTATGCCATTGAATGTCTGTAGAGGGCCAGTGACAACATCACTAACTGACAGTTGTCGCATGTAGGGTTCAGCATGCCCTTCAAGAAAAGGAAAACCCTTCAATTTAACAAGCAGATCATAGACATTTGCATTAAAAGCATCTGCCACTGTCTTTGATATGATAAGGACCAGCATAACCAGAGGAAGCATCAGCAGATTATTTGTCAGTTCTAGGATGACTACACAAACTGAGACAGTCATTCTCATCGATCCACCTAGAAGGGCAGCAGAACCAAGAACCGCAAAAAGACCATGATCCAAAGTTGATTGCGACCCAATCAGCATGCCAACCAGACGACCGTAAGCTGCACCAGTTAAAATAACTGGTACGAAAAGGCCAGATGGTAAG
The DNA here is from genome assembly GCA_032464435.1 of Aegilops umbellulata. Lineage (NCBI taxonomy): Eukaryota > Viridiplantae > Streptophyta > Magnoliopsida > Poales > Poaceae > Aegilops > Aegilops umbellulata. The sequence continues at coordinate 537,439,154 of CP136055.1, forward strand.
GCGAGGCCATAGCTGAAAATGCCCAGAAAATATGATGCAATAAAGAACACAAGGATCGAGGTGATATGGAACTCATGGTCAGTGCCGTTACTGTAGAGGTTTCTAATGGTGTCATCGTTGGTGTTAAAGAACAGGCTAGCCAAGTCATTGTAGTTATGCATTGGGCACTGGAACTTCTTGAAATTTCCAGATCTCCCTATTGATGGACAAGCTTCTCTTGAGTCAGCTGGGCAAGGTTTGCAAGCTGCAAGCCATGGCAAGCCAAAGAGGCAACATGAAGTACAGACGGAGACTGTTGCAGCCAGGAGTAGTCTGTAAGTTCGACCTTTCCTGAGAGTAAATTGAAAAGATCGGAAATGAAGTTAAGCTGGGGCAAATATTTTCACTTCGAATGGAGAAACAATTCTAATTGACAACTGCAATTAAGTATCTACAAAAAATAGCAGTAAGTGTGCATTACCATTTTTATGGACAGTTTTGAACTTTTAATTAACCGACTCTCAACATTGATAGGAGATAATATTTCAGGTAAGTGATGTATTCAAGACTACTAAAACTTTACCAAATAGAATGCCGGCAGTTACAAATTATGGAAGTAAAGGCCAGTAACATTAAGCCAATATCAGTACATACTCGTTGATAACATTGTAGAGACGAAGAACCTTGTCGAGGAAGAAGTTGTACAAGCTCCCCAGTACTCCTCCAAAAACTGCTAGAGTGATTACCGGAGGTAAATCAATCACATGATAGTTGACATAGCCCGAAGTCACGTCAAACATTATAAGACCGCCTTTCCCGAACAACCCACACCGGCCTCTTTTACAGATGTCTATTAATGCCCTAAGCACAACGGCAACAACTGCTGTTGTGAAGAAAGCTCGCCAGAGTAGGGCACTCCTCCATCTGCAAAGACAACAAAAAGGATGGTCCACAAGTATTTTATTCATTGCAAAATTTTGTATACAGCTGCCATGTTGCAGAAGGCCTTATATAAATATTTTCATTTCAAAGGATATGCTTAAAGGACAAAGATATTGCACCCTACTACCCTTCACTGCATCAATGATAATTTCTAGCAAGAATGGTCGGACAGGTAGAGTGATGGTTCAAGATTTCAGATAATCACAATGCAGATAATCCCAACTTAAGGAGAAAACGTGAGAATAAGGAGAAACTCGTTTTGATATCAGGTGACACATGGTACAAAGCATCATTTTTTAATGGGATTGCGTAAGTTTAAAGATTTGCCACTAGGTGGAGCAATCTTCTCCTCACTTACAAACATATAAACTTCAAAGCCAGCAAGTCGCTAACTTGAGGCATGTATTGGAGCACCGAGTGTGCCACCTTAATTAAGCATAAACCTATAGAAAACTATATGTAGGCAAAACAAATTCCTGGATTTCTCAAATGTGGAGGACATGTTCTTCTCTCAATGAAAAAATAATGAAATTGAGATAATTAATCAAGGAAAGTACCAATATTATAATCATGGAGAAGTTTTTACCGTGAAGAGACTGTTTCCAGAGCAAAAAGAACTCCGGCGACTGGAGCCCTGAAAGCACCAGCAATACCAGCACCAGCACCACAAGTGACAAGGTCCCTCCGATCCCTATCATTCTTGAAGTGCCTTAGCCATTTACATGTCATGCGATATTTACGCGAGCCACCTTGCCCAAGTATTGATGCAATGCATGCACCTGTGTGTACCAGAGGACCAGCTTTTCCCACATGCAGTGATGATGATACTGCAGCAATGCATCCCACAACCTGTTCAGAAACCAGAAGATATTTGAAATTCAGGCATATTCTTTTTTTTTGTGGGAAAAATTCAGGCATATTCATAAAACAGGAACAAGCAGAGGCAATTTGGTCTGCACAAAAAAATGACAGGAAAGTGTGGTGACCATAATGGCAGCACATTTCTTCCCTACATCTTTTATGTATACGAACTGTTGTACGGGTAACAAAATACCATAGCATATTTCCGTTGACATAATTTCATACCCCATACAGATCTGATCAAGTCCAACACTCCCACTTACGAAAATCATTGCTCACGTGATGTGTTGAATAAAAGCAGAATAATCATGAACAAACAGAACTACTGCAGACCCCACTACAATGTCTGACAAGTATATTAGAAGTATCTCTGCTACAATACTAACCCCAAATGGCAGGCCAAGAAACCAATCAAGCAGTCCATTGCTTTAAGTTAAGCCAAGTGTGAGCTAGTAGTGAGTGCCAAGTGCCAGCCATCATGAATGCAAGGGCACATCATCATACCAATAATTCATGCCATGAAACAACAGGGGTGAAAGCGAAAGGAATTTACTACTCTACCTTCACCACCAGTGTCTTGAAACAGAAAATGTTGGGCGCATCGACGCCGTTCAAGTAGGCCTTCACCTCCGGGATGCCGGAGCCGGCCGCCGCGGGCGCCACGTACACCGTCAGCACCGTGGCGAACATGGTGAGCAGGAGATTCGAAAACAGGAAGACCAGAAACGCCGATTCAAACCTGACGGGATCAATCAATATTGAGTCAACACTGAAAGTCAAGTCGATATTATTCACACCTACTGAATCGCGGTCAGTTCAGTTCAACAGAAAGGCTCCGGCGTGCAGTGGACACTGCTGGTTACCTGCGCGCGAACATGCGGTTGGAGGTGACGACGAACTTGGCGCCGGCGACGTTCTCGACGCCGAGGTTGGCGACGAAGGCGGCGGCGGCGGTGAGCGCGCCGACGAGGAAGCAGAGCGCCCACTTGAGCGCGAAGTAGCGCAGGATGTGGCCCCGCCCCTGCGCCCGCCAGTCCTGCTTGAACACGTCGTTCTCGATCAGCCTGCAAGCAGCCCAGCCCCGCACCGAGAGAGTCAACAGTTGGCACTGATTGGAACCAGGCCGGCGGAATTGCCGGAGAGATTGGGGGAGGGGCGCGCGCTTACTCGTAGTCGAGGCTCTCGATGGGGCAGAAGTCGGTGCCGACGAGCGCGACCTGGGAGGTGGCGTTGGACTGCAGCTGGCCGCCGAGGAGGAACCGCCGCCGGTTCCGCCGCTGCTCCTCGTCGCCGGAGCCGTCCTCGCCTCCCGCGCCCGCCCCCGCCCCCGCGCCGTCCTGGAAGAAGAAGGAGGAGCTGTAGGAGATGAGAGGGGCCTCGATGTCGGCCTCCGGATCCGCCGCGCCGCCCCCGGCCCCGGCGCCCGCCTGCTCCCTCGGAGCCATCGCCGCCGATCCGCTCCGCCCCGCTCGACAGCCGCCGCGACACACGCGACGCACGAGGAGCAGGGGAGCGGTGCTCGCTCGGCTCTGCTCTGCTCTCGGCGAGTCCAACGACACAGATTCCCCGGGCCGGGACAGCGAGACCCTTATTGACCGCTGGGACGCTGCCGGGTGGGGCCGAGGGACGGCCGGGCCCCGCGTGGACGTGACAGTGGTTGGGCACGCTTGCACGTCCCGGAAGTTGAGCTCGGAAAACGGTTGGCTGGCTGGGGAAATATACTGGATGAAACGCTTGTGGACAAGGGATTCAACGTCGATTGGATCTGAATTCCCGTGGGCGATGCGTCCGGTGTAGATGTATACTATGATACTTTGTGTGGATGTGTCTTGTGTATTGTGTAGTGTACGAGAGTTGTGCTTGATTCATGGGATGATTCCTTTGTGGAGTATGGTTTTCTAATGAGTCTTTCGTCTTAAGTGCTGGTGTGCTCCTGTAAAGAAAAGATGTTGATGTGCTATGGCGACAAATTTAGTGAGCTTTTTCCGTAAGAAACTAGTTCTGCTGGATCTTTGGGTACGGTGTCGTTTTCCATTGCGCAATCCTAACTTAAACTCATAGTTATTGCTTGAAAAGGATTTTTACGTTAATTAATTTAGTTTTATGTTTGTGAGGTTTTCACATGACGCGTGTTCAAATGTTAAAACTGCACGTGTAGACGTTCGAGTTGTTTAGTACTCATATGATGGAGGTTTTCATGATAAAAGATCGATCTTATATGACGTGTGGGGGAAAAAAGGTCAATTTCATAACATTCTTTTATTATAAGATTTCACACTTGATGATATTCGTAAATCACCCTGCTGCTCGTATTGAGGTAACATGGTTTGTACTCCCTCCGTCCGGTGAAAAGTGTACATATAGAAATTTTAGGACAAACTATGGAGTGAAGTAAAATATGCGATGGAAAGCTATAAGCCATCATCTCTCTCCTCTTTAATTATCCAACCCCCAATGAGCTAAGCGCATGTAGAAATTAAGGAGTCCGTGTGTAAAATGTTGTTGATTTTGATTACTGTATAATGAGAGAGAAGCATCTTTTCCACTAGTGCATTGGAAAGATAGAAGTACACCTTTTTGTGAACATATCTTAAAGCAAAACGTACACTCTTCATAAGACAGAGGGAGTAACAACTAAGTGTTAGCAATTCAGCACGCCATTTCAGTCTAGGGACATTACTGACATTTTAGACACAACTTATACATCAATCTTAGATTGCAGCAGCTGAAAATAACTGAACAAGTGATTCTACACATAGCCGATTCTGTCGGCAGTTTCCCATAATCTAATCTTGCGAAATCTGCTGGCCCTAGTTTTGAAGTGGGGGTGTTTATTGCTAATTCTATACTAGAATGCTTATTATGGATAAACCTACAAGTTTCAATAGGAACCAGAGTTGATATTTATAGTGCTTCTAATTCTGAACATAATTATGATTTCAGTTAGTTCAGGTTTTGGGTTGTAAAGATTACCCATTTTGATCGATCGTGATTTTTAACATAATTAGAAGAGACAACGACCTAAATAAAGTTAGGAAATGTTCTAAATGGGCATACCTCTTAAATTCAATCACTGAACTGTGGTATGATAGAAATTGGCTTTGGCTGGGATAAGTTTTGTTATTCTAACAACCAAGTCAATGCCTTTTTTTAAACATGATAGGATCTTAGTAACTACTCTCTCTTTAAAGAAATATAAAAGCATTTAGATCATTACTTTAGTGATCTAAACACTCTTATATTTCTTTGTAGAGGGGGTACTTCTTTGGAATTACGTTTTCCTTTAGCTCCTGCCAAGACCTGTTGTTCTCTTATTAGATGCCTGTGATATTCCTCTAGCGATTCAAGCTAAATCCTTTTCGTTTTCAGTTGTGTTGATCCCCAGAGTTGATTCGAGGGATTAGATCTAGCCCATATTGTTTCTTAAATTTGGCTTTAAAAGGAAGTGAAAGACTATTTTAAATACTTGGCATACTTGTTTTTCTAATACCGTAGAGTTCTTAAGGGGTGGAGTCACAACATAGAAGAAGAATATAAAAGGTCTAAACATGTTATATGTGAAATGGTTTACTGTCACTTCGAGTAGAATTTTCTTCTGAGTGTTGTTGTACTATTTCATGGACTTTGTGGATGCATATCAAGCTTTCAAAAAATTTGTCCCAAGGATCCAACTAATGTGATACCTTTTGAACTCCTAGGCAACTTTGTAGAAAGGCGCTCTACATCTGGGGGGCCAATAGGTTGGCTCGGGTGGCACTCTATGATCTTATCAATTTGAGCCCCGGCGATGTGATCAAAGACCGAGAAAACATGCTTATATTGTCTTGTGTTTCTTCCTGTGTAATGGTAGTAGAGTTCATTCCGGTACAAAGTTCTCCTAGATCATGTTTGTAATCTTAGTATTGCGGATTAACTAGCTTACATTCCGTATTTTGTATAATAAAGAGAACTTTATTGACTCAAAACCTCATATCAAACCCTGGTGCTCGTGTCTGAGTTAAAATAGTCTGTAACAACTAATTGTTAGAAATTCAACGCGCAATTTCAGTCTAGGGACATTACCGACATTTGAGAACACAACTTATACATCAATCTCAGATTGCAGCAGGTGCAAATGACTGAACAAGTGATTCTACACATAGCTGATTCTGTTGGCAGTTTCCCATAATCTAATCTTGCGAAATCTGCTGGCCGTAGTTTTGAAGTGGGGGTGTTTATTGCTAATTCTATACTACTCCCTCTGTTCCTAAATATAAGTCTTTCTAGACATTCCACTATGGACTACATACGGAGCAAAATGAATGAATCTACACTCTAAAGTACGTCTATATACATCCGTATGTAGTCCGCATTGAAATCCCTAAAAAGACCTATATTTAGGAGCAGAGAAAGTAGAATGCTTAGTATGGATAAACCTACAAGTTTTAATAGGAACCAACATTAATACTTATATCCTTACAAACAAACAAAGTTAATATTTATAGTGCTTCTAATTCTGAAGATAATTATGGTTTGAGTTAGTTCATGTTTTGGGTTGTAAAGATTACCTGTTTTGATCGATCGTGATTTTTAACATAATTAGAAGAGTCGATGATCTAAATAAAGTTAGGAAATGTTCTAAATGGACATACCTCTTAAATTCAATCACTGAACATTGTGGTATGATAGAAATTGGCTTTGGCTGGGATAAGTTTTTGTTATTCTAACAACCAAGTCATTACCTTTTTAAAAACATGATAGGATCTTAGTAACTACTCCCTCTGTAAATAAATATAAGAGCGTTTAGATCATTACCTTAGTGACCTGAACGCTCCTATATTTCTTTACGGAGGGAGTACTTCTTTGGAGTTACGTTTGCTTTTAGCTCCTACAAAGACCCTAGTCGTGGTGTCTCTAACCATGTTGTTGTCTTATTAGATGCAGGTGATATTCATCTAGTGATTCAAACTAAATCCTTTTCGTTTTGAGTTGTGTTGATCCCAGGAGTTGATCTGAGAGATCAGATCTAGCCCATATTGTTTCTTAAATTTGGCTTTAAAAATAAGTAAAAGACTATTTTAAATACTTGGCACAATTGCTTTTCTAATACCGTAGAGTTCTTAATGGGTGGAGTCACAATATAGAAGAAGAATATAAAAGGTCTAAACATGTTATGTGTGAAATGGTTTACTGTCACTTCGAGTAGAATTTTCTTCTGAGTGTTGTTGCTACTATTTCATGGACTTTGTGGATGCATATCAAGCTTTCAAAGTATTTGTCCCGAGGATCCAACTAATGTGATACTTTTTGTTTGGTACTTTTTGAACTCCTATGCAACTTTGCAGAAAGGCGCTCTACATCTAGGGTCAAATAGGTTGGGTCAGGTGGCACTCTATGATCTTATCAATTTGAGCCTCGGCGATGTGGTCAAACACTGAAAAAACATGCTTATATTGTCTTGGGTTTCTTCCTGTGTAATGATAATAGAGTTCATTCCGGTACAACGTTCTCCTAGATCGTGTTTGTAATCTTAGTATTGCAGATTAACTAGCTTACATTCCGTATTTTGTATAATAAGATAACTTTATTGACTCAAAACCTCGGATCAAACCTAATGCATGTTTGCCACGGTTTCTTCATTGTTCATTCCTTTTCTGCTGTAGCAGACCGCTATGGTTTCATAAAGAATCTAAGAAGGCCATGTTTGGTTCATTTTGTTATGCTTTCTGTAAGGCTTAAGTTTGTAGTGCCGAAGATTTCTATTAATACAAATAGGAGGGAAAACCCTCTCTTGCAAAATTGACGCATCAAATCAACAAAAACTAAAAAATTTCAAACATGGATACTTCGTTTCCTAAGAGATGCAGGGGGTGAGTGGTGTGGTGTTTGAAACCACCCACTTTCACCTTTTCTCAAAGAAAAGTATAGAATTGCTCAAAGAAAGAATAGAATAAAAAAGATCAAGAACCCGTGCCGCCAAAAACTCAAAAAACTAGACAAAAGCAAGCAGCACCGTGATCAGGAAAATACGTGCATGCTAAAAACGCTTCAACCAATGTACATCACGAAGATCGGCAACAGGGCGAGTGATTCTTACCCGAGGAACGTCGACGCATATATGCTCGTCGGCCACGGCCGGAACGGCAGGAGCGGCACCGCCGGGCATGGCGACCTCGGCAGGTAGGTCGCCGGCTGGTCCTACCACCGTCGACATGGACGCAGGTGCTCTGCATAAGAGAAACGCAAGGAAATGCTCTGTCACCACCAAGTTCAGAAATCAGAAGAGAAGCACTGTCCCAAGTTATTGGAGATGGAGGTTGAAGGAGAGCAGCATACGTACCACCGGGGAGGACACACGCACACGTACGTACTATGGAGCTCAGGCGTTGAAACCAGCTGCCCCTCGTCACGGCCGGATTTGTACCCCGTCGTAGCAACTAAACGGATGTGGACAAAGGGGCATCCATCGGACAGTGACACTCTCGACAGCTGACGGGAACGGAGCGGAGAAGCTGTAACGCAATTTACGCAAGCCAACAACCGCGGCATCAGGGCGAGGGAACGGAGCCAGCCTCGGCGACATCGCTATTCTCTGGGCCGATCGAGCGCAGCGTGGCCAATGGAACGCACGTACGGCAAATGGAGAGGCTGTCGTGCCGGCCTTGGAGCTTCTCTTTTTTTGGGAATGCCACGAGCTTTGCTGATGGCGACGTTTGACGCGGGTGCTGCAAATGTCGGGAAGCAGCCGGCGGCAGCGGGGAGCGTTGGAATGGACAGCCCCGGCGGCGCGAGGGCAGCCGGCCGCGTGGCGCGCGAGCAGCCAACCACGGCTTGGGCCGGGGCAACCGTCCGCGGCGACGTGGGGCGGTGGGAGCGAACGGCGGCGGTGTGAGGATACCCGGCAGCCCGTTTGTGAGGGCGTCTAGGGCTGCAGCGGCGCGAGGGCATCAAGCAGCGGCAGTTGGCGGCCGCGGTGGAGCAATCAGCGGCGGCGTGAGGAAACTGAGGATAGCCAGCAGCCCACCTGCGAGGGCATCAACAGGCGCAGGCCGGTAGTGAACATAGCCCGGTATCCATGGACGAGGATTTGTGGCTCTCGCATGCCACACGCCTCTGTATGAATATAGCATTAGAAAAATCAGAAATTTTAAAAAAATTCTGGAATTTTTGGATATTAAACCTGGGTGCCCATTGTACACCCATGTTCAATATAGTGGAAAATGGGTGCCCATGGTAATCTTGGTAAAAGAAAGTAAAAACAAATCTTATGTATAAAAAAACTATTTGGACGGATCGTATCACATACCGTATTTTCTTCATCATAGATACCACGGGCACCTGTTAGAAGGGAGTGAGGGATTTGGTGGAATAGTTTGATGTATTGCTTGAGCCTCGTAGGCATATATATAGGAGTACAATCATCTACTTGGAGTACAAGACAAGCCAGAACAAATCCTAGTCTATCTCGTCTTTCCTAATAAATGTTATACTCAACATCCCCCCGCAGTCACAACGGTAGCGACGCAGACGGTGAGACTGGAGAAGAATCCGAAGGCAAGCCGACGGACAGCCCCCCCCCCACACAGTCGTAACGGTCGACGCATCGCGGAGTCATGGCTGGAGTGGCAACCGACGAGGTTACTCAAGCAAGGCGGTAGCCCGTTGTGCCGTTTGTCGATGTAGCCGAGAGCATGGGTGGTGGAGCCGTGGTCGAGGTAGCCGTGCGAAGAATGTCGTGGTCGATGTCGAGTCGGGTAGCCGGTGTCGAGGAAGTCGCCGTGGAGCCGCGGGCGCAAGGGGGCGCCGAGTTAGCATGGGCGCAGTTGTGTCGAAGTAGGGGTGCGCCGGGAAGAAAATGTTGTTGACGACGCGTCGCGGCGGGTTTGCCAAGCCCGGGGACACATCGTGGACGAAGGCACGCACCGGTGTTGCCAGCACCGGGCATGCGTAGACGGACGAAGACGAAGTTGACGAAGCGCCGACCAGGCTTGCCAGGCCCGGGAACACGTCGTGGATGAAGGCACGCATCGGTGTTGCCAGCACCAGGCACGCGGAGACTGGGACCTGCATGAGCTGTACGCCATGTCGAAGAAGTCGGAGAGGCCAGCAGAGAAGAACTCGACGACGATTGCGGCGTCCATCAGCGCGGGGCCGATGTCACCAACGGTGGTCGGAGTAGACGAAGTGGTCGGGGTAGATGACGGAGACGCTGGCGACGGGCTGGTGCTGGACGAAGACGAAGGGGGTGGATGGGCGGCGGCGGCGGCTACGAAGGTAGCAGCTGCGGCGGCCAAAGAAGAGCGGCGGCGGTGGCCTGGCGGTGGCAGCGGCTAGGTTAGGAGTGCGGCGGTGGTGCTCGAAGTAGGCGATGAACCCTGACAGCATGACGAAGACCGGCGTGGATGGTGGCGTTCCCGCACCAAGGAAGGCGGCGCGACGCATACCACGGGAAGTCAACGCTCGTGGACGACGAAGTGGACCGCGCGCCGCGGCGCTACGGCCCGAAGGGGCGACGCGGCGGCGACAGGCAGGTCTGGGCGACGACGGGAAGTGTTGGGGAACGTAGTAATTTCAAAAAAATTCCTACGCACACGCAAGATCATGGTGATGCATAGCAACGAGAGGGGAGAGTGTTGTCTACGTACCCTCGTAGACCGTAAGCGGAAGCGTTATATGAACGCGGTTGATGTAGTCGTACGTCTTCACGATCCGACAGATCCAAGCACCGAAAACACGGCACCTCCGAGTTCTGCACACGTTCGGCTCGGTGACGTCCTCGCCTTCTCGATCCAGCAAGAGGGGCGAAGTAGTAGATGAGTTCCGGCAGCACGACGGCGTGGTGACGGTGTTGGTGAAGAACAATCTTCGCAGGGCTTCGCCTAAGCGCTACGAAAACTAGGACGGAGGATAAACTAGAGGAAACGGGGTTGCCGGCACACGGCTTGGTGTTTCTTGATCTGTCTTGGGTGCTAGCCCTACCCCTGTATTTATATGTTGAGCCTTGGGGTCGAAACTTGGAGTAAAAGCCTCCACAAAGTCGGTTTCACCCGAAAGGCAAGAGTCCTTCTCGGACTCCAGGGCCAGATGCCAGGGTTCCCGGCGTCTGGGCCCAGACGCCAGGGACCCTGGCGTCTGGCCTCCGGACTCCGCAAAACTTCCTTTTGCACTTTCCAAAAACCTCATGGGCTTTCCCCTTTGGCCCAGATAAAGTGTTATCGTGCCCAAACATTTCGGGAAACATTCGGAACCCCTTCCGATGGATTCCAGAACCTTTTTGGAGATCAAACACTACTATCCACATATCAATCTTTACTTCCGGACCATTCCAGAGTTCCTCGTCATATCCGTGATCTCATCCAAAACTCCGAACAACATTCGGTCACCAACATACATAACTCATAGTACTATATCGTCAACGAACGTTAAGCGTGCGGACCCTACGGGTTCGAGAACTATGTAGACATGACCTAGAACCATTCTCGGTCAATAACCAATAGCGGAACCTGGATGCTCATATTGGCTCCCACATATTCTACGAAGATCTTTTATCGGTCAGACCGCATAACAACATATGTTGTTCCCTTTGTCATCGGTATGTTACTTGCCCGAGATTCGATCGTCGGTATCCAATACCTAGTTCAATCTCGTTACCGGCAAGTCTCTTTACTCGTTCCGTAATACATCATCTCGCAACTAACTCATTAGATGCAATGCTTGCAAGGCTTAAGTGATGTGCATTACCGAGAGGGCCCAGAGATACCTCTCCGACACTCGGAGTGACAAATCCTAATCTCGAAATACGCCAACCCAACAAGTACCTTCGGAGACACCTGTAGAGTACCTTTATAATCACCCAGTTACGTTGTGACGTTTGGTAGCACACAAAGTGTTCCTCCGGTAAACGGGAGTTGCATAATCTCATAGTCATAGGAACATGTATTAGTCATGAAGAAAGCAATAGCAACAAACTAAACGATCAAGTGCTAAGCTAACGGAATGGGTCAAGTCAATCAGATCATTCACCTAATGATGTGATCTCATTAATCAAATAACAAATCTTTGTCTATGGTTAGGAAACATAACCATCTTTGATTAACGAGCTAGTCAAGTAGAGGCATACTAGTGACACTCTGTTTGTTTATGTATTTACACATGTATTATGTTTCCGGTTAATACAATTCTAGCATGAATAATAAACATTTATCGTGATATAAGGAAATAAATAATAACTTTATTATTGCCTCTAGGGCATATTTCCTTCAGTCTCCCACTTGCACCAGAGTCAATAATCTAGATTACACAGTAATGATTCTAACACCCATGGAGTCTTGGTGCTGATCATGTCTTGCTCGTGGAAGGGGTTTAGTCAACGGGTCTGCAACATTCAGATCCGTATGTATCTTGCAAATTTCTATGTCTCCCACCTGGACTAGATCCCGGATGGAATTGAAGCGTCTCTTGATGTGCTTGGTCCTCTTGTGAAATCTGAATTCCTTCGCTAAGGCAATTGCTCCAGTATTGTCACAAAATATTTTCATTGGACCCGATGCACTAGGTATAACACCTAGATCGGATATGAACTCCTTCATCCAGACTCCTTCATTTGCTGCTTCCGAAGCAGCTATGTATTCCGCTTCACACGTAGATCCCGCCACGACGCTTTGTTTAGAACTGCACCAACTGACAGCTCCACCGTTTAAAGTAAACACGTATCCGGTTTGCGATTTAGAATCGTCCGGATCAGTGTCAAAGCTTGCATCAACGTAACCATTTACGATGAGCTCTTTGTCACCTCCATATACGAGAAACATATCCTTCGTCCTTTTCAGGTATTTCAGGATGTTCTTGACCGCTGTCCAGTGATCCACTCTTGGATTACTTTGGTACCTCCCTGCTAAACTTATAGCAAGGCACACATCAGGTCTGGTACACAGCATTGCATACATGATAGAGCCTATGGCTGAAGCACAGGGAACATCTTTCATTTTCTCTCTATCTTCTGCAGTGGTCGGGCATTGAGTCTTACTCAACTTCACACCTTGTAACACAGGCAAGAACCCTTTCTTTGCTTGATCCATTTTGAACTTCTTCAAAACTTTGTCAAGGTATGTGCTTTGTGAAAGTCCAATTAAGCGTCTTGATCTATCTCTATAGATCTTAATGCCCAAAATGTAAGCAGCTTCACCGAGGTCTTTCATTGAAAAACTCTTATTCAAGTATCCCTTTATGCTATCCAGAAATTCTATATCATTTCCAATCAGTAATATGTCATCCACATATAATATTAGAAATGCTATAGAGCTCCCACTCACTTTCTTGTAAATACAGGCTTCTCCAAAAGTCTGTATAAAACCAAATGCTTTGATCACACTATCAAAGCGTTTATTCCAACTCCGAGAGGCTTGCACCAGTCCGTAAATGGATCGCTGGAGCTTGCACACTTTGTTAGCTCCCTTTGGATCGACAAAACCCTCTGGTTGCATCATATACAACTCTTCTTCCAGAAATCCATTCAGGAACGCAGTTTTGACATCCATTTGCCAAATTTCATAATCATAAAATGCGGCAATTGCTAACATGATTCGGACAGACTTAAGCATCGCTACGGGTGAGAAGGTCTCATCGTAGTCAATCCCTTGAACTTGTCGAAAACCTTTTGCAATAAGTCGAGCTTTGTAGACAGTAACATTACCGTCAGCGTCAGTCTTCTTCTTGAAGATCCATTTATTATCAATTGCTTGCCGATCATCGGGCAAGTCAACCAAAGTCCATACTTTGTTCTCATACATGGATCCCATCTCAGATTTCATGGCTTCAAGCCATTTTGCGGAATCTGGGCTCACCATCGCTTCTTCATAGTTCGTAGGTTCATCATGATCTAGTAGCATGACTTCCAGAATAGGATTGCCGTACCACTCTGGTGCGGATCTTACTATGTTTGATCTACGAGGTTCTGTAGTAACTTGATCTGAAGTTCTATGATCATCATCATCAACTTCCTCACTAATTGGTTCAGACGTCACAGAAACCGGTTCCTGTGATGTGCTATTTTCCAATAAGGGAGCAGGTACAGTTACCTCATTAAGTTCTACTTTCCTCCCACTCACTTCTTTCGAGAGAAACTCCTTCTCAAGAAAGTTTCCGAATTTAGCAACAAAAGTCTTGCCTTCGGATCTGTGATAGAAGGTGTATCCAAAAGTCTCCTTTGGATATCCTATGAAGACACATTTCTCCGATTTGGGTTCGAGCTTATCATAACCATCACAGCCCCAAACTTTAAGAAATGACAACTTTGGTTTCTTGCCAAACCATAGTTCATAAGGCGTCGTATCAACGGATTTCGATGGTGCCCTATTTAATGTGAATGCGGCCGTCTCTAAAGCATAACCCCAAAACGATAGCGGTAAATCTGTAAGAGACATCATAGATCGCACCATATCAAGTAAAGTACGATTACGATGTTCGGACACACCATTGCGCTGTGGTGTTCCGGGTGGCGTGAGTTGCGAAACTATTCCGCATTGTTTCAAATGTACACCAAACTCGTAACTCAAATATTCTCCTCCACGATCAGATCGTAGAAACTTTATTTTCTTGTTATGATGATTTTCAACTTCACTCTGAAATTCTTTGAACTTTTCAAATGTTTCAGACTTATGCTTCATTAAGTAGATATACCCATATCTGCTTAAATCATCTGTGAAGGTGAGAAAATAACGATATCCACCACGAGCCTCAACATTCATCGGACCACATACATCTGTATGTATGATTTCCAACAAATCTGTTTCTCTCTCCATAGTACCGGAGAACGGTGTTTTAGTCATCTTACCCATGAGGCACGGTTCGCAAGTACCAAGTGATTCATAATCAAGTGGTTCTAAAAGTCCATCAGTATGGAGTTTCTTCATGCGTTTTATACCGATATGACCTAAACGGCAGTGCCACAAATAAGTTGCACTATCATTATCAACTCTGCATCTTTTGGCTTCAACATTATGAATATGTGTGTTACTACTATCGAGATTCAATAAGAATAGACCATTATTCAAAGGTGCATGACCATAAAAGATATTAATCATATAAATAGAACAACCATTATTCTCTGATTTAAATGAATAACCGTCTCGCATCAAACAAGATCCAGATATAATGTTCATGCTCAACGCTGGCACCAAATAACAATTATTTAGGTCTAATACTAATCCCGAAGGTAGATGTAGAGGTAGCGTGCCGACCGTGATCACATCGACTTTTGAACCATTTCCCACGCGCATCGTCACCTCATCCTTAGCCAATCTTCGCTTAATCCGTAGTCCCTGTTTCGAGTTGCAAATATTAGCAACAGAACCAGTATCAAATACCCAGGTGCTACTGCGAGCATTAGTAAGGTACACATCAATAACATGTATATCACATATACCTTTGTTCACCTTGCCATCCTTCTTATCCGCCAAATACTTGGGGCAGTTCCGCTTCCAGTGACCAGTCTGCTTGAAGTAGAAGCACTCAGTTTCAGGCTTAGGTCCAGGCTTGGGTTTCTTCTCCTGAGCAGCAACTTGCTTGCTGTTCTTCTTGAAGTTCCCCTTCCTCTTTCCTTTGCCCTTTTTCTTGAAACTAGTGGTCTTGTTGACCATCAACACTTGATGCTCCTTCTTGATTTCTACCTCCGCAGCCTTTAGCATTGCGAAGAGCTCGGGAATTGTCTTATCCATCCCTTGCATATTATAGTTCATCGCGAAGCTCTTGTAGCTAGGTGGAAGTGATTGGAGAATTCTGTCAATGACGCTATCATCCGGAAGAGTAACTCCCAGTTGAATCAAGTGATTACAATACCCAGACACCTTGAGTATATGCTCACTGACAGAACTATTCTCCTCCATCTTGCAGCTATAGAACTTATTGGAGACTTCATATCTCTCAATCCGGGCATTCTTCTGGAATATTAACTTCAACTCCTGGAACATCTCATATGCTCCATGACATTCAAAACATCGTTGAAGTCCCGGTTCTAAGCCGTAAAGCATGGCACATTGAACTATCGAGTAGTCATCAGCTTTGCTCTGCCAGACGTTTCTTAACGTCGTCAGTTGCATCAGCAGCAGGCCTGGCACCCAGCGGTGCTTCCAGGACGTAACTTTTCTGTGCAGCAATGAGGATAATCCTCAAGTTACGGACCCAGTCCGCGTAATTGCTACCATCATCTTTCAACTTTGCTTTCTCAAGGAACGCATTAAAATTCAACGGAACAACATCACGGGCCATCTATCTACAATCAACATAGACAAGCAAGATACTATCAGGTACTAAGTTCATGATAAATTTAAGTTCAATTAATCATATTACTTAAGAACTCCCACTTAGATAGACATCCCTCTAATCCTCTAAGTGATCACGTGATCCATATCAACTAAACCATGTCCGATCATCACGTGAGATGGAGTAGTTTCAATGGTGAACATCACTATGTTGATCATATCTACTATATGATTCACGCTCGACCTTTCGGTCTCCGTGTTCCGAGGCCATATCTGTTATATGCTAGGCTCGTCAAGTTAAACCTGAGTATTCCGCGTGTGCAATTGTTTTGCACCCGTTGTATTTGAACGTAGAGCCTATCACACCCGATCATCACGTGGTGTCTCAGCACGAAGAACTTTCGCAACAGTGCATACTCAGGGAGAACACTTTTACTATGATAATTTAATGAGGGATCATCTTATAATGCTACCGTCAATCAAAGCAAGATAAGATGCATAAAAGATAAACATCACATGCAATCAATATAAGCGATATGATATGGCCATCATTATCTTGTGCTTGTGATCTCCATCTCCGAAGCACCGTCATGATCACCATCGTCACCGGCGCAACACCTTGATCTCCATCGTAGCATCGTTGTCGTCTCGCCAATCTTATGCTTCTACGACTATTGCTACCGCTTAGTGATAAAGTAAAGCATTACGGGGCGATTGCATTGCATACAATAAAGCGACAACCATATGGCTCCTGCCAGTTGCCGATAACTCAGTTACAAAACATGATCATCTCATACAATAAAATTTAGCATCATGTCTTGGCCATATCACATCACAACATGCCCTGCAAAAACAAGTTAGACGTCCTCTACTTTGTTGTTGCAAGTTTTACGTGGCTGCTACGGGCTTAGCAAGAACCAATCTTACCTACGCAACAAACCACAACGATAGTTTGTCAAGTTGGTGCTGTTTTAACCTTCGCAAGGACCGGGCGTAGCCACACTCGGTTCAACTAAAGTTGGAGAAACTGACACCCACCAGCCACCTTTGTGCAAAGCACGACAGTAGAACCGGTCTCGCATAAGCGTACGCGTAATGTCGGTCTGGGCCGCTTCATCCAACAATACCGCCGAACCAAAGTATGACATGCTGGTAAGCAGTATGACTTATATCGCCCACAACTCACTTGTGTTCTACTCGTGCAAATAACATCAAACCATAAAACCTGGCTCGGATGCCATTGTTGGGGAACGTAGTAATTTCAAAAAAATTCCAACGCACACGCAACAAGATCATGGTGATGCATAGCAACGAGAGGGGAGAGTGTTGTCTACGTACCCTCGTAGACCGTAAGCGGAAGCGTTATATGAACGCGGTTGATGTAGTCGTACGTCTTCACGATCCGACCGATCCAAGCACCGAAAGCACGGCACCTCCGAGTTCTGCACACGTTCGGCTCGGTGACGTCCTCGCCTTCTCGATCCAGCAAGAGGGGCGAAGTAGTAGATGAGTTCCGGCAGCACGACGGCGTGGTGACGGTGTTGGTGAAGAACAATCTTCGCAGGGCTTCGCCTAAGCACTACGAAAACTATGACGGAGGATAAACTAGAGGAAACGGGGTTGCCGGCACACGGCTTGGTGTTTCTTGATCTGTCTTGGGTGCTAGCCCTACCCCTGTATTTATATGTTGAGCCTTGGGGTCGAAACTTGGAGTAAAAGCCTCCACAAAGTCGGTTTCACCCGAAAGGCAAGAGTCCTTCTCGGACTCCAGGGCCAGACGCCAGGGTTCCCGGCGTCTGGGCCCAGACGCCAGGGACCCTGGCGTCTGGCCTCTGGACTCCGCAAAACTTACTTTTGCACTTTCCAAAAACCTCGTGGGCTTTCCCCTTTGGCCCAGATAAAGTGTTCTCGTGCCCAAACATTTCGGGAAACATTCGGAACCCCTTCCGATGGATTCCAGAACCTTTCTGGAGATCAAACACTACTATCCACATATCAATCTTTACTTCCGGACCATTCCGGAGTTCCTCGTCATATCCGTGATCTCATCCAAAACTCCGAACAACATTCGGTCACCAACATACATAACTCATAGTACTATATCGTCAACGAACGTTAAGCGTGCGGGCCCTACGGGTTCGAGAACTATGTAGACATGACCTAGAATCATTCTCGGTCAATAACCACTAGCGGAAACTGGATGCTCATATTGGCTCCCACATATTCTACGAAGATCTTTTATCGGTCAGACCGCATAACAACATACATTGTTCCCTTTGTCATCGGTATGTTACTTGCCCGAGATTCGATCGTCGGTATCCAATACCTAGTTCAATCTCGTTACCGGCAAGTCTCTTTACTCGTTCCGTAATACATCATCTCGCAACTAACTCATTAGCTGCAATGCTTGCAAGGCTTAAGTGATGTGCATTACCGAGAGGGCCCAGAGATACCTCTCCGACACTCGGAGTGACAAATCCTAATCTCGAAATACGCCAACCCAACAAGTACCTTTAGAGACACCTGTAGAGTACCTTTATAATCACCCAGTTACGTTGTGACGTTTGGTAGCACACAAAGTGTTCCTCCGGTAAACGGGAGTTGCATAATCTCATAGTCATAGGAACATGTATTAGTCATGAAGAAAGCAATAGCAACAAACTAAACGATCAAGTTCTAAGCTAACGGAATGGGTCAAGTCAATCAGATCATTCACCTAATGATGTGATCTCATTAATCAAATAACAACTCTTTGTCTATGGTTAGGAAACATAACCATCTTTGATTAACGAGCTAGTCAAGTAGAGGCATACTAGTGACACTCTGTTTGTTTATGTATTCACACATGTATTATGTTTCCGGTTAATACAATTCTAGCATGAATAATAAACATTTATCATGATATAAGGAAATAAATAATCACTTTATTATTGCCTCTAGGGCATATTTCCTTCAGGAAGACCTCGGGGCGGCGACGGGGACCGCGGGCCGTGACGCTGTGGCCCGAAGGGGCGACGCAACGACGGTTCGCGAGTCGGTGCAACCGCGGGGACGGCCGCGGGACGGGGGGTGTGGACCGCGTGCCACGCTCGCTACGGCCCGACGGGGCGAAGCAGCGGCGGCGCGAGGGTCGATGCAGCCACGGGACGACCTAGAGCAGACGCCCTCGGGGCGGCGGGGGACCGTGGGCCGCTGCACTATGGCCCGAAGGGGCGACCCAACGATGACGCGGGTCGGTGCAGCCGGGAGAAGAACCACGAGGCGGCGGCGCTGCGGCCCGACGGCGCGACGCAGCGGCAGCCCGATGCTCGATCGGTGGAGAGGCGCGCTGAACTTGGGAACGATCTTCACGGGACCTGCGGAGGCGCGCGTAACCAACGGGCCAGGTCAGTCGCGCGGCGTAGATGAGGCGGATCGCGGCGGCAGGCGGGTGATCAATCCGATCGCGCGCGAGGTCGGTGACGCCGCTCGGTGGTGGCGCGGTGACGGCGGAGTCCAAGATGAAGCCGGCGGCGGCAGGCGGCAGGGCGGCCATGATTGGCCGCCGCATGGCGCGAGGCCGCCGGGTTGGGATGATGCAGGAGTCCCGGTCGGAGCAGGGCAGTGACGGCCGGCGTAGATCGACGGGCGGGCCGTCGTGCGAACGGCGGCAGTGAAGGTCCGCCGCATGACGCGAGGCTGCCAGGTCGGAGCGACCGGCGGACCGACGCACGGACGACGCGCGAGGCCGCCGAGTCGGGGCGACCGACGGGCAGACGCACGGACGACGGGCGAGACCGCCGGGTCGGTGAAGAAGCCGGCCAATCGCGCCAGTGTTGGAGTAGAGGCGCACGGGATCGACGACGGCGGTGCGCGACGCAAACCGGATCACATAGACCGGAAAACCAAAAGGTAGACGCCGATCAAAGCGACCGGCGAGAGAGAAAACCCGGATCAAAGGATCGGGAAAAAGACTCTCTAGGGCAGCCGGCCAACACGGCCGGCGGACGAACCCTAGGTACGGGCGGCGCGGCCCCCGGCGACGGTCATAGAGGCCGACTGCCCCGGGGGCGGCGCGGAGCGGAAGCGATGGCGCGGCTAGTGTTTGGATCGGTTAGGCTGATACCATGTTAGAAGGGAGAGAGGGATTTGGTGGAATAGTTTGATGTATTGCTTGAGCCTCATGGACATATATATAGGAGTACAATCATCTACTTGGAGTACAAGACAAGTCAGAACAAATCCTAGTCTATCTGGTCTTTCCTAATAAACGTTATACTCAACAACACCTATTGCTCACGAAACTGAACACATGTGTACAATGGGCACCTAGGTTTGATATCCCGAAATTTCATAATTTTTGAAATTCCTTATATTTTTTAATGCTATATTCATATAGGGGTGTGTGGCATCAGAGAGCTTCAATGCATTTCCCAGTATCCATAATAAATCACACATAATTCTAGAAAGAAAACATAATTCTCAATTCTTCTTTTAAAACAGAGGCCTTATATTAATGGACATGTTAAAAACCTGACGTCAGATTTTTAAGCATGACAAATCTGCCGTTCCAGATGGCAAATTATGTTATCATGATCATAGTAATTTTCTTCAAGAAATATGGCAAGTCCTGGCAAAAAATATACTTTTGACCTAGTGTTCATGTGCATATCACCATAGGCTGGGAGCGTAATCTAGGTACGCCCCTCATTACCAGACAGACACAAACTAACACAATCCAAAAGATTGGTTGTGGGAACTGAGTGTATCTCAAATGATTAGGTTTCTTGTGGTGGAACCAACCCATCAGGATTAAAGTCCTAGACTTGACACTAGTGATCGCATTTTCTTGGATCTATTTAAAGTCCTAGACTTGACACTAGTGATCGCATTTTCTAGGATTTATTTTAGACATCCCGGCGATGTTCATTCAGTGAGAGGAGACGTTTATGTGGACTACAATGACATCTGTGGTGACTTCGTCAATGTTAAGATGTAGTGCCGACTCAGTATTTCAAAGGTGTTCGTAGGGATCCGATGTCCGTGCATGCATTTATAGGGATGAGTATATGTATGTGTTTACGCGCATCAGTATTGTACTATGTTAGAAAAATGGTTGCTTGTCTTAAGTTTTGAGGTGGGTGATTTATCCAGGTTATGTTGTCTCTAGTGACGGGTTGAATTATTTGTTTCTGAACGTGACAGCTTATTAGTGCTATGTGTTGCTTGATTAGTCATTTGATACACACAAATATTTGTTGGAGGAGGCTGTCTGTCCTATGCTCGAGCATCCGGACAAGGGCGTCCTATATCCTCTTTATCTGCACCCCTGGTCGAGAGGTTTTGGGTCATAGTTGGTGCTTGGCGGGCGACATCTCAGATCCATTCACGTGAGACTCTGCACACTTAGAAATTATAGCACGTGTTTGGTTGCTCACATCGATTTTGTTTCCCCTTGCACGAGTGCATGGTAGAGCCTGAGTTAGTTAATACAACCTTCAAACCATGTTTTGTATTTTATTTAGTTGCCCACAAAGTCCAGGCTACATGAGAGTAGGAACACAAGCACGTCGTTTTGGTTGCTCGTTTGTGCTTCCCAAATGTAACATCCGGTTGTTTGGTTAAGTGCAAGACATGCGGTGTGGTAACCTCTTCTACGAGTGGCGAGTTTATCAGCAAACATAGTCATAGGAATAATATAGTGACGACGACAGTGAAGAACAAAGATTAAACCACATCGAACAAGCATACGCATAATAGTGGCACACGTACAGTCATACACATTAACCACATTCATACGAAGTTTAGTATGCGCACACCAATGGAGATAGATTAGAAATCCCTCACTCATCAACCATGGCAAGGGCTTGATTGTGATCGTCACACTTGATCGCCACCTCTGCATAGGAACGATCAAAGATGGTGACCCTGGAAGCATCCTTGGTCAGGACCTTTAAGGTTAGGAAGCACCCGACCTGTAATTGGTGAGCTATGGTAAAGCATGAGCACCATTACTCCATGGCAAACCTTCCATTGACATCCTGGAGCCTGGCCTACCAGTTGCATCTAGTGTTCGCCTTCAGAATGTTATACAGTGGGATGGTGCCTAGGTGCTATCGAAAGGTATCGAGGATTGGCCAACCTTCATCGGCCTCTCCCGGCGTCTCTTGGAGTCGTCGACTTCTCTTGCATCCTCGGTGACGCGAGGGTAGCCGGCCACGTGGCGCGGGAGCAGCCAACCATAGTGGGCCAGGGCAATCATCGACGGAGATGTGGGACAGTGGGAACAAAGGGTGGCGACACGAGGACATCTAGAAGCCCGTTTGTGAGGGCATCTAGAGCTGCAACGGCGCGAGGGGCATCAAGGAGCGACAAGTAGCGACCGCGGTGGAGCAGTCAGCGGTGGGGCGAGTATATTTTTTGAGAAGAACAGGCAGGGCTCCCCAGTTCCATTAACTCGAATGAAACCCATACATTGTAGAAGTTCAACAGCTCCCAAAACAGGCAGCAAAACAAACGCCCATCGGCTTACAGTCTTCGACATAATCCTAAAGAGTACTACGATAGAAGCACTCGCAGGTGCATTTTTAGAAGCTATTTTATGAAGGTAACCACATCTGATTTTTTTGCGAAGAAACTGTCACATTTGCCAAAAGTGAATGCCACGTCTTCAGGGGAGGGGCAGCTAATGGCTGCGGAGACCAGCTACCTTCAAGCACTTGACACTGTATCAGTCTCAAGCATCTTCATCCCAGGGGTCTCGCATGCTCCACCGATCTTGAACTTGTCCCATGCTCCAGGTAGGGCATCATTGTTGGGGAACGTAGCAGAAATTTAAAATTTTCCTACGTGTCACCAAGATCTATCTATAAAGAAACCAGCAACGAGGGGAAAGAGAGTGCATCTACATACCCTTGTAGATCGCTAAGCGGAAGCGTTCAAGTGAACGGGGTTGATGGAGTCGTACTCGTCGTGATCCAAATCACCGATGATCAAGTGTCGAACGGACGGCACCTCCGCGTTCAACACACGTACAGCCCGGTGACGTCTCCCATGCCTTGATCCAGCAAGGAGAGAGGGAGAGGTTGAGGAAGACTCCATCCAGCAGCAGCACAACGGCGTGGTGATGATGGAGAAGCGTGGTGATCCAGCAGGGCTTCGCCAAGCACTACGAGATATGAGGAGGAGAGAGGTAGGGCTGCACCAACAGGGAGAGATCAGATCGTATATCTTGGGCAGCCCCTAGGCCTCATATTTATAGGGGAAGGGGAGGAGGGTGCGCCCCTCTAGGGTTCCCACCCCTAGAGGGGCGGCAGCCCTAGATGGGATTGGGGGGGCGGCCAAGAGGGGAGGAGAGGGAGGCGCAGGGAGTATGGGCCTTAGGGCCCATCTGCCCTTAGGGTTTGCCCCCTCTTCTCTCCATTGCGCCTTGGGCACTTGTGGGGGGGCGCACCAGCCCACCTGGGGCTGGTCCCCTCCCACACTTGGCCCACGCAAGCCTCCGGGGCTTGTGGCCCCACTTGGTGGACCCCCGGACACCTCTGGTCCCGGTACACTACCAATAAACCCTGAAACTTTTCCGGCAACCAAAACAGGACTTCTCATATATAAATCTTTACCTCCGAACCATTCCGGAACTCCTCGTGACGTCCGGGATCTCATCCGGGACTCCGAACAACATTCGGTAACCACATACGAACTTCCTTTATAACCCTAGCGTCATCGAACCTTAAGTGTGTAGACCCTACGGGTTCGGGAGACATGCAGACATGACCGAGAAGTTCTCCGGTCAATAACCAACAGCGGGATCTGGATACCCATGTTGGTTCCCACATGTTCCACGATGATCTCATCGGATGAACCACGATGTCGAGGATTCGATCAATCCCGTATACAATTCCCTTTGTCTAGCGGTATAGTACTTGCCCGAGATTCGATCGTCGGTATCTCGATACCTTGTTCAATCTCATTACCGGCAAGTCTCTTTTTACTCGTTCCGTAGCACATCATCCCGTGATCAACTCCTTGATCACATTGTGCACATTATGATGATGTCCTACCGAGTGGGCCCAGAGATACCTCTCCGTCACACGGAGTGACAAATCCCAGTCTCGATTCGTGCCAACCCAACAGACACTTTCGGAGATACCCGTAGTGCACCTTTATAGCCACCCAGTTACGTTGTGACGTTTGGCACACCCAAAGTATTCCTACGGTATCCGGGAGTTACACAATCTCATGGTCTAAGGAAATGATACTTGACATTAGAAAAGCTTTAGCATACGAACTACACGATCTTGTGCTAGGCTTAGGATTGGGTCTTGTCCATCACATCATTCTTCTAATGATGTGATCCCGTTATCAATGACATCCAATGTCCATGGTCAGGAAACCGTAACCATCTATTGATCAACGAGCTAGTCAACTAGAGGCTTACTAGGGACATGGTGTTGTCTATGCATCCACACATGTATCTGAGTTTCCTATCAATACAATTCTAGCATGGATAATAAACGATTATCATGAACAAGGAAATATAATAATAACCTATTTATTATTGCCTCTAGGGCATATTTCCAACAGTCTCCCACTTGCACTAGAGTCAATAATCTAGTTCACAGCGCCATGTGATTGCAATGATTCCAACACCCATGGGTTTGATCATATCTCGCTTGTGAGAGAGGTTACTAGTCAACGGGTCTGAATCTTTCAGATCCGTGTGTGCTTTACAAATATCTATGTCATATCCTAGATGCAGCTACCACGCTCTATTTGGAGCTATTCCAAATAACTGTTCTACTATACGAATCCAGTTTACTACTCAGAATAATCTGGATTAGTGTCAAAGCTTGCATCGGCGTAACCCTTTACGACGAACTCTTTTACCACCTCCATAATCGAGAAAATTCCTTAGTCCACTAGTTACTAAGGATGACCTTGACCGTTGTCCTGTGATCCATTTCTAGATCACACTTGTACCCCTTGACTGACTCATGGTTTGGCACACTTCAGGTGCGGTACACAACATAGCATACTTTAGAGCCTACGACTAAAGCATAGGGGACGACCTTCGTCCTTTCTCTCTATTCTGCCGTGGTCATGTCTTGAGTCTTGCTCAATACTCACACCTTGTAACACAGCCGAGAACTCCTTCTTTGCTGATCTATTTTGAACTCCTTCAAAATCTTGTCGTGGTATGTGTTTGTTTGAAAGTACTATTAAGCGATTTTGATCTATCCTTATAGATCTTGATGCTCAATGTTTAAGTAGCTTAATCCAGGTTTTCATTGAAAAACACTTTTCAAACAACCCTATATGCCTTCCAGAAATTCTACATCATTTCCGATAAACAATATGTCAACAACATATACTCATCAGAAATTCTATAGTGCTCCCACTCACTTCTTTGGAAATACAAGTTTCTCATAAACTTTGTATAAACCCAAATCTTTGATCATCTCATCAAAGCATACATTCCAACTCCGAGACGCTTACTCCAGTCCTTAGAAGGATTGCTTGAGCTTTGCATACTTGTTAGCATCTTTCAGGATTGACAAAAATCTTCTGGTTGTATCACATACAACCTTTCCTCAAGAAAATCGTCGAGGAAACAATGTTTTGACATCCAATCTGCACGATTTCATAAATAATGCAGTAATCGCTAATATAATTCCAACAGACTCTTAGCATCGCTACGAGTGAGAAAGTCTCATCGCAGTCAACTCCTTGAACTTGTCGGAAAACATCTTAATGACAAGTCGAGCTTTCTTAATGGTGACATTTACCATCATTGTCCGTCTTCCTTTTAAAATCCATCTGTACTCAACAGCCTTACGACCATCGAGCCGTTCTGCCAAAGTCTACACTTTGTTTTCATACATGGATCCTCTCTCGAATTTTATGGCCTCGAGCCATTCATCGGAATTCGGGCCCATCATCGCTTCTCCATAGCTCGTAGGTTCATTGTTGTCTAGCAACATGACGTCCAAGACAGGATTACGTACCACTCTGAAGTAGTACGCATCCTTGTCATCCTACGAGGTTTGGGAGTGACTTGATCCGAAGTTTCATGATCACTATCATAAGCTTCCACTTCAATTGGTGTAGGTGCCATAGGAACAACTCCTGTGCCCTGCTACACACTAGTTGAAGTGACGGTTCAATAACCTCATCAAGTCTCCACCATCCTCCCACTCAATTCTTTCGAGAGAAATTTTTCCTCGAGAAAGGACCCGATTTGAGAAACAATCCCTATTGCTTTCGGATCCGAGACAAGAGGTATACCCAACTGTTTTGGGTATCCTATGAAGATGCATTTATCCGCTTTGGGTTCGAGCTTATCAGCCTGAAACTTTTTCACATAAGCGTCGCAGCCCCAAACTTATAAGAAATGACAGCTTAGGTTTTCTCTAAACCATAGTTCATACGGTGTCATCTTATCGGAATTACGTGGTGCCCTATTTAAAGTGAGTGCGGTTGTCTCTAATGCCTAACCCATGAACGATAGTGGTAATTCGATAAGAGACATCATGGTATGCATCATATCCAATAGGGTGCAGTTATGATGTTCGGACACACCATCACACTATGATGTTCCAGGCGGTACTAGTCGTGAAACAATTTCCACAATGTCTCAATTGTGTACCAAACTCGCAACTCAGATATTCATCTCTATGATCATATCATAGATATTTTATCCTCTTGTCACGACGATATTCTACTTCATTCGGAAATTACTTGAACCATTCAATAATTCAGACTTGTGTTTCATCAAGTAAATATACTCAGTATCTACTCAAATCATCTGTGAAGTAAGAGCATAACGATATCCACTGCGTGCCTCAGCACTCATTGGACTGCACACATCAAAATGTGTTACTTCCAACAAGTTGCTTTCTTGTTCCATTTTACTGAAACCGAGGCTTTCAGTCATCTTGCCCATGTGGTATGATTTGCATGTCTCAAGCGATTCAAAATCAAGTGAGTCCAAACGGTCCATCTGCATGGAGTTTCTTCATGCGTACATACCAACAGACACGGTTCACATGTCTCAATCCTTTTCAAAAATGAGTGAGTCCAAAGATCCATCAACATGGAGCTTCTTCATGCGTTTTATACCAATATGACTTACATGGCAGTGCCACAAGTAGGTGGTACTATCATTACTATCTTATATCTTTTGGCATGAACATGTGTATCACTATGATCGAGATTCAATAAACCATTCATTTTAGGTGCAAGACCATTGAATGTATTATTCAAATAAATAGAGTAACCATTATTCTCCTTAAATGAATAACCGTATTGCGATAGACATAATCCAATCATGTCTATGCTCAACGCAAACACCAAATAACAATTATTTAGGTTTAACACCAATCTCGATGGTAGAGGGAGCGTGCGATGCTTGATCACATCAACCTTGGAAACACTTCCAACACATCTCGTCAGCTCACCTTTAGCTAGTCTCCGTTTATTCCGTAGCTTTATTTCGAGTTACTAACACTTAGCAACCGAACCGGTATCTAATACCCTGATGCTACTAGGAGTACTAGTAAAGTACACATTCACATAATGTATATCCAATATACTTCTATCGACAGCCTTCTCATCTACCAAGTATCTAGGGTAATTCTGCTCTAGTGGCTGTTCCCCTTATTACAGAAGCACTCAGTCTCGGGTTTGGGTTCAACCTTGGGTTTCTCCACTAGAGCAGCAGCTGATTTGCCGTTTCATGAAGTATCCCTTCTTGCCCTTGCCCTTCTTGAAACTAGTGGTTTCACTAACCATCAACAATTGATGCTCCTTCTTGATTTCTACTTTCGCGGTGTCAAACATCGCGAATATTTCAAGGATCATCATATCTATCCCTGATATGTTATAGTTCATCACGAAGCTCTAGCAGCTTGGTGGCAATGACTTTGGAGAAACATCACTATCTTATCTGGAAGATCAACTCCCACTCGATTCAAGTGATTGTTGTACTCAGACAATTTGAGCACAAGCTCAACGATTGAGCTTTTCTCCCTTAGTTTGCAGGCCAAGAAAATCGTCGGAGGTCTTATACCTCTTGACGTGGGCACGAGCCTGAAATCCCAATTTCAGCCCTCGAAACATCTCATATGTTCCGCGACATTTCAAAAATGTCTTCGGTGCCTCAATTCTAAACCATTTATCATTACCGAACTATCATGTAGTCATCAAAACGTGTATGTCAGATGTTCGCAACATCCACAGACCACGTTCGAGGTCCAGCACACCGAGCAGTGCATTAAGGACATAAGCCTTGTACTGTCCGCATAATTGCTACTATCAATTTTCAACTATATTTTCTCTAGGAACATATCTAAAACAGTAGAACTAAAGCGCGAGCTTACGACATAATTTGCAAAGATCTTTTGACTATGTTCAGGATAATTAAGTTCATCTTATGAACTCCCACTCAGATAGACATCCCTCTAGTCATCTAAGTGATTACATGATCCAAGTCAACTAGGCCGTGTCCGATCATCACGTGAGACGGACTAGTCATCATCGGTGAACATCTTCATGTTGATCGTATCTACCATACGACTCATGCTCGACCTTTCAGTCTCTTGTGTTCCGAGGCCATGTCTGTACATGCTAGGCTCCTCAAGTCAACCTAAGTGTTTTGCATGTGTTCCGAGGCCATGTCTGTACATGCTAGGCTCGTCAACACCCGTTGTATTCGAACGTAAGAATCTATCACACCCGATCATCACGTGGTGCTTCGAAACGACGAACTTTCGCAACGGTGCACAGTTAGGGGGAACACTTTCTTGAAATTTTAATGAGGGATCATCTTATTTACTACCGTCGTTCTAAGCAAATAAGATGTATAAACATGATAAACATCACATGCAATCAAATAGTGACATGATATGGCCATCATCACTTTGCTCCTTTTGATCTCCATCTTCGGGGCTCCATGATCATCGTCGTCACCGGCATGACACCATGATCTCCATCATCATGATCTCCATCATCGTGTCTTCATGAAGTTGTCACGTCAACTATTACTTCTACTACTATGGCTAACGCTTTAGCAATAAAGTAAAGTAATTACATGACGTTTATGTTGACACGCAGGTCATAAATAAATTAAGACAACTCCTATGGCTCCTGCCGGTTGTCATACTCATCGACATGCAAGTCGTGATTCCTATTACAAGAACATGATCATCTCATACATCACATATATCATTCATCACATCCTTTTGGCCATATCACATCACATAGCATACCCTGCAAAAACAAGTTAGACGTCCTCTAATTGTTGTTTGCATGTTTTACGTGGCTGCTATGTGTTTCTAGCAAGAACGTTTCTTACCTACGCAAAACCACAACGTGATATGTCAATTGCTATTTACCCTTCATAAGGACCCTTTTCATCGAATCCGATCCGACTAAAGTGGGAGAGACTGGCACCCGCTAGCCACCTTATGCAACTAGTGCATGTCAGTCGGTGGAACCTGTCTCACGTAAGTGTACGTGTAAGGTCGGTCTGGGCCGCTTCATCCCACAATGCCGCCGAATCAAGATTGACTAGTAACGGTAATCATATTGAACAAAATCAACACCCACAACTACTTTGTGTTCTACTCGTGCAAAGAATCTACGCAATAGACCTAGCTCATGATGCCACTGTTGGGGAACGTAGCAGAAATTTAAAATTTTCCTACGTGTCACCAAGATCTATCTATGGAGAAACCAGCAACGAGGGGAAAGAGAGTGCATCTACATACCCTTGTAGATCGCTAAGCGGAAGCGTTCAAGTGAACGGGGTTGATGGAGTCATACTCGTCGTGATCCAAATCACCGATGACCAAGTGCCGAACGGACGGCACCTCCGCGTTCAACACACGTACAGCCCAGTGACGTCTCCCATGCCTTGATCCAGCAAGGAGAGAGGGAGAGGTTGAGGAAGACTCCATCCAGCAGCAGCACAATGGCGTGGTGATGATGGAGGAGCGTGGTGATCCAGCAGGGCTTCGCCAAGCATTACGAGATATGAGGAGGAGAGAGGTAGGGCTGCACCAACAGGGAGAGATCAGATCGTGTATCTTGGGCAGCCCCTAGGCCTCATATTTATAGGGGAAGGGGAGGAGGGTGCGCCCCTCTAGGGTTCCCACCCCTAGAGGGGCGGCAGCCCTAGATGGGATTGGGGGGGGGGCGGCCAAGAGGGGAGGAGAGGGAGGCGCAGGGAGTATGGGCCTTAGGGCCCATTTGCCCTTAGGGTTTGCCCCCTCTTCTCTTCCTTGCGCCTTGGGCACTTGTGGGGGGGCGCACCAGCCCACCTGGGGCTGGTCCCCTCCCACACTTGGCCCACGCAAGCCTCCGGGGCTTGTGGCCCCACTTGGTGGACCCCCGGACACCTCCGGTGGTCCCGGTACACTATCGATAAACCCTGAAACTTTTCCGGCAACCAAAACAGGACTTCTCATATATAAATCTTTACCTCCGGACCATTCCGGAACTCCTCGTGACGTCCGGGATCTCATCCGGGACTCCGAACAACATTCGGTAACCACATACGAACTTCCTTTATAACCCTAGCATCATCGAACCTTAAGTGTGTAGACCCTACGGGTTCGGGAGACATGCAGACATGACCGAGAAGTTCTCCGGTCAATAACCAACAGCGGGATATGGATACCCATGTTGGTTCCCACATGTTCCACGATGATCTCATCGGATGAACCACGATGTCGAGGATTCGATCAATCCCGTATACAATTCCCTTTGTCTAGCGGTATAGTACTTGCCCGAGATTCGATCGTCGGTATCTCAATACCTTGTTCAATCTAGTTACCGGAAAGTCTCTTTTTACTCGTTCCGTAGCACATCATCCCGTGATCAACTCCTTGATCACATTGTGCACATTATGATGATGTCCTACCGAGTGGGCCCAAAGATACCTCTCCGTCACACGGAGTGACAAATCCCAGTCTCGATTCGTGTCAACCCAACAGACACTTTCGGAGATACCCGTAGTGCACCTTTATAGCCACCCAGTTACGTTGTGACGTTTGGCACACCCAAAGTATTCCTACGGTATCCGGGAGTTACACAATCTCATGGTCTAAGGAAATGATACTTGACATTAGAAAAGCTTTAGCATACGAACTACACGATCTTGTGCTAGGCTTAGGATTAGGTCTTGTCCATCACATCATTCTTCTAATGATGTGATCCCGTTATCAATGACATCCAATGTCCATGGTCAGGAAACCGTAACCATCTATTGATCAACGAGCTAGTCAACTAGAGGCTTACTAGGGACATGGTGTTGTCTATGCATCCACACATGTATCTGAGTTTCCTATCAATACAATTCTAGCATGGATAATAAACGATTATCATGAACAAGGAAATATAATAATAACCTATTTATTATTGCCTCTAGGGCATATTTCCAACAATCATAGCTTAGCCACTTGTCAGCCGAAGTGGCCTTCTCAGTTGACCAGCCAGAAAGAGGACAAAAGTCTCTAACTGAGTTTTCTCGCTGTCCCTAGAGAGAATCATCAATTCCTGACCGTGGTCTGGGTATTCCTAACCACCTATTTTACATTCATCCATGCAGTGTTATTAAAGATCATGGAGTTTCTAAACTTCCATAAACACCACATGGAGGTAGCACAAGCAACATTAAGTGCATAATTCTTTTTGTTAGATATCCAAAATCTAGAAATAGATAAATAATCGGCCCCTAAGGAGGTGCCAAATTGTTCACTAACCAAACCCAAAATGTACTTAGCTACCACGCATTCAAAGAATAGGTGATGGATAGATTCATCAGTAGAACAAAAGACACAATCAAGTGGTTTAATGATGTGTCTTTTCCTAAGATTATCTCTAGTCATAATCTTGTTATCTGAGATAAGCCAAATGAAAATGTGGATCTTTGGTGACACCATTAACTTCCAAACAGCAGGAATAAAGACTGGTTGTACCCCACTGAAATTTATCACATGATAAGTATTTCCCTTTGCTCAAGTTGCCAAATCTGAGAATCAATATTATCAACAAGAGTAATTGACTTAACAATCTCTACCAGCTGATACCATGATTCCATAATCTTGTCATTAAACACTCTCTTCTGAAAGTGAGTTTGACCTATTCACCATCCCACACCTCACTTATCCTTTTGGAGCTCTCATTGCATATAGAATATAGAGACCAAAACTACACAGCCGGGAGCGTGATGTACCGAACCAAGTGTCTTCCTAGAACCTAACTTGTTTACCATTTCCCACCAGCCATCTATAGCCAAATTTAATGGCTTAAACTACACTCATCACTCCCTTCAAGAATCTAGCGGCATTGAGAGTATAGTTGTTAAAAATGTTAGGCCTATGGGTATTACACTTAAAATCTACTATACTCTTCCATATTTTGCCTTTCCCTTGGGTGTATCTCTACACCCAAGTCCCTCACACATAGATTTAGTTCCTAGAGTTTGGGAATTCCAAGGCCCCCAATTTTTTTCTTCATGCACACCAACCTACAATTTGCTAGGTGAAGTTTACTATGCCCCTCAAAGTCTTTCCACAAACAATGAGCCATTTGAGTATTGATCAACTCAATGGCCCATTTCGAGAATTTAAAAAGGGATAGGAGGTAGATTGGAATGCTTGCCAGGCAAGCTTGGATGAGAATCAATCTCCCTTTATAGGAAATAATTTTTTTCCTCCACCCTGCTATCCTTTTAATAATCTTATCAATAAGAGGCTGAATATATCCTCCCTCCTATGCTTATCATAGTGCAAAGGAATGCCTAGGTATTTTATTAGGAAATTCCCCCTTTGCAACATAGTGATTCCATGAATTCTAAGTGTTCCTCATCAGCCATGTTTATGGGGATCAACTCACTCTTTCTATAGTTGATCCTCATTCCATACACTTGTTCAAAATAGGAAAGGGCCATTTTTAGATTTAAAGCTTTATCTAGGTCTTTCAGCAAGAATGAAATATATAGTGTCATCAACGTATTGAAGATACATAAGCCCTCCAGGGCAAGATTGGGGCAAACGCCACTGATTAAATCTCTAGAGGCAGCCTTAGCTAACATCCTATCAAAAGTACATCCACTTCTAAATTAAGGAGAACGGGAGACAGGGGGTCCCCCGCCTAAGCCCTTTGCTGGTAATGAAGAAACCACTCTCGCCTCCATTGATTTTCACACCAACAGAGCCTCCTCTAACTATGGACTGGATCCAAGATGGCCAGTTATATCCAAAACCTTTTTTGTAACAATTAGGTAAGGGAATCTAAGTGGACAAAGTTAGATGTTTTTTCATAGTCCAATTTTAGGATAGCCCTTGCTCATTGCGGGAATGGACAGACTACAATACCTCATGTCCAGTTACTACATTCTCAAGTATAGACATGCCTTTCAGGAAAGCATATTGGGTACTCGTAACCAACCTTTGAAGTATGATGTTGATCCTGTTGGCAAGTACTTTGGTAAAGATCTTAAAGCTAGAGTTTAATAGACTAATTGGCCTAATTTTCTTCATAGTGGTGGCATCAGCCTCCTTAGGGATTAGGGTTAGTAAAGCAAAGTTGAGTCTATTAATGTCTAATTCTCCTCTATGAAAGTCTTCAAACATTCTAATCAAAACAATTTTAATCAGGTCCAAGAAGTGCTGGTAAAATAGAAACGGAATCCTATCTGGTCCTGGAGCACCATTAGCATAGGAATAAAAATTTGCCTTCCTAATTTCCTCTTCTAAAAAAGTAGCATGGAGGAATTCAATTTCAGCATCAGACACTTTGTCCTCCTCGAAGAAGAAATCAACATTAAGAGTACACCCATTTCTACTTTCAGCTTTCAAGAAGTTTTTGTAGAAATCTCCAGCTACTTTAAGAAGGGCTACAGTTTCATTGATTGGTCCATCAGGCCATTGAGAGTGTGTATGAAGGTTTTTCTCCTCTGGTTAGCTACTGCATGAAAATATGCAGTATATGTCCCCTTCCTTAATACCTCTATCCCTAGAAATTTATTCAGCTTTGACTTCCTCTCTTAGCCAGTGATTTTGCAGCTCTAAATGGATTTCTCTCGACCTAACTTTTTCTTGTTAAGAGAGCTCAATACTCTTTGATTTAATATTTGATATATTATATTCATCCATGAGACCTTTTTTGAGTTTCCTCTGGTCAACCTCAGTGTTGGCACACTGGCCCTTAGTGGTCTTCCTCAACTTCCTAATTTTCTTCTGCCAAACCTCAATTGAGGTTTTGCCACATACGGGCATTCCAAATTTTCTCTACTAAGGCTTTGAAATCCTCCTAGAGGAGCCATCATTTTCAAACCCAACATCATCGTTTCTTCGGACCGCTAGGTGGTTGTAGGAGATATTGCTCAAGGCACATGTAGACAACATGCAACTATTATCAAAGAAATAAGAGACATGTTGGATGGTTTGAACTCTTGTTATTTCATTTATGAAAGTAGAAACTCGAATGTAGAAGCAGGTAGTCTAGCTAAGTATTCCTTAAATCTAGCACCCGGTAGACATGTTTGGTTGTTACAACCTCATGATTTTGTAACTATACCCTGGACATCCTTATTCAATAAAGGAGTATAGTTTTCCCTAAAAACTTAAATTTTAAAAAGTTCATTTCTCTTTAAAAAATCATTTAATTAAAATTTTACGCCTTTTTTTTATAAAAATGTTCATCACATTTAAACACATGTTCATCCATGGAACAATATGTTCATGACATTTTTAGAAAAATGTTCATACTAAGGAAAAATCTATACGCGTTATTCTAGAAAAATGTTTCGTACGATTTTCAAACATATCTGTGACATCTAAAGTAATTATAATAACACCTCAAAATATCCACACATTTCTAAATTGTCCATGATATTTATTAAAAATGTTAAATATGTGTGAAAAAAATGTTCACCATGTGTTTAAAACAATGTCCTTAACACTTGAAAAATA
Source organism: Aegilops umbellulata (assembly GCA_032464435.1). Lineage (NCBI taxonomy): Eukaryota > Viridiplantae > Streptophyta > Magnoliopsida > Poales > Poaceae > Aegilops > Aegilops umbellulata. The sequence goes on from CP136055.1 coordinate 537,474,129, forward strand.
ATCACGCATTTCAAAGAAAATGTTCATGAAAACAATGAAATATGTTTATTGTGTGTTTAAAGAATATCCACCATGTATTTAGAAAATGTCGAATGTCCATCTGAAAAATGTTCAACATGTATTCACAAAAAGTTAACATATACCTGGGAAAATTGAAGCATGTATCTTGAAAATGTCCAACCTGTATATGAATTTTATTGATTTATGTTCAAAAAAGTCGACATTTAGTTGAAATTATAAAAATGAAAAAATGAAAAGAAAAGTGGAAAACCGGAAAAGAGAAGTGCATGAAGCGGCATGAATCCTACATCTCGCCCTTGGCAGGAAAGATGGAGCGTGGAGCGTGGCTATGTCTCGCTTTTAGCAAGATGCACACTCGACCACTCCTCTCTCCTTAAGGGAAGCCTCTGGTGTGCCAGTTCAATAGTTATTTCCTTCTTTGTTTCGTTCCTTCATTTATTTCATTCATTTTTTTGTACTTGTGTTTATATTTTGAACTGTTATATTTTTTTAAAAAATTACTTTCTTAAAGTAAAAATAATAATTCCCATGCACTTTAGTAAAATGTACAGGATATGAAAAAATTTAATCACACAAAAGTAAAAAGGAGTTCATACCATTCAAAAAAAATGCTCGCACGGTTAAGAATTATCATTATTTTTAAAATGTAAACAATTGTTCTTGTGGATTAAGAAAAATGTTGGTACCATTCAAAAAATATTGATGACATTCAAAAAATTGTTCACGTGTTTAAAAATATGTCCATGACATTTTCAAATATTGATACAACATAAAAAATTGTTCGTGTAATTTTGGAAAAGTGTTTGGTACCAGTCAGAAAACTTCATGAGTTTAAAAATATGTTCAAAAAACATAAGAAATGGTCACACAGTTTGAAATAATGCTTATGAATTTATGAAAATATTCAAAGTGTGTTGAGGAAATGTTCACTGAATAAAAGTTTTCATTATTCATTTGGAAAATATTAAGCAGGTATTTGGAAAATGTTGAGCATGTATCTAAAAAATATTCAACCTTTATATGAAAATGTTCAACGTGTATTATTTAAATATCTATTTGAATATTTGGGAAAAGGTAAAAAATGAAAATGGAAAATAAAGGAAAAAACCAAATGAAACCCAATTAAAACAATAAGAAAAAAAGAAAAAAAAAAGTTAGCTTGAACCTGCCTATAACCGATGGAAGGTTGTCAAAACCGCTCCTGCGAAGTTTCCGAAAACAGAAGGAACTTTATTGCGTCGGCCTACTGGTTGGACCAGAGGCGAGAGGAGCGTACGTCTCGTAGTAAGCGAGACATAGCTCTCGCAAGAGAGCTGCTATACACACGATGAAATTACAGCCAATGCATGCACGACCACATGTGGCAGCTCCAGCAGCGCGCGTACATGCAGGAGGGCATCGTTTTTTCTATTTGCTGATGCATGCACAGTGTATCGTTCGCAAATCGTGCAGTCTTTGTCGTGTGTAAAGCCATTTCGCTCTCGCAATGGAGTGCTTGCCTATAGGGGCTAGCATGACTGGGCCCGCCCCACAATGTATTACGGGACTTTCTACCATAGAGAGCCAACAAGTTCTGGGAACATCTAAAAAAAACAAGTTCTGGGAACTTTCCACCGTGATTTGGGAAAGGTGTCGTCTGGTTTTTCTTTTCTATTCCTTTTCATGTGATCTTACCAGTTTTTATCATGTTTCATTTTTTCTTGTTTTTCATTTTTATTTTTTCTTGTTCTTCTTTGTTTTTTTTGCGGAAAAACTTCCAATCTATTCATCTTCAGTCATGGCAGTACAATGAACACCAGAAATAAAAATTACATCTAGATCTGTAGACCACCTAGCGACGACTACAAGCACCGAAGCGAGCCGATGGCGCGCCGCCGTCATCGCACCTCCATCACCGGAGTCGGGCACAACTTGTTGTAGTAGACAGTCGGGAAGTCGTCGTGCTAAGGCCTCATAGGACCAGCACCCCAGAACAGCAACCGCCGCCGATGAAAAATAACATAGATCGGAAGGATCCAAACCGAAGACACACGAACGTAGACGAATAACGATGAGATTCGAGCAAATTCACCAAAGATAGATCTGCTGGAGACACTCCTCCACACGCCCACCAACGATGCTAGACGCACCGCCGTAACGGGGGCTAGGCGGGGAGAGATTAATTCTATCTTCAGGGAGCCGCTGCTGTCTCGCCTTCCTGAGTAGGACACAAACCCTAACAAGATTGAAAAAAACGACTAAAAACGGAGCCCTCCCGCCGACCCTTGCGAGGATCCACCGTGCCTCCATGGCCCTAGGGCCATCGGAGACGAGGCGGACCTGCACCGGCGTCGGCGAGAGGCACGAACCCTAACTTTTTTTCTTGGAGAAGAAGGAGGCGGAGCCCTGGCTCTAGGTACGTGCGTGAGGTTGGGCGTTCTTCTTTGTTTTCTTTACCTTTTTTGTTTCTTCTAGTTTGCTCGATTTCTATTTTCTATTCATGTTCGCTTCTACTTTAAAATTCCATATTTTTTTTGTAAAAAAAGGAGTATATATTTTTTATATACCATGAACATTTTGTAGTAATTGGGAAAATTTGGTTTACATTTTCATAAACATTTTTACAAGTGTCAACATTTTTAAGTGTTATGACCATTTTCATTTGTGAAATGGACATATTTTAAAAATTCTGAGAACAATTTTATACATTTTTATGAACATTTTGAAGTGTGAAGAACATGATTTATAACGATACCAACATTTTAACATGTTATTGACATCTTTTACGAAAAATTACGTGATTTTTTTTTACATTTCATGAATGATTTTTAACAAATATCATGAATTTTGTTTAACACTTGTGAACATTTTGATAATATCGTGAATCATTTTATAAATGCAAGGAATTTTTTTTCAAATGTCATGAAAATTTTATTGATGCACTAACAATTTATTAAGCCGTGCAAAGCAATTTCATAATTTGAAAAGTGCTCATGAAAATAAAAAAGGAAAAATAAAATCTTTGAAGAAAATAAGTTTTCATATACCTCTAAAATACGTCCCTGCATTTTACTAAAAGGATTTGAGAAAAAATGAAATAAATATATGGAAAGATGCAGCTGCGCACGTGCATGTGTCTACCGATGAGTGCTCTGGGTGAGCTGCGGCAATGTTGGGATAATCCCACATGTTGTGCACTGCAAGCAAGCACTCCACCCTTCTCACTATGGGTGAGAGATAGGCGCGCCGGCGGAGCGCGCCTAGTGGCACTAACGGCGATTTAGCTCATGCAGCAGGAAGGCCTAGACAGGGTTTCGGTCGACCGATCGGTCTACTATAGACGACCTTTATAAAAAAACCAAAATACCCGGTAATTACCTCACCGTTCTCCAAAATACCTATTTAGTGGCAGTGGCAGAATGAGGCACTCAAAGTTTGCTACTCCCTCCGTCACAGTTTAAAAGGCACAGTTAAATTTGCGTGCGTTTCCACAATAGACAAGGTTTAGGGCGCATTGCATTTATTTCTAGTAGCTAATTAGTACTTCAATATACTATTTCTATATGCATGCGTAGTGTGAATGCTATTTTTTAGCCCATCTTACAACCAATAGATAACCACCTAGATCCCAGAGAATTCCAAACGCGCCTTCTAAACCGTGACGGAGGGAGTAGGAAAATCGACAGTGGAGACGGTTCACTAGATAACAGGACCGTACCTATCATGGTGGTGCATTCTAGCGGCAACAACAAACTAAAGCAACAAACTACTACTTCCATACCAAAATATAAGACGTTTTGGGAGGCTAAGGGAATTTATTCTCCATCAGAGAACGCAACGCCGTCAAAAATTGCATCGGAGGGTTCAGCCAAGCCAGGAGTAGGTAGCACCACACGAAGATGAAGGTTTTTGGGCTGGATTTTACTTGGTGCAAAAGGTTTCTACTAAGAGCATCTCCAACAGCCGCGCTATGCGCCGCGCGAAAAAAACCTGTTTGCCGCGCGCGCTTCGGCTGGTTTGGCGCGTCCGCCTGCGCTGGCTCCAGCAGACGCGCTATAATGCAGCGCGCGCGCGCCGCTTCAGCAGAGCGCAAAAATACAGCGCGCGCGCCGCACAAACCACATATACATGAGCAAAAAATGATCAAACAAACAAAATAAATTAACAATAAATAGTTCAATTTCGTTATCATTACAACTCAAACAAATAGTTTATCGTTCAGTACAACAAATGCAATAAACACAACAAATAGTTCATGAACAATACAATGTCGAATGCAGATATCATCATGCTCTTTGTCGTCCATGCCATGCCCACCACTCTTCAACAAATCATTCTGAAGTTCATTGTGCGTTGCTTGACGCCGAATGGCATGATAGGAGGCAATAAAACAGGCTACTCTTTCAGCCATCCGTCGCACTCGCACGGGATATCCCAAGAGCTCATACTGTGAGTAGTCTAAATCTTGGCCACGCTCATTCTCAATGATCATGTTGTGCATGATCACACAAGTGTGCATGATATACCAAAGCATTTTTTGATCCCAAAATCTAGCCGGTCCTCTCACAATAGCAAATTGGGCTTGCAAAATCCCAAATGCTCTCTCCACATCTTTTCTAGCCGCCGCATGAGCATTGTGGAAGTCAAGATTTTTCTTACCTTCCGGCTTTTTCAACGGCTTCACGAAGGTTTGCCACTTTGGATAGATGCCATCCGCTAGATAATAGCCATAGTTGTACGTACGACCATTTGCTACAAACTGCACCGGTGGCAACTTACCGTTTGCAATCTTATTCATCAGTGGTGACCGGTTGACAACATTGATGTCATTCAAAGATCCAGGCATTCCAAAGAATGCATGCCAAATCCAAGTCTCCTGATCGTCCACCGCTTCAAGGATTATAGTGGAACCCTTTTTTTGGCCGTGGAATTACTCATGCCATGCCTTTGGACAATTCTTCCAACTCCAATGCATGCAGTCTATTGAGCCAAGCATGCCAGGAAAACCGCGAGCTTTGTTCATCGCCAATAGCCTTGTGACGTCTTCAGCATTGGGAGATCTCAAATACTCCTCGCCAAACACTTGCACAATTCCCACTGCAAAGCGCTTGACACACATGATGACTTGGCTCTCACCCATAGCCAAGTGATCATCAACAAGATCAACCGGTATACCGTATGCCAACATACGCAAAGCGGCTGTCACCTTCTGAAAGGTGCTATGACCGAGCTCTCCGGCGGCATTCCTCCTTTGCTGAAAAAACGGTCATGGCTCGCTAGTTTCTCTGCAATGCGCCTGAACAACTCCGTGCTCATCCTAAACCGGCGACGAAAATACGACTCGGGGTATATGGGATTCTTCGCAAAATAATGCCTGATCAATCTGTTGTGGGCATCGATCCTATCCCTCCAAATTTTCTGCCGACCCATAACCGAACCACCGTGCTTCGGTTTTTTTATATGCATAGCTAGGATCATTGCAAGATCCTCCTCCTCTTCCATATCAAATTCTTCTTCGGAAGAATCATACGACGAACTCATCTACAATGTTCAATACTATACTATAAAAACTAAAATTCAAAACATGCATCAAATTCATGAAGTTTGAGCAATACATACCTTGTAGGCGTTTTGTCAAACACCTTGCAGGCGCGGCGCGGCAGCGAGCGCTCGGGCGCTGTTCCTCGGACGACGGAGGCGCGCGAGGGCCGGCGGGACTAGGAGGGGATGGGGCGGAAGCGCGGGCGAGCGGGGATAGGCCGGGGAAGCCTGAACGGTCGCCGGGGGCGCGGGCGGCGGCGGCGGCGCGACCGGACGGGGGGTGGAAGTGGGAGAGGAAGTGCGGGCGCGAGCGCTGGAGTGTGCCGCGCGCTGTAGCTGGCGCCCGAAATACACCGCGCGGCTAAGTATTTTCGACCGCGCGCCCCGTTATAGCGCGCGCGCCGTTTTTGCGCGCCCGCTGGAGCGACCCGCCGCGTTGCACGCGCGCTAAAACGACCTAATTTACGGCGCGGCGTTAGTTTAGCGCGGCTGTTGGAGATGCTCTAAGTGTATTTGCGCATTGCGGCAGGACAGTAGGAGTGCTCCAGTGTGTGAATTTTCTCCAACGGTGATGAAGATTGTGGAGTTAACTGGTACCACGAAATAGATCGACTAGACAAAAGTTGATGCGCTAGATATGGGATTGAAAGAGTGGGTGGTCTCGGCACATGACACGGGGGTAACCAGACTGCCCGTTGTCGCACTCCGCATAGGGGTAACCAGACCGGTCCGTACGAGGACGGAGCGTCGACCCGTTGGCTGGGCAGCTGAGGTTGCTGCCAACCCACCCGAGTTCAAGTCCCGGCATGGACGCGCGGTGCTCACGGAGTTTCTCCTATAAAAAAAAGCCAACGAGGATTAGCCCTTGGGTTGGTCTCATTTTAATCAGACCGGTCCGTATAGTGTCAATTTAATACATGTTGAGGAGCGTTTATAGTCAAGAGTTGAGGATGTAGGCATTTATGTTGAACCTTATTAACAAATCTGAGTGTCTTATTGCTGTATTGCATTTAGTCTGTACGAATTTCTCACACACCATTTATTTGCCAAAGTGCTTGAAGCTGTTTCACACCACTATGCTGAAAAGGAGACACTATCGAACAAGAATCTGCCAAAGTGCTAGGTTGTTTGACGGCACCATGTAGAAAAGTAGACATTATAGAACAAGAATAACGAGTTTATTTAATAAAAAGGGAAGGCATCGATTCTCTCTTCTTTTCAGAAATGATCTGATGTGAATGGGAGAGCATCAATAGTTGGCGATGATACACGAATCATTTGTAATCAAGACATGCAAAAACATGCAACTTGCCTATGATCAACGCAGCACAATGGTTGTGGCACACGAAACAGGTGAACAGATCACATTATGGTGCAAGCACCCGCTTGATCCTCCTCGCAGATAACCCGGTAGCCGCTGTATCCGCCGCAGTACGGTGCGCGTGCGCCACCGTAGCAGCCGGCTGGCGGCGGCAGCGCCACGGCGGCGGTGTAGCCGTACGTCCTGCCGCAGTCTGAGCACCTGCAACTTCCGTAGTACCCCTGGTAGCATGACGCGCAGCACGTGCAGCGGCACGGGCCCACAGGTCGCGCCGGCAGTGAGGGGATCTCCACCATCGGCGGGCCGTTCCACGACGGCATCTCTCCCATCGGGTGCCTCCTCTCCCTCGGGTTCTTGTGGCACTCTGGCCCTGCTTCTGGCACGAAGTGGACCTGCATCTCCTTTGGCGTCTCAAGCTCGGCCGGTCTCTCTTTCGGCCTCTCCTCCTCCCTGACCGCCGGCATGGTCGCTGACATCTCTCTGTCCGGAGGGGGCTGCTGAGGGTGGTGGTATTCCGGTGGCTGCTCAGCGGGCGGGTGAGGGTGGTACGCAGGTTGCTGCTCGGTGGGCTGCTGAGGGTGGTATTCCGGTGGCTGCTCAGTGGGCGGCTGCTGGTGGTATGCCGGTGGCTGCTCAGTGGGCGGCTGAGGGTAGTATGTCTGCGGCTGCTCGTTGGGCGGCGGAGGATGATATTCTTGTGGCTGCTCAGCGGGCGGCGGCGGTGACCCCTTCCCCTTCCCCTTTGATTTTGATTTCTTTTTGCGACTGTTGCTCGGCGGTGGCCCGACCATCTCTTCCGGCTTGCCGTCGCCCATGATTTGGACGCCCTTGATCACCTTGCCTCCTTTGCATCTGATCCTGCATGATAGCTTGTGTGGATCGAACGGCCCGTCGATGATGACTGCGTTATTGTTGGTGTCAAAGGAGATCGTCCTAATCCTCTCTTGATCTGCACAAGTCATTATCTTGTAAGATATACAGTAGCAAGTACTAAGAAATTTGTGTTCGTGATTGGTATGGCAAGCTCATGTGGAGAGTTTCTTTGTGACTGAGATGCATGAACGAACATATGTTCTACGCACCTTGAAGGCTGCAAAGTATCTTGCGGACCTTTTTGTAACACTGGTGGCAATCAAGGTCGACCCTTAAGATTATAGTGGAGATCTGTGTTGGCAGAAGCATCAGTTAAGTAAATAGTTACTAATGAAACCTCAAAATAAGTGCATACTTTCCAACTTCAGAGACGCTGAGCTTTTGTTCTTGGTTATCTTATGAATGAATGCTCACAATATATAGTTCTTTGGGACACAAAAACTGCAATTCCTCGACTACTTGAACAATAACAAGGGCATCTCTGGAACTCAGGTTTCTAAAAGCTTATGATTAGGCAAAAATGTATGGTTGAGATGTTATGACCTCTTTGGTCCATGGGAAACAAAAATATGGGAATTTAATTGACTCATTTGATGCTAGTAATTTCTGTAGGCGAATATGAAGTGAGAAGATGTCTGGAAGGCACAAATACACATTTCCATGTGGTCTAACCACTATTTTTCACTAGGTGGTGTTTAACCTGTTCTTAGAAATCCTATGAAATTGTGGTGTAGGAAAACAATCCATAGAAATTGATTGCCTTGCTTCTTTTATCCAACTGACCCTAAAAACAAATTTCCAACGAGCAGAAATCATGCAAAAATCTTATGATAATCTCTGAGGCTTTTGTTACCAAGTGAATGACTAAGTCAGAAAATGGGAAGCAACATGCATATGGACACATGGGTTTCGAATTACAAGAAGTGAGGCATAGATAGAAACTTGTATCTCCTACTTTCTTTTTCTCCATACAAAAAGAAACTTCGTTTTTCTCCATTCAACGAATCACTCACAAAGAGATAAACCCTAGAACGGATCGGATGCAAATAAGAGAGAGAGAGAGAGAGAGAGAGAGAGAGAAAGATCACCTGATCTGTCATGCTGTTGTTGTGAGTTAGTGACCTAGTTGGTTTGTCACACAGAGAAGGAGAGAGAGAGAGAGGCGCAGGGGAAGAGAGAGGGGGCGGGAGGGAGATATGTATGCAACTGCAGAGAGAGAGAGAGAGAGAGAGAGAGAGAGAGAGAGAGAGAGAGAGGAGAGAGAGAGCTTCTCGTGTGGTTGATATGACACCGTGACACCTGGTCGTCTGGTTGAAGGCAGAAGCTTCGGATGATTTATCGAGTCGAATCTTTTGAAACCTCAGAGATGAAAAATGCAGCTGGCTACACCAAGTCATCAACACAGTTACATCCCTTCTAGCTACTTCTCTTTCGGGAAAAGGTAGAAGACCGATGCTGGCGAATGTTGCTACCTAATTAAGTACGAAGTGAGGCCATGGAATCTGGTTCTTGCCATTAAAGAAGCTTTTAGTCCTGATGCCATTGATGTGGGCTTGGCACAACTTGGAAAAGAAACAAGAGCTTGTTGCTTACGGAAGATAACAAAGGAATCCTCGAGCAGAGAAGTCGCGCTGGGAACTACACGTACATGTCCACGAATCAAATTGAGTTATATTCTTTGAATAGCGAGAAAACGGAACATGCATGATCGCGGAGATGACGTGAAAATTCACAATTCTCGCCCGTGCCAGAAACTTCATAAAAAAGTATGGTTTTCATCCCTCAACTTTCGGTGAAGTCTAGATTTAGTCTCTTAACTATAAAATCGGACAACTTTCACCTTTAACTCATAAAACCGGACATGTTTCGTCCCTCCTCTCGATTTTGACCGGTTTCGATGCTGACTCATCCCAGTTTTGACTGATCTATGCTGACGTGTCAAGAAACCCCAATTGACCCCCCGATTCCTCTCTCTCTCCTACTCCCGCTCTCTCTACACGGCGTCTACGGGCAGGGAGCACAGCGAGGAGCAAGCTGGTGGTGGTGGTGGACTGGTCTCCACGATGTGAGTGCGGCACCAGGAGAGGGGATCGCCGTGGCTCGACCTGCTCGTCGCCGGGGTGGAGCATGTCGCCGTCGTGGCCGGACTAGGGCACCTCGTGGCTGTGATGGTACCCACTGGCTCGTCGCCGGCCTTCACGCGCGGGCCACCGCTTGGATCCAGCAGCGTGGCGGGGACCCCACGTACCGGCAGCGCCGCGTCACTCCCATGCGCGTCTTCATGGTAAAACTCAGGCACGAGTAGAAATCGTGGTGGATGCTTGCGGTCGTGGAGTGGTGCAGGTCGTGGCCGTGTGTTCTTCAGGCATCAGGAGGAGTGGCCACCACCGACGGTCAAGGAGGAGCGCAGGGCTGGCTGTGGATGAGCCGGCGGTGGTGACCATGACAGCCTGTGGTGGCTGCAGGCACGTCGGTAGAAGATGTGGCGGGCGACAGCAGGTTGCGCAGCACGGTCGGTCAGGCGGCTTGAGTGGAGCTCGTGCAGAAGGAGCAGAGGAGTGAAGGAGAAGGTAAGGAGGCGCAGGCGGCTCGGCCGAGGGCCGGCCGGTGAGGTGCACGAGGAGGCACGAAGGTGTCCAGGCGTGGCGGACAGCAGGTCGTTGTGTACGCCACCAGAAGCGCGGAGTTACCTGACGGCTTGGACGGCGTGTTTAGTGGCCAGCAGGGCAGCCGACGGTGCCTAGTAGTTATCAGGGCCACCAATGGTGGCGGCGCTGGCTCGTAGACTAACAACCACGCTCGGTTGTGGCATTGTGCAGCGATGCACATCAACTGTTTGATGAAACGTCTACACCGGAGATGGATGAAAATAAATAGAAATATTGTCACGTGGACATGACCGGGCCAATACCATGCTGAGTCAGCATAGATGCTGCTTCAGTTGAGTCGGGGACCAAAGTTGTCCGATTTTAAGAGTTGAGCGTGCAAGTTAGCCGGTTTCATAGTTGAGAGACTAAATGTAGACTTCATCAAGAATTGAGGGATGAAAAATATACTTTTCTCTAAAAAAAGTAACACTTCCCAGGTATCTCCTAAATAAATCACTAAGCTACACTTAAAAAGGCAGCGCTTTTTTTTTCTAGAAAAACTTCCAATCTATTCCTTAACTGTTAAGGTAGTACAAAGAATAGCAGAAATAAAAAATATATTCAAATTCATAGACTACCTAGTAGACAGTCGGAAAGTCGCCGTGCTAAGACCCTATAGGATCAACGCACTAAAATAACAACCACCGCCGATGAAGTGAAGCGTAGAATAGAATGATCCAACCTGTAGACACACGTACACAAACATTCACGTGGATCCACCGAAGACAAACGCCGACCGAATCTCATGGGATCCGCCGGAGACAAACCTCCACACGCCCTCCAACGATACGATGCTAGAAACCCCACCGAAACAGAGGCTAGGTGAGGAGGACCTCATTCCATCTACAGGGAGCCGCCGTCACCTGGCATCTCTAAGCATGATACAATGTCTAACAAAACTTAAATAATATATCAAAAAACGAAGCTCTCCTGCCGGCAAGGGCAGGATCGACCGCGCCCCATTGCCCTAAGACCACACGAGACGAGGTAGACTGACGACAACGCCGTCGGGAGGCACAAGAAACCCTAGCAGGCTGGGTGCACAGGATACGAGGGTACAAGCGGGCATCACTGTAAAAGGGGGCATTCTTGGTGAATCCGGTTGTGGGTTGTGTATGGGGCCCACCTGTATGTGTTCGGATAGTTGGTTTTGTCCGTTGGGTCGATCCACATGTACTCGTGTTTGTTAGGTGGGTGCTTCTGTACATGTGCCTGTGCCTGTGTATCTTTTGTTGCTGAGATAAATCAGTAAAGTTACTAAGCCCCTATTGTCGGCTCAGTCACTAACAAGTTGGGGGTGCAAAACAAGGTTATTTGACCGAAAAGAACGTAGGGTCACTCCGCAGCAAAACAATAGGATATTTAGCACATAGTCCACCAGGTACCATAATAAGGCCTAAATCTTCTCTACAATTAATTAAGCTTTCATCTTTGCTGGTAAATAAAATGGAGAGAAATCATGGACTGCATATATGGTAACAAATTATCTTCCTTCCATTTAATATATAGCATGATCATTTAGCATAATGATGTTATGTCGAGCTATCGAGTGAAAATCGAGCGAGCTAGTATTAGCTCAAGATCAACTCCTTTATCGGTTGAGCATAAAGTGTTCAAACTCAGCTCGTTTATTATTTAGTCGATCTCAATTCGAGCTAAAAACAAGTCAATCTCAAGCGGCTCACGAACCTCGAGATTTTCTTACAACCCTAAATCTAGCCCAGTGAAAACCCTCCAAAACGAGCACAAACAGAACCAAAAATCCCTTGTCTGTATACAGAATAAGGCCCAACCTTCCATTTAGAGCAAACCTTAATTAGAAGGGGACAAACCCCTAGTTTCCCTCCCACCCCACCGCCACTTGTCTCCTCCACTACACATCGAGATCTGCCCGCTGCCCTATATCCAGCCGCACCAGCCACAACCATTTAGATCCGGCTGTCGGAAGCTAATGCAATGCCTTAGATCGTAGCGCCTGCTCGCCCTACCCACCAGCGGCAAAATTTCGTGTTTTGACCCTTTTTGCAAAGAAATTCGAGATCTGGCCCATGTCTGAAACTACTTCGGTATCTGGCCCTTTTGAGTACCGCCAGGAGGGCCGACGGTAGGTTTGCACGTCCTACCGCCATCAGCAGTGGCGGTAGGCCCTCTAACGGCGACTGACGGCCGTCGGCGCGTACTAACGGGGAAAAGGGCCTACCGCAAACAGTGGCGGTAGGGTTCGGTGGCCTACCGCCAGAGGTGGCGGCGGTAGGTACCGAAGAGGCAACTGATGCTGTGGGCGGGCCCTACCCCACCCACCAGCCCGTTCTTCCTCCTCCCCTCGACTCGAACAGAGTCGAGCGCCGCCTCTCTCCTCCTCTCGATCCCCTCCCTCGATCTCCCTCTTCCCTCCACCATTTTCGCTGATTTTTGGGGCAAATCGAAGATACCGGTAAGCTCCTCCATTCCCTCCAATCAGTTTTCGCAATGGTTTTTTTATTTTTGAAGCTATTTTTGGCAGTAGGTGCAACCTAGGTTAATTTTTTTAATGATGTTTTAGTTGTTTAGGAGTATATGATTTAGTAGTAGGCCTATGTAAGGATGTGTGGGTGAAACAATTGCAAGATATGTGAGGATATGTTGGTGAATGCATATATGTTGGTCCATTTTGTTTTGTTATGTATATATGAATTTTATAAGAAATCTTTCTGTATGTTGAATGCAAGATTGTGAGGATGAAGGCATAACAAAATTCGTAGATGGTTAATGTATTGCATGTGAAGATGGATGTTTTGCAAAATTGGTAGGTGGTTAATGCATAGTGTGAAAATGTGTGTATTTCTATTTCATATAGTTGCAAATGTTGTGATGGAGAATGCATATTAATTGTATGCTATTTTCAGATTTTGCAGTTTATAATTGAAGATGTATGGTTATAGTTTTTTTATTCTATGTATAGATATGTATAGACGATGTTGTATAATAAGTGGAAAAATTATATATATGTTAGGATGGCCGAGGACGAGGACAATGGGCGTTTGTATACGGGGCTTGACCTTGCTTTTGACAAGGATCATCGTGCCCGTGCTATCGAGCGTGGAGAACCTAGATGATTGCAATGTGATGAACCTAGTTGATGAACCCTAGGTTTAGTATTTCTTATAGCCATACGAGGAACCCTCTCTAGTTGATATGATGAACCCTAGAACCTAGATGAATCCTAGGTTTAGTCTTTCTTATAGCCAAATGTGATGATTTCTTGTGTGAATATTGTAGATATTTCTTTTGCTATATATCTCCATTGATTTAGGTGGAATCTACCTATATCTGATGAATGCTTGCATTAGAACAAATATTGATGTTTAATTAACTTTATCCAATCAACGCTTATATAAGGAACATGGCGCCACCACCACCACTTGATGAGGATGATGACTATGAAGACCCACTTGAGGAAGCCATCTGTGCTCAAAGAGTGAGGTTGAGCGATCAGGAGGTGTGCAACCTATGGGACAACTTTCTGCCACGTGCTGACTTGGTCGGGACGCCATTCGTGACCCATCTGACAAGTACCATGATCGGTCAACATGTCATGGTATGTTATTAGTGTGGAATCCAAGGAACTGTTAATAGTTTAGATAATCCATACTTATTAATTGATATGCTTTTCTTATTCAGAAATTGCCAAAGAGCCTATCTGAGAGTTGTGGCATCGAGGCTGATGAAGAAGGCTATGCTGGAATACGCCTTACCGTAAGGGGACCCGTCACTACTTGTGCGTACGGCGTGGACACGGACGGTCGCACACATTTAAGCTCGGTTGGGTGGAAGAGCTTCCTCGTTGACAATAATCTTCATGTTGGACAGTCCATCCTAATTACTATCAGGAACACCAACCGTCAAGGCTTGAAGATGATGATCGTCATTGATATCATCTAAACTATATATGCGTGTGGCTGCTGATGATCGTCATGTTTGATTGCTACCTATGGATGAAACCTTTTATGTGGTCAATGACCGTTGAACTTGTTAAACTTCTTATGTTGGCTTCGTGAAACTATTTGGATGTGATCAAACTATGTTATGTGATCAAACTATGTTATTTGGTACTTGTTTCTTAGTCCGTAATGGCAAAACTAATTGGATGTGATCAAACTACGTTATGTGATCAAACTATTTGGATGTGATCAAACTTCTTATGTCTATGAAATTGTGCTTATTGTTTCTTATGTTCAGGGCCCTTGCATATTTCGTTACAGAAACTTTATACGAAACACAGGACCCTACCTTCAGGCGCCCTGGCAGTAGGTTCAGACAGCCTACCGCCATGAGTCCTGGCCGTAGGGTGAACCTACCGCCAGGGCGCTTGCATATTTCGTTACAGAAGGCATGCACGGCAAAACCCTGCCACACCTTACCGCCAGAGCCCCCGGCGGTAGGGTTAGACAGCTTACCGCCAGGTTGTCTGGCGGTAAGGTACTTATCCACGTCAGCGCACGGTGACGGCAGCCGTCCCCCTCCGTCACACCCTACCGTCAGGGCCTCTGGCGGTAGCCTGTCTAACCCTACCACCAGGGGCTCTGGCGGTAGCAAAAGGGTCAAATCCCGAATTTTTTTTGAACGGGGTTAGATCCTGATTTTGTTTGCAAAAAGGGTCAAAACACGAAATTTGGCCCCCACCAGCTGGGCTAAGGTAGCAACCCGATTTCGAACGCAGAGCCAGTCTTGCGGTTGCCGACCCGAGCTGCGTCATCACCCGATATCCTCCTCGCCCGACAAAATTTCGTGTTTTGACCCTTTTTGCAAACAAATTCAGGATCTGACCCTCATTCGGAAAAAAAATCATGATCTGACCCTTTTCCTACCGCCATCATTCTTGGCGGTAGGGTAACACTGCCTACCGCCGCAGGCTATGGCGGTAGGACTTAATTGCGCCGTCACGGCCGTTTGGCGTTGAAACTACCCTACCGCCATAGTCTTTGGCGGTAGGGTCTAGAATATATAAATTATGTATGGCGTCTAGTACTACCATATGAACTCTGCTGGCTACAGGTTGGCTAGCGCGTGTAGGTTTTTGGCTGCAGGTCTCGGGTTCGAGCCTACCTATGGCTAGTTTTTTTTGTTCATTTTTATTTTGACCGATAAAAAATAAAAAAATTGTCCAATTAATATTAGGATATAAATCATTTATGAAAATATATTTTTATTTATCTGTAACTGTTTTAAAAAATTCGCTCAAAGATATATATATATATATATATATATATATATATGTATGTATGTATACGAATATGATCAATTGGTCTCACATATTACCTGCATAAAAAAGATTTGAAAGGCTATTCACCAAGATCAATTGGTCTCACACATTATTGGCCCCACATATCTCTTCATCGTTCGTATATGAAGCCTCCCTGATAGTTAGGTCGTTGCATTCATCTTCAGGTCTTTGCTCCATCATCTCCTTTTGCCCTCAATTAATCCCTGTCCTTGGACCTTCGTTTTCCCTCAGAAGCACTGCTAGACCGGGGAACTCCCTTGCCGGAGCAGGAGCAGCAGTGGCAGCTAGCTTGCACTTTATCAAGGTGAGTGCTCCATCTCCATCTTAAATTGCTCAACGCTTTTGGAATCAGTCAGACTTCTAGTTTGCAGTTTGTATATGTTCTTTTGAAACTTGTGTTCTAACACTGGAACCCAAGAAAGGATGAAATACGGGTCTATGACCATTTACTTATCCTCTTCCATATCCACAATTAATTTTCTTACCCAGGGTTTTACTACTTCCTGCTATTTCTTAGTTAGTTTAAAGTTCGGAAGGCCTTTGCACACTCTGATTTGTATATGTGTTTGGATGATAATACTGAGAACGAACCTTACACTGTATTTGATCTTACTGGAGAGGTCGTCTTTGTATCACGGATTTGATAACATAGTAGCAACTAAACTGGAGAACCTGGAGGCGCGTGTGTGTAGTGGTTTGAGCGCGGAGCCGACCAACCTTAGTGCTACTCAGGATAAACATTTTCTTTTAGTTAACCGTTAAAAATCAAGCATAAAGTGATTTTATTCTGATAATTTGTTGCAAACAATTATTAATTACGCATCGTATGTAGCTCTTTTGGCAAAAGAACATGGAAGAAAACTCATCATTAACATAGCTGGGCGGAGACAAACAATAACAAAGCCAAAAAAAAGTAACATATGATGAGAACTTAATTGTAGAGCGCCTAATCTTCATGATGAGCAAAGAATTAAACTGCTCTCTCCCATGTATATATGTAACAGATCTAATCCACAGAAAGACTGCAGAAAAACAAATCTTTGCGGAAATTTTATGAAACACTTACATATAAGTAAAAAAATTATTTTTACAAATAATCCATAGCTTAACATTATAATTGGACAAATTGTTTATCTCATCATATTCGTTTATATCTTTGCGGGAATTTTATAAAACAGTTACAGATAAATAAAAATATATTTTTATAAGTAATTCATGTCCTAATATTAGTTGGGCACATTATTTAATTTTTATTGGGCAAAATAAAAATAAACAAAAATTTGGCCTTGTGAAGGCTCGAACTCAAGTCCTGCTGAACCAAACTCGCATGAGCTAGCCAACTTTCCACTAGACTGATTTTAATCTACTAGACGCCACATGTACTTTAAACCTTCTGGACCCTACCGCCAAGGACTATGGCGGTAGGGTATTTTCAACGTTGGATGACCGTGACGGAGCAGTCAAGTCCTACCGCCATAGCCCTTGGCGGTAGGCAGTGTTACCCTACCGCCAAGGGTTATGGCGGTAGGAAAAAGGGTCAGATCACAAATTTTTTACGAACCAGGGTCAGATCCGGCTAAACTTCATAAAGAGGGTCAAAACACGAAAATTGGCCTCCTCGCCCCGCAGTTGTTTGGCATCGCCGCCTTTCCACCTCATCGAAGCATCGCCGAAGATTGTTAGTGATTCCCGTCCCACTGCCTTACGTCTTCCTTTCCCCCTTCCTTCTACATCTCTCTTTATCTCACATCTCTCTATCTAGAAACCTGGGCGCTCGCTCTGCACTAGCTTGTGCGCATGAGCTCACGCGTCGCGCCGCCTCCTGAGCCATTGACCCGCACAAGATTCGAAAACGTCGCTGCCCTCTAACAACACATGTTCATCGGCGGGTTCCCTTTGATGCTTCCTCTCTCCTCCTTGATCCCTCCCTTGAAAGTATAATTTTTCGAAGGTACTCTTCTGGTGCATGTTATTAAGGTTATCCATTTTAGTTTGCACAATTTTGTCAAATTCACCACCGTTATTACAAGTATTCCTATTGCAATATGAATACTTTAGTTTTTGTAGAATGGTCAGTATTTAGCTTTTATTTAATAGAATAGATGAGAAGCGCCATGGTACACACTAGTAACAATTCTTGTATTGGACACATGGATTAGTTTGTAAATGTTATACTTTTCCCCACTAGTATCCCACTGCTGATGTTGAACGTTATAGTTCTTTATTTCCCCGTGATGCGTTTTTAGCCTCATTTGCACAAAAGCATGCTAATTCTCTTTCAGTGTATCTGTAAAGATCCCCTGTATCAAGTCTGAAATTTGGAATGTACATGTTACATGAAATGTCCAACATGTGAGATTGTTTTAATACGTTCTCAAAACATATCTCATGTCCTAGCTGCATAGAAGGAGCTCTTTCCCCTATGAGAAAAAAATATATGCCCCTCTAGAACATGATTTTTTTCTTCTGTGCCTTCGATCCTACTTTATCATACCACTGTGTGTGCTTGTCATTTTTTGACTCACTCAGAATATAAAACTCTTTTGCACATAGTATGATTTGTGCTTTATCAACGTTGTAGTTCAACTTGTCTTTCTTTCGGTCACAACAACCACCTCTTTGTGTGTCTCAAGCTTATATTATTGAGGTAATGTTTTTCGGTTGACCATATACATATTCTTTGAATATTTCTGAAAGAATCAGAACATTGTTGGATAAGTTATATCTCTTTGCAGAGGGAGTATGTTGTTTCAAAAATAACCTTTTGAGCTATTTTGGCGTTGAAACTTGGCTATTACTGGAATCCAAGATAGAATTAATGATTATGTCACAAGTAAATCAAGCTAGGGCCTACACTTCTTCATTAAGTTTACATGTTTATCATCTCTATTTGTACACAAGAACAATATCATATTCATTGCATTACAAATTAGAAGAAAGTACTATAGATGTTGTTTTATTATCTATATTCTATTGGCAGTGAACATCTAAAATTCATTTTGATTTGTCAGATGAGTTGTTAATTTAAGAGATCTTCTTAATTTCTAGATTAGTTGAAACTTAAATTAGATGTGAAGATAGTTCTACCAAGGAGATAAGCAATATATAAGAGTTAATCAGTGACACATTTTGGCAGTCAAAAGGTTGATTAGATTAATGTGGCTATATATTACCTTGATGTGATGCCTAGTGAAAAAATGAAATTATCTATAACAACTATTAGATTCTAGGGCATGTTGTAAAAGATTGTAAAATAAGACATGCTATTTGTAGTGGACTAACATCCCATTTCAAATGATGATATGAAGTCAGTTATTGGATGAATATCTCCATCGGTCTATACAATTCTATGGGATGGTATGATCCAACCCGATGATACCAAGGTGTCTATGGGGGCCTTCTTGACAAGGTAATTAAGTACCATTATTATGCTTTTGACTTATATATTTATGCAGCCCCACCAATGGAGCATTGACCTTGTCTTGTTCTTGCGTTTGGGGGTGGGCTCTAGTTGTGGTTTGTGAAAGCCATAAAGTGATACTTCATGATTTTTTGAAATGTCATGACCATATTTTAAAATGGGTGAACATTTTCTAAATTTCATGATCTTTTAAAATTTTCTAAACATGTGAATATTTTGTAAGTGTCTTGAACTTTTTTAAATGGTTAGAAAAAATTTATATATGCCATACATATTTTTAAATTTGCGTGAACAAAGTTTTGGATGACATGGACATTCTAAAAAATATCATGAGTTTTTAAATGTGTGAACCTTTCTGTTGAATGGTGCAATTGTTAAATGTCACAAACATTTTTATTGTATGGTTCAAATAATTTTTTAAATACCATGAACATTTTTATAAATGTGTGAACATTTAATTGATACTTAAATTTTTCATGTCTGTTTTAATTATTGATACTTAAATTGGATGTAGCCATAGTTGTACCAAATAGATAAGCAATATATAAGAGTTAACAGATATGGTGCCTTTTGACAGTTGAAAGGTTGATTAGAGTAATTTGGCTATATATTACCTTCATGTGATGCCTATTGAAAAAGGGAAATATTATCTATAATAAGTATGAGATTATAGAGCATGATGTACGCATGCTATTTCCAGCGGACTAACATCCCATTTCTGATAACTATATGGACTTAGTTATTGGACGAATATGTCCATCGGTCTATACAAGCCTATGGGATGGCATGATCCAACTTGATCATATCTAGGTGTTTGTGCGGGCCTTTTTGCAAGGTAAGTAGCATTATTATGATTTTGAATTATATATTGGCGCAGCCCCACCAATGGTCCATTGACCTTGTCTCGTTCTTTTGTTTCAGGGGTGTTTGGTTCGTGCCCTGACAGGTAACCAGGTGGCCAGGTATCAACCATAGCCTCATGCCTGCTAAATTGAATGCCTGAGATCATTGTCTGAGCCAGGCAACTTTTTAAGGAGGTAAACAAACAGCCCCTTAGGGGCGAGTTTTAGTTGCGGTATTTGAAAGGCTAAAGTGAGATTTTCATGAGCATTTTCTAAAATGGCATGAATATATTTTTAAACGGGTGAATGGTTTTGAAATTCATGATTTGTTTGACATTTAAAGAACAGTTTATAAACCTGTGAATATTCGGTAAATGTTTTGAAAAAAATTAAATGGTTACAATTTTTTTATATGTTCCATAAAATATTTTCGTAATTGCATGAACAAGGTTTTGCATGGCACGATGTTTTCAAAAAATTTCATTATTTTTTAAACGTGTGAACATTTATGTTGAATGGTACAAATTTTTTGTTAAATGTCACGATCATTTTTGTTGAATGGTTCTAATATTTTTTTAAATGTCTTGAACATTTTTATAAATGTATGAACATTTAATTAAAAATGTGTGAACCTTTCTTTATGGTACGTGAACAATTTTATAAACTAGATAATTCCCCGCATGTTGTTGCGGGGATTGGTTGTAATATATTTCGATTAAATTTAAATGAAAATTAAAAAATATATTGTATTTGATTATTTTATAACTAGTAGGATGACCCGCTCCTTTACTCGGTTAGATTTTCTCCGTGGTATAGTACGTATCTATATTGTGATTGAGATGTTGGTAGGAGGTGGACATGCAAGTTCCATGAAAACGTATTATGAGCATAGTGCGGAAGACCCATTGTTCATTACATTATCTTGCACATGCAAAATGTTGCAATTTAATTTTAAGAAGTTACTCGATTATTAAACCCTTTTTTGCGGGGTACTCGATTATTAAATCCAGTATATCATTCAACATAAGATAATGTGGCCAATATCTATATCACGAGGGAATATTAGTGGGCTACTTAGTGAATTCACATCAAGGTATAGGTAATTGATTTGGTATGTGACAAGAGAAAACCAAACATTGTGCTCCATGCATGATATGCCAATCTATATAGTGTCTAGTTGCTTTTTTTTCTTTCCCTCTTCTCATAATCAATTGGTGCATTTATTTTATCCACATTTTTCAAAAGTTTTCAACCAACCTAAAAAATCAAACATTAATGTCTAGTGCAACTGCATCATCATTATCGACGTTGTATTGTGCAATGTCATGTTTGAAGATGCTTCCCCACATGCAAATATAATACTTTGGTCAATACAGTTACACATCTAAATTGATTATACATAGTTATATTTTTTGCTATTTGTTTTGACGCACAAATAAACCATGCATATTGGATACTAATATACAAAAGGGTATGTTACTCAAACTATGTAAAGTATTCTAATAAGAAGAAATCTTTTCAGGAAGTGGTATGAACTTGTAGCAAGATGAATTGGCAACTTCCATCAAATTTGAGCTAGTTTTCATATATTAGTCTAATATTGAGACCACTTTTGGAGTCATCATCCCTTATGCATAATATGGTTTACAACATTATAACTACAAGAAATGCAGAACTGATATAGAAATAACTTCTCGTCAAAACATGGCCCATCTGATGGACAAAGTGTCGTGGACGGTTCGCCCAAAATGAGAAGTGTGATACTCCACAATTTAATATAGAACTTTAGGAATGTATGGCTCTTAGAAAAACATGTCTGCATTGTTGGCCACAAAACTGTAACCGTTTGGCAGCACAATTATAAATGTAACCATATTTAGATGTGGAAAGGGTAGAATACCACTCAGGATTGTCTAAATGTCCATAACACATGAGAAATTCATTCCAGAAGTATGCATTGCTTATGAAGCTAAAAACAAGAATAGGATGTTCACATCACATTCTCACTAGAAGAAAAATTATGGGAACATTTTCCCTCTGAAATAAAGTAAAAGTCACATAACATACAATATCATTCCATATTTTGTGAATTAACTGTAGTGAATCATACCTGTACTCATTGTTGTACTCAATGGTGATACCTTGAATGAAAATTTCGGAACACATAGAGTAAAAACTTGGGAGGAGCAATTACCAATATATGAAAAATAAGTAGTATTTGGTAGTTTATCTGAACCTAAGTCTGCAGACATTTCCATATTTCAGAATTCCAAAGCATAGTTCTTCACTAAACGATCAACTCGTGTCGCCCGATACAACAATTAGTACTTCAAGTTAAAGCGGAGTGAGTGAATGTATCACACGAAAAGCTTGGCCTATTCATCACCTACTCATCTAAAACTGACTTATAAAAAGGACGAATACTTCTTTTGACTGATTGATCACAGAGGGTGTGCCTCTTCTCTTTATATGGATACTTTCCTAACAATAAGATTTTTTTTCTTAACCAATACGATATCCTTGATAAATGGGACATTGTCCCTATTTGATAAGCTTTGATTGTGTCAGCTTCCCCTCATTTACAGAAGGGTGTCCTGTCACACTTTTCAAAATATATACGTGGTGAGCAAATGACCAATGCTCTAAGCCTATGCTACTTATAGTAGAATGTCTATGAGGGCTCAAACGAATAGAATAAAGTGCAACAATCATCACTTTAACATTGATATAGACAAGGACGGGTCATCATATTTGAATCTTCTTTTCTATAACAATTTCCGAGTGTGCATATGATCCTAATGTGTTCTAGTATTGTAGTTTTTCGAATTTAAACTATGCTGCCAAAGGTACCGTCGATAACTTCTCCACAAAGCCACATAGCACAACAGAGGGAATTTAAATACAGGGAAGAGCTTTGCAAGGCCAAAGCAAAGGCTTAAAGTATAAGAGCAAAATCCTTGCGAAAATGATGACAACCCATTAGATTCTAGGACATGTTTTAAAAGATTGTAAAATAACCCATGCTATTTGTAGTGAACTAACAACCCATTTCAAATGATGACATGAAGTCAGTTATTGGATGAATATCTCCATTAGTGTATACAATTCTATGGGATGGTATGATCCAACCCGATGATATCAAGGTGTCCATGCGGGCCTTCTTGACAAGGTAATTAAGTACCATTATTATGCTTTTGAGTTCTATATTTACGTGGCCCCACCAATGGTGCATTGACCTTGTCTTGTTCTTGTGTTTGGGGACGGGCTTTAGTTGTGGTTTGTGAAAGTCGTAAAGTGATATTTCATGATTTTTTGAAATGTCATGACCATATTTTAAAATGGGTGAACATTTTCTAAATTTCATGATCTTTTAAAATTTTCTAAACATGTGAATATTTTGTAAGTGTCTTGAACATTTTTTAAATGGTTAGAAAAAATTTATATATGCCATACATATTTTTAAATTTGCACGAACAAAGTTTTGGATGACATGGACATTCTAAAAAGTATCATGAGTTTTTAAATGTGTGAACCTTTCTGTTGAATGGTGCAATTGTTAAATGTCACAAACATTTGTATTGTATGGTTCAAATAATTTTTTAAATACCATGAACATTTTTATAAATGTGTGAACATTTAATTGATACTTACATTTTTCATGAATGTTTTAATTATTGATACTTAAATTGGATGTAGCCATAGTTGTACCAAATAGATAAGCAATATATAATAGTTAAACAGATCTAGCGCCTTTTGACAATTGAAAGGTTGATTAGAGTAATGTGGTTATATATTACCTTCATGTGATGCCTATGGAAAAAGTGAAATAGTATTTATAATAACTATTAGATTCTAGGGCATGATATACACATGCTATTTCCAATGGACTAACATCCCATTTCTGATAACTATATGGACTCAGTTATTGGACGAATATCTCAATTGGTCTATACAAGTCTATGGGATGGCATAATTCAACTTGATCATATCAAGGTTTTTGTGCGGGCGTTTTTGCAAGGTAAGTACCATTATTATGATTTCGAGTTACATATTAGCGCAGCCGCACCGTTGGTCCGCTGACTTTTGTCTAGTTCATTTGTTTAAGGGCGTATGGTTCGTGCCCTGGCAGGCAGCAGCCAGCTGGCCAGGTATCAATCATAGCCTCATGCCTGCTAAATCTGACGCCTGAGATCGTTGTCTGAGTCACGCAACTTTTTAAGGAGGTCAACAAACAGCCCCTTAGGGGCGGGATTTCGGTCTTTGAAAGCCTAAAGTGAGATTTTCATGAGCATTTTTTAAAATGGCATGAACATATTTTTAAACAGGTGAACGGTTTTAAAATTCATGATTTATTTTGACATTTGAAAAACATTTTACAAACTTCTGTAAGTGTTTTGAAAAAATATTTAAATGGTTACAATTTTTTTATATACTCACATCACATTCTCACCAGAAGAAAAATTAGGGGACCATTAAGACACATAACATACAATGTCATTTCGTATTTTCTGAATTGACTGTAGCGAATCATACTTGTACTCATTGTTGTACCCAATGGTGATACCTTAAATGAAAATTTGGGAACACATAGAGTAAAAACTTGGGAGGACCAATTACCAATATATGAAAAACAAGTAGTATTTGGTAGTATATCTGAACCTAACTCTGCAGGCATTTCCACATTTCAGAATTCCAAAGCATGGTTCTTCACTAAAGGATCAACACGTGTCGCCCGATACAACAATTGGTACTTCAAGTTAAAGCGGAGTGAATGTATCACATGAAAAGCTTGGCCTATTCATCACCTACTCACCCAAAACTGATTTATGAAAAGGACGAATACTTCTTTTGATTGACTGATCATAGAGGGTGTGCCTCGTCTCTTTATATCGATACTTTCCTAACAATAAGAATTTTTTTCTTAACCAATACGATATCCTTGATAAATGGGACATTATCCCTATTTGATATGACTTGATTGTGCCAGCTTCCCCTCATTTACAGTAGGGTGTGCTGTCACACTTTTCATAATATATACGTGGCGAACAAATGACCAATGCTCTAAGCCTATGTTACTTATAGTAGAATATCTATGAGAACTCAAACGAATAGAATAAAGCACAACAATCATCTCTTTAACATTGACATAGACAAGGATGGTCATCATATTTGAAGCTTGTTTTCTCTAACCATTTCAGAGTGTGCTTATCATCCTAATGTGTCCTAGTATTGCAGTTTTTCGAATTTAAACTATGCTCCCAAAGGTACCGAAGATAACTTCTATACATAGCCACACAACACAAAAGAGGGAGTTTAAATACAGGGAAGAGCTTTGCAAGGCCAAAGCGAAGCTTAAAGTATAAGAGCAAAATCCTTGCAAAAATATGTCGCATCAACATATGTCATAATCTAAGATGACGGACCCAAAACTTGTTAGCCAAATAACAAATTGCTACTCACGTATGTCATTTAATATTAAAACACCTCGGCTGGTCTCTTGGTATGCTACAGGCAACAATACATAATGATCGATGAAAGTCAACAACAGCTAAGTACTCTGTTATCATGATGAACCTATAAGAATTCAAGAAATAGCACGGGGAGGCGATCATTGCATCACAACAATTTACCGGCAATGCAAGAACAACTCATACAAAGCGAGGAAGACGGCTTGCCGCTCCTACTAGTAATGACAATGGCGAGCTTCTTCGGGTTGAGCAGTTGCGGGAGGGGTAACCCTGGCTCCTCCCGGCAATGGGTACGACCGAGCTCGACATAGGGGGGGGGGGGGCAACGGCTACAACGGTGAGAAGCCGGAGCTGCGGGTGAAGAGAGAGCGGCGGTGTTGGTGAGGATGGAGGGATGGATCGAAGAGATAGCGCAGGCCAGAAAGAGGGAAGGCGGGGAGGGGGTTTCTACATAAGAACCTGAACTACGACCTGAGGGTGAGGAGGGGTGCGCCCATATATCCTGATAGCGGGGGGGGGGGGGGGTGCGAGAGGAGGAGATAGTGGTCGGCGGTGCAAGTCTCGATGGTGGAGTTGCGCGCTGAGCTGGCCGCCACGGGCAAGCAACGGATCTGGTCGATGATGGTGCTTCTACCATGATCGTCCCCTCGCAGGCTCGTTGTTCTCCTCCCGACGCTCACCAGATCTGCCGGCGCTGAGTGAAACGAGCAGAGGAGTGGTTGTGTGGGCGTGCAAAAAGAGATGAGCTTGCATGCATCGGGAGAATGCGAGAGGCTAGCCAATCATGAAGGGAAAAATCCTGAATTTTCTTTGTCTCCGTCTCTCTCTCAAAGACGAATGTCCACCACACACACTGTACGTCTCTCGCCATTCGCTATGTCGCACAGTGTGCCTCTGCTGACATGGACACCACGAGTGGGCGCCCTTGCATTTCGCCTTATTATGGTTGACACTAGTATATCTGTCCGACTCAAACTTGCCTAATAAGTTGACCAAAAAAAAACATTCTTTATATCTCTAACTCTCGTTTGCAGAACTTGCCTTTTATATATTGGCACTTTTTCTAGTATAAAAATCTATTAGACTAGTTATATCTCTGTAGTTTTATATCTCGGTAGTTGAAATTATCCATAACAACTATTATATTCTAGGGCATGTTTTACAAGATTGTAAAATAACACATGCTATTTGTAGTGGACTAACATCCCATGTCAAATGATGATATGAAGTCAGTTATTGGATGAATATCTCCATCGGTCTATACAATTCTATGGGATGGTATGATCCAACTGATGATATCAAGGTGTCCGTGCGGGCCTTCTTGACAAGGTAATTAAGTACCATTATTATGCTTTTGTGTTATATATTTACGCGGTCCCACCAATGGTCCATTGACCTTGTCTTGTTCTTGTGTTTGGGGGTGGGCTTTAGTTGTAGTTTGTGAAATCAATAAAGTGATATTTCATGATTTTTTGAAATGTCATGACCATATTAAAATGGGTGAACATTTTTTAAATTTCATGATCTTTTAACATTTTCTAAACATTTGAATATTTTGTAAGTATTTTGAACATTTTTAAATGGTTAGAAACAATTTTATATATGCCATAAATATTTTTAAATTTGCGTGAACATTTTATGCATGACATGGACATTCTAAAAAGTATCATGAGGTTTTAAATGTGTGGACATTTCTGTTGAATGGTGCAATCGTTAAATGTCACAAACATTTTTATTGTATGGTTCAAATATTTTGTTAAGTGCAATGAACATTTTTATAAATGTGTGAATATTTAATTTATACTTGAATTTTTTCATGAAGGTTTTAATTATTGATACTTAAATTGGATGTAACCATAGTTCTACCAAAGAGATAAGCAATATATGATAGTTAAGCAGATCTGGCGCCTTTTGATAGTCGAAAGGTTGATTAGAGTAATGTGGCTATATATTACCTTCATGTGATGCGTACTGAAAAACTGAAATATTAGCGATAATAACTATTAGATTCTCGGGCATGATGTACACATGCTATTTTCAATGGACTAACATCCCATTTCTGATAACTATATGGACTCAATTTTTGGACGTATATCTCCATTGGTCTATACAAGTTTATGGAATGGCATGATCCAATTGATCATATCAAGGTTTTTATGTGGGTGTTTTGGCAAAGTAAGTGCCATTATTATGATTTCTAGTTATATATTGGCACGGCCCCATGAATGGTCCATTGACTTTTGTCTAGTTCTTGTGTTTAAGGGGTGTTTGGTTCGTGCCCTGAGAGGCAGCCAGCTGGCCAGGTATCAATCATAGCCTCATGCCTGTTAAATTGGACGCCTGAGATCATTGTGTGAGTCACGCAGCCTTTTAAGGAGGTAAACAAACAGCCCCTAGGGGCGGGCTTTGGTTGCGGTCTTTGAATGCCTAAATTGATATTTTCATGAACATTTTTTAAATGGCATGACCATTTTTTGAAACGGGTGAACGGTTTTGAAATTCATGATTAGTTTTGACATTTGAAAAACATTTTATAAACTTCTGAATACTCTGTAAGTGTTTTGAAAAAAAATAAATGGTTACATTTTTTTATGCATTCCATAAAATATTTTAGAAATTGCATGAACAAGGTTTTGCATGGCATGAAGTTTAAAAAAATCATTATTTTTTAAACGTTTGAACATTTATGTTGAATGGTACAAAAAAATTGTTAAATGTCACGATCAATTTTGTTGAATAGTCCAAATATTTTGTTAAATGTATTGACCATTTTTATAAAAGTATGACGATTTAATTAAAAATGTGTGAACATTTCTTTATGTTACGTGAACAATTTTATAAACAAGATGATACCCCACACGTTGTTGCGGGGATTGGTTGTAATACATTTTGATGAAATTTAAATGAAATAAAAAATTGTATTTGATTATTATATAACTAGTAGGATGACCTGCACCTTTACGCGGTTTGATTCTCTCTGTGGTTTAGTATCTATATTGTGATTGAGATGTTGGTAGGAGGTGGACATGTAAGTTCCATGAAAACGTATTATGAGCATATTGCGGAACACCCATTGTTCATTACGTTATCTTGCACATGCAAAATGTTGCAAATTCATTTTAAGAAGTTACACGATTATTAAACCCAGTATATCATTCAACAAAAAATAATGAGGCCAATATCTATATCACGAGGAAATATTAGTGGGGTACTTAGTGAATTCACATCAAGGTATTGGTAACTGATTTGGTATGTGACAACAGAAAACCAAACATTGTGCTCCATGAATGATATGCCAATCTATATAGTGTCTTGTTGCTTTTTTCTCTCTTCTCATAATCAATTGGTGTATTTGTTTTATCCACATTTTTTTCAAAACATTTCAACCAACCTGAAAAATCAAACACTAATGTCTAGTGCAACTGCGTCATCATTATCGCAGTTGTATTGTGCAATGTCATGTTTGGAGATGCTTCCCCACATGCAAATATAATACTTTTGGTCAGTATAGTTACACATCTAAATTGATTATATATAGTTATATTTTCTTGCCATTTGTCTGTACTCACAAATAAACCACATTTGATACTAATATACAAAAGGGTATGTTACTCGGAGGTGGACGAATGGCTCTCGGCGACGCCACACCCTGATATCTGTGTCATTGAGTTCCTGCGATGGCATAGCTGAATTAAAAGACACAATGAATTTGCTAGTAACAGATATATATATCAAATACTCCATGATACACTATGACTCCTGTCCTCTCCACGTAGAGTCAATATTCTCAATAAATGTCACCTGCGTTTGCATGCAAAAAAGAGCGGGTGCCAGTTATAAATGTAGCAATTAATACCATATTGCTATTAGATGAGAAGCTAATGCTTACACAAACACGAGTTAAGCTCCTTTGAGTGGGTTTGTTCATCAGATAAACCAAACGCTGTATGTTCTAAATCCTGTTATCTATTAAGGCATACTGACCCAAGTATTGTTCTTCTTTTAGATGACTCTGACCTCTTATGGGGCCTATAGTGCATGCACTATTAGTTCATTAGCGAGAGAAGAATGTAGTACTAATCTGCTAACGAATGATTGTGGCCGGAGTTTAGTGTGCTGAGCAAGAAACTTTACCGCGTGAGTAGTAAATGGAGTGTACGGCTGAAAGTTGGTAGATAGAGCACGTACATGCGATAGATGCATGGTGGGACCAGAGTTAGAGCACGTACATTAAATTCTTAGCTTCCTGAGATTATTATAGAAAAGGTTTATGGAATTATTCTCATAATCGTACTCAGTTTCTCAATTAACAGAAAAATATGAAATAACTTAGAAAATCTCTCAAATCTAATTAGATAATTTCGCATGAATTAATATCATAAAAATTAAGCTTTGTAGAAATGTGTGATTTCGTGAAATGTATTTTAAGTTTGAGACGAAGGAGTTCAAGGAAGATGAAACGGGAAAGATGGAATCAATGGGAAAGGCATTAACTGATGATGTGACCATTGCTTGAGTAAATGCAGCTTTAGTTGTTGGATCTTGGCGGCTAGAGCAGGAGCACATTGTTGAGTGGGTCAGTGCATGTAGAGAATACAACGCTATGCATTTCTAAATCAAAACATACATGCAACTAAAATGATGAATACATATAGTGGTGCAGATCCCTATGCATATTCAATGGTGAGATATTAGGGGGCTGCGCCCACAGGTGCTCCTATGCAATTTCGATGTTACTCAAACTATACAAAGTATTCTAATAAGAAGAAATCTTTTCAGGAAGTGGTATGAAGTTGTAGCAAGATGAATTGGCAACTTCCATCAAATTTGAGCCAGTTTTCATATATGTGTCTAATATTGAGGCCACTTTTGGTGTCATCACCCCTTCTGCATAATATGGTGTACAACATTATAACTGTAAGAAATGCGGAACTGATATAGAAAGAACTTCTCGTCAAAACATGGCCCATCTGATGGACAAAGCAGTGTCGTGGACGGTTCGCCCAAAATTAGAAGTGTGATACATCGCAATTTAATATAGAACTTTAGGAATGCATGGCTCCTAGAAAAACATGCCTACATTGTTGGCCAAAAAATTGTAACCGTTTGGCAGCACGATTATAAATGTAACCATATTTAGATATGAAAAGGGTAGGATACCACGCAGGATTGCCTAAATGTCCATAACACATGAGCAATTCATTCCACAAGTACGCTCCTTATGAAGCTAAAAACAAGAATGTGATGTTCACATCACATTCTCACTAGAAGAAACATTATGGAAACATTTTCCCCCTGAAATAAAATAAAAGTCACATAACATACAATATCATCCTGTATTTTCTGAGTTGACAATAGGGAATCATACCTGTACTCGTTGTTGTACTCAATGGTGACACCTTCAATGAAAATTTGGGAACACACAGAATAAAAACTTGGGAGGACCAATTACCAATATATGAAAAATAAGTAGTATTTGGTAGTTTATCTGAACCTAACTCTGCAGACATTTCCATATTTCGGAATTCCAAAGCATGGTTCTTCACTAAAGGATCAACACGTGTCGCCCGATACAACAATTAGTACTTCAAGTTAAAGCAGAGTGAATGTATCACACGCAAAGCTTGGCCTATTCATTACCTACTCATCTGAAACTGATTTATGAAAAGGACGAATACTTCTTTTGATTGATTGATCACAGAGGGTGTGCCTTGTCTTTTTATGTGGATACTTTCCTAACAATAAGATTTTTTTAATTATAACCAATACGATATCCTTGGTAAATGGGAAATCATCCCTATTTGATATGATTTGATTGTGCCACCTTCCCCTCATTTACAGAAGGGTGTGCTGTCACACTTTTCATAATATATACGTGGCGAACAAATGACCAATGCCCTAAGCCTATGCTACATATAGTAGAATGTCTATGAGAGCTCAAAAGAACAGAATAAAGCACAACAATCATCACTTTAACATTGATATAGACAAGGATGGGTCATCATATTTGAATTTATTTTGTATGACCATTTCAGAGTGTGCATATGATCCTAATGTGTCCTAGTATTGTAGTGTTTTGAATTCAAACTATGCTCCCAAAGGTACCAAAGATAACATCTTCAAATAGCCACATAGCAAAAAAGATGGAATTTAAATATCGTTTTCTCCTCTAGTAGAGTGCCGGAATAGGGCTCTAGATTGGGTCTCGTGGTCCTGGAACTTGCGGCGGCTGGAATTGTGTTTCGATCGCTCCCCTAGGGTTTCTGGAATATCTGGGTATTTATGGAGCTGAGAGGCGATAGAGGAGACCTCCCTGGGCCCCACCACCCATCAGGGCGCGCGAGGGGCCTCTAGCGTGCCCTGGTGGGTGGTGCACCCCATGGGCCTCCCCCAGGCGCCTCCTTGGCTCCCAAGTTGTCTTCTTGTCCAAAAAAATTCTTTGAAAAGTTTCGTGGCATTTGGACTTCATTGGGTACTGATATCCTGCGAAGTAAAAAACATGCCAAAACAACAACTAGCACTGGGTACTATGTCAATAGTTTAGTCCCAAAAAATGATATGATGCTGCTATAAACTAAATGTAAAACATTCGGGAATGATAACATAACAGAATGTAACAATAAAAAATTATAGATACGTTGGAGAAAGTATCATTGACCCCTCCGGCAGAGTGCCGGAAAAGGACTCTAGATTGGATTTCGTGGTTCTGAAACTTGCGGCGGATGGAATTGTGTTTCGTTGACCCCCTAGGGTTTTTTGAGATTTTAGAGTATTTATAGAGGCAGAGGTCGGTGGAGGGGTGCCTGTGGGCTCCACTACCAAGCAAGGCGCGCCTGGGGGCCCTGGTGCGCACTGGTGCCTAGTGGGCCCCACAGGCCCCCTCTGGTTCACTTCTTGGGCCTCCTTGGTGTCTTCTGTCCAAAAAAATCTCCAAAACGTTTCGTGGCATTTAAACTCCATTTGATAGTGATATTCTGCAAAGTACAAGAAGAAAACAACAACCGGTACTGGGCACTATGTCAACAGGTTTAAATCCAAAAAAATGATAAAGTTGCTAGTTATTGAGTATAAAACATCCCAGAATGATACCTTAATAGTATGGAACAATAAAAAATAATAGATACTTTGTAGACATATCAAGTATTATCCTACGTTGTAGGTAGTATGTATTATTTTCCAAATTGTTTTGTACGTACAAATATGATGGTATTTTCAGAACATATAAAAAAACTCTGGACTCACATGCAATTTTTTTGTATATTTGGCATTGAAATATCTTAGGTATAGTATATACACATATTTAGAATGATAAATTAGTATATATATAGTACCACATGATAGTATATGACACAAGTGGGGTTACTACACCGGGTGGTAGGATGTATTTTCCCTTCATAAAATTTCTGAAAATCTATACCAACTAATAAAGCCAGGCGTGTTTCTTTAAGTTTTTCATCCGTTCTTCGTCGAAAAGATTTTTTTCCCGTCAAAGGTGGTATTTTATTTAGTTCATCTATCTACTAGATAAAAAAAAAAGGTTTGTCCAGAATACGGTAGTTGCGCCGCGTGCGCTCCCGCCGAATGAAGCCAGCCCACTTATTATCGCCCACGCAGTTGGATAGACCTTATTTGTCGCATGGACGATGAATAGTTTAAGCTTCGCACAGGGCGCCTAAGACTGGGCCAGCCCGTTTCCCCTATTTTGTTGTTCTACTTATGTTTTCCTTTTTCTGTTCCTTTCTCTTTCTCTTTCATATTCCTTTTTCCTTTTTTCCTTCTTTATTTTTATTTTTTCAGTGAAGTAAAAATTTACAAAAATATTCAGAATTTCATTTTTTGTTCAAATAATCAAAAAAAGCTTAGAATATCAAAATATTGTCCATGTTCTAAAAATGTTCAAACTTTCAAAAAATTCCAGTTTCAAAATTTTGTCAACATTAAAAAAACTCTCCTTTTTTAATGTTTCTATTTTTAAAAATTTCTTTGAAATTTATTTTGTCTAAATAACATTTTACAAAATGTTCAATGTCAAAACAAAATGTTCACAAATCCAAAACAATATTTGCATCTAAGAAAACATTTTCTAGAATTGTTTTGAATGTTCCCCTTTAAAAAATCAAAAATATCAAAAATATTTGTGTTTTTATAAAATTTTCATTTTTTCAAAATATTGTTTGTGAATTTCAAAAACTATTCATGTTTCTAATTTTCTTCATGTTTTCCCAAAAATATTGGAATTTCCAAAAAAAATTGTTTTGCATTTTTGGAAAATTGTTCGGGATTTTAAAATTTGTTCACGGTTCCATGAATATTCGCCAATTCATGTTTTTTGAATGTTAAAATAAGAATAAAAAAGTATTTCTAATCTGACACTATAGTATTTTCTTAAATATTCGCGCTAGCCATTGGTTAGCGGGGCGCATTCATTTTATGCTGGTTGATTATAAATGAAAGAAATTGTGGGCATGTGCCAATAAACAAGAATATGTGGTTTGGCTTTAATTAGAGCGAAATTATGGGCACTTG
This sequence comes from Aegilops umbellulata, assembly GCA_032464435.1. Lineage (NCBI taxonomy): Eukaryota > Viridiplantae > Streptophyta > Magnoliopsida > Poales > Poaceae > Aegilops > Aegilops umbellulata. Next base: position 537,508,032 of record CP136055.1, read on the forward strand.
AGTACCAAAATAGTTGAAGAGTATAAACCTAAAAAAGAAGCAACATTCATGCCTGATTACGCTAATGAAATGGGACTTGTGCACTGCAATTAATAATCCACCCGGTTACGCAGTCGTAGGATAGAGTGGACGAAGTAACCGTGTCCCGAAGGTCGCCGCACAGCCACCAAATAAGGAGGCAGGCACAACCCCGAGATGAAGGCCGACCCGAAGCAAAAAGGGCATGAGTTGGGTGCTCGCCACCACGCCGACCAACCTCACCACTATCAAGATTTCGCGTGTCAAACATGTCCAACGAGAAGACCATAACTCCTTGCTCTGTTGCCTACTATTGTGGAGGCCCTTTTTTGGATGACACGTCAATTATCTTTCCCGTTGCTTCTTGCAAAAAATACCTCTTCCGTTGCAACGCACGGGCATATGTGCTAGTTAGTACTTATATTTGATACTGGTGAAATATTATATCACATATTCCAGCTATTACACTTACATTATTAGCTGAATTCTTTCTTTCTTAATTCATCACATCTCTAAAATTTGCCAACAATTTCTACGGCAATGCGCGGGGTATCATCTAGTTATGTGAAACACAACGCACGAGTGAAAAGAAACACAGAAACTGCTAACGGGGCCATTTTTTTTATAAATCCCCCAGTCAATCTTGCCCACCGAAAACCCTCCGAAACCAGCCTAAACAGAACCCAAAACCTCTTTTCTATATAAGGAAGGCTCCACCCTCCATTTGGAGCAAACCCTAATTAGTAGGGGGACAAACCCTTGATTTCCTCCCACCCTGACGCCACCTGCCCGCCGCCCTTCCTCTAGCTGCACCAGCCACAACTACTTAGATATGGCCGTCGGGAGTTGATCCAACACCTTAGATCGCAGCGCCCGCTTGCCAAACCACCAGCTACGCCAGGGCCCGGTGCAGCCCGATCTCGGCCCTTAGAGCTAGTCTTGAGCCCACCAACCCAAGTTGCGTCACCGCTTGAAATCCTCCTACCTCACGATTGTTTCACATCGCCGCCTTGCCACTTGTCAGAGCACCGCCAAATATTGCAAGTGATTCCCGCCCCCATCGCGTTCCCTCTTCCTCTACCTCTCCTTCCTTTTGCAGCTCTCTCTATCTCAGATCTCTTTGTCCAGAAACCCGGGACCTCGCTCTACCCTAGCTCGTGCGCATGAGCTCACGCGTTGCACCACCTCTCGTGTCATTGATCCGCGCGAGATCCGGAAGCGCTGCCACCCTCTAACATCGCATCTTCACCAGCAGATGCCCTTTGATCCTTCCTTCCTCTTCCCCGATATATTGTACTTCTTCCTCCGCCCCCCTGATATGTCTCTTCAAAGTGTAATTTTTCGAAGGTTCTCTTCTGGTGCATGTTATTATGCTTATCCTTTTTAGATTGCATGGTCAAATTAACCACTGTTACTATAAGTATGCCTAGCTATTGTAATACGAATACTTTAGTTTTTGTAGAATGTTCATTATTTAGCATCTATTTAATAGAATAGATAACAAGCACCATGGTACATACTAGTAACAATTCTTGGATTGGAGACATGGGTTAGTTTGTAAATGTTATACTTTTCCACCCTAGTATCCCACTTCTGATGCTGAATGTTAAAGTTATTTACTTCCACGTGACAGATGTTTATTTCACCTAGCTTTCCATTAGTTTCCCTAATATTTTAGTTGATATTAATTTTTTTTGTAAGTTTATATTTATGTATGTGAACCAAGGGAATCTTTTTTAACGCTGGTCACCACTTTTTCATGAATTTACCTGCCAAAATGCTCGTTTGGCCGAGAGATTCATTGAAGCAGGTAGCCCATACTTATCCTTTCACATAAATTATGTCTATTATGCCATGCCGATTTTGTTAGCACTAACCCTTTTTAGTTCTTTGTGGAAGGGCATCTTGCTTGAAACAATAAAATAACTTCGATGATATATCCATATGTGATGAGCATTTCCTTTAAACATGGCATTTTCTTGTTGTAATATCCTTCTATCAACATCTCCGTGATAGTGTGGGCCATGACACACCCATAATTCTAAGAATTTGCTTTTTATCATGTCATATTTTACAGATTTCGAGGTCCAAAATCAGCAGCACATCGAGCTAAGCATAGTAAGGCAGCAACCCGCACTCATCACTTGCTCTCCTATCGACAGAGAGGAGCATGTGACCCAACGACGCCACTCTCCCATCAACTTGTAAGCAGCCAACGAAGCTTCCCTTGCTTGGCCATCACCTGCTACCCCACTCGGCCCGTCTGGTTCCAGACGTTGTTGGTCAGCCACCCACTCCCATCTAGCCCACTATTTCCCCTTGCCGGCAGGCCCCCGCTCCCATGTCTTGTCCCTGTTGTCTGTCGCCGAGACATCGACACCAGCTAGCCTACTCCGATCACAACGTCAATTGGCCTCACGGTCCCCTCCCCTCACCGAATCGCCTCCAACCTGCCAGACGTCCGTAGTCCACACCATCGCTCCCTCCTCCGCGGCGCTAGACAGACAATGTCGACCTATAGTAGAAAGTTAGGAAGGTATAATTGATCTTCCTGCAATTAAACTTGTCAATTTGGGAACATAAAGATGAATAATTGATGCATGCAATAGTCCTGCTTATATTGCCATTGTTGTCAATCATGTTCATGTCGACCATACAATTGATGTCAACCTAGTTCATGTCAAATTATAATTAATGCAAATCATTCTTTTTTTTCTTTTCCACTCATTCTGCATATCAAAATCTTTTGCACATAGTATGCATGTGTGCTTTATCTGCATTGTAGTTCAACTTGTCTTTATTTCATCACGACAGCTACATGTCTACATCTTTGTCGGTCTCAAGCTTATATTGTTGAAAAAAAATTGGTTGACTATATACATATTCTTTGACTATTTCAGAGAGAACCAGAACATTGTTGTATAAGCAGGAAGGGAGATCCTTAACTAGGACTATTTAACATCCACTATTCATCAGCCTAATAAGGTTGAAATGGCAGGTGTTTCTAGGAAAGGGATGTCCAAGTGGGATACAAAAAAAATCTCCTGATATTGTTGAGATCAGTGAAGATGAGTCTCCTCCTATGAATACAGACGATCGTCGCAAATATGGAGACTTGCTCCCTGATCACACTAATGATAATGGAAATCAACTTGGTGAATCTTAGAACCTAAAATCTGATGCGTTCTTGCACGAAAGCAGTACTGAGTATGAGCAAGAACATACTAATAGGTTAAATAAAGATATCAAGGAAAGGCATTCTAAAGTGTCATCTCTGATAGGTCGCATGCTCCTAGAAGGCTGAACATGTGCATAATAATGATGACAGTAAGTTAGCTTTGGAAAAGTGAATTGGTAACCAAGGTATGAGAAGAAGTGTTAATGAGATAAGACGTGGCGACAGATGGAGCACAACTCTTGGCCATGGTCATACTCTAGGATATCGTTCGGTCTAGATGCATGGAGGTAGCGCACTGGCAGTCCATCGCCAATAGGTGTATGGAACATGTCATGTAGGTATGGTTGCACCACTAGTTACTTCCTGTTTCTTGGTGTTAGAGACATGTATCAATTAATTTCCTTTTTATGAGGAAAATGATCAGTTTTTTAACCATGCATGTATTGGCACTTTGATTATGTGGTCCATGTGTACTCTCTCTGTAAAGAAATATAAGAGCGTCTAGTGATCTAAACGCTCTTATATTTCTTTGCAAAGGGAGTATACTGTTTCAAAAGTAACTTTTTCAGCTATTACTAGAGTGATTATGCTGCACAAGTAAATCAAGCTTTTTTTTGACCAAAGAACAGTAGGGTAATTCCCCTACTGTGAGTCATTTTCATTTATAAAGAAATTGTCCAAATTACATAATCAAAAAGGTTGTTGGGGGGACAACCAAGAGAATACAATCTAGGGGGTTGAAAGAAAAAAGATTATTGAAAAATTAAATATTATCTATCCAAGAAGACATGCCCTCTTTTAGAGTGGGTTTAGCCCTCAGCATGGTCATTTTGATATATCTGACAAATTCAATCTTGCAGTCATTTATTGAGCAAGGAATCCCTTCAAAGATCATCCCATTCCTTTGGTTCCATATGCTCCAACAACCAAGTATCATGATTTCCATGAAGTGGTCAATTTTATATCTGTGTTTAGCATCAATAATCATGTTGTTGATCTCCATATCTGAATTCCATTCAAATCCAATGTTCCACCAGAAACCTTGACTAAATGGACAAGTGAATAGTAGATGGGTCCTGTCTTCATTGTCTTCACTGTTGCATAGAACACATACAGTGGAATCTAGGTGCATGCCTTTTCTGGTCAAAAGTTCACATGTATTTATCCTGTCATTTAGCATGAGCCAACAGAAAAATTTATGTCTTGGAAGACAACATGATTTCCATATCCATTTAAATGTGTCAGCAGCATCTTCACCATTCATAAGGTATCCATAGATCTTTTTTGTAATATTCTTATTGTTACCCCAGTTGAAAGTCCATATGTCTTTGTCATCTGTATTTCTGATATTGTTTAGTTCCCCTGATAGAGAGTGGAGTTGCTGATGAGCTTGAATGGAGAGTGGAAGTTGGAACAGACTATAAATATTATCCAGTTCCTTGGCTTCTTTGATTGATATGCTTTCCTTTTGAGTGAAAGAGTGAAGCTCAGGGTATTTGATCTTCCTAATATCCCCATTCCATATGTCATCCCATAGTAAATTAGTGTAACCAGATTTGATGTCACAAGTAGTCATTTCCCTGAAGTAGTCATACATCTTCATGCAATCTTTCCACCAAAAGGATCCTTTGCTTCTGTTGTAATGAGGGACCTCTTTGTTGTGGTAGTGAGCTTCCCAGATTAGCTTTACCCATGGGACATCCACTTTGTTATAGAATTTGAACAGGTGCTTTATGAGTAGAGCTTTATTTTGTTCTCTCAAATTCAATACCCCTAGACCTCCTTGCTGTTTGGGCTTGCATATCATCTCCCAGCTGGCCAGGCATTTACCACCTTTATTGATTTCATTTCCATACCAGAGAAAATTTCTACTTGATTTATCCACATGGTCCAGAATGGTGACATGGACTTTAAGAGAACACATAGCAAATATAGGCATAGATGCAACAACAGAATTGACATAAGGGAGTCTCCCTGAATGGTTCATGAACCTGGCAATCCCTGACAATCTCTTATCAATTCTAGATATAACTGGAATTAGATCATGAACAGATGGTTTAGTGGTGCCCATAGGTAACCCAAGGTATGTGAAAGGAAGACTTTCAACTTTATAGCCAAAAGAGCTTGCAAGATTGTTGACTGATTGTTGATCCATATTTACTGGAATCATGGATGATTTGCTGTAGTTAACAAATAGCCCAGTGGACAAACTGAATAGGTTAAGCAGGTATTTGAGATGGCTGAGTTGTTCTTCATCAGCAGACATGATCAGTAGAGTATCATAAGCATATTGAATAATAGGGTAGTCAAGGCCATAAGCCTAATTTGTGGGTAGAGTGATTTCCCCATTTGCCCAAGCAGCATTAATAATAGACTGGAGAAGGTCAGTAGCAATGATATATAGTAGTGGAGAGTGGGGATCTCCTTGTCTGACTCCTCTTTTGCATAATTGTTTTTCCCAGCAACACCATTTAATAGGACAGATGTTGATGCAGTATTGAGTATATTGGTTACCCATTTTATCCATCTTGGACCAAAACCCTTAGCTTTCAACATAGCAGTAATAGCATTATATTCAATCTTATCAAAAGCTTTCTCAAAATTAAGTTTGAGAATGATGATAGGTTTTCTAGACTGATGGCATAGATGAATGTATTCGAATGCAAATCCCAAGCAGTCCTGAATATTTCTCCCTTTTATGAAACCATATTGATTCTGATGAATGACAAAGGTAATGATTTTCTGAGCTCTGTTGGCCATAAGTTTCGTGATGATTTCAAGAGGAAGGCTGACCAAGGAAATGGGTCTGAAGTCATTCATGCCAATAGGATTAGTAATCTTTGGGATGAGAGTAATAAATGTTGTATTAATGCTCTGAATATCAATGTTTCCCTCAAAAAAATCCCAGATCATAGTGTAAATATCTTGTTTGATAATATCCCAACACTTCTTCAGAAATAGGCCATTAAAACCATCAGGCCCTGGAGCTCTGTCAGAGTGGATGTCTTTAATAACCTGATCAATTTCATCCATGGTAAAAGGTGCCTCAAGTTCAGATAAATCTTTAGGCTGAATAAGTTCCTCAAGGTTGAATAGCATAGGGGGGTTGATAGCTTTTCCCAATCTATCTTTGTATGATTTCCAAATAATGGCAGCCTTGTGATCATGATTTTGGAAAGGAGTCCCATCTTCATCTTGCAAAGAAGTTATGAAATTCTTCCTGTAGCTTTGGGTGGCCATGGCATGAAAAAATTCTGTATTTTCATCATCAAGCTGAATACTCCTCATCTTAAACCTGGATTTCCAATATATCCTTTTTACTTCCAGTAACTTGGCTATGTGATTCTTGATAATAGTTCTGAAGTTTGATTCAATAGTGCTCAGATTCCTTTGATCCTCAATGCCATCAATCATAGATAGAACATAATTGCAAGCAGAAATATTAGTATTAAGTTTTGAGAGATTTTTGCTCCATTTTTTTAAACCCATTCTGAGGCATTTGAACCTGGCAGCAGTATCCTTGGCACAATTTGTCAATTGTTGATTTCTGTTCCAACACTGAATAACAGTCTCATAGAACCCATCAAATTCAAGTAAATCAAGCTAGGGCCTACACTTCTTCATTAAGTTTACATGTTGATCATCTCTATTTGTACACAAGCACCATATCATCTTCTTTGCATTAAAAATTAAAAGAAAGAACTATGATGTTGTTTTATTATATATATTCTACTGTCGGTGAACATCTAAAATTCATTTTGACTTGTCATATGATTTGTTAATTTAAGAGATCTTCTTAAATTCTAGATTAAATGAAACTTAAATTGGATGTGGCGATAGTTGTACCAAGGAGATAAGTAATATATAAGAGTTAAACAGGGGCGCCTTTTGGTAGTCGAAAGGTTGATTAGAGTAATGTGGCTATATATTACCTTTATGTGATGCCTAGTGAAAAAGTGAAATTATCTATAACAACTATTAGATTCTAAGGCATGATGTACAAGACTGTAAAATAACACATGCTATTTCTAGTGGACTAACATCCCATTTCAAATGACGATATGAAGTCAGTTATTGGATGAATATCTCCATCGGTCTATACAATCCTATGGGATGGCATGGTCCAACTTGATGATATCAATGTGTCCATGCGGGCATTTTTGAAAAGGTAATTAAGTATCATTATTATGATTTTGAGTTATATATTGACCTGGCCCCACCAATGATGCATTGACCTTGTCTTGTGCTTGTGTTTGGCGGTGGGCTCTAGTTGTGACCTGTGAAAGGCATAAAGTGATCTTTTCATGATTTTTTAAATGTCATGAACATATTTAAAAATGGGTGAACATTTTTTAAATGGTTAGAAAAAATTTCATATATGCCATAACATTTTAAAATTTGCGTGAACAAACTTTTGCATGGCACGAACATTTACAAAAGTATCATGAGTTTTTAAACGTGTGGACATTTCTGTTGAATGGTGCAATTTTCAAATGTCACGGACATTTTTATTGTAGTTCAAATAATTTGTTAAATGTCATGAACATTTTTATAAAGGGGTGAACATTTAATTGATACTTAAATTGGTTGTAACCGTAGTTGTACCTAAGAGATAAGGAATATATAAGAGTTAAACAGATCTGGCGCCTTTTGACAGTCGTAAGATTGATTAGAGTAATGTGGCTATATATTACCTTCAAGTGATGCCTATTGAAAAAGTGTAATATTATCTATAACAACTATTAGATTCGAGGGCATGATGTACACATGCTATTTCCAGTGGACTAACATCCCATTTCTAATAACAATATGGAATCAGTTATTGGACGAATATCTCCATTGGTCTATAGGAGTCTATGGGATGGTATGATCCAAATTGATTATATCAAGGTGTTTGTGCTGGCATTTTTGCAAGGTAAGTACCAATATTATGATTTCGAGTTATATATTGGCGCGGCTCCACGAATGATTCATTAACTTTTGTCTAGTTCATGTGTTTGAGGGTTTCTTGGTTCATGCCCTGACAGGCAGCCAGCTGGCCAGGCATCAATCGTAGCCTCATGCCTACTATATCGGATGCCTGAGATCGTTGCCCGAGTCAGGCAGCTTTTTTAGGGAGGCAACCAAATTGCACCTTGGGGGCGGACTTTAGTTGCGGTCTTTGAAAACCTAAAGTGAGATTTTCATGAACATTTTTTAAATTGGCATGGACATATTTTCAAATGGGAGAACAATTTTTAAATTCATGTTTTTTTACAATTAAAGAACATTTTATAAACAAGTGAATATTTTGTAAGTGTTTTGATTTTTTTAAATGGTTACAAAAAAATTTATATAGGCCATAAAATATATTAGAAATTGCACCAACAAGGTTCTGCATGGCACGATGTATTGAAAAATGTCATTAGTTGTTGCGAACAATTATATCGAGTGGTACACATATTTTGTTAAAAGTCATGACCATTTTTGTTGAATGGTTCAATATTTTGATAAATGTCTTGAACACTTTTATAAGTGATGAACATTTGATTAAAACTGTGTGAACATTTCTTTAAGCTACGTGAACAATTTTATAAACTAGATAATACCCCGCACGTTGTTGAGGGTATTGGTTGTAATATATTTTGATGAAATTTAAACGAAAACTAAAAAAATATTGTATTTGATTATTATATAACTAGTAGGCTGACCAACATATTTGCGCGGGTAGATTTTCTCTTGTTTAAGTATCTATATTATGATTGAGATGTTGCTATGAGGTGGACATGTAAGTTCCATGAAAACAGTGGCTGGTCGTGGCGTGATGCAGGAGGGCCCGATCTGGGCCTAGATGGGTCTAGGCGGGCTGCGACCTACACATTCAGAGGCACCAGTTCCTTCACACTGCCCCCTGAATAGCTCGACCTGATTGCAACAACTCAAGCGGCACCAGATCTGGGTGGTCCAAGCTGTCGACGAACTCTTCCCTGAGAGGAAACCTGCGGTAAACATCCCCAGCGAGACGCTATTGAAGTCAGTCATTCCATCCCCAATCACGTTGAATCCCCAAGCAGCTCATCCCTACCCCCGAGCTCAAATCAAGTCAAATGGGAAATTAGATATTTGGCGGCATGCAAATCTACTTACCGGTCGACGGCGTCCAACAGGAACTAAAGCCCGGCCTCCTGCATCATTAGCTGCCGCCGGCGACTCTTGCCGCTGCTGCGGGAGACTGAAGGACGCCTGGCTCGATCCAGCGGCGTAGGGTTACTGAAGGGGGTCTGTTTGGGCTGTGTTTAAGTTTTCATTTTCTTTAATCGGGTTATTCATGCTGCACACAAACCCGATTTTTGGTTACCCAAAACATCTCAGGAAATCTGTAACGTCCTGTACATAGTTCATGTTCCTAGCTCAGACGAAAAGGTAACTACCTGGGCCACGGATCAGGATTGGCGCCGTTCGTGCAGCCTGCCAACGCAAAGAATTGGGCACATGTACGCGGGCTGTTATGTAGAGTATATCTCAATTATTTAATTACCAGTCTGCCTGCAAGAACACATTGGTCAGATCCCAAGACTTCTCGACCGTGCCGATTTCAGGTGCAGCTGAGCCCCGCCATCGAATCACCGCGTCTATTGCTTCCTGCATATATTGTACCTTTTTGTTGTATTGTAAATTTGCACATTTGGAATATATTTCCTGCACTAGAATGTTGTGAGCCTTGATTGAGCTATTTATGTCATTCTTTTGCCGAATATTGTGTGACACTTAGATTAGGTAGAATTTTTTTTGAGTGTGCACACCCTCCATTTTATTCCTGGCTATGCCACCAGTGTGAACTAGAAACTTTGTCTAAAATCACAGCTGAGGAATAGATGTAGCGGGCTCTCAGTATTATTTTTTAGTACAAACACATAAAGCATCATCCACATGGAAGTTCTTTCTACTCATAGGTTTCTAGTACTTAATCTTTCCTGAATCATCACTAACTAGAAGTAGAATGTTTGCTTTGACCAGCAACATGATTTCCATATCCATCTTCATGGGGATGGTAGGCATTGGATATTGAGCCTGCCCACAGCTAGAGAGGAACGTTGTTTATGCACTGTCATAGGGAAAGTTCAATAAATTCTAGTTACAAACTAACTATATACATGTAGTTAACCTTGTTGGGCATATTTTATCATTTAGAGTTGGGATGCAAAAATTCCAATGTTGACGAATCACTGTTTTTTTTCTATTTGCTTGCTGAATCCCCATTGAAACCTAGATCGGCCAGTCCCTCCCCCCTAACCACCCACCCAAACCTGTCATGTGACCTTCTCCCTTGGACGACTCCACCGCCCGCCCCACAATCTTGCCGGCCCGCGCGTGTCCCACATCGACCCTTTCCCTTGGACGGCGTCGCGCCCCAGAATCCTGCAGACCTGGGTGGCCCCACAATCCTTCCGGCATGCGACCCTCTCCCTTGGCCGGCGCCGCCACCCCAGAATCCTGCAGACCCGCGTCGCCCCACAATCCTTCTGGCATGCGACCCTCTCCCTTGGTTGGCGGTGCCGCCCCACAATCCTTCCGACATGCGACCCTCTCACTTGGCCGCCGCCGCCGCCCGACAATCTTGCCGACCCGCGCCGCCCCACAATCCTTTTGGCCTGCGACCCTCTCCCTTGGCCGCCACCATCGCCCCACAATCCTGCCAGCCCGCGCGAGCGAAAACCTTGGGGTAATGCATCTTCACTTTGGAAATTGAAATACAAAAGCCTTGAATTTTTCCTACTCTTAAACTAAACTTCATATGTTTGCATCGCAGTTCCCTCTCATTGGTTGGGGATCTAGTAAGTTCTACTTCGACATCATGGGCAATGGTACTCCTTTCAACTCCTATGCCCCAATTGCCATCATTTTTTGATCTTATTTTTGTTGATGGCTTCTAAATAGTCTTTCTTTTCTGATTTCATTTTATATCTACAATTGCAACCTTTTATTTGTGATGATTTTCCTAATTTAGATACATATTTCTTTCCATATTTGAAAAACTTGGCCAAACAATACCTTCCTGATTATACATTAAGACTAAATAAAATTATGGACCTTATTTAGCAGTGGCCAAAAGGGGGGGGGCACTGCCCATCAACCATCACTTGTAGGTCTCAAATATGTTCATACACTTAGCACACACATAGTACCTTAGTTGCTCATCATTTAGATCAAAGCCGCCAAGGCACCTACATGTTGTTTCAGCATATGCATGTGATTTAGTAGGATTAACAACAGATGCAATTTCATTACTGGGATTATGTTCCTTTTTCAAAATTAATGAAGATCAATTAAGGTACTATGTAGGTAAACTTATGAAGTACAAAAAATTTCATTGCTTGCAAGAGGAAGCTTCGACAAATGCTGAAACAACAGACCAGAATATTTGGTAGTAGGTTTCACAATCAGAGTACGTTATTGAGAATCAACATGTTCCTAAACGACTTAACATCATTTACAGGGCATGATATACACATGCTATTTCCAGTGGACTAACATCCCATTTCTGATAACAATATGGACTCAGTTATTGGACGAATATCTCCATTGGTCTATAGGAGTCAATGGGATGGTATGATCCAAATTGTTCATATCAAGGTGTGTGTGCTGGCCTTTTTGCAAGGTAAGTACCAATATCTTTGGATGTGTCATTGGCAAGCTACCATTTACCTATTTGGGCCTCCCACTTGGAACTACACGCCCAACAATTATCGAGCTCATGCCGCTGGTTTGCTCCATGGAAAGAAGACTAACTACAACTCTAAACATGATATCCTACGATGGCAAATTATCACTGCTCAATTCTGTGATAACCTCATTGATCATTTTTGCTTTATGCACACTCAGACTACCAACCAAGCTCATTGAACTGCTGGACAAGATTAGAAGGAAATGCTTGTGGACTAAGAAAACTGAGCTAGGTGACAAATGCAACTCCCTAGCCGCCTGGAACATGGTATGCCAACCCAAAGAGTGCGGTGGCCTAGGTGTAATCGACATCAGAATCCAAGGAGACACCCTCTTACTCAAATATTTACATAAGTTCTATAACAGATGTGATGTTTCTTGGGTCCAGCTTATTTGGAATATGTACTACACCAACCGAATTCCACACGCCTTGGACACATGTGGATCTTTCTGGTGGCGAGATGTCGCCAAACTCATGCCCATCTATAGGGGGATCTCCACTGTCCAAGTAGCGAATGGCAAGAATGTTCTCTTCTGGAAGGATTCTTGGACAGACAATATCATGGCTGAAAACTATCCCCGTGCGTTCTCCTACGCCATAAATGAAGACGTGTCGGTCAGGGATTTCTTGTCCATCACGGCTTTACGTGAGGTGTTTCACCTGCCACTTTCAGAACAAGCCCATGCTGAAGTTCGACAAATGCAATCTGACCTAGCAACGATTACCTTATCTGATGAGGCAGATGTCTGGATATATGCATGGGGATCAGATCAATTCACAACTCATAGATACTATACATTCTACTTCAGAGATGTTCGAGCGCATGAGGCCTTTGGTTGGATTTGGAAATCAAGATCCACCATGAAGATTAAGGTTTTCGGGTGGTTGCTTCTGGCTGATCGCCTTAATACTAGGAATATGCTCAAACGACGTCATTACAACATTGGCGATGACCACAACTGTATCCTTTGTGGACTGCAAATTGAGGAAACCCTGGAGCACTTATTCTTCGAATGCCAATTCAGCGTACAATGTTGGACAAGTCTGGGACTCTCCTGGCCGCAAGGGATGTCACGCCTTCAAAATGTGGTTATGGCCAAACAGCATTGGAATAGGCCCCTATTCATGGAGATGTTTCTGCTGGCGGCATGGAGCTTGTGGAAGGAACGCAAGAATAAACACTTCAGGGGGATCGTCCCAATAAAACTCTCTTGGCTAGACAGATTTAAGAAATATTTCTTTCTCCTGACCTATAGGGTCAAGGAAAACCATAAACACCTCATCCCTATCATCCTTTCTTCTGTAGTCTAGCCCCCCTCTGATACCCCAAATGGGGTGTTGACCCATGTACATACATCATGTAAATTGTATATCACCATTGTAATACAAGCATAACAGTGGGAGGTTCTCCTACTGTTCACAGGTTCAAAAAATATATTATGCTTTCGAGTTATATATTGGTGCGGCCCCACCAATGATCCATTGACTTTTGTCTAGTTCCTGTGTTTAAGGGTTTTTTGGTTCACGCCCTGACAGGCAGCCAGCTGGCCACGCATCAATCGTAGCCTCAGGACTACTATATCGGATGCCTGAGATCGTTGCCCGAGTCAGGCAACTTTTTTAGGGAGCCAACCAAATTGCACCTTGGGGGCGGACTTTAGTTGCGGTCTCTGAAAGCCTAAAGTGAGATTTTCATGAACATTTTTTAAATTGGCATGGACATATTTTTAAAGGGGAGAACAATTTTTAAATTCATGATGTTTTTACATTTAAAGAACATTTTATAAACAGGTGAATATTCTGTAAGTGTTCTGAATTTTTTAAATGGTTACATAAAGTTTTATATAGGCCATAAAATATATTAGAAATTGCACCCACAAGGTTTTGCATGGCATGATGATTAAAAAATATCATTAATTGTTGCAAACATTTATATTGAGTGGTACACGTATTTTGTTAAAAGTCATAACCATTTTTGTTGAATGGTTCAAATATTTTGATAAATGTCTTGAACACTTTTATAAATTTATGAACATTTAATTAAAACTGTGTGAACATTTCTTCAAGTTACGTGAACAATTTTATAAACTAGATGATACCCCGCACGTTGTTGAGGGGATTGGTTGTAATATATTTTGATGAAATTTAAATGAACACTAAAAAATATTGTTGAATGTGTTGGTATGAGGTGGACATGTAAGTTCCGTGAAAACAGTGGCTGGTCGCGGCGTGATGCAGGTGGGCCCGATCTGGGCCTAGATGGGTCTAGGCGGGCCGCGACCTACACATTTAGAGGCATCAGTTCCTTCACACTACCCCCTGAATAGCTCGACCTGATTGCAACAACACAAGCGGCACCAGATCTGTGTGGGACAAGCTGTCCGCGAACTCTTCCCTGAGAGGAAACCTGTGGCAAACATCCCCAGCGAGACGCCATTGCAGTCAGTCATTCCATCCCCAATCACGTTGAATCCCCAAGCAGCTCATCCCTACCCCCAAGCTCAAATCAAATCAAACGGGAAATTAGATATTTGGCGGCATGCAAATCTACTTACCGGTCGACGGGGTCCAACAGGAACTAAAGCCCGGCCTCCTCCATCATTAGCTGCCACCGGCGACTCTCGCCGCTGCTGCGGGAGACTGAAGGAGGCCTGGCTCGATCCAGTAGCGTAGCGTAGGATTGGCACCGTTCGTGCGGCCTGCCAACGCTATAGATTGGGCCCACGTACGCGGGCTGTTATGTAGAGTATATCTCAATTAGTTAATTACCAGTCTGCCTGCAAGAACATATTGGTCAGATCCCAAGACTTTTCTGGACCGTGGCGATTTCAGGTGCAGCTGAGCCCGGACACCGAATCACCACGTCCATTGTTTCCTGCTTATATTGTACCTTTTTGTTGTATTGTAAATTTGCACATTTGGAATATATTTCCTCAGCAAGAATGTTGTGAGCCTTGATTGAGCTATTTATGTCATTCTTTTGCCGAATATTGTCTGACACTTAGATTAGGTACATTTTTTGGAGTGTGCACACCCTCCATTTTATTCCTGGCTATGCCACCAGTGTGAACTAGAAACTCTGTCTAAAAATCACAGCTGAAGAATAGATGTAGCGGGCTCTCAGTATCATTTTTCAATACAAACACGTAAAGCATCATCCACATGGATGTTCTTTCAACTCATAGGTGTCTAGTACTTAATCTTTCCTGAATCATCAATAACTAGAAGTAGAATGTTTGCTTTGACCAGCAACATGATTTCCATATCCATCTGCATGGGGATGGTAGGCATTAGATATAGAGCCTGCCCACAGCTCGAGAGGAACGTTGTTTATGCACTGTCATAGGGAAAGTTCAATAAATTCTAGTTACAAACTAACTATATACATGTAGTTAACCTTGTTGGGCATATTTTATCTTTTAGAGCTGGGATCCAAAAATTCCAATGTTGATGAATCACTGTTTTTTTCTATTTGCTTGCTGAATCCCCATTGAAACCTAGATCGGCCAGTCCCTCCCCCCAAACCTCTCATGTGACCTTCTCCCTTGGAGGCCGCCGCCGCCCGCCCCACAATCTTGCCGGCCCACGCCTGTCCCACCTCGACCCTCTCCTTTGGCCGGCGCCGCCGTCCCAGAATCCTGCAGACCCGTGTCGCCCCACAATCCTTCCGGCATGCGACCCTCTCCCTTGGCGGCCTACAAACCTTCCGACCTGAGACCCTCTCCCTTGGCCGCCGCCGCCCCACAATCTTGCCGGCCCGCGCCACCCCACAATCCTTCAGGCCTGCGACCCTCTCCCTTGGCCACCGCCACCGCCCCACAATCCTGCCGGCCCGCGTGAGCGAAAACCTTGGGGTTAATGCATCTTCATTTTGGAAATCGAAATACACAAGCCTCGAATTTTTCCTACTCTTAAAATAAACTTCAATTGTTTGCATCGCAGTTCCTTCTCATTGGTTGGGGATCTAGTAACTTCTACTCCGACATCATGGGCAATGGTACTCCCTTCAACTCCTATGCCCCAATTGCCATCATTTTTGGATCTTATTTTTGTTGATGGCTTCTAAATAGTCTTTCATTTCTGATTTCATTTTATATCTACAATTGCAACCTTTATTTGTGATGATTTTCCTAATTTAGATACATATTTCTTTCCATATTTGAAAAACTTGGCCAAACAGTACCATCCTGATTATACATTAAGACTATATAAAACTCTGGACCTTATTTAGAAGTGGCCAAAAGGGGCGGGGGGGGGGGGCGCCACTGCCCATCAACCATCACTTGTAGGTCTCAAATATGTTCATACACTTAGCACACACATAGTACCTTAGTTGCTCATCATTTAGATCAAAGCCGCCTAGGCACCTACATGTTGTTTCAGCATATGCATGTGATTTAATAGGATTAACAAAAGATGCAATTTCATTATTGGGATTATGTTCCTTCTTCAAAATGAATGATGAGCAATTAAGGTATTATGTAGGTAAACTTATGAAGTACAAAAAATTTCATTGCTTGCAAGAGGAAGCTTCGACAAATGCTGAAACAAGAAACAAGAATATTTGGTAGTAGGTTTCACAATCAGAGTACGTTATTGAGAATCAACATGTTCCTGAATGACTTAACCTCATTTCCAGGGCATGATGTACACATGCTATTTCCAGTGGACTAACATCCCATTTCTGATAACAATATGGACTCAGTTATTGGACGAATATCTCCATTGGTCTATAGGAGTCTACGGGATGGTATGATCCAAATTGATCATATCAAGGTGCTGGTGCTGGCATTTTTGTTATTAGTTGTTGCGAACAATTATACCGAGTGGTACACATATTTTGTTAAAAGTCATGACCATTTTTGTTGAATGGTTCAATATTTTGATAAATGTCTTGAACACTTTTATAAGTGATGAACATTTAATTAAAAATGTGTGAACATTTCTTTAAGCTACGTGAACAATTTTATAAACCAGATGATACCCCGCACGTTGTTGAGGGGATTGGTTGTAATATATTTTGATGAAATTTAAATGAAAACTAAAAAAAATATTGTATTTGATTATTATATAAGTAGTAGGCTGACCAACATATTTGCACGGGTAGATTTTTCTTGTTTTAGTATCTATATTATGATTCAGATGTTGGTATGAGGTGGACATGTAAGTTCCATGAAAACAGTGGCTGGTCGCGGCGTGATGCAGGCGGGCCCGATCTGGGCCTAGATGGGTCTAGGCGGGCCGCGACCTACACATTCAGAGGCATCAGTTCCTTCACACTGCCCCCTGAATAGCTCGACCTGATTGCAACAACTCAAGCGGCACCAGATCTGGGTGGTCCAAGCTGTCGGCGAACTCTTCCCTCAGAGGAAACCTGCGGCAAACATCCCCAGCGAGACGCCATTGAAGTCAGTCATTCCGTCCCCAATCACGTTGAATCCCCAAGCAGCTCATCCCTACCCCCGAGCTCAAATCAAATCAAATGGGAAATTAGATATTTGGCGGCATGCAAATCTACTTACCGGTCGACGGCGTCCAACAGGAAATAAAGCCCGGCCTCCTCTATCATTAGCTGCCGCCGGCGACTCTCGCCGCTGCTGCGGGAGACTGAAGGAGGTCTGGCTCGATCCAGCGGCGTAGGGTTACTGAAGGGGGTCTGTTTGGGCTGTGTTTAAGTTTTCATTTTTTTAATCGGGTTATTCATGCTGCACACAAACCTGATTTTTTGGTTACCCAAAACATCTCTGTCTGCAATGTCATGTACATAGTTCATGTTCCTAGCTCAGACGAAAAGGTAACTACCTGGGCCACGAATCAGGATCGGCACCGTTCGTGCGGCCCGCCAACGCTACAAATTGGGCCCACGTACGCGGCCTGTTATGTAGAGTATATCTCAATTATTTAATTACCAGTCTGCCTGCCAGAACATATTGGTCAGATCCCAAGACTTTTCTGGACTGTGCCGATTTCAAGTGCAGCTGAGCCCAGGCACCGAATCACCGCATCTATTGCTTCCTTCTTATATTGTACCTTTTTGTTGTATTGTAAATTTGCACATTTGGAATATATTTCCTGAACTAGAATGTTGTGAGCCTTGATTGAATTTATGTCATTCTTTTGCCGAATATTGTGTGACACTTAGATTAGGTAGATTTTTTTTGGAGTGTGCACACCCTGCATTTTATTCCGGGCTATGCCACTAGTGTGAACTAGAAACTCTGTCTAAAATCACAGCTGAAGAATAGATGTAGCGGGCTCTCAGTATCATTTTTTAGTACAAACACATAAAGCATCATCCACATGGAAGTTCTTTCTACTCATAGGTCTCTAGTACTTAATCTTCCCTGAATCATCAATAACTAGAAGTAGGATGTTTGCTTTGACCAGCTACATGATTTCCATATCCATCTGCATGGCGATGGTAGACAGTGGATATTGAGCCTGCCCACAGCTCAAGAGGAACGTTGTTTATGCACTGTCATAGGGAAAGTTCAATAAATTCTAGTTACAAACTAACTATAAACATGTAGTTAACCTTGTTGGGCATATTTCATCTTTTAGAGCTGGGATGCAAAAATACCTATGTTGATGAATCACAGTTTTTTCTATTTGCTTGCTGAATCCCCATTGAAACCTAGATCGGCCAGTCCCTCCCCCCAAACCTCTCCTGTGACCTTATCCCTTGGACGACGTCGCCGCCCTCCCCACAATCTTGCCAGCCCGTGCCTGTCCCACCTCGACCCTCTCCCTTGGACGGCGCCGCCGCCCCAGAATGCTGCAGACCCGCGTCGCCCCACAATCCTTCCGGCACGCGACCCTCTCCCTTGGCCGGTGCCGGTGCCCCAGAATCCTGCAGACCCGCGTCGCCCTACAATCCTCCCGGCATGCGACTCTCTCACTTGGCCGGCGGCGCGGCCCTACAATCCTTCCGACTTGCGACCCTCTCCCTTGGCCGCCGCCGCCGCCCCACAATCATGCCGGCCCAAGCCACCCCACAATCCTTCCGGCCTGCGACCCTCTCCCTTGGTCACTGCCACCGCCCCACAATCCTGCTGGCCCGCGCGAGCGAAAACCTTAGGGTTAATGCATCTTCATTTGGGAAATTGAAATACACAAGCCTCGAATATTTCCTACTCTTAAACTAAACTTCAATTGTTTGCATCGCAGTTCCTTCTCATTGTTTGGGGATCTAGTAACTTCTACTTCGACATCATGGGCAATGGTACTCCTTTCAACTCCTATGCCCCAATTGCCATATTTTTTTTGATCTTATTTTTGTTGATTTCTTCTAAATAGTCTTTCTTTCCTGATTTCATTTTATATCTACAATGGAAACCTTTTATTTGTGATGATTTTCCTAATTATATACTTATTTCTTTCCATATTTGAAAAACTTGGCCAAACAATACCTTCCTGATTATACATTAAGACTAAATAAAATCCTGGACCTTATTTAGCAGTGGCCAAAAGGGGGGCCACTGCCCATCAACCATCACTTGTAGGTCTCAAATATGTTCATACACTTAGCACACACATAGTACCTTAGTTGCTCATCATTTAGATCAAAGCCGCCTAGGCACCTACATGTTGTTTCAGCCGCTGCATGTGATTTAGTAGGATTAACAACAGATGCAATTTCATTATTGGGATTATGTTCCTTTTTCAAAATGATTGATGAGCAATTAAGGTACTATGTAGGTAAATTTATGAAGTACAAATTTTTTTATTGCTTGCAAGAGGAAGCTTCGACAAATGCTGAAACAACAAACCAGAATGTTTGGTAGTAGGTTTCGCAATCAGAGTACGTTATTGAGAATCAACATGTTCCTAAATGACTTAACCTCATTTCCAGGGCATGATGTACACATGCTATTTTCAGTGGACTAACATCCCATTTCTGAGAACAATATGGACTCAGTTATTGGACGAATATCTCCATTGGTCTATAGGAGTCTATGGGATGGTATGATCCAAATTGATCATATGAAGGTGTTTGTGCTGGCCTTTTTGCAAGGTAAGTACCAATATTATGATTTCGAGTTATATAACTGCGCGGCCCCACCAATGATCCATTGACTTTTGTCTAGTTCCTGTGTTAAAGGGTTTTTTGGTTCATGCCCTGACAGGCAGCCAGCTGGCCAGGCATCAATCTTAGCCTCATGCCTATTATATTCGATGCCTGAGATCGTTGCCCGAGTCAGGCAGCTTTTTTAGGGAGGCAACCAAATTGCCCCTTAGGGGCGGACTTTAGTTGCGGTCTTTGAAAGCCTAAAGTGAGATTTTCATGAACATTTTTTAAATTCATGTTCATATTTTTAAATGGGAGAACAAT
The DNA here is from genome assembly GCA_032464435.1 of Aegilops umbellulata. Taxonomy (NCBI): domain Eukaryota; kingdom Viridiplantae; phylum Streptophyta; class Magnoliopsida; order Poales; family Poaceae; genus Aegilops; species Aegilops umbellulata. The sequence continues at coordinate 537,528,264 of CP136055.1, forward strand.
TTTTAAAATCATGATTTTTTTACATTTAAAGAATATTTTATAAACATGTGAATATTTTGTAAGTGTTCTGAACATTTTTTTAAATGGTTACAAAAAGTTTTATATAGGCCATAAAATATTTTAGAAATTGCACGAACAAGGTTTTGCATGGCACAATGTATTAAAAAATATCATTAATTGTTGCGAACATTTATATTGAGTGGTACACATATTTTGTTAAATGTCATGACCATTTTTGTTGAATGGTTCAAATATTTGGATATATGTCTTGAACACTTTATAAATGTATGAACATTTAATTAAAATTGTGTGAACATTCCTTTAAGCTACGTGAACAATTTTATAAACTAGATGATACCCCACACGTTGTTGCGGGGATTGGTTGTAATATGTTTTGATGAAATTTAAATGAAAACTAAAAAATATTGTATTTGATTATTATATAACTAGTAGGATGACCCGCATATTTGCAGGGGTAGATTTTCTCTTGTTTTAGTATCTATATTAGGATTGAGATGTTGGTGTGAGGTGGACATGTAAGTTCCATGAAAACAGTGGGTGGTCGCGGCGGGATGCAGGCGGGCCCGATCTGGGCCTAGATAGGTCTAGGCGGGCCGCGACCTACACATTCAGAGGCAAGTTCCTTCACACTGCCCCCCTGAATAGCTCGACCTCATTGCAACAACTCAACCGACACCAGATCTGGGTGGTCCAAGCTGTCGGCGAACTCTTCCCTGAGAGGAAACCTACGGCAAACATCCCCAATGAGACGCCATTGAAGTCAGTCATTCCATCCTCAATCACGTTGAATCCCCAAGCAGCACATCGCTAACCCGATCTCAAATCAAATCAAACGGGAAATTAGATACTCGGCGGCATGCAAATCTACTTATCGGTTGATGGGGTCCAGCAGGAACTCAAGCCCAGCCTCCTCCATCATTTGCTGCCGCCGGTGACTCTCGCCGCTGCTGCGGGAGACTGAAGGAGGCCTGGCTCGATCCAGCGGCGTAGGGTTACTGAAGGGGGTCTGTTTGGGCTGTGTTTAAGTTTACATTTTTTAATCAGGTTATTCATGCTGCACACAAACCCAATTTTGGGTTACCCAAAACATCTCAGGAAATCTATAACGTCCTGTACACAATTTATGTTCCTAGCTCAGACGAAAAGGTAACTATCTGGATCACAGATCAGGGTTGGGGCCGTTCGTGCGGCCTGCAAAAGCTAGAAATTGGGCCCACATACGCGGGCTATTATGTCGAGTATATCTCAATTCTTGAATTACCAGTTTGCCTGCTAGAACATATTGGTCAGATCCCTAGACTTTTCTGGACCGTGGCGATTTCAAGTGCAGCTGAGCCCGGGCACCGAATCACCGCGTCCATTGTTTCCTGCTTATATTGTACCTTTTTGTTGTATTGTAAATTTGCACATTTGGATTATATTTCCTGAACTAGAATGTTGTGAGCCTTGATTGAGCTATTTATGTCATTCTTTTGCCGAATATTGTGTGACACTTAGATTAGGTATATTTTTTTGGAGTGTGCACACCCTCCATTTTATTCCTGGCTATGCCACCAGTGTGAACTAGAAACTCTGTCTAAAATCACAGCTGAAGAATAGATGTAGCAGGCTCCCAGTATCATTTTTAGTACAAACACATAAAGCATCATCCACATGGAAGTTCTTTCTACTCATAGGTCTCTAGTACTTAATCTTCCCTGAATCATCAATAACTAGAAGTAGGATGTTTGCTTTGACCAGCTACATGATTTCCATATCCATCTGCATGGCGATGGTAGACAGTGGATATTGAGCCTGCCCACAGCTCAAGAGGAACGTTGTTTATGCACTGTCATAGGGAAAGTTCAATAAATTCTAGTTACAAACTAACCATATACATGTAGTTAACCTCGTTGGGCATATTTTATCTTTTAGAGTTGGGATGCAAAAATTCCTATGTTGATGAGTCACTGTTTGTTTTCTACTTGCTTGCTGAATCCCCACTAAAACCTAGATCGGCCAGTCCCTCCCCCACCCACCCACCCAAACCTCTCATGTGACCTTCTCCCTTGGACGACGACGCCGCCCGCCCCACAATCTTGTCGGCCCGCGCCTGTCCCCCCAACCCTCTCCCCTGGCCGGCGCCGCCGCCTCGGAATCCCACCGACCCGCGCCACCCCATAATCCTTCCGGCCTGCGACCCTCTCCCTTGGCCGGCGCTGCCGCCCCACAATCCTTCCGACCTGCGACCCTCTCCCTTGGTCGCCGCCGCCACCACACAATCTTGCCGGCCCGCGCCGCCCCACAATGCTTCCAGCATGCGACCCTCTCCCTTGGCCGCTGCCGCCACCCCACAATCCTGCCGGCCCGCGCCAGCGAAAACCTTAGGGTTAATGCATCTTCATTTTGGAGATTGAAATACACAAGCCTCGAATTTTTCCTACTCTTAAACTAAACTTCAATTGTTTGCATCGCAGTTCCTTCTCATTGGTTGGCGGTCTAGTAACTTGTACTTCGAGATCATGGGCAATGGTACTCCTTTCAACTCCTATGCCCCAATTGCCATCATTTTTTTGATCTTATTTTTGTTGATGGCTTCTAAATAGTCTTTCTTTTCTGATTTCATTTTATATCTACAATTGCAACCTTTCATTTGTGATGATTTTGCTAATTTAGATACATATTTCTTTCCATATTTGAAAAGCTTGGCCAAACAATACCTTCTAGATTATACATTAAGACTAAATAAAATTATGGACCTAATTTAGTAGTGGCCAAAGGGGGGGGTCACCACTGCCCATCAACCATCACTTGTAGGTCTCAAATATGTTCATACACTTAGCACCCACATAGTACCTTAGTTGCTCATCATTTAGATCAAAGCCGCCCAGGCACCTAGATGTTGTTTTAGCATATGCATGTGATTTAGTAGGATTAACAACATATGCAATTTCATTATTGGGATTATGTTCCTTTTTCAAAATAAATGATGAGAAATTAAGGCACTATGTAGGTAAACTTATGAAGTACAGAAAATTTCATTGCTTGCAAGAGGAAGCTTCGACAAATGCTGAAACAACAAACAAGAATGTTTGGTAGTAGGTTTCACAATCAGAGTACGTTATTGAGAATCAACATGTTCCTAAATGACTTAACCTGATTACCAAGGCATGATGTACACATGCTATTTCCAGTGGACTAACATCCCATTTCTGGTAACAATATGAACTCAGTTATTGGACGACTATCTCCATTGGTCTATAGGAGTCTATGGGATGGTATGATCCAAATTGATCATATCAAGGTGTTTGTGCTGGCCTTTTTGCAAGGTAAGTATCAATATTATGATTTCGAGTTATATATTAGCGCGGCCCCACCAATGATCCATTGACTTTTTTCTAGTTCCCGTGTTTAAGGGTTTTTTGCTTCATGCCCTGACAGGCAGCTAGCTGGTGAGGCATCAATCTTAGCCTCATGCCTACTATATCGTACGCCTGAGATCGTTGCCCGAGTCAGGCAGCTTTTCTAGGGAGGCAACCAAATTGGCCCTTAGGGGCGGACTTTAGTTGCGGTCTTTGAAAGCCTAAAGTGAGATTTTCATGAACATTTTTTAAATTGGCATGTTCATATTAAACGAGAGAACAATTTTTAAATTCATGATTTTTTTACATTTAAAGAACATTTTAGGAACATGTGAATATTTTGTAAGTGTTTTGAACATTTTTTTAAAATTGTTACAAAAAGTTTTATATAGGCCATAAAATATTTTAGAAATTGCACAAACAAGGTTTTGCATGGCATGATGTATTAAAAAAATATCATTAATTGTTGCGAACATTTATATTGAGTGGTACACATATTTTGTTAAATGTCATGGCCATTTTTGTTGAATGGTTGAAATATTTTGATAAATGTCTTGAACACTTTAAAAAATGTATGAACATTTAATTAAAACTGTGTGAACATTTCTTTAAGCTACGTGAACAATTTGATAAACTAGATGATACCCTGCACGTTGTTACGGGGATTGATTGTAATATATTTTGATGAAATTTAAATGTAAACTAAAAAATTGTATTTGATTATTATATAAGTAGTAGGATGACCCGCATATTTGCCCGGGTAGATTTTCTCTTGTTTTAGTATCTATAATATGATTGAGATGTTGGTATGAGTTGGACATGTAAGTTTCATGAAAACATACACTAGTGCAGAATCGGTCTTTGGTCCCGGTTTCTAAGGACCTTTACTCCTGGTTCTGCAACCGATACTAAAGGGTGGGGACTAAAGGTCCCCCCTTTAGTCCTGGTTCAACACGAATCAGGACCAAAGACCCACCACGTGGCACGAGCCCGCGCCTGGGGCTGGGGGACCTTTAGTCCCGGTTGCTGATTTATTTTGAATTTTTTTTTCCAATTTGCAAATTCCTGAATTATTTGACAATTTTATCTCTAATCACCCCTCATCACTGCTCAAGTGTGGAGCGCTCATTATTCTTAATCGTCTAACTTCCTGGCCGGCCACCCATCATTATTCCAAATTGTCTAACTTCCCGGCCGGCCACCCATCTTCTCACTACTCCAGCCTGAGCACGCTTAACTTTCAAGTTCTATTCACCCTAGTTTCCAAGTCCGCACTTGTTGTTTTCTTGACAATAGTAAGTTGTCAATCCTATTAACCCTCGGGAGTTTAGCTTGAGCATGAAGTCACACGTTTCACCGTTTGAGTTTGAAACTATTATTCTAAAAAACAATAATTATTTAGTAACACTAATATTTCTTAGATAAGTAGTTTGACCAGATTTGACCAAAATTCAAAAAAACTAAAATAATTATTTAGTAACACTAATATTCTTGAATAAGTAGTTTGACCAGATTTGACCAAAATTCAAAAAAACCGAAATTTGAGCATAACTTTTTCCTTTCAGAATTTGAGGATTCTAAAAATTTGCAAAACGGACTACGGCGGTCGAAATCGGAACAGGCTTTTCGTGTCGAACATTTTGATATATTATACATTTTTTTGACATCGTATGCAAAAGTTATAGCCATTTTACTTTTTCATAACACGTCGAAATTTATGCTTTTAAATTTCCCTAACTAGTAGATGTAGTAACATAACTACATCTCGAAGGATTTTTATTTTTTAAGTTTTTATCATTTTATTTTGTCTTTTTCCAAAACTGAAAAGGCGATACGGGGGGGGGGGGGGGAGGGGATAGAGTTTGAAAATTGCAGAACCCCTTTAGTCCGGGTTGGAGCCACCAACCGGGACTAAAAGGTTAGACCCCTTTAGTCCCGGTTGGTGGCTCCAACCCGGACTAAAGGTCTAACCTATAGTCCCGGTTTGTGTCACAAACCAGGACTAAAGGGGCTCGTGGGGCCCCGACCAGACGCCAGCCTGCCACCACCCCTTTGGTCCTGGTTTGTGACACAAATCGGGACTATAGGTACACCACGAACCGGGGCTAATGATGCCGTAATCGAACCGGGACTAATGAGGTGACCGTAAGGTCATTTTTCTTCTAGTGATATTATGAGCATAGTGCGGAAAACCCATTTTTCATTACGTTATCTTGCAAATGGAAAATGTTGCAATTTAATTTTAAGAAGTTATTTGATTATTAAACCCAGTATGTCATTCAACATAAAATGTTGTGGCCAATATCTATATCACGAGGAAATATTAGTGGGCCACTTAGTGAATTTGCATCGAGGTATTGGTAACTGATTTGGTATGTGACAACAGAAAATCAAACATTGTGCTCCATGCATGATATGCCAATCTATATAGTGTTTGGTTCCTTTTTTTATTTTCCTTTCCATCTTATAATCAACTAGTGTATTTGTTTTATCCACATTTTTTCAAAACTTTTCAACCAACCTGAAAAATCAAAAATTGATGTCTAGTACAACTGTGTCATCATTATCACGATTGTATTGTGCAATGTCATATCTAGAGATGCTTCCACACATGCAAATATAATATTTCGGGTCCGTATAGTTACACATCTAAATTGATTATATGTAGTTATATTTTCTTGCCATTTGTTCGGACCCACAAATAAACCATATTGGATTCTAATATACAAAAGGGTAAGTTACTCAAAGTATATAAAGTATTCTAATAAGAAGAAATCTTTTCAGAAAGTGGTATGAAGTTGTAGCTAAATATATTGGTGTGTGATGATGAAAAGACAATGCCATCGATGTATGTAGCTTGCCAAGCAAATCTCTAGCCTTATATATTCTTTAGTTTTTTCCTCTTTGGCTACACATCTTTTGATGTTTGTATTTTCACCAATATTTTTGTTGTGTAATTCAAAAATTAAATGTGATCACTAGATGATTCGTACATAAATTTCGCTCGTCTTCATCCACCGACATTTATCACTTGTCCAATTGTGCTTGTGCTTCTCTGTTAATGCAATGGCATACCTATGTATGCTTCTGTCATGCGCACATTGCTTGATTTGACCAAATGACTTTATTACTTGTCTATCTATGGCTTATAATTGTTGGAAATGTGCCCTAGAGGCAACAATAAAAGCATTATTATTATATTTCCTTGTTCATGATAATTGTCTTTATTCGTGCTATAATTGTGTTATCCGGAAATCGTAATACATGTGTGAATAACAGACAACAACATGTCCCTAGTAAGCCTCTAGTTGACTAGCTCGTTGATCAATAGATAGTCATGGTTTCCTGACTATGGGCATTGGGTGTCAATGATAACGAGATCACATCATTAGGAGAATGATGTGATGGACGAGACCCAATCCTAAACATAGCATAAGATCGCATAGTTCGTTTGCTAGAGTTTTCCAATGTCAAGTATCCTTTCCTTAGACCATGAGATCATGTAACTCCCGGATACCGTAGGAGTGCTTTGGGTGTGCCAAACGTCACAACGTAACAGGGTGACTATAAAGGTATACTACGGGTATCTCCGAAAGTGTCTGTTGGGTTGACACGGATCGAGACTGGGATTTGTCACTCCGCTTGACGGAGAGGTATCACCGGGCCCACTCGGTAATGCATCATCATAATGAGCTCAATATGATCAAAGTGTTTGATCACGGGATCATGCATTACGGTACGAGTAAAGTGACTTGCCGGTAACGAGATTGAACGAGGTATTGGGAAACCGACGATCGAATCTCGGGCAAGTAAAATACCGATTGACAAAGGGAATCGCATACGGGATTAATTGAATCCTCGACATCGTGGTTCATCCGATGAGATCATCGTGGAGCATGTAGGAGCCAACATGGTTATCCAGATCCCGCTGTTGGTTATTGCCCGAGAGCCGTCTCGGTCATGTCTACATGTCTCCCGAACCCGTAGGGTCTACACACTTAAGGTTCGGTGACGCTAGGGTTGTGAAGATATGTATATGCAGTAACCCGAATATTGTTCGGAGTCCTGGATGGGATCCCGGACGTCACGAGGAGTTCCGGATTGGTCCGGAGGTGAAGAATTATATATAGGAAGTGCAGTTTCAGCCATCGGGAATGATCTAGGGATCACCAGTATTGTACCGGGACCACCAGATGGGTCCCGGGGGTCCACCGGGTGGGGCCACCATCCCGGAGGGCCCCATGGGCTGAAGTGGGAAGGGGGGCCAGCCCTTAGTGGGCTGGTGCGCCCCCCAAGGCCCACCCCCTGCGCCTAGGGTTGGAACCCTAGGGTGGGGGGGCGCCCACTTGCCTTGGGGGGCACTCCACCCCCTTTGGCCGCCGCCCCCCTTGGGAGATTCAATCTCCCAGGGCCGGCGCCCCCCCTAGGGGCCTATATAAAGGGGGGGAGGGGGGCAGCCGCACCCTTGCCTTGGCGCCTCCCTCTCCCTCTCCAACACCTCCTCCTCCTCCATAGAGCTCGGCGAAGCCCTGCCGGAGTACTGCAGCTCCATCACCACCACGCCGTCGTGCTGCTGCTGGAGCCATCTTCCTCAACCTCTCCTCTCCCCTTGCTGGATCAAGAAGGAGGAGACGTTACGCTGACCGTACGTGTGTTGAACGCGGAGGTGCCGTCCGTTCGGTGCTAGGATCTCCGGTGATTTGGATCACGTCGTGTACGACTACTTCATCCCCGTTCTTTTGAACGCTTCCGCTCGCGATCTACAAAGGTATGTAGATGCATCCGATCACTCGTTGCTAGATGAACCCATAGATGGATCTTGGTGAAACCGTAGGAAAATTTTTGTTTTCTGCAACGTTCCCCATCAGTGGCATCATGAGCTAGGTCTATGCGTAGTTCTCTATTGCACGAGTAGAACACAATTTGTTGTGGGCGTAGACGTTGTCAACTTTCTTGCCGCTACTAGTCTTATCTTGCTTCAGCGGTATTGTGGGATGAAGCGGCCCGGACCAACCTTACACGTACGCTTACGTGAGACCGGTTCCACCGACTAACATGCACTAGTTGCATAAGGTGGCTGGCGGGTGTCTGTCTCTCCCACTTTAGTTGGAGCGGATTCGATGAAAAGGGTCCTTATGAAGGGTAAATAGAAGTTGACAAATCACGTTGTGGCTTTCACGTAGGTAAGAAAATGTTCTTGCTAGAACCCTAATTCAGCCACGTAAAACTTGCAACAACAATTAGAGGACGTCCAACTTGTTTTTGCAGCATGTGCTTTGTGATATGATATGGCCAAAGTTGTGATGAATGATGAATGATCTATATGTGATGTATGAGATGTTCATGCTATTGTAATAGGAATCATGACTTGCATGTCGATGAGTATGACAACCGGCAGGAGCCATAGGAGTTGTCTTTAATTTTTGTATGACCTGCGTGTCATTGAGAAACGCCATGTAAATTACTTTACTTTATTGCTAAACACGTTACACATAGTAGTAGAAGTAATAGTTGGCGAGCAACTTCATGGAGACACGATGATGGAGATCATGATGATGGAGATCATGGTGTCAAGCCGGTGACAAGATGATCATGGAGCCCCAAGATGGAGATCAAAGGAGCTATGTGATATTGGCCATATCATGTCACGTTTATTATTTGATTGCATGTGACGTTTATCATGTTTTGCATCTTGTTTACTTAGAACGACGGTAGTAAATAAGATGATCCCTCATAATAATTTCAAGAAGTGTTCCCCCTAACTGTGCACCGTTGCGACAGTTCATTGTTTCGAAGCACCACGTGATGATCGGGTGTGATAGATTCTAACGTTCACATACAACGGGTGTAAGACAGATTTACACATGCAAACACTTAGGTTGACTTGACGAGCCTAGCATGTACAGACATGGCCTCGGAATACAGAAGACCGAAAGGTCCAGCATGAGTCGTATAGAAGATACGATCAACATGAAGATGTTCACCGATGTTGACTAGTCCGTCTCACGTGATGATCGGACACGGCCTAGTTGACTCGGATCATGTTATACTTAGATGACTAGAAGAGGGATGTCTATCTAAGTGGGAGTTCATTAAATAATTTGATTAGATGAACTTTATTATCATGAACTTAGTCTAAAATATTTACAATATGTCTTGTAGATCAAATGGCCAACGTAGTCCTCAACTTCAACGCGTTCCTAGAGAAAACCAAGCTGAAAGACGATGGCAGCAACTATACGGACTGGGTCCGGAACCTGAGGATCATCCTCATAGCTGCCAAGAAAGATTATGTCCTACGAGCACCGCTGGGTGACGCACCTGTTCTCCCTGCAGAACAAGACGTTATGAACGCTTGGCAGTCACGTTCCGATGATTACTCCCTCGTTCAGTGCGGCATGCTTTACAGCTTAGAGCCGGGGCTCCAAAAGCGTTTTGAGAGACATGGAGCATATGAGATGTTCGAAGAGCTGAAAATGGTTTTCCAAGCTCATGCCCGGGTCGAGAGATATGAAGTCTCCGACAAATTCTTTAGCTGTAAGATGGAGGAAAATAGCTCTGTCAGTGAACACATACTCAAGATGTCTGGGTTGCACAACCGCTTGACTCAACTGGAAGTTAATCTCCCGGATGAAGCGGTCATTGACAGAATCCTCCAGTCGCTTCCACCTAGCTACAAGAGCTTTGTGATGAGCTACAACATGCAGGGGATGGTAAAGACCATTCCTGAGGTATATGCTATGCTGAAATCAGCATAGGTAGAAATCAAGAAGGAACATCAAGTGCTGATGGTGAATAAAACCACTAAGTTCAAGAAGGGCAAGGGTAAAAAGAACTTCAAGAAGGACGGCAAGGAAGTAGCCGCGCCCGGTAAGCAAGTTGCCGGGAAGAAGGCAAAGAATGGACCCAAGCCCGAGACTGAGTGCTTTTATTGCAAGGGAAGTGGTCACTGGAAGCGGAATTGCCCCAAATACTTAGCGGACAAGAAGGCCGGCAAAACAAAAGGTATATGTGATATACATGTAATTGATGTGTACCTTACCAGTACTCGTAGTAGCTCTTGGGTATTTGATACCGGTGCAATTGCTCACATTTGTCACTCAAAGCAGGAGCTGCGGAATAAGCAAAGACTGGCGAAGGATGAGGTGACGATGCGCGTCGGGAATGGTTCCAAGGTCGATGTGATCGCCGTCGGCACGCTACCTCTACATTTACCTACGGGATTAGTTTTAAACCTCAATAAGTGTTATTTAGTGCCAAGTTTGAGCATGAACATTGTGTCTGGATCTCGTTTAATTCGAGATGGCTACTCATTTAAATCTGAGAATAATGGTTGTTCTATTTATATGAGTGATATATTTTATGGTCATGCTCCGATGGTTAATGGTTTATTCTTAATGAATCTCGTACGTGATGATACACATATTCATAGTGTGAATACCAAAAGAGTTAAAGTTGATAGCAATAGTCCCACATATTTGTGGCACTGCCGCCTTGGTCACATAGGTGTCAAACGCATGAAGAAGCTCCATGCAGATGGACTTTTAGAGTCTCTTGATTATGAATCATTTGACACGTGCGAACCATGCCTCATGGGTAGAATGACCAAGACTCCGTTCTCAGGAACAATGGAGCGAGCAACCAACTTATTGGAAATCATACATTCTGATGTGTGCGGTCCAATGAGTGTTGAGGCTCGCAGTGGCTATCGTTATGTTCTCACCCTCACTGATGACTTGAGTAGATATGGGTATATCTACTTAATGAAACACAGGTCTGAGACCTTTGAAAAGTTCAAGGAATTTCAGAGTGAGGTTGAAAATCAACGTGACAGAAAAATCAAGTTTTTACGATCAGATCGTGGAGGAGAATACTTGAGTCACGAATTTAGCACGCACTTAAGAAAATGTGGAATAGTTTCACAACTCACGCCGCCTGGAACACCTCAGCGTAATGGTGTGTCCGAACGTCGTAATCGCACTCTATTAGATATGGTACGATCTATGATGTCTCTTACCGATTTACCGCTATCTTTTTGGGGCTATGCTTTAGAGACTGCCGCATTCACTTTAAATAGGGCTCCGTCGAAATCCGTTGAGACGACACCGTATGAATTATGGTTTGGGAAGAAACCTAAGCTGTCGTTTCTAAAAGTTTGGGGATGCGATGCTTATGTCAAGAAACTTCAACCTGAAAAGCTCGAACCCAAGTCGGAAAAATGCGTCTTCATAGGATACCCTAAAGAAACTATTGGGTATACCTTCTACCTCAGATCCGAAGGCAAGATCTTTGTTGCCAAGAATAGATCCTTTCTAGAGAAAGAGTTTCTCTCGAAAGAAGTAAGTGGGAGGAAAGTAGAACTTGATGAAGTATTACCTCTTGAACCGGAAAATGGCGCAACTCAAGAAAACGTTTCTGAGGTGCCTGCACCGACTAGAGAGGAAATTAATGATGATGATCAAGATGCTTCAAGCTCCTACTGAAATTCGTAGGTTCACAAGGTCATGTTCCGCACCAGAGTGGTACGGCAACCCTGTCTTGGAAATCATGTTGTTAGACAACGGTGAACCTTCGAACTATGAAGAAGCGATGGCGGGCCCGGATTCCGACAAATGGCTGGAAGCCATGAAATCCAAGATAGGATGCATGTATGAAAATGAAGTATGGACTTTGACTGACTTGCCCGTTGAGCGGCGAGCCATAGAAAATAAATGGATCTTTAAGAAGAAGACAGACGCGGATGGTAATGTGACCATCTATAAAGCTCGGCTTGTCGCTAAGGGTTATCGACAAGTTCAAGGGGTTGACTACGATGAGACTTTCTCACCGGGCGAAGCTGAAGTCCGTCCGAATCATGTTAGCAATTGCCGCATTCTATGATTATGAAATATGGCAAATGGACGTCAAAACGGCATTCCTTAATGGTTTCCTTAAGGAAGAATTGTATATGATGCAGCCGGAAGGTTTTGTCGATCCTAAGAATGCTGACAAGGTGTGCAAGCTCCAACGCTCGATTTATGGGCTGGTGCAAGCATCTCGGAGTTGGAACATTCGCTTTGATGAGATGATCAAAGCGTTTGGGTTTACACAGACTTATGGAGAAGCCTGCATTTACAAGAAAGTGAGTGGGAGCTCTGTAGCATTTCTCATACTATATGTAGATGACATACTTTTGATGGGAAATGATATAGAACTCTTGGACAACATTAAGGCCTACTTGAATAAAAGTTTTTCAATGAAGGACCTTGGAGAAGCTGCTTATATATTAGGCATCAAGATCTATACAGATAGATCAAGACGCCTCATAGGTCTTTCACAAAGCACATACCTTGATAAGATATTGAAGAAGTTCAATATGGATCAATCTAAGAAGGGGTTCTTACCTGTGTTACAAGGTGTGAAATTGAGCTCAGCTCAATGTCCGACCACGGCAGAAGATATAGAAGAGATGAGTGTCATCCCCTATGCCTCAGCCATAGGTTCTATTATGTATGCCATGCTGTGTACCAGACCTGATGTAAACCTTGCCGTAAGTTTGGTAGGAAGGTACCAAAGTAATCCCGGCAAGGAACACTGGACATCGGTCAAGAATATCCTGAAGTACCTGAAAAGGACTAAGGAAATGTTTCTCGTTTATGGAGGTGATGAAGAGCTCGTCGTAAAGGGTTACGTCGACGCTAGCTTTGACACAGATCTGGATGACTCTAAGTCACAAACCGGATACGTGTATATTTTGAATGGTGGGGCAGTAAGCTGGTGCAGTTGCAAGCAGAGCGTCGTGGCGGGATCTACATGTGAAGCGGAATACATGGCAGCCTCGGAGGCAGCACATGAAGCAATTTGCGTGAAGGAGTTCATCACCGACCTCGGAGTCATACCCAATGCGTCGGGGCCAATCAAACTCTTCTGTGACAACACTGGAGCTATTGCACTTGCCAAGGAGCCCAGGTTTCACAAGAAGACCAGGCACATCAAGCGTCGCTTCAACTCCATTCGTGAAAATGTTCAAGATGGAGACATAGAAATTTGTAAAGTGCACACGGATCTGAATGTCGCAGATCCGTTGATTAAACCTCTCCCTAAGGCAAAACATGATCAGCACCAGAACTCTATGGGTGTTCGATTCATCACAATGTAACTAGATTATTGACTCTAGTGCAAGTGGGAGACTGTTGGAAATATGCCCTAGAGGCAAAAATAAAAGCATTATTATTATATTTCCTTGTTCATGATAATTGTCTTTATTCGTGCTATAATTGTGTTATCTGGAAATCGTAATACATGTGTGAATAACAGACAACAACATGTCCCTAGTAAGCCTCTAGTTGACTAGCTCGTTGATCAATAGATAGTCATGGTTTCCTGACTATGGGCATTGGATGTCAATGATAACGAGATCACATCATTAGGAGAATGATGTGATGGACGAGACCCAATCCTAAACATAGCATAAGATCGCATAGTTCGTTTGCTAGAGTTTTCCAATGTCAAGTATCCTTTCCTTAGACCATGAGATCGTGTAACTCCCGGATACCGTAGGAGTGCTTTGGGTGTGCCAAACGTCACAACGTAACTGGGTGACTTTAAAGGTATACTACGGGTATCTCCGAAAGTGTCTGTTGGGTTGACACAGATCGAGACTAGGATTTGTCACTCCGCTTGACGGAGAGGTATCACCGGGCCCACTCGATAATGCATCATCATAATGAGCTCAATATGATCAAAGTGTTTGATCACGGGATCATGCATTACGGTACGAGTAAAGTGACTTGCCGGTAACGAGATTGAACGAGGTATTGGGATACCGACGATCGAATCTCGGGCAAGTAAAATACCGATTGACAAAGGGAATCGTATACGGGATTAATTGAATCCTCGACATCGTGGTTCATCCGATGAGATCATCGTGGAGCATGTAGGATCCAACATGGGTATCCAGATCCCGCTGTTGGTTATTGCCCGAGAGCCGTCTCGGTCATGTCTACATGTCTCCCGAACCCGTAGGGTCTACACACTTAAGGTTCGGTGACGCTAGGGTTGTGAAGATATGTATATGCAGTAACCCGAATGTTGTTCGGAGTCCCGGATGAGTTCCCGGACGTCACGAGGAGTTCCGGATTGGTCCGAAGGTGAAGAATTATATATAGGAAGTGCAGTTTCGGCCATCGGGAATGATCTGGGGATCACCGGTATTGTACCAGGACCACCAGATGGGTCCCGGGGGTCCACCGGGTGGGGCCACCCATCCCGGAGGGCCCCATGGGCTGAAGTGGGAAGGGGGGCCAGCCCTTAGTGGGCTGGTGCGCCCCCCAAGGCCCACCCCCTGCGCCTAGGGTTGGAACCCTAGGGTGGGGGGCGCCCACTTGCCTTGGGGGGCACTCCACCCCCTTTGGCCGCCGCCCCCCTTGGGAGATTCAATCTCCCAGGGCCGGCGCCCCCCCAGTGGCCTATATAAAGGGGTGGGAGGGGGGCAGCCGCACCCTTGCCTTGGCGCCTCCCTCTCCCTCTCCAACACCTCCTCCTCCTCCATAGAGCTCGGCGAAGCCCTGCCGGAGTACTGCAGCTCCATCACCACCACGCCGTCGTGCTGCTGCTGGAGCCATCTTCCTCAACCTCTCCTCTCCCCTTGCTGGATCAAGAAGGAGGAGACGTTACGCTGACCGTACGTGTGTTGAACGCGGAGGTGCCGTCCGTTCGGTGCTAGGATCTCCGGTGATTTGGATCACGTCGTGTACGACTACTTCATCCCCGTTCTTTTGAACGCTTCCGCTCGCGATCTACAAAGGTATGTAGATGCATCCGATCACTCGTTGCTAGATGAACCCATAGATGGATCTTGGTGAAACCGTAGGAAAATTTTTGTTTTCTGCAACGTTCCCCATCAATAATTGCTGTATATTATATCAAATAGTGTTAGGCACATTTGCTTACCTATCTAAGGCAATATGGTCGGTATGTATTCATCAATAATTGCTAAAATAACCTGACCCTTTGAGGGCATGTCTATGTATTTGACGAATGAATTAACTAATGCATGTAGTGTTACTGCTCTATTTATAAAAAAAATGTACATTTTTTCTATTTTTACCCTGACACGTCACTGGTGGAAAAAGGGCCTTTGGTCGCGGTTCACAACTGCCATTAGTCGCGGTTGCGCAACCGCGACCAAACAGGCGGGACTAGAGGCTCCCCCCTTTAGTCGCGGTTGCTTAAGAACCGCGACTAAAGGCCCGTCCACGTTGGCGCCAGGTGGCCGTCGGGGCGGAGGACCTTTAGTCGCGGTTCTTTTGGCCAACCGCGACTAAAGACCGCCGCAGGTTTAGGGTTTTAGCCCCCCCCTAAACCTGCCCCCCCCCCCTAAACTTGTTTTCTGTTTAATTTGTATTGTTTTATTTCTTTTATGCTTTATTTTAATTTTGAAGGAGTTTCACATATTCTACGCTACTACATACATGCATATGAATGTACAATTTCAAACAAATTTGAAATTAGAACCAAAAAGAATTCAAGAGGAATATACAATATATATTAAATATCATCGGATGACCATATACAATTTTGAACAAGTTTCCATACATAATTTAAGGCATATAAAGTTCTACGTCCTCGTAATGGTGTTCTCCTTTAGGATGGAGGACTTCCCTCCTAAACCATCCAGCTAGTTCCTCTTGAAGTGGTCGGAAGCGAGCTTCTGGACTGAGCATCATCCGGAGGTTATTCCTCTGAGCATTGGTATCACTCGGAACCCGCTCAGAGGTGTATCTCCGGATCATCTCACAGACATAGTATCCACATAGATTGGTCCCCGCTGGCTGAATATCCCCAGCATTCTTAGCCTTTGACTTTTTGAATTCTAGCTCTTTTTTGAATTCACCGACCTTTGTATCTACGAACCGTCTCCAAACCCTACGAGGCAAAGAAAATTAAATGAACAAGAGAGTTATTAGTTACTTGATATTAGGAAATGAACGAAATAGGCCGATCGATATAGAGCGCAAATGAATGAAAATAATTACTTCTGCAGCATTCTTCTCATGTCGCCCCAAAGCTTTGGATCCATATTCAGAGAGTCGTGGACGAGACATTCTGAGGTGTCAACTTTAATTACTAGCAGAATCCAGTGGAACCTGCGGACACGATACATGCACAGTACGTCATGCATAACTCATCGATTAGCCGGCCACATACCATGCATGGAGTAAACAAAAGAGAATGTGCTCAAGACAGAAACACTCACCCAAAATGGTAAGGAAATAGAATATCACTTTTGAGTTCCTGCTTTGTAAGAAACTGCCACAGGTCTGCCTCCATGTCGGCGGGGTGATGCCGCAACACATATCCATTAACGATGTGTGGGTCAATGAACCCAACATCATGGATGTTCCTTACTCTGCATTCCTTAATCTTCATTCTGCATGTATAATAGCGGACACAACAATATAGTTAGGACATATATATAGTGCAGGCAATATGAACGAGATGGGGTAGAAATAAATCACTTACAGAACGTAGCAACTGATGATAGATTTGTCGAGCTCGCGCAGATTGAAAAGCTGGAACAATTCACTCAGATGAATTTGTACATAGTAATGTTTGAAGTGATGCTCATATCTAACTTCCGCATAAATATATTCGTTGGCGTTTTTATTTTTTATGTAACCCTTGTACCATTTCAGCAGACCTTTCATTTGTGGAGGTAGATCCTGTTCCTGCGCAGGCTCGACGAGAGGCCCATTCTTCACATATGTAATTACTACCTCCTTCACTGGCGCCTCATCAAGGCCTAACAGTTCACGAAGAGTAATACCTAAGTTGGCCGCTTGTTCTCTGGCACTCGTTGCAGTCAATCCAAGTGCTGCCGCAGCTGCTATGATATCGGGGTCATCCGGACCGGCGGCTTTCACTATAAGCGGGGCAATCGATTGTTTACTTTGTTCCCCGAGCTGGGTAACTCGTTTACTTTGTTCCGGATCGGGGTCATCCGCCCGCTCTTTCTTCTCCTTCAACATGAGTGCCTGCCTACGAAGTTCACGTGCATAGTCCTCAGGCAGATTCTTCGCGGCTTGGGACGGTGTGCTCAAAAATGACTTAGCCCACTTCTTTTGCTCATCAGAAAATACTGGCTTGGGCTCGGGCTCTCTTTTCTTCTTGCAGTCCGCCTTCCATTTCTCAAGATCAGCAGCCGCGGCCGCGGCAGTTTCCTCGGCACTACGTTCCCAAGGCTTTGTGGGGAGAGGCTTCAGTGATGGCTCCGGTACCTTTGTGGTCTTAGGTACATAAGGGTCCGGGTTAATAATCCAGGACTGCTTCTGCTTCTTTGCCGGAGGTGGATTGGGGGGCGGCGTCTGATCACCCGCCGGACGAGGACTGGGGGGCGGCGTCTGATCACCCGCCGGACGTTGTGGACTGGGAGGCGTCGGCTGACGTGACGGAGGTGTAGGTGAACCGCCACCACCACCACCACCACCACCGCCGCCACCGCCACCACCACCACCGTAGGGGGGTGGACTTGTTGTCCTTGGTGCCTCGCCTGGAAACTTGATAAACTTCTTTTGCCATAGAATGAAATGGCGCTTGACATCTCCAAGTCTTTTCTCCCCTTCAGGTGTAGCAATGTTAATCTCCAGGTCCTCAAACCCTTGGACTATGTCCTCCACCGTGACACGAGCATAGCCATCTTGAATGGGGTTGTTGTGGTGGAGTGCTCCAGGTAAACATGGTAAAGCACTGCCGATGGCTACCTTCATGGACATGTTCCCGATAGGATAATACAGATGACATTCTTTCCTCTCCTTTATATCGTCCACGGGGTAGCGAGGAGGCTCCGGTGCAGTAATTTCGACCACCAGAGGCTCCGGTGCAGTAATTTCGATCGTCGGTGCATCTGCATCAGCCGGTGGGGCCTCCGTGGAAGCCACGCTGCTTCTCCGCTGCTGGCTTTCGAGATCCGCTGGATGATCTTCATGCTGCGCCCAAGCTGCATCTCTTTCGGCTACTAGTACACTCACGGTTTTCTTCATCACATCCATTTCCGATGCCAACCGCGCCACAACATCTGCTTCCCGATCCATCTTTCTCTTACGGCTTCTGTAACCGTACGGGTCATCGTTCTGGGGGAACCCTATTTTCCACGGAATGTGCCCCATGCCTCGTACACGTCCTCCGTGTTCAGGACTCCCGAGGGCTTTTGTCAGTGCGTCGTTCTCTCTGTTGAACTTGATCTTCCCCTCTTGAGCATCCCTCATTGCGTCAATAAGGGCTTGGGTGGGTTTAATTATTTTGCCCTGGTAAACACACTCCCCTGTCTCCGGGTTCAGCGTTCCCCCATGCCCGTACCACCAGCTTTTGGCCCTTGGGTCCCATCCCTCCGTACCTGGACGGATTCCTCGCGCCCTCAGCTCGTTCTCCATCTTCTCCAACCTAGGCTGCCAAAGGCGATACCCTCCTGGCCCCATAATATGATTGTACTCCTTCTTAGCCGCATTTTCCTTATTTTTTTTCGATATTTGAATGAACTGCTCCGATTTCTTTTGCTTCACAAATTCTGGCCAATCATGTTTCAGTTTCTCATATTGTCCTTTGAAATCCGGAGTCTTGTTCTGCTTGACAAAGTCATGGTTTAGATTTTGCTTGAATTTCCGGAATGCGTCGGCCATCTTATGAAGAGCGAACTGTTTGACTAGCCTCCTCCTCTCCTTGTTTTCCTCAATCTTGTTACCCTCCTCATCGAATTTGTTGTATTCCGGAGGTAGAACGAAATGTTCCATAAGCTTCTTGAAGCAATCTTTTTTTGTTCTCTTATCGACAAAAGTGAAACCAGCAATTCGTGCCTTCTTTGGCTCATTCCACGCCTGGACGGTGATCGAGACGTTGTCTCTAACAACGGCTCCGCATTGGCTGACAAACTTGATGGCGTTCTTGCGGGGCTCCAGCGGCCTGCCGGTTGCACTGTCGACAACCTCGATGGTGCATGTTTCTCCTTGTTTCATCGTCTTGGTTGCGCCACGCTTTGACGACGTACTCGATTGTTTCGACGATCCGGCCGAGGGCTAAAATAAGAAAGAGAGTCGCGCCCGTTAGTACACACATATTTATTCAAATCAGTTAGTTTGTATCACCAGAGGCTCAATGTATATATATACCTCGGCGCCGGAGGTGGTTGCTACTTCCATTTGAAGATCGTCGTTTATCGACGTTTGTTCGGCATCATCTTGCTGACGGCGCCCTTCATCTTCACCGTCAAGGTTCAGATAAGAAGAGACATCATCTTCTTCTTGTCCGGTCGGCACATATAGAATATCGCCGTTTATGATGCCGAACATATGTGCTTCACCGTCCGGATCATAGTTGTCCATAATCGGGTCAGCTCTATCGTCCGCCATTATGTTAGTCCTGAAAACATGTAGTAAAAACAAATTAATTAAGTGAAGAAGGGGGGCGGTGGCGGTGGCGGTGGCGAAAGGGCGGTGGCAAAAGGAGGGGGCGAGGAAGGGGTGGGAGAGGGTGTCGCGGTAGAGCGCGAGACGGGGCGGCAGACGACGGCGTCACGGAGAGGGAGGCGAGGACAACACACATGTATAACCCTCGCCATTTGGTTAATTATCAAATTTTACGGTTTTTTGTTAATTATCAAGTTTTAAGTTACTTTTTTTCTTCTTCCTTTTTCTTTCTTCTTTCTTTTGGTTTTCATTTGGTTTTCATTTGGTTTTCATTTTTTTTTCCTTTTTCTTTCTTGTTTTTTCTTCTTCCTTTTTCTTTCTTCTTTCTTTCTTCTTTCTTCTTCTTCCTCTTTCTTCTTTCTTCTTTCTTCTTCTTCCTTTTTCCTTTCTTCTTCTTTCTTTCTTCTTCTTCCTTTCTTCTTCTTTCTTTCTTCTTTCCTTTCTTCTTTCTTTCTTCTTCTTCCTTTTCTTCTTATTCCTTTCTATTCTTTCTTTCTTCATCTTTCCTTTTTCTTTTTTCTTTCTTTCTTCTTCTTCCTTTCTTCTTCCTTTCTTCTTCTTTTTTTCTTCTTCCTTTTTCTTTCTTCTTTCTTTTGGTTTTCATTTGGTTTTTATTTGGTTTTCATTTTTTTTTCCTTTTTCTTTCTTGTTTTTTCTTCTTCATTTTTCTTTCTTCTTTCTTTCTTCTTTCTTTTTTTCTTCTTCCTTTTTCTTCTTTCTTTTTTTCTTCTTCCTTTGTTTTTCTTCTTCCTTTCTTTTTTCTTCTTTCTTTTTCTTTCTTGTTTTTTTTCTTCTTCCTTTTTCTTTCTTCTTCCTTTGTTTGTCTTCTGTTTTTTTGTTTTCTTTTGTTTTTTCTTCTGTTTAATTTGTTTTTTTTTGTGTTTTCCTTTTTCCTTTTTCTTTTTCTTCTTCTTCTTTTTCCTTTGGTTTTTCGGCCGGCGCGGGTAAAATAAGCAGGGCCGGCCGGCGTCGGCCAGCAGGCGGACGGCAGGGCGACGGGCGGCGGGCGGCGGGCAAGGGCGCGGCGCGCGCGGGGGCAAGGGCAGCGGCGCGCAGGCGCGGGCAAGGGCGGCGCGCAGGCGCGGGCAAGGAAGCGGCGCTCACTGGGGACGGGGGCGGCGGCGCTCACTGGGGACGGGGGCTGCGGCGCGCAGGGCTTCGGCACCGGCGTCGGCGTCGGGGCAGGGCTTCGGCGTCGATCGGCGTCGGGGCGGCAGCGCTTCGCGGTGCGTCGAGAGAGAGGAGATGGAGTGGCAAAACTGCAGAGTGAAGTATATATAGAAAACCCTTTAGTCGCGGTTGGGGGGACGCACCGCGACTAAAGGTAACCTTTAGTCGCGGTCCGCCTCCCCAACCGCGACTAAAGGGTTTTGGCGCCGCTTCCTTTCCCGCGCAGGAAGACCCTTTAGTCGCGGTTGGGGAGGCGGACCGCGACTAAAGGTGCCCTTTAGTCGCGGTCCGCCTCCCCAACCGCGACTAAAGGGTCTGTGCTGAACTGGCGCGTTGCGGTGGGAAGTTTAGTCCCACCTCGCTAGCCGAGAGGCTCCGACAGTGGTTTATAAGCGCGGCTGCGCTCACCACTTCGAGATCCTCTCAAATGCAGGCTTACGGGCCTATTCTGTTACTATGAGCCAGTGGTCCTACTGGGCCTTCTGCGGGCCTGAATCCTGGCCCATTAATGGGTTTCTAGTCGTATTCAGGCCGTGGTGGCCCAGTAGGTGGCATATTTTTTATTTTTTGCCTGTTTTTTGTTTTCATTTTTGCTTTATTTATTTTGTTTTGTTTCTACTTACAACAAAAAACTTATTTATTTTATTTTGTTTCTAATTACTTATTTATTTTTACTTTATGATAATTACTTATTTATTTTACTTTATGATAATAATTTTATTATATTAAAGTTTATATTATTTTGTTTCTAATTCATTTTAAAATCTTAAAAATACAATTATATATCAAAAAAATCAGAAAATAAAACTAATTCATTTTGTTTCTTGTGTTTGTTTCTTCCTTTTTCTTGTTTTTCTTCTTTTTCTCTTCCTTTCTTCCTTTTTCCTTTTTTAAAATCTTCTGACTTTTTTAAAATCTTAAAAATACAATTATATATCAAAAAATCAGTAAAATAAAACTAATTCATTTTAAAATCCCTTGTGTCCCTGCTTGACAAAAGGTTTGATACATCATTCAGTTCATCGACCAAATACAAAGTTTGATACAATACATTATTACACATCAATTCTTCCCTTGTGTCCCTGCTTGCTTACGATTGTGCCGTATCCATGGAGCATCCTCATCATTTAACTTAATGCTCGGGTCGGTGTTCACTTTGAAGGGCGGAATTTCAGCAAACATATTATAATCTTCTGACATGTCTGTCTTGTCCTCCACTCCCACGATGTTTCTTTTCCCTGAAAGAACAATGTGGCGCTTTGGATCATCGCATGATGTACTGATCGTTTTCTTATCTTTCCGTTTCCTCGGTTTGCTACTCATGTCCTTCACATAGAAAACCTGAGCGACATCTTTCGCTAGGACGAATGGTTCATCAAGGTAATCAAGATTGTTGAAATCCACCATTGTCATTCCGTATTGCTGGTCCACCTTTACCCCACCTCCTGTTAGCTTGAACCATTTGCACCGGAACAAAGGGACCTTAAAGGAGGGTCCATAGTCAAGTTCCCATATCTCCTCTATGTAACCATAATATGTGACCTTTTGCCCATTCTCGGTTGCTGCATCAAAGCGGACACCACTGTTTTGGTTGGTGCTCTTTTTATCTTGGGCGATCGTGTAAAATGTATTCCCATTTATCTCGTACCCTTGGAAAGTCGTTATAGTCGAAGATGGTGTCTTGGCCAACATGTACAGCTGATCTACAACATCATTGTCATTCGTTAAATGTTTTCTCAACCAACTGCCGAAAGTCTCCATGTGGGCCTTCCTAATCCAGGATTCAGGCTTCCCCGGGTTGTCCGAGCGTAAAATATTCTTGTGTTTCTCAAAGTACGGAGCCACCAAGCTGGAATTGGTCAGTACAGTGTGGTGTGCTTCAGTCAGAGAATGGCCGTCCATACATATCGTTGATTTCCTTCCGATCGTGCCTTTTCCACTTAGTCTCCCCTCGTGCCGCGATCGAGGAAGGCCAATCGGCTTAAGGTCAGGAACAAAGTCAACACAAAACTCAATTACCTCCTCATTTCCATAGCCCTTGGCGATGCTTCCTTCTGGCCTAGCACGGTTACGAACATATTTCTTTAATACTCCCATGAACCTCTCGAAGGGGAACATATTGTGTAGAAATACAGGACCGAGAATGAAAATCTCTTCGACTAGGTGAACCAGGAGGTGCGTCATAATATTGAAGAAGGATGGCGGGAACACCAACTCGAAACTGACAAGACATTGGACCACATCGTTCTGTAACCGTGGTAGATCTTCTGGATTGATTACCTTCTGAGAGATTGCATTGAGGAATGCACATAGCTTCACAATGGCTACTCGAACATTTTCCGGCAGGAGCCCCCTCAAAGCAATCGGAAGCAATTGCGTCATAATCACGTGGCAGTCGTGAGACTTCAGGTTTTGGAACTTTTTCTCCGCCATGTTTATTATTCCCTTTATATTGGACGAGAATCCAGACGGGACCTTCATACTGCTCAGGCATTCAAAAAAGATGACCTTCTCTTCTTTGGTCAGAGCGTAGCTGGCACGACCTTGAAACCATTCCGGATGCCGGTCATCAGGGTCTTTCAAACGTTGCTGGTCCTGCCGTGCTTCCTTTGTATCATTTGTCTTCCCATACACGCCCAAGAAGCTTAGGAGGTTCACGCAAATATTCTTCGTAACGTGCATCACGTCGATTGCAGAGCGGACTTCTAGGACTTTCCAATATTCTAGCTCCCAGAATATAGATTTCTTCTTCCACATGGCTGCGTGCCCGTCAGCTCCCTTCGGAACTGATTGTCCGCCAGGACCCTTTCCAAAGATGACTTTCAAATCCTTGACCATATCAAATACCTCAGCACCAGTGCGTTCTGCAGGCTTCGGCCGGTGATCTGCCTTGCCGTTGTAACGCTTGCCTTTCTTTCTTACTGGATGAATTTTCGGAAGAAATCGACGATGCCCAAGGTACACGTTCTTCTTACAATTTGGCAAATGTACACTTTCAGTCTCATGTAAGCAGTGCGTGCATGCATTGTATCCTTTATTTGACAGTCCCGAAAGGTTACTAAGAGCAGGCCAATCGTTGATGGTTACGAAAAGCAACGCTCGTAGGTCAAATTCCTCTTGTTTGTGCTCATCCCACACACGGACACCAGGTCTGCCCCACAGCTGTAAAAGTTCATCAACTAATGGCCTTAGGTACACATCGATGTCGTTGCCGGGTTGCTTAGGACCTTGGATGAGCACTGGCATCATAATGAACTTCCGCTTCATGCACAACCAAGGAGGAAGGTTGTAGATGCATAGAGTCACGGGCCAGGTGCTATGGCTGGAGCTCTGCTCGCCAAAAGGATTCATGCCATCTGTACTTAGACCAAATCTTATGTTCCTTGCGTCAGCTGCAAAATCTTTGAACTCTCTGTCGATCTTTCTCCATTGCGTTCCATCTGCGGTGTGTCTCAACTCCCCGTCCGACTTACGGTCCTCTTTGTGCCATCGCAACAACTTGGCATGCTCTTTGTTCCTGAACAGACGTTTCAACCGTGGTATTATAGGAGCATACCACATCACCTTGGCGGGAACCCTCTTCCTGGGTTTCTCGCCCTCAACATCGTCACCAGGGTCATCGCCTCTGATCTTATAACGCAATGCAGTGCATACCGGGCATTCATTTAAATTCTCGTATTCACCGCGGTAGAGGATGCAGTCGTTGATGCATGCATGTATCTTCAGAACCTCTAAACCTAGAGGGCAGACAACCTTCTTTGCTTCGTACGTACTGGCGGGCAACTCGTTATTCTTTGGAAACATATTCTTCAACATTTTCAGCAAGTTTTCAAATGCCGAGTCAGCTACACCTGCCTGTGCCTTCCATTTCAGCAAATCCAGTGTGCAGCCCAGCTTTTTCAGACCATCATCGCATCCGGGGTACAACGACTTTCTGTGATCCTCTAACATGCGATCCAAATTCTCCCTCTCCTTTTCAGTTTCGCAGCGTCTCCGTGCATTAGCAATGGTCCGACCAAGATCATCAACGGTCTCATCACGTGCCTCTTCTTCCCCTTCACCTTCCCCTTCACCTTCCCCTTCACCTTCAGCATCCTCCATGAAAGTATCACCGAAATCAGCAAGATAGCTTTCATCGATGAAATCATCCCCTTCTTCATCTTCTTCCATTATAACCCCTCTTTCTCCATGCTTGGTCCAACAATTATAGCTTGGCATGAAACCGTGTCGAAGCAGGTGCAGGTGAACTTCTCTTGAGGAAGAGTAACCCTTCTGATTCTTACAGTCAACACATGGACAGATAACAAAACCCTTCTGCTTGTTCGCATTAGCCACTACGAGGAAATCTTTCAAACCCGTAGTGAACTCGCGGGAGAGTCGGTTACCGTACATCCATTGCCGATTCATCTGCATTATTATAATATAAAATATATAATTAACCATCATGCATTTGTTAAACTAACTAGCTATAAACAATAGAAATTAAACAATGAACAACACACATGCATGAAAGGTTCAAGTTGCTAACCGCGATCGAGGAGGAAAAAAATGAATGAGGAACCTCAAGTGTGGCTCTTGGGGCATTTCATCAAACACCTTGTGTGCATAAGAGGAACCAAAAGCAAACCTACACCCCCTTGTGAAGAGAAGTGGCACCAAATGGCTAAGTGAGTGCGCTGAACTGGTATATATAGGGGAGGAGCTTTAGTCGCGGTTGGCCTGGCCAACCGCGACTAAAGGCCTTTGGGCACCTTTAGTCGCGGTTGGCCTGGCCAACCGCGACTAAAGCCCCTCACGTGCACCAGCTGGCCACCGAGCGCCCTGGGCGCAGGCCTTTGGTCGCGGTTCGTCTGCCGAACCGGGACTAAAGACTTCATTAGTCGCGGTTCCTACAGTTCCGCGACTAATGGGGCTGGACGGAAGCCTCTTTTTCTACCAGTGCGTGTGCTCCTGCATGGTTCTGTTATTGTCCTCAAGGTCCTTTTTTTCATCAGTTAAATTAGGAACGGGTTTCCTCTTTATTTTTTTTAAAGTGTAGCGTGTGTAGAATGTACGATCTTCAGACCATTACATGCTTCTTCGTATTTGTACCCAATCTATTTCTGTATGGGTGCAGTGTGGTATGAATTATATAAAGCTCTTTTCCGCAAAAAAAAGGTATATAAAGCTCCTGACAGCAATGCATCATATTATCGACCGCTAGTTTCAAATAATTAGCTATAGATAACAATGCAATACATGTAGTCCTAGTTCGAAATTTAGTCAGCAGGCTACACTTCTTTTAAACGTTGGTTGTCACCATGTCAAGCGCAAAAAAAAAGGGCAACAGTGTTTATTCTTTTTGTGAGAGCCAACTGATTGGTCATGTCTAACCTTCATAATCTAGACATGCCACTAGTAGAAAAAGGGGCTTTTGTAAAGCATAATAGTGCCGGTTTAAATTTCAGCCGGCACTAATGTGTACAGTAGTGCCGGTTCGTGGCGGCGATCAATAGCACCGGTTCGTGGCGAACCTTTAGTACCGGTTCATGCCACGAACCGGTACTAAAGAGGTTGTGTCAGCCTGCGATCAGGCTATGGCCCCACCATCACTATTTAGTGCCGGTTCGTACCACGAACCGGTACTAATGAAGTTATGGCAAGCTGTTTTTAGTCCCACCTCGCTCCCCTAACAAGCCTTTTACCTCCTTAAATATGTTATTTCTCAAACTATCACAAGCACTTGGTCTTCATTGAACTCTATGTGTAGAATTTGTGGCCGCAATATGAGTCTTCATCGGTTTATAAATCGTTGATGACTCATATTGACAATTCAGATTGTACACACAAAGATCATTGATGATCAAAGTATTTTTGATGTTATAACATCATATTGACAATTTAGACTGTAAAGAAATATAAGATCATGATCTAAATGCTCTTATATTTTTTGCGTTCAGTATGCATCATTCAAAGCGAGGCCATCAACTTTCAACCGTTTATGCCTTCATTTGCTATTTTTAATGCATTTAATGATTTGTTTTGAGAACTAAATGGCCTGGAAATTGAAAAGCACTACAAATGAACTCTAAAAAAGTTGAAACTTGGCATGGTATCATCATTTCACCCACATATCATGTTCAAAAAAGTAGAGAGGGTTACGGCAAAAACTGGATGCACTTCGTTTACAAACTGGACAATCTCTTTCGAAGTATTCGGGTTTGTGACGAAATTAAACTCATCTGTTACAAAGGCATTTCATTTTTTTAAACTTATTACAACTCCAGACTTTTTGTGCATTCAGTATGCACCATTCAACTGCTAGGCGGGAGGAGCTCTTAAGTACCGGTTCCAACTGCTAGGCGGGAGGAGCTCTTTAGTATAGGTTCCAACTGCTAGGCGGGAGGAGCTCTTTAGTACCGGTTCCAACTGCTAGGCGGGAGTAGCTCTTTAGTACTGGTTCATGGCGAACCTTTAGCACCGGTTCGTGCCACGAACTGGTACTAATTAATGAGGTTGTGTCAGGTAAGGTTGGGCCCCACGAGCACCTTTAGTACCGGTTCATGGATGAACCAGTACTACAATTTCTTAGTAAGCTGTTTTTTAGTCCCACCTCGCCAAGAGAGAGGGACTAGGAGCGGTTTATAAGCCCTGAGTGCAGAGACGATGAAGAAGAGGCTCAATGCTCACGTTGCTTAGCTTCAAGCCTTCAGGAATATGGTAGATTGCACGGAGCTATGCGCAGTGCAGTTTACACTATTCCGAAAGGCTTGAAGCAAATTAACGAGCATTGCACCTTTTTTTTATTTTTAATAACTTATTACAACTCCGGACTTCTTCTGTTATGGCAAAAACTAATTGCACGTCGTCATTCTTTTTTTAAAAATTTGGTTATAACTCCAGACTTTGACCATCAAGTTTTTGCAGAAAAGAAAAAATAGCAGAAAAGAAAAACTACTCAGAAATAAATAGAAGAAAAAAATAAAGCAGAAAAGAAAAAAATATATTTGCTATTTTTCAATCATTTACAAAATGACCGTGAAATTGAAAATCACTACAAAATGAACTCTGAAAATGTTGAATTTTGGCAAACTAGATGAAAAACTACTCACAAATAAATAGAACAAAATAAATATAACAGAAAAGAAAAAACTATACAAAAAACTACGCAGAAATAAATAGAAGAAAATAAAGCAGAAAAGAAAAAAATATAAAAAAATTGGGCGCTGCCCTGTGGGCCTGCTAGGCCACGGGCGTGTAATTACAGGCCTTAAAGGCCCAGCAGACTCACAGGGCAGCGCGCAGAATTTAGGCCCACAAGCCTGCTATATAGAGGAGTTTAACAAAGTAGCCGCGGCTGGGTTTATAAACCAGTGCGGCTGCCCTTCGCCCGGCGAGGTGGGACTAAACTTTGGGGTGGCAGCGCGAGGCCTTTAGTACCGGTTGGTACTAAAGACCACCCTTTAGTACCGGTTGGAGCCACCAACCGGTACTAAAGGCCTGCTCTTCCCGCCTCTTGGCCTGGCCAAAGTTGGCCTTTAGTACCGATTGGTAGCTCCAACCGGTACTAAAGGCCTCTCCTATATATACAACACTTACGAAAATTTCAGTTACATCTCCCCCTTCTTCGTCTCCAACCTCTCGCGACGCCGCGCGACGCTCGAGTCCCGTCGTCGCCGCCCGCCGCGCCCGTCGCCCGTCGCCCGCCGTCCGTCGTCGCCGCGCCGCGGTCCGGCCCGTACGTACTCTCTCGCTAGCTCTCGCATACCCGCGCCGCGCGCGCCCCCGCCCCGTACGCCGGCGCCCCCGTCCCGTACGCCGGCGCCCCCTCTCGTACGTACGGGGCGGCGGCGTATGAGGCCGCGCACTGCAGTGTGTATACGTACATATACGTACACAGACACACACATATATATACACATATATCCACACACATACACACACACGTACACACACATACACACACACACATTTTTTTACTTATTTTCTGTTCTCTGTTTTCTGTTTTTTAGAAAATTTAATTAGATATTAATTAGCTAGGTATGTGAGATTTGAACTAGTTGAATAATTAATATAACTAGTTTATATAATGGAGACACATACACCCATTTTGAATGCAAAACTTGGCAAGCACTATGCAAGGCTTATGCATTTGAGCCTGATATGGTTATCACCTTTGATATTCCTCCGGAAGATAATATTGAAGGTAATATAGACATCTGGGTCGATGTGCAAACACCTCCAGTTCTACCATTATGTGAGTTTTTCTCAACCATGCATGCATATGTTTATGTCTTTGATACAATTTATTCAAAAATAGTTGACAACTATTTTGTATTGTCAGCTTATTTCGGTTCAAGCAAACATGTCCGGCGCTTGGTAGACAAGACCTACTACTGCCCCGGGGCTCAACTAAACTACGAGGAGATAAATCATTATGTTTCATGGCTTGAGGATCTTAATACTGTCAAGACAATTTTTTTTTCCTGAACTTAGAAATGTTAGTACTCAAAACGTGCGACCAATGGTGATCGTATTGAACTACGGTCACATCTATAATCGAAAGATGGTAAGATTTTAACTATTTGTCCTTAATTAGTGCATCTTTTGCATACATTATTTTTGCATATATTAATTACTATACGATGTTCTTCAACAGGGACTTCCGATGACAGTTGTGCCTCAGTGGATCGAGACAAAAGGTCGCGTGTCAATGGTTAGCTTACGACCAAGATTTCCTACATTGCACATGAGTGCATTCAGGATTTCTGAAAGCGAAGAATGCTTAATAGTGAAAGATTGGAGCAAAATTGTTAACGATCGCAGAGAAGTACTAGGGGGCAGCAAGGAGAAGCGCAACCCAAGATTAGGAGACAGATTCATTTGCATGCTCCAGTATGATGAATCAGGAGAGCTATACATGTTCTATGCTATTCTACCTGAGAGGGAGCAGCAGGAGTAGCTATTAGTTCATGCTCTTAATTAGTACTACTTGTCTCATGTTCGTGTCCTGAACTTCGATGTTGGTGATGATTATGTTGAACTTGATGATATCTTTGCTTCTGTTACAAAGTGAATGTTCCCTCTTTAAGCTAGCCAGCATTGGTGATGATTAGATAGCTAGCGGTAATGACTATGATGATTAAATAGTGGTACTTAGACGACTATGATGATTTTTAGCTAGCTATAGTTTATTTATTTATTAATATGGGATGATGATGATGATGACGACGACGACGACTACAACTCATTATAACGTAAAACAATCCTAAATTAAATTGATAACACAAATTTAATTGAAAAATAAAAAATAAAACCAAAAACCCCTCAAACCTTTTAGTACCGGTTGGTGTTACCAACCGGTACTAAAGGGCTCCCGGCCCCGGAGCTGACTCGTGCCACGTGGTTACCCTTTAGCACCGGTTCGTGTTGAACCGGTACTAAAGGGGGGGGGCTTTAGTGCCCACACTTTAGTGCCGGTTATGGAACCGGCACTAAAGGGCCTTACGAATCGGTGCTATTGCCCGGTTCTGCATTAGTGTGCATTAGCTTCTTCGGAGTAGATGCGTACAGGGTATTGAATTCATGCTCCACCCAGTTGTTCCAAAAGTCTGAACTGATGAAGGAAGGTGGGTAATATATTCCAACACTTAGGATGTTGAACTTAAGACCTCTTAACTCGGATACCATGTTGAATTCATGATCCAGCTAATTCATTCAAAAGTCCATGCTGATGAAGAATATGAGCAATATATTTCAATACAGGGAAAGTACAGGCTAAGCTTATTGCTACCTTGAGCGCCGCTCAAACCACCCAGGAGCAATACCCGCGTACGTGCAAAGCGAAGCAAGCAGGCACGTAGCTCGATCCAAGCACGTGTTGGGTTTCTTAGGAGGAAGAAACAACACATACATAAGAGGTAGAAGAAGAAAACACACAAGTCTGACACGCACATGGTAAAGTGAACTTCAGTAAGAGTTGAAGGTTCCAGACCCAAGCTCTCGTGCGGCCGCACCGGGGCTCTCACCGCCGGCCGCCGACAGTCCTCTCCCGCGCCGCCTCTCCTCCTGCCGCTGCCGGGGTCATCGTCGGGCAAAGCCCGCGCGGCGCGGCGGCGGCGGGTCACGTCGTTCGACGATCTGGATCACGGCGGCGGCACCCGTCCCGGCCTCTTCGGCGACAATTCTGTAGGTGGTGGTGGCCAGCGTGGATCGTCATGCTTACGGCGATGAGTGGCGTAGACGACAGTGGATGGTCGCGGCCTGATGCAGGCGGGCCTGATGTGGGCCTAGATGGGTCTAGGCAGGTCGCGACCTACATGTGTCAGCCATTTTGCATCTCGACAGCTCTGACGACGGTACGCGGAGGTGCTCGTGGGCTAGTCCTGCAGCATGAGGAAACCTCGGGCAGCGGCCCGGGTATGGCGGTGGTGGCCTACTCCTCCGCCGGAGTTGGTCGGCCGACTGGTTGTGGCGGACCTCTTGATCCCACATCTAGTCCCGACGGCGAGTTGGGAAGGCGTGTCCATCGGTCATGGCAGGCGATGGCGGCGTCTATGCGTCGTTACCTTGTTGAAGGCATCGCCCTTGCAACCACCTTCTATCTACTCGCGCTGCTCCGGAGGAAACCCCAGATCCGAGTATCCCGGATCGGACGATGGCGACGCTCTCGTTGTCGTTTTCTCTCTTGAGGGCATTGTTTTGGAGCAGCTGCTGGATGGAGAACACAAGGAGTGGATCGGTGTACATCTACCGCGTCGACGATGGCGAGTCTCGGCGGTGTGGCGCAGCGGCGTCTCGATGACGGACGTGAGATGATGGGCTCGCGCAAGGCAGGGGCACTGTCTGGCGTTGTGGTGACGTCGACGACAGGCCTGACAAGGTCGATGGGTCAGTACCTACTCTAAAGATGGATCGGTGGAAGACTGTGGTGACGGCCTCTGCCGCGTGCGCGTGTGGTAATCCAGGAATAATGCTCTACTGTAATATGCATGCAATTAATAATCAAAGTGAAATAAACATCTACAACAAGGTTAACAGCACGTACTGTGTGTATTGCTCCTAGGTGATTTGAGCAAGCGTTCTAAAACCAACAAAGCATCATTTTGGGCACTGAATTTCTTGTGGGATTTCATCACGATCATCCTTTGGCTGCTCGGATGAAATTTCTTCTAGCTTGCTTGCACACAGGGCCGGCTCTGGCCCAGGGCAGTAGGGGCGACGGCCCGGGGCCCGGCCGAAATAGGGGCCCATATTTGGTATACAGAGTATGTACGTATGGGACATAGTAGAGAGAGAAAAAAAGGCCCATCTACCCAAGGCGCACAGCAAGCCCAGGAAGGTAGCCAGCCACGCATGGAAAAGAATCGTCATGAATCGTCTTTTCCTTTTCTTTCCAGCGATTCTCGATCTGATTCACGCACTGAACCGTCGCCCAGTCGCCGTCTCGTCCGGTCGTCCTGATCCAGTCCGGAGTCCCTGAGCGGCCGATGGCCTGACTGCATCACTGAAATCGCTAGGTCCCTGATCACGTTGTGTCCGTCTCAGGCAAAAAAATTATCAGAAAGATCAAGATCAAGAGGTAATCTCAGATCAAAATTCTATTTCGATGAAACCCTGATGGGCGACTCTGTTTTCTCGTGATATATGTTCTTAGTCTAAAATCTCAATCCGGTGTCTGATTCTTTCTTTGCATCGCTCATCACTTGCAGCTGCATCCATTGGTAGTGTAGTCATGTTGCCTAAAAAGCATCTATCTGGTCATCAGAAAAGAACTAACAAGAAACGATTTGAGAAGTTAGTTCGATCTCAGAAAGGGGCTATGAATAAATTCGTGCTGAGGAAGGATGCTGCTACGAATCCTGTGCAATTATATATCACCAATGGCGAACAACCAGATCAGACTAAGAATGCAGTTGAGGAAAATTGTGCCGATGTTGATGCCAATCAGAGCACCGGAAAATTTAGTGCCGATGGTGAGTAAGAAATTGCAGTCTAAATTCGTGTGTATTGATGTTACTCTTAAACAGATTGAAGGTGCCATATCATATTTTGAGAAGTACAGAAATGAAGGCTTTCCTACTAGCTTAGACGATTTTGTTTCTGAACTAAAAGTATTGCAGATGACATTGCCAAACACACTCATGTCAGTGGATCAGATATTTGAGTTTGTTAGAGCTGCGGATTGTTATCCAAATGTCTCAATTGCTTATCGTATCCTCTTGACTGTACCGGTCACTGTTGCATCAGCTGAAAGGAGTTTCTCAAAACCGAAATTACTGAAAAATTATTTGAGGTCAACAATGTCCCAAGAAAGACTGAATGGTTTGGCCATGTGCTGCATCGAGAAGAATATGTTGGACAGTATTGATCTTGACATTGTCATTGATGATTTTGCGTCAAAAAATGCACGGAAATCTCGCTTCTCATGAATTCTGGAGGTTTGCTAGCATGCTATTTCTATATTCGTTTTTGCATTGTAGCTTCTATGATACTTGAGTTCGAAAAAAGGCAAGAAAAATATATCAGATATTTGATTCTAATGAAAATATACTACTGTTTATGACTTTATCATATATGTATTTGTTTGTGTATCGACCAAAAAAAACTCTGTTGGGCCCATTGGTGAAGTTCGCCCCAGGGCCTTCGAAATCCTTGAGCCGGCCCTGCTTGCACACCAGACCTATATAGCTTAAAGTGCCAATCAATTTTCTTTGGTACATAAGGAAACACATGCATATTTTTTTGCTAATAAACACATGCATTACACAACTTATTTTTTCCAAGGGCAAAAGCTTACACCCTCTGTTTCTAAATGTAAGACGTTTTTACAATTCAATTTGAACTGCCAAAATGTCTTAGACTTTGAGACATAGGTATTACATGATACTGCGAGGAGATAATACGTATCAACATGTCAGATGGCATACGCATAGCAAGCATTAAAAAGTTGCGGTGCTTGACACGTGCTTTCCAATTCGGTATACTGAATTTTTGTACTGAAAAAATAATCGCCTAGCTTTATATATAAAGCAAACAACCACAGTCACAACATAGTAGCATGCAGTGCATAACATTAAACAGAAATAAAAAAGATACTGTTTTTTTTTACACCTACCCCCTCCTCACGCGCCTCCCCTCCCCTGCCCGCGACCCGGTCTCCTTCTGGCGGTTCTCGGGCTACCCTTCTAGCTGCTGCTCGACCTGCTTGTTGGCGGAGGCGGCCGGTTACGGGGCGTTCGCGGCCTGCTCTCTCGTGCAAGCGGCCCCCTCGTCTCCGGCGGCCCTCCCCCTCCCCATGCCACGGTGGTGGCTCTTGTGTGGTGGCAGCGTGGTGTACGCGGTTGGGGCGGACTCGGAGCCCTTCGTGGCGGGTCTTTGCTGGTGTTGTTCCGGCCCCGGCGGCTACTGGCCCGCGTCTCTCCGGTGCCCTTTGCCGCCGGCGTCCTCCACCGGGATGCTCCGGCCCGGCGGCTGGGTAGCTGCGGCCCTTCCACCTTACCTAGCCCGCCGAAATCTCGACGGTCAAGGCCACGGCAGCTCGGCCTGCGTGCTTCTAGCCCTTGCTTGCTGGCGTCGCTGAAAGCCGTGGTGGCAAGACCCCCGCGTGGTTCGCCTCGTCGCCCGCCCTACCATGTACACCTCAAAGCCCCCTCCTTTTGCCATCTTCGGTGCTCCTGGGTGCGGTGGTGGTGCCACCCTCCGAAGGCAGGTGCAGCCCGACCAACCCCCCCCCCCCCCATGACTTGGTGACTCCAATCAGCGTTGGCTCCCCCATCTACGATTTCGGATTTGGCGGCTATGAGATCGCTCAGCTTCAGGCCAGGGAGAGATCCCTGCTCGGCTCGCCGGTGCTGGCAGCAACGGCGCCCGCGGGTGTCGTTTTCCCCCATGCAGGCGCTGCCAAGGCCTTCTTCAGCTGCGCCCCTCTTCGAGCTCAGGGGAAACCCTAGGTCCGGGTCTCCCGGACCGGATAGTGACGGAGCCTCGGCGTCGTTCTCCTTCTTGAAGGCACTATCTTGTTGCTCGCGGTGTCCCCGGTCTTGGCTCGGATGATGTCGGAGTTCTCGTTGGTTTGGTAGTGCCGCTCTTAGCTCGGGTTTGGTTGGTTTAGCTGTGATGTTTTCTTGTGTTTGGGCCGAGCATCTCTTATCTCTCTGCTCCGGGCACCATGTTCACGCCTGCATGCGTTTGTGTCATGTGTTGTACCCCCTGTACTTATTCTTCTTCTTCTATTAATGGAATGATACGCAAGCTTTGCGTATTCGCGAAAAGAGAAATAAAATGATACTGTTGGGGGCACACATGAAAGATGCACACCGATAGCTATGCAAAAATAATTCTGGATCTGACGGGTAGAGGTGAACGTGTTGCTGACCTGACTGAGATGCATGGCAACACTTGTATCGGGTCTCCATTCCATAGAGGCGTCCGGCGAGAGTTGTGTCGGATGATTTGCTTCTTCGCCTTGTGTTTGATGCGGTGCTGGTCAACCCGAGGTACTTTTTCCACACCCACCATGAGCTCATATGCACCTACAATCTCGCCGCGCACCACCATGGCATCGGCCTCCCTCCGAGGCAGCAGCAGTGCCACTGCCACCCCGATCCTCTCCCTAGCAGGACCATGGCGCTCATCCGTTGCTCTGCGTACAACGGCCGCACCACCATCGGCACGCCGGAGGCCGGACAACACGCTCTCCAGCGCCGAGGCCGAGCCGCTCAAGTGGGACAGCACGTGCTCCTAACGCACCCACGCCACCACGGCCAGCCCCATGTCTTCTCCAGGAAGCCCGCGGGAAGTCATGCCAATGGGTTTGGGTTGTCACCATCGTTGCCATCCACAGATTTCGCATCCTCACAACTCGAAGGAACCCACGGGGAAGCCGCCGGCAGCAAGCTCGACCGGCAGCTGCACGGTCAATGCCCTGCAAGCCACTCTAGGCACAATGGATCCAGCTGGCTGGAGACGTCATCAAGCCACTCTAGACACGCGGACGCGCTGTTGCCGCCGGCTTTGTCCGACCTTGAGCGCCGACGAACAGCCGCACGGGGAACATGGATGGGAACGCGGACGGCGCAGCGAGTAGCGACACGGCCCTCGAGGGAGACGGAGAGGAAAACACCGTCGTGGAGCTCCACTGCGGCGCGCCTTCGGGTTTGGGGCACATGCCGCAAGGCAAGGGAGAGCCAGGAAGATTGGATGGTGTCGTCAGAGGAAGTGGAGAGGGACGTGGGCTCGTGAGGTGGGCAGTGGGAGGAGAGGACCGATCACGTAACAAAAACCAGAACCGATCACGTAACAAAACCGGAAAACTGCACGAGTCGGAGTATAAAGTACGCTCGTTCGGTCGTCTCGTTGAAACCATTATATATCAAACGGGGACGGTTTCCCTGAACAACAAGAACAAGAAAAAAAAAAGATAATCTAGGCGGCGGCGGCGAGTATCCCAACCTGGTTAGCCTGCTACGTACCTTATCTCCTCAACACCCAAAAACACCAGAGAGGAGAGCGACGGCCGGTGGAGAGATGGAGAGGGGATCTGGCAAGGAGATCGACTGGGAATCCTGGGCGATTAAGGACCGGATGAAGGAGATGGTATCCGTGGGGATGGAGCGCAAAGACGTGCTTGACTCTCTGACCCCTAGCCTTTCTGGGTGGAGGCCGATACCCAAAGGGGAAAGCAGTAAATCGTCGTGGATGATCACCGGCAAAGCCGCCAAGGAAACGGCGTCCGAACTGATGGAATCAAGCACAATGGAGCTACCCGAGAAAGAACTCGACAACATCTTGCAAGGTATGGAGGAATTGGGCCACCGGATGTTGTCTATGGCGTATTTTCTGCGCAAATCCGGTGCCCCCAGCGTCTCCTTTCACCAGGCCTCTGAGCTGCTTAGCGCTACATACAGATTACGGCGGAACACTGAGGATTTCTACCAAGATACCGAGGCTGCTGAGAGTAGGAGTGCGGAGAATTTGTACCCAGATAAGGAGGGTAGCAGTGCTGAGAGCGAGAGTGAAAGTGAGGTTACGGGTGACGATGATTGTGGTGATGATGAGGAGGAGATTGAGAGTGATGATGATTGTTATGATGATGACGAGGAGATTCCCAGCGAAATATGCAGTCTCACCAAGTACTTGAGATTTTGCTCTCGTTATGAGAACAAGTTGGCGCTGATTGAAAACGGAGATGAAGATAAAGATGAAGATGAGCATGAGGATGAGGATGAGGATGGGGATGAAGATGAGGATGATGATGAGGATAGATCCACATTGGAGTATCTCGAAGAGATGATAGCTGATGAACAGAAAAGTTTCGGCGAAGAATATGACTGCTGGGAACGTGTATGGGGTAGCAAGATTGGAGGGTGCGGTGGCTTGGAAGATACAAGTAAAAACTTCAATGCTACTCAGCTTACTCATAAATTAAATTTGTATCATCTGTTTGCTTCCATTTGTTACAAAATTTTAGCAGATCACTAACTTCATTTCTCCTTGAATGTAGAAGAGATAATAGTCTACTCATTCATGTGAGATTTCTGACGGTTGACACTTGTCTTTGTTGATGCAGCTACATTGAGCCCTATGTTCTTTACCCACTGCACACCTCGTGCCATCCCATCCCCTGCTGCTATTGCAGGGCGCACGTTGTTGATTTATTCCATCAGGATTTTGGAAAAGAAAGGAAAAACCTTGAAGTGGCCACTCAAAGTGTATGGTGTGATCGTTGCTCGAGACACGGTGGACCGCAACCGCAACATTATATTCTCTCGATCAAGGCATAACTACCAAAAACTCGATAAACAAGTATGTACTATACATTCAGTTTGTCCTCAATTTTCTTTGTTTCCTCTTCCTACTTTCCTAGTCCACTGGAGTGCTTTCCTAGGAAACCATTGCAATCAAGAAAAATGATATGATCCTTGCAGGATTCTTCTCTATGCTTGACTGGACCATCTCGTGCAATTTTTGCTGTCGACACTGTTGACTTTGAAGTTGAACTCAAAATAAATGAGGGGGCCGAAGAAAATACAACATTGATCAGTTCTTGCAACCACCTTTATGACAGTGCACATTATGATTTAAATGTCCATCAACTGAGGCCCACAACTGTTGATAGCATCTCTTCAATATTCATCCGTGGCTGCTGGTGTGATGCAGAATTAACCTTTGAGCAGTTTGATACAGCCGTCCAGGCCACCATTGTGGGTGTTCACGTTGTTGAAGGGGGTTGGCCTTTCAAATGTGGATGCAAAGTTGCTTGCTCCTGGTCTGCTGCAACAAGGAACATCGGTCCCACTTCTAGGGAAGTTGTTTTGCTTGATTATCATGGTGAAAATATGGATGTAGGATCAAATGGTTACCTTCATCTGTCGAGAAATGTTGTTCCAGTGGAGTTACAAGGAACACTGAGGCTTGTCATACAGGCTTACCCGGAAGCTGGTTGTAAACCTGTAGAGGGTCATGTGGACTTCGGTGTCCAACATTGCCAAACAAGCAACCTATCATGTGAAGTTGACAACTCTACAATCGAGGTTACCGTTGCTTGGTCCCTCCTTGTAAAAGAAAAGTTGGATCTGTTGGTGGAGGGCTATGCTGCAGGGCAGGATTGAAAAAATTGAGTGTATTGATCCAACTATTTGTGTACTGACTATAATATGATTTCTTATGCTAGTGGTTTGTCAAAATCAAATTCTGCGTATATCAACCTACTCGCACTCGAGTGTTTGATTTGTATCACATTATTCTATCTAGTTTTCTTCCTTTCTTTTACCAACTTTCATTTAGCTTCATTTGGCAAGAATTTTGTATTTTGCTGTATGTATATTTGTGTGTTAGCGGGATTAAAACTCTTCGAGAGTGGTTACGGCTAGAGGCAAGTGGATTAAGGCCTTGTTTGGATGTGTGTCACTGTGTCATCAAGCAATCGATCACTGCTAGGGCCACGCCCATGCAAATTCTGAAGCTGTTTGTGTGAATGCATTTCACAAAGTGCCACTGTTCTATTCGATTCACAACAAAACTAGGGGTGACATTCTTTTTGCATGATGTGACAGCGGCCTGATCTTTCGATGAGAATGGGGATAATTATCGACTTGGTTTGATCTTGACGATCCGGCTATATCACCCGACATTATGCCTTGACAATCGATAAACCTTCGATAGTTATTGATCTTGCCATAGGCACGATCAACTTGAACAACGAGGTTCAAGTTCCTGCAGGAAACCAAAGAACTCGCAAGAATTATGATGAATTACAATCCAAAATTGCAGATAATAAACTGAGCACACAAAAGATGAAAGAGTTCGGATTTCACTGTGGATCTAACAAGGCGGCAGTCCTACATCAAGATGGGAATGGGGACGAGACCCTTCGGGTTTTGCTTGGCCATCCTCCCACCGGCGAGAGAAACCCAAGCATGTCCCCGTCCCCAAAACTGTGCACAGGGACCGTTTTTTGCCCATCCAGTTTTCCGTACCCACGGGGAACCCATCCCCATGAACCATAAAAAACAACAACAACATTTGGGAGGCGACGCTAGGAGGTAAGAAATGGGTGTGTGGATTTTAGATTTTTGGGGATGAGCATGCGATTTAGATGAGGGAGTGTGCTAACCTGGCAGCTTTCGGGTCCACAGAGGCAGGATAATGGGGTTTTGGCCAGCTCAGGTCTATTATGGGGGCCACATGTCATTTGTTTCAAGGGTTTTGACGAGTTTTGGGTGCGAGTAGTGCTGGAATTGGTTTGCACCCATGTAACCTGACATGTTTTAAATTTTACCCAAGAGTAGCCCCACGGCCGATAGAAATAGGCCCATCCCCGTCCCCTAATAGGATAAAAACCCGTGGAGAAACGGGTTCGAGTACTACACGTCTCTTAGATACAAATTGTAGCGATTGCTAGACAATGCAATAAAGCCTAAATTATAAAGTTAGAGAATCTATTTATTTATTAGCAGACGGATGAGGTCAACCGACACCTGCCTCTGCACCTCGAACCATGTTGCGGGCAAGGCCTTGTGCACGCGTTCTACTCTCGTAGTCTTGGGATAGCACATGTATGGGGCTCATCTTCGCATGCTTGTTGGCCTATGGTCCACTTGATGCATGTTGATTTAGTAACACACACACACACACACACACACACACACACACACACACACACACACACACACACACACACACACACACACACACACACACACACACACACACACACACACACACACACACACACACACACACACACACGCACGCACGCACGTCTTTTGCCATCCTATAGACTATAAAATACTGTGTTGTATTTTTGTTTTGAATAATAAAAGAATAATTCATATAGTTTCTATTAGAATTCATTGATAATTATTTTTATGCGAACAATTGTGATTATATTTGTAAGGTCCATTTGCAAATCATCCTCCCTTCTATTGAAAACAAAACCGTCTTTGGGTTTGCTTATTCTGAAAATAGACTAATCAAAAAGTCAATGTGTACGCATGGTATATAAATATATCATTCATTGTAGCTCTCAAGTGTTGCACAATTAATATCTTTACGTAGGATTGAGTAATATATCTTGTGAGATTAAAAGTCAAGGAATCGTCACAAACAATATACCGACGTATTACATTGCAACTTAATTTGCACCTATAAGTGAAGCGTATATTCATATCATCTGAGTTGTAACACTCATCATTAAACCATCCCAACATATGTAGATAACTATTAGGGATATCCAAATTAGCATGTGTAGATAAGCAATCAAGCAACATGCTATTTGACATGTAATCAACAACGGTGCCGGACTTTGAAGCCTTCATGGCAGTTGATGATCTGGTTGTTTTTGCGTCAGTGACCAAAAACAAGTCGTCGTCTATGGTGTCTTTGCGATCAAACGGGTGGAAGTGTGCAACCATGTGACTCTCAACTAGAGTGTGGTACCAACGACCAGTGGCTTCACTGTCGACGCCTTGCATCGTCAATCTGCTATCGCCATGAAGTAAAGACATGGCAAAGATGAAAAAACAGGTGTGCTAGATTCGATTCGTGCGTAGCCGTATATAAAGAAGCTAAACTAATACAACTATGCTAAGAAGCCGGACACGACACGATAGCCAGCCTAAATGCTCCTCTGCACGTGGGTTGGACATGCATGAGCAAGCAATAACTGACCCATCTGACCGTAGAGCTCCAACTCGCCTCGCTCCAGCCCAGCCTGGAGTACGCTAGCATACATCTTGTGAAAAACAAACACACAAAACATTTTTGGACTTATCGGTGGCAATGGCCGGTGGTGGCGGCCGGGGGCGGGGGGGGGGGGGGGGGGTGTTAATTGTCGACAACTGTATGAGTAATTTCAATGACAGACAGGTAGAAACTCATCTCCCTTATTATATATAGATAGATAGGATTGGGGTTTGTACTGGGCGTGGCTATGTGTTCTCTGCAGCGATGCCTACGCACGGCTCGCCTGGAGGGAACCCGAACTAGTCTGGCCCATTAACCACTTACCGTGTCATGCCGCTTGTTTTTATTTTATTTTTGTTTCATTTCACATATTTATTTTTGTTTTCTAATTTTGTTTATATTATTGTATACAAAAATTCTTTACATAAATATTTGTTAAATGTTAGTCTTGCACTTGAAAAATGTTAAATGCGTACAAAAAAATGTATCTGATGTATGCCGACAATGTATAACGTGAACGAAAAACTAGAAATATTTATCATCTGTACAAAAAATAATTAATCATGTGTATGAATTTTTTGTGACAATGAAAATATTTCACACGTTTAAAAAAATAGTTGACATTTTCTAAAAATATATATGCAATGTAAAAAGTGTTTATGTAATTCAAACAAAATTTTTCATACATTGAAAAAATGGCTCATCAAATTTTAAAAATCTTTACAAGTTTCAAAAATGTGTTCGTGATATTCAAAAAAATGTTTGCTGCGTAGTTCGAAAAAATGTTTTTTATATTTCGTAAATGTATTTTAAGAAAACAAAATATGTATTTGTAAAAATGTTAAACTTGGATTTGAAAATTGTTAAATATGTATAAAAATATTTTAGATGTATACAAAAAACAACGTGTATAAAAAGTTGAGATGCATTAGAAAAATAAAAAAAGCAGACATGTTCATAAACCAAAAATCAAAGAACACCGACAAAAAACAGAACCACAATCGAAGAAAGAAACCAAGAAACAAACAGAGAAAACAAATTATAAAGAAGAATAAAATGAAAACCAAAGAAAATCATGGAAACAAAGAAAATCAAAAACATAATGAGGAAAAATTATAGACCCAAATAACCCATCGAAACAACAGCAAAAATCAAGAAAAGAAAAACGAAGAAAACTGGGCTGATCGACCGAAACTGCGACCGGACGCGGAAAGAGCGAAGTCATCGAGCCACCACAGCTAATGGGCCGGCCCGTAGTCGTCCGCCCGTACGCGATTCCGATTAGGAATTTGTTTTGCGCGAGACATAGCCCTCGCGGCCGTGCCGGGCTGACCATAAGTATCCTCGCCCGGCCTTCTCGTTGAAATCCCCTAGTCCAATCAACATGGCGGCCTTCCCCTCGACAACGACAAAA
Organism: Aegilops umbellulata; assembly: GCA_032464435.1. Taxonomy (NCBI): domain Eukaryota; kingdom Viridiplantae; phylum Streptophyta; class Magnoliopsida; order Poales; family Poaceae; genus Aegilops; species Aegilops umbellulata. Next base: position 537,570,815 of record CP136055.1, read on the forward strand.
AATCTAGGCGATGGCGGCGAGTATCCCAGCCTAGTTAGCCTCCGACCTCAATCTCAACTCGAATTCGGCAAGGAGATGGAGACGGGATCCAGCAAGGAGAACGAGAGGGTTTGGGTTGGGGAACTCCGGAGGATAGAGAGGGCATACGAGAGGGAGATGAAGAAGGAATCCGGAAAGGAGATGGATTGGGTTCAGAAATTCCGGAAGCTGGATAGGGACTACGGGGCGGCGATAGTGGAGGCGGCGGAGATGAAATGGGTTCGGAGATTCCGGAGGATGGAGAGGAAATACAGGGAGGAGATGGAGATCCAGTCGAGCAAGGACATGGCGCGGACCACCTACCTTGTCCACAACAAGAGGGAGGACACCTTGCTGAGTCGTACAAAACCTGAGAGCCTTGCCGACGCTCTCTGTCGCCACATTTGTATCCAGAGGAGGGAGATCACCGCCCTGGAGAGGCAGGTCGAATCACGAGGGTTGGCGACGATCGCCGGAAAAAAGGCTTATCTAGAGAGGCAAAGGAAAAAAGGAGGAGTTTACGCCCCACAGCAGTTGCCACCCGAGATGATAGAGCAGCTGTCCGAGTTGTCCGTCTCGAGCGAAATCAACTTGCTCGGGGTGGCAAGTTTGCCCTATCTTGTTAGGAACCATGGGGAGGCACTTAATTTTCTCGTGCATGAGTGTCAGGAATTCGGCTACCGGATCCAATCTCTCGCATCTATACTAAGGAAATCCAGTGTCCCCATCCGGCTGGACAAGGTCAAGAAGCTTCGTCTTATGTCCCAAGCATTTGTGACTATCTCGGAAAATATAATGGATTCACGCAGACACTTGAATGTGGATGACCTGAGTTCTTACCATGCCGCCTGGAAATCTACATGGGGCAGTGAGATAGCAGGATGTGGTTTGTTCGATGACATAAGTAAGTTTCTTTCTTCTAGCTAGCTTTGCTTACTTTAGTAATTCAATTGACTACACATATCTCAATCAGTGCAATCAGATCACTCCCAGCTTTTTCTTGCATGATCAAATATTTTACTTGACTTAATTTAGTAATTCATTTGACTTAATTTGGTTCTGCAGCCACGTTGAGCCCTATGCAATTCACGCACTCCACGCCTGGCATCTTTCCACACGCTGCTGTTGCCGGTCCAGCCCTGCAGATCTTCTCCATCAAAATTGTGAATGTGAATGCCAACTTGCGCTGGCCGCTCCGTGTGTATGGGGTGGTTGCTGCACGAGACACCGTGGACCGCAATCGCAACCTTCTCTTCTCCCGGTCAAGGGCAAACTGCCAACAAGTCACTGAAGCGGTATGTATAATAACACTAAGGCCCTGTTTGGATACAAAGTATTTTTTTAGTTTTTCTAAGAATACCATGGTTTCTAAAAAAACTATAGTTTTAAATACTTTGAGATCTTTGTTCTTTGGATCCAAGGAAAACCATATATAGTTAAACAAACAGGAGTATTCCCGAAACTGTTGCAATTTTGAAGTATTAATAAATCTACCTCTGTCCTCTTCTTTTTAAACAAAGAATTGAAAAGGCTTTATGTTTGTTCATACGTGACATATATCTGTAGTGAGGCTTTTCGATCAACTGATCAGTAGTGAGTTACAGCATGTGGTGCAGCCATCGCCTGGTTGTTTTTCCTTGATGAATCTGTTTCTTCGTGCCTTCTACTTCTTGTTTACATAAACCTGTCAGCCTAGCAACCTCTATCTATATTACACATCAAAGTTTACATAACTCATCATCCCAGATTGATACGTCTGGCAGCTAGCCTTGACATGTAAATTTGCAGATAGCTACTTTATCCACAAGTAAATTAAAACCAACATAAGCTGAAGGCTCGACACACAATGATATCTTAACTTGCGTTGAACCAAATTGTGCATGTCCTGACACAAAATTATTGGAATTATTCTTTCCCTCATAGTCAGTTGACATAATTCAAAACAAATTAACTACACATAATTAAAAAAATTACTCTGGTCAATACTGTAAAATGCCAAATGCACTTAGTATTTCTAACATTGGAAATTACGGTAGTACTCCCTCCGTTCCAAAATAATTGACTTCCATTTGTTTAAAAATGAATGTATCTATATACTAAAACATGTCTAGATACATCTATATTTTGATAAATGAAATGCATGTATTGTGGAACGGAGGGAGTATTTGTGTAGTGTGGTATTCAGGGCCTACATGTTATAATATTGTGGTTTTGGGATACTATGGCTTTTAAAATACTCTATCCCCAAACGCAGCATAAGTGTTCTCTTCATCCTCCTTTGCTTTTTCGTCATGCATGTTATCTTGTTGATTAGTCCGTTTTTATTAAGTAGAGTAATGATAATGATGATAACAATGCTTGCAGGATCCTTTTTTGCTCTTGACTGGCCCTTCTCGTGCAATTGTGGCTGCGGACACGGTTAAATTTGAAGTTGAGCTTAGAATTATGTATGCTGGAGCAGATACCAAGGATACAGTATTGTTCTCTTCTACCTATAATTACTATTCCATGCAGCAGTATGCCAACCCCAGGATCCACAGCTGCTGTGGTATGTTAGAGTTAAGTGTTGGGCGCCTTACTAGAGCAGTCCAGGCCACTATTGTGGGTGTCTGTGTTGTTGAAGGGGAGTGGCCTTTTCAATATGGATGCCGGGTTTCTTGCTACTTATCTCCTGATGAAGATCTTGTTCCCACTACACCTACGGAAGTCGTGTTAGTTAACTGTAAGGCTGAGGAAATGGAGGAACAGTCTGATGGTTACGTAAATCTGTCAAGAAATGTTGTTTCAGTGCAACTAGAGCAAACGTTGAAAGTGGTCATTCAAGCCTACTCAGAATCTGGCCTTGAATATCTACATAATGTTGAGGCTGACTTCCCTGTGCAGCAATGCCAAACAACCAAGCGTTTATCTACAGTTGGTAACTCGACGGTTGAGATCATTGTTGCTTGGTCCCTTCTTGCCATGGATAAGTTGGATCTTGTGCTGGAGGGGTATGTTACTCCAGTGTAGACGGCTACTAACTTATATGTTTTGTTGTGTTATGTGGAATATTTAAATTGTGATATGTTCCCCCTGATTTGGCATAGTATTAACTTCTGCATCCTCGTTAGTGGCACAGTGTATATCTCACATTCTCACTGCTTGCTGGAAATTTTTAAAGTTTTCTTTTAATTATTTGTCGTCCCGTTAGTCCCTTGCTGCTTTCCGAGGCCATCAAATTTGATGCTTACAATGTCATTACTTTGGGCACATTGTCATGGAAGGATGTTTCTGAAACCAACAAACACAGTTATCTGAAGGAAACGCCATTATGGCTCACGTTATTAAAAATCAAATAAGGCTTGCATATTTCACGAGAAGATCGAGAATAAAGTTTCGAGGTTCATCAACCCGATTTTTTTTAAAAAAAACTCTGCCTAGCAATCTCTTGAGCGACTGAATTTGCCTCCCGTAAGCAACGACAAAACTGGACGTTCCCAATTGAAGCAATCAAGTCTATGCAATCAGAGAAGGATATCTGCCAACAAGTGACTGAAGTGGTATGTTTTTTTAAAGGAAGCGGTATGTATTAATAACACTAAGGCACCGTTTGGATACAAAGCATTTTTGAGTTTTCTTATAATACATGGAAGAACGGTGCACCCACTGGCGTCCAGATGTTTCTTTGGCTGGCCGGCTTGGATAGATGTTGGACAGGACAATGCCTTGCTCGCCACGGACTTTCGCACTCGCCGGTTTGCATCCTCTGTGACCAGGAACAAAAATCTATTCACCACCTACTTGGACGAAAGCAGGTGCTCGTGGGCTTAGTTCTTTAGAAAAGAGGCTGGTGCCCGGCTTTAAATTAATGAAACCCTTACAACCAACGCAACAGTACACGGCAACACAACAAAGGCAAAAGAAAAAGAAAAAACACCGGCAAGATACCTGGATGCCCAGGAGCAGCAACAAGGCTAAAAAAATAGAACATCAAGACATCGGAGCCCTCGAGACATGAACGGAGGACCAACGACGCCAAGGAGGCCAACTCGAGAAGGAGACTAGCCGACAAAGGAAGCTACACCATTGCCATCGCATGTGCGTCCGACAGATCAGTACCATCTTGTTCCATCGCCAAAAGGAGCACCCCCAGCTCCTCGCCCTGGCTCGAAGGGCGCCGCACCGTCGGACGATGGAGTGCTCACCACCCTAGAGCACAGATGGAAGCTGATGTCAAGACAACAGAGGGAGGCCTACGAACACATCCACATTGCTGAACCTAGCTTCTCAAGAGTGCAACCGTTGAAGCATGGCGCGCCACATGACGAGAAGAAGCTGTCATCCACAGAGCTTGCCTCGGCAACTATCAAATGGGACCTTGCTCACAGGACGGAGCCTCCAAGGAGAAAACGGTGCCACAATGCCGCCACTGCCCGGTCTGGAACATGCCAGACCAAGAGTTTTCACCCAGAGCCCATGGTGGATGCAAGTCGCCCACGGTGACACCTCTAGGGAGGGGAACGACACACAGAAGCGTCGCTATCACCGGCACCGACACCGTCGGGCAGAGCTTTCGCTCGGGAAAAGACCGCACCAACCAGGTCCGTCAGCAGGGGCGGCAGAGGCAAGATGCAGACGACGCCCGGAGCAATCGGGGTGGCAGACCCCTGTACGACGGACGCCCCCCAAATGGTCCACCCCTCCGCCCAAGCGGTCGGGGCGACCAACGAGCACCCGCACGGTGACACCTGCCGAGGTGGTGTCACCGTGCCCACCATCCGGAGCCGCCGCTCCGGCGACCAAGAGAATCTACCCTCATCCACCAGCCACATGGCAATGGGCCGCAAGCACGCAGCCGGCCACCCCAGCTGCCGCACTAGCGCAAATCCACCACACAGTGCACCCAAAGCTTGCCCGTTGCACCCACATGGAGACGAACCCTAGATATGGGAATCGGGCGCCCAGAAGAAGTAGCCGCGAGGACCACACACGAGGGAGAGGCCATTGCCCAAGGATGCCACCAGATCGGACCTGAAGCCTGTTGGATCTGGCGATGGCCGGGAACCACCTCCACGATCGCCGGCCACCTGCAAGGAGCCGTGCCGCCAAGACTGGGGGGAGCAGCCCCTCTCACCTGCATAGTCGCTGAGGGCCGCGCCTCCACCCAGTAGGCCACGGCCGCCGTGACCCGAGGGGACAGCAGGGGCGAGATCCAGCCCGAACACCATGGGAGAGCAAGGGGCTCACGAAGGGAGCAGGGGAGAGGAGAGGAGGTGGAGGAGGCGCCCCGCCGCTGCCGCGGGCCGGCCGGAGGCCGCCGGCGGCGGCGGCGAAGGGAAGGAGCGTTGGGAAAGGTTCTTGGACGCGGCGGTGGCGTTCGCCCCGTGAGTCACAGGAGCGACCCACGAGACGCTCCTCTGTTTGGAGCGATCCTCGAGGGCTTAGTAACATCTTACCTCCTCCTATCTCGGGCTGAGCAACCCTTGCCCCTCTCTGCTCCAAAGTATCCTCGCTAGTGCCTGTTTGTGTAATTTATTCTCCTTCTATCAATGGAATGATACAAATTCATGCGTAAAAACCCATGAACATTTTCATTAATAAAAAAATGAGGCAAGAGTTTTAAAATAAAAAAGGGTTAATTATCCTTTTGCCCTCAGTGGTGTCCATGTGCTTAATTTTGCCCTCGGATACGAATTATGCTCAGTTTTGCCCCTAGTCCATGCACAACAACTATGACGAGGCCAAACGATCATATTTGAGTCCATTCCATCCGCCGGCGTTAGTGGTTGTGGGTCCGGAGCTTACCCATGGGACCGCGTGGACGTGGGTCCGGAGCAGACATGTAGGCCCGTGCAACTAAATCCCCAAATCATTCGTAGGATTCTAGCTCACTCTGCCCATCCGCCGGCGACCGGCTGTCCGGCGCCGCCGCCAGCACCTGCCCCGCCACCAGCTGCACGTCCTGCTCCGCCGCTACTGTCCTGCGCCTACGCTCCACGGCTACATGTGACGCCCGCCACCTTCCTGCGACGCCACGGGTGGGGCGCCGCCACCTGCTCGACCCGCGGCGCGGCCTCCTTCCGTGCGCCCGGCCGGAGCGCTCAGAGGCGGGGGGCTGCTGGAGCTATTTGAACTAGGAGGAAGAACCCTAGGGCGAAATGGCGAACAGCGGCGACCCCGGAGTATTTGGCGAGGCAGGCATCGGGCCGGAGATCCGCTGCGTGCACGACTGGGTTCCCAAGGGGTAAGTCTCGCCTCTTGTTTAGATTGAGCTTAGTTGTGCATTTGAACACTCGATTCGAGTAGGTTTGCCCAATTAGTGTGCTAGTTGCGTCTCTGTTTTTCACCGGTTAGGATGGAGTTGCGGTTTGCTTTCATGGTGCACATTAGAAGGGACCGGTACATGTTCGATGCAAAGGATAAGAAGAAATACCAAGGAGTTTTTGATTATCGGCATCCAATGGCTAGTAATTGGAGTTTCAGACAATTTGGGGAGGTAATTTATAGCCAATATCCTTGGGGTTTGCTTGATGAAGTGGTATACAAATACTATGATGGGGAAAAGAAATGGGTGACAGTTAGTAATGATGAAGAGCTAGCTACCATGTGTTGTTAGGCATAAAGAGAAAGATAATTTTCATGTGAGGCTGCACGTTGATGTTCTTGAGTAGGCATTTGGACCTAGGATGACGGGTGCAACATCTCGGGGAGAACCAAGTCGTCGTAATGGCATCTCTAGCCAGAACAATTCAGTTGGTGCACGGCGACGTGATGGCTCGACAAGTGTGGGCAACAACAGTAGGGTCCCCCTTGAAGTGGAGCCTGATGACTACAATTCTGGGGTTGATAAAGAGAAGCTATATTCTGATGTTATTCGGAATTTACGACGGGCACCTCGAACTGAAAACCAAGATGAGGCTCACAATGCAGTCCGTGTGGATGATGACGCGGTGGGTGAGGACGAAGACCTTGCAACTGCTGAATGGGACCCTTTGAACCCTCATATGGAAGAAGGTACAATTTTTGCATTCATGAATGAGTGTAGAAATGCACTTGTGACATACTGCATCAAGGTAGAACGTATTTTCAAAGTTGACAAGAGCGATCAAGTACGTTACAGAGTGCACTGTCCGACTGAGGGTTGTCCATGGAGGCTGCTCGCATCTAAAATGCAAAATAGCACTAATGTTCAGGTCAAAGTGAAACTTTTTAAGCACACATCCCAGGAATCAACCCTTAGGAATGATACAATTAGTAGAGCCAAGTCAAGATGGGTGGCAAAAGAAGTAAAGAAGTGGGTGAAAGAAAACCAGCATGTGGGTCCAAAGGAATTGCAGAAGAACATCAAAGATAAGTTCAAGATAGATTTACCATACATGAGGGTGTTCAATGGTAAACAACATGCTATGGATTCTATTTATGGTAACTGGCAGGAAAGTTTTCAATTGTTGTATTCATTCAAAGGTGAAGTGGAGAGGACAAGCCCAGGTAGTATTGTAGATATTGATCACCACACCGTGGAGTACACATTCAGGGGAGTGAAAAAGACCAATGAATGCTTTAGGAGGGTTTTTGTCTGCTTTGAGGCTTGTCGCAAGGGTTTTTTGGCAGGCTGCAGGCCTTATTTGGTTATTGATGCCACTTTTCTCACAAGGAGGTTTAAAGGACAGTTAGTAGCAGCTTGTGCAGTTGATGCACATAGTTTTGTATTTTCAGTTGCCTACGGTGTGCTGGAGACAGAGTCTGAGGAGAGCTGGACTTGGTTTTTGCATAATCTGCACAGGGCTATTACACATCCCAATGGGTTGGTCATTCATACAAATGCCTGCAAAGGTTTAGAAGTATGTGCAGGTTCAGCAGGGAACATACAACAGTATGTGCATGATTACTACTCTGTTGCAAGGTTCAAAGCCACATATGCTTATGCCCTGCCTGCTATGGAGGAAAAACAACAATGGGACATGGTGGACCCTGGATTCAAGCTTTGCGCTCCAATTCTGAAGAGAGCAGTAGGTAGACCAAGGAAGAGTCGAATCAGACCTTGCAGCAAAGGAGCTGGACTTGGAGCGAGGAAGCGTAAGTGCACAAGGTGTGGTGGGTCTGGTCATTTCGGTAAGTATTGTGATAACACAGTAGATCCAGCGTTCGGAGAGAGTTTCGATGAAGGCTTCGATGAAAATGTTGGTCAGCAGCCGGTTGCCTCAACAGATGATGAAAATGATGGCCAACAGTCGGTTGCATCAGATGAGGATTTTGACGATGATCCAAAATATCCTCCAAATAATGATTCAAGTGAGGCTCTAAATGGTGATCCAAGTGAGGCTCCAAATAGTGATCATGGTGATCCAAGTGAGGCTCCAAATGGTGATCCAAGTGAGGCTGTAAATGATGATCCAAGTGAGGCTACAAATGGTGACCAACTTCTGTTGTTGTGAGTTCTGCTAGGTATGTAAATCTTGCAAGGGTCAAATACTACTGTACATTTATCACTTGACATGATCTCATTACCCTTTATGTTTTGCACAGCTCTATGATAGGTTTAAAGAAGACACGCAAGGTACCGACAACCAAGCAGAGAAGAGAAGAAGCAATGAGCACAAGGTGCACGAGGAGCAAAGTGATGGCAAGAAGCTCAAGGAACAGACAGAAGCCCCAACGCTATATATGAATAATTATGAAACATTATGAATAAGGGATGATGTTGTATTATGAAACATTTATCACTTGACATTTGTATTTCTGTTGGATGATGTTGGACCTATGTTAGAAGTATATTTGGCATGATGTTTAAATCTGTTGGATGATGTTTGAATGAGCACATGTTTTTCCTTTTTTTTGATTTTTTTGAATTTTGATTTGCTCATTTGAATTCTGGTCAAACCTACCTTTGACCAAGATTTAAACAAGTCTAAAACATCAAAATGAAAAACTAAGCCTGGATCCTTATTAGTCAATCCAAAATGAAGCTGTGGTGAGGTTTCTGAAATTTTCATGAAAAATGTGCTAAAAAGAGGGGTCCAAAGGTAGGGTAAACGGCCTCATTTGTAAGCAAGGTTTTTTTCGACCTTGTCTAAATCAGCCAAATAACTTTCCTACACATATATTCTATATATACAGACTATGTGCGCTGGTTTTTACATTTTTTGACTTTTTTAATTTGTTGTGCTCATTTGAATTCTGGTCAAACTTAACTTTGACCAAAATTTAAACAAGTGTAAAACATCAAAATGAAAAACTAAGCCGGGATCCTTCTTAGTCACTCCAAAATGAAGTTGTGGTGAGTTTTTTGAATTTTTCATGTTCATTTCCCCAAAACACTTCTCTTCACTTCATACAAGAGAGTTTGAGATACTCGAGATATCACACAATACACATGAACTTATTGTTTAAATGTATGTAAACCTTGTTCTGTAGGAGAACGTTGCAGAAAATCAAAATTTTTCCTACGGTTTCACCAAGATCCATCTATGAGTTCATCTAGCAACGAGTCATGGGAGAGAGAGATTGCATCTACATACCACTTTGTAGATCGCGAGCGGAAGCGTTCAATGAACGGGGATGAAGTAGTCGTACACACCGTGATCCAAATCACCGGAGATCCTAGCATCGAAAGCACGGCACCTCCGCGTTCAACACACGTACGGTCAGCGTAACGTCTCATTCTTCTTGATCCAGCAAGGCAAAGGAGAGGTTGGGGAAGAAGACTCCAGCAACAGCACGACGGCGTGGTGATAATGGAGCCGCAGTATTCCGACAGGGCTTCGCCGAGCTCTACGGAGGAGGAGGAGGTGTTGGAGAGGGAGAGGGAGGCGCCAGGGCAAAGGGTGTGTAGCCCCCCTCCCCTCCCCCCTTTATATAACCCCTTGGGGGGGGGCGCCGGCCCTAGGAGATGGAATCTCCTAGGGGGGGCGGCGGCCAGGGGGGGCTTGCCCCCCAAGCAAGGGGGGCGCCCCCTTTAGGGTTCCCCCCCCCCCAACCCTAGGCGCATGGGCCTTTGGGGGGGAGGCGCACCAGCCCACTTTGGGCTGGTTCCCTCCCTCATACAGCCCATGGGGCCCTCCGGGATAGGTGGCCCCACCCGGTGGACCCCCCGGGACCCTCCGGTGGTCCCGGTACAATACCGATAACCCCGAAACTTGTCCCGATGTCCGTATGACGACTTTCCATATATAAATCTTTACCTCCGGACCATTCCGAAACTCCTCATGACGTCCGGGATCTCATACGGGACTCCGAACATCATTCGGGTTACTGCATATACATATCTTCACAACCCTAGCGTCACCGAACCTTAAGTGTGTAGACCCTACGGGTTCGGGAGACATGCAGACATGACCGAGACGGCTCTCAGGCAATAACCAACAGCGGGATCTGGATACCCATGTTGGCTCCCACATGCTCCACGATGATCTCATTGGATGAACCACGATGTCGAGGATTCAATTAATCCCGTATACGATTCCCTTTGTCAATCGGTATTTTACTTGCCCGAGATTCGATCGTCGGTATCCCAATACCTCGTTCAATCTCGTTACCAGCAAGTCACTTTTCTCGTTCCGTAATGCATGATCCCGTGATCAAACACTTTGATCACATTGAGCTCATTATGATGATGCATTACCGAGAGGGCCCGGTGATACCTCTCCGTCAAGCGGGGTGACAAATCCCAGTCTCGATCCATGTCAACCCAACAGACACTTTCAGAGATACCCGTAGTATACCTTTATAGTCACCCAGTTACGTTGTGACGTTTGGCACACCCAAAGCACTCCTACGGTATCCGGGAGTTACACGATCTCATGGTCTAAGGAAAGGATACTTGACATTGGAAAACTCTAGCAAACGAACTATGCGATCTTATGCTATGTTTAGGATTGGGTCTTGTCCATCACATCATTCTCCTAATGATGTGATCCCGTTATCAAATGACATCCAATGTCCATAGTCAAGAAACCATGACTATCTGTTGATCAACGAGCTAGTCAACTAGAGGCTCACTAGGGACACGTTGTTGTCTGTTATTCGCACATGTATTACGATTTCCGGATAACACAATTATAGCATGAATAAAGACAATTATCATGAACAAGGAAATATAATAATAATGCTTTTATTATTGCCTCTAGGGCATATTTCCAACAGTCTCCCACTTGCACTAGAGTCAATAATCTAGTTACATTGTGATGAATCGAACACCCATAGAGTTCTGGTGCTGATCATGTTTTGCCTTAGGGAGAGGTTTAGTCAATGGATCTGCGACATTCAGATCCGTGTGCACTTTACAAATTTCTATGTCTCCATCTTGAACATTTTCACGAATGGAGTTGAAGCGACGCTTGATGTGCCTGGTCTTCTTGTGAAACCTGGGCTCCTTTGCAAGTGCAATAGCTCCAGTGTTGTCACAAAAGAGTTTGATTGGCCCCGACGCATTGGGTATGACTCCGAGGTCGGTGATGAACTCCTTCACCCAAATTGCTTCATGCGCTGCCTCCGAGGCTGCCATGTACTCCGCTTCACATGTAGATCCCGCCACGACGCTTTGCTTGCAACTGCACCAGCTTACTGCCCCACCATTCAAAATATACACGTATCCGGTTTGTGACTTAGAGTCATCCAGATCTGTGTCGAAGCTAGCATCGACGTAACCCTTTACGACGAGCTCTTCGTCACCTCCATAAACGAGAAACATTTCCTTAGTCCTTTTCAGGTACTTCAGGATATTCTTGACCGCTGTCCAGTGTTCCTTGCCGGGATTACTTTGGTACCTTCCTACCAAACTTACGGCAAGGTTTACATCAGGTCTGGTACACAGCATGGCATACATAATAGAACCTATGGCTGAGGCATAGGGGATGACACTCATCTCTTCTATATCTTCTGTCGTGGTCGGACATTGAGCTGAGCTCAATTTCACACCTTGTAACACAGGTAAGAACCCCTTCTTAGATTGATTCATATTGAACTTCTTCAATATCTTATCAAGGTATGTGCTTTGTGAAAGACCTATGAGGCGTCTCGATCTATCTCTATAGATCTTGATGCCTAATATATAAGCAGCTTCTCCAAGGTCCTTCATTGAAAAACTTTTATTCAAGTAGGCCTTAATGCTATCCAAGAGTTCTATATCATTTCCCATCAAAAGTATGTCGTCTACATATAATATGAGAAATGCTATAGAGCTCCCACTCACTTTCTTGTAAACACAGGCTTCTCCATAAGTCTGTGTAAACCCAAACGCTTTGATCATCTCATCAAAGCGAACGTTCCAACTCCGAGATGCTTGCACCAGCCCATAAATCGAGCGTTGGAGCTTGCACACCTTGTCAGCATTCTTAGGATCGACAAAACCTTCCGGCTGCATCATATACAATTCTTCCTTAAGGAAACCATTAAGGAATGCCATTTTGACGTCCATTTGCCATATTTCATAATCGTAGAATGCGGCAATTGCTAACATGATTCGGACGGACTTCAGCTTCGCTACCGGTGAGAAAGTCTCATCGTAGTCAACCCCTTGAACTTGTCGATAACCCTTAGCGACAAGCCGAGCTTTATAGATGGTCACATTACCATCCGCGTCTGTCTTCTTCTTAAAGATCCATTTATTTTCTATGGCTCGCCGCTCAACGGGCAAGTCAGTCAAAGTCCATACTTCGTTTTCATACATGGATCCTATCTCGGATTTCATGGCTTCCAGCCATTTGTCGGAATCCGGGCCCGCCATTGCTTCCTCATAGTTCGAAGGTTCACCGTTGTCTAACAACATGATTTCCAAGACAGGGTTGCCGTACCACTCTGGTGCGGAACGTGTCCTTGTGGACCTTCGAATTTCAGCAGGAGCTTGATTAGAAGCATCTTGATCATCATCATTAATTTCCTCTCTAGTCGGTGCAGGCACCTCAGAAACGTTTTCTTGAGTTTCGCCATTTTCCGGTTCAAGAGGTAACACTTCATCAAGTTCTACTTTCCTCCCACTTACTTCTTTCGAGAGAAACTCTTTCTCTAGAAAGGATCCATTCTTGGCAACAAAGATCTTGCCTTCGGATCTGAGGTAGAAGGTATACCCAACAGTTTCTTTAGGGTATCCTATGAAGACGCATTTTTCCGACTTGGGTTCGAGCTTTTCAGGTTGAAGTTTCTTGACATAAGCATCGCATCCCCAAACTTTTAGAAACGACAGCTTAGGTTTCTTCCCAAACCATAATTCATACGGTGTCGTCTCAACGGATTTCGACGGAGCCCTATTTAAAGTGAATGCGGCAGTCTCTAAAGCATAGCCCCAAAAAGATAGCGGTAAGTCCGTAAGAGACATCATAGATCGCACCATATCTAATAGAGTGCGATTACGACATTCGGACACACCATTACGCTGAGGTGTTCCAGGCGGCGTGAGTTGTGAAACTATTCCACATTTTCTTAAGTGTGTGCCAAATTCGTGACTCAAGTATTCTCCTCCACGATCTGATCGTAGAAACTTGATCTTTCTTTCACGTTGATTTTCAACCTCACTCTGAAATTCCTTGAACTTTTCAAAGGTCTCAGACTTGTGTTTCATTAAGTAGACATACCCATATCTACTCAAGTCATCAGTGAGGGTGAGAACATAACGATAGCCACCGCGAGCCTCAACACTCATTGGACCGCACACATCGGTATGTATGATTTCCAATAAGTTGGTTGCTCGCTCCATTGTTCCTAAGAACGGAGTCTTGGTCATTTTACCCATGAGGCATGGTTCGCATGTGTCAAATGATTCATAATCAAGAGACTCTAAAAGTCCATCTGCATGGAGCTTCTTCATGCGTTTGACACCTATGTGACCAAGGCGGCAGTGCCACAAATATGTGGGACTATTGTTATCAACTTTAACTCTTTTGGTATTCACACCATGAATATGTGTATCATCACGTACGAGATTCATTAAGAATAAACCATTAACCATCGGAGCATGACCATAAAACATATCTCTCATATAAATAGAACAACCATTATTCTCGGATTTAAATGAGTAGCCATCTCGAATTAAACGAGATCCAGACACAATGTTCATGCTCAAACTTGGCACTAAATAACAATTATTGAGGTTTAAAACTAATCCCGTAGGTAAATGTAGAGGCAGCGTGCCGACGGCGATCACATCGACCTTGGAACCATTCCCGACGCGCATCGTCACCTCGTCCTTCGCGAGTCTCCGTTTATTCCGCAGCTCCTGCTTTGAGTTACAAATGTGAGCAACTGCACCGGTATCAAATACCCAAGAGCTACTACGAGTACTGGTAAGGTACACATCAATTACATGTATATCACATATACCTTTGGTTTTGCCGGCCTTCTTGTCCGCTAAGTATTTGGGGCAGTTCCGCTTCCAGTGACCACTTCCCTTGCAATAAAAACACTCAGTCTCGGGCTTGGGTCCATTCTTTGGCTTCTTCCCGGAAACCTGCTTACCGGGCGCGGCAACTTCCTTGCCGTCCTTCTTGAAGTTCTTTTTACCCTTGCCCTTCTTGAACTTAGTGGTTTTATTCACCATCAACACTTGATGCTCTTTCTTGATTTCTACCTCTGCTGATTTCAGCATAGCATATACCTCAGGAATGGTCTTTACCATCCCCTGCATATTGTAGTTCATCACAAAGCTCTTGTAGCTAGGTGGAAGCGACTGGAGGATTCTGTCAATGACCGCTTCATCCGGGATATTAACTTCCAGTTGAGTCAAGCGGTTGTGCAACCCAGACATTTTGAGTATGTGCTCACTGACAGAGCCATTTTCCTCCATCTTACAGCTAAAGAATTTGTCGGAGACTTCATATCTCTCGACCCGGGCATGAGCTTGGAAAACCATTTTCAGCTCTTCGAACATCTCATATGCTCCATGTCTCTCAAAACGCTTTTGGAGCCCCGGCTCTAAGCTGTAAAGCATGCCGCACTGAACGAGGGAGTAATCATCGCAGCGTGACTGCCAAGCGTTCATAACGTCTTGTTCTGCAGGGAGAATTGGTGCGTCACCCAGCGGTGCTCGTAGGACATAATCTTTCTTGGCAGCTATGAGGATGATCCTCAGGTTCCGGACCCAGTCCGTATAGTTGCTACCATCGTCTTTCAACTTGGTTTTCTCTAGGAATGCGTTGAAGTTGAGGACTACGTTGGCCATTTGATCTACAAGACATATTGTAAATATTTAGACTAAGTTCATGATAATAAAGTTCATTTAATCAAATTATTTAATGAACTCCCACTTAGATAGACATCCCTCTTCCAGTTATCTAAGTATTACATGATCCGAGTCAATTAGGCCGTGTCCGATCATCACGTGAGACGGACTAGTCAACATCGGTGAACATCTTCATGTTGATCGTATCTTCTATACGACTCATGCTCGACCTTTCGGTCTTCTGTGTTCCGAGGCCATGTCTGTACATGCTAGGCTCGTCAAGTCAACCTAAGTGTTTTGCGTGTGTAAATCTGTCTTATACCCGTTGTATGTGAACGTTAGAATCTATCACACCCGATCATCACGTGGTGCTTCGAAACAACGAACTGTCGCAACGGTGCACAGTTAGGGGGAACACTTTCTTGAAATTATTATGAGGGATCATCTTATTTACTACCGTCGTTCTAAGTAAACAAGATGCAAAACATGATAAACATCACATGCAATCAAATAATAAATGTGACATGATATGGCCAATATCACATAGCTCCTTCGATCTCCATCTTGGGGCTCCATGATCATCTTGTCACCGGCTTGACACCATGATCTTCATCATCATGATCTTCATCATCGTGTCTCCATGAAGTTGCTCGCCAACTATTACTTCTACTACTATGGCTAACGCGTTTAGCAATAAAGTAAAGTAATTTACATGGCGTTTCTCAATGACACGCAGGTCATACAAAAAATAAAGACAACTCCTATGGCTCCTGCCGGTTGTCATACTCATCGACATGCAAGTCGTGATTCCTATTACAATAGCATGAACATCTCATACATCACATATAGATCATTCATCATTCATCACAACTTTGGCCATATCGTATCACAAAGCACTTGCTGCAAAAACAAGTTAGATGTCCTCTAATTGTTGTTGCAAGTTTTTACGTGGCTGAATTAGGGTTCTAGCAAGAACGTTTTCTTACCTACGTGAAAACCACAACGTGATTTGTCAACTTCTATTTACCCTTCATAAGGACCCTTTTCATCGAATCCGCTCCAACTAAAGTGGGAGAGACAGACACCCGCCAGCCACCTTATGCAACTAGTGCATGTTAGTCGGTGGAACCGGTCTCACGTAAGAGTACGTGTAAGGTTGGTCCGGGCCGCTTCATCCCACAATACCGCTGAAGCAAGATAATACTAGTAGCGGCAAGAAAGTTGACAACATCTACGCCCACAACAAATTGTGTTCTACTCGTGCAATAGAGAACTACACATAGACCTAGCTCATGATGCCACTGTAGGAGAACGTTGCAGAAAATCAAATTTTTTCCTACGGTTTCACCAAGATCCATCTATGAGTTCATCTAGCAACGAGTCATGGGAGAGAGAGATTGCATCTACATACCACTTTGTAGATCGCGAGCGGAAGCGTTCAACGAACGGGGATGAAGTAGTCGTACACACCGTGATCCAAATCACCGGAGATCCTAGCACCGAAAGCACGGCACCTCCGCGTTCAACACACGTACGGTCAGCGTAACGTCTCCTTCTTCTTGATCCAGCAAGGCAAAGGAGAGGTTGGGGAAGAAGACTCCAGCAACAGCACGACGGCGTGGTGATGGTGGAGCCGCAGTATTCCGACAGGGCTTCGCCGAGCTCTACGGAGGAGGAGGAGGTGTTGGAGAGGGAGAGGGAGGCGCCAGGGCAAAGGGTGTGTAGCCCCCCCTCCCCTCCCCCCTTTATATAACCCCTTGGGGGGGCGCCGGCCCTAGGAGATGGAATCTCCTAGGGGGGGCGGCGGCCAGGGAGGGGGCTTGCCCCCCAAGCAAGGGGGGCGCCCCCTTTAGGGTTCCCCCCCCCAACCCTAGGCGCATGGGCCTTTGGGGGGGAGGCGCACCAGCCCACTTTGGGCTGGTTCCCTCCCTCATACAGCCCATGGGGCCCTCCGGGATAGGTGGCCCCACCCGGTGGACCCCCCGGGACCCTCCGGTGGTCCCGGTACAATACCGATAACCCCGAAACTTGTCCCGATGTCCGTATGACGACTTTCCATATATAAATCTTTACCTCCGGACCATTCCAAAACTCCTCGTGACGTCCGGGATCTCATCCGGGACTCCGAACAACATTCGGGTTACTGCATATACATATCTTCACAACCCTAGCGTCACCGAACCTTAAGTGTGTAGACCCTACGGGTTCGGGAGACATGCAGACATGACCGAGACGGCTCTCGGGCTATAACCAACAGCGGGATCTGGATACCCATGTTGGCTCCCACATGCTCCACGATGATCTCATCGGATGAACCACGATGTCGAGGATTCAATTAATCCCGTATACGATTCCCTTTGTCAATCGGTATTTTACTTGCCCGAGATTTGATCGTCGGTATCCCAATACCTCGTTCAATCTCGTTACCGGCAAGTCACTTTTCTCGTTCCGTAATGCATGATCCCGTGATCAAACACGTTGATCACATTGAGCTCATTATGATGATGCATTACCGAGAGGGCCCGGTGATACCTCTCCGTCAAGCGGAGTGACAAATCCCAGTCTCGATCCATGTCAACCCAACAGACACTTTCAGAGATACCCGTAGTATACCTTTATAGTCACCCAGTTACGTTGTGACGTTTGGCACACCCAAAGCACTCCTACGGTATCCGGGAGTTACACGATCTCATGGTCTAAGGAAAGGATACTTGACATTGGAAAACTCTAGCAAACGAACTATGCGATCTTATGCTATGTTTAGGATTGGGTCTTGTCCATCACATCATTCTCCTAATGATGTGATCCCGTTATCAAATGACATCCAATGTCCATAGTCAGGAAACCATGACTATCTGTTGATCAACGAGCTAGTCAACTAGAGGCTCACTAGGGACACGTTGTTGTCTGTTATTCACACATGTATTACGATTTCCGGATAACACAATTATAGCACGAATAAAGACAATTATCATGAACAAGGAAATATAATAATAATGCTTTTATTATTGCCTCTAGGGCATATTTCCAACATGTTTATCAACTTAAATCGTTAGTTTATGACATAAGAAAACTATGTGTGCAGGTTTTTTATTTTTTTGATTTTTATTTAATTTATTATGCTCATTTGAAATCTGGTCAAACATAGCTTTGACTACTCTAAACCCCTCCCAAACCCGCTAATCCTAGCGCTGAATAAGGACTGTTCATCTAACCCTAGCGGCGATCAAGGGTCGTCGATCTAACCCTTCTAGAAGGAATTTGCGGGGGGGGGGGGGATCCGCGAGATGCAATCTGATTGGTTGGGAGATTTTTTAACAAATACCGGGCGTGCTGGATGGATCGTTGGGCCGTCTCGTTGTCTCGGCCTGAGACCGCAGTAAATAGCCCGTCTCAGCCTTTCCAGGCCTTGCATGCATGGGGGGAGGCGACGTGGGTTTGCATGCGCGGGAGGCGGCGACGTGCATGCATGCGAGCGAGGCGAACGAGGCTCGCTAGGCTCGCTAGGCTAGCGAGGCGAGCTAGGTGGTTCAGGGCAGTGGTCCAGGGCTGCGAGTCAGATGCACCGCCCGGTCAAAGAGCTATGCGGTGATTCAGATGCACGCACGCGCCCCATGCATCGTTTTGGTGCAAAAATTGAAGAGTGCAAAACATAACGGATACACACACGCGTCCGGATTCACACACGCACCGTTCTCATCCTTTCTCTCTTCCTCTCCCACCCACAGGCCTATAAATGGGGTGCCTCTCTTCCTCTCCCACCCACAGGCCAGGTCCGATCCATTCTCTCCAACTTCAAACACCCAAGCGACCGAGCCCTCCCCAAGCGAGACCAAGTGAAGATGCAGTTCAACGGGCCGACCTTCAACCGTTCGCCTGTCGTGCCGGAGCTGCGCTACCCACCGGGCGTGCTCGTGGAGAGGGAGCTCCGTGTGTGGGCTATTTCAAGGTGGAGGGGTTCCGTCGAACTCACCCGCGCCTTTCTCAGAGCCGGCTATGCCCACCTCCCATGGGGCTCGCCGAGGATGTTCACCTTCAATGAGGTTCGTGACCGCGGAGGCATCCTCCTACTGCTCACGGTCACCTTCACCAACCCGTTTGACGCGCGCGAGCTCCTCGGCCAAGTCTTTTGGTGCGGCTGCGAGGCCATCTTCTTCACCGTCTACAACATCTACACCAACTACGAGAGCATCTTCCCCACTCCAGGCCAGATGCACTCCCTTCCCTATGACAGGAGGAGGAGGTGTGAAGATGAAGATGGTGTTGAAGGGGCGCGCGCGACCAAGGTGGAAGAAGGAGGTCAAGAAGAAGATTTTCAAGCCCGGAGTCAAGCTCGTCATGTTTCGTTTTTTATTTTGTTGCTTTTCTATGTCATGTCGTGTCGTGTCATGTTTCGTCATGTGTCCGTGAACTTATTATTGTAATGGTACGGTGTGTTGCATCTTATCTAAGTTATTAGGGTTTATTATGTGTGTTAAAAAATGTCTGTGCCCAAACATATCATTTCTTCCCTAAACCAAGTCATGAAGTTCGAGAACTTGTGGTTTTCATTAATGAAAATCAGAGGGGGTGAGAAGCTCTCTGTTTCATTCAAAAAAATAAGTCATGAACTAACATGCAAATTTATTCCCTTTGAATCCTAAACCAAGTGCCACTCTAACCCTAAACCAAGTGCCACTCTAACCAAAATCATGTGTGGCAGTGCAAACATACGTTTTCAACCTTCCAACCCTCCAAAATTTCAATGCAAAACAAAGGAAAACCACTCTCACGTGTGTGCAAACATTCACGGTCTCACTATCTTTTTTTGACAAATTTCATAGTCTCACTATGTATACCTTCCTTCCCTACCCATTTCAAAGTCTTGCCATCTGTCCTAGCGGTTACCAGCTCAGCCCTAAACACCACAAACCCACGCGGTCCTGGGTTCGAGTCCCCAGCTGCACCAATTTTTGTGCATTTCCACCCTTCATTTTTTTAGACAAATTATTTTTTTCTCAATGTAATGCCCTTAAAAAATGTTCATTTATTTTGGCATCAGGTGTAAACCTCTACCAGAGCTGAGGCACATTTTCCATGACATTTTGGTCTTTGATTTAAATCACGGTGTATTTGAATTGTATTAATTAACAACTCCAAAAAAATTCTAACCTTAATTGTTTGGCTCTGAAATAATTCAATTAGCTTCCACAAAAAGTTTCAGCATTATGATTTACTGCCTAAATTAAATCAGAACAGAAAACAGAAAAATATGCAAGAGAACCCCCGAATGGGCCTAATTGGATGTAGTTGGCCCATTAGTCTAGCCTGCACTTGGCTGTACGCACTGAATTTGGCCCAAGAGAAACCTTTTTTGACAGAAAGGCAGAGCAGAGAGCTGCATTTCATTGATCAAAAGTTTCTGAATTCCTCATTTCTTCTCCTTTTTTTAACATATTTAAATGTTGGTCACTTCTTCTCTTTTTTTCCAACATTTAAACAACTTTGACCAACATTTAAACTAGGTGAATTTCTCATAAAATTTTAAGATTACAAATTCCTTCATAATTCATGCCTTTCCATACATTTTCAACATTACAACCAGTGCGATTACCATACCTACAAATGCCCAAAAGTATTTGCAAATGGGTATTGGTAGTGCCTGATCTTCAAGCTTCCTAACCTTCTTCTTCAACATCCTAAGCTCAATAGCTAGCTCTCTGTCAGTGCGTGCTTCGCCCTCCATCTCTTCTTCCGGAGCTTGTGCTGCGGCCACTGTCGTTTGTGGCAGGATGTGCAACCATTCTTCATGCTCTTCTTGCAGTTCATTCATCAGAGTCTTGGCCAGAGCATCGACCCAAAGAAAGAAGCATGTCACCTGCATGAACACCAAACAGATCAACCCATTGCTCAAAGTCCCGACCACGAAAATGGTGCAATTGCCCCAATTCTTACCCCATTCTCGCTGCACACGTAGAACGGACAATTCTGGTTCCCCGCTGTGTGAGAAACCCTCCGATCAGTGCCCGCCCGGCATCGCAGACAGACGAAGACATGCATGTCCACACGCGCCCGGCTCTGCATCCGCGAGGTGGCGCGGCAGCTTGAGGAAGACATGGAGCTCGGAGCCAAAGGGGATCTCAACGCCGCCGCGCCCTCCACAGCTAGCTTCCCACCGCCGTGCTCTCTCTCTCGCCGTGGTCACCGCCGTGCTCTCTGTCACCGTGGTCACCGCCGCTATCGCCTGCTTATATAGCACACCTGCAACGGCTCTCCGCTCAACGGCTCTCTGCTGGGTCCCACAAGCCACGCGTGCAACGGTCTGAATAAAATTGGCCATCCCTGCCGCCTGGTCCCACCTGTAAGGGCCGAATCAAAAGGTTGACCTGACGGAGACGCCTGAGTTCACGGACCGAGTCGGTGCGCTCGGACTAGGGGCAAAACTAAGCATAATTCGCATCTGAGGCCAAAACTGAGCACATGGACACCACTGCCGGCAAAATGATAATTAACCCAAGAAAAAAACTGAGCCGAACTGTGAATCTTCGCTCCCGTGGCTCGCGGGGAGCGGCACCGCTGGTAGCCCCACGGATACAGGGAGCAGCCGCCGCCGCCATGTCCGGCTGCCCCTGCTCCACCTCCATCTCCTCCTCTCCACTCTCCCTCCTGCCTTCCAGTTCCGTCCCCTCTACTCCGAGATGCAGTAGGGTCGCCTTCTCCTCGTGCGGCCCACGGAGGAGCGGGATGCGACGGAGAGGCACGCGTGATTGCAGCAGCAAGGATGACAAGGCGGAGGCGGGGGAGAAGGAGGGAGAGCCGACGTTCAACCTGTTCGGGTTCGTGGAGTCGTGGAGCCGCAGCGCCATCCAGGTGCAGTGGAGTCGCCCGCTCAGGACGGCAATGTCGGCCAGATGCTCTACGTAATGCCGACCTCCACTTCCTCTTGTCTGATCCTTCTTGCTGTGCGTTTTGGCGGCTGATGACTGACGCGCCTTGTTGCGTGTAGACGACAGAGGACAAAGAGAGGGAGTATGGAAGCAATAGCGTGAGATGAGGAGAGCTGGGATGGTTCGTGAGGAAACAGGTAATTTGCTTTTTGTTTTGACAGTAGGAAACAGATAATTTGCTTGCTCATCCTTGTGACGCGGAGATGACTTTCCTAGGTAACATTTGTATCCGGACTTCCGGAGGGGGTAGTGCTGCACCGTGTGAAACTGTGAAAACCAATTGGCTTGGAAGAATAAGTCACATTTCATATTTATGAACATGATCGATTGTGACAGACCTTTGTGGAACTGAAACTTGAAACTGTTGATCTTCTTTTTTTCTAATGCAATTTATGTATGATGTAGTAACCCTCACTTTCGGCAGTGAAACGCGAAAACAAACTTGTTGCTGTATGCTTTCACGATGCTGCTATAAAACTGATGTTTTAGTTTGTAAGCTTTATTTGTCAGCTGTGTCACGCCCTTCAATGTTTAAGAATCATCAGACTACTTGTTCCATGTTCTGTAAACACAATCCTCGTGCTTGTTAGTTTTCATACAATTCGCAATACAATTGTAGGTTCTCCTGATCCACTTGAGATGACAGACTCGATATGGGTTTGATTCAAAGGTCAGGAAATGTCTATGAAATTCCCGGTACAAATGTGTCTATAAAACTGGAGTTAACAAAAGATGCATGTATCACTCACAAAAAAAGGCATATGTATGTTGTACCATTTGTGGAAGAGGACTTCCACAAGGCATTTGATGAACTTCTTGTACTCTAAATATCACTGAACCATTCTTCTTAGTTGTCCAGGTACATACTTGGAAGTTTTTGAAAAATCCTTGGCATGAAAGTTCTCATATGGACTGTCTGAATCACCTCATTCATTTCCTTATATATAGGGATTTCTTGCAGGTTCTTATGGTCTGAAATGGGCATTGAAGAACTCGAGCAAACTTCTTAAGGTAGCAATTCTTAACCGCACACTTACTATTTCTTGTCCAGTGCCTGGAGTCTTAAAGCAGCTCAGGTCAGCTATTTATGCTTCTCTTTAATCCTTAATTTTAGTCCTTCTACGTTGTAAATTCAACTATCATGCTTTGGTAGGTTTCAAACTAGTATGAATCCACATATAATCATCTGAAATCCGCAACTAAGTTTGACTAGAACACACATATGCTCTAGTGCTGTCATATCTTTTTGTTTTTTAACAGAACTCTTTCATTTATTATTTCTTATTTTGGGTATTTATGGGTGTAATTATGTCTATTGCACTCAGTAGTTTTTTTATTCAATCCAAAATATATTTTTGGCAAGATGGTGGTGTTGTAGATGTTTATTTCACCTATCTTTCCATATTTTTCACTAATATTTTAGTTTATATTCATTTTTGCCCAGTAAGTTCATACTTATGCCAACCAAGGGAATCTTTTTGAATGCAGGTTACCACTTTTTGGCGAATTTACCCGCCAAAATGCTATTTTGGCCGAGAGATTCATTGAAGCAGGTAGCTAATATGTATCCTTGTCGCAGAAATCTGTTTATTATACCATGCCGATTATGTTAGCGCTAAACCTTTTTTTTCTGGAAGTCTTGAAACAAGAAAGTAACTTTTATGATGAGCATTTCCTTTAAACATGGTATTTTCTTGCTGTTATATCCATCTATCAACATCTCTATGGTTGAAAGATCAGTATTACATTCAAGCCGTAGCATTGGTGTAGCTAGTGGGCAGCACAGGTGGGCCGTGGCACACCCAGATTTCTAAGAAATGTTTTATCATGTCATATTTTGTAGATTTCGAGGTCCAAAATCAGCAGCCCATCGGGCTAAGCCCAGCAGGCAGCAACCCACTCTCATCACTTGGTCTCCTATTGACAGAGAGGAACGCGAGACCTAACGCCGCCACTGTTCATCTCCGAGCACGCAGCCAGCGCCGCTCCCCTTCCTTGGGCATCGCCGCTGCCCCGCTTGGGCGCTCCGGTTCCAGATGTCGCTGGTCGGCCACCCGCTCCCTTCTGGCCCACTATTTTCCCTCGCCGTCTGCCCCCCGCTCCCCATTTCTTGTCCCCTGTTGGCTGTGGCCGAGACGCCGACGCTAGCTAGCCCACTTCCATCACGGTGCCTGCCAGCTGCACAGCCCCCTCCCCTCGCCGGCTCACCTCCAATATGCTGGGCATCCACAGTCCGCACCATCGCTCCCTCCACCGCGGCGCTAGACAGGCACTGCCGACCTGCCGCAGCAAGTTAGCACGGTACAATTGATCTTCCTGCAATTCTTCTTAGCAATTCTGGGAATATGAAGACAAATAATTGATGCCTACAATGCTCCTGCTTATATTGCCATTGATGTCAATCATGTTCATGTCATATTGCCATTGATGCAAATCATGCAATGATGCTTCCTGCTTATATACAATTGAATAATTTATGCCATTGCTTCCGGATATTTGATTCGGAGCCCGGGCTCAGATGCTCCCTAAATCTCTCCCGTCAGATGTGCATTTGGATCTGAGCCTGGATTCGTATTCATATGGGTATTGGAGATGTATGCTGACTAAAATAATCAGGCCGTTGGCAGCATTAAATGCGGACACTGCCGTTTAGCTAAGGCGGAACAGAATTCACGCAAATGGCTGATGTGTTTTCCTGTCCCATACCGAGCCGTCACCGTCGACGGATGGCTGTAATGGCCTTTTGCCACTTCCAGATCAAACCTGCCAACCAAGCAAGGTTCAGGGTAACACCGGCAATCCATATCACACGGTTCCGGAAGTGTCAATGGATTTCGCCAACCACCTTCCACAGCAGTACCCAAAACTGGTATGCTTTTTCACAATTAGTCATACTATGTCGTAAGGCTAGAATCTACCATGCTTATGCCCTCACACACGGCGACATGTTTAAGGTAGCAGATGAGGTCATGATGATCCAGAAGCAGCAAAATACCAGAGCAATAAGGCAGATGTCACAAATGAAGAATGCAATGCAGTTGGACATGTTCAAGTTTGCTGACCAGCTTTTCAAGTCACTGCAAGGGCGATTTGTATGCTGCCGAGCACGCGGGTTCACTGATTGCCCTGTATGAGGTAATGTTTTTGATCTAGTCTCATCCAAATGAATATTAGGTACCCTCTCCTGTTCGCTAACAAATGTCTTTTGACTAACGTATGCACCTGCTGGCACACCGAATCCTGCGGCTTTCAACGCGCCTGCTGCGCAGAAGATTCATGGTCATAGGCTGGACCTATCGGATTGCGGAGGTTTGACTCTCACCCGCAAAGCTACCCTTTTTCTTTTCATCTTCAACTAGCCAGTCACATTCTCTAGCTCGTGCCATCTCCTGATCCACTGCGAACCCTCTCCAGCACTTCTGGCGTGATCAAATACCACTGCCATACATTTGTCAGCAATCAGAGAGGCACTGAGATGAAAAGCCCTGTTATTAACAAGTGAAACTACAACCTTCAAATATTTCAGGATTGTTTATTGCTCGGTCAACCATATCTAGCGCCGCAGCAGCAAATGTGCGCACGCGTGCACACTGTTCTTCATCGGGTATTGGAGGAACCCCTGCACCTGTATGGCTGTACCGTTACTCCCCTCTCACACTCGAGCTGGAAGAATCCCAGTGAACCGAGCATCTACACAGCAAAACAATGTTAGAACCAACAGTTTTTTTATTGCATGTGTTTCTTTAAGTTTACAACTTTTTCTACTATCTTAGTTGTGTTTATGCCTCACATTCATGTTCCAATTTTGCCCGTTCGCCGGCCGCAACCCCATCAGGAATTCCAATTTGGTTGCCAGTTCCAGCAAACGCATTGTACTCATCTGTTTCCATATTCCTGGCACCTGAACTAGTACCACCCAAACCAACTTAATATTCATTTCTGAACTCCAGCCGCCGCCTTAGCCTGCACATTTCTCGATCTCAAGGCCTTGTCCCTACAGCAAAACACGAAATGGTGTCACAACCAGTCTCACTAACATGGTTTGTGCTAATTGGCACAAAAAAAACCAATCAACAACCTGTAGGATTTGCATTCTCAACGCCATTTCTAATGTGAAGGCCATCTTGCACCCCACTGCCACCCAAGGGATGACCTGCAGTTTTTTTTTTTTTGGTAAAAAGGATAAATACTTCTTCCTAAGGTACTCGATCTGCTCCTGTCACACAAAAAAGGAAAAACAAATGTTTTGTAATGAATCAGTATTTTGCTGCAATTCCAACTTCTCATCGATGTGGCTAAATTTTACCATTTGTTTTTCCGAACCTGGTTTACAGTAGATCTCAGGTACAGACCAGTGAACTGAAGGATGTAGTGCCCGACATACGCCCCCACTATCCTCCTGTGGTCATAATCTCTGGTTATATATTTCGGTCATGCATGCACAACTGTTAATGGTTTCACAAATTGCATGGGAGAAGTTCTCACCTTATGCCTGACCGCATGGGTCGTGCTGTGCCACCAAAGGGTACACGAATTTCCATCCGGTCATCTCAACCCACCCAGCACTGAATATATCGTTAAAAAGGGTACAGAACCAAACATGGAATTGCTTTGCTAGCCCCTCATGCTTCCTTTTTATCCCATCCGCCGGATCTGTCTCCGTTGGGTCAAGTATCATCGTAATCTTCTTCTCAATATCCAAAATATATAATGACCAGCAATCCATAAATAGAACCCGGAACATGAAACTGAAAAATAGTTTTCACATGTAGAATCAGTTAGCAAGCAAGCCACAATGCATCATAAACTCTACCCAACAACGGCCACAGTCACTGCAGATGGTCCACCTACCTTCTTTTGCCAGTCAACTCTGTAGCCCATCTTTTCAGAGTTCACCATCATGGTGATGTAGTCCCTGTCCATTTCTCTGTCCCCCTTGCAAAGCTCTTCCTGCATGACATCTTAACACAATTGAGTCTCAGTTCAAACTCAAAAAAATTCTGGATCACAAAGAATTGAAATGAACAGACACAATACCATAAACTGTGGATCGAAAATGCGTCTCCATCTCGCAAGCCAACCACGGTTCAGGACCACGGTACATCCTTCGTTCCTTTCCACTTAGCATTCGCTCTATGCATCTCATTATGTTTAATGTCACCTCCCCTCCAGGAGACAGTTCATCTTTTAATGTCATGACCAGATGCCACAACAAGCAGGGGATGAAAGTTCCTGATTCATTTCCTGAAATAAACAACTTTCCTAGTCATGTTGTTTTGGAACGCAATTCGAATGGAAGTATTGGTATTAGTTTTAATTCTTTACTTTCGTACCATGCTTTCGCTGCACCCATTCATCTTGCCAATGAACCGAAGCACATCGGCATCTGATGGTTCCGCATGATTGAGTCCAACTGAGGCCTTGTTCGGTTGAGGTGGTTTGTGAGGGGGATTGGCAGGGATTGAGGGGGATTAGATCCCTACAAGCCAAATTCCT
This sequence comes from Aegilops umbellulata, assembly GCA_032464435.1. NCBI lineage: Eukaryota > Viridiplantae > Streptophyta > Magnoliopsida > Poales > Poaceae > Aegilops > Aegilops umbellulata. The sequence continues at coordinate 537,598,385 of CP136055.1, forward strand.
CTCCAATCCACTCCAATCCCCTTGGGAGGAGGATTAAACGAACAAGGCCTGAAGGGGGGTACTTCTCCCCCAACACACTCCTTGCTGACTAATCAGCCTCTGTATTACCATTTCCAACCGAAGAACCTAGCCCGCTGCCACGAGTGTTGACCAGGTATTAGATGCCCCATATCTCCAGATAGTCCACCACAGTTTGCTGCTGCCAACGTACATGCTTAAGCAACGCAAACGGAATTAATTAGGCCCAATTAATTAAGCTAACATTTTTTTGTCCACCCAGGGGCTTCTGGGTTAACCCTGTCAGTGTACCGCGCTGATGCAGTGGGCGATGTCTCTCGCCACTGTCGGTCTCCGCGGTTCGTCCTGCCCGCGGCACCAGCACCGACATGCTGCCCGCACCTCTCCGGAGGCGAGATCCTGTTCATCCTTCCCCCTCCGGATTCGCCTGGGCAGGCGGCAACAAGGCAAGCGGCACTGGATTTGGGTGTTCCAATCTGTCACTGAACTCCTCCTGTAGGGGAAACCTATACAAACTCGGCGCTAATGGCGTCAGGCCACTCACCAATAATCACACAAAACAGAAAAATCCGGTGGAATAACACATTTTTGCGGTACTCATATCCACTTACCGGTCGATGGCACCAATCAGGACCTCAAGTCCGGCATCTTCCATCCCCTCCGGTACCGAGATTCAAGCCGCCGGCGCACGACCAGCAAGCATTTCAGTGGGGAAAGAAACAGCGGGGGCCAGAGTGGGGCAGTCTGGATCCCTTGGTCACGCTTTGTTATTTTTTTCACAACAACCCACATCGTCATCCACCGTTTGCATACTTCTGAATTGTCTGCTCCTGCGCACTCATGCGAGAGGGGCATGGTGTCCTATCGGGAGGGGCACTGCCCAGGCGTAACCTGAATTTTCACCACACCAATTATTAATGCGGAACATATACATTTCTGTTTTGGGGGTTTATTATACGATGTTTTTTGCTGATTCAGTACTGCCAACATCCTTGATTGTTTGCATCTTGTTTACAGCCAACACTTGTTTTCAGTTCACATAACAGTGTGAATGAATCACAAACAAATATGCATCAGGGGATCTGTTCTACATTTTCTTTGCACATTATAATGAATTAGCAGAAGAAAAAAAACATCTGAATGGATAACAGAGTTTTTATCACGACACAAAAATGTAGGACAGTACACTGTAAACTTAAAATTCAGTAGTTCAGTAAACCATTTAGTCCAACCAGGGGCCTCTGGGTTAACCCTGTCAGTGGATTGTGCTGAAGCAATTGGGGATGTCTCACGCCGACGGCGCTCGCCGCACTTCTCCGCGGCAGCTCCGCCGCCGCCAGTAAACTGCCCACATTCAGAGGCATCAGTTCCTTCACACTGCCCCCCTGAATAGCTCGACCTGATTGCAACAACTCAAGCGGCACCAGATCTGGGTGGTCCAAGCTGTCGGCGAACTCATCCCTTAGAGGAAACTGCGGCAAACATCCCCAGCGAGACGCCATTGAAGTCAGTCATTCCATCCCCAATCACGTTGAATCCCCAAGCAGCTCATCCCTACCCCCGAGCTCAAATCAAATCAAACGGGAAATTAGATATTTGGCGGCATGCAGATCTACTTACCGGTCGACGGCGTGTTGCAGGAACTCAAACCCGGCCTCCTGCATCATTAGCTGCCGCCGGCGACTCTCGCCGCTGTTGCGGGAGACTGAAGGAGGCCTGGCTCAATCCAGCGGCATAGGGTCACTGAAGGGAGGGGGGCGTCTGTTTGGGCTGTGTTTAAGTTTTCATTTTTTTAATCGGGTTATTCATGCTGCACACAAACCCGTCAGATTTTTGGTTACCCAAAACATCTCACGAAATCTGTAACGTCCTGTACACAGTTCATGTTCCTAGCTCAGACGAAAAGGTAACTACCTGGGCCACGGATCAGGATTGGCGCCGTTCGTGCGGCCTGCCAATGCTACAAATTAGGCCCACATACGCGGGCTGTTATGTAGAGTATATCTCAATTCTTTAATTACCAGTCTGCCTGCCAGAACATATTGTTCAGATCCCAAGACTTTTCTGGACCATGGCGATTTCAGGTGCAGCTGAGCCCGGACGCCGAATTGCCGCGTCCATTGCTTCATGCTTATATTGTACCTTTTTGTTGTATTGTAAATTTGCACATTTGGAATATATTTCCTGAACTAGAATGTTGTGAGCCTTGATTGAGCTATTTATGTCATTCTTTTGCCGAATATTGTGTTACACTTAGATTAGGTAGTTTTTTTTTTGGAGTGTGCACACCCTCCATTTTATTCCTAGCTATGCCACCAGTGTGAACTAGAAACTCTGTCTAAAATCACAGCTGAAGAATAAATGTAGCAGGCTCTCAGTATCAATTTTTAGTACAAACACATAAAGCATCATCCACATGGAAGTTCTTTCTACTCATAGGTCTCTAGTACTTAATCTTTCCTGAATCATGAATAACTAGAAGTAGAATGTTTGCTTTGACCAGCAACATGATTTCCATATCCATCTGCATGGGGATGGTAGGCAGTGGATATTGAGCCTGCCCACAGCTCGAGAGGAACGTTGTTCTGTCATAGGGGAAGTTCAATAAATTCTACTCCCTCTGTTCATTTTTATAAGACCTTGAAGACATTTCAGACAATGTACAAAGCATCCCATTTTGAGTTGTCTGAAATGACTTACAAAAATGAACGGAGTGAGTAGTTACAAACTGACCATATACATGTAGTTAACCTTGTTGGGCATATTTTATCTTTTAGAGTTGGGATGCAAAAATTCCTATGTTGACGAATCACTATTTTTTTTTCTATTTGCTTGCTGAGTACCCACTGAAACCTAGATCGGCTAGTCCCCCCCCCCCCAAACCTATCTTATGACCTTCTCCCTTGGCCGCCGCCGCCCGCCCGCCCCACGATCTTGCCGTCCCGCGCCTGTCCCCCCCCCCCCCCCCCCGCGCGACCCTCTCCCTTAGCCGGCGCCGCCAGCCCGCCCCACGATCTTGCCGGCCCGCGCCTGTCCCCCTCCCCTCGCCGCGACCCTCTCCCTTGGCCGGCGCCGCCGCCCCAGAATCCCGTCAGCCCGCGTCGCCCCACAATCCTTCCGGCCTGCGACCCTCTCCCTTGGCCGGCGGCGCCGCCCCACGATCTTGCCGGCCCGCGCCGCCCCACAATCCTTCCGGCCTGCAACCCTCTCCCTTGGCCGCTGCCGCCGCCGTCCCATAATCTTGCCGGCCCGCGCCGCCCCACAATCCTCTGGCCTGCGACCCTCTCCCTTGGCGGCCGCCGCTGCCCCACAATCCTGCCGGCCAGCGCTAGCTAAAACCTTGGGGTTAATGCATCTTCATTTTGGAAATTGAAATACACAAGCCTAGAATTTTTCCTACTCTTAAACTAAACTTCAATTGTTTGCATCGCAGTTCCTTCTCATTGGTTGGCGGTCTAGTAACTTCTACTTCGACATCATGGGCAATGGTACTCCTTTCAACTCCTATGCCCCAATTTCCATCATTTTTTTTTGATCTTATTTTTGTTGATGGCTTATAAATAGTCTTTCTTTTATGATTTCATTTTATATCTACAATTGTAACCTTTTATTTGTGATGATTTTCCTAATTTAGATACATGTTTCTTTCCATATTTGAAAAACTTGGCCAAACAATACCTTCCCGATTATACATTAAGACTAAATAAAATTATGGACCTTATTTAGCAGTGGCCAAAGGGGGGGGGGGGGTCGCCATCAACCATCACTTGTAGGTCTCAAATATGTTCATACACTTAGCACACACATAGTACCTTAGTTGCTCATCATTTAGATCAAAGCTGCCTAGGCACCTACATGTTGTTTCAGCATATGCATGTGATTTAGTAGGATTAACAACAGATGCAATTTCATTATTGGGATTGTGTTCCTTTTCAAAATGAATGATGAGCAATTAAGGTGCTATGTAGGTAAACTTATGAAGTATAAGAAATTTCATTGCTTGCAAGAGGAAGCTTCGACAAATGCTGAAACAACAAACCAGAATGTTTGGTAGTAGGTTTCACAATCAGAGTACGTTATTGAGAATCAACATGTTCCTAAATGACTTAACCAGTTTTCAAGGATAGTAGTTATCGAAGAAAAATAATAGGGCATGCCCTGTTTCTAAATAAAGTGCTACCATAAGTCCATAACATCCACATGTGTAATAGAAACGAATAGATCGAATGCAAAATTGGATTAAGATTTTTTTTGACAAACATAGTACAAATGAAGGCCCTCGGAAACACACACCCCTATAAACGCAAGCATCACACCCTGTCGCTGTGAGCACCTCTGAGAGACTGAGCCGATAGATCTTGAGATTGTCGAAGTCGCCGCATGCACCTCATAGTTGACGAGCATGCTACCATTGAAAGAAAGCACCAAAATGCCTGGAATCAATCCGGGAAAATGTGGGCAACAGTGCCAAATCTAGGACTTGGAACCCGGGTGGACTGGTTCCACCACAAAGAATCTAACCAACTCAGCCAGTTACCAAACATGGTTGAGATTTTAAACACACTGACAGTAACATACTCCTTCCGTCCCACAATGTAAGATGTTTTTGCAAATTATGTTAGCTTGTAAAAACATCTTACATTATGGGACAGGGGGAGTATTTTGTAGCGAAACAAGAGATGCAAGTAAGAACATGTTATCATACACTTGCGTAAAGGATGAAAAACTTGGACAAACAACACCTTCCAGATTATACATTAAGACTAAATAAAATTCTGGACCTTATTTAGCAGTGGCCACAATACTGTTGTATGATGACTTTCTTTGTTGTCACATCCAAGGTACCTCATCTAGGTTAATCTTGATTATAAAACTCAATCTACGTATTTCTTCCGCGAATTACTAAAAAATTTGGCCTCACAAGATTGGTTGGTTACAAACTTTAGAATTGAAACCGTTTTTTGCACTTCTTTGTTGTGAGGGTCAATGAATGTCATCTAGGTGAATCTTGACTATAAAACTCAATCCTCTTTTTTATTCTATGAATTACTCTAAAGTTTAACCTCACAAGATTGGCTGGTTAAAAACTTTAGAATTGAAACCCTTTTCCCTCTACTTTGAAGGTAACCACATGATGCAATGGTCGGATCAAAGTTAACCGGTTCCAAAATTAAGATGAAGTAAATAGAACATGCATTGCTATGCAAATTTGAGTCTCTGTTGACCTCCAAATAATTTGAAACCAAATAGGATCTAACAGTGGTTGTACCAAAGAGACATGCGAGATGTCAGAACTAGACAAAGGCACCTTTAGCCTATCAGAAGGTTGATTAAAGTAATATGGCTATATATTACCTCTAGGTGATTCCTAGTGATAGAGTGAAATATAAATATGGTGCGACATTTATTAGGTACTAAACATGATTTACAAGAATGTACAACGCATTATATTTCTAATGCAATCATTTTTCAGATGATGATATGAAGTCAGTCGTTGGTCGCATATCTCCGTCAGCCCGTACAAGTCTATGGGATGGTGTGATCCAACTTAAGAGCATCGCGGTGTTTGTGCTCGCTTTCTTTAGAAGGTAAATAAGTACCATGATTATGCTTTCAAATGATTTTTTTACATCATTCTTACCATTGATTTAGTATGATGTTTCATTGTTCTGTCTTTAGACAAGTAACATATTTTGTTTCGATAAAAGACAACCTTATACATGTAAAAATGATTGTTGTTTTGCACTTACCAAATTGGTGTTTTGCTAAAACATCTTTCAATTTGTTACAATAGTAGCTTAAATATCATGGAGCATGGAGCAAAAAATTGTTATTGAACTATTAACCACAATAGTAGCTTCTAAATTGATGTGGCTTCCTTCTATTAGTGTCTTAGGTATGAGTGAAAAACATATTCAATCTTAAAAGACAACAGATAAATAAGAGCAAAAAGGAGTATTATTAAAATTTAGGCATGCCTTATATACTGAAATGAGACTGAAGAAGCAATATGCCCTTTAATCATACATGCAGAGAGGCATGCATCCATTCAGCAAGTGTTTGAATTATAAGCATGAACTTGTATGTTGTACCACTTACAATGATCTGTTCTACCAATTGGTCCACAATTAATTCACTACTACTGGGAGCATGTATCTTTTGAATGGATTTGTTTCTTTGTTCCCAGAGAGAATTCATAACTCATAAATTGACCGCCATTGACACCACCTACAAAAGAGTGGCTCAACATTCTTTATCAATCCCTCCCTCTTTTCGATATCCTCTAGCGACAGAACAAACACCGTGAGACACAACTTAATCTACTATCATATATGCAGAGTAAAACACACCGCCTCATGCTTACTCAAGAACATGCATGGTGGACCAAGAGTCGAAAGTGAAGTTTTAATAGAATTTTAAAATCGCCGATGACAGATCAAAAGCAGATTGTGAAATTTAAACATTATCAATGAACTCCATCAGTCAACCACGTCGTTGTTTCTATCCACCTTGACCTCCGCCGCAAGAGGCTTGTGCCACCGGCGCGATGGCGGCTGGTAACCTCCTCCTCCTTGACTTGACGCAGGCGCCGGGAGTGAGCAGGGCAAGACAACGGCGCCCCAAATGTGCAATCGTGTGAGCCCGTCGTCGACGCGCTCGTTGTGCACCCCTGCCACGAGGTGAGGCTTACGCACTCCCCAGTCTCCCGTCATATTCCCGTCTCCTCAATCGAGCTCATCTCCTTCATCTCCTGCCCATGCCCCCATCGTGACGAGGTTGCTGATTCCTCTTGCATAGAGCCTCCTCTGCACTGCCGACAGCGTCCTGGCTAGGCAGCACACGCGATAGTGTGTGCCTGGGCACTTACCTTTCCGCAACACATTCGACGAAGTCTTACCCTACAATGGTGGCGATGAGCGTCTGCTTGGATCTGGATACTGCAGATGTCGTGGCGGCTGCCATGTGCAATGGAGAAGGCCCTGGCTTGCATCAGTGGCTCATGTCATCAAGCAGGTGCCTCAATCAATCGGTCCGCAAGGAAGCTGATCCGGCTGCTTAGCTCACAAGCGCCTCAATCGATCTGTCGATCCAGCTAGCTGCTTAGGTAGCTAGATTTGTACGCGGGTGTTATCTTGGCCTCGTGCTCTATATGAAGCTACCTCGGCCTCTCGTGATCCATATGAAGCGTCCCGTGGGATTGACCTCCTCGTCCGGTGGCTCCATCAGTTCCTCCTCTGCCTCCATGGGATCCGCTCCCTCGTGAGCCAATATTTAGAGGGGAGGGGGTGGGTAGAAGGCAACGATGGATGCAGAGTTCTCCGAGTCTAGGTCCTTACTTTTGGGGGGCCAATCCAGGTACTTAGGTGTGCATGGGGATGGGGTAGGCCGAAGAAGGCCCAATGCAACGATGGCGCGACATACCAAAATGAACGGACAGAGAACCAAGAAAGGATCCTCCCTTTTATATTATTTAATTTTATTATTCAATTTAATTAATTAATTATATTATACCCTCATCAAACTTATGTTTAATATAGAAACGATCAATCTCCACATGCTTCGTTCTATCATGCTGGACTAGGTTTTTGGCTATGTTGATAGCTGATTTATTATTGCACCACACCTTCACAGGGCCCTTTCTAAGTACTTTTCAGTTCTGACAGGAGAATTTTTTATCCTTAACAGGAGATTTCTTTTCAGTTCTGACAGGAGATTGCTTGGTCACAACATCTTAGTAAGGCCTACTGTCATGGCCATGTACTCTGCTTCAGTTGTCGGTCTAGACACAATGGATTGCTTCTTTCTCCATGACACAAGGTTCTCTCCAACAAAAACGCAATATCAAGAAGTTGACCTTCTATTATCAAGGCAATTAGCCCAATCAGCATCACAATACCCCTCTACATTCAAGTGCTCGTTGCCTTTAAACCATAGGCCTCTTCCAGGACTCTATTTTAGATAGCGCAATTCTATGTGCTGCCTCTAAATGCCCACTTCTTGGGTCATGCATGTAGCGGCTCACCACTCACAACATAGGATATGTCAGGTCTGGTGTGGCACAAATAGATGAGTCGGCCGACAAGCCGCTGGTAGCTCTCCCGACCGGGTCTCCTGACTGTGCACATAGTTGATGGTTTTGCTCAATCGGAGTTGACGCAGCTCGGCACCCAACATACTTGTCTCAGTGAGCAGATCCAGTACATATTTTCTTAGAGCGAGAACTATTCCTTTAGCAGAGCTTGCAATCTCAATTCCCAAAAAATACTTGAGTTGACCTAGATCCTTAATCTCGAATTCTTTTCCCAACATCACCTTCAGCCGACTTATCTCTACATTATCGTCTCCAGTGATAACAATACCATCCACATTAACTGCAAGGATGGTAATATGACTCTCTGAATGCCTATAGGAGTATAGGACACAATATGATCCCCATGACACTGTTTATAACCCATACTGCATATGGCTCGTCGGAATCTATCAAACCACTTGGTGATTGCTTGAGACCATACAGACTTCTTCAATTGGCACACCTTGTCCGTGGTGCTTGGACTACCAAAGCCAGGTAGAATCTCCATATAAACTTCGTCCTGAAGATCTCCATGCAAGAATGCATTCTTGACATCCAACTGATGCAATGGCCAACCAGATCTAGCAACACAAGAAATAAGAGTTCTTATTGTAGTCATCTTTGTAACGGGTGCAAAGGTTTCATCATAGCCAATCCCATAAGTTTGACCTTAGCCCCTTGCCACTAGTCTTACCTTGTACCGTTCTACTTTCCCTTCCAGGGTTTGCTTCACGGTATACACCCACTAGCAAGTAACTTCCTGCTGGAAGAGAAACAAGATACCATGTCTTGTTCTTCTGAAGAGCTTTCATTACCTCCATCATGGCCTCATACCACTTCGGATCCTGTATTCCCTTGGGATCACAACAGATTGTAATGAAGCAATGAAAGCTCTATACCCTGGCGACAGTGAGTCATATGCCACATAGCTTGCAACATCATGCTCAAAATTGCACCTTCCAGGGGTTTTCCTGCTTTAGCTTGTGGTTCTTTCCTGCTTTAGCTGTGGTTCTTTCCTTGAGGCAATAGGCAAATTCAATGAATCATCACCTATGATACAGGGCTCACTCTTAGATGAGTCCACTTCGTGTTGGGAAATTAGCACACAAATACACTTGTGATTAACTGAAAACTGCAGCGGAAACAAGTAATCTCAGCACCACATCCTGTACTAATTCAAGGATCGTCGCTTAGCACGGAAGGAAACATATGCAGCAGCATATATGGAGGCAGAAAATATTACTCAGCAGGCAAGACACTCCTCAGCCTAGTGTCTTGTGGTAGGAGTAAGTTTTCCTGACAGCATCAAGCATCAACAAAGAGACACCCGATTTTTATGTGGAAAACCCCTCAACTTGAGGGGGAAAACCACGGGCCGAAGCCACCCAAATCCTCTTCCACTATTATCAAATGTGGGATACAACAAGTTCTTCTCTAGAAAGAACTAGAGGATCTCATACATCAAGATTTCTGAATCTTGGATGAACACAACAAGATTTGGGGCTCAAGAACTAGGGGTTGGAACAATCTCACCAAAGATGGTGGAACCGAAGCTTGAAGGAGACAAGGTAGTGGATCTGGACCATCACAACCTTGGAGAGGAGCTCCGTTTTCTTCTTCCTTCAATCTTCCTCTTCTTCCCTTGCTCTCTTGGTTTTCTCTCTTCTTCTCTCTTGGAGGATGAACTGATTTTCGTCACACTTGGTGGTGGCTGCTGGATGGAGGGTAAAGCATCCCCATCCACACATGTGCAAAGTCCAAAATGACCCTAGGTCATAACCCTAACGGGTAGTGGTCTTATGCACCTCTTTGGGCTGCCTAAAAGGCCTTTAAATGGTCATCTCCTCACAGCCCACATGAGGAGGATATCCCAACAAATCTCCCCCTCCAACTCATGAGGGGGGCATCGCCATTACCGCTACCTTGCAACATGCTTGTAGCTTCTCATTTGGTAATATCTTGGTCATCATATCCGAACCATTTTCGTCGGTATGGATCTTCTCAAGTTTCAGCAACTTGGAACTCACAACATCTCGAATCCAATGGTACCTCACATCAATGTGCTTGGTTCGAGAGTGATAGCTTGAATTCTTGGCAAGATGATTAGCACTCTGACTGTCGTAAAACAAAACATACTTCTCTTGCTTCATGCCGAGCTCTTGCAAGAAGTTCTTCATCCACAAAACTTCCTTGCCAGCATTAACTGCTGCAATGTACTCAGCTTCTGTAGTTGATGTAGAAACACATTTCTACAATCTTGATTGCCACGACACTACTCCCCCTGCATAAGTCATCAGGTATCCGGAAGTGGACTTCCTACGATCCTTGTCACCTGCGTAATCTGCATCTATATAGCCCTGCAATACAGGATCACCATTTCCAAAGCATAGACAAGATGTAGAAGTACCCTTGAGATACCTGAGAATCCACTTCACTGCTTCCCAGTGAGCTTTACCTGGATTTGTCATGAACCGGCTAACAACTCCAACTACATAGGCAATGTCAGGCCTACTGCATACCATGGCATACATCAAACTGCCCACAGCAGATTGGTAAGGTACTTTCCTCATTTCTTCTTTATCCTTCTTGCTTGTAGGACATTGTTTTGAAGTGAGTTTGTGATGGCCTGCAAGCGGAGAGATAACAGATTTTGCATCTTTCATATTGAACCTTTCAAGTACCTTCTCAATGTATCTTTCCTGTGAGAGACAAAGCAGCTTCTTTTATCTATCACGGGAGATCTTCATGCCAAGTATTTGCTTAGCTGGTCCTAAATCCTTCATGGCAAATGATTTACTCAATGCCTTCTTGAGGAGAGCAATCCTCTTTGTGCCATTTCCAACAATCAGCATATCATCAACATACAACAAGAGAATAATGAAGTCACACTCGGCGTACCTCTTCATAAAGACACAATGGTCAGGTTGTGCTTTATGGTAACCAAGCCCAGTCATAAAAGACTCAAACTTCTTGTACCACTGCCGAGGAGCTTGCTTCAAGCCATACAAGCTCTTCTTCAATTTGCAAACTAAGTGCTTCTTGCCTGCAACCATGAATCCCTCTGGCTGCTCCATGTATATCTCCTCCTCTAGGTCACCATGTAAGAATGTTGTCTTCACATCAAGTTGTTCAATCTCCAAGTCCATGGTGGCAGCCATGCCAAGCACAACTCGGATCGAAGACATCTTGACCACTGGAGAGAATATCTCACTATAATCAATGCCCTTTTTCTGACTGAATCCTTTCACAACCAATCTGGCCTTGTACCTTGGATGTGAGGTGTTTTCTTCAGTCTTCACTCTGTACACCCACTTGTTCTTGAGTGCTTTCTTGCCCTTTGGCAGTTTCACCAACCCAAAGGTATCATTCTCATACAGGAATTCATCTCATCTTGCATGGCTTCTAACCATTCTTCCTTGTTCTCATCAGACATTGCCTCCTCATAGCATGAGGGCTCATCTGCATCTGTCATCAACACATATTGATGTGGTGGATATTTAGAAGAAGGAATGTGACCTCTTTCACTTCTTCTTTGCTGCTGCACTGGTGGTGAATCAGGTGGATTTTTGTTGGCATCATCATTACCAACTTCATCATCATCATCACTTGATGGCTTCTCGCCACTTTGACTTGTACTGCCTTGATCAGTTGCATCTCCACTGTCTTCAGTGTCATCATCTCCCCCATGATTGTCATGCATGAGAGGAGGACGGATTGGATCCATATCAACCTGAGGTGTGCTGGTCATCGGCCTCTTTGGTTTCCCAATATCTTTTATTGTTTCATCTTCAATGAACACCACATCTCGGCTTCTCACAATCTTTCTATTGGCTGGATCCCACAACCTGTAGCCAAACTCTTCACTTGGTTGGCTGAGGTAGATGCACTGCTTTGTCTTGCTATCAAGCTTGGATCTCTCGTCCCTTGGAACATGTACAAATGCCCTGCAACCAAAGACCTTCAAGTGCTTGTATGATACCTCCTTCCCTGACCAAACTCTCTGAGGAATATCACCTGCAAGAGGAACTGAGGGAGATAGGTTAACCACATACATAGCATTCATCAATGCTTCAGCCCAAAAAGAATTAGGTAAATGAGCATGAGAGAGCATAGCTGTGACCCTCTCTGTGAGTGTCCTGTTCATTCTCTCTGCAAGACCATTGAGCTGGGGTGTCTTTGGTGGACTCTTCTCAAGCCTGATGCCAACATTTCTGCAATACCTTTCAAAAGGACCTCTGTATTCACCACCATTGTCTGATCTCACGCACTTCAATTTCCTGCCAGTTTCTCTTTCAACCTTGGCATGGAACTCCTTGAAGGCTTCAAACGTTTGGTATTTGTGTTTCAGCACATACACAGAAACCTTTCTGGAATGGTCATCAATAAAAGTCACAAAGTATAATGCCCCACCATGAGATTTTTCAGTCATGGAGCAAACAGCAGTATGCACAATATCAAGAACATTTTCTGCACGATGTGGAGGGAGTGTACGAAATGCAGCCCTATGTTCTTTGCCAGCAAAACAATGTGCACAGGGTTTCAAGGATATACCTTTTAACTCAGGGAGGTACTCCATGCGAGCAAGAGCATGCATGCCCTTCTCACTCATATGCCCAAGCCTCTTGTGCCACAATTCAACCGAAGTGTCTTTTTCAGCAACATTCAACACCTCATTGCACAACTTGGTTTTAGTCACATAGAGATTACCTTGCTTACTTCCTCGAGCCACAATCAAAGAGCCTTTGGTGAGCTTCCATTTTCCTTCACCAAAATAACTAGGATGTTTGATATCATCAAGCTTGCCCACTGACAACAAATTCAGCCTTATGTCAGGAACATGCCTCACATCATCGAGCACCAATCTGCAACATGTGTTTGTTTCAATGCATATAGAGCCCTTGCCAACACTTGCTGACGAACCACTATTTCCCATCCTCACTTGGCCAGCAACACCACTAGTGTAAGATGTGAAATACTCCTTGTGTGATGTGATGTGGAAGGACGCACCTGAATCCACAACCCAACTCATGGCATCATCACGAACAACACTATATCAATCTTCATCTTCAATGACTAGATAGTCCTCATCTGTTGCGGTCATGGCTGAACTGCTCTCAGCCTTTTGCTCGGTTTTCTTTGTGAGTTTCCCCTCTGCAAGCTCTCTCTTGTACTTCCTGCACTCGCTCTTTATGTGTCCCGGATTGCCACAATGAAAGCAAGTAATATCTTTTCTCTGTTTTGACTTTGATCTCCCCCTGGATTTATTTTTGCCTTGCTGAAATCTTGTATTGCTGCGTCCACGGTTCTCATTCTTCCCATGGGTTTCAGCCACATACGCATCAGAAGAAGATGCATCACTCTTTTCCTTCTTTCTGGCTTCTTCATTCAGCATACTGTTCTTCACCATCTCCAAAGTCAGCTTCCCATCCGGAGCTGAATTGCTAAGTGACACAACAAGCGTGTTCCAACTATCAGGCATGGAACTCAGCAGCAACAATGCTTGCACCTCATCCTCAAAGTTGATCTTCATGGCTGAAAGTTGATTTATATGGCATTGGAAGACATTCAAGTGCTCAATCACACTTGTGCCATCTCGGTACTCAAGCTTTGCAAGTCTTTTGATCACCGAGGCCTTGTTCATTGATGTCTTCCTCTCATACATAGACTCTAACTTCTGCCACATCTCATATGCATTTGTGTCATTTGCAACATGGTGGAAAATATTGTGGTTGATGTACAACCGAATCATACATACTGCCTTTCTGTGCAACACTCTCCATTCTTCTTCCGTGACACCTGTGGGTATCTTGTCTTTCACAATTGGCTCATACAAATCTTTGCAATAAAGGATGTCTTCCATCATGGGCTTCCATAATGAGTAATTGGAAAAATCAAGTTTTATCATGCCACTTGTAGTAGCGCTTTCTTCCAAAGCCATTGTGAGCAGCACTTCCAGCAACAATCAAGCAACTGGGATTTGCAACCTTCTAAGCAACCAAGGCTCTGATGCCACTCTGTTGGGAAATTAGCACACAAATACACTTGTGATTAACTGAATACTGCAGCGGAAACAAGTAATCTCAGCACCACATCCTGTACTAATTCAAGGATCGTCGCTTAGCACGGAAGGAAACATATGGAGCAGCATATATGGAGGCAGAAAATGTTACTCAGCAGGCAAGACACTCCTCAGCCTAGTGTCTTGTGGTAGGAGTAAGTTTTCCTGACAGCATCAAGCATCAACAAAGAGACACCAGATTTTTACATGGAAAACCCCTCAACTTGAGGGGAAAAACCACGGGCCGAAGCCACCCAAATCCTCTTCCACTATTATCAAATGTGGGATACAACAAGTTTTTCTCTAGAAAGCACTAGAGGATCTCATACATCAAGATTTCTGAATCTTGGATGAACACAACAAGATTTGGGGCTCAAGAACTAGGGGTTGGAGGAATAGAAGCTTGAAGGAGACAAGGTAGTGGATCTGGACCATCACAACCTTGAAGAGGAGCTTCCTTTTCTTCTTCCTTTAATCTTCCTCTTCTTCTCTTGCTCTTTTGGTTTTCTCTCTTCTTCTCTCTTGGAGGATGAACTGATTTTCGTCATACTTGGTGGTGGCTGCTGGATGGAGGGTAAAGCATCCCCATCCACACATGTGCAAAGTCCAAAATGACCCTAGGTCATAACCCTAATGGGAAGTGGGCTTATGCACCTAGGCTGCCTAAAAGGCCTTCAAATGGTCATCTCCTCACAGCCCACATGAGGAGGATATCCCAACACTTCAATAGGCATTGAAATCTGCTGTTTAAACTGGCATCAACCAAGGAGCTTATAGACACCAAACTAACAGGAAATGATGGAACACATAAAACCGAAGACAATGTGATACACGAAGTGTATTTCACAGTGTCGATCCGTTTGATAGAACGATAAGTTCCATCAACGACTTGAATAATCTTGTTATGCATAGGTGGATGTGGAGCATATGATTCAAACTCACTCCACCTTCCTATGACATGTGCTAATGCTCCAAGAGTCTAGTATCCAGTTGGAATAAGAAGTTTTATTTGAGGTACCTTTGCCAATATGAGCAAGATTAACAAGATTGCCTATAACTGTTGTTTTCCCACTTTGGTTTGGAATTTCTGCAGTCCTCTTTGACCGTCTCAATTACTCTAACTCACCCACTGAGGGTTTAAGCATCTTACTTGATCCTTTTGCACTCAAAGTGAGATTGCCATTTTTTCCTAAAACAAATGAGTGGATTTTTCATGTAGCTTCTTAATTCTTTGATTTCCCGCCATTGTTCAATGTAACTGAAAAGCACCAAGAGCCTCTTCTCTTCTGCTCTATTGTATCTTCTCTTGCACTTTACTTGAGCAACAACAGTTAAAAAGAAGGTTAAAAATCCACCATGCTGCTCCCTGTCACAAACACCAACCACACCTCCTAGAAGTTCTCCTTTGCCTTCTTTCAGCAACCAGCGGAAAAACAGCTCCTTCTCTCCACTAACAGATTCCGGCAACACACCTCTTCTCTGCTTCTTGCTACAATACTCACTGCACCAGCACCGCTACCTCCAGGGAGTTAATTGCTCAAAACCACTACATTTGTGGCTAGGGTACTCCGAAACTACTGCTTTCGTCAAAAATCACAAAAGACCACCACTTCTGCGCCAAGTGGATAACAAATCGCATTGATTCGAAATTCAGCGTGTCTAACAGCAAACCTGATGGTTGGGACCGCTGATGTGGGCAAGACTAATCCTAGTCGATCTTTGACCAACTGAGGTGGACGGGGGTCCCACCTGTGAGCTCTCCTCTCCTTCTCTTATCTCCTCTCCTCCCTTCCAACATGAGCGGTGGAGGAACAGCAGCGGCGGCTGACCCTGCTAGCTCCGGCGAGGTCGAACCCCCGCGCCCCAGCATGCTCCGGCGTGGCCGAGCCCCCTCCCTCCCCCCCCAGCCCTGCCCGCTCCGGCGAGGGCAAACCCTCGCGTGCCCACGCCCCTACTCGCTCCAGCGAGGCTAAGTCCCTGCGTGCCTGTGCCCCTTCCTCCCTGCGGTGAGGCCGAGCCCCCGCCCGCGCCCCTGCCAGCTCCGGCGAGGCCGAGCCCCTGCGCGCTCGCTCCATCAAGGTCGAGGCACAGCCAGCCCGCCCTCCCTAATAGGTGCCAGGTGGTCAGTCACCACAACGACGCCTTGCGGGGTGGATCCGGGAGCTGGTGCCGGCGGGAGCTCGTAGGGCGATGCCGGAGAAAGGTCGAGCGCAGGGGAGGCGACACCGCAAGTGCGGGGGAGGCCGACAGGAGAGGGGTGGGCTTGATCCTCGCGTCGAGACGGGCACTCAGCCGCGGGATAAGGCGGGCGCGGGGCTTGCCGGGGAGACGAGCGCGAGGCGGCATCGCTTGCCGGAGGGCACCCCTCCTTCAGCTCGGCCTTAGCCGCCTGTGGAGCTGGTTAGAAGGGGAGGGAGTGAGAAATTTGAGGAAGGAGGTGTGAGGCAGACAAGTGGGACCCCCGTCCACCTCAGCAGTCAAACTTTGACTAGGACTAGTCTTCGCCACATCAGCCCAGATAGACGGGTCCCACCTGTCAGTTTTCCTGGTAGACACTGCTCAATATTAAATCAGTGTGATTTGTTACTCACTTGCCGCAGTGTTGGTGGTTTTTTGTAGTTTCCGGCAAAAGCCGTAGTTTTGGAGTACCCTAGCGACAAATGTGATGGTTTTGAGCAATTAACTCACCTCCAGGTGATAGTAGCCGTAAGGCTTCACCCAGCTCTCCTTTCACCAGCACAGACCAACACCGCAGGCCTGCAGATCCTTCTACTTGCACGCGTTGCTGCCAGCCGTCTTGGCTGAAGCTTTCGATTTCGAGCAGCCACACCTCTGCCTCCTGTTGCTGCCCCCAGCACCCATGACCTACAGTACCTGCAAGAGCCACAAGAAAGGGCCCCAGTCCCAGATTGCACACCACAAGCTTCAATGTCGACCTGCTGCGTTGCCCCATTCTCCTGGCCGCAGGCACCTCTTTTCTCGGCTCTAGTCCACCACCAGCAGCGCTTCTCTTCCCCTTGCTCCAGACCAGTTCCTCTCTGCTACAGGCCATGGCTCTGTTGCAGCTTCTCCCATGCGATTTCCCCCTCACTCCAGGAAGCTCCACTAGCGCCAGAACCTTCCTCACCCACAGCTACGAGCACCACCTTTCCTCTCGCCTCCGGCGATGGCTTCAGCCGTAACCTGGGTCTGATACCATGTTGTCAGTTGTCTCTTTGGGAAAAAATCTGGAACACTCTCTTGCTCTCTAGGTACAGCCCACAAGTATGACTAGATATACACAAGGGTGGGCCTTTGGGCCAAACCCATACACACACCCCGCACATACACTCAGCCCAATATATATCCTTAGTTCCTTACTAGGATGTTGATTGGTAGAAGTTTGCACCGTGCTTCTAAGTTATGTAACTGTTTTACTACTCAATCCAGTTAAATCTCCATTTCCTTACATAATAGGTGTTGAAGCCTTCAACTGTAAGACATGAGATGGTTTTGGTCCTTTAGGCATCACTTTCATAATAGTACAGGGACTGCTTGAAGGCCCTGAAGGGTAACGCCTTCGGAGTCGCCCTTCCTTCCCACGGGCTCTTGCGACCGCGTCACCCCCGCGGGCGACCGGCCGCGCCGTGACCCTCTTCTCCAGCCCCCTCCCCCCTCCTTCCCTCCCTGCCGCCGTCGTCGGCGCTCGCCGCCGGGCCTGGCCCAGGTGATGCTGGCGGCGGCGGCCCCCTCGCAATTCCCCTCTCGGCTCTCCTCTGGCGCGGGACGGAGCGGGCTAGGGGGTGTCCCTAGGCGGCGGCGGTCCGGCGTGGCGGTGGGGTCCTGGCGCTGCGCGGGCGGATGGCTGGGCGGTGGCGTCGCCGTTGGCGGCGGGGTAGCACGGCGGCGTGATCTGGCGGCGCCCGCTCGGCCCAGATCTGGGCCCTTCGGGCCCCATCTGGGCCCGGGCGGGCTGGCGGTGGGGTGCGGCTGCGGCATGTCCTCCAGGAGGCGGGGAGAGGCAAAGAACGGCAGGGTGCTGGCGGCGCCATTGCCGGCTTGCTGCAGCGTGGCGGCGGGGCTTAGCGGGCCTGTTTCGGGCCTGGCCGGGCCAGGGGTGGCCTAGCATGCCCTGCTGCCGCGTCCGGACGGCTACCGCGATGGTGCCGGAGGTTGTGGCCTCCCACACGACGGCGGTGGAGGTGGTTCCCTCCCGTTCGGCTTCGGTGTTGCTTCTCCCTCCGCGGGGCGCTTCTCTCTGGTCCTCTTGGCCTCGTGTTGGTGTCCGCAGTGAGGCGGCGTGAGTGGCGGCGCAACCGCGATGACACATGGTGGTGGGCGGTGGTCTGGCTGGTCGGCTCCGGTCCGTTGGGCGGTGGGGATGGAGTGCGGGAGAAATCCTTGCCGGTTCTTCGGCTTCTATGCGGTGACACCTGCGGGTGCCACCATTCCTCCCTGGAGGGTGTCGTTGATATCCATCCCCCACCTCCCTTCGCGTGCCGGGGGAAACTCTAGGACATGTCCAGGCAGCAACGTCGTCGGCGTCGCATTCCTTCTTGGAGGTGCTGCTTGGTACGCGGCGGTTCGGAGCCTCGGGTTGTGGTGGTTTGTGTCTGGAGGGCGTAGCAGTGGCGGGTCATCCGCGCTTTGTTGAGCTGCCGTTGTTGGCATTTGTTTCTTTTTCTTTTTCTTTGTCGAGCCCCAGCGATCCTTGTATCGGTGTTGGTTGCTTTGGAATACAAAGCGGGGGGAAACCCTTTTTCGGTAATAGTACATGGACAAAACATACATTTTCTATTGGTACTAATGGGGCATAATGTCAAGAAGGAATTTGATAGCGAGAGGCCAATGAGATCAAACGAGTCAAACTCCAACAAAACGAGCCTTTCGTCATATTATTGTATGAATTACAGAAGGTAGTTGTAACATGTTAATTATTTCGGGGTTGAAACATTTCGTTGTTGCAACATCTCCACTACATATGATTCTATTTTTTGTATGTAACACGAGTTTGCATATAAACATTTCGGGGTTTAAAGATTTTTGATACTGGTCATCAGATAGTGTATATTTCCGTATGTATATGTGGACTTCTGTTCATTTCTTTTTCCTGCTCAATTATTCCTTGTACCATTTTTAAGTGGAAAATAGTAGGGAAGACACTACTGCCCTTCTAGAAATTGTTTGATGGAAAATGTACAATGGAGGGTGGGCAGCCAGAGCTACCTTACAAAGTATCTAAGTACTATTGCATTCCCTCTTTGAGGCTAGGTTTTGCTCTATACGTATCCTTAGCAAAGTATTCTTTGAACATCCTAAAACATTCATGAATGTTAGGTGTGTCACCATCAAATATGATCATGTTACTGTGATTCCATTAGCTCCAGAATACAAGAATAACCATCTCAAAGAAGCATTTGTCTTGGCTCCTGTGTTTACTTCTTCTAACATATACATGAGTTGCATGTCCAAATTCCACTCTAGGTTCAACATCCACCAAAAGTTTTGGCCAAATCACATCCAAAAAATAAGTGTTGCAGTCCTTCCCCAAAAGATCTCTGTAACTCTGTTATAGAGCCTATCAAGTAGGAGTGAGAAAACAGCCTATGTTTACATTCACAATATGGCTTCCATATCCAGGACATAGGGGTGGGATAAGGATCATGATTGGTTGTATTCTTGTAACTTTGTTTCTGGAAAGTTTTGTGGGCAAGGGTCTTTTTTTTTCAGCAACAAAAAACTTCGTTGCTAAAGACCCTTGCCTGCAGTGAGTTTCTAGGAACCATCATCATCAAAGTAGCTCAATTGATCATGAATAATGACAAGGTTGTTGCATTGGGAGGATGCCATAGAAGACAGGGGAGGGTGAAACATGTCACATATAGATTCATAGGTTAAGGCCTTCTGAATGGTGGTCTCCTCATCAATAGTAAAATAGTGCAACTGGGGGTGGGGGGGGGGGGATTTAGATTGCATAGTATGATCAGACCATGTGTCCTACCAAAACCTAACAGTATCACCTCTCCCAACATCACATTTAGCCAAAGGCTGAAATTGGTCCCATGGAAACATACAATCTCTCCACCAAAAGGAGCAGCATCTGACAAAGTGTTGTGGAGGCAGACATGTCAGAGTAATGAGCTTGCTAGATGAAGTTCATCCAAGGGATGTTCTTCTTGTTGAAGAATATGTATACTCTCAGATGAAGTACCTCTACGCCACATGACTTGGGCCTACATGCAAGACCTCATTTGGCAAGACATTTACCTTGCTATCAATATCTTTGCCTACATAGATAACATTTGTACCATTTTCTTAGTGAAGGTCTGAAGCATAACAAAATTGATATATATGGTGCTTTAATTGCTTTCTGCAAGTTAGAATTAATATAATTTGTCTTTGTACGACAACACATGTCTTGAGTTGATCAGATTTAATGATAATCTGATGTGCATAGTGTATTTATTTGTTTCCACCATAATCATACAGTAGGAATATACCTGTTTCTTAGAATGAGAAACAAATATTTAGTTGTTGTGAATGGTGGATGTTCAAACCATGTTGTTTCTTATTATAAGATATCCATGTGTTCTTTTTGCAGTGGGGAAAAGATTCAAGATATTGTCTGGCCGAAAACCATAGAAATCGAAAGAAGAGTGAAATGGGGGGATTTTAAAAAATTCCTCAAGGATCTTCGTCACTCTCAAAACCGGTCGATAATGGTAAGATTATTTTCTTACATTATAGATGATTCATCCTTGTTCTTATGATTTGACATTCTCCCCCTATAGGATTATTTACTATTGTGCTGAAATGAGTTTGAATTTGTATGAGACATACCTAGAGAACTACTCCCTCCGTTCCTAAATATAAGACTATTTAGAGATTTTAATATGGACTACATACAGATGTATATAGCGTATTTTAGAGTGTAGATTCGCTCATTTTGCTCCATATGTAGTCCATATTGGAATCTCTAAGAAGACTTTATATTTTGGAACGGAGGGAGTATGTGTTCTGTAGCGTCATTTTTCTTCCATCACAAGTTTTACTAGTTGATGAAACATCACAGAAATAAACCTGAACTAATATTTACTTGCAATCAATATTCTATTAGGTAATTTCCCTGTGCTTGAATGCTGAGTCTTCGAAAGATGGCTTAGAGGGAATGAAGGAGGTAACGTTGACACTTGATTTTCCATTTCCAGCCTTTGTAAGGTATGGACATTGAGAATATTATGTTTAAGGTATTTATGACACTGATGCAGGTTGCAAAGATGTTAAAAGTGAACAAAAGAATTGGTTTAGCAACAATAGAAGATGATACATGTATTTATGTATGTCCCGGACAGAAGGAGATAATAACAGTCCTTAAAAAATATGGTTTCTGGAAAGGCGCGTCAACAGTCCATACAAACCAAGACTCTTTAATCGGTTTTGTTGTACGGGACC
Source organism: Aegilops umbellulata (assembly GCA_032464435.1). NCBI lineage: Eukaryota > Viridiplantae > Streptophyta > Magnoliopsida > Poales > Poaceae > Aegilops > Aegilops umbellulata. Next base: position 537,619,963 of record CP136055.1, read on the forward strand.
GAAGATCACCGGTAAACACAAGCAATGGAGAGATAAGCATTGACAAAATACAAGAAATTGGGGGCACTCATGTGGAAGCACAACAAGTGATATATGGTAAGCTTGTATTATCTATTAGTCCACATACATGGGAGTCTTATTCTCTCACTGTCCTCCTCTGGTAGTTGCTGGTCATGCACATCATCCTTTTCTTCTTTCAGATCAATGATCATACCCTGTTCATCCTCTTCATGTTCCAGTAGATGATGACATATATTTTCGGCGTCCTCCTCTGGTACTAGCAGAGCAAGGCGCATATCATCCATATCCTCCTCCTGGACTACTAAGTCATGACTTCCATGCTCGGCATCCTCCTCCTGGACTACCAGGTCAAGGGTTACATCCTCAACATCCTCCTCATGCCCCAGAATGTCAAGGAGTCTCTCACTGGCATGCTCCTTGCGCAAGAGACCAAGGTTTCATTTCCCATCGTCCTCCCAGTTTTGCACCAGGATATTTGAGGCCCTCAACTGCTCATGGAAACAACAATGGTATTTCTCCTGACTAGCAACATTGGATGTTTAGCGAATGGCGTGAGACTGACTATGTTATTGCAGGTTCACTACACTTGAGGCCACCTAGCGGTTCTGCTCCTGGTCATGTGTGGCCTCCCATGTCGCACCCAAGGTCCGGGGACGATCGTTATGGGTTTGAAGGATCGAAAGGTTTCTCTTGCTCTAGCTCCACATATTACTCTAGATACGACAATGGCTCAGGTAGCAGGCCTCGCAACTGAAGTCATTGACGAAAGCGTAGCCTTGTCCCAAACAACATTCTGAATGATTTATCTTAGATTGGTGTATTCAGAAGTACAAGCCAGACACCAAGACATGGATTCTTGTTTCCTTTTCCTTTTGGACCAGTTACTCCCAATATCTGCAGAACAGAATTCTTGATGTGTACAATGATGTATTACTATGTACCAACTGGCATTGCTGCATGCATCTTAAGATTTGGTGCTCAATGATGTTATTATGTATTTTTCTGGATAAGCCCTAGGAAGTTTTCTTCTGAATAGTTGAAGTGTGTCATAGACTCATAGTGAACTACTACGGTATGATAGATATGACGATGGAACAAGTCCTCCAGGTCTCCTCCCTGTCATGGCGGGCTTGTTCTACTAAAAAGCTTGTCAAACACCTCCCTCCTTGTCGACTGCCAGCCGGTTGCCCAATAAGTCCTCTAGAGCTTTCGCAGGATGCCAGCCGGTTGCCCAATAAGCTTGGCTTCGAATATAAAATCTTGGTAAGCTACAGCGCAGTGGAGTTTCGGTGTTGGTGGTTGTGAGTGGATATTTTCCCACATTGGCTGCTCTTTTTATTATAATTGTTCCCTTGACATAAATAGATATTAAAAAAACGGATACTAAGTGTCTATTAAAAAGCTAGTTCTAATGGATCACTGCAGTCAAGAGGGTGTGTAACAGAATGGCCCATGAACTAGCTGCTTACGCTAGGAGATTTGAGGACAGTGTTACCGTTGCTGATGTCCCAAGTTCGCTCAGGCGCCTCCTCCAAGGAGGAATGTAATGCTAGTCAGTAATGTAATTCGCCTGGGCCTTCTATAAAAAAGAAGTTTTGAAAAGCTAGTTGATTTTCATTTGGGTAACAGTCGGTTTTTCGCCCATTCTGTTTCTTTTAGGGCACAACGTATATGTGCGCACATTTCCTCTGTCCTGATTGTATCCCTTCTCGTCTGCCTTTGATTTGGGTCATAGCCAAGTTTCCCCCTACTACTAACTGGCCCAAAACTTGAGAAAAGAAAATCTAAGGGTTGTGATCTTCTGGACCCAATAAGAGCAACTTCAACAGCTCACCTAAAAAACTTTCCGTAAAAGTCGTTTTACAGGATGTCTGTATAATTTAGAAGAACTTGTCAGAAGACAACTTTTTTTTAATTCCCGTAAACATCTTTCACTAAAATCATTTTTCTTATATTTTTTCATTAAACAAGCCTAGCTAATGGCCTATGGCCTGCAAGTCAGTGACACATGTGACGGTGACTGACAAGGTGGCGTGGCAGCGATGATGATGGTGGCCGGCGAGGTGGCGTGGCGCCATGGCGCGAGGGTGTCCGGGCATGAAGGTTCAAGCGGTTTCAGGCCGCCAAAATTATACATAAAGATCATCTTTCCACAAACATAAGGGGAGTTATCGGCAATTATAGAGGATCCCGTAAAAAAATTAGGGGAGCTATTGAAGAGCTATTTTTGCCTCAACCTCTTGTAAACAATTGTGTTTTTAATCATATGGGAACTATTAGAATTGCTTGAACACCCGATGGGTAAACAACTTTGGTTGACTGCTCTGCGCGGAAGGCTGAGCCTACATGGGTTGATGGTAGACATTTGTCTCTATAGTACTTTAAGAAAATATATAAGTTTTCATGTTTTACTTTTCTTCTCTTCATCTCTTCGTCCAACATTCCCTGCATGTGATAATCAATCACCTTAATCTACCCCCTAACCAATTTTATTTTAATTTATTTGCCAATCTTCTCATCAAACTATAAGATAAATCACGAGCACGATTTGAAATATTACACAATCGCATTAATATAGGCAGGTAATCATAAGTTAAATATTATTTATACCCCGTTGCAACGCACGGACATTGTCCTACTAAAAGAACACACCTGTTTGTAAGAAAAACCTTGAACACGAGCATATAAACAATGGGACAACTAACATACCTGTGCATGTTGACAACACATGACAAAGGAAAAGAGTAAGGCAAGATACTCAGATCTGGAGAGCTAAGATGGTCCCTGAGGGAAGGGTCACATTGTTGCCGACGGCCCATATTGCACCATGTGAAACTGTAATTGACACCCCTTGTCGGTGTCAAAATCGGCAGATCTCGGGTAGGGGTCCCGAACTGTGCGTCTAAGGATCGAAGGTAACAGGAGACAAGGACACGATGTTTACCCAGGTTCGGGCCCTCTTGATGGAGGTAATACCCTACTTCCTGCTTGATTGACTTTGATGAATATAGGGGTTACAAGAGTTGATCTACCTCGAGATCGTAATGGCTAAACCCTAGATGTCTAGCATGTATGATTATGATTGTCTCTACGGACTAAACCCTCCGGTTTATATAGACACCGGAGGGGCCTAGGGTTGTACAGAGTCGGTTTACAAAGAAAGGAATCTTCATATCCGAACGCCAAGCTTGCCATCCACGCAAAGGAGAGTCCCATCCGGACACGGGGGAAAGCCTTCTATCTTGTATCTTTGCGGCCCCTTAATCTGGCCCATGTCACATAGCCTGGACGCCCGAGGACCCCCTAATCCAGGACTCCCTCAGTAGCCCCTGAAATAGGCTTTAATGACGATGTGTACGGCGCGCAGATTTTCTTCGACATTGCAAGGCGGGTTCCTCCTCCGAATACTTCAAAGTAGTTGATCAACAAGAACTTTGTCTGGATCTGTTTTAACAGTCACAACCTGACTGCCACAAAGGCATAATACTTAATCAAAAAACACGATATGTATTCACTGATAGTTTTGCTGGTGAGACGTTACGTCTGGCCTCTTTATTATTTCGAATCGTTTTTCGATCTCCCGTTTCGCGTTTCGAGACGTAGCCTCCGGTGACACATCTTGTCAAAGCAGAGATCGTGTCCCCTTGTCACAGGATTCTCATTAATACAGGTTTGGGTAATCTAACCATGCTGTCCGCACGACCCCTTGGGAATAGGCGAGTTTTAATACACGTGGGGGACGCTCTATATTCAGTGCCTTTATAAGGAGATAAGAACCCACCTTTTCACCCCACGCCTTCTTCTTCCTCAACCCATCCGCCCTCGAGCTCCAGCGCCCAAGCTTCAATCCTTTCCGTCCCCAGAAAACGCTCCAGCCATGTCCAGATCTGGAGCACAGGGCAAGTGGATGGCCTCCTCCGTCACGGAGGGGAACATCAAGGAGCTCCGGGAAGCGGGCTATCTAGCCAAGGAAATCGCCCACCGGCTTCCGGCCAAGAAGAAGATCGTCCCTACTCCGGAGCCCAATGAGAGGGTAGTATTCATCCCTCATTTCCTTCGCGGATTAGGGTTCCCCCTCCATCCTGTCGTCCGCGGCCTTATGTTCTACTACGAGCTAGATTTCCATGATCTAGCCCGAATTCTTTCCTCAACATTTTGGCGTTCATCGTCATGTGTGAGGCATTCCTCCGCATCCCTCCCCACTTTGCCTATGGCTCAAGGTCTTCAATGTGAAGCCAAAAGTGGTGGATGGTCAACACGTGGAGTGCGGCGGCGCCATGGTGAGCAAGCTCCCCAACGTCACTTGGCCCAAAGGCACCTTCGTGGAGACCGTGAAGGGGTGGCAGCAGGAGTGGTTCTACGTCACGGAACCCCGTGACTCCACATGGGCCGCCGCACCCGAGTTCAAGTCTGGACCTCCACTGCGGCTGACATCCTGGCTCAACAAGGGTCTGGACTAGGCGTCATCTGACGAGGTGATGACGCTGCACAAGCGCATCAAAAGTATGGTAGGCAAGAACACCAGTCTTGCCAGCGTAGTCCAGGTAATGCTCTTTCGCCAGATTCTCCCTTGCCAACGCCAGACTCAGCATATGTGGGAGTTCAATCCGGCCGGTCCCCGGACCCTGCAGTGGTTCTTCGGCACGAAGCACGAAGACATGTGGAAGTTGTTGTTCAAGACCCAAAAGACGTGGCCGAAAACGACCGATGACCTCGGCCTTGACTGTATTCACGCCACGTCTCCCATAAGTTTTATGATAACTTTACTATTTGTAAATCCAAGGGGCATACTAAGCTTTCCATTCTTCCCAGAGGGTTGGACGAAGAAGGCGGAGCAGATTCACTGTCCGGCTCCGCTACCTGAAAACCCATCATCCCTCTGCTAACGAGGATGCTGGTTCCGGCACCATATCAGGCGCCGGAAAAGAAGGCCAAGAAGAAGGGCAAGGAGGCCAAAAGTTGCCTCCGCCGCAAAGGCGCTTCGGACGTAGTGTCCGAAGACACCGAGACTCACTCCTCCCTCGATGAAGGTAAAGAGGAGGAGGAAGAGAGTAATTCTCCCCTTAATGGGGAAAAGAAGAAAAGGGGGGCTTCCGCAGACCTGGAGGTGGAGTCATCCAAGAAAGGGAGAATCTCCCTTACGAATGATTCCGAGTTGGACGCCGACGACATCCATGAGTGGCGCCCTAGGCCGAAGCCCTTGGCCGGATCGTAAGTACCCAAAGGCACTTGTACTTATATATATACATCCGATTTTCCTCTTTGTGATTTAATAGACTGAATTACGTGCTGCAGTCCGGCTCGCGTTCTCCCCTAGCGATCCTCATCTTCGGGGAATTCGCTGGGTCCGAACATGATGGATAGCGAGTCGCCTCCGCCGGCCTCCCCCCAATGCTACGGACAACGCTGAAGTGTTGTCCCGAAGGACCCTTCTGAGTCAGGGAGAGGTGCGGGAGGCCGTCAAGGTGGCTCCAGAGGGCGATACCTCTGTTGTCGGACACATGGGGGAATCGACCCCCATGGAGACTGGCGACGGGGGCCATGCTCAATTCGGCCCCCAACCGAATATTATTCCAGTGACCCACGCGGCTCCGGAATCAGGTTAGCAGCCTCCTTCGAAAGAAGGGGGTGCGCCAACTCCACCGGTGACCTCTGTCCATCCGGAGGCGCCGGATACTCTGGTAGGAGCGCTTCAGAGCGCTTCCAATGTGGAGGAACACCGTATCCTTATGGGTACGGTGGTTGAGTGGGTTCGGTCCGCTAAAAGCAGATTGAACGAGGCATGTGCTAGCCTTCTGACAGGCTTTGAGGTATGTGATGTAACTATATAAAAAGAATGCTTGTGTATAGATAGTAGCCCCTGAGACTCTGTACAGCGTTCATGAAGAAAGGCCGGACAGGGGATCAAAAAGTTTTCGCAGGAGACTAACATATATGTCTATTTGAAGAAATAGCTTCGATGCTAGCGGCAACCTCCCATGCCGCCGAAGTCTCCGAACTAAAGCAGAGGTTGGAGCGGGCCGATGAGGAGCTCATCCGTGCCAACAAACAACTAGAGGACAAACAAGGTATGCAATACTGATGTCTACTACACAACCTTCTTCTTGTAGACGTTGTTGGGCCAAGTGCAGAGGTTTGTAGGACAGTAGCAAATTTCCCTCAAGTGGATGACCTAAGGTTTATCAATCCGTGGGAGGTGTAGGATGAAGATGGTCTCTCTCAAGCAACCCTGCAATCAAATAACAAAGAGTCTCTTGTGTCCCCAACACACCCAATACAATGGTAAATTGTATAGGTGCACTAGTTCGGCGAAGAGATGGTGATACAAGTGCAATATGGATGGTAGATATAGGTTTTTGTAAACTGAAAATATAAAAACAGCAAGGTAGCAAGCGGTAAAAGTGAGCGTAAACGGTATTGCAATGATAGGAAACAAGGTCTAGGGTTCATACTTTCACTAGTGCAAGTCCTCTCAACAATAATAACATAATTGGATCACATAACTATCCCTCAACATGCAACAAAGAGTCACTCCAAAGTCACTAATAGAGGAGAACAAACGAAGAGATTATGGTAGGGTACAAAACCACCTCAAAGTTATTCTTTCCAATCAATCCGTTGGGCTATTCCTATAAGTGTCACAAACAGCCCTAGAGTTCATACTAGAATAACACCTTAAGATACAAATCAACCAAAACCCTAATGTCACCTAGATACTCCAATGTCACCTCAAGTATCCGTGGGTATGATTATACGATATGCATCACACAATCTCAGATTCATCTATTCAACCAACACATAGAACCTCAAAGAGTGCCCAAAAGTTTCTACCGGAGAATCACGACGAAAGCGTGTGCCAACCCCTATGCATAGGTTCCCAATGTCACAAAACCCGCAAGTTGATCACCAAAACATACATCAAGTGGATCAATAGAATAACCCATTGTCACCACGGTTATCCCACGCAAGACATACATCAAGTGTTCTCAAATCTTTAAAGACTCAATCCGATAAGATAACTTCAAAGGGGAAACTCAATCCATTACAAGAGAGTAGAGGGGGAGAAGAAACATAAGATCCAACTGTAATAGCAAAGCTCGCGATACATCAAGATCGTGCCAAATCAAGAACACGAGAGAGAGAGAGAGATCAAACACATAGCTACTGGTACATACCCTCAGCCCCGAGGGTGAACTACTCCCTCCTCGTCATGGAGACCGCCGGGATGATGAAGATGGCCACCGGTGAGGGTTCCCCCCTCCAGCAGGGTGCCGGAACAAGGTCCCGAGAGGTTTTTGGTGGCTACAGAGGCTTGCGGAGGCGGAACTCCCGATCTAATCTCTGTTATGGAAGTTTTAGGGTACGTAGGTATATATGGGTGCAGGGGGTACGTCGGAGGAGCTACGGGGGCCCCACGAGGCAGGGGGCGCGCCCCCACCCTCGTGAGCACCTCCCGTATCTCCTGACATGGAGTCCAAGTCTATTTGGTGGCTTTCCTTCCAAAAATAACTTCTCCAGTTGATTTCGTTCCGTTTTGACTCCGTTTGATATTCCTTTTCTTCGAAACACTGAAATAGGCATAAAACAACAAATCTGGGTTGGGCCTCCGGTTAATAGGTTAGTCCCAAAAATAATATAAAAGTGGATAATAAAGCCCAATATTGCCTAAAACAGTAGATAATATAGCATGGAGCAATCAAAAATTATAGATACGTTGGTATCAAATACCTATTCATATCTGAAAATGATATGAGTTGTTACATTATCTTGCTGATCATGTTGCTATGATGCTCATAGGCGACGCGTCTGAGGTCGAAACCCTCAAGAACGTGCTGGCCGAAGCCCAGAAGAAGGCAGAAGAGGAACGATCCGCCTGCCAAAAACACGAACCAAGGGTGGAGGAAGTCCAGCAAGAGCTCAAGGACACCATAAGTAAATGCGAGTCCTTGGAGCGCAAGGTTGCGGATCGAGATTCCGAACTTGCTAAGACCCTCCAAAGCGCACAGGAGGCCCGGGCTGAGGCCCAGGGCGCCCTTCGGGAGATCCAAGAGGCAAAATAGATCGCGGCGGGTAAGGCCTTTAATATGCAGAGCAAATCTGTGAGGAGAAGGTATATCTTACTGACCCGAGTTTGGAGTTCTCCAGGAGCGTTTACGGATCTGCTCCGGAGTGTTGCTGATGCTGCGGAGTTCTTCCGAGCCGAAGAGGGGAGCTCAACGGAGAAGCTGTTCTGGTCACAATACCTTGCGCCAGAGCATCCAGTGCCCCTTAGCGATCAGTTGAACAGCTGACCGAACTGCATAGGATGGCCAGATTGGCTATGAAGGATTTTATAATCCGTTTGTGGCCTGCCGAACCCATACCCAGCAGTTACTCCAGGCTCGTGAAGCGGGTGGTCAATGCCTGCCCCCGACTTGATGCCGTAAAGCGGTCGGTCTGCATCGAAGGTGCGCGGATGGCCTTCGCCCATGTCAAGGTGCAGTGGGCGAAGATGAATGTCATCAAGCTCGCGACCGAGGGACCGCCCGTGGGCAAAGAGCACCGCACGCCGGAGCGGTATTTCGATGATGTCCTGGAAGGATCCCGCATTGTAGAGGGCCAGTGTTCGAAGGACATCATTTTTGAATGAATGTATTTATGTTGTCCAATCCTGTATTATGGAACAAGACCTATAGATGATATGTTGCTTGCTTTATTTTAAAATGTTTCCTCATGTGCGTCCGTTTACGATATCTGAGAGTTGGCCAGTCGTCGGCTTCAGCCCCCATGTAGGTAGTACGGGGGTGTTCAGGATAGCACATAAACACACTTAACCCAACGGCTTGGTCCATGAAGGAGGTGTTAGTGCGGCGAACCAGGCAATCGGACTATGTGGCTTTATCGCTCTCACTTAGCCATAGGAGTTTTACAATGTGGGCGCAACCCCTAGTATTGTTCGATTATCCGAACTTGGGTGATGTGGATGCCCGGCCGGGTGAAGGCCGGCCTGTCGTGTAATGCGGAAAAAATCGCAAGAGATTTATACTTAGTCACCGAATAGCTGACCAGCTCTCACCACATCATGACAGTCAGTTTTCGGCTTTCTCTACCGAGATGTTTATCCGGATGAACCGGAAAGACAATCGCAGTAGTTCTCCCTTTACTACCTTAGCCGAACAAGGCAGAACGTAAGGCAGTAACAGCAGGAGCCGGGCAACCCAACTATTGACCAAAGACATGATTCGAAGCCGATGTATAAAATGCTATGGTCGGGATGCCGAATTGCACTATGAAAGTGTTCGGACTTTAATTTATATTTAAGAAATGTACGTGGCTCAATAGAGCCCCTGGCGATTTAAGTCATACTGAGGTGTACATGACAATCAGACAAAAACAGTGAAATACAGATTAAGAGGTAAGCCAATACCGCATGGGTTGGGCTAGAAACTGTTTCCATTATAGTCTGATTGATACGTCAAAACGTATTGGTACAAATAGTGCGGTAAGCAACAAGCCTATTTTACATGTCGAGCACAAGGGAAAGCTATGTACGTGTCTTGAAAACGGACGAGGTGATCTTTAAAGACCCTTTAGGTACTCTGCCACGCATGTACGCTGCTTTTCTCCTTGGTGTATTGTCCTTTGAGAGGATCAATGATCGGTGTTTTCATGGTAGGCCCCGAAAAGAGGCCTTGGTACCGTCAAAAAGGTGATGTGGGTTGTAAGGAACCTGGAAAAAATAAAAAGAGAAAAAAGGAAATATGAGTGTCCGGATAAGGTCTAGCCGTATTGTGGACTTTATCTGTATTATGCCTCCATCCTTTCTCATGGTATATTTAGTGCATAATTATGTACGTGTGGTACATATGCCATAATTTGGTAGGGGCTGAGATGGAGGCCGAATTGCTAATCGAGCCCCTGACGAGCTGGACTGTCATGCTGTGGGGTAGTCCGGACTCGTTTGACAGTGTCCGGGGACTTGGCCGCCGATGTAAAAATTGGCTTGATAAGGCCGCCCTGTACTTCCGCTGCCAGGGCCGCGGTGTGCTCCTCAGTACAGAGGGAGCGTTCCATGTTTCCATTGACTGCTATAACACCGCGTGGTCCGCACATCTTGAGTTTGATATAGGCATAGTGTGGGGCTGCATTGAAGCGAGCGAACGCGATTCGTCCGAGTAGTGCATGGTAGCCACTGCGGAAGGGGACGATGACGAAGATCAAGTCTTCGCTTCGGAAGTTGTCCGGCGAACCGAAGACGACCTCCAATGTGATTGAGCCCATGCAGCGGGCCTCTAGACTAGGTATTACTCCTTTAAAGGTAGTTTTAGTGGGCTTGATTCTTGACGGATCAATACCCATCTTGCGGACTGTGTCCTGATAGAGCAGGTTAAGGCTGCTGCCGCCGTCCATGAGGACTCGCGTAAGGTGGAATCCATCAATGATTGGGTCGAGAACCAGTGCGGCCGAACCTCCGTGACGGATACTGGTCGGATGGTCCCTACGATCAAAGGTGATCAGACAGGCCGACCATGGGTTGAATTTTGGGGCGACTTGCTCTATTGCATAGACGTCCCTTAGCGCGCGCTTGCGCTCCCTCTTGGGGATATGAGTAACGTATATCATATTCACCATTTTGACTTCGGGGGTAAATTTCTTATGTCCCCCTGTGTTCGGTGGACGAGGCTCCTCGTCGTCGTCCTCGCTGGGCGACCCTTTCTCCTTATGTTCGATATTTAACTTACCCGCCTGTTTAAAGACCCAACAACTTCTATTGGTATGATTGGCAGGCTTGTCGGGGGTGCCGTGAATCTGGCAGGGTCGATCGAGTATTCGGTCCAAGCTGAATGAGCCCTCTCTGTTTCTTTTGAATGGCTTCTTCCGCTGACCGGACTTGGAGCCGCTGAATCTGGCGTTGACCGTCATGTCTTTGGTATTGTTATTGTTGCTTCGACGCTTGTGTTTGTTGCGTCGGGGCCTGCCGTTGCTATTCCTGGCTTCGGAAGTGCCAGGTTTGCTTGTACTATTACTGCTACGGGCTAGCCAGCTGTCTTTGCTCGCGCAAAAGCGGGTCACGAGTGCTGTCAGGGCTGCCATGGACTTCGGCTTCTCTTGGCCGAGGTGTCGGGCGAGCCATTCGTCGTGAATGCTATGTTTAAAGGCCGCTAGGGCTTCGGCATCTGGACAATCGACAATCTGGTTCTTTTTAAGGAGGAACCTAGTCCAGAATTTTCTGGCTGACTCTCCGGGCTGCTGGACAATATGACTGGGGTCATCAGCATCTGGAGGCCGGATATAGGTGCCTTGGAAGTTGTCTCTAAAGGAATCCTTCAGGTCTTCCCAGCTTCCAATAGAGTTTTCTGGGAGGCTGTTTAACCAGTGCCGAGTTGGCCCCTTAAGTTTTAGGGGAAGGTATTTGATGGCGTGTAGATCGTCACCGCGAGCCATGTGAATGTGGAGAAGAAAATCTTCAATCCATACCGCGGGATCTGTTGTGCCGTCATATGATTCAATGTTCACGGGTTTAAACCCTTCTGGGAACTGGTGCTCCATTACCTCATCGGTGAAGCATAAGGGGTGTGCGGCGCCTCTGTATCGGGCCATGTCACAACGCAGTTCGGATGAAGTCTGTATGCGGTTTTCGGCCCGGGCATGGTTATGCTTGTCGCGCTAGGCTTGATAGCCGTCTTCTCGCGCTGGGGCACGCCCCCGCGATCCGTAGATTGATCTAGTCTGACCTGCTCTATTTACCAGGTCCTGTCGTAGGTCATATGTGTATCGCCGAGCTGTTGTTTCTCTGCTTTTACAGCGAGGTGGTGCGGGCTGGTGTTCGGCTTGAGTTGTTGTTCTGTCTCGGCCATGTGGTGGTTGGTCAGGTCTGTCAGCCGCGTTATGCGCTGGTGGTATGGGCTCCAGTGCCTCATCGCCGAATTGGGGTAGCAGCTTACGCTTCGGGTAACTCTTGGTTGGGCATTCGAGGCCGTATTCTTCGGCTGCCAGGACATTAGTCCATCTGTCGTTGAGCAGATCTTGGTCAGCTTGAAGCTGCTGCTGCTTCTATTTTAGGCTTTGTGCAATGGCTATTAGCCGACGCTTAAAGCGCTCTTGTTTAAGGGGTTCTTCTGGCACGGTGAAATCTTCGTCGCCGAGACTTATCTCGTCTTCGGAGAGTGGTAGATAGTTGCTATCCTCCGAGTCCTCGTTCCCTGTTGGCTCGTCAGGGTCAACTTGCCCGTCCTCCCGATCATCCTGTTCGGATGTTGGTTCGATGGGGGCTTCTTGGTCTTCGGCGTTCTCCGGAGTACTATTGTCTCCGGTGCCGGTATTGCTATCTTTTCCGCGACGCAATTTAGATCGGCGTCACTGACGTCGACGCTTTGGTGGTATCTCAGGAGGTTCATCCTCGACCGGATCCTTCTCATCGTCGCCGTCGCCTTCTTTAGGTGTGTCCACCATGTACACGTCATATGAGGAAGTGGCCGTCCAGCGTCCGGTGAACGGCGGGTTTTGGGCCTGCTCCTCTCCAGCATCGTCGTCCATACCATCGATGTCTTCAGAGGCGTAATCGAGCATGTCGGTTAAATCCTCGACAGTGGCTATGAAGTGGGTGGTGGGTGGGAAGTAAAATTCCCTGCTTTCAGCCCCTAGCCCGGGCTAGGCGCAATTCGGAAGCGATTCCTCTATGATGACGAGGGATCATATTAAGTCCAAAGCCTCATTTAGGAGCGAGCTTTGGACGGGGAAGCGAGAGTCCGTAGATTAGGGAGGGACAGAAGTTCCCTAGCCGAGCTTACATGACGCGGACTTTCGAGGGTTCAGAGCTAGTGTTTGGAGAGGAGTTCGGCTTTATGATGACAGAGGGAGCCTGGCGTAACTCCAGGCCTGCCGGTGATACTATCCCCTCCGGTTCTCCAGTGTCGGGCTCTAGAGATGTAGAGAGTCCGGCGGGATCTAAACTCTCGTCCTCAGACCTGATGACGTGCTCCGGATCTAAGGCCAGAGTGGTAGTCGGGGCCGTGAACCCTTGGAAGATCAAGTCTCCTCGGATATCAGCGACATAGCCCAGATTTCCAAAACTGATCTGATGACCAGGGGCGTAGCTGTCGATCTACTCTAAGTGGCCAACCGAGTTGGCACGCAGTGCGAAGCCGACGAACACAAAAATTTGGCCGGGGAGAAAAACCTCCCTCACGACAGCACTGTTGTAGATGATCAATGGAGCCATCGAGCCTTTCGACGACAGCACAGTGGAACTCTCAATGAAAGCACCAATGTCGGTGTCAGAACCGGTAGATCTCGGGTAGGGGGTCCCGACCTGTGCGTCTAAGGATCGAGGGTAACAAGAGACAGGGACACGATGTTTACCCAGGTTCGGGCCCTCTTGATGGAGGTAATACCCTACTTCCTGCTTGATTGACTTTGATGAATACAGGGGTTACAATAGTTGATCTACCTCGAGATCGTAATGGCTAAACCATAGATGTCTAGCCTGTATGATTATGATTGCCTCTATGGACTAAACGCTCCATTTTATATAGACACCGGAGGGGCCTAGGGTTGTACAAAGTCGGTTTACAGATAAAGGAATCTTCATATCCGAACGCCAAGCTTTCCATCCACGCAAAGGAGAGTCCCATCCGGACACGGGGGAAAGCCTTCTATCTTGTATCTTCGCGGCCCCTTAGTCCGGCCCATGTCACATAGCCCGGACGCCCGAGGATCCCCTAATCCAGGACTCCCTCACCCCTCCATCCCATAATCTACTATATCACTAAGCTCCCTAGGATTGGAGGCCTTGAAGGAAATATGCCCTAGAGGCAATAATAAAGTTGGTATTTATATTTCCTTGTATCATGATAAATGTTTATTATTCATGCTAGAATTCTATTAACCAGAAACTTGATACATGTGTGGATACATAGACAAAACACAGTGTCCCTAGTAAGCCTCTGCTAGACTAACTCGTTAATCAAAGATGGTTAAATTTCTAACCATAGACATGAGTTGTCATTTGGTAAATGGGTTCACATAATTAGGAGAATGATGTGATGGACAAGACCCATCCGTTAGCTTAGCATAATGATTGTTAAGTTTTATTGCTATTGCTTTCTTCATGTCATATACATATTCCTTTGACTATGAGATTATGCAACTCCCGAATACCGGAGGAATACCTTGTGTGCTATCAAACGTCACAACGTCATTGGGTGATTATAAAGATGCTCTACAGGTATCTTCGAAGGTGTTTGTTGGGTTGGCATAGATCAAGATTATGATTTGTCACTCCGAGTATCGGAGAGGTATCTTTGGGCCCTCTCGGTAATGCACATCATAATAAGCCTTGCAAGCAATGTGACTAATGAGTTAGTTGCGGGATGATGCATTACGGAACGAGTAAAGATACTTGCCGGTAATGAGATTGAACTAGGTATGAAGATACCGACGATCGAATCCCGGGCAAGTAACATACCGATGACAAAGGGAATAACATATGTTGTCATTACGGTTTGACCAATAAAGATCTTTGTAGAATATGTAGGAACCAATATGAGCATCCAGTTTCTGCTATTGGCTATTGACCGGAGAGATGTCTCGGTCATGTCTACATAGTTCTCGAACCCGTAGGGTCCGCATGCTTAACGTTCGATGATGATTTTGTATTATATGAGTTATGTGATTTGGTGACCGAATGTTTTTTGGAGTCCTGGATGAGATCACGAACATGACGAGGAGTCTTGAAATGGTCGAGAGGTAAAGATTCATATATAGGACGATAGTATTTGGACACTGGAAGTGTTCCGGGGATACCGGGTACGTATCCGGTCACCAGAAGGGGTTCTGGGCAATCCCCGGCAAACTATATGGGCCTAATGGGCCAAGAGAGGGACAGAACAACCCCTAAGGGGCTGGTGCGCCCCCTATAGGCCGAAATAAGGGGGAAAGGAAAGGAGGAAAGGGAGAAGGAAAGGGAAGGATTCGGCCTCCCCCTTTCCTTCCCCTCCCTCTTTCTTTCCTTCCCCCTCCGACACTTATGGAAAGGGGGAGGCCGACTTGTAGGAGGCGCCCAAATAGGATTACTCCTACTTGGGGCGCCCCTTGCTGCCCCTCTCCCTCTCCCACCTATATATGTGTGGGGGGCACCGCTAGAACACACAACATTGATTCCTACCTGTGTGCGGCGCCCCCTCCACAGTTTACGCCTCCGGTCATATTGTCGTAGTGCTTAGGCGAAGCCCTGCGCGGATCACTTCACCATCACCGTCACCAGCCGTCGTGCTGACGAAACTCTCCTTCGACACTTTGCTGGATCAAGAGTTCAAGGGACATCATCGAGCTGAACGTGTGCAGAACTCGGAGGTGCCGTACGTTCGGTGCTTAATCGGTCGAAACGAGAAGAAGTTCGACTACATCAACCGCATTGTCAAACACTTCCGCTTTCGGTCTACGAGGGCACGTGGACACACTCTCCCCCTCTCGTTTCTATGCATCTCCTAGATATATCTTATGTGAGAGTAGGAAATTTTTTGAAATTGCATGCTACGTTCCCCAACAGGCCTATCATTCAATTGAGGTCACCAATTTGAGAATGGGTCGCCGATTTTGACCGGGTCAACAATCTCTCACTCAATTATTTTAATTCACCATGCTCTCTAATTTTGGAGCTCTTTTATTCCATTGAGAAATTCAATATTGGATTTTGTTTATGATTTTGACATGATTAACAATTTTTCAAATCAATCGGAAGCAACTGGCCTATAAAAATATAACAATCCCAGGCACAATCTCAACATCTAGAAAAAAATTCCCTTTATAAGTATGAGTTGATTACCAGGCAACACAAAATCACACTGCGAAAGACGCACCAAAACACCGCATTATATGAATGAAGAAAAAACACTCCATCATCTTCCCACCAACCCAACCAAATACTCCCTCCATTCCAAAGTATAAGGTGTATTAAGTCAAATTTCTTTAACTTTCATAAAGTTCAGAGCCAAAAATATTGACATCCACAATACTAATTAAACAAAATATGAAAACTCATTTTAGGATGAATCTAAAAATCCAATTTGATATTATGGATATTGATACATTTCTACAAAAATGTGGTCAAACATAAAGAGGTTTGACTTTTCAAAAAACTAATACACCTTATATTTTGAAATAGATTAAGTAATAAAATTATGAAAATCTAACAACATCAACGACACAACAAAGCGCGCCCAACCCTTCTAGTATAAGAGCATTTTTTACACAGAAGTGCTCTTATATTATGGAACAGATGAAGTAGTTGGCTTGGAAGAGTAAAGCAAGTTCTATATTCATTAAGTGTTTCTTTTCGAAAAGAGGTTTAACACCCCTCTATGGCCGGGTTGGTTAGACATAGCCGCCTCCTCCTTTCGTAAAAAAACATAGGGTTCATGTGCATTCCGCCGCCACCAACGGTCCGCCTCGTCTTCGGTGGACCTAGGGCTATAAGGTGCGATGGAACTGATCCTCATTGGGGGGAGGGATCTTGCTCCATTTTTAGGTGTTTTTATGAGTTCGTTTAGGGTTTGTGTCCCACTCAGGAAGACGAGGTGGTAGCGGCTACCTGAAGATGGAATAAGGTTCTCTCCACCTAGCCCCTGTTTCGATGCGTCTAGCGTTGTCGGAGGGCATGCGGAGATGTTTCTCTGGCAGATCTCGCGGGATTCGTACGGTGCTGGTTTTTGGTGGATCTGCTTGGATCCGGTCTTTGTTCATCTTTGTTTTATGTCTATCGGTTGTACCCTTTCGATCTATACTTCTCTTCATTTGCGACGGTTTTTGTTCTGTTGTGCTGATTCTATGGAGCCTTAGCACAATGATTTTTTGATTGTCTACTACTCCCTCCTTCCATCTATATAGGGCCTAATGTGTTTTTCGAGGCTAACTTTGACCAAATACTAGAGCAATAATATATGACATGCAACTTACACAAAGCACACCGTTAAATTCGTGTGTCAAAGAAGGTTTCAATGATATAATTTTCACATTGTGCATGTCATGTACTATTAATCTTGTCAATAGCCAAATGCGGTTTTAAAAAACGCATTAGGCCCTATATAGATGGAAGGAGGGAGTACAATAAGTTTGGCCCGACTCCGGTAAGGGTGGGGCGATGACAGCGGCGTGCTTGCTCTAGTGCTTGTAATCGCCACTAGGTAATTTACGAACATAAATGTAATTTTTATTATTTCTTGGTTCTTTGTACTGCAATGTCGTGATGAATAGATTGAAGGTTTTCTCGCAAATGAAAACATCCTAACCCTACACATACATCAAGTGATGCATATGGCGCCCCATTATTCAGTTCAGAGTTTTACAACATTCAGGCTATATATATATATATATATATATATATATATATATATATATATATATATATATATATATATATATATATATATATAACATATTTAAAGCGGCTAAGCAGGGGCTCCTCCCAAGCGTTCGCAGTTGTGCGCGACATCTCTTGCCTGGTTGACATGTGGCAGCAGTAAACAATGTCTATGAATAGTGTTTTTTGAATGAACAGTGCCGACAGACGGTGACTGGGTGAAGAGTACCTGTGTATGAATAGTAGCCTGTGCGAATAATATTTTCATAAATAATGCAAACACACTTGAAAATGATATGAAGTGTAATTACTTATGTAAACAATATATAAATATGAAGAGTATTTTCAAAAATCAAACATTTTTTAAAAAATTGGGATTTTTACACATCAAAGATAAGAGACTGTTCTACAAGCTTTGTGCAAGTTTTTGCGGTGAGATGACATCAGAGAAGCTTGGTACAAAAAAAAACCAGAGCTCAAATTAGCTTCCTATTTTTTTTTCTTCTGTTTTTCCTTTTTTTTTCTGAGTGATTTACGTTGGAACAACACGTGTTTATTCAGGTGGTCACCGCTTTGAATAATTCTTCAGGAACTATTAACTTTTCTTCTAGCTTCTACCTCACATCTGGTTATTTCCTTTTTGAAAAATTAGGCTTCGAGAATTAAACATGTGTTGAGGTAGTGGACAATGCACACAATAATATTATTAGGAAAAAGTCCAAAATAAACCTTCAAGTTATAGACGAAAGCTAAATCAAACCCCGAACTTTGAATCCCGGAAATTGGCACTCTGAACTTGCAATCCCGGTCTATTTTGAACCCTAGACCTGTTTGGCAAACTGGGAATAGTATAATCCCGGCCGGGATAACCAGCTACTCTCACGGATAAGAATCGGGCCGGCCCACTACAACACAACAAGAATTCATGAAGATTCAAAAATGTTCGCACATTTTTAAAATTGTTCAGAAGTTAAAAAATGTTCCTTTTTCTATTTTTGGTGCAAATTCAATTCATTCTGCGTTTTATAAAAAATGTTTGGCATTTCAAAATTCTATTCGCAATTTAAGAAACTGTTTGTGATTTCAAAAAGAAAAACACATTTGTCAAAAATGTTCATAATACCAACAGTTTTTCAGATGCTATGATTTGTTTTTCAGATTTTCAAATTGTGACACATTTTTAAAATATGTTTTTTCGAATTTCATAAACTATTTCGTAAATAATGTTTTTAAAAAATGTTTTCGATTGTTGGCTGCGGAATCGATTGGGTTTTTAAAAATGTTTTCGAATTTTCTGAGTTTGTGACATCTAGAAAATACCACAAATTCTAAAAAAATGTATGGGCCAATTCAAACAAATGTTTATACAATGTATAATAATATTTGTGTGATTAAAAAAAGGTTTCGTACATTCAAAAAATGTAACATTTCAATAATGTTCATGAGTTTCAGAAAATGTGTTTGTGGTATTTTCAAAAAAAATGTATGTACAATGTACCGAAAATGTTTGCGTGTTGTACAAAAATGTGTCATAACCTTAACAGAATATGCGTGACATGTAATAGAAAAAGTGTATGCGAATTTAAAAATGTTGAACCATTAAAAGAGTGTTCGTGTAGTTTTGTACAATGTGAATTGTCATTAAGAAAATGTAAAACATGTATTTTGAAAAATATTACCATGTATTCAAAAAAGTTTTGAGAACATTTAATTTCAAAATGTCCATAACGTATTTGAAAACATCAAAAGTTTATCAGAAAATATTGAATGTCTGCGTTCAAAATGTACACTGGGTACTGAGAAAAATTAGACATGTGTAAAAATGAAAAAACATAAAAGAAAAAAAGACTAGTGCGTGTGCACGAGTGACTGCGCTACCGGGCCAGCCCAATTCAGCAAATGCCGGCCGAGTCCTCTCAAGGTTTAAAATAGAGCAGGATTATAGAGTGCGGTGTGCTGATTTCAGGGATTGAGAGTTCGGAGTTTGATTTAGCTTTTGCCTACAAATTCAAGGTTTGTTTTGGACTTTTTCCATATTATTATTTCCATCCCTTCTCATAAATCTACAAATAATAGGGAGGAAGTACAAAATGAAACAAGAGCTCCTCCATGCAATGCCAGTGCTGGGAGATAGCTCTTCTCTGGGCGACATGTGTCGTTGGTTTTTTGTGGTTCAGTCTGGTTTGGCGATCGGTTACTAAGATTTTCTTCTGGTCTATTTGTCTTTTCCCGACCACTGTCTCCCTCATATGTGGATGCCACCCTTAATGGTGCATTTGCGAAGGCTCCTATACTTTCCCGTCCCGTGCAACCATCCCACCGTTGTCTCCCTCATATCTGGTCACCGCCCTTGATGGTGCCTTTGCGAAGGCTACTGAACACTCCCGTCCCGTGCAACCATCCACCATCGTATTAGACTACAAAAAAGTTGCTTCCTAGTCGTCTCCTAGATCCAAGTGGGGTCACCACTCCACCTCGTGTCCGGTAAATCCCGGCTGGCCTCACATCCCAAATCCGTCTTCCTGACCTTGCCACCGTTCTTTGTCTTACCTGAGCTCTAACCGCCAGTCCCCAATCTCCCTTCCCAGCATAGACCCCCATCTCCCTTGTAGGACCTTGAAGTATGTCTAGAGGGGGGTGATTAGACTACTTGACCAATAAAAACTTAACCTTTTCCCAATTTTAGAGTTTGGCAGATTTTAGCTACTTTAGGACAAGTCAAGTAATCATCACACAATTCACGCAAGCATGCAAAGAGTATATAGGCAGCGGAAAGTAAAGCATGCAACTTGCAAGAATGTAAAGGGAAGGGTCTGGAGAATTCAAACGCAATTGGAGACACAGATGTTTTTGGCGTGGTTCGGATAGGTGGTGCTATCCTACATCCACGTTGATGGAGACTTCAACCCACGAAGGGTAACGGTTGCGCGAGTCCACGGAGGGCTCCACCCACGAAGGGTCCACGAAGAAGCAACCTTGTCTATCCCACCATGGCCATCGCCCACGAAGGACTTGCCTCACTAGCGGTAGATCTTCACGAAGTAGGCGATCGCCTTGCCCTTACAAACTCCTTGGTTCAACTCCACAATCTTGTCGGAGGCTCCCAAGTGACACCTAGCCAATCTAGGAGACACCACTCTCCAAGAAGTAACAAATGGTGTGTTGATGATGAACTCCTTGCTCTTGTGCTTCAAATGATAGTCTCCCCAACACTCAACTCTCTCTCATAGGATTTGGATCTGGTGGAAAGAAGATTTGAGTGGAAAGCAACTTGGGGAAGGCTAGAGATCAAGATTCATATGGTAGGAATGGAATATCTTGGCCTCAACACAAGGGTAGGTGGTTCTCTCTCAGAACATGTGAGTTGGAAGTGTAGCTGTGTTCTGATGGCTCTCTCCACGAATGAAGAGGAGGTGGAGGGGTATATATAGCCTCCACACAAAATCCAACCGTTACACACAATTTACCAATCTCGGTGGGACCGAATCAACAAACTCGGTTGGACCAATTTAGTAAACCTAGTGACCGTTAGTGATTTTCGGTGGGACTGACATGCAACTCGGTAGGACCGATATGGTTAGGGTTAGGGCATAACGTAATCTCGGTGAGACCGATTACACAAACTCGGTGAGACCGATTTGGTAATAAGCTAACCAGAGAGTTGGTCAGGTAAACTCGGTGGGACCGATTTGTTCATTCGGTGAGACCGAAATGTTACAAAAAGGAAACAGAGAGTTTACGTTGCAATCTCGATGGGACCGATCCGCTCTTTCGGTGAGACCGAAAAGTTACGAAAAGGAAACAGAGAAATTGCAATCCCATCTCGGTGAGACCGAGATCCCTATCGATAGAACCGATTTGCTTAGGGTTTGGCAGTGGCTATGACATGTGAAACTCGGTGGTGCCGGATTGAAAGAATTGGTAGGTCCGAGTTTTGCTTTGGGTTTAGGTAAAGTGTGGATATGGGAAAGTAGCTGAGGGTTTTGGAGCATATCACTAAGCACATGAAGCAAGAGGCTCATTAAGCAACACCTCATCCCTCCTTGATAGTATTGGCTTTTCCTAAGGACTCAATGTGATCTTGGATCACTAAAATATAAAATGAAGAGTCTTGAGCTTTTGAGCTTGAGCCAATCCTTTGTCCTTAGTATTTTGAGGGATCCACTTTCATCATCCATGCCATGCCAATCATTGAGCTTTCCTGAAATAATCATCTTGGAATAGCATTAGCTCAATGAGCTATATGTTGTTATGAATTACCAAAACCACCTAGGGATAGTTGCACTTTCAATCTCCCCCTTTTTGGTAATTGATGACAACATATAGATCAAAGCTTCGATAAATGATAATAAGATTTTAGAACATTGTCGCTTTGAGAAGTATGTGAAAAGCAAGAGCTCCCCCTAAATTTGTGCATATTTTTAAAATTTGCTTTGGACTGCAAATGCACAAAGTGTTAGAATCATAGGTTACTCTTCCTTGTCACATACATCTTGGTGGAGCGCTCAAAGTGATAAGAATTGAATACATGCACTCATCACCAAGAAAGGTGAATGATCACATAAGATAGATAGGATAATATCAAGCATGCATAAGTGTAGCTTATGATCAAACACATGATCATCAATGTCTCACAAGCATATCATAGTATCTCAACCAAAAGCAAACAAAGTTTGAAAAACCACCAAATAAAGCAAGAGAGAATAAAGGCAACACTCTCTCTCTCGAAGCCTATGATCTATACATTTTTCTCCCCCTTTGGCAACAAGTTACCAAAAAGTTCCTAGAAAATGCATAGTGCTAGATCGACTCTCAGGCTTGATCTTCTGGTGGTGGTGGAGTTTGGATCACTCCAAGGACGAAGGCTTCTGTAGAAGTGGTTGGAGCTGGAGCTGAGGTGAATGCTGGAGCTGGTTGGGCTGGTGTTGTAGCTGGAGCTGATGATGGTTCATTCTCATTCATCACAACTTGATTGTCCTCGAAATCTGGATGAATAGGCAAGTGTTCCTTGTCCAACAAGTAAGTGCCTGTGCCCATCTTTGAGTTAATCAACTCTTGGATCTGAGGGGCATAACCACAACTCCTCTTCTGATCTGCTGCAGTCCTCTTGATAGTCTCTACTATGAGGCTCATGACCTTGAATTTCTGAGGCACATCAAATATATGTAGCAAGTTAATGGCATGATCTCTGATCATTCTGTGATCTCCAGACTTGGGCAAGAGTGTGTGCCTAAGGATCCAGTTGATCGTAGGCAGTCCTGACAACAAGTGTTTTACGGACCCAAGCTGGTGAGTGTCAAGATCATCTACTGGAATCTCCTTGTACATATTTGCCATTGAGTTATGATCCATCTTTTTCTTGGCATAGACATCCAAGTCATCTTCATTTTCCTCTGGGGCATTGATCAACTTTGCCCATTCCTCAACAGTTGATTGGTACCTTGTACCTTCAGACATCCATGTTATCCTTCCATCTGGGTAGAAGTGTAATATGGAGTAGAATTGCATAATGAGCTCCTCGTTCCACTTTGTGAGCTTCTGCCCAACAAAGTCAGCAACTCCACAAGCACTGAAGCTGTCTTGCACTCCAGGATAGTGCTGCTCATTCTCCTTGATGTAGGTCTAGTCGACCCACCTCATGTCACAAACGATAGGATTCTTATCCAACAAAACTGTCTCATAGAAGTCTTGCTGTTCCTTTGTGTGGAACCTGTAGTCAACAGCAGTTCTTCTCCTTGCAGCATATGGATCTGCTTCTCTCCACTTTCTTAACCCTGAGTCTCTTATGATTTTCATGTTCTCAGCCACAGGATGAGCATCATTGTGGTCTGGAATCTTGGGCTTGAGTTTTCTCAGAACTTGTCCTTCTTCATCTTCTCCAACAGCTTCAGGCACTGGGGCCTTGTTCTTCTCAGCAGCTGGTATGCTCCTTGTATTTCTCTTTGGAGCTGACTTGGCCTTGGAGGCAGCTTTGGGTGCTTCTTTGGGCTTGGATGCAGTAGCCCCTGATTTTATAGCATCACCCATAAGCTTTGGTGCCTTAGGTGCTGGTGCAGCAACCTCTTCTTCTTCATCTTCTTCAGAAGAATGCTTTTCAAACTCAGCCATTGGATCAACTTTCTTTCACCATCTGCCCCTTTTCCTTTCCTTCTTCCCTTCAGCAGCAACTAGCCCTTTGGGTGCAGGCTTTTCAGGAATCTGAGTTGAAGCTCTGGCCTTTGGCATAGGCTGCCTACCTGCTGGCCTTTTGACTTTCAAGCATGGCTTTGTGCTCTGTGCTGAGCCATACTCCTTCTTGAGCTCTACTTTCTTTGAAGTAGCTTCCTCTTCCTCTGCCACATAATCCTCATCCTCTGAGTCTGAGGTTCTCTTCTTCCTTTGTCTGGTGGCAGCTTTTGGCAAATTGCTAGGGGTGCTCCTGCTGCCTTCATTTGAAGAACTGGAGGGACTAGTGCCCTCACTCATGTGCACTAGCTCTTCTGACATGTTCTGGCTGTCACTCTGATCAGACATGATGTAAAAGCTGACTGCTGACCCTGTGAAGAGTTTATAGATGAGGTAGAGTAGATGAGCATCACAAAATGCAGAGATTTTTGCAAAAGAATGATTCAAAATCTTAGTTTCAGTTTCCCACGGAAATCATTTTGGATCTACCGATTTTTAAACTCGGTGATACTGAAGCAGTTTTGGAACCTAAACTAGTGAACTCGGTCAGACCGAGTGACAGTTCGGTGGCACCGAGACTGCTAGGGTTTCACAAAGTTCCAAAATCGGTCACACCGATCAGTAATTCTCGGTCAGACCGAGTCTCACTTGTGCAACGGCATGAGCCAAATCGGTGGGACCGAGTTTTTCAACTCGGTGGGTCCGAGATGGTTTCGGCGGAAACCTAACCCTAAAATTTTCGAATCAAACCTATTCTACGAATTGCATTGACTGGATAGGAGTGTTTCAATAGTGGCTAGAATCAATAAGATCACAATGTGCTAGGAATCAGATGGGGAATAGCACAAAGATCGAGTCCATACCCTAGTTCAGTGGAGACTCGCTACGGCGGCAATGGCGAGGTTGAATTCCATTGACGGCGATGGAGACCAGCGACTGGAGGCGGCTGGCGGCGAGGAGACGATCTGGAGACCACATAGGCAGAGCGAGATATCGCGCGGGCGAAGAGGTTCGGAGAAATTTCCAAATTTTTGCCCGTGTCTATATATAGCCCGACCCTGTCGGTGTGACCGAGTGGAACAACTCGGTGGCACCGAGATGCAAAACTGTATACAGTTATTGCAACTCGGTGTGACCGAATGGTTCAAATCGGTTGCACCGAGATCGAAAACATAGATCGACTTGATGATCTCGGTAGGACCGAAAAGAAGATATCGGTCAGACCGAGAATCACAAAGAAGTTTTGGAAGTTTAAGTCTATGACGAATCGGGGACTCCGAGTGCTCCTCACACAGAGTGGTTCGAATCTGACTTGATCAAATTTTGTGATGTAGCATGAATAGAGTTTGAGACGAGAAAAGCATAGATAGCTAGAGAAGGTTCTTAGGCATTCTTGTCCATCCACTTGGCAAGAGAAAAGAAAACCAATCAATCAAAACAAAAGGGGATGTCCTCGAATGAGTAAAATATGCAACCAACATGCTCACACAATAAAATGGCAATTGAAATATGTGGCAAAGCATGCACAACCAATTCTAGCATCTATCAAGCAATTTGCGATGGCTAGGTCATCTATATATGAGTATATTGACATAGGAGTCAAATGAGAACATTTGATCATAGGTGTAGGATCGTAAGTATGTCTAGAGGGGGGGTGATTAGACTACTTGACCAAATAAAAACTTAACCTTTTCCCAATTTTAGTTCTTGGCAGATTTTAGCTACTTTAGGACAAGTCAAGTAATCATCACACAATTCAAGCAAGCATGCAAAGAGTATATAGGCAGCGGAAAGTAAAGCATGCAACTTGCAAGAATGTAAAGGGAAGGGTTTGGAGAATTCAAACGCTATTGGAGACACGGATGTTTTTTCCGTGGTTCAGATAGGTGGTGCTATCCTACATCCACGTTGATGGAGACTTCAACCCACGAAGGGTAATGGTTGCGCGAGTCCACGGAGGGCTCCACCCACGAAGGGTCCACGAAGAAGCAACCTTGTCTATCCCACCATGGCCATCGCCGACGAAGGACTTGCCTCACTAGCGGTAGATCTTCACGAAGTAGGCGATCTCCTTGCCCTTACAAACTCCTTGGTTCAACTCCACGATCTTGTCGGAGGCTCCCAAGTGACACCTAGCCAATCTAGGAGACACCACTCTCCAAGAAGTAACAAATGGTGTGTTGATGATGAACTCCTTGCTCTTGTGCTTCAAATGATAGTCTCCCCAACACTCAACTCTCTCTCACAGGATTTGGATTTGGTGGAAAGAAGATTTGAGTGGAAAGCAACTTGGGAAAGGCTAGAGATCAAGATTCATATGGTAGGAATGGAATATCTTGGTCTCAACACATGAGTAGGTGGTTCTCTCTCAGAACATATGAGTTGGAAGTGTAGTTGTGTTCTGATGGCTCTCTCCACGAGTGAAGAGGAGGTGGAGGGGTATATATACCTCCACACAAAATCCAACCATTACACACAATTTACCAATCTCGGTGGGACCGAATCAACAAACTCGGTCGGACCGAAATAGTAAACCTAGTGACCGTTAGAGATTTTCGGTGGGACTGACATGCAACTCGGTAGGACCGATATGGTTAGGGTTAGGGCATAACGTAATCTCGGTGAGACCGATTACACAAACTCGATGAGACCAATTTGGTAATTAGCTAACCAGAGAGTTGGTCAGGTAAACTCGGTGGGACCGATTTGCTCTTTCGGTGAGACCAAAATGTTACAAAAGGGAAACAGAGAGTTTACATTGCAATCTCGGTGGGACCGATCCGCTCTTTCGGTGAGACCGAAAAGTTACGAAAAGGAAACAGAGAAATTGCAATCCCATCTCGATGAGACCGAGATCCCTATCGGTAGAACCGATTTGCTAGGGTTTGGCAGTGGCTTATGACATGTGAAACTCGGTGGCGCCGGATAGAAAGAATCGGTAGGTCCGAGTTTGGCTTTGGGTTTAGGTCAAGAGTGGATATGAGAAAGTAGCTGAGGATTTTGGAGCATATCATTAAGCACATGAAGCAAAAGGCTCATTAAGCAACACCTCATCCCTCCTTTATAGTATTGGCTTTTCCTATGGACTCACTGTGATCTTGGATCACTAAAATGTAAATGAAGAGTCTTGAGCTTTTGATCTTGAGCCAATCCTTTGTCCTTAGCATTTTGAGGGTTCCACTTTCACCATCCATGCCATGCCAATCATTGAGCTTTCCTGAAATAATTGTCCTGGAATAGCATTAGCTCAATGAGCTATATGTTGTTATGAATTACCAAAACCACCTAGGGATAGTTGCACTTTCAATCTCCCCCTTTTTGGTAATTGATGACAACATATAGATCAAAGCTTCGACAAATGATAATAAGAATGAATTATATTGTCGCTTTGAGAAGTATGTGATAAGTAAGAGCTCCCCCTAAATTTGTGCATATTTTAAAATTTGCTTTGGACTGCAAATGCACAAAGAGTTAGAATCATGGGTTACTCTTCCATGTCACATACATCTTGGTGGAGCGCTCAAAATGATAAGAATGAAATACATGCACTCATCACCAAGAAAAGTGAATGATCACATAAGATACATAGGATATATCAAGCATGCATAAGCATGTAGATGTTGAAGATGTGGATGCTCAATGTTGATGTAGAACAATTTGGAGCTATCCATTGGAGTGAATTGCACTTTCAATACCTACATGGGTTAGTCCCACAAGGAACAAACAAGAATATCCATAGACATAGAGTGATTCACACACAAGATGATGTCCATGAAAGCTTTTAGGTTACCTTGTCCCTTGACTTACCAACAAGAGGGTTTGTCACTCCTCGAACTAGTGCAAGATGTGGAAGTTGATTGCACTTGTTCTTGCCAAAATGATAAGATTGAAGTATGTTGGCGGAGTCACCCTCAAGAACTCTCTAGTTCTTCTTCTTTTGGATCCACACCATCTTGATGGGAATCCTTGGAGTTGTATTCGTCCTTGATGAAGTGGAACTTGAAGTAGTCTTGGGAATCCACTTGACTAAGGTCTTAGGAGCTTCTTCAAATGCATCAATTTCCTCTTGAAGCTTGTCCTTGCCTTTTTGCTTGTAGGCTTGTGGTGGAAGATCATCTTGAGCTTGTGTCCCCTTGAAGGAAGTAGGATCATACTTCTCTTGTTGAGGAACAAACTTCATCTTGGGGTATTGATCTTCTTCCCACTCAACTCCATTGGCGTTGAACTTTCGTTCAAAACCAACACCTTGATTCTTCCGGTGCCTTCCTTGCTTGCGTACAATTTCCTCGAATTGCTTACTTCCGGCAAGGCTCTTGTAGACTCCTTTCTCTATAATTCCCTTCAATAAGCTATTTTCTTGCTCAAGTGTAACTTGGCTAAGAGAATCTTTAGTGTAATCAAGATAACTACTAGAAGCAACAATATTGGATTTAGTATGATCATTGTTACTACTAGAGGAAGAATCTTTCTTGTTATTGTTACTAGATTTGACTTGAGGCATGTAAGTGGATAAGAGTAAACGCTTGGCAATGTAAGAAGAACTTTTCTTGCGGAGATCATCATTGATTGCCTTTAAAAACTCATGCTCTTGCTCAAGATTGAGCTTTTCAAAGCGTAACTTCTCATGAGCTCTTAAAAGTTCTCGATGATCTTCGAAGATAGT
Source organism: Aegilops umbellulata (assembly GCA_032464435.1). Classification (NCBI taxonomy): domain Eukaryota; kingdom Viridiplantae; phylum Streptophyta; class Magnoliopsida; order Poales; family Poaceae; genus Aegilops; species Aegilops umbellulata. The sequence continues at coordinate 537,648,150 of CP136055.1, forward strand.
TTCATGAGCTAACTTAAGAGTGTTTAGTTCTTTAGTTAGAGCCTCAATCTTCTCCTTATCATTGTCATTTGTTTTATCTTGATTAGCATGATTAATTGACATTTCATCATAGTATTCATCACTAGAGTTGTCAACAAGTAAATCATCATCACCTAACAAGTCATGTTTATCACTATTGAAATCAACATACTCAGGGTGTGTTACCTTAGGACCTTTGGCCATGAAGCATCTTCCAACTCCTTCATTTGGTGACTCAAATATGTCGTAGGAGTCGGTTGACACAAGTGCTAGACCGGCAACACCTTCATCTTGAGTATATTCGGAATCTGAGTGATAACTTCTCTCGGAGTGGTTGTCGGAGTCGGAGCCGGATACCCATTCACCAACATGAGCTTGATGTCTTCGTTTTGTGTAGCTCCTTGATGACTTTTCCTTTCTTTTCGAATCCTTGCTTCTCTGTGAGTATCTTCGTTCATAACGATCATCTCTACTCCTTCTCTCTCTAGATGGTGATTCTTCTCTTTTGCTTCTTCTTTTTGGAGAATCTTCTCTTCTTTTGTAGGGTGCCGTACACTCATTGGAGTAGTGTCCGGGTCTTCCACAATTGTAGCAGTTTCGCTCTCGACTAGAAGATCTTTTGTCATTGTAGGACCTTGACTTGGAGCTTCTATCTTTGCTTCTACTCTTGTAGAACTTGTTGAAGTTCTTCACCATTAAGCTCAATTCTTCATTGAAGGTTTGTTTCTCACTTGATGATGTGGGGGCTTCACATGAGGCTTTGTAAGCTCCACTTGATTTGTTGTGAAGTTCCTCTTTATCCTTGAGCGACATCTGATGAGCAACAATTCTTCCAATGACCTCCATTGGCTTGAGATCTTTGTAATTGGGCATCATTTGGATCAATGTGCACACGGTATCATATTTTCCATCCAAGGCTCTTAGGATCTTCTTGATAATGAATCTATCGGTCATCTCTTCACTCCCTAAGCCAGCAATCTCATTTGTGATGAGAGCAAGCCTAGAGTACATTTCAGCGACACCTTCACCATCCTTCATTTTGAACTTGTCAAGTTGACTTTGAAGCACATCCAATTTGGATTCCTTGACGGAGTCGGTACCTTCATGCATATCAATCAAAGTATCCCAAATTTCCTTTGCATTCTCAAGACGGCTGATTTTGTTCAATTCTTCGGGGCACAATCCGTTGAAGAGAATATCACAAGCTTGAGCGTTGTATTGCAGCATCTTCAACTCTTCCACGGTAGCTTCACGGTTTGGTTCTTTCCCATCAAAGAAGTCACCTTGCAAACCAACACACACAATAGCCCAAACGGCGGGGTTATGTCTGAGAATATGCATTTTCATCTTATGCTTCCAACTAGCAAAATTAGTACCATCAAAGTAAGGACATCTACGGTGATAATTTCCCTCGCTAGACGCCATACTCTCCTAGGTTGTGAAACCAAGGCTATGACCACCAGAAGCTATGGAAATCGAAGCGAATGGAGACCAAAGCTCTGATACCACTTGTAGGACCTTGAAGTATGTCTAGAGGGGGGTGATTAGACTACTTGACCAATAAAAACTTAACCTTTTCCCAATTTTAGAGTTTGGCAGATTTTAGCTACTTTAGGACAAGTCAAGTAATCATCACACAATTCAAGCAAGCATGCAAAGAGTATATAGGCAGCGGAAAGTAAAGCATGCAACTTGCAAGAATGTAAAGGGAAGGGTTTGGAGAATTCAAACGCAATTGGAGAGACGGATGTTTTTGGCGTGGTTCGGATAGGTGGTGCTATCCTACATCCACGTTGATGGAGACTTCAACCCACGAAGGGTAACGGTTGCGCGAGTCCACGGAGGGCTCCACCCACGAAGGGTCCACGAAGAAGCAACCTTGTCTATCCCACCATGGCCATCGCCCACGAAGGACTTGCCTCACTAGCGGTAGATCTTCACGAAGTAGGCGATCTCCTTACCCTTACAAACTCCTTGGTTCAACTCCACAATCTTGTCGGAGGCTCCCAAGTGACACCTAGCCAATCTAGGAGACACCACTCTCCAAGAAGTAACAAATGGTGTGTTGATGGTGAACTCCTTGCTCTTGTGCTTCAAATGATAGTCTCTCCAACACTCAACTCTCTTTCATAGGATTTGGATCTGGTGGAAAGAAGATTTGAGTGGAAAGCAACTTGGCGAAGGCTAGAGATCAAGATTCATATGGTAGGAATGGAATATCTTGGCCTCAACACAAGGGTAGGTGGTTCTCTCTCAGAACATGTGAGTTGGAAGTGTAGATGTGTTCTAATGGCTCTCTCCACGAATGAAGAGGAGGTGGAGGGGTATATATAGCCTCCACACAAAATCCAACCGTTACACACAATTTACCAATCTCGGTGGGACCGAATCAACAAAATCGGTCGGACCGATTTAGTAAACCTAGTGACCGTTAGTGATTTTCGGTGGGACTGACATGCAACTCGGTAGGACCGATATGGTTAGGGTTAGGGCATAACGTAATCTCGGTGAGACCGATTACACAAACTCGGTGAGACCGATTTGGTAATAAGCTAACCAGAGAGTTGGTCAGGTAAACTCGATGGGACCGATTTGTTCTTTCGGTGAGACCGAAATGTTACAAAAAGGAAACAGAGAGTTTACGTTGCAATCTCGGTGGGACCGGTCCGCTCTTTCGGTGAGACTGAAAAGTTACGAAAAGGAAACAGAGAAATTGCAATCCCACCTCGGTGAGACCGAGATCCCTATTGGTAGAACCGATTTGCTTAGGGTTTGGCAGTTGCTATGACATGTGAAACTCGGTGGCGCCGGATTGAAAGAATCGGTAGGTCCGAGTTTGGCTTTGGGTTTAGGTCAAGTGTGGATATGGGAAAGTAGCTGAGGGTTTTGGAGCATATCACTAAGCACATGAAGCAAGAGGCTCATTAAGCAACACCTCATCCCTCCTTGATAGTATTGGCTTTTCCTAAGGACTCAATGTGATCTTGGATCACTAAAATATAAAATGAAGAGTCTTGAGCTTTTGAGCTTGAGCCAATCCTTTGTACTTAGCATTTTGAGGGATCCACTTTCATCATCCATGCCATGCCAATCATTGAGCTTTCCTGAAATAATCATCTGGGAATAGCATTAGCTCAATGAGCTATATGTTGTTATGAATTACAAAAACCACCTAGGGATAGTTGCACTTTCATCCCTACCACGCATCGGAGGAGAACTCATGTCATGGCGACACAACTTCTTCATCGTCGTGGGGCCATGCACCGGTGTTATCGGCCTCTAGCTTGCCCAACCCGCTGACACATCAAGCTCGCCCAATCCACTGGCGATTCGAGCCTGCGGCTGCCACGTCGACCTTGCGCTTGCTGCGGCCATCGTCACCTCACCCTCTCTAGTCTCCATCTCGCGTTGTTGCCAAGGGGAACTGCCCCATCGGCTAGGTCATCGCTAAGCCGATGCGAGGATTTCCTCTTCCTCTACTTGAACCGCATGACAGTCGTCTCCTGCTATACTTTTGGCTGTGCACGTCGTCCAAGTATTCCGTTTTCCTTCGTTACTTTTTTTCTCCCATCTTGCTTCTAAAGGACTGGTGATAACCATCATTGTAATGTGAACTAAGGAATGCCAATCATCATAGATTCCTGAGTAGAGTCAAATCTGACTATTTTTCACTTTGGTCTTTCTACAAAAAAGAATGTATTTTGTAATGGATTGGTCAGAGAATGACATATAGTCTATTTACTTAACATATTTCTCCCTTCAAGAAAATCATCATTGTTGTAATTCTCCTATTTGAATCTCTAGAAAAATGATATCTTAACTTTTTTTGGTTGATGCGGAACTATCACCATCATGTATTAACTTACTAGAAACTAAATGATCACCTTGATTAGCACCTTGGGTTTGTTTCTTATAGCTCCATATGTTGATTACAGAGTTCAATTTACTCTTTGGTCCAAAGCAAACGCAAAATCTTTTTAGTACTATACGATATAGCTACGGAGATCATGATGCTTTTCATTAACGTCGTCCTGTTCGGTTAGCCAAGTTAGGAATGGAGCTATCTACTTACTCCTGAAAAGGATGTCATTTTGAGGATGCCAGAATCTATTGTATACAAATATCAGTAGATTTATTTTAACAATGTGTAACACCCCAGTAAAGAAGCTACAGTCAACTTCCTCTAATTATACCTAGTCATCATCATTAACTTACTAATAGTCATTATGGAGTTCACATTTTTTTTCTTTTGTGTGTGTGTGTGTGTTAATGTTGGTTGTGTGCATCCTAATTATGCAGAGGCCGGATGTGAGTTCATGATGATTTGTATTCTCTTGATGCAACATTATGAGTTAATAAAATACATCCTTTGTCAAAAAATAGTCACTAAGATCCAAAACCCATTCCAATTCAAAATTCAAATAGCGAGGAAAAATAAAAATTCTTCAAAAAATAAAAATAAAGTGTTCATATTATTTAAAATAATCCCCTAGTATTTGTCTTGAAGAAATAAACTCAAAATTGGATTTTTAGTTTGACCCTAGCAATACTTAAGTGGTCCAACAACAACTAATTGGGCTATTTCAAAAGAAACAAATGTTTAGGCTTTTCCAAATATTTCCAAAGCTTGTATGTGGTCCTGATACATTGTCTAGTACTCCCTCCGTCTCAAAATAAGTGACTCAACTTTGTACTAAACCTAGTACAAAGTTGAGTCACTTATTTTGGGACGGAGGGAGTATTTAGGTATGGAATTTCAAGTTTAGCATAAAATGTTTAGACAGTCAACTAAATAGACAAAAAAAATGAAAACAGAAAAAGAAAATGGCTAAAACTAATACGCACTATGCACTTTAAGTCCAGTGCTGCAGTAAACGGCCCAGCCCACCTCCTATCTCCTTCAACCTCACGTACAGGACATGTGCGTGGCGTCCATCCACCCGCCATGGCCGCGCTCCGGACACGCGGCGGCCATCCCGCGGCCCCGTAGACGGAAAAGAGCATGTTGAATTCCGACTTGAACTATTTTATTTTAAAACTTAGAGTTCGGGTTATAATATTTACATTTGAATTATTGTTGCATTGGAATATTTATCTTTCAATTATCGAAGAATTGTGATATTTATCTTTGATTATTTTCAGCACTTCGAGCAATGAAAAAAAAACTGAGCCGGCGAGCATTTGGTGACTTGGGTCGGCTGACTGGTGGTCCGCCTGCTGTCCGCGAGCACGTGGCACGGGTCCGCGCACATTTGGTGTCGTCCATTTTGTGAATAGCATTGGAGTTGTCTGATAGTTTACAAGTGCACAAGGTTTAATTATAATCTTTTCCAAGTAAGAGTATTTATCCCACATATAGCATAGAGAATTAGAAATTTCAGAATTGTAAAAATGTTCACGTTTTAATATAAAAACTGAAAAAAATAGAAAAAGTGGTCGCTATAGTGTAGTTGCTAGCTTTTTTTTAGAATCGTATAGTTGCAAGCTACAGTGGTGGCTTACGTCAGTGAAGCAACGTGCTACAGTGTCGTGTTGATGGGCCAGCCTACTTGGTGCCACCTCTGTGCGAAAGGGCGTCTTCTTGATGCATAGAGCGTCATATAGAGGGGACCTCCTATTTGGCGCTTCAGGCACTGATAGGGGTCGCTGTTTTCTTTCGTCGGCCGCAGCCCAGTAGCCCCATCTCCCCCTCTCCCCTCTCACGAGTGGATTGCTGGAACCGCTAAAAAAAGGGGAAATTCCTATTTGACACATTCTGCGTCAAGATGTCGCTACTTCGCACATAGGAGCTTGAGCGATCGCTCCGATTTGGCCGGTCAGTTTAATGGTTTCCGGTTTTGGGAACCTACTACAGGTTTCGAGCCGGTTTTTTACAGTTTTGAGAACCTTCTAGAAGGTTCCCACAACCGCTTTTTTTCTTTTACCGGCTTTATTGTTTTTTTTGGTTTTTTCAAGATTTTTTTCCTATTTTTCCTTTTTCTGTTAAATTTTTTTCTTTCTTTTTTTCTTCTTCCTTTTCTGTTTCATTTTATTCATTTTTTTCCTTTTTCAAAAAGTACATGTTTGAAAACTGTTTTGAATTTTTAAAAAATGTTGTGCTCTTAGAAAATGTTCAGTTTATCAGAAAATAGAAGTCTTTTAAAAATTTGTTCATAAAATGTTCTTATATTCAAATTTTCGTACAGTTATTAAAAAATTATTCACCTTTGAAAATTTTGCTCAAAAAATTCAAAATGTTTTCGTCATTTAGAAATTGCTCCATTTTCATATTTTCTCCACAAATTCAAAAAATGTTCATGTGTTGAAAATTTCTCCATAAATTGAACACCAGTTTGTATTTTTTGGCAAATTCAATGTTGCTCAAAATTTCTAGTTTTGTTTATAAATTCAAAGAATGTTTTTCATTTAAAAATTGTTCCCATTTCAAATTTTGTCCAACTAAAAAACTGTTCATTTGATGAAAATTACTTCATAAATTCAAAAACAGTTTGCATTTGTTTTTCAATTCAATGTTGCTCAAAATTTCAAGTTTTGTTTATAAATTCAAAAAATGATTGGGAATTGTAAAAATTGTTCCAGCTTTCCAAAGTTATTCACAAACTCAATAATAGTTCATGTTTTCAAATTTTGTTTAAAAATTAAAAAGAATCTGGAAGTTTGAAAAAACGTAAATATTTTTATTTTTTGTTCACAAATTCAAGAAATGTTCACCCTTTCCAAATTTGTTCACATCACCAAAATGATTATGTTTTACAAAATTTGTTCAAAAATTCAGAAAATGTTTTTATTTTGCAGAAAATATTTGTAATTTGGACAAATTCAGTTGTAGACGGTCCTCGGTTCGACCCAATACATGGACTGTAGTTTTTGGGATTTTTTGCGAATTAATGTTTCAGTTTTGTCACTGTCGTATGTGTCTTTAATTGTCGAGCTGCGAATTGATCATGAGAGCGTCTAAGTCCCAGTGGTTTGAACACTGGGCCAATTTTTACGAAGTCCCGGCTTCGAGTATCAGCGGTAGCGCTACTTTTTTGTTGTTGCGATTTTTCATCTCGGGAACGTGCCGCTGTAAATGGACATGCCCAGCATAGTCGCTCATGTGCGAAGCGCCAGCACTTTGCCGCAGCGAGCGGCGTATAAAAGATCACATGTTACTGTGCTCACACACACTGACGCTTCGCGGGTATACATGGGTTTCGTAGGGTGGCCCGCAAGTCCAAACTTGCTTAGGCCTAGCCAGGCCCGTGCAGCATATTTTTTATTTTCTTTCCTTTTTAGGTTTGATTTTTAATTTCTTTGATTATTCTTATCTTTTCTTTCATTTCTTACTTTTTAGTTTTCAACAATTCTTCAGATATTTTAAAAAAGTTCGAATTTTTAAAGTTTTGATCATTTTTTTCAAAAATGTTCCGTTTTGAAATTTCGTTCACAAATACAGAAAACATTTGGAATTTTGAAATTTGTTCGCTAGTTTACAAAATGTTTAAAAATTGCCAAAAATTTAGAATTTCAAATTTGAAAAATGTTCGAATTTTAGTTTTTCTTCACAACTTCAGAAAATAATCGAGAATTTGAAGAAATGTTCCTACTTTTTGAATTTGTTCCCAAATTCAAAAGATTTTCATGTTTTCAAATTCTGTTCGTGAAATAAAACAATGTTTCGGGAGTATCAAAAAATGTTCGCCTTTGAATTTTTGTTCACAAATTTCAAAGATGTTTGGAAGTTTAACTTTCCAAGTATGTTCACGAATAAAAAACAACATGTTTTCAAGATGTGTTGGCGCATTCAAAAATTATTCATTGAATTTCAAAATATGTGCACATTTCAAAAAAATGTTAGAAATTTTAAAAAAATAAATTATTACAATTTTCTTGTTTGTTAAAAATGTTTGCATTCTTAAAACTCGTAATTTTAGAAATGTTCTCCCTTTGAAACTTTTTCCTTTTTAAAAATGTTTAAGTTTCTTAAAATTTTCGAATTTTTATAAATTTGTTCAGAGATTAGAAATTATTGTCTTCGAAAAATATTTAATTTTTCCAAAAATAAAATCACGTTCCAAATTTCAAAAATATTTTATTTTGGATAAGTTTTCTTTCCTTTTTCCTGTTTTTTTGTTCGATAATTTCAAATATTAGTTTGGAATTTCAGAATATGTTCTCGTTTTGTGATTTCTTGAAAATTTTAAAAAATATTGGTGTTTCAAAAAATATTCTTGTTTTCACAATTTATTTACAATTTTTCATAAATGTTTGTTTTTGAAAATTGTTCGTGGAATTTTGAAAAATTAATCTATTTTCTCAAATTTGGATATGTTCATGTTTTCAAAAAATGTTCTTGTTTTTCAAAATTTGTTCACAATTCTCAAAAATGTTTGTGTTTCAACAAAAGGTTCTCCTTTTCAAATTTGTTCCCAATTACATAAAATGTTTTTTTAGAAAATGTTCAGGAAATTCAAAAAAGAAATCTCGCTTTCAAAACTCATTCACAATGTCATAAAATATTCATGTTCCAAAAAATTTCATAAGTTTCAAAAGATGTTTACGTTTTACGAAATTTGTTCACAATTTCTAAAAAAATGCTCGTGTTTCACATAATGTTTAAGATTTTTAGAAAATATTTCCATTTCTCATAACTAGTTCTCATTTTAAGGAAAAACGTTCTTGTTTCAAATAATGTTCAATATTTAAAAAAACATTTCCTGTTTCCAAACCTAGTTCTCCTAATAAGTTAAAATTTCGTGTTCCAAATAATGTTGAATTTCTCAAAAATTATTCTTTTAGAAAAAGTTGGAATAACGTAATTTTCTCACGGTTGGTCTATTTTTTTGGAATGTCAAAAGAAACTTGTGGCTTTTCGATATTATTTGTAATTTTCAAGAATTTTTTTGAAAATGTTTCCAAATTTCAACCCTGCTGGGTGTTCTTCTACGTTGTGGCGCCTTCACATTTAGGTTCTAATTTGTGGAGCAGCTAATGGCTGGCGCCAAAATAGTCCAAAGAGGTCGAGGGATCGAATGCTTGCGTGGTCTTTTGTTTTTCAGGGTTTTTGAGGTCGTGCTGTAGGAAGCACAAAGAGCTTTCGCGTCGGTGGGCCGGCCTAACCGTGCGGCTACCTTGTGCGTCGACCTCTTGTACGACGCAAACTGCGTCGTATAGGAGGTCCCAAAAAAAGGATCGCTTGATCCCTTTAGAAAAATGAGAATCATTGGGTTTTCCTTTAGGTTCGCTATGGCCATTGGCCACAAATTTGAAAAGGTTTATCAATTTTGAAAATAAGTTTATAAAATTGAAAATTTTCATCGATTTTGAAAAAAAATCATCAATTATGAAAAAAAATCATCGATTTTCGAAAATTGTTCATGAATTTTATAAAAATCCACTGAATTTGGAAAATGTTCATCTCAAATGGAAAATGTTCATCAATTTTGACAAAAAATAATCATTCTTGAAAAATTTCATCATTTTGTAACACACTGATTCGATTTGAGAAGAGTTCATCTTTTTTCAAAAAAAATTTACTTGTTTTGAAAAAAAGTTCATTGATTTTGAAAAAATAACATTTATTTGCAAAAGGTTCATTGATTTTGAAAAATAAATCATTCAATTTAGCAAAAGAAAAAAAAGAAAAAGAAAAAAAACCACAATAAACCATTCCAAATAAAAATAACATTGGAGAAAGAAAAAAGAAATAAATAAATATAAATGAAATAGAAAAAAGAAAAAGAAGTCAGAAGAAAAGAAAGAAGAAGATGTAACTGAGCACATAAAGGTGAGGACAATGGGGGTGGTTAGAGCATCCCTAGCAGATCCCCCAAACCGGGCCATCCGGCAAAATAACGCCGGTTTGCGGGAGGGGGTTCAATTAGTATTAGTAGCGAAGGAATAGCTCGGGTTCAATTAACAGCAGTAGCGAAGGAATCGATCGGGTTCAGTTAACAACAAGGGATTGATCGCTCGGGTTCAGTAACGTAGGTAGTGCAATCGCTTAGGTTCAGTAAGCGAACACCTCGCTGGCGTTCAGTTAGAGCCCAACGCCTCGCACCCACGCCATACGTGTACGGGAGAAATACGCAATCCCTCTGTGCATCGCTTGGCCCCGACCACCCACCTTAACTGGGAGCTCCCCGAAATTTTCCTCGCCCTCGCTTCTACCATAATTTTTTCCGTCATGGACGGCCCAAAGAATGTCATGCAGGTGCGTCTCCGGCCCGCCCAGGGTGAAACACCCACTTTCTCTCATGATTTTTTGTCATAGAAGTAGGAGCTCACCACATCTATGATGATACCGGTTTTTGTCACAATTATCGTCATAGAAGTGTCATAAGCATGACAGGAAAAAAATCGTTTGGCCCAAAATGTCACGGATGTGTCTTTTTTGTAGTGCAAGAAGGTTCGAACTCAGGGGCGTGAACGAAGGATCTCGCACAACACAGAGATTTACCCAAGTTCGGGCCACCTTGGGGTGTAAAACCCTACTCCTGCTTTTGGTGGATTGGCCTCACGAGGAGGTAGAAGATAAACTAGTACAGTGGATGAGCTACCTCGCGAGGGCTCGAGTGGAGAGCGTGGATTGGCCAAGGGTTCGATCTCGGATCCCCTTCTATGGTGGTGGCCAGCCTATATTTATAGTGGCCTTGGTCCTCTTCCCTCATAGCTTAGGCGGGAAGGGATTCCACAACGGCCAATTTTGAAGGGGGACAAGGACTACATCTTATCCTGACAAAAGGTGGTCTTCGCCTGCAAAGCTTCTGGCCATGACACAGCGGTGGGCTCGGCGATGACATCCATCCTGACGAGCTCGTGGCCTTGGTCTCGTTGCACCGGAAAGGAAAGCTTTGGGTCCTTCCTCAGGAACCTACACCTGCCCTTGCTCCCTTAGCACCGAAGAGGAAATTGTCTCCTCTACACCCGCTGGCGCCCGCCTAGCCTTGGTCGTCATAGTTCACGTCACCGCAGCCTCGTGAGGCTGGGTACCTGCATAGAAGTCTCCGCACCTTTAGAGGCAGCCTGGGGAGGCCACTCCTCTAGAGGTCATGGTGTCGTTTGCCTCGCGAGGGTCTTGCCTTAGAGTTGTTGTAGATGGGCCATATAGGGCCGTTGATGGGGCCCATGCCCTGGGTCGCAGGCAGGCAGGTCTGGGTACCCCCGATCCCAGAACGTCGACAGAAATGATATAAGGTAAGTTTGTATTATATGTTAGTAAGTCTTATTCTATTGTCTTCCTCCTCTGGTACTTGCTTATCATGGACATCAACCTTGTCTTCTTTCAGATCAACGATGATATGTTGTTCATCCTCTTTATGCATGAGTAGACGATGGCCTATACTTTTAGCGTCCTCCACTAGTACTTGTGGAGAAAGCCTTAGTACATATCCTCCTCCTAGACTATTAGGTGACAACTTACATGTTCGTCATCCTTAACTGAACTACCAAGTCAAGGGATACATCCTCGTCATCCTCCTCATGCCCAGAATGTCAAAGCATCTCTCATTGTCATCCTCCTTGCGTGGGAGATAAAGGCTTCATCTGCCATCGTGCTCCCAGTTTTGCGCTAGATTATTTTATGCCCTTAATAGATCATCGAAACAAGAATGATATTTCTCCTCACCCACAACATTGGATGTTTAGCGAATGACTTGAGACCGACTATATTATAGCAGCTTCACAACACTTGAGTCCACCTAGTGGTTCTACTCCTCGTCGTGAGTTGTGTCCCATGTCGCGCCCAGGGTCAACAATTGGTATGGTTTGGAAGGATCGGAAGGCTTCTCTAGAAAATGAAACATACACTTTTCTCCCTTTCTAGGAGAAAAATGGATCATATACTTACGTATGTTCTGGAGAGAAGGACATATTAACAGTCCTTGGAAAATATGGTGTTTGGAAAGGCACACTAACAGTTGATACAAACCAAGACCTAATATTCAGTTTCCTTATTCGGAATCGAAAATCAATAGCAAAAACAAGCAAGTGAGAGATAAGTATTGTGACAATAAAAGAAATCGGGGAAGTCATGTGGAAGCACAAGTGATATGTGGTAAGTTTGTATTATCTGTTAGACCACATAATTGTAAGTCTTATTCTATCGGTGTACTCCTTTGGTACTTGCTTGGTTTTGGAAAGGCACATCACCAGTTGATACAAACCAAGACCCAATCCCTTTCATTGTACTGGACCAAAAATCACCACTAAACACATGCAAGTGGGAGATAATTATTGTGACAATACAAGAAGCCGGGGTAACTGGTGTTGAAGCACAAGAAGTGATATGTGTTATGTTTGTATTATCTATTAGACCCCATAATTGTAAGTCGTATTCTATCGTTGTCATCATTTGGTACTTGCTTATCAATGGCATCCTCCTCCTCATGTTTCAGATCAATGAATATACCCTCGTCATCTCTTCATGCACACTAGATGATGGCCTATATTTCTAGCGTCCTCCTCTGGTACTAGCAGTGTAAGGATCATATTATTCATATCCTCCTTATGGAGTACTAGGTGACGATTACATGCTCGACATCCTCAACCAAACTACCCGGTCAAGGGTTACATCCTCGACATCCTTCTCATGCCCCAGATTGTCATGGCGCCTTTCATTTGCATCCTTTTTGCACAGGAGATCAAGGCTTGATTTCCCATCGCCCTCCCGATTTTGCACCAGAATATTTCAAGCCTTAATAAAGCATGGAAACAACCGCGATATTTCTCCTGACTAACAAAATTTAATGTTTAGCGAATGACTTGAGACTGACTATATTACTGTAGGTTCACAACACTTGAGGCCACCTAGCGGTTCTACTCCTCGTCATGAGTTGTGTCCCATATTGCACCCATGGTCCAGGAACAATCGCTGTGGTTTTGAAATATCGGAAGGCTTCTCTGGAAAATGAAACATACACTTCTCCCCCTTTCTAGGAGAAAAGTGGTTCATATATTTATGTATGTCCCGCATAGAAGGACATAATAATAGTCATATAAAAACATGGGTTTTGGAAAGGAACGTCAACAGTTGATACAAACCAAGACTCAATAATCGGTTTCATTGTATGGGGCCAAAAATCACTGATAAACACATGCAAGGGAGAGATAAGTATTGTCATAATAATAGATACCAGGGGAACTCATGTGAAAGTACAAGAAGTGATATAAGGTAAGTTTGTATTATGTGTTAGTAAGTCTTATTATGTTGTCTTCCTCCTCTGGTACTTGCTTATCATGGACATAAAACTTGTCGTCTTTCAAATCAATGATCATATGATGTCCATCCTCTTTATTCACGAATACATGATGGCCTATACTTTTAGCGTCCTCCACCAGTACTTGTGGAGAAAGCCTTAGTACACATCCTCCTCCTAGATTATTAGGTGGAAACTTACATGTTCGTCATCCTCAACTGAACTACTAGGTCAAGGGATACAACCTCAACATCCTCCTCATGCGCAGAATGTCAAGGCATCTCTCATTTGCATCCTCGTTGCGCGGGTGATAAAGGCTTCATTTCCCATCGTGCTCCCAGTTTTGCGCTAGAATATTTTATGCCCTTAATAGATCATGGAAACAACAACAGTATTTCTCCTAGCCAGCAACATTGGATATTTAGCGAAAGATTGGAGACCGACTATATTGTAGCGGCTTCACAAAGCTTGAGTCCACCTAGCTATTCTACTCCTTGTCATGAGTTGAGTCCCATGTCGCACCTAGGGTCAACAATTGGTATGGTTTGGAAAGATCAGAAGGCTTTTCTAGAAAATCAAACACACACTTTTGTCCCTTTCTAGGACAAAAATGGATCATATACTTATGTATGTCCCGAAGAGAAGGACATAATAACAGTCCTCGAAAATTATGGCCTTTGGAAATGCACGCTAACAGTTGATACAAACCAAGACCCAATAATCGGTTTCCTTATACGGAACCGAAAATCAACACTAAAAACAAGCAAGTGAGACATAAGTATTGTGACAATACAAAGAAACCAGGGGAAATTATGTGGAAGCAAAATAATTGATATATGGTAAGTTTGTATTATCTGTTAGACCACATAATTGTAAGTGTTATTCTATCATTGTCCTCCTTTGGTACTTACTTTCTCTTGGAAAGGCACATCACCAGTTGATACAAACCATGCACCAATAATTCTTTTCGTTGTACTAGACCAAAAATCAGCACTAAACACATGCAAGTGAGAGATAATTATTGTGACAATACAAGAAACCGGGGGAACTCATGTTGCAGCACAAGAAGTGATATATGGTATGTTTGTATTATCTATTAGACCACATAATTGTAAGTCTTATTCTATCGTTGTCCTCCTTTGGTACTTGCTTATCAATGACATCTTCCTCCTGTTGTTTCGGATCATGATTATACCCTCTTCATCCTCTTCATGCACAGTTGATGATGGCCTATATTTCTGGCATCCTCCTCTGGTACTAGCAGAGCAAGGATCATATTGTTCATATCCTCCTCATGGACTACTAGGTGACGATTACATGCTCGACATCCTCAACCAAACTACCAGGTGAAGGGTTACATCCTCGACATCCTTCTCATGCCCCAGAATGTCAAGGCATCTTTCATTGGCATCCTTCTTGCGCAGGAGATCAAGGCTTGATCTGCCAACGCCCTCCCAATTTTGCACCAGAATATTTCAAGCCTTAATAAATCATGGAAATAACCACAGTATTTCTCCCGGCCAACAACATTTGATGTTTAGCGAATGACTTGAGACTGAATATATTATTGCGGGTTTATGACACTTGAGGCCACCTAGCGGTTCTACTCCTGATCATGAGTTGTGTGCCATATTGCAACCAAGGTCCAGGAACAATCGCTATGGTTTTGAAAGATCAGAAGGCTTCTCTAGAAAATGAAACATACACTTCTCCCCCTTTCTAGGAGAAAAGTGGTCATATATTTATGTATGTCCCCGATAGAAGGACATAATAATAGTCCTATAAAAACATGGGTTTTTGAAAGGAACGTCATAAGTTGATACAAATCAAGACTCAAAAATCGGTTTCGTTGTATGGGACCAAAAGTTACTACTAAAAACATGCAAGCGAGAGATAAGTATTGTGACAATACAAGATACCGAGGGAACTCATGTGAAAGCACAAGAAGTGATGTAAGGTAAGTTTGTATTATATATATTAGTAAGTCTTATTCTATTGTCTTCCTCCACTGGTACTTTCTTATCATGGACATCAACCTTGTCCTCTTTTAGATCAAATATCATATGATGTTCATCCTCTTTATGCACGAGTAGATGATGGCCTATACTTTTAGCGTCCTCCACTAGTACTTGTGGTGAAGGCCTTAGTACATATCCTCCTCCTAGACTATAAGGTGACAACTTACATGTTCGTCATCCTCAACTGAACTACCAGGTGAAGGGATACATCCTCGACATCCTCCTCATGCCTAGAATGTCAAGGCATCTCTCATTGGCATCCTCCTTGCGCGGGAGATAAAGGATTCATTTCCCATCGTGCTCCCAGTTTTGGGCAAGAATATTTTATGCCCCTAATAGATCATGGAAACAACAATGGTATTTCTCCTCACCAACAACATTGGATGTTTAGCGAATGACTTGAGACCGACGATATTATAGTAGCTTCACAACACTTGTGTCCACCTAGCGGTTCTACTCCTCGTCGTGAGTTGTGTCCCATGTCGCACCCATGGTCAACAATTGGTATGGTTTGGAAAGATCGAAAGGCTTCTCTGGAAAATGAAACATACACTTTTCTCCCTATTTAGGAGAAAAATGGACCATATACTTATGTATGTCCCGTAGAGAAGGACATATTAAGAGTCCTTGAAAACTATCGCCTTTGGAAAGGCAGGCTAACAGTTAATACAAACCAAGACCCAATAGTCTGTTTCCTTATACGGAACAAAAAATCAACACTAAAAACAAGGAAGTGAGAGATAAGTATTGTGACAATACAAGAAACCGGGGGAAGTCATGTGGAAGCACAAGAAGTGATATATGGTATGTTTGTATTACCTATTAGACCACATAATTGTAAGTCTTATTATATTGTTGTACTTCTTTGGTATGTGTTTGCTTTTGGAAAAGCACATCACCAATTTATACAAACCAAGACCCAATAATCCTTTTCGTTGTATTGGACCAAAAATCACCACTAAACACATGCAAGTGAGAGATAATTATTTTGATAATACAACAAGCCGGGGGGCTGGTGTTGAAGCACAAGTGATATATGTTATGTTTGTATTATCTATTAGACCACATAATTATAAGTCGTATTCTATCGTTATGCTCATTTGGTACTTGCTTATCAATGACATCCTCCTGCTCCTCGTGTCTCAGATCAATGATTATACACTTGTCATCCTCTTCATCCTTAACAATGGCCTATATTTCTGGCGTCCTCCTCTGGTACTAGTAGAGCAGGATCATATTGTTCATATCCTCCTAATAGAGTACTAGATGACGATTACATTCTTGACATCCTCAAACAAACTACCCGGTCAAGGGTTACATCCTCGACATCCTTCTCATGCCCCAGAATGTCAAGGCGTCTTTCATTCGCTTCCTTCTTGTGCAGGAGATCAAGGCTTGATTTTCCATCGCCCTCCCAATTTTGCACCAGAATATTTCAAGCCTTAATAAAGCATGGAAACAACCGCGGTGTTTCTCCTGACCAACAAATTAGATGTTTAGTGAATGACTTGATACCGACTATATTATTGCAGTTTCACAACACTTGAGGCCACCTAGTGGTTCTACTCCTGGTCATGAGTTGTGTCCCATATTGCACCCAAGGTCTAGGAACTATCTCTATGGTTTTGAAAGATCTGAAGGCTTCTGTGGAAAATCAAACATACACTTCTACCCCTTTCTAGGCGAGAAGTGGTTCATATATTTATGTATGTCCCGGATAGAAGGACATAATAATAGTCCTATCAAAACATGGGTTTTGGAATTGGCATCAATAGTTGATACAAACCAAGGCTCAATAATCGGTTTCACTGTATGGGACCAAAAATCACTGCTAAACACATGCAAGGAGAGATAAGTATTGTGACAACACAAGATACCGGGGGAACTCTTGTGGAAGCACAATAAGTGATATAAGGTAAGTTTGTATTATATGTTAGTAAGTATTATTCTATTGTCTTCCTCCTCCGGTACCAGTTTATCATTGACATCAACCTTCTCTTCTTTAAGATCAACGATCATATTCTGTTCATCCTCTTGATGCACGAGTAGACGATGGCCTATACTTTCAGCGTCCTCCACTAGTACCTGCGGAGAAAGCCTTAGTACACATCCTCCTCCTAGATTATTCGGTGGCAACTTACATGTTCGTTGTCCTCAACTGAACTACCACGTCGAGGGATACATCCTCGACATCCTCCTCATGCCCAGAATGTCAGGGCATCTCTCATTATCATACTCCTTGCGCGGGAGATAAAGGCCTCGTTACCCATCGTGCTCCCAATTTTGGGCTTGAATATTTTATGCCCTTAATAGATCATGGAAACAACAACTGTATTTCTCCTGACCAACAACATTGGATGTTTAGCGATTGATTTGAGACCGACTATATTGTAGCAGCTTCACAAAACTTGAGTCCACTTAGCTGTTCTACTCCTCGTCATGAGTTGTGTCACATGTCGCACCCAGGGTCAACAAATGGTATGGTTTGGAAAGATCAGAAGGCTTCTCTAGAAAATCAAACACACACTTTTCCCCCTTTCTAGGAGAAAAATGGATCACATACTTAAGTATGTCCCGAAGAGAAGGACATAATAACAGTCCTCGAAAAATAGGGCATGTGGAAAGGCACGCTAACAGTTGATACAAACCAAGACCCAATAATCGGTTTCCTATACGGAACCAGAAATCAACACTAAAAACAAGCAAGTGAGACTTTAGTATTGTGACAATACAAGAAACCGGGGGAAATCATGTGGAAGCACAAGAATTGATATATGTTAAGTTTGTATTATCTGTTGGACCACATAATTGTAAGTCTTATTCTATCATTGTCCTCCTCTGGTACTTGCTTTCTCTTGGAAAGGCATATCACCAGTTGCTACAAACTAAGACCCAATAATCCTTTTCGTTGTACTAGACCTAAAATCACCACTAAACACATGCAAGTGAGAGATAATTATTGTAACAATACAAGAAACCAGGGGAACTCGTGTTGCAGCACAAGAAGTGATATATGGTATGTTTGTATTATCTATTAGACCACATAATTGTAAGTATTATTCTATCGTTGTCCTCCTTTGGTACTTGCTCATTAATGACATCTTCCTCCTCTTATTTCAGATCATGATTACACCCTCTTCATCCTCTTCATGCACAGTAGAGGATGGCCTATATTTCTGGCGTCCTCCTCTGGTACTAGCGGAGCAAGGATCATATTGTTCATATCCTCCTCATGGACTACTAGGTGATGATTACATGCTCGACATCCTCACCCAAACTACCAGGTGAAGGGTTACATCCTCGACATCCTTCTCATGCCCCAGAATGTCAAGGCATCTATCATTGGCATCCTTCTTGCGCAGGAGATCAAGGCTTGATTTGCCAATGCCCTCCCAATTTTGCACCAGAATATGTGATGCCTTAATAAATCATGGAAACAACCACAGTATTTCTCCTGACCAACAACATTTGATGTTTACCGAATGACTTGAGACTGAATATATTATTGCAGGTTTACAACACTTGAGGCCACCTAGCGGTTCTACTCCTGGTCATGAGTTGTGTACCATATTGCAACCAAGGTCCAGGAACAATCGCTATGGTTTTGAAAGATCGGAAGGCTTCTCTAGAAAATGAAACATACACTTCTCCCCCTTTCTAGGAGAAAAGTGGTTCATATATTTATGTATGTCCCCGATAGAAGGACATAATAATAGTCCTATAAAAACATGGGTTTTTGAAAGGAACGTCATAAGTTGATACAAATCAAGACTCAAAAATCGGTTTCGTTGTATGGGACCAAAAGTTACTACTAAAAACATGCAAGCGAGAGATAAGTATTGTGACAATACAAGATATCGGGGGAACTCATGTGAAAGCACAAGAAGTGATGTAAGGTAAGTTTGTATTATATATTAGTAAGTCTTATTCTATTGTCTTCCTCCACTGGTACTTGCTTATCATGGACATCAACCTTGTCTTCTTTCAGATCAAACATCATATGTTCTTCATCGTCTTTATGCACGAGTAGACGATGGCCTATACTTTTAGCGTCCTCCACTAGTACTTGTGGTGAAGGCCTTAGTACATATCCTCCTCCTAGACTATAAGGTGACAACTTAAGTGTTCGTCATCCTCAACTGAACTACCAGGTGAAGGGATACATCCTCGACATCCTCCTCATGCCCAGAATGTCAAGGCATCTCTTATTGGCATACTCCTTGCGCGGGAGATAAATGCTTCATTTCCCATCGTGCTCCCTGTCGGTGTCAAAACTGGCGGATCTCGGGTAGGGGATCCCGAACTGTGCGTCTAAGGTCAATGGTAATAGGAGACAGGGGACACGATGTTTACCCAGGTTCGGGCCCTCTTTATGGAGGTAATACCCTACTTCCTGCTTGATTGATCTTGATGAATATGAGTATTACAAGAGTTGATCTACCAAGAGATCGTAATGGCTAAAACCCTAGAAGTCTAGCATGTATGATTATGATTGTCTCTAGGGGCTAGACCCTCCAGTTTATATAGATACCGGAGGGGACTTGGATTGTACAAAGTCAGTTACAGAGAAAGGTATCTTCATATTCGAACGCCAAGCTTGCCATCCACGCCAAGGAGAGCCCCATCCGGACACAGGTGAGAATCTTTAGTCTTGTATCTTCACAGCCCATTAGTCCGGCCCACATCCAACAGGCTGGATGCCCGAGGACCCCTTAATCCAAGACTCCCTCAGTAGCCCCCGAACCAGGCTTTCAATGATGATGTGTCCGGCGCGCAGATTGTCTTCGGCATTGCAAGGCGGGTTCCTCCTCCGATGACTTCAAAGAGCTGTATTCTGCCTTCCATTTAATGTCGTACCCTTCGGCTTCTGTGCATCCATGGCTTCAGCTTCCACGTGTCGAGCGAATAGGAGAGGTCAGGGTATTTTTTGCTCATAACACCCCGGCCATGTAAGAAAGGCGTCTATTTAAAGATTGGATCTCAGATCAATCCCACACCATGCGGAAAATCCTCAGAGCTTGCTAGGAGGAACCACTCCAACATGGCTAGCACTCCCAGTTCTTTCTCCCGTCCCCACGGCTCCAAAAAGGCAATTGGGAGAGATTTTCATTATCCCACAGTCAGCTGGTGAAGCTGCAAACACAAGGATTTCTTCCCCCCGCGGATCTAGTCCCCATTCGAGCAGGATTGACTTCCTTCAACAGCAGGGCTCACACGGAGAATTTCCCCAATCCATCCAGGGCGAACGAGTGTGCTTCGTTCCCTACTTGCTAAGAGGTGTCGGATTTCCAATCCACCCTTTCCTCCGAGGACTTACGGAGTATTACGGCCTCCAACTGCACAATTTCACTCCTGCCTCCATCATGCACATCGCGGGTTACATTGCTCTTTGTGAGCTATTCCTGGGCTGTGAGGCCCGTTTGGATTTATGGAGTAAACTATTCTACCTCGTCCCTCGTAACTAAGAGGTATCAATATTCGAAGTGGGTGGAGCCGAGGTATGGCGCATCGCTGAGACCGGATACCTGTCCGGCACGCCGAAGAAGGCATCCGAAGAGTGGCCTTCCAAATGGTTCTATATTGAGGACGTCGCCCTTCCTGGCCCAGTCCAAATGGGTCTTCCCGAATTTTCAAGCGCTCCGTTGAAGAAACGCCACAGCTGGCGCCCTCGGAGCCTCGAGGAGGAAGATAGCGCGGAGGTCCGTCAATTGATGGGCAAGATAAAGACGCTCGCCTAGTCCGGATTATCATTAATCGAGGTAATGGCAACTTCTATAGTGCGGGGAGTCCAACCACTCCAATACAGAGGGCTTCCCACGTGGCACTATAATGGGGAAGATGACGCCTCATGCTGCGGTTAGAAGGGTCCGAACACCCGCGCCGCTTTGGCCAAAATATTGGCCGAACTGTACAAAGGGGAGAAAGAGGAGTTCATTCGCCTCAAACGTCGAGATGGATTTTCCATGTAAAGTCCTCCTAGTTGGGTGAGCTCTAATCCCACCATTTTACTCAATCCTCTCCTTGAGTCATTTTTAATGGATATTAACCCATCCATTTGCAACAGGAATGGTGGAAGGTTACCGAGGGGATCCATAGCCCCACCCCTAGCAGGAGGATCACAACCGGGACCTTGACCCCGGATTTGACGAGGATCCAGACATATTTGTAGAGCTCGAGGATGGAGTATTCTACCAGGCTTGCTATGGCGGCACGAAAGTGGCCATCATCGCCGACTATCCCGGCCTCCTCCCTGCCTCGCATGTAAGTAATCAAGAGACACCTCCTTCTAAAGAGCTTACTCATTACGCCTCACCCACCGCACTATTTCGTGCTCCAAAGGGGAGGCGCCCGACGCCTCAACGTGCGCCAGAGGCATCTCCTAAGAGAGCGGCGCTCGCACCAAGCAAATCTTCGAAGAGGAAGGCGAACGACAATACGGCAGAGCCTTCATCAAAGAGGTATGTTTTTTATCATGCCCCCTGGCAGTCACATCAAACTGTGACATTATCCGCTGTGTCTTATCAGGAAAAGCATTCGCCGGACTATGTCCGGGGATCTTACCGGCCGTGCCTCCACAATTCAGGTTCCCGACCCTGCCTTAAAGGCGAGGTCTGATACGGGAGTGATGCCGGATTGTCCTCCGGCAGAGGAGTCGGATGATGTATCCGTCACAAACTCTGAAGTGGAAAGCTCTATGAATCATCGGCGCCGGCGAGCTGCTCTTCGCGACCCCGGCTTTACAAAAGAGGCATTGAACGCCTTCAGCTCGGCTGATGCATATATCCGAGCTGGTCGAGACGGGCTTATCAGAGCCACTGACCAGCATTTGAAAGATATGCGGGTAAGTACACATTTGTACAAATCCGATAATTATATACCAGTAGCCCCCAAGACTTGAAGCAGTTGATACAGCTGATTTAAGTATCATTGCATAACCAGGTGCTCACAGAAAAGAACAACCTGTTTTCTCAAGAGCTGGAAAAGTGTCGGACCCAGCTAGCTGCTGCTACCGCCAAACTGGAGGAATCCAAGAAGGCATCGCCGGGTAATGTTCCTCTCTATCGAGAAACTATAATCATATACCAATAATATTAAAACTTTTTGTACTCCCCATGGCAGGATCGTCACATCAACTGAAGGAGGCCCTGCAAGTCGCGCAAGCGGGGGGACAAGAGGCCAAAAGGCAACTAGCCGCGGGCGAACACATGCTGACACGGGTCAGGGATGAGAAGAATAAGCTGCAGGATTCCAACGCACTGCTGGACGAAGAACTAAAAGATGTGCGAGCCCAGCTAGGCGGCTCCGTGAAGGAGAATAAGAGGCTACGCGGCGGCATATTTAGTATGCTTTTTGAACTTGCCTCCATATAATTCAGCGAGGACAGGGACTGACAGATTTATGTCTGCAGGTATGCTGACTGGCCGTCCCGAAGAGGAAGTGTCCGGATTTCAAGGCGGCCTGCTACAAGAGTTTTCCCAAATGCACGAGCGAGCTCGGCAAGCAATGAGGAGTGTTGCCAAGGCTTTATGGCCATCCGCCTCCCCTCCAGGAAGTATGGCAGAGCTCGTGGAGCTATTTAAAGGAGCACGGCGGCGGATTCAATTATGGAAGATATCAGCCTGTCGAGAAGGTGCGCGGGAGGCCTGGGCCATGGTGAATACACGGTACACCAAGCTTGATCCAAATCACATGGCCCGGGTTGGACCTCTAGGGTCGGACGGAAAAGAAATTCTCGTTAGTTTGGTATATGACCAGGTAAAAGTAGCCGCGAAATATTCCCAACAGAATTGTAAGTTAGACAGCCTGTTAGACGACATAGAGGAGGAAATTTTTGAGTCCCAGTGACTCTGTACTTTCCTTGACATATTTGTCCCTAGCCGGATTGTAAAACGATCGTCATGGCAGACCTTTTCGCTTCGACCTTTGTACCTGAAGGTACGCAGTGTTTCCGAATACCTGAGTGGCAAGATAGACCAGGGTATGCGTGGAAACCAGGTGTAGGGGTCATAGTTGCTTAAGCAGACAAGTTGTATCCGGCTATCTATGTTATATTACATTGTAATTGTAAGAAACATCTTCCAGAGAGAATAGTTCCGCTAAGGGTTCCTTTCCCTGGGTGAACATGCGTAAATGTGCATGCCCGAACTGTGATTGAAAAAATCGCAGTATGCGCAACATCTGGGGGTTCATAGTGTAATGAGTGTAAAAACATCTTTAGTCTGCCGACCGAATATTCCCTTAAGAATGCTAGCTTTCGCTTCACCCAGTCTGAGGTACACATCCAGATGACCCGGCAGTAACAATCGCAGAGGTGCTCCCTTTATGCCCTAGCTGAACAAACAGGAACGTAGGGCATAAACACAGGAGCCTGGCAACCCAACTTGGCCAAAACTTAAGTCATAACAATGCATATAATGGCGAAGAAAAGGTACATATGAGGAAAAACACATATGTGGTGAGCTTGATGCACAGAAAATAATAATAAGCTTTTGTACAAGAAGCCCCCAGGTATTATGGACGTACATATATAAGGATGTGTACGTCGTAGGTGCGTGGTTTAGCCGCACGAGAGCTTTAAAGCTAAAAAAGCGAAAATAGAGGAAAAAGTAATGGAAACAAAAGGGGGAAAAGACGAATAAAGAGTTCAGCTCTAGGCGTAGAATCTTCGGAGTCTGGCCGCGTTCTACGGGTTCAGCTCTAAGCGATTATCTGATGCATCACGCAGGCGGTACGCTCCTCCGGTGAGAACTTCATCAATGATGAAGGGACCCTCCCACTTGGGCTTGAGTTTGTCCTATTTCTTCTCTGGCAAGTGTAGATCGAGTTCGCCAACATTATAAGTATTGGCCCGCACTTCTCTGCTTTGATATCTGCGAGCCTGCTGTTGATAAAATGCGAAACGGGCTTTTGCGATGTCACGCTCCTCCTCCAGGGCATCTAAGTTGTCCTGCCGATCAAGCTCGGCCTCTCTCTCTCTCTCTCTCTCTCTCTCTCTCTCTCTCTCTCTCTCTCTCTCTCTCTCTTCATACATGAGCACTCGAGGTGAGTCATGAATAATGTCGCAGGGCAACATAGCCTCTACGCCGTACACCATGAAGAAGGGTGTATATCCGTTAGTGCGATTGGGCGTGGTCCACAGCTCCCAGAGTACGGAGTCGAGCTCCTCAATCCAGTGCCTGTCTGATTCTTTCAAAGACCGCACTAGTCTAAGCTTGATGCCGCTCATAATAAGACCATTGGCTCGTTCTACTTGACCGTTTGTTTGCGGGTGATAGACGAAGGCGTAATCGAGCTTAATGCCCAGATTAGCACACCAGGTTTTCACCTCATTGGCTATGAAATTGGAGCCGTTATCGGTGATCATATTGTGTGGGACACCATAACGGTGCACGGCACCGGATATGAAGTCTATCACTGGTCCGGCTTCGGCCGTTTTAACTGGTTTGGCCTCTATCAACTTAGTGAACTTATCTACCATGACCGGCAGATATTTTTTCTTATGGCTTCCTCCTTTAAGGGGTCCGACCATATCAAGCCCCCAGACCGCAGAAGGCCAAGTGATGGGGATTGTTTGTAGAGCGGTGTTGGCGAAAAGCTGGCATCCGATGCAACGTTGGACAAGATCCTATGCATCTGCTCGGGCCGTTGGCCAATAGAAACCTGTACGGAAGGCCTTACTTACATGGGCCCGAGAAGCGGCGTGGTGACCACCGAGACAGGCATGAATTTCAGCCAAGAGCTGTCGTCCCTCTTCTTCAGAGATACATCTTTGAAGTACTCCGGTAGTTCTTTTTTTGTAGAGCTCTCCGTCATGGACCTTGTAGGCTTTCAAATGCTGGATAACGCAGCGAGCCTCATTTTGATCGTCAGGGAGCTCTCGCCTATTAAGGTAGGCCAAGAAGGGTTCGGTCCATGGGGAAATTACTACCATGATAAGATGGGCCAATGGTGTTATTTCGGTGGCTGAGCCCCCGATGATATCGGTATTGTGTTCGGAATCTGGGGGTATAATCGGATCTGGACTGGTGTTGCAGCTCTCCCCTTGCCACACCACTGATGGCTTGAAGAGCCTTTCCAGGAATATGTTAGGCGGGATGGGTCGCGCTTGGCGCTGATACGAGCAAGGACATCCGCCGCTTGATTACTCTCTCGAGCCACATGATGAAACTCGAGCCCCTCAAACCGAGCCGACATTTTGAGAACGGCATTATGATAGGCCGTCATCTTCGGATCTTTGGCGTCGAAGTCTCCATTTATTTGGGATATTGCGAGGTTTGAATCTCCGCGCACCTCCAGGCGTCGTATGCCCATGGAGACCGCCATCCGAAGACCATGCAATAAGGCCTCGTATTCGGCTGCATTGTTGGAGTCTGTGTATAGTATTTGGAGTACGTACTGAACTGTGTCTCCGGTGGGGGATGTTAAGACAACGCCCTCTCCTAAGCCCGCCAGCATTTTGGAACCATCGAAATGCATGACCCATTTGGAGTATGTGCCGTACTCTTTAGGGAGTTCGGCCTCTGTCCATTCGGCGATGAAGTCGGCTAGTACTTGGGATTTAATGGCCAGGCGTGGTTTGTATGTTATGTCGAATGGAAGGAGCTCAATGGCCCACTTGGCAATCTGGCTCGTGGCATCGTAGTTGTTCATTATGTCATTGAGTGGTACTTCAGAAGCCACCGTGATTGAGCACTCTTGAAAGTAGTGTCGTAGCTTCCGGGATGCCATGAAGACCGCACATGCTATCTTTTGGTAATGAGGGTACCATGATTTGCATGGTTGAGGACAGTGGATACATAGTATACCGGCTTCTGAAGCGGGAATTTGTGTCTGTCCTCCTCTCACTCGACGACGAGCATCGCACTCGCCACTTGGTGCGTTGCCGATATGTATAATAGCATGGGTTCGCCGATGTTTGGTGCGGCCAGGATTGGGTTGCTCGCTAAAAGAACATTTATTTCTTGCAGTCCGGCCATTGCCGCATCCGTCCACTCGAAGTGGTCGGTATGTCGGAGAAGGCGATAGAGTGGCAGTGCTTTTTCTCCTAGTCTGGAGATAAAACGGCTTAAAGCTGCCACACATCCGGCTAGTTTTTGGACCTGCTTAAGGTCTGTTGGCGTAGCCAATTGTGACAAAGCTCGGATTTTGGCTGGGTTTGCTTCAATTCCTCTATTGGAAACGATGAAGCCCAGCAGTTTTCCAGCGGGAACGCCGAAAATACACTTTCCCAGATTGATCTTGATGTCATATGTATGGAGGTTGTCGAATGTGAGACGCAGATCGTCTATCAATGACTCGACGTGCCTAGTTTTGATGACGGCGTCATTCACATATGCTTCAATTGTCTTGCCGATCTGTTTCTCCAGGCATGTTTGAATCATGCGCTGGTAGGTGGCCTCGACATTTTTGAGCCCGAAGGGCATAGTGCTGAAGCAGAATGGCCCGTATGGGGTAATGAATGTCGTTGCGGCTTGGTCGGACTCCTTCATTTTGATTTGATGGTATCCGGAGTATGTGTCAAGGAAACACAATGAGTCGTGTCCTGCGGTAGCATCAATTATCTGATCGATGCGAGGGAGGGGGAAGGGATCCTTAGGGCAGGCCTTGTTGAGGTCTTTGAAATCGACGCATAGGCGCCAGGATTTATTCTTCTTTGGCACCATCACCATACTTTCAGCGTCCTCCACTGGTATTTGTGGAGAAAGCCTTAGTACATATTGTCCTCCTAGATAATTAGGTGAGAACTTACATGTTCGTTATCCTCAACTGAACAACCAGGTCAAGGATTACATCCTTGACATCGAATGTAAAGGCGTCTTTCATTGGCATTCTTCTTGCGCAGGAGACAAATGCTTGATTTCCCATCGACCTCCCAATTTTGCACCAGAATATTTCAAGCCTTAATAAATCATGGAAACTACCACGGTATTTCACCTGACCAATGACATTTGATGTTTAGCGAATGATTTGAGACTGACTATATTATAGCAGCTTCACAACACTTGAGTCCACCTAGCATTTCTACTCCTCGTCGTGAGTTGTGTCCCATGTCGCACCTGTTGGAGATAGGCCCTAGAGGCAATCATGTATGATGATATTTCCTATGTGCTTATGAATAAAGATAGTCCTTGGACATTGTCAATGATGTGTATCAGCAAGTATGTGACTTGTTTGTGGGACTATGCAATGTATGATGACTATCCTAAAAGGTCCATAGTCGAAAGGGCTATGTGGACGCACAGCCAACTAGACTAGAATATGACATGGTTGATGGCTTGGTCTCGCTAGCCATGAAGCATTGGATGCTAACCGGATAATATGGACTCGGAAGGGTCTGGTCGGATTTGACATAGTCGGATCCTATGTCGAATCCGAGTTGAGATAAGGTCTGAGTTCGATAGACCCAACTATGAGACACAACGATATGTCATCTGTGAGTCTCTAGTACACATACGTTCTATGTCCTAAGACCTAAGCTAGAGCATGTACTCGGGATGGTGACAGACCTGCTTTGGACCGACCAAACGCTACTCCGTGACTGAGTAGTTACAAAGGTAGGTTTCGGGCTTGTCCAGACCCATGCTGCGAGACATGATCGAGCAAGATGGGATTTGCCCCTCCGATCAGGCGAGATATACTCTGGGGCCCTCGTGTGATCCGACCAAGATAAACATGGCCATGCGACAGGGAGTATGAGATAATCTGGTTAGTGGTCGGCGTCACTTGAACGAGAAAGTGGTCGGGCTAGCACAAGGATGACAGAATCGCCTTGAGCCCGACAACATATATCATGTCGCAAAGGGAACAGAAGTGTGAAATGTTGTACAGGTTCACCTAACCAGCTTCATAGTCTACTTGGTGGTCGGCACGCCATGCTAGAGGCCGATACCAACCGTGCAGGTCGGAGGTGATCTGAACTATGACCAAGCCGACTTGAACCTAAGGGGTCGCGCGCTTAAGAGAAAGAACCTACGAGGTCGGATCCGAGAACACTGATCGGAAGTGATCCGATCTGGACTTGGATCATGGCCGAGTAGACTTGTGGGCTTTAGGATTCGTGCGAGGCCCAAGTGTTGAGCCCACGACGAATGCCTATATATAGTGGGGGTTCGGCACACTCACGCGATTGATCGCTTCGCCGCAGTCACTAGGGTTTGCATGTGTTGCGAATAGCCATCTCCACTTGCCACCGACTGTGTGATTGCACCTAGCAGTCCGCTGCACGGGGTTCCTCCTGCACGCGCGGATACCATTAGAGGCGATGCACTTGCGCCACTCTGGCGAACTTGTACACGAGATCCACTCTGGCTGCTCGAGCGAGATCGGATGAGGAGGAGACGACTTTGGAAGCACTGCCTCAACTCTACTTCCACCGCATGGCACTGCGTGTCTAGTGGAAAAGATCTGTGATCCATCTCCCATAGCATGTTCTTGGTTTTTTGCACGTAGGTAAATTTAATTTGCAGTCAACGCACCCTACCGTAGAATCCAATAGCACTCAAGATCAACGATTTGTATGGTTTGGAAAGATTGGAGGGCTTCTCTGGAAAATGAAACATACAGTTTCTCCCTTTCTAGGAGAAAATGGATCATATACTTATGTATGTCCTGGAGAGAAGGACATAATAACAGTCCTCGAAAAATATGGTCTTAGGAAAGGCACGCTAACAGTTTGATACAAACCAAGACCCAATAATCGGTTTCTTTTTACGAAACTGAACATCAACACTAAAAACAAGCAAGTGAGAGATAAGTATTGTGACAACACAAGAAACCGGGGGAAGTCATTTGGAAGCACAAGAAGTGATATATGGTAAGTTTGTATTATCTGTTAGACCACATAATTGTAACTCTTATTCTATCATTGTCCTCCTTTCGGACTTCTTGCTTTTGGAAAGGCACATCAAGAGTTGATTCAAACCAAGACCCAATAATCCTTTTCATTGTACTGGACCAAAAATCACCACTAAACACATGCAGGTGAGAGATAATTATTGTGACAATACAAGAAACCGTTGCAACTCATGTTGAAGCACAAGAAGTGAAATATGGTGTGTTTGTATTATCTATTAGACCACATAATTGTTAGTCTTATTCTATCGTTGTCCTCCTTTGGTACTTGCTTCTCAATGACATCCTCCTCTTGTTTATGATCAATGATTATACCCTCTTCATCCTCTTCATGCACAGAAGATGATGGCCTATATTTCTGGCGTCCTCCTCTGGTACTAGCAGAGCAAGGATCATATTGTTCATATCCTCCTCCTGTAGTACTAGGTTACGAGTACATGCTCGACATCCTCAACCAAACTACTAGGTCAAGGATTACATCCTCGACATCCTTCTCATACCCCAGAATGTCAAGGCCTCTTTCATTGGCATCCTTCTTGCGCAGGATATCAAGGCTTGATTTCCCATCGCCCTCCCAATTTTGCACCAGAATATTTCAAGCCTTAATAAATCATGGAAACAACCACGGTATTTCTACTGATCAACGACATTTGAGGTTTAGCGAATGACTTCAGACCGACTATTTTATTGCAGGTTCACAACACTTGAGGCCACCTAGCGGTTCTACTCCTGGTCATGAGTTGTGTCCCATATTGCACCCAAGGTCCAGGAACAATCAATATGGTTTTGAAAGATTGGAAGGCTTCTCTAGAAAATGAAACATACACTCCTCCCAGTTTCTAGGAGAAAAGTGGTTCATATATTTATGTATGTCTTGGATAGAAGGACATGATAATAGTCCTATAAAAACATGGGTTTTGGAAAGGAACGTCAACAGTCAATACAAACAAGGACTCAATAATCGGTTTCGTTGTATGGCGCAAAAAATCACTCTTAAACACATGGAAGGGAGAGATAAGTATTGTGAAAATACAAGATACTGGGGGAACTCTCATGTGAAAGCACATGAAGTGATATAAGGTAAGTTTGTATTATGTGTTAGTAAGTCTTATTCTATTGTCTTCGTCCTCTGGTACCTACTTATCATGGACATTAACCTTATCTACTTTTAGATCAACGATAATATGATGTTCATCCCCTTTATGCGCGAGTAGACGATGGCCTATACTTTTAGCATCCTACACTAGTACTTGTGGAGAAAGCCTTAGTACAATCCTCCTCCTAGACTATTAGGTGACAATTTACATGTTCGTCATCCTCAACTGAACTACAAGGTCAAGGGATACATCCTCGACATCCTCCTCATGCCCAGAATGTCAAGGCATCTCTCAATGGCATCATCCTTGCGCGGGAGATAAAGGCTTCATTTCCCATCATGCTCCTAGTTTTGTGCTAGAATATTTTATGCCCTTAATAGATCATGGAAACAACAACGGTATTTGTCCTGACCAACAACATTGGATGTTTAGTGAATGACTTGAGACCAACTATATTATAGCATCTTCACAACACTTGAGTCCAGCTAGTGGTTCTACTCCTTATCATGAGTTGTGTTTCATGTCTCACCCAGGGTCAACAATTGATATGGTTTTGAAAGATCGGAAGGCTTCTCTGGAAAATAGAACATACACTTTTCCTCCTTTCTAGGAGGAAAATGGGTCATATACTTATGTATGTCCTGGAGAGAAGGACATAATAACAGCCCTCGAAAAATATTCCCTTTGGAAAGGCATGCCAACAGTTGACACAAACCAAGACCCAATAATCCACTACACCACAACACTGATGTAAGGACAGAAAAATTTCCGGGAGAAGGCACTTTAAAGGGCAGACGAACTGTCGGGATAGTGGTTCTCCCGGCAGAAAAAACTGCCACGAGAATGGCTGTCGGGGACCAAAAATCACCGTTAAACACAAGCAAGTGAGAGATAAGCATGGTGACAAAACAAGAAACCGGGGGAAGTCATGTGGAAGCACAAGAAGTGCTATATATATATATATATATATATATATATATATATATATATATATATATATATATATATATATATATATATATATTGTAAGTCTTATTCTATGGTTGTCCTCCTTTAGTACTTGCTTGCTTTTGGAAAGGCACATCAATAGTTGATACAAACCAAGACCGAATATCAATTTCGTTGTACGGGACCAAAAATCACCACTAAACACATGCGCGTGGGAGATAAGTATTATCACAATATAAGAAAACATGGGAGCTCATGTGGAAGCACAAGAAGGAACATATGGTAAGTTTGTATTATCTGTTAGACCAAGTGGTATTCTATCGTTGTGCTCCTCTAGGACTTGCTTATCATTGACATCATCCTTCTCTTGTTTCAGATCAATGATTATACCCTCTTCATCCTCTTCATGCACAGTAGAGGATGGCCTATATTTCTGACGTCCTCCTCTGGTACTAGCAGAGCAAGAATCATATTGTTCATATCGTCCTCATGGAGTATTAGGTGACGATTACATGCTCGACATCCTCAACCAAACTACCAGGTCAAGGGTTACATCCTCGACATCCTTCTCATGCACCAGAATGGCATGGCGTCTTTCATTGGCATCCTTCTTGCGCAGGAGAGCAAGGCTTGATTTCCCATAGCCCTCCTAATTTTGCACCAGAATATTTCAAGCCTTTGTAAATCATGGAAACAACCACGGTATTTCTCCTGACCAATGACATTTGATGTTTAGCAAAAGGCTTGAGACCGACTATATTATTGCAGGTTCACAGCACTTGAGGTCACCTAGTCGTTCTACTCCTGGTCATCGGTTGTGTCCCATATTGCACCCAAGGTCGAGGAACAATCGCTATGGTTTTGAAAGATCGGAAGGCTTCTCTGGAAAATGAAACATACACTTCTCCCCCTTTCTAGGAGAAAAGTGGTTCATATATTTATGTATGTCTCGGATAGAAGGACATAATAATAGTCCTATAAAACATGGGTTTTGGAAATGAACGTCAACAATTGATACAAACCAAGACTCAATAATCCAATTTGTTGTATGGGACCAAAAATCACTACTAAACACATGCAAGGGAGAGATAAGTATTGTGACAATACAAGATACCAGGGGAACTCATGTGAAAGCACAAGAAGTGATATAAGGTAAGTTTGTATTATCTGTTAGTAAGTCTAATTCTATTGTCTTCCTCCTCTGGTACTTGCTTATCGTGGACATCAACCTTGTCTTCTTTTAGATCAACGATAATATGATGTTCATCCTCTTTATGCATGAGTAGATGATGGCCTATACTTTTAGCGTCCCCCACTAGTACTTGTGGAGAAAGCCTTAGTACATAACCTCCTCCTAGACAATTAGGTGACAACCTACATGTTTGTCATCCTCAACTGAACTAGAAGGTCAAGGGATACATCCTCGACATTCGCCATGCCCAGAATGTCAAGGCGTCTCTCATTGGCATCCTCCTTGCGGGGGAGATAAAGGCTTCATTTTCCATCGTGCTCCCAGTTTTGCGCTAGAATATTTTATGCCCTTAATAGAGCATGGAAACAACAACGGTATTTGTCCTGACCAACAACATTGGATGTTTAGCGAATGAATTGAGACCAACTATATTATAGCTGCTTCACAACACTTGAATCCAGCTAGTGGTTCTACTCCTCATCGTGAGTTGTGTTTCATGTCGCACCCAGGGTCAACAATTGCTATGTTTTTGAAAGATCGGAAGGCTCTGGAAAATAGAACATACACTTTTCCCCCTTTCTAGGAGAAAAATGGGTCATATACTTATGTATGTCCCAGAGAGAAGGACATAATAATAGTCCTCGAAAAACATTCCCTTTGGAAAGGCACGCCAACAGTTGTACGGAACCAAAAATCACCATTTAACACAAGCAAGTGAGAGATAAGTATGGTGACAAAACAAGAAACCGGGGGAAGTCATGTGGAAGCACAAGAAGTGATATATATATATATATATGTGTGTGTGTGTGTGTGTGTGTGTGTGTGTGTGTGTGTGTGTGTGTGTGTGTGTGTGGGCGCGCGCGCGCGCGCGTGTGTGTGTGGTAAGTTCGTATTATCTGTTAGATCACATAATTGTAAGTCTTATTCTAACTTTGTCCTCCTTTGGTACTTGCTTGCTTTTGGAAAGGCACATCAATAGTTGATACAAACCAAGACCCAATAATCGGTTTCGTTGTATGGGGCCAAAAATCACGACTGAACAAATGCAAGTGAGAGATAAGTATTGTGACAATCCAAGAAACCAAGGGAACTCATGTGGAAGCACAAGAAGGTACATATGGTAAGTTTGTATTATCTGTTAGACCACATAATTGTATGTCTTATTCTATCATTGTCCTCGTCTAGTACTTGCTTATCATTGACATCATCCTTCTCTTGTTTCAGATCAATGATCATACCTTCTTCATCCTCTTCATGCATGAGTAAATGATGGCCCATATTTTTGGCATCCTCTTCTGGTACTTGCAGAGCAAGGATCATATTGTTCATCTCCTCCGCATGGACTACTACGCGATGATGACATGCTCGACATCATCAACCAAACTACCAACTCGAGGGTTACATCCTTGACATCCTCCTCAAGCCCCCGAATGTAAATGCGTCTTTCATTGGCATCGTCCTTACGCAAGAGATCAAACTTCATTTCCCATCGTCCTCCCAATTTTGCACCGAATATTTCAACACTTCATAGATCATGGAAATAACAATGGTATTTCTCCCGACCAACAACATTTGATGTTTAGAAAATGACTTGAGACTAACAATATTGTTGCAGGTTCTCAACACTTGAGGCCACCTAGCTGTTTCGTCTGGTCGTGTGTGGTATCCCATGTCGCCCCCAAGGTTGGGAACAATCACTATGGTTTTGACAGACAGAAGTCTTCTCTAGAAAATGTAACATACACTCTGTCCCCTTTCTAGGATAAATGTGGTTCATATATTTATGCATGTCTTGGACAGAAGGACACAATAATAGTAATTGACAAATATTATTTTTGGAAAGGCACGTCAATAGTTGATACAAACCAAGACCCAATAATCGGTTTCGTTGTACGGGACCAAAACTCACAAGTACAGATGCAAGGGAGAGATAAGTATTGAGAAAATACAAGAAACCAGGGGAAGTGATGTGGAAGCACAGGAAGTGATATCTGGTAACTGTGTATTATCTGTTAGTCCACATACATGTAAGTCTTATTCTATTGTTGTCCCCATGTGGTACTTGATTATCATGTACATCATCCTTCTAGTCTTTCAGATCTTTGTTCATCCTCATCATGCATGAGTAGATGATGTCCTATATTTTTGGCTTCCCCCTCTTGTACTAGCAAAGCAAGTCTCATATTCACCATATCTTCCTCCTCTACTAGGTGACAACTTACATGCTTGACATCCTCAACTGAACTACCAGGTCAAGGCATCTTCCATTGGCATCCTCTTTGCACAGGAGATCAAGGCTTCATTTCCCATCATCCTCCTAGTTTTGCACCGGATTTTTTTTTTATTTCAAGCCCTTAATAGATCATGGAAACAACAATGGTAGTTTTCTTGACAAACAACAATCGATGTTTAGCGAATGACTTGAGATCGACTATATTATTACGGGTCTAAAACATTTGAGGCCACCTAGCGGTTCTACTCCTGGTCATGTGTGTTGTCCAACGTAGCACCCAAGTTCCGGGAACAATCCCTATGGTTAAAGTTCGAAAGGCTTCTCTGGAAAGTGTAACATGCATTTTTTTTTCTTCTTTGTAGGGTAGAAAGGTTCATATATTATATATGTTCCGGACAGAAGGACATAATAATAGTCCTTGAAAAATATGGTTTATGGAAAGGCACGTCGATAGTTGATACAAACACAAGACTCATTAATCGGTTAGGGTTGTACCAGACCAAAAACCACCGGTAAATATATGCAATGGAGAGATAAGTATTATGAAAATACAAGAAACAAGGAGAACTCATGGGGAAGCACAAGAAGTGATATATGGTAAATTTGTATTATATATTAGCCCACACATACATGTATGTCTTATTCTATCGTTGTCCTTCTCTGGTAATTTCTTATCATGGACATCATCCTTCTCTTCTTTCAGACCAAAGATCGTATACCTGTTTATTCTCTTCATGCATGAGTAGACGATGGACTATATTTTTGGCATACTCCTCTTGTACTAGTAGAGCAAGGTTCATATTGTCCATTACCTCCTCCTGGATTACTAGGTGATGATTTACATGCTCCTCAACCTCAACTGAACTACCATGTCAAGTGTTACGTCCACGACATCCTCCTCATGCCCCAAAATATCAAGGTACCTTTCATTGGCATCCTACTTGCACTGGACATCAAGGCTTCATTTCCCGTCGTCCTAACAGTTTTGCACCAGAATATTTCAGGTCATTAATAGATCTTGAAAAAAACAACGGTATTTCTCCTTACCAACAAAATTGGATGTTTAGGGAATGAGTTGAGACTGGCCATATTATTGCACATTCACAACATCTGAGGCCACTTGGCGGTTCTACTTCTGGTCGTGTGTGGAGTCTCATGTCGCACCCATGGTCCGGGAACAATAGCTATGGTTTTAAAATATCAGAAGGCTTCTCTGGAAAATGCAACATACACTTTTATCCCCTTTCTAGGAGAAATATGGTTCAAATATTCATGTATGTCCCGAAAAGAAGCACATAATAAGTGTCCTTGAAAAATATGGTTTCCGGAAAGGCACATCAATAGTTGATACAAACAAAGAGTCGCTAATTAGTTTGTTGTACCGAACCAAAAATCGCTGGTAAATACATGCAAGGGAGAGATAAGTATTGAGAAAACATACGTGGAAGCCTTATTCCCTCGTTGTCCTCCTTTGGTACTTGCTTATCATGGACATCATCCTCCACTTCTTTCAGATCAATGACATATCATGTTCATCCAATCATGCACCAGTAGATGATGGCCTATATTTTCATCGGCCCCACTGGTATTAGCAGAGCAAGGCTCATATTGTCCATATCGTCCTCCTAGACTACTAGGCCACGACTTACATGCTTGGAAACCTCCGCCTCGACTACCAGGTCAAAGGTTATTTCCTCGACATCTTTCTCATGCCTGAGAATATCAAGGCTCCTCCTTGCGCAAGAGATCAGGTCTTCATTTCCCATCGTCCTCCAAATTTTGCACCAGAATATTTCAGGCACTTACAGATTATGGAACAATAATGGTATTTCTCCATACTAGCAACATTGGATGTTTAGCGAATGGCTTGAGACCTTCTATGTTATTGCAGATTCACAACACTTGAGGCCACCTAGCAATTATACTCATGGTCATGTGTGTCATCCTATGTTGCACCCAAGGCCTAGGAAAATCTAATCGTTATGGTTTTGAAAGATCTGAAGGATTCTCTAGCTCTATCTTCACATATTACTCTCGATAGAAAAATGGCCCCGTAGCATGCCTGCCAATTAAAGAAATCGTAGCCTTGTCCCAAGAAACATTCTGATTGATTTCTCTTAGATTGGTGTATTCAGAATTATACAAGGCAAATACCAGGACATGGATATTTGTTTCTATTTCTATTTGGACCAATTACTCCCAATATCCACAGAACAGAATTCCTGATGTGTACAATGATGCATCCGATAGCATGTTTTTCAACACTACTACTCCCTCCGTTCCATAGTAGTAATCCCTCAAACGGATGTATCTAACACTAAAATACATCTACGTATATCCATTTTAGTGACAACTAATATGGGATGAACAGAGTATGTTCCAAGCCGCATTGCTTCATGTATCTTTAAAATTGGTGATTACTATTATGTATCTAGTAAACTATACTACGTAGGTTAGATATGGGATGGAACAAGTCCCTCATCTTCGACTCCAGAGAGCTTTCGTAGGATGCCAGCCGGTTGCCCGGTAAGCTTTCTGTAGCTCATAGCTTTCTGAATGAATTTTTATATTTTTTATGCTACCAAATTTTTTATAATGCTATAAGCTATCTTTTCAAAGCTATCTTTTAGTGCATCATCATCTGGGTTTGTGAAAAAAATGTTAATATTGCAGCTCTTCTTCACCATTGTCAAGGATGGACATTGGGCAGTTGTTGTTGCGAACTTGATGCAAAAACAATTCAATGTTTTTTGACTCCAGGAGTGACGACCCTGACTATGTCAGCAACCTTGAGCACCCATGTTGCAATCTGGTATGAAAACTACACCCCTTTTTTCATCTTTGTTTGGTCATTTTCATTCTTTTTCTCGTATCAAATTGATTTTGTGCCAATCAAAGAAGATGTCACCGTGCCATATTTTTATATCTTCATTTTTTATATATTAAATGTGCAGATAACAAACTTCAAAACTCTGGTCCAAGAATGAAACCCATGGAAGCTTGATCTTGACAAGTTCGATTGTTTCAGCCCAAAGGGGTACCCGCAACAATCAACGACGTATTATTCTCTTTTTCATTTTTCTTTTCTTTCATGTGCGCATCCACAACTTTCTACATTTGTTTCAGGAAGCATTTTTAGGTGTACCTTTTTTTGGCAGGTTTGATTGTGGATTCTTTGTTATTCTATACATGGAGAATCTAATAGCAAGGGTGATGAAGCCATTCAACACGGTATAACCATTTTTGCTATGCAACACTAGTACTCCATTTATATAGGGCCTAACGCGTTTTTCAAGACCGCCTTTGACTATTGACAAGATTAATAGTACATGAGATGTATAATGTGAAAATTATATCATTGAAAGCTCCTTTCACATATGAATTTTGTGGTATGCTTTGTGTAAGTTGCATGTCATATATTATTGCTCTAACATTTGGTCAAAGTTAGCCTCGAAAAACGTATTAGGACCTATATAGATGGAAGGAGGGAGTAGCTAAATAACATTTTTTGTTTTCCGAAACACTAGTTTTGTGAATATGACTCCTATCAACATCTCCCCCCCCCCCTCTTGTCTTTCTAATGATGTTTTTGTATTTTTGCTTTTTGTATGCTCGGGACACGAGGTCGTTGCTCAATGTCCGAACATTCGTTGTGGCGAAGCTATTCAAACATCCTCAAAACACAGTCAACTCAGCCGAAGAGTTCCAGAAACTATTGAGAAACTCATAGAAGATGTCGTTTCCGAAACAAGATCTTGCTAGTTTAGTTTTTAGGCTTTTGCGGGTCCTTGTGTGCTCTACATTCTTTTATGTAACTGAAACAACAAGTTTCTGTTAACTAGCTAGTTGTCTTTTTGCAGAACTCAAGCTGGAGCATGTATCATGCTGGGGCATGTCCCCTTTTCCTCTCTTTTCTTGAAAATGCTGGAGCATCAGCCATGCTTAGCTATCAATCTGAAGTAGAGATGGATGCAGAGTTGGCAATGAAAATGACTGGCTTTTTTGCAGTTTGTTTCCTTGCTTATTGGTATATTTTTTTGCCGAAACAATGAATCCTGCTGGTATTATTATCTGCTCTGGGGAAACATGTTGTAGCAAGAACGCACAATGAAACCATCATGTCTCATCAGTCATCTATAGAATAGTTTTTTTGAGCACTAAAAACATGATGTCACAACATGAAGCAAACGGTACATTCATGTATATGCGAGGTTCATATATATGCCAAGGAGTACAAAATGTAAAGCATGAATCATATAACAAACAGCACATTCCGTGCTAGAGTAGTACTGGAAATATGGCACATACCTCAAAAAATTCAAAAGACAAAATGTGAGCTATCGTGAATGTCTCAAGTCCAAATATGAGATCTTTTTTTCTGTTTTAGTGTAACATACGTTTTCCAAATTGAAATAGAACCTAAATACATCATCAAGGTTGCAACAATGAAAGGAAATTATGAATGTTTTTTGCTCAAGCATAGGGAATGCAAAACATCTTTGACTAGGACCAAGAACTTCCCCTGGCTACTTGTTTCCGGTTTATCGGGCTTTCTAGCGTGCACACACCCAAAGACCCTCTTGATCATTATCGCATCCTCTTGTTTCTGGCCTCTCTTCTGAATGTACTTTGTAGAAGATATATGTGTGTCGAACCCCAACTTGAAGGCATAGTCATTGTAGAATTTCTTGGCATCCTCAATTGTGTCAAACACCATGCCAACATGGGGTGGTAGTGGCTGCGATGAAACATCCCCGTCATCTGAATCATCTTGCATCGCGTCATCAACATGAAACAAACCATCTGAATATTCATGATTATCGACAGAAAAGTTCCCTTGGACATAGCTCTCTTCCCCTTCAGTTCCAGCTTCCTGAAACAAGACTCATGCTTTTTTATGTAATTCAGGTACACAGATACATCAATCAACAGTTTTTCAGCTTCATTTGCACACATAAATCTTCACTCAATGTGGCCTTTTCTCACATAAGCATACACATTCAAAATTGTATCACAGTGATATATTACTTTCTTCATCAAATAGGTTGATAAATATCAAGTAACAGAGGGGATCATGTTGCAGAGATAGAAGAAGCGGACAGGTGTGTTGGGATGTGCTTTGGTTCCATTCACGCACATGAAACAAAATTGATTTTCTAGCTACCACACACATGAAACAAATAGGAATTATATCTACGTTTCTGATACACAGGTTTTTCATGAGTTTCAGAGACAGACAAGTGTTTATGTTTTTCAGAGTCAGGAACTCACCCAGCTACCCTAATGTGGTATGGTGGAAGTTGTTTCAAGAAACACAACTGGGGTGTTGTGAACCAGGATGATACTCCAGCTCGCGTAGGAACCCCCTCGGCGGCGTTCGGATCTGAGAACGTTGAACACGGCTGTCCTCGAAGCAACGGCCCCCGGCAAGCTTGATCCGCGTCAGATCCCAGCATCTGCCTCATGATGTGATGTGCCATGTTGTTATAGGTTTTTGCGCTGCAGGACTAGCGTCGGCGGCAGCGATTTTGCGATGGTGGGGACTGGTGCCGCACTGCGCGCAGCTATGCCTGGACGGCAGACATGGGGATTCTGTTTCTGAAACAGAACGGTTGTTGCAGGAAGTAATGATTTGGTCAGTTGCGCGTGATGGTTGCATCCGACGGTTGTCAGGTGTCTAATCCAACGGCTCTCCGGACGGCAGATGTTTCTAACAGATCCGCCGGACGGACGCGTAGGGGCGCCCTCTTGTTCAAAATAGCGTTACTATTTTTCACTAGTTTGGTGGTCGTAGACTGGGAAATTGGTGCTGGATATTGAGCGGTTGAGAGGAAAGGCCGAGTGCATCAAGATTCTCGCAGTCGTCCGGACAGCGCGCGCTGACGTCAGATTTTTATGATTTGAAAAAGAAATGGGGGGGCGCTCCCTACCGACAGGCGGGCCCACGGTAATCCGGAGAATCTTCGCTCCCGTGGCTCGCGGGCCGCGGCGCCGCTGAGCCAACCGAAGCATTTCGCCTCGCGGCCACATTCCGCCGGACTCCACCACCAGCCGCTGGCACCCCCATCGATCCAGGCAGCAGCCACCGCCGCCGCCCGCCATGTCCGGCTGCCCCTGCTCCACCTCCGCCTCCGCCTCCTCTCCACTCTCCCTCCTGCCCCCTTCCAGTTCCGTCCCCGCCGCTTCCAGGCGCAGCACCGTCGCCTTCTCCTCCTCGCGCGGCCCACGGAGCGGCTGGACGCGACGGAGAGGCGCGCGCGCGATAGTCGCGGCGAGCAGCGGCAGCAAGGACGAGAAGGCGGAAGCGGAGGAGGAGGAAGGAGATCCGGCGTTCAACCCGTTCGGGTTCGTGACGGACAACCCGTCGAGCCGCAGCGCCATACAGCTGCCCGCGTCGCCCGCACAGGACGGCAATGTCGGCCAGATGCTCTACGTAATGCCGACCTGCCCATTCCTCTCGTCTGATCCTTCTTGCTGTGGTTTTTAGCTGCTGTTGACTGATCGTGCATTGTTGCGTGCAGAGGACGGAGGACAAAGGGAGGGAGTACGGCAAGAGCGTGAGAGCAGGGGAGTTTCGATGGTTCGTCAGGCAAACAGGTAATTTGCTTGTTCATCTTCGGTTTTGCTGAGATGATTTTCATGCGGTAACATTGTGTATAACTGGGGTACGTAGTGCAATTGTGAATGCCAATTGGAACCACATTTTATATTTATGAACAAGTGTGACAAACCTTTGGGAAACTGAAACTCTCTCCAAACAAGTGTTGGATTTTTCATCGCAATTTATGTATGCTGTATCCTCACTTTTGATAGCAAACACGAAAACAAAGCTTGTTGCTGCTACTATAAAATTGATGTTTCAGGTTTTGTGTGTGTATGTGTGTGCTGCATCATGTTCTTCAGTATATAAGGATCATCAGAATATTTGTTCCTCAAGTAATGGTTAGTTTTCATACAATCCGCATGCGATTTGTAGGTTCTCCTGATTCACGGCGTGGGACTATTATGTTTCTTCACGGTGCTCCAACTCAGTCATTTAGTTATCGCACGGTTATGGCTCAGGTTAGCTTCATTGACCACGTATTCTATACCTTAGTATGAAACAACTAGCCCTTCTTATTTTGCCTTCTTAAAAACAACATTAATAATATTTGAACTGGTCACTTATAAAGATAGCTGCATGTTTTTGTTGCAACCAACCATTCCAGTCTCTAAGAAGCTATTGATCTTACTAGATGGCAGATGCTGGCTACCATTGCTTTGCGCCTGACTGGATAGGATTTGGGTTCAGTGAGATGCCACAGCCTGGATATGGATTCGATTTCAAAGGTGATGAAATGTCTGGGAAATTCCTGGTACAAATGTGTCTATAAAACTAACCAAAGACACATGTATGTTCTACCATTTGTAGAAGAGGAGTTCCACAAGGCATTTGATGAACTTCTTGTTACTCTAAATGTCACTGAACCATTCTTCTTAGTTGTCCAGGTACACATTTGGAAGATTTCAGAAAATCCTTGCCATGGAAGTTCTCGTATGGACTGTCTGAATCATTTCATTCATTTCTTTGTAGGGATTTCTTGTAGGTTCTTATGGTCTGACATGGGCATTGAAGAACTCGAACAAACTTCTTAAGGTGGCAATCCTTAACAGCCCACTTACTGTTTCTTCTCCAGTGCCTGGAGTCTTTAAGCAGCTCAGGTCAGCTACTTATGCTTCTCTTTGTTCCTTAATTCTAGTTGTTCTATGTTGTAAATTCAACCAGCGTGCTTCGGTAGATTTCAAAACTATGACTCCAAACATTTAAACAGCTGAAATCCACAGCTAAATTGACTTGGGACACACACATATGCTCTATTGCTGCCATATCTTTTTTGTTTTTTAACAGAACTCTTTCATCTATTGCGTCTTATTTTGGGTACAGTGTGATGATATTTATTTCGCCCAGTGGTTTCGCTTTTCAATCCAAAATATATTTTTGGCGAGCTGGTGGTGCTATAGATGTTTATTTCACCTAGATTTTTCTTATTTTTCACTAATATTTTAGTTAATATTCTTTTTTTGCCTGTAAGTTTATACTTATGTATGTGAACTGAGGGAATCTTTTTTAATGCAGGTTTCCACTTGTGGGCGAATTTACCTGCCAAAATGCTATCCTAGCTGAGAGATTCATTGA
This sequence comes from Aegilops umbellulata, assembly GCA_032464435.1. Lineage (NCBI taxonomy): Eukaryota > Viridiplantae > Streptophyta > Magnoliopsida > Poales > Poaceae > Aegilops > Aegilops umbellulata. The sequence goes on from CP136055.1 coordinate 537,690,861, forward strand.
AGCAGGTAGCCCGTATGTATCCTTGTCGCAGAAACTCTGTTTATTATACCATGCCAGTTTTGTTAGCACTAGCACTCTTTGTTTCCTGCGGAAGTGCATGCTTGTTGAAACAAGAGAATAGCTTCCGTTTATTCTCCAAATGGTGCTATTTTGTGTTCATACCATCAGTACCTCTGTAGCAGTGTACCATCATTACCTCCAGGTGAGAAATTTGCATCTGAACCCCATTTTGTTTGACAGGTACGTGCTGAAGTCAGAGAAGGCCGACGTATACAGATTGCCGTATTTATCAAGTGGTGCACCTGGATTTGGTTTGTCCTTACTCGCAGTCTCCTGGTTTTCTTACGTTCACTTTCTATTGTCTCTAGGCATGAAAAGAAATTTATATTACCAAACCAGAGAACCTATTTTTGCCAAGAAAAGGACTACAAGTTTTACATGGGATGCCACACATTACTTAATCATGCTTTGGTAAATTTAAATCTCCTGAAGCCATGCATCGTCATAACTCATAAGTCATAACTATATATACTCATGCCTTCCCCTCGCGAAATTCTCTTCATGATATATCTATGCATATTAACCTAACTATCATTCTGGAAAGCTAACTTATCCAAGGAAAGGTAGTCATACATTCGCTCTTCGAGACTATCTTATGCAAGTACTTTCCTCTTTGCATATGCATTTTTATTTCGTACAATTTCATATGTGTTTTCAATGAAGGATGTGCTTCATTGCATTAACCTTCATTGGGAAAATAAAACAAATAGAACCGCACTCGATTCAAAATCTTACACTTGCTATATTATAATGTTTCGGTTGGCTTGCCATTTTTCTTGAATAAATTAGTTGGGCTTCTAAATTACTTCTTCGGATTTGTTTGGCAATCTTAACATCTCACTCTTCTATATCTCTTGTTTTTTTAGCATTACTTGAAGCTGCCAGGAAGGCCAATTTTCAAGATGTATTAAGCAGAATTTCGGCTGGATTTTCATCCAACAGGTAGACTTATCCTCCAAACAATTAATTAAAACAGACAGGCTGTGTCTTTACACAAGGCTTGGTGTAGTAAGCTCTAGAGTCACTCACTGGTCATTCTGAAGTCCTAACACATGTACCCAGTATTACTATCAGATAGGCAAATTACTTATCGAGCGCTTTTGCTGTACTGAAACTATCTTCTGCCTAATGTTCCTGCAGCTGGGACAAACCAATATTGCTGGCATGGGGGGAGTCGGACAAGTACCTACCGCTCTCGATAGCCGAGGAGTTCAAGAAAAACAATCCATCAGTGGTGAAACTGAAGCCCATCGAAGGAGCTGGTCACATGCCGCAAGAGGACTGGTAATTGCTTCTGTGTAGCAGAGTAAATTCAGTCGATTTGTGTCCTGATCCTCCAGCTGCACCTTTGGGTGCCATATTATTCATGTAGATTATTACCCAGTTTCTGAAAATCACAGTACGTGGGTACCATACACTGTGTGTGCTCGTGCTAGCACTCAGTCTAGTCTAGTCTAGACGCGTTATACGTACTACTCCCTCCGTTCGGAATTACTTGTCTCAGAAATGAATGTATCTAGAACTAAAATACATCTAGATACATCTATTTCTGCGACAAATAATTCCGAGAGGAGGGAGTACATTGTATGCTTGTGCTGACCACTGACGCGGTTCGTGCTATGCAGGCCAGAGAAGGTCGTGACGGCTCTGAATTCCTTCCTGTATTAGTCTACTCGAGGAGGCCATCATACAGGGTCACTCAGAGATGTGGTCCTCGAATTGCAGAAAGGAAAATGTGGTCGTCGGTCAGTTGTTACGTCTATGCGTGTATAAAAATGTACAGATCAGATGTACAGTGTGTAATGTAAATGAAGGGGCTCGGGACAACTATATGTGTGAGTTAAATGTATATGTATGTAAATCGACATGATCTTCAGTTACTCAGTTGTGCCGTTATTCACTTCAATCCACATTGGCCTCATCTGTGTCAGCCACTGCATTTTGGCATCGGTTGGTCAGCTCGAACCTCCTTCCTGAGGAGATTTTTTTTAATTTTTTGAACCGGGCATAACCCTTTCCACTAACTGAATAGCGGAAATACAAAGATCGGATCTCCTGGGCGAGGAGACAGTAGATGTGCTTGTGAGGCCGGCGACCGGTTGCCCGTGTAGCCACTAGCCAGCGCCGTGAACAGACCCCGGCCGAGCCGAGGGTACCTAGTTGAACTTGGCAGGCTAGCTATCTGCAAGGTGGACCGGGGGTACTGGCTGGCGCGACCAGCTACCCTCTGCTGGCGTTGCTTACTGTCATGGACATGGACTGACCTTGGTCGTAGGCTCGTAGCGCCCGCCGCTGGAGCTATCACCAGCTGCTGGCCTAGCACATGGGCGGGCACGCATGGAGCCATGGACGAACAGATCGTATCCCTATCGATCGCAACTCTTCTGCCCTACTCCACAGAAAAACTACAGATCTAAATAAATTCTAAGCTGCTGTGTGTGGAGGACATCCTGACCAAAGGCTGAAGCAACACGCTAGCTAGCTAGCTAAGGCGACCCTGGCTCCATTGGCGGCATGCATGCATGCATGCGGCCCCGCCGTCTCCCTGTGTGTCTGCCTTGTTCCCTTCGATGAAGCCATCCCATCGTCACATGAGCTCCCAACGTACGTAACGTACGCAGCGCATTCATGGAGAAAATGCCCATACCCCATACGGCAGCATTCGCTGGTTGGCTCACATACCATCGCCCGGGACGCGGCCATGCATGGACCACCGGCAGGGCCAGCCGGAGCTGCCATCGTGCCGTGTCATCCTTGCCAGTCAGTCAGTCACACATCATGCAATGTCCAACTCTAAGCACAGCCTCGAAGGCAGAATCGTGCAATGTCGAACACACTCATGCACACTGTAAAGGTAAACTAATCGGGAATTGCTGAATCGTGTGCACATCTCGCTTTACTTTTTCGCGATAACGGCACACTCGTGATCTGCTGCAGCGAACGTATACCTGGGCAATACGGTGGCAATGCTGTCAGTATAAAAATGCACGTAACACGCGTGGCAACGGCTCCAAATTAAGCTAGAGCGCAAGAATGGCCCGCCTCGGCACCACCGCGTCCGTCCTCGCGCTCCTCCTCGCAGCGGCGACGCTCTCCTCCGCCGCGGCGTTCCACATGGCCGGCGGCGCGCCACGTAGGGTGCTGTGGACGAAGAGCCTCCCGGCCGACCCGTTCTGCCCGTGGGAGGCCGTCAAGTTCGGCGCGTGCGCGGCCGTGCTCGGCCTCGCGGACGCGCAGGCCGGCGCGCAGCTCGGGAGCGAGTGCTGCCAGCTCGTGGGCGGGCTCGCCGCGGCGGAGGCGGCAGCGTGCCTCTGCGTCGCCGCAAAGGAGGGCGTGCTCGGCCTCGTCTCCGCCGACTGGTCCGTCGGCGTCGAGCTCCTCGCCAGCGCCTGCAAGACGGAGATCCCCGACGGCTTCAAGTGCGTGTGACATACTGTTTCGTTTGGTGCAAGCGAGCGCCCATGCATTCATGCAGTGCTGTCTGTCAAAGGATCGCTTAATTTCATTGACTTCTACTGTAAACATTTTGAATCAATGTCAATTTAATTTCTTTGCTTGATACGAAGGAGATACTACGATTCCTTTACTTGACTTTGTTTGAGTAATACTCCCTCCATTCTCAAAAGGAAGAATATAACTTTTGGCTCAAGTCAAACTGTGCAAATTTGACCAAGTTTGTAGAAAAAACTGCCAACAACTACAATACTAGAGTAGGCTTGCTCTCATTTGAAGACAGTAAAGTTTGCCGGTCGTTTGTGTTGGTACGACCATCTTTTCTATATCCACTGACCACTGTCACCACAAAATGGGCAGGGGTTCTGCATTTCCACATAGAAGACAACATTGTTAATTGAGAAGTGTTTTTGTCCCTCAAATTCCCTAAAAGTATAGAATTGGTCCTTCAAGATTTTTTGGTAGACATTTGGTCCCTGCGTCTCAAAACCGGGTAAGCTTTGTCCAAAACCACATTTTGACCATGTTGACCGGATTTGACCGCCACGTAATTTGTGTTTGATGAACAGTAAATTAAAAAAAAATCAAAACACATCTGAATTTTTTTGGCTTCCAATATGCTCAAGTACGCAAGGTAACTGCAAATTTTCATGGCGTTCGGACAATTGACGAGCTCGTGGCAAAAGTAAAATATAAATCTACTCTAGGTGAACAATAAATTCAGAAAAATAGCAAAACATTTTTAAAAATTGGATCTGAGGAGCTCTATCACTATCAAAAAACAACTTTTGGCTATTTTTGTGAGCCAATTTTATTTTATTTTATTGCCACGAGCTCCTCGAATGTCCAAACATGAAGAAAAAAATATCTATTTTTTAAAAATAGATAATTACAGTTTTTAAAAATTCAGATTATTTTTTAAAAATGTATCTTTTTTTTGAATTCATTGTTCACCTGGAGCATATTTACAGTTTTTTTTGCCACAAGCTCCCTGAGTGTTCAAACACCACGAAAGTTTGCACGCACCTTGTGCACCCGAGCATATTGGATGCCAAAAAAGTTCAGATTTTGTTTGAAATTTGTTCCCTATTTATTTCGAATTAACTGTTCATCAGGCATAGATGACAAGGCTGACAAATCTGGTCAACATGGTCAAAATCTGGTTTTGGACAAACTTTACCAGATTTTGAGATTTGAAGGACCAAATTTATACAAAAAAAATTCGCCGCCATATTCATATACATAAGTCTCGTCCCACCAAATTTTATACCCTCCATAAAGAAATATAAGAGCGTTTAGATCGCTAAAGTACAGAGGGTGTACAAGAATGATGATGTATATTCCCACCTGAGATACATGGCACATTTGATTTTTCACTGTCCCCAGTTCCTGACTTTGAGTACAATTTTTTTTACTACAAATCTCACATATAGAATGCTCACAGAATTGGGATGAAACATACGATGTAAAAGTATTTACAGCTTACAGGATAGGTAGAACCATACCATTTGTACATGCTAAACTCATACACTTTCACAAAGATTAGTGGTCAAATTTGTAAACATTGACGTGCGGTACATTGTGGGACGGATGGAGTAGAAAGCTTGCGCTCCGTGGTCGTTGCAAGGCATCCGATGAGGGGAGAAACAGGATGGCCATCACATCACATGCATCAGGTCGATCGTACGTTGATCCCCATGATCCTGGACCCCGTCGGTCCATCTTTCACCGGTTCGTTTTGATGTGACGGAGCACCAAACTTGCGTACTAGTCGAGGCAGATTGGGAGTGTGGGCGTGTGGCAGGAAATGACCATGGCCACTGGCCCCGGCGCCTGCGTACATGGTACTGGAGAGCTATGGCGCCGATTAATCAGAAAGTTTGCACGTTAGATATTTTCCAGTTATGTAACCTGCGAGATACTGTGCACGCTAATTAGTGTGGATCGGTGTAGTACAATATCGAATTTGGTTACGGTCTTTTTTTCTTTTTCGAGTGCCTACTGCCTAGGATTCTTCACGTAGACCACGCCTCGTGCCATCTCGTTGTTCATACTGCTTTGTACTTATGAAACAATTAAATATTTAGTACGTGTATAATGGAATTGATGGAAATATGACTTAAACAATTGAGATTTTATGTATTTCTAAATTATATTGCTAGTACTTTTTTAACAAAGAAATATTTAGTATACGTGCATGAGATGTTTCTAAATTTGATTGAAGTATGATTCACACAATTCAAATTTTTGTGATATCCATGAAATGTTTCTAAAATTGGTTGAAATACAACTACAACTATTGAAGTTTGTGTTGTTATTTATGAGATATATTTCAAACTTTTTTGAAATGATGAAATGAAACAATTCATAAAAATGAACAAATTGTTTTTTAGTGTCACAACGATAAAATGACAGCAACATTATTTTGTAAACATTTCATTTGAAACAATTAAAATGTTTTTGGCACACATATAAAACACGCAAGACGATTTTCTGGCACAAACCAAGTAGTTATTTGTCCTGCTATGTTACGTGCATGGCCTGGTGAAAAAAATTAGAGAGAGAGAGAGAGAGAGAGAGAGAGAGAGAGATTATTGGGTTTCTAATGGAACCGCGATGTAGTGGAGTCTCCTCGTCGCCAACACGTAACCAAACATATACTTATGAAACAATCAAAATATTTAGTAATGTTTAGTACATGTACAATGAAATTGACTGAAAATATGACTTAAACAATTGAGATTTGTGTCCATATTTATATATTTCTGAATTATATTGATGCTTTTTTAAAACAAAAAAATATTTAGCACGTGCATGAGATGTTTCTGAATTTGATTGAAGTGTGACTGACACAATTGAAATTTGTGTGATATCTGTGATATGTTTCTTAAATTGATTGAAATATGACTCAAATTAGTGAAGTTTGTGTGGTTATTTATGAAATATATTTCAGAATTTTTTGAAACGATGAAATGTCACTGAAACAATTCATAAAAATGGACAAATTGTTTTTAATGTCATAAATATAGATGAAATTAGATAAAAATGACAAGAGCATTATTTTGTAAACATTTCATTTGAAACAATTAAATGTTTGGCACACATATGAAATGTTACCAAGATTGATTTCAAAAAACGTCTTACATTATACGACAGGGGAGTACAATTTAAACATGTCAAAATAATGTATCGGCGATGGCCTGGTTTTGAAGCTCTTGTCATAAGAAATTCAGATGCATAAAGATATCAAAATTAGACTTCGGTCAGGTTGGCAAACACATGACCATGGGCGTACAATGTAGAACTCCACGCCCCAGTCAGTTCACCCAAAAACTCAAGTTGACAGGGAAAGGTGGGCTATGCATTTATACGTCAACATACGAGGCATGACGAGTACTTCAGACTAGTTTATGTTCCTCATGCAAATGATCATATTTTTCAATCTACTGAGTTGTTCTACCCTTGGTTATCATCTTCCTCCATTTGACGCCCATGGTGCCATCAGCGACAGGGAAGTCCACGGCTCATCCATCAATCAATAACGACGATAAAAGTGGAACAACCTGTTGCCACGAAAACGCGATCCACCTTCTATGTCTGTCATACGAGCATGCACGGTCCTGTTTGCCTCATACAATCCTTGAGTACGCACACCACATGTTCGATAAAATGCTCTATCAGCTCAAGCTCACTCCGGCCATGTCCGAACAGCGTGGCCACACCGCCAACGGCGCATTTCCGTCCGGGACGCTCCACGACCTCCTCGCCGTTCCTCCATTCTCTTCCCAAGCCGTAGGCTGCTACCTCTGCGGCGCCGTGGCTAGCTGCGACCTGTGCGTGTACCACGTACGCCGACGCGCAAACCCTGTTCGATGAAATGTCAAGCATGCAGAAATAACCATGGGGTAATTAATCTCTCACACATGTCGTATTGTTACTCAAATCCCATGAAGCAGGGGCGAAATTAGGCCTGGGGCAACTGGGGCTATAGCCCCAGTCGTGGCCCAGCAAGTACACATACATCTGTTTGTATTTCTTTCAGAATTTGGTGTTATAGAGGCCCAGCCCTAGGCCTGCTAACCCAGCGCCAAGCAAGCTTAGCGCATGGACGTGCATTTTGCTTAGCCCACTAATCCAATCAACCAATCGCTAAACGAAAAAGAATGGCTCAGCGATACGTCCAACTCGCCTAATCGACGAAAATCTCGTCCGATCGGAAACGAACCCTGAATCACAGATGCGTCGTATCCCCTAGTCAGGGCGGCTCGGCGCTCATCGCAGAGCAGCCCCTACTGCGCCCCTGAGCCATAACGATCTGCTTGGCTACCTCTTGTTGTGTAATTCTCAGCTGCCCACTACCAAACCATGGTAATCATCCAGCGATTCCTCTGTTCGTCCTAGTATATATTTTTTAGTAAATCTGTTCAAAGTATATATCATCCAAATTAAATCTGTTCATAGTATATACTTTCCTACCTAATTCTTCTGTATCATAGACGAAATCAATTACTTGGTTTTGTTAAATTGTACTGTGTAACTTAAGTCAATTTTATTTTGTTAAACTGTACAACTTCAGTCAATTTTCTTTCATTGTCAACAGGAAACTAAAAATCCAAGACCGAGTAGACTCGGTCAATTACATCCCATGCTACTACGCACTTCGAGAGAATGGTCTGTTATGTTCTTATTTTCAAAAGTTATGAATAATGGACTTAGCCTATATCCATTAATTAATTGTCTTGTATTTTGAATACTGAATTTTACCTTGACAGCTCCAGGTCCTTCTACTGCTGATGAAGAAACAAATGGGATCAACTTAATCAAGCCTTCATTAATTTGGTACTAGCTTGTGCAACGATGCACTTTGTTAAACTATTTTCATATTTCTATGACTTTTCTCTTGTTTTAATAATGGAGTTCATATTTCCTATGAAATGCAAATATGTAGTGTATTTCTGACATGCATTGATATATGTGGTATACTAGTCTTAGATTTTTTTTAGCCGCTAGTTATAGCCCTAGGCTTCGAAAAATACTGGTTCCGCCTCTGCCATGAAGACAGCTACACGAGATCTCTGCTCGGCCTGTCTCTCTCTGAATACACATGCGACCAAAACCCCGCCCATGCCGCTCGCCAAGACGACCTGGCTGTGGCTGGAGCTCCCATCGTCGCCACAAACTTCGCTTGCTGGCTAGCTAGCTAGGGCCGGCCTGGTTGCCGAAACGATGCGTAAGGCCAAACACGGCGGCGGTGTCAGCCAGGCACGTCGATCGTGGCGCCGCTCGATCGGGCGGACGGACGGAATCACGAGGCGCGGAAGCGACGTACGTCCCATCGCGCTGAACTGGCCTCGCTCGATCCTGTCTGATGAGTGCAGCCACGTACGTCCCCGTCACATGAGCATGCACGATCTCGATGGATGTCGTGTGCTGCTGTGCTGGCTGGCCTCTGCGCGCCGGTCGGTATGCGCGTGTGGATGTAGGTCAGTAGTGTGAGATGAGATGTGTGTGACTTTTTTTTTAACGCAAAGGCAAAAGATTTGCCTCATTCATTAATTAAGGGGGAAGACAAGGTTTAAGTGGGAGCCACATGAGGCCCACTGAATACAAAGTCATTACTCTCGCGGTATCAAATTACTCAGGCGTTTCGCACCCGCTAGCACCCAAAGCCTAGCTTCCCCCTTCAAGTTTCGCGAGATGATTTGGGGGGGCGTCGATTTCTTCTGGAAGACCCTTGCATTTCTCTCATTCCAAATGGTCCAGGTGGTGAGCAAGGTGAGAGTCGCCATCGCCTTGCTGCGCCTGGCCATATGAGTCCACCAACTACTGAGAGAGTGATGAGCCGCCCACTGGTTGGTGTTGATATCGCCAATTTGCAACCAATCTCTAATCAGCCTCCACAACTGCATAGTGTACCGACATCTCTAGAAAAGGTGAGCGGCGGACTCGAACTCCCTCTTGCATAACGGGCAGAGACCACAATTTTGCATCCCGCGCCGCTCTAGGCGGTCAGCAGTCCACACCCTATTTTGGATGGCTAGCCATGCGAAGAATTTGACCTTGGGGGATGCCCAGACTTTCCAAATGACCTTGTTCATGGGCGTGAGGATAGCTCCCATGAATTGCGCCTTATATGCTGATTTGGCCGAATATTCCCCATTAGGGGAGAGCTTCCAAATGATGGTGTCATGGACGTCTTGGGAGATGTTTATATGAGAGAGCAGAGACCACAGTTCGACGAAATGAGTCACATGATTCCAAGTCAGCTCATAATGCATGTCGATGGCCTTGATCCACGCATCATCGTGCAAGGCCCTACTAACCTTCCAACTTTTGCGCTTCGAGATCTTGTATATGAGGGGTGCAACATCAATTGGCTTCTTGCCGCCGAGCCACGGCGCGTCCCAAAATGGCGTCCTTTCCCCATTGCCAACTGTGATGGTGGTGAGAGCATAAAAAAGATCCATGTCCTCTTTGTCGCACGGGTTTCCTGAACCAACCCAAATCTTCGTTGGGTCATGCCACTCATACCATGGTCAACGCAACCGGAGAGCTCTGGCAAATTTGTCAAGATGTAAGACACCTAATCCTCCTAGGTGAGTAGGCCTACAGACAGTTTCCCAATTAACCTTGCACTTCCCTCCGGAGACCTTTTTCGTGCCCGCCCAAAGGTAAGCACGCTCAATCTTGTTGATGCTCTGGAGAACGGATGGTGGCACAATGAGTGGGGTGAGGTGGTGGATGGCCTGGGAGGTGAGGACTGACTTCACAAGAGCCCCACGTCCAATGGAGGTGATATGCATGCCCTCCCAAGGCACAAGCTTGTTCGCAATTTTGTCCTCCAGGTGTTGATAGTCCACTCGCTTAAGTTGCCAAACAGAAAGCGGCAATCCGAGATATCTCATGGGGAAAGAAGCTCGAGTGGCTGGCATGTCCTCAAGTATGGCGTCCAAATCCAAGTGTCGACACCGAATAGGCACCACAGAGCTCTTGTGAAAGTTTGTGTGCATCCCTGTGACCTCACCAAACCCCTCCAGGATGTCGGCTAGGTTTCTAATATCCTCCTGAATTGGCGCCACAAAGACAGCCGCGTCGTCAGCATAGAGTGATGTCCGAATAATGGTGCCACGCCCTCTAATCTTGTGCAGAAGCCCAATCCGCGTGGCTGAGTTGAGCAGTTGTTGTAGCGGGTCAATCGCAATAACAAAAAGAAGCGGTGACATCGAGTCTCCTTGCCGTAGGCCCTTCCCGTGGCTAATCGGAGAACCGGGAACCCCATTGAGGAGCACCCGTGATGATGAGGTGCTAAGAAGGGCAGCAATCCAATCACGAAATCTGCTAGGGAAGCCGCGCCGCTGAAGAATATCAAGGACATATTCCCACCGAACCGAGTCAAAAGCTTTTCGGATGTCCAGTTTGAAAAGGAGTGATGGAGTCTTATTCTTGTGGAGGCGGCGTGCAAGGTTTCTAACGTACATGAAGTTGTCATGAATGCTTCTCTTCTTTATGAAAGCACTTTGGGCGTTGGATATGAGGTTGTTCATGTGTGGGCTAAGCCTCGCTGCAAGCATCTTGGAGACAATCTTGGCAATGGCATGGATGAGGCTAATGGGCCGGAAATCGGTGATGTCTTCTGCCCCATCCTTCTTGGGTAGAAGCACAATATTAGCGGAGTTGAGCCACTGGAAGTTGTCTACATGTAGGTTGCCAAAGTTATGAATCACAGCCATGACCTCCACCTTAATGATATCCCAACAAGACTTAAAGAATGCACCCGTAAAGCCATCCGGGCCGGGTGCCTTGTCGCACGGCATATGATCAATGGTGCACTTGACCTCCTCCTCAGTGAAAGGTGAATCAAGACCTTCCAAATCAACCTGGCCCATTTCAATATTTGCCCAATTAAAATCCCGACTCCTTGGCGTGCCTCTTCCAATGGCGCTAGAGAAATGATTATGCACAATAGTTTCCTTCTCGAAGTGGTCGGTGACCCACCCATTGTTATGCTTTAACCGGTGTATGTGGTTCTTGCGCCGTCTACCGTTGACCCTCATATGGAAAAACTTGGTGTTGGCGTCGCCCTCTCTGATGTTGGAAATGTGAGCACACTGCTTCTTACGCGCCCTCTCTAACACAGCCAGGCTCATGACCCGCCTCTTCAGCCTAATCCGGAGGTCCTGCTCATCATGGGAGAGAGGGCGAGATTCTTGAGCAATGTCAAGTTGAAGGATGATCAGCAAGGCCGCATGAAGATGAAGCTTGGCCTTGGAGAAGAGTCCCTTACTCCATCTAGACAGATGCAAGCTTGTATTCTTTAGCTTATGGAATAAAACATGACAGGGCTCCGAGTGAGAGATTGGTTCTTGCCAAGCCTGCTGCACAACACCCATAAATCCTGGGATCTTTGTCCAGAAATTCTCAAACTTGAACATGCGAGGTCGCCGAGGGCCACTGTCATCGGCAAGTAGGAGGGGGCAGTGATCAGACAGGGAGCTTGACAGGGCATGCAAGATGTGTGAGTCAAAATGTATGTCCCATTCAGAATTGCAAAAGAAGGAGTCGAGTTTGCACAAGGTGGGGTTCTCCCTTTCATTGCTCCAAGTGAACCGACGATTCTGCAAGTGGATTTCCTTGAGCTCACACAGATTCAGCGCTGCTCTAAATCGGTTTATCCGGCTAATGTTGATGTTTCTCTTATTTTTGTCTCGCGCCCGGTAAATTTGGTTAAAGTCACCGAGAGCAAGCCACTTGACTCCGGCATTTGGCTTCAGGGCCACCAGCTCTCCGAAAAAATCATTCTTCCGGCCGGAATCCGTTGGGCCATAGACGGATGTGATCAAAAACTGCGAATCAGAGTTGCGGATGTTTACGTTGGCAGAGAGACAAAATTCAGACGTCCTCACATTTGAAACCTCAACAACAGAGTCATCCCAGAGCATGACTAAGCCATCGCGAGTGCCATTGGCGGGCCTTTGAGCAAAGCTACGGAGCCGGTTGCCGCCAAGATAGCAAGCAAGGAATTGATCAATACATGTCATTTTCGTTTCCTGAAGACAAACAATGTGGCAAGAAGAAGCAGAAATTGTTTCATGGACCGTCGCACGTCTGTCAGGGCAGTTTAACCCCCTGACATTCCAACTCATGATGTTAATCTTTTGTTCTACCATTGGGAAATAGAGCAGTCTTCATAAAGTAGCCTCCCACGCCAAGTTCACATAGCAGCCACAAAAGGCACAATAGAACCAGCATGCTGGACAGCAGCTGATGCCAACAGGGTAGATTCATAACACAAACATGAGCCCCACAACATAACAGAGATACAGATAGTTTTGCTAACATGATGAACTAAAAAACTACAGTAGGTGAGCCTTTGAAATGCTTCAGGCTCCAGTGTCGACCTCCGAGCCGACGACGCCGTCATGGTCCAGTGCAGTAGCTCCGCCATGCTCCAGCAGTGCGTCCTCCACTTCAGGAGCCCGGCCTAAGTCAAGTTGGAACAACGCTCTGAGTGCAGAGATCACCGTTCCTGGGACTTGATCCTTGAACTGGTCGGCGAGCTCTTTCATCGCGCGCTCAGTAACATCCTCTCCATCTTTGACGATTCCCAGACCACGGCACACAAAAGTATGGGCCTCCTTGGCAGCAGGGGCGGCCCGGCGGCGCGCTTTTATTCTTGCACTGGACCGCCGAAGAGAGAACCCACCGTTGCGGTCGATGTCCATCCCGGCCAGAGTCTTGCGCCTGTTGGTGAGTGCCCTTGACTGCTGGACAGGAGGCGAAAGCAGCAGCGGTGCTGTGGCCTGCACGAAGAGAGGAGCCAAGATGTCCGAGCTATCTTCTTCAGTGGCAGTCAGGGCGGACACAACCGCACTCTCCACGGGAGCCTCGAAACCAGGTGGACGAGGCGGCGTAACCACAGACAGAGGCTGGACGAGACGGCACGGTGAACATAGTTGTAGGGCCGCCTGTACCTCGGTGGAGAGCGCGTCCATTGGCGGGACACGGCCGCCCTCCGAGCTTGGCATCGCCGGAAGCACCGAAGAGGGAGATGTGTGTGACTGACTAGACCACCCGATGGAACATTTTAGCCGGGCTTATTAGCGAGCTAGATCGATGCAAAAGGTAGGTGTTGCTTGATTGATTGCTTGCTTCGGTGTTGCACAGTCGCTTACATGCATGCATGCGGCTAAATTTCGTGTTTTGACCCTTTTGACAAAGAATTTCAGGATCTGACCCCGATTGCAAAAAAATTCGGGATTTGACCCTTTTGCTACCGCCATGGGATCTGACGGTAGGGTTACACAGCCTACCGCCAGGGACCCTGGCGGTAGGGTGCGATGGAGGGGGACGGCGACCGTTTCCGCGTGCTAACGTGGATAAGTACCCTACCGCCAGGGGTCCTGGCGGTAGGTTGTCTAAACCTACCGCCAGAGCCCCTGACGGTAGGGTCATGTGTTTTCCAGTGTAATGTTTCTGTAACGAAAAATGAAAGGGCCCTGGCGGTAGGTGCGCCCTACCGCCATGGCAGCTGGCGGTAGGCTGTCTAACCCTACCGCCAGGGTCCTTGGCAGTAGGGTCCTGTGTTTTGTTGTTTTCTACTTCATTTGGTTGCTTGTTTTTGAATGCAATATGACAGCAAGTTTTACAAATGACAGCAATATTACAGCAAGTTTTACAAATATGACAGCAATATCACAGATTTTAAACAATTAAACTTGGGCGTCACATAGATCAACATTAGAGAACTTGTGCATATAACATTTCAGACAAACTTCAACGGAGTTCCACGTAGTAGCAAACACATAGATCCACAAATAGCAAACACATAGTTCCACGTAGTTTCATTACCACTAGACAAGTTCAACCAAACTAAAAGAGCCAAGTATCAAAGAGCATAATCAGTTGCTCCTTCCCCTCTTGGAGGTACGGTCCTCGTTACTCTTTGAACGAGTCTCTTCGGTCTTCTTCTTGGCCCTTCGAGGAACCGATCTCTGGAAAGGGTCCGGACTCAGCAAATTCTTCTTCTTCAGATTCCTCTTCGGCAGCTGAGATGCTTGAGATGTTTGAGTTGGTGTAGGTCCATAATCTTCATCGTACTCCTCCTCCCCATTGCTCTCATCCTCCTCCTCATCCTCCCCTTCTTCATGTGTGGCCTCCTCATCCTCATCCTCTTCCTCCTCCTCCCCAACCAACCTAGACGATGAGGGAGCATGGCTCGATGAGCCAATGAGACCCTGTGTGGCTACAGGCTGATAAGCTTCAACTGACCCAACTCCAGCACACCCAAGCAACCCTACCAGCTTGCGACAATGCTGCATGAATTTCTGCACTCACAATGAAACAAGGTCATAATAAGTATCAGATCGACTCATTGCAAGTGAACAAGATGCATCTGTTCCGAGGTGGCTGAAATTGTACCTTCATCGTCCCCCTCGCTCTGGTCTCAGATTATACGCTCCCGGGAAGATCACCTAGTGCATCTGAGGCTTCGAAGATGCATCTGTTCAGCTCACCGGACTGCAACGGCATAAGTCAGTCACGATGACGAATAAAATATTTTAAAATCAACCGTCGGTTCGAACTTACCACTCTGTTGATGAGGGGTGCAAACTCCCTAAATCCACTGTGCATGTCTCTGATGCCGGTCTGGTATGCCTGTTCATCGGGGTCATCCCTCTCCAGCTCTGTGATGTCTTCCGCCGTCCATCGAGGCCTGAGACGAAGACGATGCTTCTGGCCATCATCGTACCACTTCATGTGTTGGCCCAGGTAATCATCTTAGTTAGTCACTCTCCTCTCCACGTCTTTACGGAACCTCCATCGGTCCCACGCCGCCACATGAGTCTTATGCTCCTCTCCCTAGTCTGTGATTGACTGATTCTTCTGCCGGCTCATCCTGCAAGGCATAAGCAACAAGAATCATCATAAGCGCAATAAGATCATCATAAGCAACAAGAAACATGATAATCGTAATGAAATCATGGGCACGGAAAACAAAGAGCTCACAGGTGGAGCGTGTGGCCGCCGGTATCGGTGGTCTGGCCCGGTGGGGTATGCTGATAAATCCCAAACTGCGTGGCCATGCGTTGTGGCAAGTGCCACTCGACGGCGTACACACAGATCATGGGCACGATGCACCACCAGAGACCACGGTCTGCATCACAAATCACGTTCAGATCAAAGTCCCACTGTCGTTGTCGGTGTCAAAAACGGCGGATCTCGGGTAGGGGGTCCCGAACTGTGCGTCTAGGCGGATGGTAACAGGAGACAAGGGACACGATGTTTTTACCCAGGTTCGGGCCCTCTCGATGGAGGTAAAACCCTACTCCTGCTTGATTAATATTGATGATATGGGTAGTACAAGAGTTGATCTACCACGAGACCAGAGAGGCTAAACCCTAGAAGCTAGCCTATGGTATGATTATTGTTGTGTCCTACGGACTAAACCCTGTGATTTATATAGACACCGGAGGGGGCTAGGGTTACACAGAGTCGGTTACAAGGAAGGAGATCTACATATCCGTACTGCCATGCTTGCCTTCCACGCCAAGGAAAGTCTCATCCGGACACGGGATGAAGTCTTCAATCTTGTATCTTCATAGTCCAACAGTCCGGCCAAAGGTTATAGTCCGGCTGTCCGGATACCCCCTAATCCAGGACTCCCTTAGTAGCCCCCAAACCAGGCTTCAATGACGATGAGTCCAGCGCGTAGATTGTCTTCGGCATTGCAAGGTGGGTTCTTCTCCAAATTCCGAATACCTGTTAAATAGTGCCCGGCTTCTTGTAAATGTTGCGCTTCTTGGCTTCCACGCCCAATAATGGCCACCTTCCACGTGTTAAGCGAATGTGAGGAGCCAGGGTGTTTTTACATTTACCCCCCTAGCTATGCAAATGAGCTGTCTATTAAAGAGACGAGGATTCAGATCCAAACCACACCATCCTCCCTCAGCGAGCATTCATCGGAGCGCACCCGAAAAAATCCATTCCATGGCCGGTCAGCGTAGCTCCTCCTCTCATTCCCCCAGCCCCAAGCCCAGAGATTGGGAGAGGTGTTCCGTCCCGCACAGCCAACTAGTGAAGCTTCAGACCCAGGGATTTCTCCCCCCAGTGTATATGGTCCCGGTTCGAGCCGGGCTCGCCACCTACAATGGCGGAGAGCAAACGGAGAGCTTTCCCATCCCCTCTAAGGGGGAGCGGGTATGCCTCGTCCCTTATTTGATAATGGGACTCGGATTTCCAATCCATCCGTTTCTCCGGGGGCTCCTGGAGTTCTACGGCCTCCAGTTGCACAGCCTTACCCCTGCCTCCATACTACATATCGCGGGCTATGTAGCCCTTTGCGAGCTGTTCTTGGGCTGCAAAGGTCATTTCGCACTATGGAAGAAGTTGTTCTGCCTTGTGCCCCGCTCTCAGAGGGGGTCAGTATATCAAGTGGGCGGAGCCGAAGTATGGCGCATCGCCGGGATCGGATATCTATCCGGAACCCCAAAGAAGGCGTCCGAAGACTGGCCTTCAGAGTGGTTTTATGTAGAAGGCGTCCCTCTTCCGGATCCTATTCGGATCGGCCTTCCTGAGTTTGACAATGCTCCCTTGAAGAAGCGCCTGAGCTGGCGCCCACGAAACCCCCAGGAGGAAGATGGCAGAGATGTTCTTTACCTGATGAGCCGGATAAAAGTATTGGCCCAATCAGGACTGACCATGATCGAAGTCATGGCCACATGCATTATGCGGGGGGTGCGGCCGCTTTAATATCGAGGCCACCCCATGTGAGATTTCAACGGGGAGGATGACGCCACCCGCTGTGGCAGCAAGGGGCCGGACTCAACCGCTGCTCTAGCAAAAATCTTGTTCGATCTGTACAAGGGAGAAGAGGAGGAATTCCTCCGCGTCAATCCACGGGGTGGATTTTCTATGTACAATCCTCCGAGCTGGGTAAGTCAACACTTCTTATGCCCATCCGTCCCATATTCTCTCAGTTAAATATTTTACTTTGCGAATTCAATGCAGGAGCTGCGTAAGGCCGTAGGGGAGATCAACAACCCACCTCCACAACCATAGGATCCTAAGCGGTCCCTTGACCCGACCTTCAAAGAGGATCCGGACATATCCGTGGAGCTGATTGATAGGGTGTTTTACCAATTGAGCAGCGACGATGCCTTGGTGGCCATTACAGCCGATTACCCTGGGCTGCTCCCAGCTTCGCAGGTGACTGAGACCAAAGTCCCAACATTTTGAAAAGGATTCATCCTTGCGCACTTTGCTTACAGTATACAAAACGGTGTTTCACAAGGAAGGCCCTTGGGACGCCATGCCGAGCCCGTGGCGACTAGCCAACAAGGGGCTCCGAAGCCAGGCAGGCTAAAAAGGAACGCGGTCTAGACTGAGACGCCGGCGCAAAGGTATGATGTGCCACCTTATTCCATGGTATCGTCTTTAAAGACATAATAACGCCCGTGCTTTCTAGGAAGAAGAACGCTCGCCGGACTATATCCGAAGAGGTCACTAATCACGCCTCAACCAGTCGGGCTCCAGGGTCGAACATGGAAGCGGAAGCGAACACGAGGCGCACGCCGGAGGCTCCTCCGACAGAGGATGCGGATAAAATGTCCGCCACAAATTCCGAGGTGGAGAGCGCCATGAACCACAGGCGTCACCGAGCCGTTCTCCGTGACGCTTGTTTCTCCCAAGAGGCATTTGATGCCTTCAACTCAGGAGACGCGTACCTCCGTGTTGCTCAAAATGGTCTAGCCAGAGCCACGGACCAGTATGTAAAGGATATACGGGTGAGGAAATTTAATGATTATATATAGTAGTAGCCCCTGAGACTTGAAACAGTTAGAATAACTGATTTAAGGATCATTTGTTATGCAGGTTCTTACAGAAAAGAATACTCAATTGTCCCATGAGCTTGAAGAGTGAAAAGCCAACTTCAGGCCGCACTAGTCGCCAAAGAGGAGTCCAAGAAGACCCCCTCTGGTAATACATGTTCCAAATGATAGGTATGATGTAGAGTGCAGCATATATGCAAATCTGACAATAAGATTGTAGATGACGCCGGAGGAAATCCGGATGTGCAATATCTCCTACGCCGGCTAAAGGCTGGCGAGAGCGCGCTTACGAGGGTGAGGCAGGAGAAGAATAATCTCCAGGATGCCAACACCCAGCTAAGCGTGGAACTACAGGATGTTTGTGCCCAACTGTCAGACTCCGTGAAAGAGAATCAGCGGCTTCGACGTGGCATTTTCAGTAAGTGCTTGAACGAACTTTTAAGAAAAGTTTGGCGAAGAAGTCGACTAACAGAGTTATGTCTATAGGTATGCTAACAAGTCGTCCTGCGGAGGAAATGCCTGGGTCTGTGGGTGATCTTCTGCCCGAGCTCTCACAACTGCACGAACGAGCTCGGCAGGTGATGCAAGGCGTTGCCCAGGCCTTATGGCCATCCGTCTCCGTGCCCGAAGGCCTTGGAGAGCTTGCGGAGAAGCTGAAGGGAGCGCGGCAGCGCTTCTGATTATGGAAGATATCGGCCTGCCGTCAAGGTGCCAGGGAAGCCTGGGCCATGGCGAAGATGCGGTATACGAAGGCTGACCCAAATCACATGGCCGAGGTTGGACCTGTGGGGCCCGATGGGAAAGAGATCCCTATTAGCCTAGTGTATGGGCATGTAGAATTGGCCGCAAAGTATTCCCAACAGGATTGTAGGCTAGACAGCCTGTTGGATGGTATAGAAGAAGAATTTATTCAATCAAAGTGACTATGTAATTGACATGACATGTATAATGCCTTCTATCCGGATTGTAGATCATTTGTCATGGCGAACCTTTTCTCTTCAACCTCTGGACCCGATAGTCTGGAGCGTATCCGAATACTCTCTCGGTTATGTAAGAACCGGGGCATGCGTGGAAACCAGGCGTAGGGGTCATTAGTGCTTGAACAGACAAGTGCCCAACTAGTTATGTTATATTACATGGTTAGTAAGAAACATCTTCCAGGGAGAATAGTTCCGTTAGGGGTTCCTTTCCCTGGGTATGCATGCCCTAAAGTGCATGTCCGGACTGCGAAAAGAGTCGCAGAGAAAAAACATCTGGGGGCACATATGGAAAATAAGTGAAGAATCATCTTTTGTTCACCGACCAAATATTCCCTTAAGAACGCTAGCTTTCGGCTTCACCTAGTCTGAGGTACACATCCGGCTGACCCAACAGTAACAATCGCAGAGGTGCTCCCCTTATGCCCTAGCCGAATTAACGGGAACGTAGGGCATAAATACAAGAGCCAGGCAACCCAGCTTGGCCAAAACTTAAGTCATATCGATGCATATAATGGTGAAGAAAAGGTACATGCGGAAGGATGACACATGTGCTGGGAATGAAGCCCGGATAAATAAGTAAGCTTCTATGAAAGAAGCCCCCAGGTATAATTAGCGCGGCTAGCGCGTCAATGGTGTGCAGGCAAGGCACAAGTTAGCCTTTGAAGGCGTCGGGAAAAATAAAAGAAGAAGGCGAGAAATGAAGGACAAATAATGTATATAAAAAATGGACAGAGGAAGGAGACGAACACAGAGTCCGGCGCTAGGCGTAGAATATTTGGAGCCTTGCTGCATTCCATGGGTTCGGCTCAAGTCGATTATCCGATGCATCCCGCAGACGGTACGCTCCGCCGGTCAGAACTTGGTCAATGATGAATGGACCCTCCCATTTGGGCTTGAGTTTAGTCTTTTTCTTCTCCGGCAGGCGTAGAACTACTTCACCAACGTTATAAGTTTTGGCCCGTACTTCTCTGCTTTGGTATCTTCAAGCCTGTTGCTGATAGAATGCGGAACGGGCTTTTGCCACATCGCGCTCCTCCTCCAGGGTGTCTAGATTGTCCTGCCGATCGAGCTCGGCTTCTCTTTCTTCGTACATGCGCACTCGAGGTGAGTCATGAATTATGTCGCAGGGCAGAACCGCCTCTGCGCCGTACCATAAAAAAGGGTGTGTATCCGGTAGTACGATTCGGCGTGGTCCGCAGCCCCCAGAGTACGGAGTCGAGCTCCTCTACCCAGTGCGTGTTAGATTCCTTTAGGGACTGCACTAATCTGGGTTTGATGCCGCTCATGATAAGACCATTTTCTCGCTCGACTTGGCCGTTAGTTTGTGGGTGATAGACGAAAGCATAATTGAGCTTAATGCCCATGTTTTTGCACCAGAGTTTTACCTCGTCGGCAGTGAAGTTCGTGCCGTTATCAGTGATGATGTTGTGGGGGACACCATAACGGTGTACAACCCCGGATATGAAGTCTATCACCGGTCCAGATTCGCCCGTTTTAACAGGTTTGGCTTCTATCCATTTGGTGAATTTATCCACCATGACCAGCAAGTATTTTTTCTTGTGGGTTCCTCCTTTAAGAGGTCCAATCATGTCAAGCCCCCAGACCACAAAGGGTCAGGTAATGGGGATTGTGTGGAGGGCAGTGGGTGGCATATGACATTGATTTGCAAAGAGCTGACAACCAACGCAGCGTTGGACCAGGTCCTGTGCATCTGCCCGGGCCGTAGGACAGTAAAAACATGTATGGAAGGCCTTGCTTACGAGGGCCCGGGCTGCGGCGTGGTGGCCGCCGAGTCCGGCATGAATTTCTGCTAGAAGCTTCCGCCCTTCCTCTTCGGAGATGCACCTTTGAAGGACTCCGGTGGTGCTTTTCTTATAAAGCTCTCCCTCATGGACCCTATAGGCTTTAGATCGCCGCACTATGCAGCGTGCCTCATTTTGGTCCTCGGGGAGTTTCTGCCTAGTTAAGTAGGCCAGGAATGGTTCTGTCCACGGGGCGATGATGGCCATTATTACATGGGATGAAGGTGTTATTTCGGTGGCAGAGCCTCCGATTATGTCAGAGTGTTCTGTATCAGGCGTTGTGGCCGGGTCCGGACTATTGTTACCGGTGTCTCCTTCCCATACCACGGATGGCTTCAATAGCCTCTCCAAAAATATGTTAGGGGGGACCGCATCACGTCTTGCGCCGATGCATGCGAGGACGTCTGCCGCCTGATTGTTTTCCCGAGCCACATGGTGGAATTCGAGCCCCTTGAACCGAGCTGACATTTTGAGGACGGCATTGCGATAGGCCGCCATTTTCGGATCCTTGGCATCAAAGTCTCCATTTATTTGGGATATTGCGAGGTTCGAATCCCCCCGCACCTCCAGGCGTTGGATGCCCATGGATACTGCCATCCGGAGACCATGTAAAAGGGCCTCGTATTCGGCTGCGTTGTTGGAGTCTGTATACATTATCTGGAGTACGTATTGAACTGTATCTCCGGTTGGGGACGTCAGAACGACGCCAGCCCCCAGACCAGCCAGCATTGTGGAGCCGTCGAAGTGCATGATCCAGTTAGAATATGCGCCGTACTCTTTAGGGAGTTCGGCCTCCGTCCATTCGGCGACGAAGTCGGCCAATACTTGCGACTTAATGGCTCGCCGTGGTTTGTAAGTTATGTCGAACGGGAGGAGCTCAATGGCCCATTTGGTAATCCGGCCCGTGGCATCGCGGTTGTTTATAATATAATTAAGTGCTACTTCCGAGGCTACTGTTATTGAACACTCTTGAAAGTAGTGTCGCAATTTCCTGGATGCCATGAATACCACGTATGCTATCTTTTGATAATGCGGATACCGTGACTTGCATGGAATAAGGACAATGGATACATAATATACCGGCTTTTGTAGGGGGAATTTATGTCCGTCCGTTTCTCATTCGACGACGAGCATTGCGCTCACAACTTGATGGGTTGGCGCAATGTACAACAGCATAGGTTCGCCAATGTTTGGCGCCGCCAGGATTGGGTTGGTTGCTAATATGGCTTTTATTTCTTCCAATCCGGCTGTGGCGGCATCCTTCCACTCGAAGTGTTCGGTGCGCCGTAGGAGGCGATAAAGGGGTAATGCCTTTTCTCCCAGGCGGGAGATAAAGCGGCTTAGAGCCGCCATGCATCTGGTTAATTTATGGATTTGTTTGAGGTCCATTGGGATATCCAACTGTGACAGAGCTCGGATCTTGGCCGGATTTGCTTCAATTCCTCTGTTGGATACAATGAAGCCTAGGAGCTTTCCAGCTGGTACACCGAAAAAGCATTTTCCGGGTTGAGCTTGATGTCGTATGTTCGGAGGTTGTCGAATGTGAGCCTCAAGTCGTCTATTAGAGAGTCGACGTGTTTGGTTTTGACAACCACATCATCTACGTATGCCTCCACTGTTTTGCCGATCTGGTTCGCCAAACATGTCTGAATCATGCGCTGATATGTTGCCCCCGGCGTTTTTGAGCCCAAAAGGCATTGTGTTGAAGCAGAAGGGGCCGTATGGTGTGATGAATGCCGTTGCGGCTTGGTCGGGCTCCGCCATCTTAATTTGGTGGTAGCCGGAGTATGCGTCGAGGAAACACAATGAGTCGTGTCCTGCGGTAGCATAGATAATTTGATCGATGCGGGGAGGGGGAAGGGATCCTTTGGGCAAGCCTTGTTGAGGTCCTTGAAATCGACGCACATGCGCCGGGATTTATCCTTCTTTGGTACCATCACCAGGTTTGCTAGCCAGTCTGGGTGTTTTATTTCTCTAATGAATCCGGCCTTCAATAACTTAGCTAGTTCCTCTCCCATAGCTTGTCTCTTAGGTTCAGAGAAATGCCGAAGAGCCTGCTTGACAGGCTTGAATCGCTTTAGAATATTGAGGCTATGCTCGGCCAGCCTGCGTGGGATTCCTGGCATATCTGAAGGATACCAGGCAAAAATGTCCTAGTTTTCGCGCAGGAACTCTCGTAGTGCGGCGTCTACGGCGGGGTTTAACTGTGCCCCGATGGAGGCTGTTTTTGTAGGGTCCGTTGGATGGACTTGGAATTTGACTATTTCATCCGCTGGTTTAAAGGAGGTGGACTTGGATCTCTTATCGAGTATCAGATCATCCCTGTTCACCGTGGAGCGCAGTGCAGTCAGTTCCTCGGCCGCTAGGGCTTCGGATAATGCCTCGAGGGCCAGTGCGGCTGTCTTGTTTTCGGCGCGGAGTGTTGTGTCCGGATCACTAGCAAGAGTGATGATTCCGTTGGGCCCGGGCATTTTGAGCTTCATGTACCCGTAATGGGGTATGGCTTGGAAGATCGTAAACGCCTCCCGCCCTAAAAGGGCGTGGTATCCGCTATTGAACGGAGCCACTTGGAACGTGATCTCTTCGGACCTGTAGTTCTTTGGCGTGCCGAACACCACATCTAGTGTGATTTTGCCTGTACAGTGCGCTTCTCGACTGGGGATTATTCCTCTAAAGGTTGCGCTGCTTCGCTCGATGCGGTTCCAGTCTATTTCCATTTTTGAAGGGTTTCCTCATAGATGCGGTTTAATCCGCTACCGCCGTCCATGAGCACCTTGGTGAGTCGAAAGCCGTCCACAATTGGACTGAGGACCAATGCGGCTGGTGCTCTGGCTGTTCGAAATTTAGGTTCATCACTGGCACTGAAAGTAATAGCCGTGTCACTCCATGGATTTATTGTTGCCACGTGGTGGATTTCGGCAAGGCTGCGGAGTGTTCGCTTTCGACTATTATTTAATGCGAAGGTCTCAAAGACTGTTAATACCGTACTGTTATCCCTGGGATGGTTTTCTGTGGCTTATGGGATGAGAAGATCCTCGCTACTTTTGGCTACCTGCCGAAGTATCCAACATGCTCTAAGGCTATGTGTTGGTGTGGCGCCCTCTGTACTATGAATTTTGCAGGGTCCATTGAGCCATCCCTCCAGTATGGTTCCGTGCCCTGTAGGGGTTTTTTGCTTTTTGGTAGTTAACCCGGGTGTCTTGTGATAATGCACCCTTTTATTCCGGACTGGGTTCATCTTCATGGCCGGATTGCCCCAAAATTTTATTTCGGTTTTCCAGACACTATCCATGGCACAGTACTTTCGTACTATGGACGCCAAGTCGGCAAAGCGTGTAATTTGATGACGACTTATGGCGTTAAGGATACCCTTGTCCGTGCAATTATTGCAGAAGAATGAGATTGCGTCTTCCTCGCGATAGTCCTTAACCTTGTTCATTACAAGGAGGAATCTGGCCCAATAATGATGTATTGTTTCTTGGGGCTCTTGCCTGATGTGGGAAAGATCACTTTTGTTTGGGTGGGTGGGTGGAATTGAATCTGAAACCTCACCCGATCTGAGACCCAGGGGCCGAGGAGTTTCCCATCTTGGAAGTTCGGGTTCTGGGATGTTTCCCGATGAGTCTGGCCCGCTGCCTGACTCTAGGTTCAGGGCTTGGGTGGTGTCCTCCCGAAAACGGGTACCCGACTCGGAGGGCTCAGGAATCCGGACATATCTGGTCATCAAGATAGAGGAAAGGTCGCCGCATTGTTCCTCCACCACCGCAACATGATGGGTGACCGGGGGAGAGTTAATTTCTCTCCGATCGGGTTTAAGCCCAATCTGATCATAGTCCGTAGCGACTCCCAGGGCGGCGATGCGATCCAAGAGCTCGTTTAGGGAAGAGAGCTCCATTGGATCCAACTGCTCGACGAGTTCCGAGTTGATGTGGAGACTGTTTTCGATGACCCGAGAAGTCATCGTCGGCACAGCAGCCGAACAGGCGGTCATGATGAAACCACCTAGCCGGAGAGTTTGGCCGACATCCAAAGCTCCCTCAGTGGTAGTACCGTCTTTAAAGACGAGACGAGACATCCTTCCTTATGGCGACGGCACAGAGGAACTCTCAATGAAAGTACCAATGTCGGTGTCAAAACTGGCGGATCTCGGGTAGGGGGTCCCGAACTGTGCGTCTAGGCGGATGGTAACAAGAGACAAGGGACACGATGTTTTTACCCAGGTTCAGGCCCTCTCGGTGGAGGTAAAACCCTACTCCGGCTTGATTAATATTGATGATATGGGTAGTACGAGAGTTGATCTACCACGAGATCAGAGAGGCTAAACCCTAGAAGCTAGCCTATGGTATGATTGTTGTTGTGTCCTACGTACTAAACCCTCCGGTTTATATAGACACCGGAGGGGGCTAGGGTTACACAGAGTCGGTTACAAGGAAGGAGATCTACATATCCGTACTGCCAAGCTTGCCTTCCACGCCAAGGAAAGTCCCATCCGGACACGGGACGAAGTCTTCAATCTTGTATCTTCATAGTCCAACAGTCCGGCCAAAGGTTATAGTCCGGCTGTCCGGATACCCTCTAATCCAGGACTCCCTCAGTCGTTCTTGTCGATATGGCCACCAGTTTACCTATTACATATACCTTGGTAAGTTCGCACTCTCGGTCAAAAGTGGAATCAAAGAGAAAGGTGTTGGGCGAGTTCATATACCTGCGTATGCGTCAAAGCGTCCAACTCGTTGGTGTAGGTCTTGTACGAAGTCTTGTTTAGGCCCGTGTATAGTTTGACAACGTCCCACTCGTAAGCCACGGTGGGGTTTCGAGTCTCGTCGCCGTCTTCGCCATAGTCTTCCCATGGGCGTCTTCGCAACTTCTCCGGACGCCCCACCCGCAGCCGCTCCCACATCCAAATGGAGAAGGCCCAGACAAAGCCACCATATTGGACTTGTCTCCCGTCCTCTGCGTTCCGTCGTCAAGCTGGAAAACATCAAATGAGGATCAGATATAAGAAAATGTCATGGACACACTTTCGTAGGTAGGTAGGCAATTAGACACTCTCTTACCGAACGGTATAGGTAGGCAAGAGATGCGGTCCCCCAACTGTACCCTGCATCCCAGTCCGCTAGGAAGAACAGATTCGCCCAGTTGGCAGAGTTCCCGGAGCTGTCTGGAAACACGACCTCCGAGAGAATATACCACAGATAGGCCCTCGCATACAACTCCACAGTCGCCTCATCTGCGCCTTGGGGGCATGTCTTCCGGTGCTCCGAGAGCCAGATCAACGGCACACCGGATGTACGGTTACTCTTGGACCCGGGGCAGTCGCCGATGAGGGTGGTGACCCTCTCCTGCCAGTTGGCCCTCTCCACTCAACCGGTGAGTGCATGACCCTCGATCGACATGGCAGTAATCATCCCCCAATCCTCTAGGGTCACCGCCATCTCCCCGCATGGCAGATGGAAAGAATGGGTCTCCGGTCGCCACCGGTCAATCAGAGCTGTGAGAGCCGTGTGGACAAGCGTCGGCGGCTGACGCTTGAACTGCAACACGAAACCCAACAGACGGGCTTTCTTGAAGAACGGCGCGTAGCGCTCGTCGCAGTCCATATGCCCATGAACCCCATGACCCCTCATGCGCAGTGGCTGGAGCATCTGTCAAACAGTGAACGCCAAAAGTTAGGAAATCATTTTCATCAATCCGAAAACTTTGATCAATATTTCATTCATATCACTTACCTCTCTGTTCTCTGTGAAACGGGCACGATGACCCTTGTAGAATGCCCAGTCCAGCATGGAGTACCGTTGCCCGATATTGTCTGCAAGAGGTGGCCGCCTTAATAGAGTTTCATAAACAAAAGCACCATAAGCATAAGCATACATAAACAAACAATGAACTCAAATCATATCAAAATAAAATTTTAAGCATATTCCTCCAACAACATCTACTACACATGATGGATCAAATCATATCAACATGCATCATATAAAAAAGAAACCTCCAACATACATCATATCTTCATATTTTTAAACAAAATTTTCCAAACAACATCTTCATATCATCATATCAACATGCATCATCAAACTAGGGTTCATCTTCACACTAGATCATATCATCATATCAACATGCATCATCAAACTAGGGTTCATCTTCACACTAGATCATATCATCATATCAACATGCATCATCAAACTAGGGTTCATCCTCATATCAACATTACATCATAATTTTTTAACAAAAAAAATATGAACTAGGGTTCATCTTCACACTAACATATGAACTATTGATTAGAGTTCATATCCAATACCACTACTTACTAAAGAACTAAGAACTACAACTACAATCAATCTTACGTGAAAAAAAATCCAATCTAAGTTCAAAAACATGAGGGGTTTCAAGCAAACAATGCGTCGAATCGAAAGCAAGTTTGCGAAAACTAATTGGAGGGATCGGAGGAGCTTACGGTTCTCTCTTCGGGGCCATCTCGATGCCAAAACGGTGAAGAATCGGTGAAGATCCAAGGGAGGAGTGGAGGAGATGAGAGAGGGAGAGAGGGGCGACTTGGTGGAGAAAATGACGAACTGCCGACGGGGGGGAGAGGGGTGGGGAGATGGGCAGGGCGCGGGGGTTTCGGGGCAAATAACTGCCCGGACCCTACCGACAGGTGCCCTGGCGGTAGGGTTAGACAGCCTACCGCTAGGGCCCCTGGCGGTAGGGTGCGACGGAGGGGGACGGCGCCGTCTCCGCGCGCTGACGTGGATAAGTTTCCTACCGCCAGGATCCCTGGCGGTAGGCTGTGTAACCCTACGGCCAGAGGCCCTGGCGGTAGAAAAAAGGGTCAAATCTCGAAAAAAAATCAAACAGGGGTCAGATCCTGAAATTCTTTGTCAAAAGGGTCAAAACACGGAATTTAGCCCATGCATGCATGCAAAATGCAATGCTGAACCGACCGATCGAGGCATTGGGATCGAACTCTGTTCATAGCAGATGCTGAGGGGGTCTTCGCTCAGTCTGTACTCTCTACTGTATCCGCTGGCTAGAGGTCAGATGATTGGAGTACTGGCCGGACAGCTCCAAACGCAACGCTGGACGGAAACAGCTTTCTTACTGTGAAGCAGACATGGACACCGACCCAACTGGCTACTGGCCTGCCCAGCTCGACCTCTCTCTCTACATGTAAGCAAGGTGTCTCAAGGGAGGATCCCATATGTACCTGAACTGATGAACTGCCCATGGCCCCTCAATTCCACTGCAATTCATAAAGCCAGAAACTTGCTTCAGTTTCATCCATGGCTTCCTCTCCTGCGCCGTTCGTGCTGAAAATGCAGGCTCAAATGAATATACACAATGAACTGCTTGCTCGTAGCTCCTCAACTCACCCTCCTGAGATCTCAATTGTGGCTTTATCACCAGCGTCACCCCTGGATTCTAGCCAGATACTTGATGCTGAGGAGTGTGGTGATTTGGATGTTTCAATCTCTCCATCTCCTAAGTCCATTGAGCGTCAGGCGTCAACCAGTCTACCTCTTGGTGTCATGAAGCATGGAGGTCTAGATGTTGCTGATGTTCCCTAGTTTGCAACCATGGAGCAGGTGATGCCTGTGAGTGACATGACCATTGAGCCAAGTGTATTGGCACCTACTCCAAATCTAGATGCTCTCTTCGCGAAAGAACTTTATGACTTGCTCGCCTGTGTGGAGGTTGCTAGACCTGGTTTGGGCAGGTTGATTGCTTGCCTCTTGACAGGGACACCAATAAGGGGCAAACAAAAGAAGGTGAGCAAAGAAAAAAGTGGCGCCATGGGCAAGGCGTCTCTCGCTGCTTGATGGATGACCTTCGATCTCTCGGCCTGTCCGCTTTGATTGGGTTGTCGTTGAGGGTTGGGAGGTGTCTGATGTCTTGTGTCGAGCGGTTCTTGTCGGGGGTCTCTTGGCGTAGTAGCAATATCGGGGTTTGTGGATGTTGTGTATTCGGAGAGTCTGGGAGGGGCCGCATGTGCTGTTGTGGGGTTTCTTGCCATGTGAGGAATTAGTCCGTGCTCCATTTGTATTGGTTTTCGCCTGGTTTTCCATAAATTAACTGGGCAATTCTCTTCTTCTTAATTAATCGATGAGGCAAAAATTTTGCCTCCGTTTTGAAAAAAAAAAACTCCACTGCAAAAAAACCAGAAACTTCAGTCTCACCCATCTCGTTTCTGCGCTCTTCTTGCAGAATCTGCACGTTGAAGTTTAACTGAAACCGAACCCAGCGGCCGGGCAAGATGAATGAGCACAGGACACTAGACAGTGGTACCTATAGATTACACCTACACCACACATATCTTGCTCAAAGTGCGGGTTGAGATGAACATATGCTGCATGGACTGCACATAGCTCCTAAATTCCACTGCAACAAAACCAGAAACTTCAACTCCGCCTCATGGTTTCCGCGCTGTTCTTGCTGAACTGAAAGTGCAGGTGTTCAAGTGTTGATCTGGATGTCTGAAACTGAACCCAGGGGGCGAGGAAGACGAACACACAGCACATCACACACAGTACCGACCGATCGATTACACGTACACCACACAAATCTAGCCCTAATCCTAGGCCCAACCATGGAAGCAACTAGGTACGTTACGTAGCTCGGAAGGTGCATCACGCTAGCTCCAATCATGTGCGCGGGGGCGGGCGCGGACAAGGGCGAGTCACACGCCGGCCGCGCCTCTTTTGGCCGCTTCGGCAACCCGCCAAGCCGGCCAGCTGCACTGGCGATCACCCACCCCCCACCGCCGCTGCGCCTCCACGTGACCGGTCCGGCAGCCGGCCGGTTGGCTCCGTTCCGCCAGCCATCCGCACTGCATGCCATTGCCACCGCACGCCAATGTCATCGCGCGCGCGCTGCAATAATTCCCGTGCGTGCCCCACGCCCGGCCCCCGTCACGCGCGCGCGCCTATAAAAGCGTGCTCGGCCGGAGACACAGGCACAGGCACAGCAGCACCCCACGTAAACCGGAGTCGGTCCATCGTCTGAGCTCGCAGGTGGCTGCAATGGAGTCCACCAAGATCTCCGCGCTGCTGATGCTCGCCATGCTCGCGCTCTCCTCGCCCGCCGTCGTGCTCGCGTGCTCCCCCGCCTCCGGATGCGGCAGCGGCACCCCGTCGAGCGGCACGCCCTCGGCCGGCGGCGTCAGCATACCCCCGGTCATCGGCGGTGTCGTTGGCACCGTCACTCCGATCATCGGCGGTGTCGTCGGCAAAGTCACCCCGGTCGTCGGCGGCGCCGTCCCCACCGTCGGCGGTGTCGTCGGCAAAGTCACCCCAGTCGTCGGCGGCGCCGTCCCTACCGTCGGCGGCATGGTTGCTCCTGTTGTCGGCATCGTAGGCGGCGCCGTCCCTGCCGTCGGTGGCATCATCTCTCCTGCCGTCGGCACCGTAGGCGGCGTGGTTGGCGGCGTCCCCGCCGTCGGGGGAGTTGTCACTCCCGTCATCGGCGTCGTGGCTCCCATCATCGGCGGCTCCCCGTCCCCCAAGACCCGCCACGGCGGCCGCAAGGCGTGCCCTCCCTCGCCCCCGACCCCCACCCCGTCTCCCCCGACCCCGGCGCCGACTCCCCCGACGCCCACGCCGAGCCCCACGCCGTCATCCGACACGTGCCCGATCGACACACTGAAGCTGGGCGTGTGCCTGGACCTGCTCGGCAACGAGCTGCACATCGGCGACGCCAGCGTCAAGTGCTGCCCGCTGGTGCAGGGCATCGCCGGGCTCACCGCCGCGGCGTGCCTCTGCACCGCCATCAAGGCGAAGGTGCTCAACCTCGCCCTCTACGTGCCGCTCGCCCTCCAGCTGCTCGTCAACGACTGCGGCTGCGCCGTGCCCCCGGGCTACACCTGCGCCTGATCCGTCCGTCCATTCCACATCCGACGCGCATAATTTAAGCCGCAAGTTTGAAATCAAGGTTGTTGTTCGCTCGATGAAGCCACTCGCTTCCTGTTTGTTCATTTAGTACTACTACATTTATTTTATTATTATCATCTTTCCGTTTGATATTCATCTTGTAAGATTTGTATATCCGGTTCCTATGGAAGGTGTAATTGTATTTGTGTACCAACCTCAAACTATTTATCCTGGTGATGTAATTCCTTTCTCGTCCGCAATGCTCCCTTGAACAACAACTTCATTTTTCTACTGATTTCAAATTCAAAAAGTGGCGATTTCTACCCATGCTTGCACTATGATTCCAAAAAGTGATTCATTTTGGAGCTTGGGCTCCAAGCCTCCAACCTCCATGGGCTCTAGCCTCCAACCTCCATGGAGCCTGATATTTGAAAAAATCGGAAAGAAATAATCTACATGTACATATGGATGTGCTCCATGTATGTAAATTTTTACTATCATATACTCCCCCCCGTTCCAAAATATAAGTCTTTTTTAAAGATTTTAATAAAGGACTACATACGAAGTAAAATGAGTGAAAATATACTCTAAAATATGTCTATATAATCCTTATTGGTGAGATACACAGAAAGAAAAAAAAACAAATAGATGGATTTTTAGCACATGCACTGTTTGCTATTAATATCCACGGATTTGCTATTAACAGAAGACGTGCTACAAAAACGGTTACAACAGAGGACGTGGTACAGTAAACCTATTGAGCAGCTAGCAGTATTTTAAATGAAAAATATGCGGTGGTATTTAGGAAGCAACTTAATGGTGGACGTCGGCTCGTGTGGACTGTATCCTAGCCATAGAACGATTCATCGAGATGCTCAAACGTCACTTCCCTGTCCCCCGTGCTCGTTTTCAAGGAACAAGAGTGTAGGTGTCATAGGCGTACGAGCTTGGCACAAGTGTATCCTCGCGTGGATCTGTACATGCACATGTCTCGCAGGGAAGGAGGAGTTGGTGACTTGACCTGGCGTTGTAGTAGTACTAGCTTCATGGGTGGTGTGGGCCACAACGCAGAAACTTTTTGCACGTCAGGACGTGCCAAAAAGGGACCCTACCAATGTTTCATCATGCACAGTGCGCATCTCTTGCATCTACTGGATCTAAAACAAATTAGTTAGGGTCACTAATCAAATCTACTTGATTAGTTTAATGTGCCGGATAAAAAATAGTTTGATAAAATCAAAAAACAGTATGGTGGATGGATGCATTTGATCCTTTATTTTGAATGATTCAAAAATCATATTTGTCAAGTTAAAGAAAAACTTTGAAAACTTGTACATATTCACGATGAACCTGTGAAATTTTGTTCAGAAAAATATTATGACTTGCAAGATGTACAAAAAAAGTAAAATATTGGTCCAACAATAAAAAAATTTGACCCACTTTTATTGACATATTTGTTTTTTTACGTCACATATGAATGTATATTGTTATGAAATTTTGTTGAATGCGTTAGATGTGCATTTTGTATGTACAAAATATTTTTGATTTTTTGGGCTGTCGAAAAATTGTTTGTCTTAAAAGTCCACCAAAAGGCGTTTTCACTTTCTTATATACTAGACTCCAAGATGGTTTGTGGCAAAAGAACAAAATTTGGTAATACAAAAAAATTATGTAACAAGCGGCACAGTAGTAACATTAATTTCTTTTTTTGCGGGAGAGTAATACATTAATCTAACTAACTGTGTGAGATCAACTCTTGTTCAGAGCGCCAACTGTGCAGGATTTCTAATGGCCATATAAAACAGTTTAAATCCTAGTTTAAGTAAATGGCCCTGACGGCCAGATGATGCTAACAGATAATATAGTACCAGTATTGTTTTATGGATAAAATCAAAGAACACCTATAAGTCTAACTAATGAAATTATAAGGTGATGGTATAGAGTTTAAGATAATTTGTGACCAATTTTTTTTATAATATTGAGAGTTATTAAAATATCTGGACGAGGGTCACAATAATAATTTACTCTAAAGCAGTCTGTACGAGAATAGGTGTTTAGTGAACTTAACAGACTGTTAATATCATACTATCTGTACATTACACTGACTAACAAACTGGTCTTAAATGGCGTGCTCTCGTGAGGGGAAGCGTCAATTGGGAACAAGGCCACGTCACATCGCACTGTTCCGAGTGGCAGAGGGTAAATTGAAATGGCGCCATACTCATCACGTGTTCTCCAGCAGCTAGATTCTCTGTCAATAAAGCTAGCTATAGCTGCCGGGATACAAGCTTTGACGGGGCTCTAGGGGGGACAGGGCGCACAAATACCGGGAGGGATCTGATAACTTAGGATAACGGACGGGCAGGATATGGTCCGCGGAGTGCTCGTCCACCGTAAGGCATTTTCGGTGGTATTTATCCCTATAAAACCATCTACCAAGACTTTTCAATATGTAACCAAGATTTACAGAAGAAAAGGAACTCGTAATACAGTGAGATGCGGTCCATAAATTAATTGCTTCGGCACGACGGTAACAGGTTTTCACGTGTCACGTACCAGCTCACAAAAGGTAGCACCATATTCAGATCATATGTACAGATCGAACCCTACCAAGTAAACCAACTCCCGGGCTGAGGCTATTCTCCTTCCACCTGAAGCTTTTAAGATACCTATATCTCTGCAAATCAAGAGCTAGAAGCAGCAGCAGCAGCAGCAGCAGCAGACTCCAGAAGGCTCAGGTACTCCGCGATGGCCTGCCCTTCGTTGGCGACGTCGATGTCATAGTCATCCAGGGCATCGCCCGTCAGCTCGTTGGCGAGCTCGTTCTCCATCGCCACGTCCCTGACCGGACCTTGCGCGTGACTCGCGCCCGCTTCTTCCTCGATCAGATCCTCCTCCTCCGCTTCGTCGCCCATGTCTTGGTCTTGGTTCACAGCTTCTTCATTGGCCCCAGCTTCTGCGTCGTTGGACAAAGCTTCTGCCTCGTTGTTCGCAGCTTCTTCTTCGTTGTTCGCAAGCTGCTCCTGATTCTCGCCCTCGGCAGCGTTTAGATCTGGGATCTGTGGTGGGGCGTTACCCGCCGCTGCGGCAGCCACAGGAGCAGCAGCCCCGGCTCCCAATGGTCCTGCACCCAAGACTGGCAAGACGTAGAAGGGGGTGTAAGTCTATTTCATCTGCGACGAGACAATTTATAGAAGAGTAATGACGAATGTGTTAAACCCATACATACCATGAAGTGGTCGTTTCCTCCTTGACTGAATTTTACTCTAGAGTGGAAATGACAGAACAAAAGGAAGTGTTAACAACTGCATAGCATCTTGGTAGGATAGGAGTAAGAAAAAAGAGGCAAATAACACCTACTTGTAGGGCACAGTTCAGTTCAGGATTTGTCAAAAGATCTAATGCTTTCTCAGCATCATTTTCATTTATGCGGAGTGCTTCTGCAGCAAGGTACTTCTCAAACCTGCAAAATTAAAACTGATCGGTTACAAACAGAAACAGGACAAGTATCAGCATGAAGTTTCCTATAATACACTCTCTCCACAAGACAACTAAAGACACGTCTAAATCATTGTATGGCTGCTAGGAATAGATGTGTGAAATCTAAATAACCTTTAGATCCATCTAAGATTTCGATTCCCAGTAAAAAAAGATATAAAAAATGGGACCCCAAAAATAAATCCTATATTGCTTCATAAAACATAATCTTCCAATATTACTTTATATAAACGAAAATGCATCAGTGCATTTGAGCATGCAGCACACACTGGTGAGAATGCCCACTTCAATGTTTTGAGAAGTTCTGACAAAACTTATATACATGTACATTGTTGGATGTAGTTCGAATCTGCAAGTGTTGGTGCAAAAATAAAACTATCAATTTATATGCTACACAAAAAAGACAAACTGTTTACATTTATAGTTGTTGTCTACTTCTGTTCTTGTTTCTCATAAAAAGGTTAACCAGCTGAAAATGCTATCTTTTGCTACCTCTATGTGTCTGACTCTCTGTCACGCTATGTGTCTGACTCTGTCACGCGCACTCTGTGACACAACTGCCAATATTCGCATTGGCTCTCCTCGTAATAAGGAAGTCCATGCTTTTCCTCTCCACCGTAAAGAATAACCCCTAAAAGTACACACGACGCAGGCACTTTCTGTTAACCTGTCTTTATTTAGGCAAACGCATTACCATATAAGGAGGACCTTGCATGGCGTCCCGTCTAACTTGAGCAACATCGCAAGCGCGCAAACCAAACCTCCCAATGGCATCCTTCTACGCAGCCATAGGTTTCATCCTCCCCTTCCTCCTCGCCATCGCATTGCCCCAATCTACTGGTTCCCCTGCCGTGGCGCCGTCGACCACCGGGTCGTTATCCATCGAGGACGCCTGCAAGCAGACCGCCAAGCTCTACGACCTCTGCATGGCGACGCTCTCCCCGGACCGGTCCTCCTTGACGGCTGATCCTGTGGGCCTGACCAGGGCGGCCATCCTGGCTGTCCAGAAGAACGCGTCCGAGACAGCCACATACCTCACGAACATCGATGAAGATGAAAACGTCAATAAAACGGCGCAGCTGCAACAATGCCTCGAGGACTGTGGGGAGCGGTAAGCAGCTAGCTCTGACGTACATGTGCGATCACCAAAGGCAACTTTAACGATGAATCATGGATTGCATGCTTTATCGATCATATATATGCATGCAGGTATGAGGCGGCCGTGGAGCAGCTGGCAGACGCGACAATCGCGCTGGACATGGGGGCATACGACGAGTCGCAGGTGCTGGTATCTGCAGGCCAGGCGGAGGTGAAGCTGTGCCAGAAGGGGTGCCAGGACACACCAGAACACCAGAGCATCCTCATGGCGCGCAACACCGAGGTCGACCAGCTCTGCAATATCACTCTCGCTATCGCCAAGCTTATCCCCCGGTGACCGGACTCTGCTCGCTCATGGTGGCATATGACTGCCATATTGTCTTTGAAGACATGGTGGCTAGTGAATTAATTTATCTAGCAGATGGGAGCCAGACCTTATGTGTAAACTAGCTGAATAGCCATATTTTACTATGGCTAGATAACCATGCTGCGCAACATATTATGCTATCGTCGTCATACTCAGTCGGGTCCACACCAAAAGATTAAGTTAGTTCATTTCATTTTCTTCAGTATACAAATTGACAATATGTGTTGCCCAAAATTGGCAGGTTTCACCTGTTCCAACATCGTGCACCAACAATAAAATTCATTTTTTTTCACAACTAAAGTGTCCCTTTTGATTCAACTCAAATCATCAGGTGCATACTCAGTGCATCCAGGTGCAGAAAATCCGCTCTCCACAGAACATGTCACATTGGATACAATGAAACATGAACGACATGGCAAAACTTACGATAACTAAGAAAATCATTCCGCACGAACGAAATGAACGAATTTCATTGCCTTTCATCACTAACATTGTTCCCTAACAAATATTTATTTCAACTGAACAACACGTAGATTTTCAACTACACTTTCTTGACAATCTGGTAAAAAAGTTTTGAGTTTTTAGGGCCTGCTTGGTGCTTGCGATTTTGGTGACCTACTTAAAACAATCAATTTTGTTATTTTACATAGTACTAACTGACTGAGAGCCTCTTGTTTGGACTTTCAACCCATAACAAGCATAGTTCGCTAGAAGTGGCAAAGAGCCCAGTGACAAACATTGATGCAAAAGCATGGTGCAATAAAGCCAGATTGGTCGTTAGGCATCTGATCCTCAAATAGTAGGACTATGGGGCTTTCATGATAAAATCAACATCTATTTCTCAAATACATGTGATTCGTATAATATAAGACCAAAACACTCTTACCCGATAGTAGTCAAGCCTTTCAACTTCTGCATATCAACTGCCTTGTTCATGGGAGTTTTACCATATCTCCTTTGTTCCCTAGGATAACGCCAAACAAAATGTGCATAAGCCAGCAAAAAAGGAAAAGGAGAATGATACATAGAAGGGAAAGTAAGCCTCTCAATGTGAAGGTTACATTATCTCTCTCTGTGTCTCGATGTCCTGCTCCCTTCTACGAATTTTCTTTTCACGCTCCTCACATAAGAGATCAACAGAAGATTGAATATCATAGCCAGTCATCTTTAGGGCTCTTTTTGATGCTCGTGCGTCATAGCCCATATCCGTTAACATTGCTATAGCTTCATCTGGTACTTGCAGCTAAGTCAACATGCATTTACTCACTTAGTAGCAGCACTGATATGGTACTAAGGTCAGAGAAGCACAAAATAAGATACTAAAACTGACAACAAACAGAATTTACCTGCATATATTTAGATTGTGCAGAACTGAGAGAGCCACGTGCCTTTTCAGTATTACCATTATAATATGCTACCACTCCTTCCAAGAGCTCCAGCCTTACATAGCTGTTACATAGGCAGCAGTTTTGATACATCAGGAAACAATTTTAGTTAAAGCTAGAATGCTTAACAGGTCTCACTCTTGGGAGAGCCACCACTAATATCCTTCAACTTTTTCTTAACAAAAATCCAATAAAGATCAAATTAGAGGTGTGCATGCAACATCCATAGTGCCACATTGTGGGTACCACTAGTTGATTACACTATGAACTGGCGATCCTCTACTTTTCAGCTCTTCTTTCTTTCTAAATGCATCAATTAGTTATCTACACAATGCAAATACCCACTCTCTCCAAACAACTGTATAGTAAAAAAGAGAGAGAAATGATAGTAGAAAAAGGATGGTAAGAGTCTTACAGAGCCAGATCTGCATGACGGGCTGCCTGGAGTAATCTGAAGCGCGTGGAGTCTTTACCGTGTGAGAGTTCAAATCCTACCCTAGCCTTGTTTAGGCGAGCCCCTGCAACTTCTAAGCGTGATACATCACGAAGCATGAAATAGCACCAGACTATATCCAGTTGAAGCATTGGCACATTATCAACTCTCTGCAGAATATGAATGGAGTGTAAGTAAAATACTTCAGCACTCTATTTGACAGAGGTAACAGATAATTCTTCTCACGATTCAAGTTACCTCAATGAGTTTATTGTCACAAAGAGCGAAGGCTTCCTGGCAACACAACAGATGGGTCAGTCATTATACAGCTATTTAACAGACATGCTTCTTACAGTAGGGCAAAAACAATCACGTAAGGCAGTATATACCTCGGACATCATCAAAACATCCAGTGCCTCCTTATACATGTTCTTCTTGATAAGAACTTTTGCCTTTTGATGAAGCATTAGAGCCATCTTCAAAGCCCTAGAGATAGCACACACGATGAGCTGAATAGTACAAACTATATGAGAAAACAACTGAACAGAAGGTTCAACGTATATTACTTCATATCATCTGCAGATCCAAACATCACTTTTTGTCCGCTCTGGTCCTCGAGAGCTATGTTGAAGTTTTCATCAAGGAGAGAGCCATCTGAATGCCTTTGAGATAATGCTTGTGCAGCATCCCTACAAAAACATTATGGTCTTCTGTTACTGAGGAACAAACATTTGCTTTCCACCTATTTTATGCTACCAACATTTTCTACAATACAAAACATACAGCTAATCATCACTATCGCACTTTCAATCAAGGCACGCAATCTATCTGTAATCATGCAACTGTAGGAGTTCTATCCCACAACTCATTATCTTCAGTTACTGAATTTGTGAGTTTCTGAATCATACAGACTGTACATTGTGTTCTTCTTACTGAAGAAGAAACACTTGCTTCCACACTACTTCGTGTTACTAGCATGTTCTACATTGCATAACATAACATGGAACTAATTATGTATGTAAATTATGATCGAATTGGCAATAATGTGTGCCTCCGCCATGTGGAGACGCATCCTGTTGACTAGGGTCCTTGACTTGGCACAAAGAGTCAATGCCCTAATGGCGGAGAGTGCGATCTTATCTTTTGTCCCGCGGTTAATATAATATAGAATAAAACAATGGCATCGGTGCTCATAATTTTAGACTGCCAAGCGAAGATCCTGCTGGCGGCGACTGCAATTTTTTTCCGCCGAAAAACAGGGGGGAACAGAGCAGGAATCTGCAAATCCAAAATCCCCTCTGGATTCGATCAGAGAGGAGAGGAGGGACCCTCACCAGAGCCTGACGAGCTTGTTGGAGTGCTCCTCCTCGGCCGCGGCGGCGGCGGCCTCGGCGGCGAGGGCCTTGCCGCGATCGGGCGAGGCGAGGGTGGAGAGCACCTTGGCGTTGCCCTTGAGGCC
Organism: Aegilops umbellulata; assembly: GCA_032464435.1. Lineage (NCBI taxonomy): Eukaryota > Viridiplantae > Streptophyta > Magnoliopsida > Poales > Poaceae > Aegilops > Aegilops umbellulata. Next base: position 537,730,087 of record CP136055.1, read on the forward strand.
GGCCTGCTGCAGCGAGACGCCGGCGGGGTCGTCCTTGAGCACGCGGCCACCGAAGATGAGGCCGACGCGGTCGGGCTCCACGTCCCCGGCCCGCCGCGCCACCTCCGCCCGCAGCATCGGGACCGTCCAGGCGCCCAGCTCCACCTCCAGGGCGCCGGCCCACGCGCCGACCACGCGGATTCGATCCGCCGGCGGGGGCGCCGATGCCGATGCCGAGGCCGAGGCCTCGCCGGACGCCATCGATCGGGGTGGTCGATCGAGTGCTGAGGTTTTGGGCTCGGCGAGTTGTGGGGGATTTTGGTGCGGGTTCGGGGTTTGTTGACGGGGATTGGAACAGAAAACGAGCGAGAGTCGGTTTTATGTAGGACTCGTTAGACTCCGGGTCTTCGGCGTGAGGACCAGGGCCGGCCCATAAAAGCAACTCTAGCAGACCCCGCATCCCACCGGCGCGTAAAATGCGTTTATAGTTCACGTAAAATAGTTTTTGCGGGCTGGCGCAGGCTGACACAGATGCAGACCCTCAAACGAATTCGTAAAAAATTATTCGCGGAATATGCCTTTTTACGGGTTGGCTTTTGATATAGGGTTTCACAAACAAGTTCAAATTCAAACGACATAAACAGTCTTACGCGCACATAAAAGCCAGGTTCATTAATGCAAACGCAAAAGAGGGACCTGCAAAGGTTTGCGCTCATGTCCGGCATCATTTTGGTCGATCTTCACTCCACGCCATCAAGTCCATCTTGAAGTTCATCGGCGCCACCGAATCCACCTCCGGCGGTTGTTCCAACTCCCGCACCGAAATCATCCACATTGCCACCATATGGAGCAGAGAAAACGTCACCGGAACTGTAACACGGACCGGCCGACGTGACCATTCTCCTCTTCAAGATTTCTCTTCTTGCCATGTCATGCAATGTTTTGGTGAGGTCGCCCATGTCATTGCGGTTCATTTACATGATCTTGTTCTCTTCCGCGAGCAACATGGACATGGATTTGTTTTCAGCGGCGCGTGCTCTTCTCTCCTTAATGGCAGCTTTGCGCAGCCCCTCATCCTTGAGCAATTGCCACTTTTCTTACTTCTCCTTCGCCTTCTTCTCGACCAATTCTTTCTTAATCTCCAACGACTTCAACAACATCGACTCGTTGGATTACACCATGGCATCAATCTTCTCCCTCAAGCTCGATGCTTCTTGCTCTCTCTTGATCTTCTCCTTAGTCTTCTTGTCGCCATCGGGCTTGTGCAAATTTCTTGGGCCATCATCATCCCCATCTTCATCCATGTTTGTAAGTGAGCCTCTCTTTGGTGGGGATTCTTTGTCGATCAATTTCCACTTCTCGCACTTTTGGAGCAATTCCCAACAATGCTCTAGTTTAAAAAATCTGCCTTCCGAAGCTTACATGTCCTTGTATCTATGTTGAGCAATCTTGTCCTACACATTATGAACAAAGTGATCCAATCATTTCCCATAATGCAATATGATGATGCACAATTTGAACAAAGGCAAAACAAACGCACATAGTCGGACTCCACGGTGCCACTTGGAGGTGCATTGCGTACTTGCTCCAATCAAGCTACCCAACGGCTGCACATAGGCTTGATATTCTCTCAATGCCCTTGAAGCGACCGAAATGTGTGTGGAGTCCTATTGGGATGCTTTGCCATAATGCAAAAGTATTGATCTTCGATCCTTTGCCAATATCTCTTGGCGGTTTGAGAAGTACCCGTGCATGCATCAAGAGACACCGCACTCCATGCTTGAATCAAAGCTTGATCTTCCAAGATCGTGTAGTTCTTCGATCTTTGGCTTTTTCCAGATTTTGCTTGCGATTGCTCATGCGCTTCTGCTTCGATCTCCTCCAATTCGTCCGCACTGATACGTCTCCAACGTATCTATAATTTTTTATTATTCCATGCTATTATATTATCCATCTAGAATGTTTTATATGCATTTATATGCTATTTTATATGATTTTTGGGACTAACCTACTAACCTAGAGCCCAGTGCCAGTTTCTGTTTTTTTCTTGTTTCTGAGTTTTACAGAAAAGGAAAACCAAACAAAGTCCAATTGACCTGAAATTTCACGAAGATCGTTTTTTGACCAGAAGAAGCCCACAGAACATCGAAGATGGGCCAAAAGAGTCCCGAGGCACCCACGAGGGTGGGGGCGCGCCCTCTACCTCGTGGCCGCCTCGGAGACCCTCCTGATTTGTTCCCGACGCCAAAACCTCTTATATATTCAGAAACCCCCAGAACATAACCTAAATCGGGAGTTCCGCCGCCGCAAGCCTCTGTAGCCACGAAAAACCAATCGGGGCCCTGTTTAGGCACCCTGCCGGAGTGGGAATCCCTCACCGGTGGCCATCTTCATCATCCCGACGCTCTCCATGACGAGGAGGGAGTAGTTCACCCTCGGGGCTGAGGGTATGTACCAGTACCTATGTGTTTGATCTTTCTCTCTCTCGTGTTCTTGATTTGGCACGATCTTGATGTATCGTGAGCTTTGCTATTATAGTTGGATCTTATGATGTTTCTCCCCCTCTACTCTCTTGTGATGGATTGAGTTTTCCCTTTGAAGTTATCTTATCGGATTGAGTCTTTAAGGATTTGGGAACACTTGATGTATGTCTTGCATGTGCTTATCTGTGATGACAATGGGATATTCACGTGATCTACTTGATGTATATTTTGGTGATCAACTTGCGGGTTCCGTAACATTGTGAACTTATGCATAGGGGTTGGCACATGTTTTCGTCTTGACTCTCCGGTAGAAACTTTGGGGCACTCTTTGAAGTTCTTTATGTTGGTTGAATAGATGAATCTGAGATTGTGTGATGCATATCATATAATCATACCCACGGATACTTGAGGTGACATTGAAGTATCTAGGTGACATTAGGGTTTTGGTTGATTTGTGTCTTAAGTTGTTATTCTAGTACGAACTTGATACGTCTCCAACATATCTATAATTTTTTATTGTTCCATGCTATTATATATTCTGTTTTGGATGTTTAATGGGCTTTATTATAGACTTTTATATTATTTTTGAGACTAACCTATTAACCGGAGGCCAAACCCAAATTGTTGTTTTTTTTTGCCTATTTCAGTGTTTCGCAGAAAAAGGATATCAAACGGAGTCCAAACGGAATGAAACCTTCGGGAGCGTGATTTTTGGAACAAACGTGATCCAGAGGACTTGGAGTGGACGTCAAGCAACCAACGAGGAGGCCACGAGGCAGGGGGCGCGCCTACCCCCCTAGGCGCGCCCTCCACCCTCGTGGGCCCCTCGTGGCTCCACCGACCTACTTCTTCCTCCTATATATACCTGTTGGGGAACGTAGTAATTCCAAAAAAATTCCTACGCACACGCAAGATCATGGTGATGCATAGCAACGAGAGGGGAGAGTGTTGTCTACGTACCCTCGTAGACGGAAGCGGAAGCGTTGACGCAACATAGAGGAAGTAGTCGTACGTCTTCCCGGCCCAACCGATCCAAGCACCGTTACTCCGGCACCTCCGAGTTCTTAGCACACGTCCAGCTCGATGACGCTCCCCGGGCTCCGATCCAGCAAAGCTTCGGGGATGAGTTCCGTCAGCACGACGGCGTGATGACGATGATGATGTTCTACCGACGCAGGGCTTCGCCTAAGCACCGCAACGATATGACCGAGGTGGAATATGGTGGAGGGGGGCACCGCACACGGCTAAGGAACGATCACGAAGATCAACTTGTGTGTTCTAGGGTGCCCCCCTGCCCCCGTATATAAAGGAGGGAGGGGGAGGCCGGCCGGCCCTATGGGGCGCGCCAAAGGGAGGGGGGAGTCTTCCTCCTAGTGGGAGTAGGACTCCCCTTTCCTAGTCCAACTAGGAAGAGAGAGGGGGAAGGAAAGAGAGGGAGAGGGAGAGGGAAAGGGGGGCCGCCCCCCCTCCTAGTCCTATTCGGACTCCCCATGAGGGGGGCGCGCCACCTCCTGGGCTGCTGCCCTCTCTCTCCCCTCAGGCCCATTAAGGCCCAATACTTCCCCGGGGGGTTCCGGTAACCCCTCCGACACTCCGGTTTTCTCCGAAACTACTCGGAACAATTCCGATGTCCGAATATAGCCGTCCAATATATCGATCTTTATGTCTCGACCATTTCGAGACTCCTCGTCATGTCCGTGATCACATCCGGGACTCCGAACTACCTTCGGTACATCAAAATGTATAAACTCATAATAACTGTCATCGTAACGTTAAGCGTGCGGACCCTACGGTTCGAGAACAATGCATACATGACCGAGACACGTCTCCGGTCAATAACCAATAGCGGGACCTGGATGCCCAAATTGGCTCCTACATATTCTACGAAGATCTTTATCGATCAGACCGCATAACAACATACGTTGTTCCCTTTGTCATCGGTATGTTACTTGCCCGAGATTCGATCGTCGGTATCCAATACCTAGTTCAATCTCGTTACCGGCAACTCTCTTTACTTGTTCCGTAATACATGATCTCACAACTAACATATTAGTTGCAATGCTTGCAAGGCTTATGTGATGTGCATTACCGAGAGGGCCCAGAGATACCTCTCCGACTATCGGAGTGACAAATCCTAATCTTGAAATACGCCAACCCAACAAGTACCTTTGGAGACACCTGTAGAGCACCTTTATAATCACCCAGTTACGTTGTGACGTTTGGTAGCACACAAAGTGTTCCTCCGGTAAACGGGAGTTGCATAATCTCATAGTCATAGGAACATGTATAAGTCCTGAAGAAAGCAATAGCAACATACTAAACGATCGGGTGCTAAGCTAATGAAATGGGTCATGTCAATCAGATCATTCAACTAATGATGTGACCTCGTTAATCAAATAACAACTCTTTGTTCATGGTTAGGAAACATAACCATCTTTTATTAACGAGCTAGTCAAGTAGAGGCATACTAGTGACACTCTGTTTGTTTATATATTCACACATGTATTATGTTTCCGGTTAATACAATTCTAGCATGAATAATAAACATTTATCATGATATATGAGGAAATAAATAATAACTTTATTATTGCCTCTAGGGCATATTTCCTTCATTCTCCCACTTGCACTAGAGTCAATAATCTAGATTACACAGTAATGATTCTAACACCCATGGAGCTTTGGTGCTGATCATGTTTTGCTCGTGGAAGAGGCTTAGTCAACGGGTCTGCTACATTCAGATCCGTATGTATCTTGCAAATCTCTATGTCTCCCACCTGGACTAGATCCCGGATGGAATTGAAGCGTCTCTTGATGTGCTTGGTTCTCTTGTGAAATCTCGATTCCTTTGCCAAGGCAATTGCACCAGTATTGTCACAAAAGATTTTCATAGGACCCGATGCACTAGGTATGACACCTAGATCGGATATGAACTCCTTCATCCAGACTCCTTCGTTTGCTGCTTCCGAAGCAGCTATGTACTCCGCTTCACATGTAGATCCCGCCACGACGCTTTGTTTAGAACTGCACCAACTGACAGCTCCACCGTTTAATGTAAACACGTATCCGGTTTGCGATTTAGAATCGTCTGGATCAGTGTCAAAGCTTGCATCAACATAACCGTTTACGATGAGCTCTTTGTCACCTCCATATACGAGAAACATATCCTTAGTCCTTTTCAGGTACTTCAGGATGTTCTTGACCGCTGTCCAGTGATCCACTCCTGGATTATTTTGGTACCTCCCTGCTAAACTTATAGCAAGGCACACATCAGGTCTGGTACACAGCATTGCATACATGATAGAGCCTATGGCTGAAGCATAGGGAACATCTTTCATTTTCTCTCTATCTTCTGCAGTGGTCGGGCATTGAGTCTTACTCAACTTCACACCTTGTAGCACAGCAAGAATCCTTTCTTTGCTTGATCCATTTTGAACTTCTTCAAAACTTTGTCAAGGTATGTGCTTTGTGAAAGTCCAATTAAGCGTTTTGATCTATCTCTATAGATCTTGATGCCCAATATGTAAGCAGCTTCACCGAGGTCTTTCATTGAAAAACTCTTATTCAAGTATCCCTTTATGCTATCCAAAAATTCTATATCATTTCCGATTAGTAATATGTCATCCACATATAATATCAGAAATGCTATAGAGCTCCCACTCACTTTCTTGTAAATACAGGCTTCTCCAAAAGTCTGTACAAACCCAAATGCTTTGATCACACTATCAAAGCGTTTATTCCAACTCCGAGAGGCTTGCACCAGTCCATAAATGGATCGCTGGAGCTTGCACACTTTGTTAGCTCCCTTTGGATTGATAAAACCTTTTGGTTGCATCATATACAACTCTTCTTCTAGAAATCCATTTAGGAATGCAGTTTTTACATCCATCTGCCAAATTTCATAATCATAAAATGCGACAATTGCTAACATGATTCGGACAAACTTAAGCATCGCTACGGGTGAGAAGGTCTCATCGTAGTCAATCCCTTGAACTTGTCGAAAACCTTTTGCGACAAGTCGAGCTTTGTAGACAGTAACATTACCGTCAGCGTCAGTCTTCTTCTTGAAGATCCATTTATTCTCAATTGCTTGCCGACCATCGGGCAAGTCAACCAAAGTCCACACTTTGTTCTCATACATGGATCCCATCTCAGATTTCATGGCTTCAAGCCATTTTGCGGAATCTGGGCTCACCATCGCTTCTTCATAGTTCGTAGGTTCACCATGATCTAGTAGCATGATTTCCAGAACAGGATTGCCGTACCACTCTGGTGCGGATCTTACTCTGGTTGATCTACGAGGTTCTGTAGTAACTTGATCTGAGTTTGCATGATCATCATCATTAACTTCCTCACCAATTGGTTTAGACGTCACATAAACTGGTTCTTGTGATGTGCTATTTCCCAATAAGGGAGCAGGTATAGTTACCTCATCAAGTTCTACTTTCCTCCCACTCACTTCTTTCGAGAGAAACTCCTTCTCTAGAAAGGATCCATTTTTAGCAACGAATGTCTTGCCTTCGGATCTGTGATGGAAGGTGTACCCAACAGTTTCTTTTGGGTATCCTATGAAGACACATTTCTTCGATTTGGGTTCGAGTTTATCAGGTTAAAGTTTTTTCACATAAGCATCGCAGCCCCAAACTTTAAGAAACGACAACTTTGGTCCGATCCTAGGTCACACCGATCCAGCATGTCAGGACCCCGATCCTAGGTCACACCGATCCAGCATGTAACACATCATATCACTTTGCGGCCTCACGCACGGTATTCCCACGGGTGCCACCTTACCTGGCCCGGGACCGTTTGCGCCTTTTGGCTCACGTATATGAGAGTGTCGCTAGCATCCATATGACAAAGAACCCGGGCCGACATGGCTAGTCGTGAACCCAAAGCGGCACTAACCCATGGGGACAGGCATACATGAATCAACCTCGAGCATGTCGGTCAACAGCGTGTGAATCCGGGCTGTAGCACTGGGCTAACAGGACTCCGGTACCCGGGCTGTAGCAGGCTAGGCAGGACTCCGGACGTCACCGCGTGACATTTCCCCGAAGGGACAGACAAAGGAGCGAAGTGAATCACATGCCGGCCAGTCAAGTGTTCCGAGCATTAGTGCTGGGCTAGCAGGACTCCGGTGAACCGGGCTGTAGCGGACTACTATCGCTCAGAAGCACTAGACTACCTTTCCCCATATGATAGGTTGCCAAGGATAAACAACTAGATAGTCGGATCCCACTCATACCAAGCATTTCAATCATACACACAATATGCCCGATATGAGTAGATACAACATGGCATCACAACATAACTCTACGACTCAAAGTATTTATTCATTAGGCTCCGAGGAGCGAGATATTACAAACATGGGTCTCATGACCCAACATTCAGAGCATACAAGTCAAACACATGCGGAAGCTTAACATGTCTGGGTACAGACATCTACAAATGAAAAAGGCTGAGAAGCCTGACTATCTACCAGATCCTGCCGAGGGCACAAGATCGTAGCTGAGGTAACAAGCTAAACGTCGAAGTCCACGCGGACCTACTAGCGAGACTGAAGTCTCTCTGCAAAACATAAAATCGGCAAACGTGAGTACAAATGTACTCAGCAAGACTTACATCAGAACTATCTACATATGCATCGGTATCAACAAAGGGGGTAGTGGAGTTTAACTGCAGCAAGCCAGCTTTGACTCGGTGGCTATCCTGAACTACGATTGCAAGTAACTCTTTTGAGGTGGCGCACACGAGTCCACATATTCACCATATCAATACACCACTATGGATCCGCTCCCGTCTCCCTACGGGGACGCCATCCATAACACTCACGCTTATCTTGCGCATTTTAGAGTATCCACTTTCACTTGTCTATGAACTATAAAAGGGTCCAAGTTTCCATATCCGAGGAATCCGGCTATTCGAATAGATAATGATAACCCTGCAGGGGTGTACTTCTTCACACACGCTCTCGCCACTTATCGCCCTGTACACGTCATGTACCTCGGCAACCTTCAAGCGGAAGCCGGGCGAGGGAGTCGGCCATGACCTGACTAACCACACAAGTCTCTAGTCCAGGTTTATCGCCTATTCGGGTTCCATCCGCAAGGAGATCCGGTTGGGGTGTCGCTCACGGCCCCAAACGATGTGTGCAGGGTTCCCAAGCCCACCTCGACGGGTAGATCTACGCTTGGTACACCGTGCCATGGTGCCTAGTCTGTCCCAAGCCCACCTGTACCGGGTACCACTTGGTAGACTACTAACACTACCTACAAACACCAGAAACTAGTTGCAACTCCTGGACAGAGATCAAGTTGATTAATAAGTCGAGAGGGGTCGAGTTACCGGAACCCAATGTGTGGTAGTAACTGTTCATGGATCACAAACATAGAACTCAGTTCCTGAGGACGGTTTCAATGAGACAACCCACCATGTACTCCTACATGGCCTCTCACCGCTACCTTTACCAAATCGTGTTCACACACTTAGCTCTCAACAGTAGGACATGTTCACCACATTCCAATTCATTCCCGATGAATCAGACCCGACTCAACTCTAAGCAGTAGCAGGCATGACAACAAGCATGAATGAGTAGGCACATCAGGGCTCAAACAACTCCTACTCATGCTAGTGGGTTTCATCTATTTACTGTGGCAATGACAGGTCATGCAGAGGAAAGGGGTTCAACTATCGCAGCATGTAACAGTTGAATTGTTGTTGTCCTAATGCAGTAAAAGAGAGCAGAAGTGAGAGAGTGGGATTGTATCGGAATGAACAAGGGGGTTTTGCTTGCCTGGCACTTCTGAAGATAACATTGAGTCTTCATCAGTGTCAACGATCACATCGTCGAAACGCGTCTATCGAAAGGGGGCAATTACCGGCAACACAGAAAGAACACAATCAATGCAATGCAACAATTATGATGCATGATAAGGACATGGCAATATGATGTGAGTTGAGCTAATGCATCTAGCAAAGGTTTAAATGAAGTTGGTTTGAACCCAAGGTTCAAATTCAAACTCCATGTAAGGCATTTCAAATGCCATTTACTTGATTTGACATGATCAGCAGGTATAAGTTAATCTAACATGCATGAAAGTGTTACAGATGGATGGATTGGATTTTTCTGATCATTTTTCATATATAACTTATTTCATTCTGAGCTACGGTTGAATTTCTATGATTTTTAGAAGTTTCAACTATTTTCTGGAATTTCCTGAATAAGAATAAATCCAGAAGAAAAAAGTTTACTGCGTCAGCCTGGCGTCAGTGTGACGTCAGCAAGTCAACGGGGGCTGGTCCGGGTCAAACCGACCAGTGGGACCCATGTGTCAGCAGTTAGTTAAACTAACTAAGTTTAGTTAGCATAAAACTAATACTAACCTAGATTAGTTAGTGGCCTGGGGCCCACACGTCAGTGTGAGAGAGGAGTCAAACCTCTGGTCAGCCGGGGTCAAACCTCGCCGGTCAACATGGTCAGCCCGCCGGCGTTTAACTGCCGGCGACGACAGAGACGGCGGGGCGGCTCGGAAATGCTCTACAGGGCACCATTCGATGCGCGGGTTGCACCTATGGGTTCCTGGGAGTGAGGCGCATCCATTGGTGGTGGTGGTAGGAGCTGCGGTGGTCGGGATCCACGGCGGCGACCAAATCGGCGGCGGCCGGAGCTCAGGACACACGGGCGCGGGGTTTCAGCGCGAGCTTAGAGCAACGACGTGGCGCGTTCGCTTCCTGGGGACGCGGTGAGCACAACGGCAGGCTCAAAAGGGTGCGGCGGCAACTGTGGCCACGACGGCGACATGGCCGGCGGCAGGGAGCACTCGGCTCCGGCGGTTACGGGCGCTGGAGGTCGCAAACGACAAAGATAACGAGGGGAAGAAGACGGCGAGCTCATAGCGGTCATGTAAACAAGTTCCGCGGGCTCGGGGACGCTCTGGATGAGGCGAATCGACGGAGTCGATCTCCGGGCACCGGAGGTGAAGACGACGATGCTCCGGTCAACTGGGGCCTCTTCTGGCCGCGTGCGTCGGGTGTGTAGCTCCACGGGGTCAGGGCGGAGCCCAGGGATGTGGAGAGGGAGCGAGGGGGTGGCTGTGGCCGCGGTAAACGGCGTCGGCGGCGACGAGCTCCGCTCGGTGGGGAAGAGAGAGGGATCCAGGGGGAAAGTGGGGGGTGAGGGAGAGAGCGAGGAGGGTCCAGGAGGTGTCGTGGCGTCCGCAGCGGCGTCGCGGAAGGGGGCAGGCAGGCAGGGAGGGAGGAGGTGGCGCTGCGCGTGCGTGCGCGCCGCGAGCACACGCCCCTGTCCTACTGTCCCGAGGAGGAAGACGACAGGGAGAGGTGGCGGTGGTGGGCTGGGCCGGCCGGTTACGGTGCTGGGCCAAGGTAAATGGGCTACCAAGTAAACTCCCTCTTTTATTTCTGTCTGTTTTCTATTTTCTGTAATTTGTTTGATTTGATTTGAAGCATCAAATCATTTAGAACTTTCTGTAAATTTTTATGTGAGCTCAGGGAACTTGCCCAAGGCCACATGCAACTTACAAAAATTATTTGAACTTTATCTCTTATATAACAAGAATAAGTCCAGCTCAAATATGTTATTAATTTAATTCAAAGGCCCAAAATAAATATTTTAAAGCCTCCAAAAATATTGGTTTGAACTTTATTCTTGCCAATATTTTTCAAGGTTTAACAGGAACATTTTCTTGGGCTTCTTTGATGAGATTTAAATGTTGGTTATTTTTAGAGGTTTTCTGAGGCTTGGAAAATTCCTCAATTCAAATTTCAATTGAATTTAAACATGATGCAACAACCAAGCTAGTCCAAGGCCAGGGTAAAGCTAGGGATGTGACAACTATCATTATCAACTCTGCATCTTTTGGCTTCAACATTATGAATATGTGTATCACTACTATCGAGATTCATCAAAAATAGACCACTCTTCAAGGGTGCATGACCATAAAAGATATTACTCATATAAATAGAACAACCATTATTCTCTGATTTAAATGAATAACCGTCTCGCATCAAACAAGATCCAGATATAATGTTCATGCTCAACGCTGGCACCAAATAACAATTATTTAGGTCTAATACTAATCCCGAAGGTAGATGTAGAGGTAGCGTGCCGACCGCGATCACATCGACTTTGGAACCATTTCCCACGCGCATCGTCACCTCGTCCTTTGCCAGTGTTCGCTTAATCCGTAGTCCCTGTTTCGAGTTGCAAATATTAGCAACAGAACCAGTATCAAATACCCAGGTGCTACTGCGAGCTCTAGTAAGGTACACATCAATAACATGTATATCACATATACCTTTGTTCACCTTGCCATCCTTCTTATCCGCCAAATACTTGGGGCAGTTCCGCTTCCAGTGACCAGTCTGCTTGCAGTAGAAGCACTCAGTTTCAGGCTTAGGTCCATACTTGGGTTTCTTCTCTTGAGCAGCAACTTGCTTGCTGTTCTTCTTGAAGTTACCCTTCTTTTTCCCTTTGCCCTTTTTCTTGAAACTAGTGGTCTTGTTGACCATCAACACTTGATGCTCCTTCTTGATTTCTACCTCCGCAGCCTTTAGCATTGCGAAGAGCTCGGGAATCGTCTTATCCATCCCTTGCATATTATAGTTCATCACGAAGCCTTTGTAGCTTGGTGGAAGTGATTGGAGAATTCTGTCAATGACGCAATCATCCGGAAGATTAACTCCCAGTTGAATCAAGTGATTACAATACCCAGACATTTTGAGTATATGCTCACTGACAGAACTATTCTCCTCCATCTTGCAGCTATAGAACTTATTGGAGACTTCATATCTCTCAATCTGGGCATTCTGTTGGAATATTAACTTCAACTCCTGGAACATCTCATATGCCCCATGACGTTCAAAACGTCGTTGAAGTCCCGGTTCTAAGCCGTAAAGCATGGCACACTGAACTATTGAGTAGTCATCAGCTTTGCTCTGCCAGACGTTCATAACATCTGGTGTTGCTCCTGCAGCAGGCCTGGCACCCAGCGGTGCTTCCAGGACGTAATTATTTTGTCCAGCAATGAGGATAATCCTCAAGTTACGGACCCAGTCCGTGTAATTGCTACCATCATCTTTCAACTTTGCTTTCTCAAGGAACGCATTAAAATTCAACGGAATAACAGCACGGGCCATCTATCTACAATCAACATAAACAAGCAAGATACTATCAGGGACTAAGTTCATGATAAATTTAAGTTCAATTAATCATATTACTTAAGAACTCCCACTTAGATAGACATCCCTCTAATCTTCTAAGTGATCACGTGATCCAAATCAACTAAACCATAACTGATCATCACGTGAAATGGATTAGTCTTCAATGGTGAACATCATTATGTTGATCATATCTACTATATGATTCACGCTCGACCTTTCGGTCTCCGTGTTCCGAGGCCATATCTGCATATGCTAGGCTCGTCAAGTATAACCCGAGTATTCTGCGTGTGCAAAACTGGCTTGCACCCATTGTAGATGGACGTAGAGCTTATCACACCCGATCATCACGTGGTGTCTGGGCACGACGAACTTTGGCAACGGTGCATACTCAGGGAGAACACTTTTTGATAATTTAGTGAGAGATCATCTTATAATGCTACGGTCAATCAAAGCAAGATAAGATGCATAAAAAGATAAACATCACATGTAATCAATATAAGTGATATGATATGGCCATCATCATCTTGTGCTTGTGATCTCCATCTCCGAAGCACCGTCATGATCACCATCGTCACCGGCGCGACACCTTGATCTCCATCGTAGCATTGTTGTCGTCTCGCCAATCTTATGCTTCTACGACTATCGCTATCGCTTAGTGATAAAGTAAAGCATTACAGGGCGATTGCATTGCATACAATAAAACGACAACCATATGGCTCGTGCCAGTTGCCGATAACTCAATTAAAAAACATGATCATCTCATACAATAAAATTTAGCATCATGCCTTGACCATATCACATCACAACATGCCCTACAAAAACAAGTTAGACGTCCTCTACTTTGTTTGTTGCAAGTTTTACGTGGCTGCTACGGGCTTAAGCAAGAACCAATCTCACCTACGCATCAAAACCACAACGATAGTTTGTCAAGTTGATGCCGTTTTAACCTTCGCAAGGACCGGGCGTAGCCACACTCGGTTCAACTAAAGTTGGAGAAACTGACACCCGCCAGCCACCTGTGTGCAAAGCACGGCGGTAGAACCAGTCTCGTGTAAGCGTACGCGTAATGTCGGTCCGGGCCGCTTCATCCAACAATACCGCCGAACCAAAGTATGACATGCTGGTAGGCAGTATGACTTATATCGCCCACAACTCACTTGTGTTCTACTCGTGCATATAACATCAAACCATAAAAACCTAGGCTCGGATGCCGCTGTTGGAGAACGTAGTAATTTCAAAAAAATTCCTACGCACACGCAAGATCATGGTGATGCATAGCAACGAGAGGGGAGAGTGTTGTCTATGTACCCTCGTAGACGAAAGCGGAAGCGTTGACGCAACATAGAGGAAGTAGTCGTACGTCTTCCCGGTCCAACCGATCCAAGCACCGTTACTCCGGCACCTCCGAGTTCTTAGCACACGTCCAGCTCGATGACGCTCCCCGGGCTCCGATCCAGCAAAGCTTCGGGAATGAGTTCCGTCAGCACGACGGCGTGATGACGATGATGATGTTCTACCGACGCAGGGCTTCACCTAAGCACCGCAACGATATGACCGAGGTGGAATATGGTGGAGGGGGGCACCGCACATGGCTAAGGAACGATCACGAAGATCAACTTGTGTGTTCTAGGGTGCCCCCCTGCCCCCGTATATAAAGGAGGGAGGGGGAGGCCAGCCGGCCCTATGGGGCGCGCCAAAGGGAGGGGGGAGTCCTCCTCCTAGTGGGAGTAGGACTCCCCTTTCCTAGTCCAACTAGGAAGAGAGAGGGGGAAGGAAAGAGAGGGAGAGGAAGAGGGAAAGGGGGGCCGCGCACCCCCCCTCCTAGTCCTATTCGGACTCCCCATGAGGGGGGGCGCGCCACCTCCTGGGCTGCTGCCCTCTCTCTCCTCTCAGGCCCATTAAGGCCCAATACTTCCCCGAGGGGTTCCGGTAACCCCTCCGGCACTCCGGTTTTCTCCGAAACTATTCGGAACAATTCCGATGTCCGAATATAGCCGTCCAATATATCGATCTTTATGTCTCGACCATTTTGAGACTCCTCGTCATGTCCGTGATCACATCCGGGACTCCGAACTACCTTCAGTACATCAAAATGTATAAACTCATAATAACTGTCATCGTAACGTTAAGCGTGCGGACCCTACGGTTCGAGAACAATGCAGACATGACCGAGACACGTCTCTGGTCAATAACCAATAGCGGGACCTGGATGCCCATATTGGCTCCTACATATTCTACGAAGATCTTTATCGGTCAGACCGCATAACAACATACGTTGTTCCCTTTGTCATCGGTATGTTACTTGCCCGAGATTCGATCGTCGGTATCCAATACCTAGTTCAATCTCGTTACCGGCAAGTCTCTTTACTCGTTTCGTAATACATCATCTCACAACTAACATATTAGTTGCATGCTTGCAAGGCTTATGTGATGTGCATTACCGAGAGGGCCCAGAGATACCTCTCCGACTATCGGAGTGACAAATCCTAATCTCGAAATACGCCAACCCAACAAGTACCTTTGGAGACACCTGTAGAGCACCTTTATAATCACCCAGTTACGTTGTGACGTTTGGTAGCACACAAAGTGTTCCTCCGGTAAACGGGAGTTGCATAATCTCATAGTCATAGGAACATGTATAAGTCATGAAGAAAGCAATAGCAACATACTAAACGATCGGGTGCTAAGCTAATGGAATGGGTCATGTCAATCAGATCATTCAACTAATGATGTGACCTCGTTAATCAAATAACAACTCTTTGTTCATGGTTAGGAAACATAACCATCTTTGATTAACGAGCTAGTCAAGTAGAGGCATACTAGTGACACTATGTTTGTTTATATATTCACACATGTATTATGTTTCCGGTTAATACAATTCTAGCATGAATAATAAAAATTTATCATGATATATGAGGAAATAAATAATAACTTTATTATTGCCTCTAGGGCATATTTCCTTCAATACCTACGTACCCCCAAACCATCGAAGAGCACTACGAAAACCTAATTCCGCTGCCGCAACCTTCTGTACCCGTGAGATCCCATCTTGGGGCCTTTTCCGGTGTCCTGCCGGAGGGGGCATTGATCGCGGAGGGCTTCTACATCTACACCATAGCCTCTTCGATGATGTGTGGGTAGTTTACCTCAGACCTTCGGGTCCATAGTTATGTCCTCGGGATTCAATCAGAGAGGAGCGAGGCGACCCCAACCAGAGCCTGACGAGCTTGTTGGAGTGCTCCTCCTCGGCCGCGGCAGCGGCGGCCTCGGCGACGAGGGCCTTGCCGCGATCGGGCGAGGCGAGGGTGGAGAGCACCTTGGCGTTGCCCTTGAGGTCGGCCTGCTGCAGCGAGATGCCGACGGGTTCATCCTTGAGCACGCGGCCGCCGAAGATGAGGCTGACGCGGTCGGGCTCCACGTCCCCGGCCCGCCGCGCCACCTCCGCCCGTAGCATCGGCACCGTCCAGGCGCCCAGGTCCACCTCCAGGGTGCCGGCCCACGCGCCGACCACGCGGATTCGATCCGCCGGCGGGGGCGCCGACGCCGAGGCCTCGCCGGACGCCATCGATCGGGTGGTCGATCGGGGGCTGGGGTTTTGGGCTCGGCGAGTTGTGGGGGATTTTGGTGCGGGTTTGGGGTTTGTTGATGGGGATTGGAACAGAAAACGAGGGAAAGTCGGTTTTTATGTAGGACTCGTCAGACTCCGGGTCTTCGGCGTGAGGATTGAAGAATAATTTTGGAATTTATGCATATTAAAACCAATAATAGTTATTGTAAATAGCTAGGACTTTTTTTTCACACGGTACAACCAAAGTCACTCATACACGAGTATACACTTACCCTATGAACGCACGCACACATACACTACCCCTTTCCCGAAAAAAAACATATACTACCCCTATGAGCACCTCCAAAAGACTGGGCCGGTATAGATTGACGAAGTCATTGCAGGCATCTCGTAGTCGACGGGAATTTCTCCTCCTACTGAACGAACATCGCCAAAAATCTAGAAAATGCGAGTACCAATGTCAAATTTAGGATTTGAACCCTAGTGGACAGAATAGTTATGACTCTTTGATTTGTAGAAATTTTATAGGGATTCTTAGTCCTCCCAGGACTGCAAGAAAACGGTAGGGGAGAGGACAAGCTGGAAGAACACTCCCAATAGAAGATAAAAGTCTCTATAAAAAAATTCTTTAGAGCTCTTTTGTTATAGGAATGTATTTCTAGTCCTATGTAGGATTGGTATCTATCATTCACATTTCAAATAAAAAAATATTAGCTTGGACCTATTGAAAAAAAATTATATTATGTGAATCAAATGGCATCTTTATTTCTATAATAACTGAGATACATGCCACCTCATTTTGTATGATTTTTTTATTTCTATGATAATTCTATCTTATGAAGCAAAGGAGCCCTTACTATTTTCGGACGCCACATGTACTTTTTTTTAGGAAAACATCTCTCTCACCCACATCTGGAGCTTGACTATAAATGATGTAGTATTTCACACATACACACAAAATCAGTGGTATTTAAAAGGTTTTTAAGAAAGTAAGCATCGATTACATGATTGATCTAAAAGGATCAAGGACATGAAGTGCTTCTGCTGCATCAATATGTTATTTGATGACTTGAGCATGAAGAAAAGAAGTAACCTGTGGGGTATTGACTAAAGAAATGAGGATCTACTTGTGAAGAAAGAAGAGAAGAAGAAGGGCTAATGTGCAAAGGGGCAGTTTAAGACATACTCCCTCCGATTCTATTTTCTTTGCGTCTAAGGTCGAGCCCGCATACCAAGGAGAGAAACTTTCTGTTAAATCTGGACCAAATTGCCCCTGGTTTGCCATAAATAAAACGCTGGGTAGATATGATCTGCATGCAGTTGATTGGCTTGACTCCTTAGTTCCCGTGCGCACTAGTACTCTCTTTCTCTGTGCATATGTTTCTCTCTCTCCTTTCCCTCTGCATGCACCCACGGAGAGGAATTAATTATTAGGCATGCATGCGAACAATGGGAAGCGGTGGATGCGGGGCAGTTTTAGAAACTGCGGCATAGAATGGGCATCGCGCAGACCATATAGGAAAAAATCAAATAAAGTTATGCGCAGACTATTGAGGATCGGAGGAAGTACTATCATATCTTATGAATTGCTTTACTAGGCTCTGAATGACGTGATGTTGATGGACATAAGGACCAACGCTGACTGTGCCTTTTGGATGCCATTACAAATACTGATGTGGATGGAGTAATAAATAATGCCATTAGAAATACTGATGTGGATGGAGTAATAAATAATACTTTTAGATTAGTTAGGTTAAAATAACACATTAATCCAAGCTTTAACTTTTTTTTGCGAAACTAATCGATGCTTTTATCTCTAACCACATGCAATTACCAATCGACAAAGCTAATTTCCTGCCGGCAGGAAATCTGCAACAAATCCGAACGACCCCATCGTCGTCGGATCCTGATCATGCGGTCGCCAACGTGCGCGATAAAAAGAAAGGGGCAGGACAGGATTCAAACCCACGACCTCCTGCAATTGCCCCGCCACGGTAACCAACTCACCCGGACTTTGTTGCTGTCAAAAGCGCCCAGGCTATGAATATATTGCGTAGTGGCTCTTTGTTCAAGATTTAAAATGTGAACGACTGGCTAACTTTGATTGCGAATTTAGTGGGAAGAATCTGAAGACTATGCCGTTGACTGTCGCGATTTTTCTCTGAATTGGATCTGTCATTTTTTGGGGGGTGCTAGATCTATTGGCACGCCCTCATTACATTTTTAGTCAAAAAAAATCATGCTGAATATGGGATTTGAACTCACGCCTAGCAGCTAATGTGAAACACACACTAACCAGCTCAGCTGGACCATTTGTTGCGAAAAAGAATGCACGCCATACTATTTGACCATTCCATGTTGCTTTCTTTTCTTCTTTTCTGTGAGGAGTTGATCAAATGTACCCATGTAACTGTTATGTGAATAACATGGTCACTCACACATCGCAAACCCGATAACTTATATATCCCTGTCCTGATAACTTTGGCCACCGAAGGGGGAGGGGGGAGTTGACGAACTTTTGTGTGAATAACATGTTAACTCACACATCGCAGACCTTATAATTTATGCACCCTATCCTGATAACTTTGGCGGGGGGGGGGGGGGGGGGTGATGTAATATTCTCTCGATAGCTTTTGTGTCAATAGCATGGTAACTCACACATCGTAGTCCTAATAGCTGATGTGCAAATAACGTAGTAGCTTTTTTGACCCAAAAAAACCAGTGTAGACATACCTTCGATAACTTTTTGTATGAATAGCATGGTAACTCACACATCGCATACCTGATAACCAATGCACCCCATCCTGGTAACTTTGACAACGAGTGGGGGGGAGTTGATGAAATATCCCCTCGGTAGCTTTTGTGTGAATAGCATGGTAACTCACACATCGTAGGCCTGATAAATTATGTACCCAGGTCCTGATAACTTTGGCGACGAGGGTGGGGGGAGTTAATGAAATATCCCCTCGATAGCTTTTGTGTGAATAGCATGGTAACTCACACATCGTAGACATGATAACTCATGTACCGAGGTCCTGATAACTTTGGTGATGAGGATGGGGGGGGGGGGAGTTGAGAAAACATCCCCTCGATAACTTTTGTGTGAATAGCATGGTAACTCACATATCGTAGACCTGATAACTTATGTACCTGACCCTGATAAAAAAGTCATAGAGGAGTCCCTCTACACATTCACACGTATAGTACATCATCATTTATGCAGTGATTTTTTTAAGAAAATAACATTCTTTTTGTCATCTGACAATGGTGAAAAAGAGTTTTAAAAGACTTTTGTTTTCAAGTATTGAACAACAGCTTGGGTTGGTGTAATGGTTGTTGGTCATGGTATTAGGCGTGCCCTAGCTACCTGATGCAGGTTCGAATCCCATGTAGTGCACTTCTTTTTCTCAATTTACCTTTTTTTATTAGTTTCAATCGGGGGGAGAACGGGAGAAGCGGGGAGCCATCGAGGGGAGTTGTGCGGAACGGGAGAAGCGGGAGCCATCGAGGGGAGTCGTGCGGATCTGTCGCTAACGACCAGTCGACTGGTCGTTAGCACAGTCCATTACCAATTCGGCAACCGATACGACAGTTGCTCACATCTCGCCCCAACGGCGCATGCACTTTTTTTTGTAACACTATGTATACTCAACTTATCAATAAAAGATCACATAGTTCTCCTTTACATCGTTATTCTCTACAAATTACTTTAAATGGGGAGCACTATTTTCTTTTGTGCATTAAATATATAGTGATGAAAACTAATTAAAAATGTGAAATTTATACACAATGAAGGAGCATTATTATACGTTAGACACAGGAAAAAAAATCATCTCTTAGCCAAGTGAAGAAAAACATCTCTCTATCTCTCTTTTGCGAGGAAAACTTCCGATCTATTCATTAACTGTCAAGGTAGTACAAAGAACACCGGAAGTAAAAAATACATCTAGGTCCAGAAGAAAAACATCTCTCTCTCTCTCTCTCTCTCTCTCTCTCTCTCTCTCTCTCTCTCTCTCTCTCTCTCTCCCCCCCCCCCTCTCGCATCCCACATTTGAATCGACTATAAATGGTGTATTTCACACATGCAAAAGAACAATGGTATTTAAAAGGTTTTTAAGCATGTAAGTGTTGATTACATGATTGATCTACATGCTCAACCATTGATGGGCCACACAAAATTTCATTAATGCGATAGAGAAGTACAGAATGAGCCACCTACCAAATTCACCGCGAATATCAAGAAAACGTTCCTTACGGAGGATCTAGATAGTACACATCGGCTACTGAATTTGTAGACATGGCGGAATATGCAAAGGGTTCAATGGCTTCTCAGCAAGGTTGTGTAACTTTTGCCAAATGTCTATTAATATTTCCAACGTGTGTTAACATTTTGTTCCGTGTTGACTTTGGTAGAATCTTGTGCCAATCAACAGACTTCCTCTGGTTTTAACAGCCTTTATAAAAAAGTTATCCTTTGCGTGAAGCTCATTCCGGCTGTATAGTCACGAACATCGAATTAGTGCGTCCGTGATTCGTAAAGCAGCACCTTTTTGACGGGTGCTTTGACGGAATGAATATGCTTTGGAAACGCCCAAACACTGTTTGTTTCTTAGCGGTTAAGAAGCTTTGTGACTCGTGAGCCTGTGAAACCGTCCTCGACCTTGGTTCTCTCGAAGGCTTTTTGTCATTCGATCAAGTAGTTTGTTCGATAGTGGAGGCCAGAGCTGGCCTCCCTCGTCCGATATGGAATTGATGGCGTGGATGCAACCAGAGCTGACAACGACGGACGACCTGAGGAACATGACCCTGCCATCGTCGCGAATCACTGCACCCACGCTGCCAAGAACCTAAAACTCCGGAAATGCAAAATGAGAAATAAAACTCGCTAGTCGCTACTGGTAGCAACCAAGATCCCACTATTTCGCATACATTCGCCAGCCAGCTTATGCCATGGCTAGGAATCAACCAAAGGCATCGATCGCTCAGTGAAAAAGGTTGCCTAGAGATTCCGTCACGGACCATGGTTTAACAAAGGCATCATCATCAACGATACATATCGTATGCTGGTAGTACGAATGCTGGATGCTGACTAACTCCTTAGTTTATACTGCCATCTTCATCTCTATCTTCTGGTGAGGATCGTACGAGACCAGCTTGAAGTCCGACGCGACGAACGAGTCTATATCCTTCTTCAGAGGGTTTATCTTCAGAATCTGCAAATGACATCCATGTCAAACAAACATAGTCAGATGAACAGATTACTCAGATGCAAAGGCGGAGTCAGCAACTGTCCCCGGCCGCTTTTCGTACAACAAGGTTATGCTCTGCTTGAGGAATGCTTACAGGAAACGGCTTGGGCTGCTTCTGAAGTTGTTCCTCCAAGGCTTGGACGTGCGTGCTGTAGACATGGGCGTCGCCCATCACATGGACAAAATCTCCAGGAGAAAGATCTACACGCACACATGGAGAAACTCAATGCAAAACATACAAGATAAAACCAACCAGGAAAACAAGATGCGATGCTCCTTGCACTAGTATGACTAAGAATATTTCCTACGGAAATTTTCTGCAAATAAGTCACATGTCCTTGCTCAAAAGCACTTTGAAATTGTTGACAAAGATATTGATTAACAGGTTGCAGGCTGTTACTTCTTTCTTCAAACTAGTCATACCAAACAAACTGCAGCATGGCTTTTAAAAATGCAAAACTATTCAGAACTGCTTTTGTTGGGCATTTGAAATACGACGCAGGTTGCATCTCTAATTCTCTACCATAAATCTAAAATTTATGAGAAAGCTTTTGACAAGATTATGCACAAAGCAGTGTTTGAAAAAAGAACAGTATATGAAGGTTTTGGGCATAAATGGATGAGTTAGATCACGAAAACTCTTTTTTTCTGTCACCCGCATCAATCTCAGTGGTGTTTCTGACAAGTCTTTCACCCAGAGTCATGTCCAATAATGGTAATAACTTTGCAACAGACTTTCTTATGATTCTGCTGAGAGATAACCTGAAACTGTTGGATAACTATATAGGTCATGCTGCACATTTATCTATAGGTAATGGGATTTCTGCACTCTTATTCATCTACTTAATAGGTAATGGGATTTCTGGACTCCTTGGGAGGGGCCTGTGTGAGGGCAGTCTGTTGAGCCTCAAGTCCCTGTGAATTATTCTCCACTATCAAAGAGAAAAATATGACTGTACAGCAGGTGGCCCAGGAGAACAGTTGATCTCCATCTGGAGGAAATTTTGTTGGATCTTACACACCATACTGGCAAAGGATTCTTCATGAAGGAGCATAGACTACTCGGAGATCAGAAGTATTTAATTTTGAAGGGACCACACATAGCACCCGAAATTGTTAAAAAAAACTTGGAAGATGAACTTGACAGGCAGGGGCAGTAGGCATCGAGCCGCTACTTCCAGCGGGGATAAGCTCCTAAAGACGTGCGTTGTATTTTGGGTTGTTAGATGCATTCATGGGCATGTAAATAACTTTTTATATCTCCCAATACATCCAGATGCTTTGTGTTCATTCAGGAAAGAAATTGGTTGCCAACAGAGGAAAAGGAAAATGTCATTGTAAGCTTCAATCATGGTGAGACATAGCCTGTTATAGGTCATATTTCCCCCCACTTATTGTAGCCCTTTTAGTTTCACATAATTATAAGCTAGGATCTACTACTCTTTTAAGAAAACGAAATGACTTTGAATCTATACAAACTAACTAGTTCCAAGTGACAACAGAATGACATAGCATATAGAACAAGCAAAACGCCAAGTCTTCAACAACAGCAAACCAAATTGTCATGAAACAAAAATAAACAAGCTAGGATTTTAATATGATTTCCAAGCCTTAGCAAATAAAAGAGATTGATAAAAAGAAGTCAAGAAGTAAAAAACTTACCACAAACTTGTGCAATCATACACGTCAGAAGAGAATATGATGCAATGTTGAATGGTACACCAAGCCCCATGTCAGCTGAACGTTGATACATCTGACAGGATAATTCTCCATTCTCGACATAAAACTGCAAGGCAAGATATAAAATATGAGATCTAAATAAGCTGCTAAGAGAAGAAAATGGCGCATTAACTGTTTATAGAAGCAATAAAAAGGGGAAATGAGTTATAAAACCAACCATTTTCAACAAAATACCCATGTCTGAAAACATCATACTAGTCCACTTACAAGCAGATATAGAGGCATTGGAGTTTTTTTTTCTTTTGCAAAATACAGTAAATGTATGTACAAACAGGGAAAAGAAAGCAATCTACAATCCTCACAGACGGCAGCCTTAGTCTATAGGCAACTTCCACGAGAAAACATAGGAGCAATTTAATACAGATAAAATGGTTACTACGGTCATGTGCAGAATTGCAGCCACCTAATGATGTATACAATACAACTTCATACCAAAACATAAGGATTTCCGGATAACAAAAGTAATAAGGAAAAAATTATACTAAGTTACTAACCTGTGCAAACATGTGGCAAGGTGGAAGTGCCATCTTCTTGAGATCTGTTGGATTCCATGCAGACATAATGATACGCCTATCGTCAGGGTTATTCTTGATCTTGTTAATGACATCAGCTAACTGATCAAAACCTTTCCCCGTGTAATCAGCATGCATGTCAGTATATCTGTGAAATATGTTGAGACAATTTAGAACACAGTAAGACAGGCTCAGTTAAGGAACAAGAGAGTTCTTAAACCAATGTAAGCTTACTCAGCACCGAAGTGTCTCCACTGAAATCCATAAACTGGTCCCAAGTCACCCTCCTCTCTTTGTGATAGACCAATACTAGAAAATATGCCAGGCAGAACAAAGTTTAGGATGTTATGCTGTTTTATTTCTGTGCAGTTATATCCAAGAGATGTTACCTGTCAAGATACTCCCTTGACGCATTGCCATCCCATATACGAATATTTTTTTCCTGTAAAACCTGTAAATAAAAATTTATGGACACTGTCATGAAAAGGGGGACCATCAATGCATTACAGCAATATTGACCTACTATCTAGTCCTGAAATGCAGCAAACAGGCTAAAACTCAAATAGCTAACTAGGATACAATCGTTTAGAAGCTCGAAAGAGTTGACCCAAACAGCTTAAACACACGAGTTACCTTCAAATATTAAATAACATGAATAGCCAGTAAAATAACATGCATGCGATCACCTATTTGTATTCAGTTGAAAAAAAAAAAAACCTTGACGGACACCTGAAGTGTTTAAATTTCTGTAAGAGGATTATTCAGAAAAGGCTAGTCCCAAAATAGCCATCGTACTTGATTACACATGGGCGTAATTGCAGAGATGCTCCACGAAGCACGTTCTAAGGTGAACACCACAATATGCTATGAAGGAGCATCCATAATCAGAAATATGTCAGTGGCCACAGAGTGCATACTCCTCTATGAGTAAGGTTCATTACCGTCTTTTTTACCATCATGCAGCCAAGACACCAATCCCAAAAGTCGCTATTCAACATGTAAACTTAAGGACTGCGCAACTCAACGAAAATAAATATTCAAATACCTTTGCATTCGTTGAGCCACTGATGAACCACAACAGTTCTTCAAGAACACCACGCCAAAACACCCTCTAGAAAAACCATATAAAAAAACAAAACAATGCATTAAAGATCAAGGTAAAATATTCTGCTCTCTGAATATATAAACCAGGCCACAGAGGAGATAATACCCAAAACTTCTGTTCATCATTCAGAGCAAGATTTTTTTTTACACTGGTGTATGAGCTAATATTACCAAACTGTGTGATGTCTGAAACTCATAGAACAATACATTTGCATGTTTGGTCACGAATAAGTGCAATTGATAACAGGGATGCAAGCAGCAGCCCACTTGCCCTGTGAAACTCCTCAATTAGTGCAGTGGCAGCAAAATTAATACTAGCGAGTACTGTGTTTCGGATATGCATCTAGCCACTTGCGTCCCTAATTGATAAAAAAGAAGCTTACGATCTGATTGGTATCCAGTTTTTGCAATTGACTGGACCATGGGACTTAAGAGCTAGGTTGTAAGGATCTCATAGCATGTGAGTGTCTAAGATTATACCGGTAAAGATAAAAAAAAATACTTCAGAACTGTCTGAGCTTAAGAAAAAACAAATACTGATGTCCAATAGCCCAATAAAGATCGCAGCCATCTTCTCAGGTTCCTATAGGAATTGAACTGGTTCCTTTCAAATTATGACAAAATATTATGAAGTAAATATGTAATAAATTCCAGAATTTTTTGTGCGTTCGAGAAACTGGGGTTCCGTGGTATTAATTTTATGCATGAAGTACATACAGGAGATAGATTAACCAAAATCAACAAGTTACTGCAAATCCCTAAGCCATATCATGCTTGGCATGCATTTGAACAAAATTAACTAGCCTGACGCAGTTGCCATTTCTTAAACTTGAAAAGGCCGGTATTTTTATCAATTGACAATTCATCCATGCTTTCTTTCCTTCAAATAAAAGATCACCAAAATAATAGAACCAAAGAGCATTGCAGTCTGGACTTCCACTAGCAAGCACACTGACTTCAGTATTGTTATGTTCGAAAATTAAAAGTGCATATATTCAACAA
This sequence comes from Aegilops umbellulata, assembly GCA_032464435.1. Lineage (NCBI taxonomy): Eukaryota > Viridiplantae > Streptophyta > Magnoliopsida > Poales > Poaceae > Aegilops > Aegilops umbellulata. Next base: position 537,755,900 of record CP136055.1, read on the forward strand.
AGAGCATACGTAATACCTTTGTTGTAAGTAATGGAAAATTCTTCCTCAAGTTAAACCGCATCTGGTAAGAAGAAAACAAATATTAGCTTTCTTTCCATCATCAAATCTAAATAGAAATACTGAAAAAAATTGGGGACAGCACCTGACAACCAAATTTTGATATTGTTCCTGTTCCTGTTCTGTCATTTTTCCAAGCACCACTTCGTAGTATATCTTGAACAAGATTGAGATACTGATACTCATCATGCTTTTCGAAGATCATTTTTGGTAGAAATGAAAAATTCTGAATTTCAAACTTTTCCTTCTTAGCATCATTGCTGGTTAATTCACTGGGATTTGAATCATTAGCCTCTTCCGCTGACTTTCTAACGCGAACAAAGGTCGCGAAAGAATGCCTAATGTTGTTCTCCACAACTGGAGAAGATGAATACCATGGGTGGAAGACCAATGGATCAATAGGAGGAATGAAAGTATCACACTCAATGGTGGACTCTATGTCAGTAAGATGGATGGCCTCACATGCAGATGCATTTAGCGATTCCCTACATCAAAAATTTGTGATTGAAGTGAACACCAGACATGATGCCAGAACAGCTAGAAACAATGTGCATCAAATAAATATTCCAGGAAAAGCGAATAACTCACCTCAGTACCTGGCCACCCCCTATTAGAAAGGCTTTCTCAATTGTTGAGCTGTAGGGAGCTGATGCTAGTAGTTCTAGGGAAGAATCCAAGCTTCCACAGGTGACAACATTTTCAACAGTTGCATAATCAGAACTGCCCGAACGAGTCAGTATAACATTCAAGCGACCGGGCAATGGCCTAAACTTAGTGGGTATGCTTTCCCATGTTTTCCTTCCCATTATAACAGCATTTTTCTTTGATGGGTCTGCTGTAGCCATTGTGAGATCCTTAAAAAACTTAAGGTCACTAGGCAGCTTCCATGGCAATGCTCCGTCCTTCCCAATGCCCATCTCACGGGTAGCAGCAACCACAACTTGATATTTTCTCTGAATATCACTGTGTGAATTGCCATTTGTGACACCTGCCATCATTTGAGATTGATGGAAGCAGGAAGACTTCAGTTTGTTGATGGCCTCAAGAGATTTATGCCTTGTCCAACGAGAAATTGTGGTGGTACGCGTGCTCAACAATGGTGTGGCCTGAATGTGAGGAAGCAACGTATAAGAACCAAGGCAGCATAGAAAGCAGCGGACTGACACATATATAAGTAGACAACATCCTAGAAGAGCTAAAGAGCTATCGAACAGATACTAAGAACCTCTGGACACTGAACCCCAATGTTTCAGGGCACAATGCAGACAGGGGCCAGAATCTATAACTAGCTTGATTCTCACAGAACAAGGGGAATAATCACTATTTCAGCTTGAATAAAATTTGGGGTTGTGGTACCTATTGCCTTTACTTTATCACAAAAAGAGGGGCCAACAAGCACCGGCCGGTAAATATCGAGGAAGCAACTGAATGCAACTACTCCAATGTTTAATTTATGAGAGTAAACTACACAAAACTCCAAGTTTTCGGCAATAAACTGTTTCTGGAGAAGTGAAAAACTTACAGAACCGTGTTAAAATGTAAAGGCCATGACAGGTAATATAGAAGGTGTACTTAACGGTCGTGTATAGAGTGGAGATGCCGGCTCGCGCGCTGAGTAGCTTTGGTGATAACATCTGTACCAGGGAACTACCAATAAAGATGGGCACGATCGTTGATGTTAAAATAAATCAGGCAACTCTAACAATTGAGAAATGAGGGGAAAACAGAGAGAACACGCATGCTCGGCTGTTCCACGACGAAACTAAATCAGGATAAAACCATCCTTTATGCCGAGAATGAATCCTAAACTGCCCGATTAATCGGTTCGTCGCGTCGGAGCAGCTGGTAACAGTCGAGAGCTTGAAATCAGTGCTCAAGTCCTCTGGAACGGACGCGGATCGAACATCACTGACACGGGGAGGAGCCACCGAGCATCCCCCTTGCGCAATCACGAGGGGAAACGAGAATCTGGCCGCGGCATCGCTGCTTCATAGCCTATGCTTCCGTCGACGAGTAGAAAAATACATACACCCAGGCACATCCGGCGAATCTACCGAGTTTTTGGCTGATTATGCCGACATTTGCGAGGAGAGGAGCGCAGCGCGGGGGCGGGGGCAGAAGTTGAGGCGTACGTACCGAGACCGTGCCCGGCTCGCCCCGGTGGCTGCTGAGACGGCGCCCCCGACGCCGCGCGCGCTCGCCGCCGTGGGTGAGGAGGAGGAGGAGGAGGAGGAGGAGGGGGAGGCGTCGGCTGTCGTTGGCGTTTTTGGGGCGGAGGCGGCGGGAAACCAGCGCGCGCAAACCCTAGCAAAGCGGCTGAAAACTCCCTCCGTGTCCGTCTCTGACGTCACTCCGAGGACCGCGGCCCCACATGTAAGCACCTGGCCTGTCAGACGGTCGGTCCTACCTGGCAGTAAGAAGAAAAAAAACTGTGGGCTTTCAGCCCCAACGCCGGCTAGAAGAAGGAAGGCTACTTGCGTAGGAGTAGGATAAGCGGATTTCCCTCAAAATCAAATCAAAAGATAAGCGGATTGCTCTCTCGCGTGCGGGGATTTCCGGCGAGAAGGATTGGAGCGGATCGAGAGCGCCCGCCCGCCGATCAGCCGCGATGAACTGCGAGACCTGCCATCTCAACGAACTGGTCAGATCCGATCCGAACCCCCCCCCCCCCCACTCCCTTGATTCCCCCCTGATTTCTCCTTGCGTTCCTGACGATTCGAGACTTGTTGTTTGTAGGAGCTGGAGCCGCTGGAGATCAAAGACGTGCTGCGATGTAAGTTCTAGTTTTTCCCCTTCGATCCCCTCTTCCATGCTTCTGCTCTGCTGTTCCAATTTTTGCCTCTTTGTGTCCCCCTTTTACTAGTTTATCATTAGTACATGTATACATGGTAGCCAAAATCCACTCTTTGATACTGATGTACTGAGTAGCAGTAGTTGTTTATAATTTACTAGTATATTGTGGCCCCGTTATTTATGCCGTGGTCTGATTACTTGCAACTGCTGTACTGATGTGCCGGAGATTGATTCCCTGAGCTCCTTGTTTCATGTTGGCATTTGCACTTGTGCACAAAGGAAAACTTTAGCAATTGCATTCCTCTCAGAAATTAATCTTCAAACGGACCAGTTATATCAAACATGTCTGCTATTCTTTTTAGTGTGTTTCTCTTTACCGTGTTCCTAATGATTGTCATGTATGAATGTGTTCCAGGCATCTTGCATACCATATTCTTCCATCGAACCCTCACTCTTGTTCGGCCCAAGGATGTTGACTGCGACCTCTTTGAGATCACATATGTGAGTATATTACTGAATAGCTGCAATAGCTGTATCTCCTCCATGTATTTGGTGTTGCAGACAATACTACTTAGCTCCAAGATATATGCTGGTGTGCTCCACGATATTGTTTGACCCGCTCCAACTAAAAGAGCCATCGTTGATGTTACTTGTGTTTGTGTGGTCAGGTTCAATGTGGACTTGCAGAATTAGAAAAGGAGGTCGACGAAAAGATCAACCAGTTCATTGCTTGGGCAGAAAAGCATCCAAATCGGAAAAGCCAGGTTGTTCGATAAGGCTGAACAACATATGCTACTATTTGCATGTTTTTTAGGATTTTCGTTTTAACACATGGTAGCTGAATATCAGGTGTGCCTCTCTTTCTTCGATGAGAAGAACAAGCACCCAGGCTGGTTCAGCAGCAAGACTGAGAGGGTTTACTGGGAACAATGGTTCATCAATTTGCATGTCACAAGCCCTAAAGGGCAAGGCAAATCACGTGGCTCCAAAGCACCGGCAAATACTAAAGGTAGTTCCATTCTTATTGACAGGGTCTGTTCCATGGCTCCTCGCTAGGGCTCAAACCTAGGTCGAGGGTGTGTCCCCCTGCTGTCCGCCACTCCGGACTCGTAGGAATAGTTTTGCTAATTATGTCATCTTCAGGATGGTATTGCTTATGAGCATATAACAAATAAGTTATAACTCGTTGTTAACGTGCGATGATATGTGCCCTCAGGACAAGCATTGGAAGAGACCAGCTCAAGACGTGATGCGCTGAGCTTGCTGATCCAAGAAGTACTGTTCCAGATCATTAACTACGCCAATGAGAAAAAAGACCATATTCCTCCAATCTCTGACAGAATATTCAATCATGAGATTTTGGTCCCCAGGTGCGTTCGGTTTTATACTTGACTATTTTAACGGGCAACCTTCTTTTATACCGAGTAGTCTCTGCAAGTTTGTTGGGATTATTTCATCACTATCTGAATCTCCAGGTGACACCTTTTCCTTGGACGTGTGTTCACAGCTCTTCTGATTCTGTATTCGGGTGGAACGCCGACGTTCTTCGGAGGGCATTGAGTAGTGGACATTCGTACTCACTGAACTGAAGATCTTTGTTAGAAACTGCACTAAACGAAGATGTTGGTATCGGTGTGCTACCTTTCACAGTGATAAGACGTTGCCCCTTTCTCACCTCTCCGTTGATCGTTTGGTTATAAGACGTCGTCAGAGCTGCTGACTCATGGAAGCAAATGTTGCGTACAGAATAATGTAGAACTGCCAGTGAACTGACTTTGTTACCCATCCAATCATGTAATTCCCACTTGTTTAGCTGTAAATATTTCTCTTGACAATCTGTGTCCAAGGAATATTATGTTATGCAGATGTGAAAAATATGTGTATTCGGGATGTTATGTGCAGTGGCGTTTATTCAGTGTGCTGACACAAGGAAGATAACTCGAGTGGGAGGCTGTTTTGACTGATCAAATTGTCACTTTTTAGAGTGGATAAAACACATTTTGCATTAGGATTTTTTGCTTTGAGATGGTGAAATAGGGAGAATGTATCATGTTAAAAGTTCACAAAAAGAAATTGAGTACGTACAAATAGCATATGTCTAACATGTCACAAATTTCTATTATTATAAGTTAAACTCAACTTGAAACAAAAACAACAAATTTAGCTAAGGTAGTGTTAAGAAGCGGATTCTTAGCCTGCTTTAAATAATAGTAATAACTATAACTATTCATAGAATGATTTGTCCTTTCTACTTCTGTAGATGTGAGTTTAATTTGTAATAGAAATTTTGTGACATGACAAAGGTATAATGTGCTTATGTGCATTCTGAATTTAAGAAATTTTCAAACATTTTGGCATAACTTTACAACACCGTTTTGCACAAACCCCAATGCACATGTTAGATTTTTCTAGCCAGAATACTAAACCTTGGATGTTCAAACACATCGGAACCAATCCCCGTTGTGCACGAGATCTTAGGGGGGCAAACAAAATTCCACTTCCATCTCCATGATGACAGAGAATAATGGAAGGCAAGTCGCATCAATCGGATTTAGCAACCCGCCGAGCTTATTGGGAGAGTTCTCATTGTGTCAACCTCTGGTAGCTATCATTAAAAATGGAAGACACGTCTGAGAAGTGAAAGATGCCCACCGGATGTAGCTCACGAGCACCGGTGATAAGCTCCAAAACAACATAAAGCCAGGTGTCACTAAGGCAAGCCCTAACCTAGACCTAGGCGTATTATATACATCGACGATCTACCCTCCTCTCCTACCCCGACTACAGTCGATGACGCTGTCAGAGAGGAGAATGGAAGAGGAGCCGTGGAACTACGGGGCCACTCTTGAGGAGCGCAAATGATATGTATCGCCCCCAGTGAGCGCTATGTCGGAAGGAACCTTTCGCCCGATTTTGAGAAGATTCTAGAAGTTTTTTTTCTCTTTCTGCAATTTCAATTTCCTTCATGTTTTTCTTATTTTATGTTTTTCCTTTTTTTTCAAATGTGCAAACATTATTGCAAATTCAAGAACATATTTTTGAATGATTTTTTCAAATTCATGAACATTCTTGAAATATTTTTTCAAATGCTTGAAGATTTTTTGAATCCACAAACATTTTTTTGAGTTCGTGATCATATATTTTGAATTCGTGGAATATTTTAATCACGAGCATGTTTTGAGTTCGTGAACATTTTTTGAATTCGTGAATATTTTTAAAATTGGCAAAGCGAGCATTTGTTTTTTGGAGCACAGTTTTAGGCCTACAGCCCAAAGCATCAGGACTGTTGCGGCCCAACAGACCAATTGCCCAAACAGAACCCGACCCCCAAACTCAGCCCGCCTTATCCGCCCGTTAAACCCGCTACGATGAGAGTCACGCACGCGTGGTGCGTGCTACACGACAACGTGGCAGCACGAATCCTGTCTCCCGATGAAGAGGAGGAAATGCCCCCACCAGCCGCTGCCTCAACTGCACCAGCACCCGGCACGCACCACCACGGCGACCCGACCTGCAAAAAATGCCATCCCAGCAAGGCCCATGTCGTCGCCACGCCCGAGGTCTCTCGCTCGCTCGGCGCGCCCAGAGCTGACCAGAGGAGCCCACCGCCCGTCTTAAACCCACCCCCACCAGGCCACCATCCCGCTCTCCCCAGTCCCCAGCAGTGACCCACACCGCTCTCAGCTCAGCTCAGCCCACACGTCGCCATCGCCAGTAACCGCGCCCCACCGCCCCTCCCGCAAAAAACCAACGGTTCCCCGCGCCCGCCTCCCCGCCGACGAACGATGGTCGCCGCCGCCGCCCGCCGCAAGCGCTCCCGCCTGGCGCCCCGGTCGCCGGCGACGCCGCGCCCCCGCCCGCCGCCGCCGCAGCTGACGGCGCTGCTGGCGCAGCTGGCCACGTCGGTGTCCCTGGCGCTGCGCTTCGCGTCGGACCGCGACCTGCTGCTCCGCCCGTCCCAGGCGCTGGCGCTCGACCCGCTGCTGCTCGCCGCGGCGCGGGCCGTGTCCCGGCTCCTCGCCCTGCTCCCGCTCCACCTCCAGACCATCACGCTCACCTCGCTCTCGCTCTCCCCGCCGACCCCCCCGCCCTCGCTGCCCTCCTCCTGGTTCCTCCGCCTCGTCTCCGCCTCCCCGGCCCTCCCGGACTCCGCCTGGCGCGACGCCTTCCGCATGTCCCGCCCGGCCTTCTACGCGCTCCTCCGCTCCCTCGCGCTCCCCGACCCCGGCGCCGCCGCGTCCTCCTCCCTCGCGCTGCCGGCCGACCACAAGCTCGGCGCCGCGCTCTACCGGCTCGCGCACGCCGCGCCGGCCCGCGCCGTGGCGCGCCGCTTCGGCCTCCCGTCGCCCGCCGCCGCGGCGCAGGCCTTCTACGAGGTCTGCCGCGCCGTCGCCGACCGCCTCGCCGCGCTGCTCGACCTCGCCGCGCCCGACCGCATCTCCCGCGCCGTCCCGGGCTTCTGCGCGCTCTCCCTCCCCAACTGCTGCGGCGCGCTCGGCTACGCGCGCTTCGGGGGCGCCGCGGTCACCGCGCAGGCGCTGGTCGACGCCGAGGGCCGCTTCCTCGACGTCTCCGTCGGCTGGGACCCGGCCGAGGCGCCGCCGGAGGTCCTCCCGCGGACCAAGCTCTACACCTCGCAGTCGCTCGTGCTCGCCAACGCGCCCCACGGCGAGCTCATCGGCGGCTCCGTGCCGCGCTACTTCCTGGCGCCCGCCTGCTGCCCGCTGCTCCCCTGGCTCGTCACGCCCTACAGGGACGCCGGCGCCACGGACGGCGCGTCCAAGGAGCGCATCTTCAACAACGTGCACGCGCAGGGGGCGCGGCTGGTGGGGAGCGCGTTCGGCCGCGTGCGCGCGCGGTGGCAGCTGCTGGAGGAGCCCTGGAAGGGCGAGTGCCAGGAGGCGCTGCCGTACGTCGTGGTCGCCGGCTGCCTGCTGCACAACTTTCTCATCAAGTGCGGCGAGCCGATGCCCGACGCGGCGGCGGCTCCGGTGGACGCCGGCGCCGACGCGTTCGCGGACTTCGAGGGGGAGAATGACAAGGAAGGGGAGAGGATCCGGGATGTTCTCGCTGTGCATTTGAGCTTGGTGAGCCGTACCCAGTGAGGCAGTGAGTGAGCTAGTGAGCAATTTGTGGTGTGCTCTGCAGTTTTCCCTAGTGTACATATTAGTCTGAATCCCTCAGCGTCGCGTGGACTGCCCCCCTGTATGAGTAGAGTGATGCTGAGCTTCTACCGGAGCTGCCTCTGTTCTAGTGCTGTACTCTTGTCGAATCAGTTGATTTTAGTGTAGCGTGATCGTCAAATCGATGAAATTGCCATGTCTGGTGTTTGTAGTCTCACATAGTCATATGTCTCCGTTTGTTATTTTAGAGCAAAAGGCTGACGCTCCGTTCCATGCGATTCAGTTTAAGCTCCATCAGAGCATCTACAGCCCGACCCTTAAACCCTCCCGCAAACGATGCGGGCGTACAAATCCCCTTTCAACCAGACCCTGCAAAGCCAATCCAAAAGTCCGCGTTGTCCGGCACCCCTCAAACCAGCCCATGCGTCGACTGTCCTCCTCTTGTGTCCGTCCTCCCCTTTTCACGGCCGAGCTGTCGACTTCCTCCACCCTTGCTCCCTGTCGGCACCGCCTTGCTCGTCCGTCGTCCTAGATGTTGACGCCAGGTACCTCATTCCCCACCACTGCCCACAACGAGGGCTCTCTTCAACATAGATGATCCACCATCTTGAGAACTAGGCAGTAGCCCAGTGGCAAGGTCGCAGTGGCGCATCCTTGCAGGCCGAGGTTCGACTCACTCGGGTGGACTCCTTCTATAAAAATATGTCTTGAGAGGGTCAACAATTTTTGTGGTTTCTATTCACAAGTGGTTGGCCCGAACCAAAGTGACGTTGAAGTCAATAGACGTGTAAGTTTGACTTGCATCACATTGTCATCATTTTCTAGCTTCATTTGTTGCATTGTTCTGAGTGATTCTTGTTTTGCTGGTTGGGGTTGGCAGCCACTTTGTACAACTAAGCTGAGGGCAAGCCATTCAGTTTGTCCAACTGTTGGTTCGAATTGAATGGGAAACCGAAGTGACAACTCGTCCTTGATGAGCTCAAAAGAAAACCACCAAGAAGATGAAGAAAAACGATGGCTCAAGCTCTCCACAATTTATTGGATTGGATGATGATGAGCAAAGTGGAGGGGCAGATGTACAAACGACCTTGGCAAAGAGGGTTGTGCGTGAGGACACAACAAGCAAAATTAATGTCCGTCACATGGACTGGCATTTTGTTCGCCAAAGAGGAGAAGAGGAGAGGTACAAGCTCTTCTTGGATGCGCAAAGGGAAATGATGGAGTTTGACCCGGAGAGGATGAAAGAGAAGCTGAGAACATTGAGATTTGAGAGGGAAAATGTATACTTGAACAAGAAAGAGAATATGCAAAAGTAGGAGCTTGAAAAGACGCGACAATGCAAGGACTAGAGAGAGAGAGAGAGAGAGAGAGAGAGAGAGAGGGAGAGAGGGAGGGAGGGACGGAGGGAGACAGGTTGAGGTTTGCGAGAAAAAAGAGGAGTCAAGGATCATGTTACAGGACACTAGCCTCTTGGATGAGGAAGGCAAAAAGTGATTAATCAACATGAGGAACAAGCGCAATAATGGGGGCGTTTGATTCATTTGCCTATCTATGTATGATTTGTTGAATTTTATTTTGGCATGTGTTGAATTTTTATTTTGCTCCGTCGAAAAGTGATAAATTGGTGCTATATGATGGGCGTGCACGGCTTTGCATGAATATGACGATTTGGATATCAGGGGTATCGTCATCTAGGAGGGCAAATGAGAGGCCGCCTGGCGATATCCGCGGATTCGTATGTATGTGCTCGCAGACATTTTGAGGGTCAAGTTGTCCAATCCGGGTGTTGATGCTCTTACAAGCCTTAACAAGCCATCAAAAGGAAAGACTTGTAATCTGCAAGAGCAAGAGTCATATCCTACATTTGTTCCGCCTCATATTTATGGAAAAGGCACAATAAAAGCTTGGCTCTAATTAAATTAATAAATCCACAAACAATCCAGTACAAATGATTGATGGTGGGACACTCACTTGCAATATATGCTCACAAAAGAAGAGAAAGAACAACCCCCAAACACTAAAGGTAACGACATCTACGAGCATATGACAAGATATTGTTGGAAATTGGCACACATTATATGATGGTTTCAAACACTGCAGCGAAAATAAAGTAACTTTAACATCACCTCTATGCAGTAATCTACAAATAGTTGCTCAGTCACGTAAGGAAACATATGTGTCAACATATATGAGTAAATTATGTCTGCCGGGTTGTAGGGCAAAACTTAACACTTCTCTTTAGTTTCTCCAGCGTAATGATGCACCTCAGATATCCAAACTTAAAAGTGTCCGGTGTCAAGTGAACCACACAAAATAGTAGCAGAAAAATAAAATAGATGAAAACCAGTATTTTTATGTGGAAAAACCTAGATTGGGGTGAAAACCACGGGCTGGAACTACTCAAATCTTCTTCCACTATAATCAAATGTGGAATACAATGAGATCTTCTCTAGTTAACACTAGAGGCCCCCATACACTGAGATCTCTCAAACTCGGATGACAACAACAAGGTTTGGGACTCGAGAGCTAGGGATTGGAATAATCTCATCAAAGATGGTGGAATCACAACTTCAAGGAGACAAGGCAGTAGATCTGGTCTTCACAACCTTGGAGAGAAGATCACTTTGGTTGCTTGCAAGCTCTTCCAACAATCTTTCTCTATTTTCCTTTCTCTCTTGGTTTTTCTCTTCTTCTCGAGTGAATGATATCTTGATTTCCGTCACATGGCGATGGCTGCTGGATAGGAGGACTAACCTCTACCTCTCTCCTTGTGCAAAGACCAAATTGACCCTAGGTCATAACCCTAATGGGTTGTGGGCTTTGTCATGGCAATTGGGCTGCCTAAAAGCTTCATATTGTCATCTCCTCATAGCCCACATGAGAAGGATATCCTAATAAATCTCCCCCTCCGACTCATGAGGGGTGCACTGTCAAGCCTGCTACCTCGCAACATGCATGTAGCTTCTCAGATGAGGATATTTTGGTCATCATATCCGAAACACTGTTGCCGGTATGGATCTTCTCAAGTTATATCAACTTGGAACTCACAACATCTCGAATCCAATGCCACCTCACAACAATGTGCTTGGTTCAAGAGTGATATCTTGAATTCTTGTCAAGACGATTATCACTTTGACTGTCACAAAAAAATTCACATTTCTCTTTCTTCATGCCTAACTCCTGCAAGAAGTTTTTTCATCCACGACACTTCTTTGGAAAGCATCAACTGTGGCTATGTATTCAAATTTGTGGTTGATGTAGAAAAACATCTTGTACTCTTGATTTCCATGACACTACTACCCCTAAACACGTCACCAGGGATCCAGAGGTTGACTTTCTTCAATCGATATCACCAGCATAATCTGAATATGTATACATGATCACGGCTTCCAAAGCATAAATATTATGTAGAAGTTTCTTTAAGATACGTGAGTATCCACTTCACTGCTTCCTAGTAACCTTTACATGGATTTGTCATAAACCTGCTAACAAATTCCAACTGCATAGGCAATATCAGGACAAATGCACACCATGACATGCATGGTATTATACTGTACACATTTCTTAATTGCTCTTCTTGTGTGTAAGACATTGCCCATAACTCAATTTATAGTGGACTACAAGCAAGGCTCCTGGGACATGAGGGGTCAGTGCACTGGAGCCAAATACATCTAGCGCATAGAGCGGGCCCAGCACGATGAACATCACAGAAGCTCAGGCCACCAAGCTGGATGGGGTAGTAGACGTGCGAGCAGCTGCCCTTGCATTGGCCTCCATTAACATCCTTGCATCCTTCCCAGAGGAATGCACGAATCACCTGGTTGACCCGCACGAGGATGAATTTGTTGAGCACGATTGAGGGAGTCCTGGATTAGGGGGTGTCCGGATAGCCGGACTATAACCTTTGGCCGGACTCTTGGACTATGAAGATACAAGATTGAAGATTTCGTCCCGTGTCCGGATGGGACTTTCCTTGGCGTGGAAGGCAAGCTTGGCAATATGGATATGAAGATCTCCTTCTGTTGTAACCGACTCTGTGTAACCCTAGCCCTCTCCGATGTCTATATAAACTGGAGGGTTTTAGTCCGTAGGACGAACAACAATCATACCATAGGCTAGCTTCTAGGGTTTAGCCTCTCTGATCTCGTGGTAGATCTACTCTTGTACTACCCATATCATCAATATTAATCAAGCAGGAGTAGGGTTTTACCTCCATCGAGAGGGCCCGAACCTGGGTAAAAACATCGTGTCCCTTGTCTCCTGTTACCATCTGCCTAGATGCACAGTTCGGGACCCCCTACCCGAGATCCGCCGGTTTTGACACCGACATTAGTGCTTTCATTGAGAGTTCCACTGTGCGGTCGCCATCAGGAAGGATGCCTCATCCCGTCTTTAAAGACGGCACTGTTGCTAAAGGAGCATTGGCTATCGGCCAAACTCTCTGGCTAGGCGGTTTTCTTATGACCGCTTGTTCGGCCACCTCGCCGACGATGACTTCTCGGGTCATCGAAAGCAATCTTCACATCAACTCGGAACTCGCCGAGCAGTTAGATCCGATGGAGCTCTCTTCCCTAAACGAGCTCTTGGATTGCATCGCCGCCCTGGGAGTCGCTACAGACCATGATTAGATTGGGCCTAAACCCGATCTGAGAGAGATTAACTCTCCCCAGGTCACCCATCACGTTGCAGTGGTGGAGGAACAATGCGGCAACCCTTCATCTATCTTAAGGACTAGTTATGTCCGGATTCCTGATCCCTCCAAGCCGGATACTCGCGGAGGGGAGGATGACACTCAAGCCCTGAACCTCAAGTTAGGCAGTGGGCTAGATTCATTGGACAACATCCAAGAACCCAAGCTTCTGAGTTCGGAAACTCCTTGGCCCCTGAGTCTCAGGTTGGGTGAGGTTTTGGATTTAATTCCACCCACCCACCCAAACATAAGCGATCTATCCCAAATTCGGTAAGAGCCCGCAGAAACAGTACACCATTACTGGGCCAGATTCCTCCTGGTCATGAACAGGATAAAGGACTGCCGCGAGGAGGATGCAATTTCATTCTTCTGCAATAATTGCACGGACAAGGGAATCCTCAACGCCATAAGTCGCCGTGAAATTACACGTTGTGCTGACTTGGCGTCCATAGTACGAAAGTACTGTGCGATGGAAAGTGCCTGGAAAACCGAAATAAATTTTTGGGACAATCCGGCCCTGAATACAACCCCAGTCCGAAATAAAAGGGTGCATTATCGCCAGGCACCTGGATTAAACACCAAAAAGCAAAAACCCTCTACAGGGCATGGAACCGTACTGGAGGGATGGCTCAATGGACCCTGTAAAATTCATAGTACAGAGGACACCACACCAACTCATATCCTTAGGGCATGTTGGATACTCCGGCAGGTGGCCAGGAGTGGCGAAGAGCTTCTAACTCCAGAATCCACAGAGCACCAGCCCAGGGATACCAGTATAGTATTAACAGTCTTCTAGACTTTCGCATCAAATAATATGTGGAAACGAACACTCCACAGCCTTGCCGAAATCTACCAAGTAGCAATAATAAACCCATGGAGTGACACGGCTATTACCTTTAATGCCAGTGACGAACCTAAATTCCGAACAGCCCGAGCACCAGCCGCATTGGTCCTCAGTCCAATAGTGGACGGCTTTTGCCTTACCAAGGTACTCATGGACGGTGGCAGCGGATTGAACCTCATTTACGAGGAAACCCTTCGAAAAATGGAAATAGACTGGAGTCGCATTGAGCGAAGCAGCACAACCTTTAGAGGAATAATCCCCAGTCGGGAAGCGCGCTGTACAGGAAAAATCACACTGGATGTGGTGTTCGGCACGCCGGATAATTACAGGTCCGAGGAGGTCATGTTCCAAGTGGCCCCGTTCAGTAGCGGATACCACGCTCTATTAGGGCGAGAGGCATTTACAATTTTTCAAGCTATACCCCATTACGGGTATATGAATCTCAAAATGCCCGGGCCCAATGGAATAATCACTCTTGCTAGTGACCCGGACATAGCGCTCCGCGCCGAAAATAAGACAGCCGCACTGGCCCTTGAGGCACTATCCGAAGCCCTAGCGGCCGAGGAACTAACTACGCTATGCTCCACGGTGAACAGGGACGATGTGATACTCGATAAAAGATCCAAGTCCACCTCCTTCAGACCGGCGGATGAAATAATCAAATTCCAAGTCCATCCAACGGACCCTACAAAAACGGCCTCCATCAGGGCGCAATTAAACCCTGATGTAGACGCCGCACTACGAGAATTCCTACGCGAAAATTGGGACATTTTTGCCTGGCACCCTTCAGACATGCCAGGAATCCCACGAAGGCTGGCCGAGCACAGCCTAAATATCCTAAAAGGATTCAAGCCAGTCAAGCAGACTCTTCGGCGTTTCTCCGAACCTATGAGACAAGCCATGGGAGAGGAGCTAGCCAAACTATTGGAGGCCGGATTCATCAGAGATATAAAACATCCGGACTGGCTAGCCAACCTGGTGATGGTACCAAAGAAGGACAAATCCTGGCGCCTGTGCGTCGATTTCAAGGACCTTAACAAGGCTTGCCCAAAGGAATCCTTCCCCCTCCCCCGCATCGATCAAATTATCGACGCTACCGCAGGACACGATTCATTGTGTTTCCTCGACGCATACTCCGGCTACCATCAAATTAAGATGGCAGAGCCAGACCAAGCTGCCACGGCATTCATCACCCCATACGGCCCATTCTGCTTCAACACAATGCCCTTCGGGCTCAAAAACGCCGGCGCAACATATTAGCGGATGATTCAGACATGTCTGGCAAACCAGATCGGCAAAACATTGGAGGCATACGTATATGACGTGGTCGTCAAAACCAAGCATGTCGAATCTCTAGTAGATGACTTGAGGCTCACATTCGATAACCTCCGAACATACGACATCAAGCTCAACCCGGAAAAATGCGTTCTCGGCGTACCGGCCGGAAAGCTCTTGGGCTTCATTGTATCCGATAGAGGAATTGAAGCAAATCCAGCCAAGATCCGAGCTCTGTCACAATTGGATATCCCAAAGGACCTCAAACAAATACAAAAATTGACAGGATGCGTAGCGGCTCTAAGCCGCTTTATCTCCCGCTTGGGAGAAAAGGCATTACCCCTTTACTGCCTCCTCCGGCGCACCAAACACTTCGAGTGGACGGATGCCGCTACGGCCGGACTCGACGAAATTAAAGCCATATTGGAAACAAACCCAGTCCTGGCCGCGCCAAACATTGGCGAACCAATGCTATTGTACATTGCGGGAACTCATCAAGTTGTGAGCGCAGTACTCGTCGTCGAACGAGAAACGGACGGACACAAATTCCCCCTTCAAAAGCCGGTTTACTATGTGTCCACGGTCCTCACTCCATGCAAGTCACGGTACCCGCATTATCAAAAGATAGCGTACACGGTATTCATGGCGTCCCGGAAGCTGCGACACTACTTTCAAGAGTGTTCGATAACTGTAGCCTCTAAAGTACCACTTAACGATATTATAAACAACCGCGACGCGACGGGACGGATTGCCAAATGGGCCTTTGAGCTCCTCCCGTTCGACATAACCTACAGGCCATGGCGAGCTATTAAGTCCCAAGTTTTGGCCGACTTCGTCGCCGAATGGACGGAAGCCGAACTCCCTAAAGAGTACGTCACATATTCCAACTGGATCATGCACTTCGACGGCTCCAAAATTTTGGCCGGTCTGGGGGCTGGCGTCGTTTTGACGTCCCCAACAGGAGATACAATCCAATACATACTCCAGATAATGTATACGGACTCCAACAACGCAGCCGAATATGATGCCCCTCTACATGGTCTCCGGATGGCAGTCTCCATGGGCATTCAACGCCTGGAGGTGCGCGGGGATTCGAACCTCACGATATCCCAAATAAACGGAGACTTTGATGCCAAGGATCTGAAAATGACAGCTTATCGCAACGCCGTCCTAAAAATGTCAGCTCGGTTCGAAGGGCTCGAATTTCACCATATAGCCCGGGAAAACAATCAGGCAGCAGACGTCCTGGCACGCATTGGCGCAAAGCGCGATGCCGTCCCTCCCAACATCTTCTTGGAGAGGCTGTTCAAGCTATCCGTAGTATGAGAAAGGGAACCCGGAAATAACAGCCCGGACCCAACCGCACTGCCCGACACCGAACACTCTGACACAACTAGAGGCTCTGCCAACGAAGTAACATCCTCAGCCCACGTAATAATGGCAGTCATTGCCCCGTGGACAGAACCATTCTTAGCCTACCTAACCAGGCAGGAACTTCCCGAGGACCAAAATGAGGCACGCTGCATAGTGCAGCGATCTAAAGCCTATAAAGTCCATGAGGGAGAGCTTTAAAAGAAAAGCACCACCGGAGCCCTTCAAAGGTGTATCTCCGAAGAGGAAGGGCGGAATCTTGTGGCTGAAATTCATGACAGACTCGGCGGGCACCACGCTGCAGCCCGGGCCCTTGTAAGCAAGGCCTTCTGTACAGGATTTTATTGGCCGACGGCCCGGGCAGATGCCCAAGACTTAGTCCAACGATGCGTTGGTTGTCAGCTCTTTGCTAACCAAAGCCATATGCCACCCACCGCCCTCCAAACTATACCCATCACCTGGCCCTTCGCGGTCTGGGGGCTTGACATGGTTGGACCCCTTAAAGGAGGAACCCACAAGCAAAAATACCTACTGGTCATGGTGGACAAGTTCACCAAATGGATAGAGGCCAAGCCGGTTAAAACGGCCGAATCAGGACTGGTGATAGACTTCATATCCGGGGTCGTACACCGTTACGGCGTCCCCCACAGCATCATCACTGATAACGACACGAACTTTACGGCCGACGAGGTCAAAATCTGGTGCCAAAACATGGGCATCAAGCTCGACTATGCTTCAGTCTATCACCTACAAACTAACGGTCAAGTCGAGCGAGCAAATGATCTAATCATGAGCGGCATCAAACCCAGACTAGTGCGGTCCCTCAAGGAATCTAACACGCACTGGGTAGAGGAGCTCGACTCCGTACTCTGGGGGCTGCGGACCGCGCCGAATAGAACCACCGGATTCACACCATTCTTTATGGTATACGGCGCAGAGGCGGTTCTCCCTGCGACATAATTCATGACTCACCTCGCGTGCGCATGTACGAAGAAAGAGAAGCCGAACTCGATCGGCATGACAGTTTGGACGCCTTGGAGGAGGAGCGTGACGTGGCAAAAGCCCGTTCCGCATTCTATCAACAGCAGGCTCGAAGATACCAAAGCAGAGAAGTACGGGCCAAAACTTACAATCACTAGTGCAGAACCGGGCAATAGCACCGGTTCGTAAGGCCCTTTAGTGCCGGTTCCATAACCGGCACTAAAGTGTGGGCACTAAAGCCCCCCCCTTTAGTACCGGTTCAGAACGAACCGGTGCTAAAGGGCAACCACGTGGCACGAGCCAGCTCCGGGGGCCGGGAGCCCTTTAGTACCGGTTGGTAACACCAACCGGTACTAAAATGTTTGGTTTTTTTTTGGTTTTATGATTTCTTTTTCATTTAATTTTGTGTTTTCCATTTTAATTCTTTTTCGTTTGCTGGTATTTTACGATACTACACATTGTACACGTTATGCATATATATGGTAGCTAGTAGAACCAATCATATATATATATAGATCATCAATGTCTCACAAACCACCATATTAATTCACACATACACACATGTATAGCTATATACAATTTCTCGTACATATGCATGTTGCCTTCGGAGCCAGTTGCATTAGCCTAATTGGTGCCTTCGGAGCACGATGACAAATTGGAAGTGGTTCATGACCTGGTCGATGGGGGCGGTAGCGGGTAATAGTATTCTCCCTTCGGATTTATGACCTAGTCGAGCAAAAATCCCGCTATTTCCTCTTGAAGTGCTTGTACGCGCTCCGTATCTAGGAGCTTGTCCCGCACCTCTATGAACTGTTAAGAAGGAGATCAATATGCATGTGTATTAGTTGTGTGACTAGATATCGATAATGGTGCACAAATTGTGAATAGTGTTCTGACAAGCGTACCCATTCCTGTCTTTCAGATCTGCTCCTTTCGGACGCCATCATGCGAATGTTCTCGCAAACGCAGTATGCACACAGATCAATCCCCTGCGTCTGCTTTATGGCCTTTATGAGAATGGAATTTAATTTGATCAGATAATAATTATTCAAGCATGATAATATTAAAAAGATGGCAGCTAGCTACCACTACTTAATTACTTACCCTGGGTCAAAGCCATCTCAGTTGTCGTTTCCATTCGCCTTCCGTTTTGCTGATGAACCTTACCCAAGCCCTGCCCGCCGACAAAGAAAATGAATAAAGGGGTTATTAAATAGTTCATATCATGAAATGACGAACTAAATAGGCCGAGATATATAGTTAATAATGATTGAAATTACCTATTGACTATCCCAAACAAGACGTTATAGTCACTATTTTCTTTGAGTAGTGAGTCCAGTATTTCAACTGTTCCTTCGTCAACTTTAATGATACACAAGATCCAGTGAAATCTGCATGCACACACGTTTGCATGTCTTAATTAAGCAGGCATATGTAAGCAAAAACATGTAGCTAGCTAGCTAGTAGGCAAAAACAGAGAATTTGTAGTACAAGAAAATGTGACTCACTTGAAGTTGTAAGGAAGTAGTATATCTTCATTGTATTTGAGGCGCATCAAGAACTCGAACATGCTGTCCTCTACCTGCTTTTTATAATAGTTGCTTATATTCCATGTGTATTCATTAACGGTGTTTGGGTCAATGAACCCAATGCCATAGCGTCCACCTTTTTTCATTTCATACATCTTCATCCTGCATAATACGACAGAAAAGAATATAGTGAGGATAATTACAGGTAATGATTGATCAAAAGGATCAATACAACTAGCTTGAGACTTAAATTACAGAAATAAATCACTTACACACAATAGCAACTGACGATAGATTTGTCGAGTGCGTCTTGATTGTATAACTGAAACAGTTCAGAATACTCAACGGTCCCAGGTTTCTCATGGTATTAATGATCCTTGTTGACTTGCACCATGAGGGACTGTCGATCGGATCTCTTGGTAATGTACATGTACCATTGATGCAATTCATACATTCTCGTTGGGAGCTTCTTGACATCTTCTGGCTTGACCAAAGGTTAGCCCCTGACATATTTCCATTTTATTTCCTCCTCTGTAAGCACAGGCATGTCCTCGATCTCGAGGAGTTGTCCAACAGTGATCTTGAGTTCTTCAGCCTGCGTTATATGCTGCTGGGTTATTACCACATCGCCCACCTGGGGAACGTAAACTGTTTGCCCACAATAATATTGGCCGCGCGTACTGTCATGTGTTGTTGGCGGCACACCAAGCGGGGGGATCGGTTGCGCCCACTGTTCTCCCAGCTGGGCAACGGTTCTCCCGCATTTTTTGACAGCTGCTTGTTGTTTGCTCGAGCTCGAGCTCGCCTCCTTCTGTAGATGTTGTCGATGTAACTTCTTGATGTGGCGCTCATAGTCTGTGTGAACAGGCTTAGGAGGTGGTGGTTCAGCCATACGAATGAAGTGGTCAATAACTTCCACAGGCACTTTCTCCCTTGGCGGCGGTGGCGGTTTCGGTCCAAAATGGGCGTCGACTTCTGCCCGCACTATGGCATTGGTTTGCTCCTTGGTCCTGTCGTAAGCCCTCTCAGGAAGAGGAGTAGTGAGGTTTGGACCATATTTATATCGCTTGCCTCCGCCTGTACTTCCTGTACTATGACCTCAGACTGGTACCGCTACGCACCATAGCTGCGGGGTGTCTCTTCGTGGATTGCTGAGGTGGCGGAGATGGCTGACGGGGCTGAGTTGGACGAGGAGGAGTGGCCTGAAGCTGTGCCGGACTTGGAGGAGGAGTGGCCTGACACTTTGCTGGACTTGGAGGAGGAGTGGACGTCTGACGCTGTGTCGGACTTGGAGGAGGAGTGGCCTGACACTTTGCCGTACTTGGAGGAGGAGTGGCCTCACGCGTTGGTGGACTTGGAGGAGCGGGGGTCTGCTGACTCGGTGGCGGACTTCGACGAGGAGTCGGGTGACGCGGTGTCAGTGGCCTTCGAAAGATGATGCAATCTTTTCTCCATAGGATGATATGATGTTTGGCATCTCCGAGTGTGTGCTCCTCGTCACCTCCAGGAATGTCAAGCTCTAGCCCCGAATATTGGTCCACCACCTCATCAACCACGACACGAGCATAGCCTGCTGGAATCGGGTTGCAATGGAAGGTTGCATCGGGGGAATTTGTATAAGCAACGGCGTCCGCCACCTTCATGGATATGTTCTTCATTTTGAAGTGTAGCTCGCAGTTAGTGTTCTCCATGATGTCATCCACGGGGTATCTATCCAGCATTGCATCAAACGGGGCGGAACCCACGCTGCTTCTCGGCATGGATGAGGCGGTGGTATCCAATGTTGGATCATCCGCTAGCTGTTGCAGCTGCTGAGACCCCCTTTGCTGGCTAAGTGAGTCGATCTGCTCCTGCTGCCGCTGGAATTTGTCTGCCAAGTCCACGTACGTAGATTCTAGGCCTTGAAGGCGTTCATAGTCCCGCTTCCTCTTCTCCTCCTCCATCTTCCTCTGCTTCTCCTCTGAAATCTTCCTTCTCGCACGGGTTCTGTAGTCGGTGTTCCATTCTGAAAACCCCTCATACCACGGAATAGCGCCCTTGCCTCGTGTTCTTCCCGGGTGTTCAGGATTTTTCAGGGCACGTGTAAGCTCGTCGTTCTCTCTGTTTGGCTGGAACACCCCCGTTTGACCTCTTCTATTGCAACAAGTATGTCATCGTCGGCTCCGTTCAGACATGCCTTCGTTGAAACTTTGCCTGTCTTCGGGTCCAACTCCCCCCCATGCGCATAGAACCAACTCCTGCACCTGGGGGGCCAGCTCTTAGTAACCGGAATGACACCTGCATCCTCCATCTCTTTCTCAGACTTATCCCACTTAGGCATTGCCACCGCGTAGCCACCTGGCCCCAGCTTATGGAACTTATCCTTTTTTTCGGCATTTTTCTTGTTTATTCTCGACCGTTCCTTAGCTAATTCTGAATCCTTGAATTTCACGAAATCGTCCCAATGAGCACTTTGATTCTCTAGTATCCCCTTGAATACTGGAGTCTTCCTTCCTCCCTTGACGTACTTCTCCCATTCACATCTCTTGTGGTTCTTGAATGCAACTGCCATCTTCCTAAAAGTAGCGTCCTTGACTTTCTGCACATCTGCTTCTGTGAAATGATCTGGTAGGGTGAAATGTTCCATGAGAGTATCCCAAAGCAGTTTTTTTTATTCTCGTCGACAAAAGTAACATTTGGACGTGGCTTTATTGGCTTTCTCCATTCTTGAAGGGAGATCGGGAGTTGGTCCTTCACAAGAACTCCGCACGGACGAACGAACTTGTCCGCAATCTTCTTAGGTGCTAATGGTTCGCCACTAGGTTTGAATGCCTCGATATTGTACTTTACGCCCTCCTTCAACTTTTTGTTCGGGCCTCGTTTCGTCCTTTTGCCTGAAGATTTGCTCGATCTGGATGGCTGAAAGAAGAAAGATCGATTCGTTAATATATCTTCAACTCATTTAAAACATGTGATGATCACCAGATTCCTGCTTATATAAATATATATACCTCGCCGGTGTTTGTTGTTTCAGGATCAACATGTTCCTCGTCATCGTCATAATCGTAGTTCATGACTTCATCAATTCGGTCGTCGCGATCGAATATCATATCACCCTCTCCGGTGTTGTTTAGAAATTCGGAGCCGTCATAATCTTCTTCATTCTGATCATCATCTGGCCCGCGTATCATATCGAACATGGTCTGTTCTCTGTCTCTGTCGGTATTGTCCGCCATAGCTTTTATTTAACTATGCCAAAAGAAATATAAAACAATTTAGTATAATCTCGAATAATAGATATAATCTCGAATAATAGATATAATCTCGAATACATCATCTTGAATAATAGATATAATCTCGAATACATCATCTCGAATAACAGATATAATCTCGAATACATCGTCTCAAATAATATATAATCTCGAATACATCATCTCGAATATATAATCTCGAATACATCACTGGCTAGGTAGCTAATAAAGATCGAATACTATAGAAGAATCTAGGACACTCGCGGTTCGTGCGGCGCGGGCGGTGGACACCCAAAGAGAAGGAACCCTCACAGGATCATAGCTGAAGTGAGATCCCTGAAGAAACTACCAGGTATTGGAGAACCTGCCGCCCTCTAACGCAACCATGTAGCGATGGACGTGCTCGTCCTCCTCCCTGACACGACGACGTACCAGCTCCGGCGGGGCCGGCTCCCTCCGCACCGAAACTGGCCCATGCGAACACCACCAAACGAGATCAGGGTCGACGACGGGACCCGGGGCCGGGTTCCTCATCAAGCGGCGCGCCCCTCCAGGCAGCACCTCCCAGTGCCAGCCCGGCGGAGCCCAGTCCCGGACATGGGTCAGCTGGACGTCGTCGCGGACGTGTCGACGGCGAGGATGCGGGCCGGGCATCATCGACAACAAATACTAGCTATATGCCCGCAAAAAGTAACATTTTTTTAATGATTGGATTTTGATAACTAAATTTTCTAACATTTTTATAACATTTCTAACAATGATATATATAACTAACATTTCTATAACATTTCTAACTTTTTAACTTTTTTATAACTATTTCTATAACAATTTCTAACAATTTCTATAACATTTCTAACAATGCCATATCTAACTAAAAAACAGAAAAAATTTCTAACAATTCTAACTTTTTTTATAACTATTTCTATAACTAAAAAACAGAAAAATTTCTAACAATTCTAACTTTTTTATAACTATTTCTATAACTAAAAAAAGGAAAAATTTCTAACAATTCTAACTTTTTTATAACTATTTCTATAACTAAAAAAAGGAAAAATTTCTAACAATTCTAACATTTCTAACATTTCTAACATTTCTAACTATTTCTAAAAAACAGAAAAATGTCTAACAATTCTAACAAAATGTGTGTGTGTGTGTGCGCGCGCTCACCGGCCGGCGAGGCGAGAGGCGACGGGGGGCGCGCGGCGACGGGGACGACGACGGGCGCGGCGACGACGGGGCGGGGCGGCGACGACGACGGGGACGGTGACGACGCGGGACGGGCCGGGACGGGGCGACGGTGACAACGCGCGGGACGACGGGGCGGCGACGACGGGGACGGGGCGGCGACGGGGCTGGCAACGGGGGCGGCAACGAGGGATATGGAGATGGCGGGGGCGGCGGGCGACGGTGTGCAGAGGAGAAGAAGTAGAGGGAGAGATGAAAACTGACGAAATTTTCGTAAGTGTTTCTTATATAGGGGACACCTTTAGTACCGGTTGGAGCCACCAGCCGGTACTAAAGGCCTGTTTTGGCCAGGCCAAGCGGCGGGAAGCGACCCCCTTTAGTACTGGTTGGTGGCTCCAACCGGTACTAAAGGCCCCCCCCCCTTTAGTACCGGTTGGTGCCACGAACCGGTACTAAAGGGGTGTGCGCTGCCAGGCGAGGGGCACAAAGTTTAGTCCCACCTCGCCTAGCGAAGGGCAGCCGCACTGGTTTATAAACCCAGCTGCGGCTGCTCCTTCGAGCTCCTCTCAAATGCAGGCCTTCTGGGCCTACCTATGCTGTGCTGGCCCGTGGGCCTACTGGGCCTTTGCAGTCCTAAATTTGAATTGTTTAAATTTTGAATTATTTGAAATTAGTGTGAATCACTAGTTTGTGAATAACTTAACTTTAAAAATCAGTAAAGGCATGAAAGAATTTGTTTGCACATAAAATTTCTTCGCGTTTCAAATGCCAAAACACATAATTAACTACCCTAACTATTACAGAGATTCCCTTCTGGGTGTGAAACACAGAAGAAAGTGATGATAGCTAGTGAAGCCGATCACATCCCAGATCTTTGGGTGTGAAACTTTTTCTTCGCGTGTGTCCCTTTGCACCGTAACCATGGAAAATCTTCATCATTTAACGGGATGCTCGGGTCAATATTCACTGTGAATGGAGCAATTTCATCAAACTTTTCATAATCTTCTGACTTGTCTGTCTTGTCATCCACTCCCACGATGTTTCTCTTCCCAGAAAGAACTATGTGCCACTTTGGCTCATCGTACGATGCATTCGCTTCCTTATCTTTTCTTTTTCTTGGCTTGGTAGACATGTCCTTCACATAGAAAACCTGTGCCACATCATTGGCTAGGACGAATGGTTCGTCTGCATACGCAAGATTCTTGAGATCCACTGTTGTCATTCCGTACTGCGGGTCTTCCGTTACCCCGCCTCGTGTCATATTGACCCATTTGAACCGAAACAAAGGGACCTTCAAACCACGTCGATAGTCAAGTTCCCATATGTCCTGTATATAACCATAATATGTTTCCTTTCCCGTCTTGCTTTCTGCATCAAAGCGGACACCACTGTTTTGGTTGGTGCTCTTCTTATCTTGGGCGATCGTGTAAAATGTATTACCATTTATCTCGTACCCTTTGAAAGTCATTATATTCGAAGATGGTAACTGGGACAGCAAGTACAGGTCATCTTCAATAGAGGTGTCATGCATGGTACGCACTTGCAACCAGCTGGCGAAACTCCTGGTTTGTTCACATGCAATCCAGTCATCAGACCGCTCCGGGTGTTTGGAGCGTAGCAAATTCTTGTGTTCATCCATATACGGAGCCACCAAGGCGGAATTCTGTAGAACTGTGTAGTGTCTTCAGTGAGAGAATGTCCGTCCATACATATTATTTGTTTCCCTCCTAGCGTGCCTTTTCCATCCAGTCTGCCCTTATGCCGCGATTCAGAAACACCAATCGGCTTAAGGTCAGGAATAAAGTCAATACAAAACTCAATGACCTCCTCATTTTGACGGCCCTTGGAGATGCTTCCTTCTGGCCTAGCACGGTTATGAACATATTTCTTTAAGACTCCCATGAACCTCTCAAAGGGGAACATATTGTGTAGAAATACAGGACCCAAAACGTTAGTCTCTTCGCATAGGTGAACTAGGACGTGCGTCATGATGTTGAAGAAGGATGGTGGGAACACCAACTCAAAACTGACAAGACATTGTACCAAATCATTCTGTAACCTTGGTATAATTTCTGGATCTATTACCTTCTGAGAGATTGCATTGAGAAATGCACATAGCTTCACAATGGCTAATCGAAGGTTTTCCGGTAAAAGCCCCCTCAATGCAACTGGAAGCAGTTGCGTCATAATCACGTGGCAGTCATGAGACTTTAGGTTCTGGAACTTTTTATCTGCCATGTTTATTATTCCTTTTATATTCGACGAGAAGCCAGATGGTACCTTAATACTGAGCAGGCATTCAAAGAAGATTTCCTTCTCTTCTTTGGTAAGAGCGTAGCTTGCATGACCCTGATGTATGCCGTCTTTCCCGTGCATACGTTGTTGGTCCTCCCGTGCCTCAGGTGTATCTTTTGTCTTCCCATACATGCCCAAGAAGCCAAGCAGGGTCACACAAAGATTCTTCGTCACGTGCATCACATCGATTGCGGAGCGGACCTCTAGGTGTTTCCAATAGGGCAGGTCCCAAAATATAGATTTCTTCTTCCACATGGGTGCGCGTCCGTCAGCGTCATTCGGAACAGGTTGTCCACCAGGACCCTTTCCAAAGACCACCTTCAAATCCTTGACCATATCATGTACATCAGCACCAGTACAGTGGCCAGGCTTCGTCTGGTGATCCGCCTCACCTTTGAAATGCTTGCCTTTCTTTCTTACGGGATGCCTGCTCGGAAGAAATCGACGATGTCCCAGGTACACATTCTGCTTACAATTAGCCAAATATATACTGTCGGTATCGTCCAAACAGTGCGTGCATGCGCAGTATCCCTTGTTTGTCTGTCCTGAAAGGTTACTGAGAGCAGGCCAATCATTGATGGTCACGAACAGCAACGCCTTTAGGTCAAATTCTTCCCCCATGTGCTCATCCCACGCACGTACACCTGTTCCATTCCACAGTTGTAAGAGTTCTTCAACTAATGGTCTTAGGTACACATCAATGTCGTTGCCGGGTTGCTTAGGGCCTTGGATGAGCACTGGCATCATAATGAACTTCCGCTTCATGCACAACCAAGGAGGAAGGTTATACAAACATAGAGTCACAGGCCAGGTGCTATGGTTGCTGCTCTGCTCCCCAAAAGGATTAATGCCATCTGCGCTTAGACCAAACCATACGCTCCTTGCGTCATCTGCAAACTCCTTCCCATACTTTCTTTCGATTTTTCTCCACTGTGACCCGTCAGCGGGTACTCTCAACTTTCTGTCTTTCTTACGGTCTTCTTTGTGCCATCGCATCGCCTTGGCATGCTCTTTGTTTTGGAACAAACGTTTCAACCGTGGTATTATAGGAGCATACCACATCACCTTGCAGGAATCTTCTTCCTGGGGCGCTCGCCCTCGACATCACCAGGGTCATTGCGGCTGATCTTATAGCGCAATGCACCACATACCGGGCAAGCGTTCAAATCCTCGTACTCACCGCGGTAGAGGATGCAATCATTAGGGCATGCATGTATCTTCTGCACCTCTAACCCTAGAGGGCAGACAACCTTCTTTGCTTCGTACGTACTCTCGGGCAATTCGTTGTCCTTTGGAAGCATATCCTTTATTATTACCAGCAACTTTCCAAATCCCTTGTCAGATACACCATTCTCTGCCTTCCATTGCAGCAATTCCAGTATGGTGCCCAGCTTTTTCTTGTCACCTACGCAATTCGGGTACACCAATTTTTTGTGATCCTCTAACATGCGCTGCAACTTATTCTTCTCCAAATCACTTGCGCAGTTTCTCTTTGCATCGGCAATGGCCCGACCTAGATCATCAACGGGCTCATCTGATGCCTCTTCTTCAGCTTCTTCCTGCATTGCCGGCTCAGCTTCTTCCCGCATTACCGGCTCAGCTTCTTCCCCCATTGTTGCACCATCATATTCAGGGAACCCATGGCTAGGATAGCTGTCGTCGTCCTCTTCATCTTCATTGTCTTCCATCATAACCCCTCTTTCTCCGTGCTTGGTCCAAACATTATAACGGGGCATGAAACCAGACTCAAACAGGTGGACGTGAATGGTTCTTGACTTAGAGTAACTGTGACCATTCTTACAGCCAGCACATGGACAAGGCATAAAACCATCCGCCCGCTTGTTTGCCTCAGCCGCAATCAGAAAAGTATGCACGCCCTCAACGAACTGGGGAGAGCATCGGTCATCATACATCCATTGCCGGCTCATCTTCATTACACAACACCGAATAGACCAAATTAATACAAGTTCATACATAAAGTTCATACAACACTTAAATGCAACAAGCAAATAACTCCCTGGCTAAAGCATTTAAATGCAACAACAAATGCGATCAAGATCACAACTAAGGTAACAATGGATCCAACAGCATAATGATACCAAGCCTCACTATCGATGGCATATTTTCTAATCTCTCTAATCTTCAAGCGCATTTTCTCCATCTTGATCTTGTGATCATCGACGACATCGGCAACATGCAACTCCAATTCCATCTTATCCCCCTCAATTCTTTTTTAATTTTTCTTTCAAGTACTAGTTTTCTCTTTCAACTAAATTTAACCTCTCGACAATAGGGTCGGTTGGAATTTCTGGTTCACATACCTCCTAGAAAAAATTTCTATGTCAACTTGATGGGCATAATTTGTCATAAACACGAAATGCAACTAGTTTTAAAAGAGAATATATATACCACATCCGAATCATAACAAGGACGAGGGCCGACGGGGACGGATATCAAAATCATGGCACTATATGTATAACAAACAACGTACGGGTAAGATAATTATACGAGTAACTATATATCAAAATCACACAAACATCAATTTTTATATAAAATTTCATGAACAAAGAGGCTCACCACAAGGTGGTGCCGGCGACGGGACGGTGCGGGCGATCGACGGTGGTTACGATGGAGATTTAGAAGGCACTAAGTAAACCACACCTGCATATGCAAACAAGTGTTATTTTTGACCTCAAATTGCATATAAATCAAATACTAGCACATATATATATTTCCTCCCAAATTACTAAACTCACAAATTAATCACTATATAAAGCATTGCAAGAGTAAATCTAGCAATGAGAGATGAAAGGACAAAGTTGCTAACCTTTGTGATCATTTCAATGGATGGGGGCCTTCAAATCTTGACAAAATTTGGGCAAAATGTGTGATGAGTTCGAGAGGAAGAGGGGAAGAACAGAGAGGAGAGGGGAAAGGGGAAGAACAGAGCGAGCTCGGATGGACGAAGGGTTTATGTAGGACGACCTTTAGTACCGGTTCGTGCCAAGAACCGGTACTAAAGGTGCTGGAGGGGGCCCAGACTGACAACATCCTGCCACCACTCTCATTAGTACCGGTTCGTGGCACGAACCGGTGCTAAAGGTTCACCACGAACCGGTACTAATGAAAGCGGCCCGGCTAGCCGTTGGAACCGGCACTAATGTATACATTAGTGCCGGCTCAAATACAAACCGGCACTAATGTGCTTCACGTTTGACCCTTTTTCTGCTAGTGAATGTTGGCGAGTTAGTTCTACGCCTGCCGACCAAGAAAAAGGACAAGCTCAAGCCCAAATGGGAAGGTCCCTTCATTATTGACCAAGTCCTGACTGGTGGAGCGTACCGTCTGCGAGACGCATCGGATAACCGACTCGAGCCGAACCCATGGAACGCAGCCCATCTTTGACGATTCTACGCCTAGCGCCGGACTCTGTGTTCGTCTCCTTCCTCTGTCCATTCCTTTTTTTATACACTAGCTATCATATATTTCTCTCCTTCTCCCCTCCTTTTCTCTCATAGCCTTTAGGGGACCATTCGTGCCTTGTTCGCACACACCTGACGCGCTATTCGCGCTCATTATACCCGGGGGCTTCTTTAACAGAAGCTTATTTATACGGGCTTCATGCCCAACACATGCGTCACACTTCCGCATGTACCTTTTATTCACCATTATATGCACCGATATGACTTAAGTTTTGGCCAAGCTGGGTTCCCTGGCTCCTGTGCTTACCCCTACGTTCCCGATTGTTCGGCTAGGTGGTAAAGGGAGCACCTCTGCGATTGTTACTGCCGGGTCAGCCGGATGTGTACCTCAGACTGGGTGAAGCCGAAAGCTAGCGTTCTTAAGGGAATATTCGGTCGGTGAACTAAAGATGATTTCTCACTTGTTTATTTATCCGCCCCCAGATGCTTTTCTGCTTTTTTCACAGTCCGGACATGCACTTTAGGGCATGCCTCCCAGGGAAAGGAACCCCTAACAGAACTATTCTCCCTGGAAGATGTTTCTTACTAACCATGTAATATAACATAACTAGTTGGGCACTTGTCTGTTCAAGCACTAATGACCCCTACGCCTGGTCTCCATGCATGCCCCGCTTCTCACATAACCGAGAGGGTATTCGGACACACTCCGGACTATCGGGTCCCGAGGTTGAAGCGAAAAGGTCCGCCATGACAAACAATCTATAATCCGGCTAGAAGGCATTTTACATGTCATCTTAAATTACATAGTCAATTTCACTGGGTAAATTCCTCTTCAATACCATCCAACAGGCTGTCTAGTTTACAGTCCTGTTGGGAATATTTGGCGGCCAACTCTACCTGGCCGTAGACTAAGCTCACAAGGATCTCCTTCCCATCGGGCCCCACAGGTCCGACCTCGGCCATGTGGTTTGGGTCAGCCTTCGTGTACCGCGTCTTCACCATGGCCCAGGCCTCCCTGGCACCTTGACGACAGGCCGATATCTTCCATAATAGGAAGTGCCGCCGCGCTCCCTTCAGCTTCTCTACAAGCTCTCCAAGGCCTTCGGGCATGGAGACGGATGGCCACAAGGCCTGGGCGACGCCTTGCATCACCTGCCGAACTCTTTCGTGCAGTTGTGAGAGCTCGGGAAGAAGGTCACCCGTAGAACCGGGCATTTCCTCTGCAGGATGACCTGTTAGCATACCTACAGACATAACTCTGTTAGTCGACTTCCTCGCCGAACTCTTTTTCGAAGTTCGTTCAAGCACTTACTAAATATGCCGCGTCGAAGCCACCGATTCTCCTTAACGGAGTCCGATAGTTGGGCACGAACATCCTTTAGTTCCACACCCAGCTGGGTGTTGGCATCTTGGAGATCATTCTTCTCCTGCCTCACCTTTGTAAGCACGCTCTCACCAGCCTTTAGCTGGCGTAGGAGTTGCTGCTTCTCCGGATCTAATCCGGCGCCATCTGCAATTTTAGTGTTAGACTTGAATACACGCCGCACTCTACGTGATACTTATCAATTGAGGCATATAATACCAGAGGGGGTCTTCTTGGACTCCCCTGCTGCGGCTAGTGCGGTCTCAAGTTGGGCTTTGCACTCTTCCAGCTCCTGGGACAGTAGGGTATTCTTTTCTGAAAGAACCTACATAACAAATGATCCTTAAATCAGTTATTCTAACTGTTTCAAGTCTCGGGGGCTACTGATATATATATAATAATCATCAAATTTTCTTACCCGTATGTCCTTTACATACTGCTCCGCGGCTCTGGTTAGACCATCCCGAGCAGCACGGAGATACGCATCTCCCGAGTTAAAGGCCTCCAACGCCTCCTGGGATAGACAAGCGCCGCGAAGAACTATTCGGCGACGTCTGTGGTTCATGGCACTCTCCACCTCGAAATTGGTGGCAGACAGCCTATCCGCATCCTCTGTCGGAGGAGCATCTGGTGCGCGCCTTATGTTCGCCTCTGCTTCTGGACCCGGCTTTGAAGCCTGGCTGGTGGAGGCGCGATTGGCAACCTCTCCGGATATAGTCTGGCGAGACCTCTTTTTCCTTAAAAAAAGGGGAGCACGGGTGTTAGTATGCATCGTAAGAATAATACCTTGGAATAAGACAGCACGCCTTACTGCTACGCCGGTGTCTTGATCCGAACTGCGGATATTTTTAGCCTGCCCGCCCTCGCGGTCCCTTGTTGGCCAGTCGCTGCAGGCTCGGCATCCCGCCTCGAGATCCTCCCCTGCAAGACACCGTTGGTATACGGTGCTCAAAAATAAGTACGGCCAGGTCATTTCCGGAGTATTGGGACTTCGGTCTCGGCTACCTGTGAGGCTAGGAGCAGTCCGGGATAATCGGCTGTAATAGCCACCAAGGCATTGTCGATGCTCAGTTGGTGAAACACCCCATCGATCAGCTCCACAGATATGTCCGGATCCTCTTGGGAGGCCGGATCGAGGGACCGTTCCGGATCCTCGGGTTGTGGAGGAGGGTTGTTTATCTCCTTTACAGCCTGGCGCAGTTCCTACGTCGAAATCACAAGATGAGATACTTAACTATGGGAATATGGAACGGATGGGCAAAAAGAAGTGTCCACTTACCCAGTTTGGAGGATTGTACATAGAAAATCCGCCCTGTGGATTGACGCGGAGAAATTCCTCATCTTCTCCCTTGTACAATGCGGACAAGATCTTCGTCAGAGCGGCAACCGATTCCGGCCCCTTACGGCCGCAGCGGGTGGCATCATCCTCTCCGTTGAAATCCCACATGGGGTGGCCTCTATACTGAAGCGGCTGCACCCCCCGCATAATGCATGTGGCCATGACCTCGATCATGGTCAGTCCGGAATGAGCTAACAACCTTATCCGGCTCATCAGGTAAAGGACGTCCTTGTCATTTTCCTTCTGAGGGCTCCGTGGACACTATCTTAGGCGCTTCTTCAAGGGAGCATAATCGAACTCAGGGAGGCCGATCCGAATAGGGTCCGGTAGAGGGACATCTTCTATATAAAACCATTCTGAAGGCCATTCTTCGGACGCCTTCTTTGGGGTTCCGAATAGATATCTGGTCCCGGCGATGCGCCATACTTCGGCTCCGCCCACTTGATATATCGACCCCTCCTGAGAACGGGGCACGAGGCAGAACAGCTTCTTCCACAACGCGAAATGAGCCTCACAGCCCAAAAACAGCTCGCAAAGGGCTACGAAGTCCGCGATATGCAATATGGAGGCTGGCGTAAGGTTGTGCAGCTGGAGGCCATAGAACTCCAGCAGCCCTCGGAGAAACGGATGAATTGGAAATCCGAGCCCTCTTATCAAGTAAGGGACAAGGCATACCTGCTCTCCTTTGGAGGGATTAGGGACGCTCTCCGCTTGCTTTCCGCCATTATAGGTGGCAAGCCCGGCTCGAACCGGGACCATGTAGGCTGGGGGAAGAAATACTTTGGTTTGAAGCGTCACTAGCTCGCTGTGCGGGATGGAACATCTCTCCTAATCTCCAGGGTGAGGGCTGGGAAGGCGAGAGGAGGAGCTGCGACGACCAGCCATGATGGAATGGATCTCTGTCGAATGCGCTCTGATGAATGCTCGCGGAGGGAAGATGGTGTGATTCGGATCTAAATCCTCGCCTCTTTAATAGGCGGCTCATTTACGCAGCTAGGGGGGTAAATGTAAAAACACCCTGGCTTTTCGCATTCATCTGACACGTGGAAGAAGGCCATTATTGGGCGTGGAAGCCAAGAAGCGCAATATTCACAAGAAGCCGAACACTATTCAGCAAGTATAGGGAATTTGGAGAAGAACCCGCCTTGCAATGCCGAAGACAATCTGCGCGCCGGACTCATCGTCATTGAAGCCTGGTTCGGGGGCTACTGAGGGAGTCCTGGATTAGGGGGTGTCCGGATAGCCAGACTATAACCTTTGGCCGGACTCTTGGACTATGAAGATACAAGATTGAAGACTTCGTCCCGTGTCCGGATAGGGCTTTCCTTGGCGTGGAAGGCAAGCTTGGCGATATGGATATGAAGATCTCCTTCCGTTGTAACCGACTTTGTGTAACCCTAGCCCTCTCCGGTGTCTATATAAACCGGAGGGTTTTAGTCCGTAGGACGAACAACAATCATACCATAGGCTAGCTTCTAGGGTTTAGCCTCTCTGATCTCGTGGTAGATCTACTCTTGTACTACCCATATCATCAATATTAATCAAGCAGGAGTAGGGTTTTACCTCCATCGAGAGGGCCCGAACCTGGGTAAAAACATCGTGTCCCTTGTCTCCTGTTACCATCCGCCTAGACGCACAGTTCGGGACCCCCTACCCGAGATCCACCGGTTTTGACACCGACAATGATGGTGATGCGGAAGTGGTTGGGCATCGCGCAGAGAACGTGCCGCACGAGGGCCAACCAGTCACCATGGGTGAGCATGGAAGACCACCGTGTAGGGATCTTCTTCTCAAATTATCAACTAGCGAGAGGAGAACTGATGTCGGAATCTTCCCATGTGTCAAGGGGTGTCCATGGTATTGGTCCAGGAAGGCGGAGATAGGACAAGTGACGTCGTTGCGGGTGGATCTACCTCCCCGACCCTTCCATCCCCGATGATGCCGACCCAGACCATGTCTCAAGTTTTGCCGACGATAACTAAGGCCCTCACCGAGGTTGCCTATGACCACTTCTTAGACGTCCTTGAGTCCATAGGGAAGCATGGCTTCTCTCTTCTATTGGAAGTCCTACACGTCGACCCCTTCGATCAAGGCCCTAGATGAGCCATTTTTGGAGGCCAAGATTTGGAGGCCGATCAAAGCTCTCCCCACCGGCATTGCAATGGGGCCGGGCGAGTTCACCTCCGAGTTCCTTCGGAGTTGCTGAGACATTATCAAGGAGAATTCATGCGATGCATTTGGGAAATTATACTCAATGCACGAGGTTTCTAGAAGCTTAACGAGGCATTGATCACACTGCTTCTCAAGCATGCCTGTCGGTGTCAAAACCGGCGGATCTCGGGTAGGGGGTCCCGAACTGTGCGTCTAAGGCAGATGGTAACAGGAGGTGGGGGACACGATGTTTACCCAGGTTCGGGCCCTCTCGATGGACGTAATACCCTACTTCCTGCTTGATTGATCTTGATGATATGAGTATTACAAGAGTTGATCTACCACGAGATCGTAGAGGCTAAATCCTATAAGCTAGCCTATGGTATGATCGTTGTTGTCCTACGGACTAAACCCTCTGGTTTATATAGACATCGGAGGGGGCTAGGGTTACACAGAGTCGGTTACAAGGAAGGAGATCTACATATCCGTATTGCCAAGCTTGCCTTCCACGCCAAGGAGAGTCCCATCCGGACACGGGACGAAGTCTTCAATCTTGTATCTTCATAGTCCAACAGTCCGGCCAAAGGATATAGTCCGGCTGTCCGGATACCCCCTAATCCAGGACTCCCTGAGTAGCCCCTGAACCAGGCTTCAATGACGATGAGTCCGGCGCGCAGATTGTCTTCGGCATTGCAAGGTGGGTTCTTCCTCCAAATACTCCATAGAAGATTTTGAACATAAGGATAGTGTCCGGCTCTGCAAAACAAGTTCCACATACCACCGTAGAGAGAATAATATTTCCACACATCTAATCTGCCGACCGTTTTCCATAATGTGACGTATCGCCATGGTCTGGTCATGACGAACCGTCTTCCTCAATCAGCCTACCATTGCACGTTTTGCGAGGTGATTTATTTGGCACGTCTTGTCGAAGCAGAGATCGTGTCCCCCTTATTACGGGATTATCATCAATATGGATGTGGGTAACCCAATCGTGCCCGTTGGTATGACTCCTAAATTCTAGGCAAGTCCCAAACGGCCACGCGGAGGACGCTTGATATTCATCCCCTTTATAAAGAGGCCAAGGCATGTCCTTTTTTCTTCTCGCGCTCAATCAAATCCTTCCCCCACCTCGAGTTCCAACACCCAAGGCTCAGGCCAGGCGCTTCGGACCTTCAACCATGTCCGGATCCAACCTTCAAGGTCGGTGGATGCCTTCCTTGTCACAGAGGAAGATATCAAGAAGCTAAGAGAGGCCAGGTATTTGACCGGCGAAATCTCGCACCGGCTGCCCGCTCGAGGGCAGGCCATCCCCACTCCTGAACCCGGCAAGAGCGTTGTATTTATCTCTCACTTCCTCCGAGGGCTAGGCTTTGCTCTAGATCCCTTTGTAAGGGGGCTCATGTTCTAGTACGGGTTGGATTTCCATGACCTGGCCCCGGATTCAGTCCTTCATATTTCGTCGTTTATCGTCGTATGTGAGGCCTTCCTCCGCATTACCCCTCACTTCGGCCTGTGGCTCAAGACTTTCAATGTGGAGCCGAAGATGATCGAGGGGCGACACGCAGAGTGCGGAGGTGCCGTAATAAGCAAAAGTGCCAATGCCCCATGGCCAGAGGGTTCCTTCCAAGAGGTGTCCAACTTATGGCAACGGGAGTGGTTTTATATCACAGCTCCCCGGGGTACCAAATGGGTGGCCGCCCTGCCTTTCGCTCAGGCCCCCCGCCACGACTGACGTCATGGATCAACAAGGGGCTGGACTGGGGGCCAGTAAAGGACATGCCTACATTGCAGAGCTGCATCCGAGATCTCTTCGAGAGAGATGTCAGTCTGGCCACGGTAATGTAAGTCATGTTAGTTCGTCGAGCCCTGCCCTGCAAAAGTCGACCTCTCCGCATGTGGGAGTTCAACCCAGAAGGACCGCGAGCTATTCAGCACTTCCTCGGCATGGCGCTCGAGGAGATGTACAAGTTGTTCTTCAGACCACAAATAAGGTGTCCGGACACCACCGAGGATGCGGGTCTGTGCTGCAATCGTCCAGATACCCAAGTAAGTAGTCCCGCAGCCGAACACATTGTCTTTTTGTTTATCACAACATCATTATGAAAAGTCACTCTTTGACCAGGACTGGGTAGCAAAGGCGAAGATAATCAGGTGTCCCCCCCTCCCTGAGGTCTCACCAGATCCTGTACTAGCTAGGATGCTGGAGCTTGCGCCTTATCAAGCACCCTCAGGGGAAGAAAAAGGGGGAATAAAGAGGCTGAAAGCGGATCTCGCTCAATGTTCATTCAAACCGGGGGAGTTAGCGCCTCCGCGAAGGAGGATAGCCGGGAAGAAGAATCCAAAATTTCCTCTCCCCAAGGAAGGAAGAGGATTACCTCTGAAGACCCGGAAACAATGGTTTCCAAACGGGGGAAGAAATCTTCCTCAGAGGGTCCTGTCCCGGGGGGTACCCTTGTCGCACAGTGCCTGCAAGGGGATCAACCCTCCATCAAGCTGTAAGTAAAAAGGTACTTAATGGTAAAAATATCTTGCCTTACTTCTGAGGACAATAACCGAAGCATTTATCTTGTAGTTTGGATCGTAGCCCTTCTCGATAGAGTTCGTCTTCGGGGGATCTTCTTCCGGAGATGATGGAGAGCGAAACACCTCCCCCTGCCACCCCGCCTCATGAGGCGGGCGACCCTGAAGTGTCGTCGCGGAGGGCCTCTCCTGATCCGGCAAGGCCAGAGGGCAATCCTTTGGCCACCCGAAGTCATCAGTATCCGACTCCCGAAGAGAGCAACGAAAGAGTCTGACATCGTCCGGTGTGCGGTCGGTCGCACTGAAGGATCTGCTAGAGCAAACGACTATCTCAGAAGCGCATCGTACGCTAATGGGTACGGTGATTGAGAGGATTTCATCCGCCGAAAGCGGTTTGCATGAAGGTTTTATGAGTCTGCTGAAAGGCTTTGTGGTACGTGAAATAGTGTATGTTTTTGACGGTACCGCACACGTTAGGTGTGCCCTGTGCAGATAGTAGCCCCTGAGACTCTGGTTGCCGTCGAGAACAGCGGCAATCAGAGGATCATGGTCCCAGGTAATAACCAGGCCGGCTTCATATGCAGGTGGCGGAAGGTCCGGTGGCTAGCCGGACTGGTGAGTTTGCCAAGCTGAAGCGGCAACTTGATGCGGCAGATGCCGACATCGTGCTTGTCAACAAGCGGCTTGACGAGGCACAGGGTATGTGAATTCTCCGGTGATCAACACGTAGTAAGAGGAGCATAATGCCGGTATCTTTAATATGTTGTGACTGCAGATGGAGCTGCGGCCGTGGAGACCCTTCGGGCGGAGCTTGCCCGAGCCAAAGAACAAGCTAGGAATAGTGATGCGACCGCTATAAAGGCGTCCGAAGAGCTGAGGGCCGAACAGGCCGCCCATTGCCAAAGCAAGGAAAAAATGGCCAAGATGGCCGTTGATTTGAAAGATGCCGTCGACCGTTACCAGCTACTTGAAAAGGAAAACCGAGCGAAGGCGACGGAGCTGGAGAAGGCCATGGTAGCAGCCAAGGAAGCCCGCTCTAAGATCAGAGCGTCGAAGGAGGAGCTGCGTCAAGCTGGAGATATCGCGGCCGGGAAGCCCTTCTTGTTGCGGACGAAGTTCGGAGATCCGAAGTATGCCCCCCTAGATCAACTATGGAGTTCTGTGGACGCATATGTGGATCTAGCAGCCAGTGCTGCTGATGCGGCCGAGTACTTCAAGGATAAAAAAGATCATGAAGTGGAAAAGCTGTTCTGGTCACAGTTCAATGGTCCAGCACGTCCGCTGTTGTTAAATGAGTGAATGACCGAGTGGGCCGAGCTCCATAGGTTGTCCGGGCTTGCCATGGGGTCTGTTGTGGATCATCTGTGGCCGAGGGGTCCACGGCCGAATAGTTATTTTGGTTTGGTGCAACGGCTCCTTGGTGCTGTGCCGCATATCGACGCTATGAAGAGGTCGGCGTGCATAGAGGATGCGCGGATGGCACTTGCCCGTGTGAAGACATACTGGTCAGACATAGAGGCCACCGCTATTGCAACCAAGGGTTCGGCCGTGGGCCAAGTAGCTGCCGAGCACTACTTTGAAGAAGTCCTTGAAGGCGCTCGCTCAATAGAAGCTCAGTGCTCGAAGAATATTATGTTCTAGTGACATGTATTCCCATTGTAAAAACAATGTTTTATTGAATTATAAAGGCTGTGTTTATACTTTTTCCTGAAAGTATTATGATGCCTCCTGTGCGGCCGTTTATGTATATATGTATATAACCTGAAAGTTTGCAGTCGTCGGCTTCAGCCCTCACGCATATAATGCGGGGGTGTTCGCAGAAGACGCGTGTTCACACTTGATCCAACGTCTTGGTCCATTAAGGAGGTGATAGCGCAGCGAACTAGGCAATCAGACTATATTGCTTTAACACTTTCACTTAGCCATAGGAGTTTAATGCTGGGGCTACTATATAGCCCCTGGTGGCTCCGCACTCGTCCAGATACGGGGCGCGTACATGCCTGACCGGGAAACGACTCTTCGTTAATGCGGAGGAATCCCGAAGATTCTGCTAGGTCATCGAGTGGTTGACCAGTCTCACGCTTTATCATGACAGTCAGTTTTCGGCTTTCTCTACTGAGGTGCTCGTCCGGATGAACCATGGCACAATCGCAGTAGTTCTCCTGGTGCCACCTTAGCCGATAGAGTGGAACGTAAGGCAGCAAAACACAAGAGCCGGGCAAACCCAACATTTGACCAAAGACATGATTCGGAGCTGATGCATATAAGGCCAAACTCGCGATGCCGAACACTCCCTAAGGTATTTGGTCTTTATAAGATATGTCGGGCTGAACAATGCCCTTGATAATGAACCCCGAGTGTCTAGGTACGTGCAATATTCTGATGTGGCCACATGCCAATAACGTCAGCATCCTTCTCGGTTGTACTGAGAATCCGGGGGATGTGAACAACAAGAGACAGTAAAAAGTTTACGCAAGGTCTTAATCTAAAAAGAAACCTTTGAGCGGGTCCCTGCTGCACGTCTGCGCCTGTGTCTCCGTTGTGCCGTATCCTGGACGGGTGTAGCACGATTGTCATCTGTAAAAGAGAGGAACTTAGTTGAAAGTTGTCGTGCAAAAAATTGGTTATTCTCAATGAACCATTTAAAATTTAAGATAAATAAAGTTGAGCCATACTAGCCCTGTTTACACGCGGGGAGCCCCTGGTACCGTCTATAAGGGTATAACCACCAAACCTATCTCAAGTATATCTAATGATGCGCCGGACTCGTCTAACCGTGTTCGTGGTCTTAACGACCGGTCATTTGTTCTGGTTGGTGAGGCCATCTCGTGTTCGGCTGTTAAAGGCCGCACGTTCTTCTGCGCATAAAGAACGCTCAATATTTCCATTAACTGTGATGGTGCCGCGCGGACCGGGCATCTTAAGCTTAAGAGACGCGTAATGTGGTATAGCGTTGAAACGAGCGAAGGCTATTCGTCCGAGTAGTGCTTGATAGCCGCTTCGGAATGGAGCAATGTCGAAGTGTAACTTTTCACTTCGGTAGTTGTCAGGTGAACCAAATACGACTTCTAGTATTAGAGAGCCCATGGAGCGGGCCTCTGGGCCTGGTATTACTCCCTTGAAGGTAGTATTACTGTGGCTGATTTTTGTCGGGTCTATCCCCATTTTGCGGACTGTGTCTTGATATATCAGATTTAGACTACAACCGCCGTCCATAAGGACTCGTGTGAGATGGTATCCATTTATTATTTGGTCCAACATCAAGGCAGCCAATCCTTCGTGCCGGATGTGTGTCCGGTGATCCCTGCGATCAAAAGTGATCGGGCGGGCCAACCAAGGGTTGGGCTTACGGGTGACGGGCACCATGGCTCGTGTGTTTCGGAGTGCATGTTTGCTTCTCCTCTTCGTCACATGGAACATGTTCACCGTTTTGACCTCTGGTGGGAATTTTTTCTATCCCCCAGTGCTTTACTGGTGCGGCTCATCCTCGTCTTCACTTGGTGTCTCCCTCCCCTTGTGTTCGGCGTTTAGCTTACCGGCCTGCTTGAAGACCCAGCATTCTCTGTGGGTATGATTTGCAGGTTTATCGGAGGTGCCATGAATCTGACATAGTTTGTCTAGAATCTTGTTTAGGCTGGACGGTCCATCTCTGCTGCCTTTGAAAGGCTTTTTCAACTGACCTGGTCGAGAGCCCCTGAATCCGGCGTTTACCGCCGTGTTATCTGGGCTGTCTTCTTTATTTCGGCGCTTGTTTTTACTGCATCGTGGTTTTCCATTGCCATCCCTGACTTC
Source organism: Aegilops umbellulata (assembly GCA_032464435.1). Taxonomy (NCBI): domain Eukaryota; kingdom Viridiplantae; phylum Streptophyta; class Magnoliopsida; order Poales; family Poaceae; genus Aegilops; species Aegilops umbellulata. The sequence goes on from CP136055.1 coordinate 537,795,863, forward strand.
GGATGGGCTTGGGTCGCTGGTGCTACTGCGGGCTAACCAGCTATCCTCGCCCGCGGGCCATTGTTCTCGGTTTTTCTTGGCCGAGGTGTCTGGCGAGCCATTCATCTCGGACGCTGTGTTTGAAAGCTGCTAAGGCTTTGGCATCCGGGCAGTCGATGATTTGATTCTTCTTAGTGAGAAATCTGTTCCAAAGCTTTCGGGCTGACTCTCCAGGCTGTTGAACTATATGACTTAAATCATCTGCATCCAGAGGTTGGACATAAGTCCCTTGAAAATTAGCCCGAAAAGCATCCTCGAGCTCCTCCCAACTTCCAATTGAGTTTTCGGGGAGGCTTTTCAGCCAGTGCCGAGCTGGTCCCTTCAGTTTGAGAGGCAAGTACTTGATGGCGTGGAGATCGTCTCCGCGAGCCATGTGAATATGGAGGATAAAGTCCTCAATCCAGACTGGGTCTGTGGTTCCGTCGTACGCCTCTATGTTTACTGGTTTGAATCCTTCTGGGAATTCATGGTCCAGCACCTCATCGGTGAAGCATAAGGGGTGTGCGGCACCCATGTATTTTGTTGTGTTGAGGCATTCTGACAGTTGTATTGTTCGGTTTTGGTTGTGCGCTGGAGCGCGTTTCCTTGATCCGTAGATGGATCTATTTGCGCCGGTCTTCTGATGCGAGTCTTCATGTGAGGCGTTGATGTCTACTATGCAACCTTCTCCTTGTAGACGTTGTTGGGCCTCCAAGTGCAAAGGTTTGTAGGACAGTAGCAAATTTCCCTCAAGTGGATGACCTAAGGTTTATCAATCCGTGGGAGGCATAGGATGAAGATGGTCTCTCTCAAGCAACCCTGCAACCAAATAACAAAGAGTCTCTTGTGTCCCCAACACATCCAATACGATGGTAAATTGTATAGGTGCACGAGTTCGGCGAAGAGATGGTGATACAAGTGCAATATGGATGGTAGATATAGGTTTTTGTAATCTGAAAATATAAAAACAGCAAGGTAGCAAGCGATAAAAGTGAGCGTAAACGGTATTGCAATGCTAGGAAACAAGGCCTAGGGTTCATACTTTCACTAGTGCAAGTTCTCTCAACAATAATAACATAATTGGATCACATAACTGTCCCTCAACATGCAACAAAGAGTCACTCCAAAGGCTCTAATAGCGGAGAACAAACGAAGAGATTATGGTAGGGTACGAAACCACCTTAAAGTTATTTTTTCCAATCAATCCGTTGGGCTATTCCTATAAGTGTCACAAACAGCCCTAGAGTTCGTACTAGAATAACATCTTAAGACACAAATCAACCAAAACCCTAATGTCACCTAGATACTCCAATGTCACCTCAAGTATCCGTGGGTATGATTATACGATATGCATCACACAATCTCAGATTCATCTATTCAACCAACACATAGAACCTCAAAGAGTGACGCAAAGTTTCTACCGGAGAATCAAGACAAAAATGTGTGCCAAATCCTATGCATAGGTTCATGGGCGGAACCAACAAGTTGATCACCAAAACATACATCGAGTGAATCACGTGATATCCCATTGTCACCACAAATACGCACGACAAGACATACATCAAGTGTTCTCAAATCATTAAAGACTCAATCCGATAAGATTACTTCAAAGGGAAAACTCAATCCATTACAAGAGAGTAGAGGGGGAGAAGAAACATAAGATCCAACTATAATAGCAAAGCTCGTGATACATCAAGATCGTGCCAAATCAAGAACACGAGAGAGAGAGAGAGAGAGAGAGAGAGAGAGAGAGAGAGAGAGAGATCAAACACATAGCTACTGGTACATACCCTCAGCCCCGAGGGTGAACTACTCCCTCCTCGTCATGGAGAGTGCCGGGATGATGAAGATGGCCACCCGTGAGGGTTCCCCCCTCCGGCAGGGTGCCGAAATAGGGTCCTGATTGACTTTTGGTGGCTACAGAGGCTTACGGCGGCGGAACTCCCGATCTATTATGTTCCCCGAAAGTTTTAGGGTACGTGGTTATATATGGGTGAAAGAAGTACGTCGGTGGACCTCCGGGCTATCCACGAGGCAGGGGGAGCGCCCTAGGGGGGCGCCCCTCACCCTCGTGGGCAGCTCGGGACTCCCCTGGCGTGCACTCCAAGCTTTTCCGATAGCTTTCCTTCCAAAAATAACTTCTCCAGTTGATTTCATTCTGTTTCGACTCCGTTTGATATTCCTTTTCTTCGAAACACTGAAATAGGCAAAAAAAACAGCAATTCTGGGCTGGGCCTCCGGTTAATAGGTTAGTCCCAAAAATAATATAAAAGTGGATAATAAAGCCCAATATGGTCCAAAACAGTAGATAATATAGCATGGAGCAATCAAAAATTATAGATACGTTGGAGACGTATCAGGCGTGTGCAGACTTATGTGCGGCCTTGTTAGCCGCTCTATCGCTGCCACAAGGTGGTTGATCCGTCCGGTCGGCTGTTTTATTCTTCGGCTGTGTGGGCTCTAAGGCCTCGTCATCAAATTCAGGCAACAGCAAGCGCTTTGGATAGCTCTTCGTGTGGTAACTACCACCATACTTTTCTTCGTTGTCGAGCACTTTGTTCCATCTACTATTGAGCGTATTTTGCGCGGCTTTAAGCCTTTGCTTTTGCTTCTTTAGACTCCTCGTGGTGGCAATAAGCCTTCTGCGGAGGTTCTCTTGTTCCAAGTGCCTTTCCGGGATGATGTGTGCCTCTTCGTCCGACTGTTTTCCTCTTCGAAGGGAGGTTTATGAGCTATATCATCGGTGTCGCCGTGTCCGGACAACGGATCAGTACTATGTTCGCCGTTTCCTGGCTCACTGTTGTTATCGCCGTTTTTGCTGAGGCGGGATTTGGAGCGGCGCCTACGCCGACGCTTTGGTTGCTTCTCGAGGGAGCTATCCTTCGCTGCATCCTTCCGTTCCTCGTCATCGTTTTCTTTGGGTGTATCCACCATGTATATGTCGTGTGATGAAGTGGCGGTCCAGCGCCCTGTGGGCGGTGGTTCCAATTTGTCTCCTGCATCGTCGTCCATGCCGTCGATGTCTTCGGATTCGAAGTCGAGCATGTCGGTTAAATCGTCGACAGTGGCTACTAAGTGGGTGGTGGGTGGGGAACGAATTTCTTCGTCGTCTGCATCCCATTCTAGCCGGACATAGTTCGGACAAGGTTCTTCTGACAAGGAGAGGGGCCTTAATGAATTTAGCATGTCGCCGAATGGCGAGTGCTGAAAGATATCCGCGGAGATAAACTCCATGATCGGTGCCCAATCGGATTCGATAGGCACAGACGTGGGCGGTTCGGAGCCTGTGGCCGGGGACGAATCCAATGATTCGGCAGCATGGCTCTCGCGAGGGGTAAAGTCAGTATTCGGCTCTATTGCCACTGAGAGTGCAGCCTCCAAGGCAGGGTCTATCCACCCGTCCTTGAATGGCGCAATTTGCTTCGGACCGAGGGCCGGAGTAGTTGCAGGTGTGATCTCCCGAACACTGTCCGACGGCAGAGCTAAATCATGCTCGTCATGATCGGGCGGCGCACCTGACATGGGCTCGAATCCGTCGAAGATCAAGTCTCCCCGGATGTCGGCGGTGTAGTTCAAGTTTTCGAACCTGACATGGTGGCCAGGGGCGTAGCTCTCGATCTGCTCCAGATGGCCAAGCGAGTTGGCCCACAATGCGAAGCCGCCGAATACAAAGATCTGTCCGGGGAGGAAGACCTCACCCTGGACCGCATCGTTACCGATGATCGAAGTAGCCATCAAGCCTTACGGTGACGGCACAATGGAACTCTCAATGAAAGCACCAATGTCGGTGTCAAAACCGACGGATCTCGGGTAGGGGGTCCCGAACTGTGCGTCTAAGGCGGATGGTAACAGGAGGCGGGGGACACGATGTTTACCCAGGTTCAATGGAGGTAATACCCTACTTCCTGCTTGATTGATCTTGATGATATGAGTATTACAAGAGTTGATCTACCACGAGATCGTAGAGGCTAAACCCTAGAAGCTAGCCTATGGTATGATCGTTGTTGTCCTACGGACTAAACCCTCCGGTTTATATAGACACCGGAGGGGGCTAGGGTTACACAGAGTCGGTTACAAGGAAGGAGATCTACATATCCGTATTGCCAGGCTTGCCTTCCACGCCAAGGAGAGTCCCATCCGGACACGGGACGAAGTCTTCAATCTTGTATCTTCATAGTCCAATAGTCTGGCCAAAGGATATAGTACGGCTGTCCGGATACCCCCTAATCCAGGACTCCCTCAATGCCGATGTCGAGACCCTCTTCGACCTTCGCCCTATTAGCCTCATCGCCCCCCTTGCGAGGTTGTTCGCTAAAGCTCTCCCGCTCCAGCTCGCACCACATCTTGGCCAATGGTCTCCACGAACTAGAGTGCCTTCATCGCTGGGCATAGCATCAGCGACAACTTCTTGCTTATGCAGGAGACCGCGCGCCTCCTACATAGCCTCAAGGTCCACTGCATGATGCTCAAGCTCGACATCGCCAGGGCGTTTGAGTCGGTCTCTCGGTCGTTCCTCGTTGTGATTCTCCGCCATCTCGAATTCCGCCCATGCAGGCGTGAACCATGTCATCTACTCGCGTGCTCATTAACGGCATGCCTGCCCCCCCCCCCCCCCCAATCTCCAATGTCCGGGCCCTCCGTCAGGGCGACCCACTCTTATTGATACAGAGTGTGTTTCTTCATGGTGTTCTGGAAAGAGAGGTTACATGAATCAACCTCCTGGGTTGAAGATAAAAATAAGCCATTTCATGTATGCAAGCTTGATAAAGCATTGTATGGTTTCAAATAGGCCTCTAGAGCATGGCACTCAAGACTAAGTGTGAAGCTACAAGCACTTGGGTTTGTTCCATCAAAATCTGACACTTCCCTATTCATCTACACCAAACCACAAATATCCACTTTTGTTCTCATATATGTTGATTATATATTGTCACTAGCTCATCTAATGATGAAGTGACAAAGTTGCTCAAGAATTTAGGCTCTAAGTTTGCTCTTAAAACTTTGGGAGACTTGCATTTCTTTTTGGATATTGAGGTTAAAAAATAGTGATACTCGTCATTTATCTCTAGCTAAATAAGCATCTGAGTTATTGAACAAGATTGGCATGCAAAACTGTAAACCTTCACCAACACCTTTATCCAGGTTAGAACCTATATGTTTGACACAAGGAGAACTTCTGAAGGAGGACATCACCAGTTACAGAAGCATAGTTGGTGTCCTTCAGTATTTGACTCTCACTCGACCCGACATTTCCTTTGTAGTTAAAAAAGTTTGTCAGTTTCTTCATGCACCCACTACAACCCACTGGACAGCAGCCAAGCGAATCTTGAGGTATGTGAAGAATACACTAACTATTGGTCTCACATTCAAAAAATCATCATCTACTCTTATAAGTGCATTCTTCGATGCATATTGGGTTGGTTGCTTGGATGATAGAAGGTACATTGGTGGGTTTGCTATATTCTATGGATCAAATTTAGTCTCATTGTGTGCAAACAAACATGCAACAATTTCCAAGTCAAATACAGATGCAGAATATAAAGCACTGACCAATGAAACAACTAAAGTCATTTGGATCCAGTCTATGTTGAAGGAACTTAGAAATAAAGAGGTACAAGCTTCATGTCTTTGGTGTGACAACCTTAGTGCAACGTATCTTTCTGCTAACCCCGTTTTTCATGCCAGGACCGAACATATTAAGATAGACTTTCACTTTGTGAGAGAACGAGTTACAAACAAACAGTTAAAGGTTGGATTTATTCCCTCAAAGGATCAACTTGCGGATGGTTTTACAAAGGCATTATCCACTAGAAGCTTTGAAGAATTTCGATGTAATCTCAACTTAGTGCCGTTGTGATTAAGAGGGTGTGTTGGAAATATTGTGTATACGTGACAGCCTTGTGCTTGTGCCTCACGTATAGGATTAGGAGTAGTTTTTTTTAACACAGTACAGACACAAGCGCTCATATACACGCGCATACACTCACCTTTATGAACGCACACACGCACACCCTACCCCTATGAGCACCTCCGAAAGACTGAGCCGGCATATCATCTTGAAATTTACGAAGTCATCGTAGGTACCTCGTCATTGACAGGAACGTCTCCTCCTACTGAATGCGCATCGCGGGAAATCCTGAAATTAATCCAGGAATAAATGCGAGCACCAGAATTAGGAGTAGTTAGAGATATGTCTCATTTATTTTTCTATCTCTCCATGTAATCTTCCCTACGGTTGCACAACCGAACCCTTGTAACTCCTACGAGACCCAAAGCTTGATCCATCAATATATAGCCTGCGGGCACTCATGTATCGGTGTTGAGCTTCATCAAATTTCACACACGCGCTCGTCATCGACGTCCTCAACTCTCCAATCCAGCGTGCGGTGGCCCGATTCTACGCCGACCACGAGGTCATCTTGTGCCACCCGGATCAACACGACATCACGACCATCAAAAAGCTTCTCCGGTGGACCCTAAAAAAAAGAGCTTCTCTGGGTCTTTGGGACTACGTCCGGTCTCCTGACAAACATCGTCAAATGCTCGGCTACCCGGATCCATTGCTCCGCTCTGTGACAAGCTTATAAAACCATTTGCCATGCAAGGCAATTTTTTTGACGGTAAGTCCTGAATTCTCTTTCACCCTTGATTTTTAGGGGACAAACAATACTCTATTTGGCAAAACGGATATTTTACGACTTTAGTCGAAAGAATTATTCATGGTCTACTGGGCAATAACAACAATGTGGTTGTGGGGTATATCATGAACATATGTTTCACTATCAGGTTTTATGCTGCGCTCCTTTTTTCATCCTGAAGCATATTCTGTAGTCCAGTTAATTTTTCAGTTCAGTGATATGGGCTGAGGTCCCTAACTGTGATAACGTCCCTTGGACCTGCTATCCGACACACATGTGTCATCTGGGACAAAAAGAAGTTACACTGCCATAGTGCTTGTACTATCCATCTTAATGGATATGAATTGGCGTACGGTTGCTAGGTTGGATCGTCTTCACAAAAAGTTTTCTCTGCAGTTATGTCGTACTGTACAACAGTGGTGGTTTACTGAGCAAGTTACTGAGTTCTAGTTTAGGCTGCAGAGTGCAATTCCCCCAACCCAGGCAGCTCCCCAGGCAGAACACTCAACTGAAACACTTGCAACGCTCCAAGGCCATGGAGTTGAAAATCTCCAACTGATGTAAAATCGCAATATATATGGTGCCAGCAAAATCCCGACCTGTTGCTTTTGGAGCAGTTTTGCTCCTTCGTTTCTGGTTTCTACGGTGATGTACACCTTTGCAGTGCTGCTCATTGTCAATGTGTACCGATCAGGAAAGGTAGAACGCTCGCGTCCTGACCGAGGCAACCATACGATCGAGCCAGTGGCGGAGCTAGATGCAGATTACGCCTAGGGCTCTGCTATGTTGAGTGATAAACTTTTATGATTTTCTGTGCTTTGCATGAAGAAATTACAAAGGAAGTTGTTTCTAGGCCTGGGGCTATAGCCCTAGCTGCCCTAGACCTGTCTCCGCCACTGGATCGAGCCAATTACGGATGTGAGTAACCACAACAGCAGAGTCAGTCAGCTACTTCCAGCTTTATGATTCGACGATTTCGGACAGAGAACGCTACTTCTGCTCTGCATTTTGAATACTACACCAAGAATGATGACTTAATAAACAGTAAAAAAAGAACATCAGGTTGAAACAAGGTGCAAAGAAATGTCGCCACAAGCCACGGAAGGGAGAACTGAGGGTTGCCATAAGATGATGAGAATCACAGAGCGCGCCAGCAGAGGTCGCCATGCTTACATTACAGGGCATGCTTACACAGATCTGCCGCCGCATTTATTCAGAGGATGCTCACGGCAACGTCCTGGCGGCGAGCGCACGTACAAGGCAGCAGCCACAAACAATGGCTGGTACGTACACCATGCATGAACAACCGCTTGGTCATTCCCGGCGTGGATCAGTTGGGGTTGAGGTCCTGGAACAGGCATTCCCACTGGACCGTCTCGTCGCCTCCGCCGCCGCTCTCGGCGTCCCTCATGGCGTGCACCGTGGCCGCGCCCCTGCACCCGCCGGCCGGGCGCGTGGCCCTCGCCGCGGCCGAGCGCGCGCACGTCGTACCTGGCGCCTTGGGCACGGACCTGGTCCGCTTCGGCGCCTTGCAGTGCCCGAAGCTCGAGCGGCCGACGTCGACGTGGCCGTCGGGCTGCTGCTGCTGGCTCGGGACCAGCACGAGCGCCGTGGACGAGGACGACGACTCCCCGCGGAGGCGGACGAGCGCGCGCACGTACCTGGCGGCGCGGCCGGCGGCGGCCACGAGGCCCGAGAGCGGCGCGGCGGAGGAGGACGTACGGCGGCGGCCCCGCTCTCCGGGGCCGGGGCCGGGGCGCGCGAGCTTGAGGATCTCGAGGCGGTGCTTGGCGACGTCGATGCCCATGCTGCGGAGGAAGTCGTGGTCGAAGTAGGCGGCGTCGCCGGCCTCCAGCTCGTTGCGCGCCAGCACCAGCGCGTACTCGTGCACCAGCGCCGGGTCGAGCCGCGCCGACGACAGCCACGCGTGCCACTCCATGGCGCCGCTCATCGCGCCCATCGAGCCGGTCTTGGCTTTGTTGGTGACTCGGTCGTGAGGTTTATAGTAGGAGGAGTGGAGAAGCGGCACGGCGTGTAGGTGTGGCACAGTTGGGAGCGCTCGTGACACTTGTCACGTACTACTCGCTTTTCAGCACACATGGTGATACAGTGGTGGTCACCGGTGGTGAGTGTGTAATAATAAGGACTGTTAAAGCAAGCACAGCTTCGAATTATGGGTAAACAGTCTTTTCTATGGCCGTAAAAGGAGAGAAAATCAATCACAGTCCCTAGAACGATCTTTTTTATTCACGTCCATATACTCCCTCCGTCCAAAAATAGTTGTCGAGGAATGGATAAAAATGTGGATGTATCTTCTTCCTCGACAACTATTTCCGGACGGAAGGAGTATTTGATTACTATATCCGTCGTCCAGTTCAAACACAGAGGGAGGGACCATCACCGACAAACACACTTGGTGCGTTCTTTTTACACTTATTTTGAGTGTCTAGCATAAAAAACTTCATATGTTCATTATATTCAATGAAGAGGAACTAATCTGGTTCAAAACACGCAATGCAACCTTTCTTTAGCTCACCGGCACCCTTGAAGAGACTCTCCAATGATTCAATCTGGCACTCTATGCCCACGTGGCGTCGTAATCAACATTCCCTCAGGAGGCTAAATTCAAATTGCCTGATTTCTCTCATTTCTAAAGTAGACATGACTAACATTGATTCGATTGAGATTAACAAGCCCAAAGGGTTGGATTTTTTGCGGGGTGAAACTCTGTTTTGGGAATGTTGGATTCGTTGTCTGATAGTGTCAAAAAGGTCTTGCATTTTAAGACAACCGGAGTAGGGTTTAGGGTGCTCGATGGGGTGGGCATTTTCAGCTAAAATGAGCGCATCACCACCTAAATTGTTTACTCAAATAAACACACATTTTTGTACAAGTAAAAGGTGAAACAGGAGTGCAAACAGTACCTCACCCTATTTAATACCCAATTAAATAGTGCTGTCCAATTTACCTACTCATCATTATCCCGGCAAGCAAGCATGTGCAGGCTAGTTTGGCTCCTACGTCCGACCACGGGAGCTTGAATATCGAAGCACGGGCGTCCGTTGTCCAGCGTCCTAATCAAGAGTAGACTCTGGATGAGTGACCCCTGTGTGCTCACGGGCAATCAAATCGCCTGAGCTCAACAAAAAGAAACATATTTGCGCAGTCTATTCACTCACAAGAACATTCTACACATGGGTTTAGATTTTTTTTAAACGTTCTATGGCATCCAGTGCACCGGGTAGCACCACAAGGATGGACGCACCAGATACATTCCCCTATCGATTTTCGCGTTGGTTGAGAAAAAGTTTTTCATTACTTTTTTTCGTCTTACACTTTGTATTTCACACACATTTTTCCTTCCTTTTTCTGCTATTTCTTAAGCTGCTATAAAAAAGTTTCACTAAAAATAGCCAATATGTATTTACAAATTTGTTCACAATGTTTTCACGGACTATTTTTTTTACAAATTTATAAAAATATTCATAGCATTTACAAAAAATAATTTCATTTAACGAAATATCCACACGTTTCAAAAACCATTTAAGATATGTTTTTAAAATGTTCATGCAATGTAAAGATTTGTTTGCGCAATTTTTTAATAAATGTTCAGGACATCTAAAAATTATTTTAAAAAAATTAACAAAACTTAAAAAATGTTCACACGTTTACAAAATGTTATGACATTGAAAAACTGTTCACACATTTAAAAATATGTTCATGAATTGTTTTTAAAAATGTTCATGAAATGTTATTATTTGTTTGCGCAATTTTTTATAAAAGATCATACCTTATTAAAAAAAGTAGCTGTGCCACTGAATAAAATTTTCATAACTATTGGAAATGTTCACACGATTATAAAAAGTGTTCATTAAAATATTAAAAAATTCATGCAATTTAAATATTCATAAAGTCTAATCAAGAGCAGGGTCTAGATGAGTGACCCCTGTGTGCTCATGGGCAATCAAATCGTCCGAGCCCAACAAGAAAAAAAGTTGTCCAGTTGTTCATGTAAAAGAACACTGTAATGTTAATCTATATCTATACCTACTAATAAAGTAAGGTGTGTTTCTCTAATTTTTTAATCCGTTCACCTATATTATCATTTATTGAGTTTTGAATTTTTTTGCCCACACATCAAGCACTATGTGACACGACCAACTGGGCTAGCTCAGTTATTTGTTTAAAAGTAGTTCCTTTGTTAGATGAGGTTTAGTTCAATAGCTGCGCACGTTATACGCTGGTGCCAGGTTTTGATTTCCAAAGAAAGCAAAAAATAATGACTCGTGCTAAAGAAAAAAAAGGAGGACGTTGGTGAGTATGGGACTACAACTCAGTCTGCAACAAATTAGGCTATCGTACAGCCGTAATGATACTTGGACGTGTTTTCTGAAATAGTCCCACATCGCTATGATAAATATGCATCCATCAGTTTATATACGTTCCATAATTCTCTGTAACATCAACCGGCCTCCATGGGAAACAAACAGTGAGCTATGAAAATAAGATTGTTATACGCTGCATATACAAGATGCACAACAATGGCTTGAGACGCCTACAATGAAGCTTATATAGGGGGCGCATGGAAGCAACTGATGTACTGATGTACTTGTTGACGGCGAGAACCGTCAACAAGCCGACAAACTGGTCTTGCTAATGTACTGATGTGTAGCGAAAATAACGACATCGTGTCAAATACAAAACGAAAGAAAGCATGGCCCTTTCAAATAGAAATAATAGCATGATCCACAACGGCTGGACGGGCTGAGCTTGACAGCGAGAACCGTCAACCGACTGACAAACTGGCCTTGCTAATGTACTGATGTGCAGCAAAAACAAAGATACTACGAAAGATAGCATGGCCCTTTCAAATACGAAACAATAGCATGATCCACAACGGCTGGATGGGCTGAGCTCGACCGCAAGAACCGTCAACCGACTGACAAACTGGTCTTGGTAATGCACTAATGTGTAGCGAAAACAAAGATACTGCCATGCAGTCTTGTTGATACAGTATCCTCGGCAGCTAGACGACATCGTGTCAAATACAAAACGAAAGAAAGCATGACCTTTCATATACGAAACAATAGCATGATCCACAACGGTTGGACGGGCTGAGCTCGACATCGAGGACCGTCAACCGACTGACAAACTGGCCTTGCTAATGTCCAAAGACTCCAGCCTCGATCAGCTCATGACGTTTTTCGCAAAAAAAAAGGAAAAGTATATTTTCCGTCCCTTTACTCTTTCGACAGTATACAGATGGTCTCATAACTTTAAAATCATTAAAAGTTAGTCCCTCTATAAAATTGGTTGGAGCGTATGCTTTCGCAGGGACGCGTTGCGCGTTATTTATAGAACGTAGGTACAAGGGGCGGTAGCTTAGGTTGTTGGTGGATTGATCCTCAAGCTAAGATCTATACAAGATAGGGATCAATCCCAACTAACCTAAACTACCTAGAGTACAACACACGCAACACACATATACGTGTACGTGGTTTATACATAACCACCACGTACACATTTACATCGTCTAACACTCCCCCTCAATCATAACTTACCAAGTTGAGATTGCTCTTGAAATCTTCCAGTTTGCGCCATGACAAAGCTTTGGTAAAGCCATCTGCAACTTGATCATTGGTGGGAATGAAACGAATGTCCAACAGCTTCTTGGCTACTCTTTCTCTCATGAAGTGATAGTCAACTTCGATATGTTTTGTCCTTGCATGAAATACTGGGTTTGCTGAAAGGTAAGTGGCACCAATATTATCACACCAAAGACATGCAACTGGTGAATGTGTCACACCTAACTCTTTTAACAGAGTTTGAACCCATATAATTTCAGCTGTGGCATTTGCTAAAGCTTTGTATTCCGCTTCAGTACTGGACCTTGATACTGTTGCTTGTTTGCGTGCACTCCAAGATATCAAGTTCGGTCCAAAGAAAACAGCAAAGCCACCTGGGGACCTTCTGTCATCTGGACATCCTGCCCAATCTGCATCTGAAAAGGCACTTACCAATGTAGAACTTGACTTGGAAAATTTTAGTCCAGTGCCCATGGTTCCTCTGAGATATCTGAGAATTCTTTTTACTGCAGTCCAATGTTCAAGTGTAGGAGAGTGCAAGAATTGACATACTTTATTGACAGAGAAGGATATATCAGGCCTTGTTAAAGTCAAGTACTGCAATGCACCTACCACACTTCTATAATTTGTAGAATCATGAGCACCCAAGATTTCACCGTTTTCCTTAGAGAGCTTTTCAGATGTGGACAGAGGCATATTTGACACTTTGCAATTCATCATACCAGCACGTTTTAATACATCTGATACATATTTTTCTTGAGTTAGAAGTATACCATCCTTGACTTTCTTCACCTCTATTCCCAAGAAATAATGCAAATCACCGAGATCCTTTAAGGCAAAATCCCTTCTGAGATCTTCCAACAATGCTGTAGTTCCCTCCCGTGAAGAGCTAGCCACAATTGTTGGGGAACGTAGTAATTTCAAAAAATTTCCTACGCACACGCAAGATCATGGTGATGCATAGCAACGAGAGGGGAGAGTGTTGTCTACGTACCCTCATATTGGCTCCTACATATTCTACGAAGATCTTTATCGGTCAGACCGCATAACAACATACGTTGTTCCCTTTGTCATCGGTATGTTACTTGTCCGAGATTCGATCGTCAGTATCCAATACTTAGTTCAATCTCGTTACCGGCAAGTCTCTTTACTCGTTCTGTAATACATCATCCCGCAACTAACTCATTTGTTGCAATGCTTGCAAGGCTTAAGTGATGTGCATTACCGAGAGGGCCCAGAGATACCTCTCCGACAATCGGAGTGACAAATCCTAATCTCGAAATACGCCAACCCAACATCTACCATTGGAGACACCTGTAGTACTCCTTTATAATCACCCAGTTACGTTGTGACGTTTGGTAGTACCCAAAGTGTTCCTCTGGCAAACGGGAGTTGCATAATCTCATAGTCATAGGAACATGTATAAGTCATGAATAAAGCAATAGCAACATACTAAACGATCGGGTGCTAAGCTAATATAATGGGTCATGTCAATCAGATCATTCAACCAATGATGTGACCTCGTTAATCAAATAACAACTCTTTGTTCATGGTTAGGAAACATAACCATCTTTGATTAACGATCTAGTCTAGTAGAGGCATACTAGTGACACTCTGTTTGTCTATGTATTCACACATGCATTATGTTTCCGGTTAATACAATTCTAGCATGAATAATAAACCTTTATCATGATATAAGGAAATAAATAATAACTTTATTATTGCCTCTAGGGCATATTTCCTTCAGTCTCCCACTTGCACTAGAGTCAATAATCTAGATTACACTGTAATGATCCTAACACCCATGGAGTCTTGGTGCTGATCATGTTTTGCTCGTGGAAGAGGCTTAGTCAACGGGTCTGCAACATTCAGATCCGTATGTATCTTGCAAATCTCTATGTCTCCCACCTGGACTAGATCCCGGATGGAGTTGAAGCGTCTCTTGATGTGTTTGGTCCTTTTGTGAAATCTGGATTCCTTTGCCAAGGCAATTGCACCAGTATTGTCACAAAATATTTTCATTGGACCCGATGCACTAGGTATGACACCTAGATCGGATATGAACTCCTTCATCCAGACTCCTTCATTTGCTGCTTCCGAAGCAGCTATGTACTCCGCTTCACATGTAGATCCCGCTACGACGCTTTGTTTAGAACTGCACAAACTGACAGCTCCACCGTTTAATGTAAACACGTATCCGGTTTGCGATTTAGAATCGTCCGGATCAGTGTCAAAGCTTGCATCAACGTAACCTCTTACGGTGAGCTCTTTGTCACCTCCATATATGAGAAACATATCCTTAGTCCTTTTCAGGTATTTCAGGATGTTCTTGACCGCTGTCCAGTGATCCACTCCTGGATTAATTTGGTACCTCCCTGCTAAACTTATAGCAAGGCACACATCAGGTCTGGTACACAGCATTGCATACATGATAGAGCCTATGGCTGAAGCATAGGGAACATCTTTCATTTTCTCTCCATCTTCTGCAGTGGTCGGGCTTTGAGTCTTACTCAATCTCACACCTTGTAACACAGGCAAGAACCCTTTCTTTGCTTGATCCATTTTGAACTTCTTCAAAATCTTGTCAAGGTATGTGCTTTGTGAAAGTCCAATTAAGCGTCTTGATCTGTCTCTATAGATCTTTATGCCTAATATGTAAGCAGCTTCTCCGAGGTCTTTCATTGAAAAACTTTTATTCAAGTATCCCTTTATGCTACCCAGAAATTCTATATCATTTCCAATCAGTAATATGTCATCCACATATAATATTAGAAATGCTACAGAGCTCCCACTCACTTTCTTGTAAATACAGGCTTCTCCGAAAGTCTGTATAAAACCAAATGCTTTGATCACACTATCAAAGCGTTTATTCCAACTCCGAGATGCTTGCACCAGTCCATAAATGGATCGCTGGAGCTTGCACACTTTGTTAGCTCCCTTTGGATCGACAAAACCTTCCGGTTGCATCATATACAATTCTTCTTCCAGAAATCCATTCAGGAATGCAGTTTTGACATCCATCTGCCAAATTTCATAATCATAAAATGCAGCAATTGCTAACATGATTCAGACAGACTTAAGCATCGCTACGGGTGAGAAAGTCTCATCGTAGTCAATCCCTTGAACTTGTCGAAAACCTTTTGCGACAAGTCGAGCTTTGTAGACAGTAACATTATCATCAGCGTCAGTCTTCTTCTTAAAGATCCATTTGTTCTCAATTGCTTGCCGATCATCAGGCAAGTCAACCAAAGTCCATACTTTGTTCTCATACATGGATCCCATCTCAGATTTCATGGCTTCAAGCCACTTTGCGGAATCTGGGCTCACCATCGCTTCTTCATAGTTCCTAGGTTCATCATGATTTAATATCATGACCTCCAGAACAGGACTACCGTACCACTCTGGTGCGGATCTCACTCTGGTTGATCTACGAGGTTCAGTAGTATCTTGATCTAAAGTTTCATGATCATCATCATTAGCTTTCTCATTTATTGGTGTAGGTGTCGCAGAAACAGTTTTCTGTGATGTACTACTTCTCAATAAAGGAGTAGTTACAGTTACCTCGTCAAGTTCTACTTTCCTCCCACTCACTTCTTTCGAAAGAAATTCCTTCTCTAGAAAGTTTCCGAACTTAGCAACAAAAGTCTTGCCTTCGGATCTGTGATAGAAGGTGTATCCAACAGTTTCCTTTGGATATCCTATGAAGACACATTTCTCCGATTTGGGTTCGAGCTTATCTGGTTGAAGCTTTTTCACATAAGCATCGCAGCCCCAAACTTTAAGAAACGACAACTTTGGTTTCTTGCCAAACCATAGTTCATAAGGTGTCGTCTCAATGGATTTAGATGGTGCCCTATTTAACGTGAATGCGGCCGTCTCTAGAGCGTATCCCCAGAACGATAGCGGTAAATCAGTAAGAGACATCATAGATCACACCATATCTAGTAAAGTACGATTACGACGTTCGGACACACCATTACGCTGTGGTGTTCCGGGTGGCGTGAGTTGCGAAACTATTCCACAATTTTTCAAATGTACACCAAACTCGTAACTCAAATATTCTCCTCCACGATCTTATCGTAGAAACTTTATTTTCTTGTTACGATGATTTTCAACTTCACTCTGAAATTCTTTGAACTTTTCAAATGTTTCAGATTTGTGTTTCATTAAGTAGATATACCCATATCTGCTCAAATCATCTGTGAAGGTGAGAAAATAACGATATCCGCCACGAGCCTCAACATTCATCGGACCACATACATCCGTATGTATGATTTCCAACAAATCTGTTGCTCTCTCCATAGTTCCGGAGAACGGTGTTTTAGTCATCTTGCCCATGAGGCACGGTTCGCAAGTGCCAAGTGATTCATAATCAAGTGACTCCAAAAGTCCATCAGTATGGAGTTTCTTCATGCGCTTTATACCGATATGACCTAAACGTCAGTGCCACAAATAAGTTGCACTATCATTATCAACTCTGCATCTTTTGGCTTCAACATTATGAATATGTGTATCACTACTATCGAGATTCATAAAAAATAGACCACTCTTCAAGGGTGCATGACCATAAAAGATATTACTCATATAAATAGAACAACCATTATTCTCTGATTTAAATGAATAACCGTCTCGCATCAAACAAGATCCAGATATAATGTTCATGCTCAACGCTGGCACCAAATAACAATTATTTAGGTCTAATACTAATCCCGAAGGTAGATGTAGAGGTAGCGTGCCGACTGCGATCACATCGACTTTGGAACCATTTCCTACGCGTATCGTCACCTCGTCCTTTGCTAGTGTCCGCTTATTCTGTAGTCCCTGTTTTGAGTCGCAAATATTAGCAACAGAACCAGTATCAAATACCCAGGTGCTACTGCGAACATTAGTAAGGTACACGTCAATAACATGTATATCACATATACCTTTGTTCACCTTGCCATCCTTCTTATCCGCCAAATACTTGGGGCAGTTCCGCTTCCAGTGACCAGTCTGCTTGCAGTAGAAGCACTCAGTTTTAGGCTTAGGTCCAGACTTGGGTTTCTTCTCTTGAGCAGCAACTCGCTTGCCGTTTTTCTTGAAGTTCCCCTTTTTCTTCCCTTTGCCCTTTTTCTTGAAACTAGTGGTTTTGTTAACCATCAACACTTGATGCTCCTTCTTGATTTCTACCTCCGTAGCTTTTAGCATTGCGAAGAGCTCGGGAATAGTCTTGGTCATCCCTTGCATATTATAGTTCATCACGAAGCTCTTGTAGCTTGGTGGCAGTGATTGGAGAATTCTGTCAATGACGCAATCATCTGGAAGAGTAACTCCCAATTGAATCAAGTGATTATTATACCCAGACATTTTGAGTATATGCTCACTGACAGAACTGTTCTCCTCCATCTTGCAGCTATAGAACTTATTGGAGACTTCATATCTCTCAATCCGGGCATTTGCTTGAAATATTAACTTCAACTCCTGGAACATCTCATATGCTCCATGACGTTCAAAACGTCGTTGAAGTCCCGGTTCTAAGCCGTAAAGCATGGCACACCGAACTATCGAGTAGTCATCAGCTTTGCTCTGCCAGACGTTCATAACTTCTGGTGTTGCTCTAGCAGCAGGCCTGGCACCTAGCGGTGCTTCCAGGACGTAATTCTTCTGTGCAGCAATGAGGATAATCCTCAAGTTATGGACCCAGTCCGTGTAATTGCTACCATCATCTTTCAACTTTGCTTTCTCAAGGAACGCATTAAAATTTAACGGAACAACAGCACGAGCCATCTATCTACAATCAACATAAACAAGCAAGATACTATCAGATACGAAGTTCATGATAAGTTTAAGTTTAGTTAATCAAATTAATTAAGAACTCCCACTTAGATAGACATCCCTCTAATCCTCTAAGTGATCACGTGATCCAAATCAACTAAACCATAACCGATCATCACGTGATATGGAGTAGTTTTCAATGGTGAACATCGTTATGTTGATCATATCTACTATATGATTCACGCTCGACCTTTCGGTCTCTGTGTTCCGAGGTCATATCTTATATGCATAGCTCGTCAAGTATAACCTGAGTATTCCGCGTGTGCAACTGTTTTGCACCCGTTGTATTTGAACGTAGAGCCTATCACACCCGATCATCACGTGGTGTCTCAGCACGAAGAACTTTTGCAACGGTGCATACTTAGGGAGAACACTTCTTGATAATTTAGTGAGAGATCATCTTATAATGCTACCGTCAATCAAAGCAAGATAAGATGCATAAAAAGATAAACATCACATGCAACCAATATAAGTGATTATGATATGGTCATCATCATCTTGTGCTTGTGATCTCCATCTCTGAAGCACCGTCATGATCACCATCGTCACCGGCACGACACCTTGATCTCCATCATAGCATCGTTGTCGTCTCGCCAATCTTATGCTTCCATGACTATCACTACCGCTTAGTAATAAAGTAAAGCATTACATCGCGATTGCATTTCATACAATAAAGCGACAACCATATGGCTCCTGCCAGTTGCCGATAACTCGGTTACGAAACATGATCATCTCATACAATAAAATTTAGCATCATGTCTTGACCATATCACATCACAACATGCCCTGCAAAAACAAGTTAGACGTCCTCTACTTTGTTGTTGCAAGTTTTACGTGGCTGCTACGGGCTTAAGCAAGAACTCATCTTACCTACGCATCAAAACCACAACGATAGTTTGTCAAATAGACTCCGTTTTAACCTTCTCAAGGACCGGGCGTAGCCACACTCGGTTCAACTAAAGTTGGAGAGACAGTCTTCCGCAAGCCATCTATGTGCAAAGCACGTCGAGGGAACCGGTCTCGCGTAAGCGTACGCGTAAGGTTGGTCCGGATCGTCTCGTCCAACAATACCGCTGAACCAAAGTATGACATGCTGGTAGGCAGTATGACTTGTATCGTCCACAACTTACTTGTGTTCTACTCGTGCAAATAACATCAAACCATAAAAACCTAGGCTCGGATGCCACTGTTGGGGAACGTAGTAATTTCAAAAAATTTCCTACGCACACGCAAGATCATGGTGATGCATAGCAACGAGAGGGGAGAGTGTTGTCTACGTACCCTCGTAGACCGAAGCGGAAGCGTTGACGCAACGTAGAGGAAGTAGTCGTACGTCTTCCCGATCCGACCGATCCAAGTACCGATACTCCGGCACCTCCGAGTTCTTGGCACACGTTCAGCTCGATGACGATCCCCGGGCTCCGATCCAGCAAAGCTTCGGGGAGGAGTTCCGTCAGCACGACGGCGTGGTGACGATCTTGATGCACTACCGGCGCAGGGCTTCGCCTAAGCACTGCAACGATATGACCGAGGTGGAAAATGGTGGAGGGGGGCACCGCACACGGCTAAGGAACGATCACGAAGATCAACTTGTGTGTCTCTGGGGTGCCCCCTGCCTCCGTATATAAAGGATCCAGGGGGAGGGGCTGGCCGGCCAAGCCCTTGGCGCGCCAGGAGAGTCCTACTCCCTCCGGGAGTAGGATTCCCCCCTAATCCTAGTTGGACTAGGATTCCTCAAGGGGGAGAGGGAGAGAGGGGGCCGGCCACCTCTCCTAGTCCTAATAGGACTAGGGGAAGGGGGGGAGGCGCGCGGCCACCTAGGGCAGCCCCTTTTCTCCTTTCCACTGAGGCCCACTATGTCCCATTTGGCTCCCGGGGGGTTCCGGTAACCCTCCCGGTATTCCGGTAAAATCCTGATTTCACCTGGAACACTTCCGATGTCCAAACATAGGCTTCCAATATATCAATCTTTATGTATCGACCATTTCGAGACTCCTCGTAATGTCCGTGATCACATCCAGGACTCCGAACAACCTTCGGTACATCAAAATGCATAAACTCATAATAACTGTCATCGTAACGTTAAGCGTGCGGACCCTACGGTTCGAGAACAATGTAGACATGACCGAGACACGTCTCCGGTCAATAACCAATAGCGGGACCTGGATGCCCATATTGGCTCCTACATATTCTATGAAGATCTTTATCGGTCAGACCGCATAACAACATACATTGTTCCCTTTGTCATCGGTATGTTACTTGTCCGAGATTCGATCGTCAGTATCCAATACTTAGTTCAATCTCATTACCGGCAAGTCTCTTTACTCGTTCTGTAATACATCATCCCGCAACTAACTCATTAGTTGCAATGCTTGCAAGGCTTAAGTGATGTGAATTACCGAGAGGGCCAAGAGATACCTCTCCGACAATAGGAGTGACAAATCCTAATGTCGAAATACGCCAACCCAACATCTACCATTGGAGACACCTATAGTACTCCTTTATAATCACCCAGTTACGTTGTGACGTTTGGTAGTACCCAAAGTGTTCCTCTGGCAAACGGGACTAATGTTCATGATAATATTAAAGTTCAGTTAATCATATTACTTAAGAACTCCCACTTAGATAGACATCCCTCTAATCTTCTAAGTGATCACGTGATCCAAATCAACTAAACCATAACCGATCATCACGTGAAATGGCTTAGTCTTCAATGGTGAACATCATTATGTTGATCATATCTACTATATGATTCACGCTCGACCTTTCGGTCTCCGTGTTCCGAGGTCATATCTTATATGCATAGCTCGTCAAGTATAACCTGAGTGTTCCGCGTGTGCAACTGTTTTGCACCCGTTGTATTTGAACGTAGAGCCTATCACACCCGATCATCACGTGGTGTCTCAGCACGAAGAACTTTTGCAACGGTGCATACTCAGGGAGAACACTTCTTGATAATTTAGTGAGAGATCATCTTATAATGCTACCGTCAATCAAAGCAAGATAAGATGCATAAAAGATAAACATCACATGCAATCAATATAAGTGATATGATATGGTCATCATCATCTTGTGCTTGTGATCTCCATCTCCGAAGCACCGTCATGATCACCATCGTCACCGGCGCGACACCTTGATCTCCATCGTAGCATCATTGTCGTCTCACCAATCTTATGCTTCCACGACTATCACTATCGCTTAGTAATAAAGTAAAGCATTACATCGCGATTGCATTGCATACAATAAAGCGACAACCATATGGCTCCTGCCAGTTGCCGATAACTCGGTTACGAAACATGATCATCTCATACAATAAAATTTAGCATCATGTCTTGACCATATCACATCACAACATGCCCTGCAAAAACAAGTTAGACGTACTCTACTTTGTTGTTGCAAGTTTTACGTGGCTGCTACGGGCTTAAGCAAGAACTCATCTTACCTACGCATCAAAACCACAACGATAGTTTGTCAAATAGACTCCGTTTTAACCTTCTCAAGGACCGGGCGTAGCCACACTTGGTTCAACTAAAGTTGGAGAGACAGTCTTCCGCAAGCCATCTATGTGCAAAGCACGTCGAGGGAACCGGTCTCGCGTAAGCGTACGCGTAAGGTTGGTCCGGATCGTCTCGTCCAACAATACCGCTGAACCTAGAATACCACGCTCTAGGTGCTTGCTTCAACCCATACAAGGACTTATCAAGCTTACAAACATAGTGTTGCTTGTTTTTCACCTCATACCCAGGAGGTTGTCTCATATACACTTCTTCCTCTAGAACGCCATGAAGGAACGCATTCTGCACATCCAATTGACGAAGACTCCAACCTTTTGATACTGCAATAGATATAACAAGTCTGACAGTAGCAGACTAAAGGTGTCCTCGTAGTCAATGACATATCTTTGTTTAAAGCCTTTTGCAACTAGCCTGGCTTTGTATCTATCTATTTCTCCTGTAGCTTTTCTTTTAACTCTATAAACCCATTTGCAATCAATAATATTTCTGCCCTTGGCCAGAGGAACTAAGTGCCAAGTTTTGTTTTTGATTAATGCACCATATTCCTCATCCATTGCATTTTTTCATTTTTTACTTGCAAAGGCTTCATGTAGACTATTTGGTTCTTTTGTGGTAGCAAGACCAGCAAACTTAGTTTTACCATACCTGACCATACCATCTGTACGTACTTTGGGTTTTGCAATACCGTGCTGAGATCGTGTACGCCGAGTTTGTTCAGGTGCAGCAGCCGTTGGCGCAGAAGATCCCGCAGCTGGCGCAGAAAATCCCACCAGATCTGTCACAGAAGAGCCAGGCGCGCCTGATCCGAGGCGGATCTCGACAGGATCAGCGGCAGACGCGCCTGATCCGAGGCGGATCCCGACCAAATCAGCGGCAGACGCGGCGGACCCAGGGATGCTGTCGAGGGCCCGCCCTTCCCCCGCGTCGATGTGTTGGGGAACGTAGTAATTTCAAAATTTTCCTACGCACACGCAAGATCATGGTGATGCATAGCAACGAGAGGGGAGAGTGTTTGTCTACGTACCCTTGTAGACCGAAGCGGAAGCGTTGACGCAACGTAGAGGAAGTAGTCGTACGTCTTCCCGATCCGACCGATCCAAGTACCGTTACTCCGGCACCTCCGAGTTCTTGGCACACGTTCAGCTCGATGACGATCCCCGGGCTCTGATCCAACAAAGCTTCGGGGAGGAGTTCCGTCAGCACGACGGCGTGGTGACGATCTTGATGTTCTACTGTCGCAGGGCTTCGCCTAAGCACCGCTACAATATGACCGAGGTGGAATATGGTGGAGGGGGGCACCGCACACGGCTAAGGAACGATCACGTTGATCAATTGTGTGTCTATGGGGTGCCCCCCTGCCCCTGTATATAAAGGATGGAGGAGAAGGAGGCCGGCCAAGGCAAAGGTGCGGCCAGGATATGGAGTCCTACTAGGACTCCAAGTCCTAGTAGGAGTCCACCAAAAGGGGAGGAAGGAAGAAGGAATAGGAGGAGAAGGAGAGGTGGCCGGCCCCCTTTTCCCTAGTCCAATTCGGACCAAAGGGGAGGGGGGGCGCAGCAGCCTTTTCCTCTTCCCACTAAAGCCCATCAAGGCCCATTACTTCTCCCGTAATCCCGTAACTCCCCGATACTCCCGAAAATACCCGAATCACTCAGAACCTTTCCGATGTCCGAATATAGTCGTCCAATATATCGACCTTTACGTCTCGACCATTTCGAGACTCCTCGTCATGTCCCCGATCTCATCCGGGACTCCGAACTCCTTCGGTACATCAAAACTCATAAACTCATAATAACTGTCATCGTAACCTTAAGCGTGCGGACCCTACGGTTCGAGAACAATGTAGACATGACCGAGACACGTCTCCGGTCAATAACCAATAGCGGGACCTGGATGCCCATATTGGCTCCTACATATTCTACGAAGATCTTTATCGGTCAGACCGCATAACAACATACGTTGTTCCCTTTGTCATCGGTATGGTACTTGCCCGAGATTCGATCGTCGGTATCCAATACCTAGTTCAATCTCGTTACCGGCAAGTCTCTTTACTCGTTCCATAATACATCATCTCGCAACTAACTCATTCGTTGCAATGCTTGCAAGGCTTAAGTGATGTGTATTACCGAGAGGGCCCAGAGATACCTCTCCGACAATCGGAGTGACAAATCCTAATCTCGAAATACGCCAACCCAACATCTACCTTTGGTGACACCTGTAGTACTCCTTTATAATCACCCAGTTACGTTGTGACGTTTGGTAGCACCCAAAGTGTTCCTCCGGCAAACGGGAGTTGCATAATCTCATAGTCATAGGAACATGTATAAGTCATGGATAAAAGCAATAGCAACATACTAAACGATCGGGTGCTAAGCTAATATAATGGGTCATGTCAATCAGATCATTCAACTAATGATGTGATCTCGTTAATCAAATAACAACTCTTTGTTCATGGTTAGCAAACATAACCATCTTTGATTAACGAGCTAGTCAGGTAGAGGCATACTAGTGACACTCTGTTTGTCTATGTATTCACACATGTATTATGTTTCCGGTTAATACAATTCTAGCATGAATAATAAACATTTATCCTGATATGTAAGGAAATAAATAATCACTTTATTATTGCCTCTAGGGCATATTTCCTTCAGTCTCCCACTTGCACTAGAGTCGATAATCTAGTTCACATCGCCATGTGATTTACCAGCAATAGTTCACATCACCATGTGATTAACACCCATAGTTCACATCGATATGTGACCAACACCCAAAGGGTTTACTAGAGTCAGTAATCTAGTTCACATCGCTTATGTGATTAACACCCAAAGAGTACTAAGGTGTGATCATGTTTTGCTTGTGAGATAATTTTAGTCCACGGGTCTGTCACATTCAGATCCGTAAGTATTTTGCAAATTTCTATGTCAACAATACTCTGCACGGAGCTACTCTAGCTAATTGCTCCCACTTTCAATATGTATCCAGATTGAGACTTAGAGTCATCTAGATCAGTGTCAAAACTTGCATTGACGTAACCCTTTACGACGAACCTTTTGTCACCTCCATAATCGAGAAACATATCCTTATTCCACTAAGGATAATTTTGACCGCTGTCCAGTGATCTACTCCTAGATCACTATTGTACTCCCTTGCCAAACTCAGTGGTAGGATATGCAATAGATCTGGTACACAACATGGCATACTTTATAGAACCTATGGCTGAGGCATAGGGAATGACTTTCATTCTCTTTCTATCTTCTGCCGTGGTCGGGCTTTGAGTATTACTCAATTTCACACCTTGTAACACAGTCAAGAACTCTTTCTTTGACTGTTCCATTTTGAACTTCTTCAAAATCTTGTCAAGGTATGTACTCATTGAAAAAACTTATCAAGCGTCTTGATCTACCTCTATAGACCTTGATGCTCAATATGTAAGCAGCTTCACTGAAGTCTTTCTTTGAAAAACTCCTTTCAAACATTCCTTTATGCTTTACAGAATAATTCTACATTATTTCCGATCAACAATATGTCATTCACATATACTTATCAGAAATGTTGTAGTGCTCCCACTCACTTTTTTGTAAATACAGGCTTCACCGCAAGTCTGTATAAAACTATATGCTTTGATCAAATTATCAAAGTGTATATTCCAACTCCGAGATGCTTGTACCAGTCCATAGATGGATCGCTGGAGCTTGCATATTTTGTTAGCACCTTTAGGATTGACAAAACCTTCTGGTTGCATCATATACAACTCTTTTTTAATAAATCTATTAAGGAATGCAGTTTTGTTTATCCATCTGCCAGATTTCATAAAATGCGGCAATTGCTAATATGGTTCGGACAGACTTAAGCATAGATACGAGTGAGAAACTCTCATCGTAGTCAACACTTTGAACTTGTCGAAAACCTTTTGCGACAATTCTAGCTTTGTAGATAGTAACACTACTATCAACGTCCGTCTTCCTCTTGAAGATCCATTTATTTTCTATGGCTTTGCCGATCATCGGGCAAATCCATCAAAGTCCATACTTTGTTCTCATACATGGATCATATCTCAGATTTCATGGGCTCAAACCATTTCGCGGAATCTGGGCTCATCATCGCTTCCTCATAGTTCGCAAGTTCGTCATGGTCTAGTAACATGACTTCCAGAACAAGATTACCGTACCACTCTGGTGCGGATCTCACTCTGGTTTACCTACGAGATTCGGTAGTTACTTGATCTGAAGTTACATGATCATCATCATTAGCTTCCTCACTAATTGGTGTAGTAGTCACAAGAACAGATTTCTGTGATGAACTACTTTCCAATAAGGGAGAAGGTACAATTACCTTATCAAGTTTTCTACTTTCCTCCCACTCACTTCTTTCGAGAGAAACTCCTTCTCTAGAAAGGATCCATTCTTAGCAACAAAAGTCTTGCATTTGAATCTGTGATAGAAGGTGTACCCAACAGTCTCCTTTGGGTATCCTATGAAGACACATTTCTCCGATTTGGGTTTGAGCTTATCAGGATGAAATTTTTCACATAAGCATCGCAACCCCAAATTTTAAGAAACGACAACTTTGGTTTCTTGCCAAACCATAGTTCATATTGTGTCGTCTCAACGGACTTAGATGGTGCCCCTTTTAACGTGAATGCAGCTGTCTCTAATGATCCCAAAACGATATTGGTAAATCGGTAAGAAACATCATAGATTGTACTATATCCAATAAAGTACGGTTATGACGTTCGGACACACCATTATGCTGTGGTGTTCCAGGTGGCATTAATTTGTGAAACTATTCCACATTGTTTTAATTGAAGACCAAACTCGTATCTCAAATATTTGTCTCCGCGATCAGATCGTAGAAACCTTATTTTCTTGTCACGATGATTTTCCACTTCACTCTAAAATTCTCTGAACTTTTCAAACGTTTCAGACTTATGTTTCATCAAGTAGATATACCCATATCTGCTCAAATCATCTGTGAAGGTTAGAAAATAATGATACTTGTCGCGAGCCTTAATATTCATCGGACCATATACATCAGTATGTATGATTTCCAACAAATCTGTTGCTTGCTCCATTGTTCCGGAGAACGGCGTTTTAGTCATCTTGCCCAAGAGGCATGGTTCGCAAGCATCAAGTGATTCATAATCAAGTGATTCCAAAATCCCATCAGCATGGAGTTTCTTCATGCGCTTTACACCAATATGACCTAAACGGCAGTGCCACAAATAGGTTGCACTATCATTATTAACTTCGCATCTTTTGGTTTCAATATTATGAATATGTGTATCACTACGATCGAGATCCAATGAACTATTTTCATTGGTGTGTATGACTATAGAAGGTTTTATTCATGTAAACAGAACAACAATTGTTCTCTAACTTAAATGAATAACTGTATTGCAATTAACATGATCAAATCATATTCATGCTCAACGCAAACACCAAATAACACTTATTTAGTTTCAACACTAATCCCGAAAGTATAGGGAGTGTGTGATGATGATCATATCAATCTTGGAACCACTTCCAACACACATCGTCACCTTGCCCTTTAACTAGTCTTTGTTCATTCTGCAACTCCCGTTTCGAGTTACTAATCTTAGCAACTTGAACTAGTACCAAATACTGAGGGGTTGCTATGAACACTAATAAAGTACACATCAATAACATGTATATCAAATATACTTATGTTCACTTTGCCATCCTTCTTATCCGCCAATCACTTGGGGTAGTTCCGCTTCTAGTGACCAGTCCCTTTGCAGTAGAAGCACTTAGTCTCAGGCTTAGGACCAGACTTGGGCTTTTTCACTTGAGCAGCAACTTGCTTGCCGTTCTTCTTGAAGTTCCCCTTCTTTCCTTTTGCCCTTTTCTTGAAACTAGTGATCTTGTCAACCATCAACACTTGATGTTTTTCTTTGATTTCTACCTTTGCCGATTTTAGCATCGCGAAGAGCTTGGGAATATTTTCCGTTATCCCTTGCATATTATAGTTCATCACGAAGTTCTATTAACTTGGTGATGGTGACTAGAGAATTCTGTTAATCACTATCTTATCTGGAAGATTAACTCCCACTTGATTCAAGCGATTGTAGTACCCAGACAATCTGAGCACATGCTCACTAGTTGAGCGATTCTCCTCCATCTTTTAGCTATAGAACTTGTTGGAGACTTCATATCTCTCAACTCGGGTATTTGCTTGAAATATTAACTTCAACTCCTGGAACATCTCATATGCTCCATGACGTTCAAAACGTCTTTGAAGTCCCGATTCTAAGCCGTTAAGCATGGTGCACTAAACTATTAAGTAGTCATCATATTGAGCTAGCAAAACGTTCATAACGTCTGCATGTGCTCCTGCAATAGGTCTGTCACCTAGCGGTGCATCAAGGACATAATTCTTCTGTGCAGCAATGAGGATAAACCTCAGATCACGGATCCAATCCGCATCATTGCTACTAACATTTTTCAACACAATTTTCTCTAGGAACATATCGAAATAAACACAGGGAAGCAACAACGCGAGCTATTGATCTACAACATAGATATGCTAATACTACTAGGACTAATGTTCATGATAATATTAAAGTTCAATTAATCATATTACTTAAGAACTCCCACTTAGATAGACATCCCTCTAATCTTCTAAGTGATCACGTGATCCAAATCAACTAAACCATAACCGATCATCACGTGAAATGGCTTAGTCTTCAATGGTGAACATCATTATGTTGATCATATCTACTATATGATTCACGCTCGACCTTTCGGTCTCCGTGTTCCGAGGTCATATCTTATATGCATAGCTCGTCAAGTATAACCTGAGTGTTCCGCGTGTGCAACTGTTTTGCACCCGTTGTATTTGAACGTAGAGCCTATCACACCCGATCATCACGTGGTGTCTCAGCACGAAGAACTTTTGCAACGGTGCATACTCAGGGAGAACACTTCTTGATAATTTAGTGAGAGATCATCTTATAATGCTACCGTCAATCAAAGCAAGATAAGATGCATAAAATATAAACATCACATGCAATCAATATAAGTGATATGATATGGTCATCATCATCTTGTGCTTGTGATCTCCATCTCCGAAGCACCGTCATGATCACCATCGTCACCGGCGCGACACCTTGATCTCCATCGTAGCATCATTGTCGTCTCGCCAATCTTATGCTTCCACGACTATCACTATCGCTTAGTAATAAAGTAAAGCATTACATCGCGATTGCATTGCATACAATAAAGCGACAACCATATGGCTCCTGCCAGTTGCCGATAACTCGGTTACGAAACATGATCATCTCATACAATAAAATTTAGCATCATGTCTTGACCATATCACATCACAACATGCCCTGCAAAAACAAGTTAGACGTCCTCTACTTTGTTGTTGCAAGTTTTACGTGGCTGCTACGGGCTTAAGCAAGAACTCATCTTACCTACGCATCAAAACCACAACGATAGTTTGTCAAATAGACTCCGTTTTAACCTTCTCAAGGACCGGGCGTAGCCACACTTGGTTCAACTAAAGTTGGAGAGACAGTCTTCCGCAAGCCATCTATGTGCAAAGCACGTCGAGGGAACCGGTCTCGCGTAAGCGTACGCGTAAGGTTGGTCCGGATCGTCTCGTCCAACAATACCGCTGAACCTAGAATACCACGCTCTAGGTGCTTGCTTCAACCCATACAAGGACTTATCAAGCTTACAAACATAGTGTTGCTTGTTTTTCACCTCATACCCAGGAGGTTGTCTCATATACACTTCTTCCTCTAGAACGCCATGAAGGAACGCATTCTGCACATCCAATTGACGAAGACTCCAACCTTTTGATACTGCAATAGATATAACAAGTCTGACAGTAGCAGACTAAAGGTGTCCTCGTAGTCAATGACATATCTTTGTTTAAAGCCTTTTGCAACTAGCCTGGCTTTGTATCTATCTATTTCTCCTGTAGCTTTTCTTTTAACTCTATAAACCCATTTGCAATCAATAATATTTCTGCCCTTGGCCAGAGGAACTAAGTGCCAAGTTTTGTTTTTGATTAATGCACCATATTCCTCATCCATTGCATTTTTTCATTTTTTACTTGCAAAGGCTTCATGTAGACTATTTGGTTCTTTTGTGGTAGCAAGACCAGCAAACTTAGTTTTACCATACCTGACCATACCATCTGTACGTACTTTGGGTTTTGCAATACCGTGCTGAGATCGTGTACGCCGAGTTTGTTCAGGTGCAGCAGCCGTTGGCGCAGAAGATCCCGCAGCTGGCGCAGAAAATCCCACCAGATCTGTCACAGAAGAGCCAGGCGCGCCTGATCCGAGGCGGATCTCGACAGGATCAGCGGCAGACGCGCCTGATCCAAGGCGGATCCCGACCAAATCAGCGGCAGACGCGGCGGACCCAGGGATGCTGTCGAGGGCCCGCCCTTCCCCCGCGTCGATGTGTTGGGGAACGTAGTAATTTCAAAATTTTCCTACGCACACGCAAGATCATGGTGATGCATAGCAACGAGAGGGGAGAGTGTTTGTCTACGTACCCTTGTAGACCGAAGCGGAAGCGTTGACGCAACGTAGAGGAAGTAGTCGTACGTCTTCCCGATCCGACCGATCCAAGTACCGTTACTCCGGCACCTCCGAGTTCTTGGCACACGTTCAGCTCGATGACGATCCCCGGGCTCTGATCCAACAAAGCTTCGGGGAGGAGTTCCGTCAGCACGACGGCGTGGTGACGATCTTGATGTTCTACTGTCGCAGGGCTTCGCCTAAGCACCGCTACAATATGACCGAGGTGGAATATGGTGGAGGGGGGCACCGCACACGGCTAAGGAACGATCACGTTGATCAATTGTGTGTCTATGGGGTGCCCCCCTGCCCCTGTATATAAAGGATGGAGGAGAAGGAGGCCGGCCAAGGCAAAGGTGCGGCCAGGATATGGAGTCCTACTAGGACTCCAAGTCCTAGTAGGAGTCCACCAAAAGGGGAGGAAGGAAGAAGGAATAGGAGGAGAAGGAGAGGTGGCCGGCCCCCTTTTCCCTAGTCCAATTCGGACCAAAGGGGAGGGGGGCGCAGCAGCCTTTTCCTCTTCCCACTAAAGCCCATCAAGGCCCATTACTTCTCCCGTAATCCCGTAACTCCCCGAAACTCCCGAAAATACCCGAATCACTCAGAACCTTTCCGATGTCCGAATATAGTCGTCCAATATATCGATCTTTACGTCTCGACCATTTCGAGACTCCTCGTCATGTCCCCGATCTCATCCGGGACTCCGAACTCCTTCGGTACATCAAAACTCATAAACTCATAATAACTGTCATCGTAACCTTAAGCGTGCGGACCCTACGGTTCGAGAACAATGTAGACATGACCGAGACACGTCTCCGGTCAATAACCAATAGCGGGACCTGGATGCCCATATTGGCTCCTACATATTCTACGAAGATCTTTATCGGTCAGACCGCATAACAACATACGTTGTTCCCTTTGTCATCGGTATGTTACTTGCCCGAGATTCGGTCGTCGGTATCCAATACCTAGTTCAATCTCGTTACCGGCAAGTCTCTTTACTCGTTCCATAATACATCATCTCGCAACTAACTCATTAGTTGCAATGCTTGCAAGGCTTAAGTGATGTGTATTACCGAGAGGGCCCAGAGATACCTCTCCGACAATCGGAGTGACAAATCCTAATCTCGAAATACGCCAACCCAACATCTACCTTTGGTGACACCTGTAGTACTCCTTTATAATCACCCAGTTACGTTGTGACGTTTGGTAGCACCCAAAGTGTTCCTCCGGCAAACGGGAGTTGCATAATCTCATAGTCATAGGAACATGTATAAGTCATGGATAAAAGCAATAGCAACATACTAAACGATCGGGTGCTAAGCTAATGGAATGGGTCATGTCAATCAGATCATTCAACTAATGATGTGACCTCGTTAATCAAATAACAACTCTTTGTTCATGGTTAGGAAACATAACCATCTTTGATTAACGAGCTAGTCAGGTAGAGGCATACTAGTGACACTCTGTTTGTCTATGTATTCACACATGTATTATGTTTCCGGTTAATACAATTCTAGCATGAATAATAAACATTTATTCTGATATGTAAGGAAATAAATAATCACTTTATTATTGCCTCTAGGGCATATTTCCTTCACGATGCGCGGTGCAGAAGCTGCCACCTGGCGACTCGGAGGGCCAGCCGTATCGCCCCTGGACCCGCCTGATCCAGAGTGTGCTGTGGGGCTGCTCCTAGAGGGCCCGCAGTCAGCGTCAGCGGGCGGAGACGAGCGCGTGGACGTGTCGCGGGCGCGCGTGAGCGGGTCGCTGTCGCGCGTGGGAGAGATGCTGTCCCCACCTGCAGGCGTGGTGGTCGAGAGATTTCGCTCGGGATCGCCGCCTGCAGACCTGTTGCTGCCAGCACCTGGATCCTCCTCGTGTTCCGTGTCAGGCTGCTGCATAAAATCATGACGCACAACAGGATTTCCTCCAAAACTTATGGCAGGATTTGCATGAAAATTAACCAATGGATTAGCACTAATTTCATCCCCATGATCAAGAGGCTCATTGGTGACAGAGTTTTTAGGAAGAAGAAGAACTTCTGACCTAAGGAAAGCACCGGCATTGGGGTTTAGTGAAGCAAAAGGAAACACGGTTTCATCAAACACGACGTCACAAGATATGTAAACCCGTCTGGCGGCTACATCCAAACACTTGAACCCTTTATGGAGATTGCTATATCCAAGAAAAACACAACGTTTGGAGCGAAATTCAAGCTTCTTAGAGTTGAATGGGCGGAGACTAGGCCAACAAGCGCACCCAAAAGTGCGGAGAGCATGATAGTTTGGTTTTTCTTGGAACAATCGTTCGAGAGGTGTTTCAAGATTTATCACCTTACTGGGAGTTCTATTGATAATGTATGTGGCAGCTATAAAAGCCTCATCCCAAAATTTTAATGGCATGGAGGCATGTGCTAATAGTGAAAGTCCAACTTTCACAAGATGCCGATGTTTCCTTTCGGCCGACCCATTTTGCTGGTGTGCGTGGGGGCAAGAGACGTGATGGGTGATGCCAATTTGCCGAAAGAAGGAGTTTAAACTCTCGTACTCACCACCCCAATCTGTTTGCATGGTGATGATTTTACGATTAAAGCGTCGTTCAACAAGGGCTTGGAATTCATGAAATATTTTGAACACTTCATACTTATGTTTAAGAATGTAAATCCAAGTGAACTTGCTGAAATCGTCGATGAAACTCACATAATAATTCTTCCTATTAATAGAATCTCGGGCAGGCCCCCATACATCAGAAAAAACTAGCTCTAAAGGAGCATTGGAAACACTAATGGAATTCGGATAAGGGAGTTGGTGACTTTTGCCTTTTTGGCAAGCGTCACATATACTCTCTTTATTCAACTCACTATTTGAAAAGGAAATTTTATTCTTCCTAAGAACATGCTGAACGATTGTCGACGAAGGGTGACCTAATCGGCTGTGCCACCTTGATGGAAAGACCTTGGTGGCACCAAACGCCTGCCTGCCCGAGCTCAAAGGTGCAGATGAGAGGGGATAGAGGCCACCCCTACATCTGCCTTGGAGGAGGGTTTTCTTCGTTGCCTTGTCCTTGACAAATAAATAGTATGGATGAGTTTCAAGAAAGGCATGATTGTCATGTGATAAACGATGAGCAGAGATCAAGTTCTTGGTTGCTTTAGGAACATGCAATATGTCTTTAAGATGAAGATTGCGAGTGGGGGTATGAATGTAGGCTTGACCAACATGGCTAATTTTCATACCTGCGCCATTGGGCATGTTCACTTGATCTTGGCCGGAGTACTTCTCCCTCATGGTGAGCTTGTCAAGCTCACTGGTGATGTGATCTATAGCCCCTGTGTCGACGTACCAGTTGGTGTCGACCCCGTAGGAGTTGGTGTTGGTGTTGACAGCTGCTGCGCTCTTCTCCTTGGTGAACGCGATGTCGAAGCGGCGGTAGCACTCCATAGCAACGTGATTGGGATTGGAGCAGATATGACAGAAGACTTCAGGGAGATCGTTGCGGCCTCCTCCTTGGCCGCGACCACCGCCTCCACCTCTGCGGCCACCGCCACGTCCACCCCCTCGTCCACCACGACCGCCGCCACGGGAGACGGCGTTGGCAGAGGAGTGAGAGGATTGGTGCCCGCAGTCGAACATGGCGAGCCTGTTCTCGAAGCCGACGAGGAGGGAGTAGAGCTCGTTCACCTTGATTGGCTCGGCCCTGGCGCACAGGGAGGAGACGAAGCCCATGTAGTCGAAGTCGAGGCCGACGAGGATGTATGACACCATGTCATCGTCGGTGAGGGGCTTCCCAACGGAAGCTATCTCATCTCCGAGCGCCTTCATGCGGCCGATGTACTCGGCGATAGTTGAGGTGCCCTTCTTGGTGTTTGACAGGGCGATCCTCGTGTTCACCACGTGCGCCTGGGTTTGGGAGATGAACATCTCCGTGATGGCAGTCCATGCTACCGAGGCCATGGTGCAGTGGGCGATCTGGATCATCACAGGAGGTGAGACTGAATTGAACAGAAAACTCAGAACCTGGGAATCCTGCGCGCTGGCGATCTCATACGCCGGATTGGGCGCATCTGTTGGCTTGCCCTCCTTGTCCATGAGCTTGGGCGCCGGCTCTTCTCTGTCAGGATTGATGTAGGCGACGAGCTGAGCGCCGCGGATGGCAGCAATCGCCTGAGCACGCCACACCAGGAAGTCTGAGCGATGGAGGCGATCGGCGATGGGGATGAGGGCTGGTGCAGCGGCGGCGGCGGTGGAGCTTGAGGCCATGGCTAGGGTTTTGGGATGTGCTAGAGGTTAGGCTCTGAATACCATGTAAAATTGGTTGAAGCGTATGCTTTCGCAGGGACGCGTTGCGCGTTATTTATAGAACGTAGGTACAAGGGGCGGTAGCTTAGGTTGTTGGTGGATTGATCCTCAAGCTAAGATCTATACAAGATAGGGATCAATCCCAACTAACCTAAACTACCTAGAGTACAACACACGCAACACACATATACGTGTACGTGGTTTATACATAACCATCACGTACACATTTACATCGCCTAACACCCTCAACTTTCAAAACCGTATAGATTTAGTTCCCAGTGTCGCTTTGGGTGGTTTCCTGCTGACATGGGATGGTTTTTCACTGAATTGACAAGAGTGGCCCCCACCACATCTACTCAATTTTTCTTACTTTGGTCCGCGCTCTTTATCTCTCTTACCTACATGTGGATCCCACCTGTAAGGAACATCTTCAAGCGCTAAACCGTTCGTGTGTCGGCGGCTCAGTGCCGTCTGCTAGAGAAGAAGAAGCCGATGTCTTGAAGCTCGCCGACGACCTAGCCCGGCTCGGGAGGCGTCACACACTCCCTTCTCCGTTCCGTCCACGGCGGCTCTGCTTCTTGCTTAAGCTCCTACATGCCTTCAGCCCTCCTTGTGGCTGCACACGCGCACCACCGTAGTGTAAGATTGATTTGGTATAGGCGTTCCTACCCTCCAGAAGGAGAGTTGCCTCGCTATATATTGATGTTTTGTCGTAGATTACAAGTCAGGGCGATCGCAAGGATTCACCTCTCGATACAGAGCTGGAGTCGGTAAGGGAGAGAGAGGTAGAGAAGGATACGAGAGAGATAGTTGAGATTACACGTATATTATTCAAACTCTAACACCCTCCCTTAATCTAAACTATCCTATGTTGAGGTTTCTTTTGAACTCTTCAAAAAGCTTAACTAATAAAGCTTTAGTGAACCCATCGGCTACCTGATCTTTGGATGGAATGAACCTTATGTCCAACTTCTTCTCCGCCACTCTTTCTCGCACAAAATGAAAATCAATTTCAATGTGTTTAGTTCTGCCATGGGAAACTGGATTAGCTGAGAGATAGGTGGCCCCCAAATTGTCACACCACAAACATGGAACACGACGTTGCTTGATTCCCAACTCATCAAGTAATGATTCCATCCATCCAAATGATCTCAGCAGTAGCATTTGCCAATGACTTGTACTCAGCTTCTGTACTTGATCTTGACACTGTAGCTTGTTTCCTAGCACTCCAAGAAATAAGGTTTGAACCAAAAAATACTGAAAATCCTCCGGTTGATTTTCTGTCATCACTACATCCTGCCCAGTCGGCGTCAGAAAAAGCACTAACTAGTGAAGAATTAGAATGTTTGAACTGTAGTCCCAAACTCACATTATGCTTAATGTATCGCACAATCCTTTTGTCAGCCGTCCAATGGGTGGAGGTAGGAGCATGCAGATATTGACAAACCTTGTTCACAGCAAATGATATGTCTGGCCGTGTCAAAGTTAAGTATTGTAGAGCTCCAACAATACTCCTATATTTTGTGCTCTCCTCTTCCTTAAGTGGTTCCCCTTCACGTGCTGAAAGTTGTTCTGAAGAAGACAAAGGTGTGGGCGAAGGCTTGCAGTCCTTCATTCCCATACGAGTTAAAAGTTCAGTGGCATATTTTTCCCGACTCAACACTATGCCATCCTGAATCTTCTTAACTTCAATACCAAGGAAGAAGTGTAAATCACCAAGGTCCTTCAAGGCAAATTCTGAACTTAAATCATGCAATAGAGCATCAGTGGCATTTGATGAGGAGCTTGCAGCTATGATGTCATCAACATAAATGAGCACAAACATGACAGTATTTGCCTTATTATAGATGAAGAGAGATGTATCAGCCTTGGATGCAACAAAACCAAGATGCTTCAATTGTGAGCTCAGCCTTGAGAACCATGCTCTAGGAGACTGTTTCAGACCATAAATCGCTTTATCAAGTTTGCAAATATAGTGAGGTGTTTGTTTAGTTTCATACCCTGGTGGTTGCGTCATATAGACCTCCTCTTCCAGAACACCATGCAAAAACGCATTCTGAACATCTAGCTGTCTAAGGCTCCATCCTCTGGAAACAACAATAGCTAGCACAAGTCTAATGGTAGCAGCCTTCACAACAGGACTAAAGGTGTCCTCATAATCAATACCATAACGTTGCTTGAAACCTTTTGCAACCAGACGTGCCTTGTACCTATCAATGGAGCCATCTGCTTTTCTTTTGATTCTGTAAACCCATTTGCAATCAATAACATTTTTACCTCTTTGACTCGATACCAAGTGCCATGTTTTATTCCTCATGAGTGCACCATATTCTTCATCCATGGCCCTTTTCCACTGAGGATCTTCAAGTGCATCACTCAACTTTTTTGGTTCACCTGAAATACACAGCATGCCATATGGGATAGTACCATCTGTTCTTACTTTGGGATTTCTAATATCTTTTTGTAATCGAGTCATAATCCTTGAAGTGGTGACTGGTTGTGGCTGTAGTTGCACAGAAGACTGCTCAACATGATCAACCGCAGAGGATCCAGACAATCCTTCCAAACCTGCAGATGCCGATGTAGATGATCCCGTGGACAGCGGTGTGGCTGAATCTGAATCAAGGCTTTCCGCAGAAGATCCTGAAGCCGCTGTTGCTGTCAACTGTCGCGTGGTCCACGCACTCCCGCTTCCGCGTGACGACGTGGTACTCGTGGAGTGGCCCGCGCTCACAGAGGGGCCCGTCGCACGGCCCGACGCGGCCTGATTCGCCCGACCAGGCTGGTGCACCGGTGTGCGATCCGAAGCGGATCCACGCGCATGATCCAAGGTCGGCTGACGCGCTGGTGTGGCAAGCGCAGGCGCAGACAAATCTTCCTCAGGTTCTGCGCCGGCTCCTTCTTCTCCATTGGCATGAAATAATAGATCGTTTTGAGCCAAATTTTCATGATTTTGATCATTTTCTCTGCTGTTTTCTCCGGGTACCTGCATAGGCATAATACTAGGAGCAAGAACATTGTCAGATTGAACATTGTCAGATTGGTTAGCACAATTGTTATCACCCCCTTGATCAAAATCTGGAAGAAGAAGAATCTCGTTTTGAAGGAGGGCTCCGGCATTTGGATGAAGGGACTCGAATGGGAAGACTGATTCGTCGAAGATAACATCTCTAGATATATAGACCCTGCCGGTGGAAACATCAAGGCATTTAACTCCTTTGTGCATAGGACTATAACCAATGAAGACACACCTTTTCAAGCGAAATGCAAGTTTGCGTGTATTGTATGGTCTAAGATTTGGCCAACATGCACAACCGAATATACGGAGAGATGTGTAATCTGGAGTGACACCAAAGAGTCGTGTTATAGGATTCTCAAATTTGATGACTTTGCTAGGACGAATGTTGATAAGATAAGTGGCAGTAAGAAAAGCTTCGTCCCAGAATTTGAGAGGCATGGATGCATTGGCTAACAATGATAGTCCTACTTCAACAACATGACGGTGTTTTCGTTCAGCAGAACCGTTCTGTTGGTGAGCATGCGGACATGAGACATGATGAGAAATTCCAATCTTTTGAAAAAAGGAATTAAGTTTCTCATACTCACCACCCCAGTCAGTTTGCATAGCAAGAATTTTGGAGTTTAGTTGGCGTTCAACAAGATTTTGGAAATTGCCAAAGACTTGGAAAATATCGGACCGTTTCTTTAGCAAGTATATCCAAGTAAACTTACTATAATCATCAATGAAGCTTACATAGTATGAAAATCTACCAATTGAAGTAGGGGCTGGCCCCCACACATCTGAAAAAATAAGTTGCAAAGGAGCAGTGGATACACTGGTAGAGATGGGATATGGAATTGATGACTTTTAGCTTGTTGACACGCATCACAAACTGACCCAACACTAGACTCATAAGGAAGTTTATTTCTACTAAGTACATGCTGAACAATAGTTGAAGACGGATGACCTAAACGACTATGCCACTTTGCCGAAGATGGTTTGGTTACACTCCAAGCTTGTTTATTTGACCATGATGAAGGGGATGAAGATACGGTTGGATAAAGACCTCCCTCGCATCTTCCTCTAAATATTACTCTCCTCGTTGCCAAGTCATTGATAACAAAAGAGTAAGGATAGAATATTATGAGAACATTGTTGTCAAGAGTGAAACGATGAACTGAAACAAGATTTTTTGATGCATTAGGAACATGTCGGACATGATTTAGATGCAAATTTTTCCCGGGGGCTTTAACAATTGAGTTACCAATATGAGCAATATCCATACCTGTTCCACTTGCCGTGTGCACTTGGTCACCACCGCGATACCTTTCTCGCATTGTCAATTTGTCAAGCTCCCCCGTGATGTGCTCGGTGGCGCCAGAGTCTGCATACCAATTTGTGTCGATTCCATAGGAGTTGGTGATGAGATTGGCCTTTTTCTTCTCCTGACGATCCTCGTCATACCGGTGCCAGCAATCCCTAGCACCGCCGGCATGGAACTTATAGCATATCTGGCACTCAGGGTAGTCTCCCTCGTGCTGCTGCTGCTGTGGTGGTGGTTGCTGGCGTTGACGTTGCTGCTGGCCGCCGCTTCCACTGGTGCGACCAGGAGAGGAAGAAGCGAGATCAAAGCGACCGCGGCCTCTGTTCCCTCGTCCGCGACCTCCTCTGTTGCGGTACTGGCCACGCCCTCTGTACATAGCATTGGCGGATGAGCAGAAACCCGTAGGTCCATCACCCAACATCTCCATCCTCTGGTCAAATGCGGAAATCTGTGAAAAAAGATCGTCAACGGTGATGGAGTTCTTGATTGCGCCAATTGCTGCAACGATGGGATCGTAGTCCCGATCGAGTCCGGCGAGGATGTAGTCCACCATCTCACAATCTAATACTGGACGACCTCCTGCTGCAAGTTCGTCTCCAAGGCTCTTCATCTTGGCGATGAAGGCGTTGCTGGACATGTTGCCCTTCTTGGTATTGGAGATAGCAATCCTTAGATTTGTTATTCTGGATTGTGACTGCGCAACAAACAACGTGGTAAGAGCTGTCCAAAGATCAAAGGTATTCTCCTTGCCGATGACCTGCGCAAGAATCTCTGTGGTGAGAGAGTTTAGCAGATAACTTAGGACCTGCTGATCCTTTGCAATCCATGGACCGTACAGAGGATTTGGCTCCATGGCCGTGGACTTGTCCGCCTTGGTGATCTCCATTGTTTTCGGCGGCATGGCGTCGCTGCCGTCGAGGAGGCCGGTCACTTGCGCGCCTCGCAGTGCCGGCATAACCTGCGCCTTCCATAGGAGGTAGTTCCCCCTTGCGAGCTTCTCTGTTGGCGGAGCGCCGAGGTTGAGGCCTACGGCACTGGAGCTCATGGCGATGGCGATGGAGAGGCGTTAGGGTTCTGGTTTTTTGTTTCTGCTAGATGATAGGGAAGAGGCTAGCTCTGTATACCATGTAAGATTGATTTGGTATAGGCGTTCCTACCCTCCAGAAGGAGAGTTGCCTCGCTATATATTGATGTTTTGTCGTAGATTACAAGTCAGGGCGATCGCAAGGATTCACCTCTCGATACAGAGTTGGAGTCGGTAAAGGAGAGAGAGGTAGAGAAGGATACGAGAGAGATAGTTGAGATTACACGTATAGTGTTCAAACTCTAACACGCAGAAGGAACTTGTACGTGACGCGCACCACCAGGAGTCGCTGGGCTGCTTCGAGCCATTGAGTAGTTATAGGATGTGGTCTTGTGTGCCTGCTGCCACTCGCGCTAGGTTGAGTTGCTGCTCTGTTCGTACGTGTTGTGTGCGTGTGCGTGATGTGCGACGGCGACGAGCTTTTCACCGGTGATAGCTAGGTGGCATGGTGACGGGACCCATCAACTCATGGGTGGCGGTCGCGGACATGCACGACGGTGCGGGCCGGTGAGATGGCTGGAGGTCGGGTCCGGACGCAGAGACGATGCGGAGCAGTGCCGAACACGGACGCCGTCTGGGTGGCCAGCGGCCACACCAAGCGAGTCGAAGGGCGTTGCCACACTCGACGACAACAGCTACAACCTGTGAGTCGGCCATCGCACGGAGCTGTGTGTGCGGCCAGCGGCATGGATGCACGCGGCGGCTTGACCTCCGCATAGGTTCGAGCTCGTACCACCACGGCGGGGCCATGGCGGACACGAAATGCCTAGCTGAAATAGAATGTGAGGGAGGAAGAAGATCCATCAGGGACTGCCACGTGAAGGGTTGCGAGGGACTAAACTTATCCGGTTTGAAAAGTCAAGAGGACTAAAGTTTGCTTGTTTTGAAATTGAGAAACCATTTCTATACTTTAAAAAGAGTTTTTTTTAGGATTACTTTAAAAAGAGTTGAGGGAGGAGAAATATACTTATAAAAAAAACATGACACTTTTTGTTGCTAATGGACTTCAGGGCCAAACCTTAAATGACTCAAATATTTTTCCAAAAAATCTATCCACCATCGTGCATGACCCCGCTCACTTGACCAACTGACGCCCGTCACCAACGAAGGACGAGTCGGACTTGGAGTATTTGACTCACACATTGTTCTCACTTTTTCATATTATATTAACCTAGGGTAGAAGATCTTTGTGTTACACTCATATAATCGTCCTATTATATTACCCCCATGATAGAGGATCGTTGTC
Source organism: Aegilops umbellulata (assembly GCA_032464435.1). Classification (NCBI taxonomy): domain Eukaryota; kingdom Viridiplantae; phylum Streptophyta; class Magnoliopsida; order Poales; family Poaceae; genus Aegilops; species Aegilops umbellulata. The sequence continues at coordinate 537,836,946 of CP136055.1, forward strand.
GGTTCGGGCTGCATCTCATGGCTTGCGAGCGATCGCGTCGGTTCGGGCTGCATCTCATGGCATGGGCATCCTAGGCGCTATGTACGTCTTCCCAGGTGCTTCTCCCATGGTTTTCGTCTTCGGCCTGGCCGGGTCCTGCAACCCACTCGCCGATCTCTAGGCGTTCTCGGTGGGAGTACATTGATCATGTCGAGTCTGAAGGTGCGGCCATTCAGAGATGATGCCTTGTGTTAGTCGTGACGCGGTATGGGTGCCTTGTGCCCCGTGTCTCCTTGCCTTATGTGGTCGGAGGCCGGGCTAGGTGGGTTTAGCCGTGTGCGTCCCTTGTTCGGGCTGAGTATCCCTCTTCCCTCTGCTCCGCGCACCATACTCGCGCCTTAGTGTTCGTGTATTGTGTTGTACCCTATCTTGTACTTTCTCTATTCTCTTCTATCAATGAAATGATACACACGCTTTGCGTATTCATGAAAAGAAAAAGATAGAGGATCATTGAGCAATACTAATGGTCTTTCTATTATATTAACCTAGGAGAGGATTTTTGTGCATCGCTCATGATCTCCCCAAACAAGAATAGAAAGAGGATGAAAAGTGGCGACACTGATAAGGCATAGTGTTCGAATAGAGGACGTGGACCTACGAATGGTCTTGAGACATGCTTGTTGAGCTATATGGACATACAATGATTTTTCTCCCGTCGCAACGTATGTGCTTTTTTGCTAGTAATGTACAAACAAAACAGGATGAAACAAGAAATTCCCTCCACATTTATTTTTGATTGGTACAAACTAAAAAGACACAACTGACCAAACAACACTCTCATACGTAGAAAAACAGAACATACTCACATGACACACCCAAAAAAATAAAAGCAAACAAGGAGCAGATGGACATCGACGCTTGAAACCAACATGCAAGAAACACACATATCCAACGAACTAGAGGTCTTGCATGCATGACACGCTCGCTAACATGCCTTTTCCCTGACGCATTGCACATTATTCTGGGCACTTTTGCCCTGAGCCTTCCACGCCTTCTTCATCTTGCAGAGGCAGGAGTGGCCTCCAAAGGCTATGCAGCAGTCCACTCCAACCTTAATGACCTTACTCCCCGAAAAACGCCTGTCTGCAATGGCATTTTTCATACCTTCTCCAAAGCTCTTGAAGCACGCATTCACGACGTCCTAATCGACCAAGTCGCACACCGGCGCACCGCCAACGGCAGGTGCGGGTACCTGGCCCATAGCAACGGCGCACATCAGCGTGACCAACGCCGCCACGGCAACGAGCCTCGGGAGCATTGCTACAGCCATGATCAGATCGATGCAGGATATAGCTGATCGAAGGTCGCTGCACTCACTCACTACTTATGCCTATGCCTGATGTGGGTTGTTTTCGTGTAGAGGTCTACCGGAGCTAGCACTAGCTTTTATAGAGCTAGATAGGCGTGGGCATTTAGAGTCCTGGCTGGACCCGATTAGACAGAGCATGGCTACTATGCTTAATCACGTGGGCTAGCAATCCCCACCTAAGCTGACATATTACTCCTCGTGTACGCGCTGCTTTCATACGTGAGAAATCATGTACTTACTCCGTGTCAAAATAAATGTCTTAATTTTATACAAATTTTAGTACAAAGTAGTATTAAAGTTGAAACACTTATTTTAAAACGGAGGGAGTATTACACATTAGCTACCGGTTCTCATATATCCTGGTATAAATAGATCTTATGTTTTTAAGGCAGGATGATGGATCGCACGATCATAGTGAGTTAGGCACATGTCGCTATATATGCGCTGAGTGTCCACGTGAGCTGAGGAATATCATCGCGCATTACTGCCTGTAAGTACACCCCCTACCTGATTGTTGTCGACACAAAAGAAAAAATAAGAAGTGAAGGTGGGTGCACACACAAAGATTGTGCTTTACTAAAACATGGCACTTCTAGACGAGGTGTCGGTGTATTAAAGTAGGGGTACCTTAGTATCCCGAACTTGTGCACGGGCAGTCGTAGCACCCCGCGGCAAGGCCTGCCAGGTGACCGCCCAAACTCTCCATGGTCCCCTTTTGGGCCATTCAAGAACAAAGTATTTGAGCCAAGACACAAGGCCCCGGCAAGGGGAGCTTGCCGGGACGACCGCCCGAAGGGAGCAAGGCCCCGGCAAGAGGAGCTTGCCGGGACTGCCGCTCGAAGCACAAGACCCCGGCAAGAGGAGCTTGCCGGGAAGGCCAACCAAAGCGCGACAAGAGGCTTGCCGCGACGCGCCCCGCGCTCCGGCAAGGCCCGGTGAGCGACAAGCTCCCGGACGCGACAAGGCATCGACCGCGGCAAAGCGCTTGCCGCGGCAAGTTACCACCCTGTGCCTGCGCTCCAGCTCATCCACCAACGTGTCGCTCTGGGCCGTCTCAGGCGTACCTGGCGAGAGGCTGTGTAGCCAGGGGCATGCGGTGGCGAAGCAACGCTGACAAAGTAGCCATCGTGGCAAACGATGGCGCTCCTGACGGTCCCTTTCCTGCACCGTCTGGGCGATGCGGACGGGCATTTAATGCCCTTGTCCCCCGCCGTCAGAGTTAGGTATGATAGCACTGTACAAACAGCTGTACCCAACACAGCGATTTACAGTTTTACCCTGACCTGCGTTGCCACCTGTGGGTAACCCCTTGAGCATATAAAAGGAGGCCCCATGCGCAACGTAGAGGGGAGGAGGCCACCCACGCTCGGTCTCGCCAGCGGCTCGTGTGTACTGTAGCACCACACGCTCCCGAGCAAGAACACAATACAAAACCACAAAGCAGCAGTAGGGTTTTACGCATCCTTGCGGCCCGAAGCTGGGTAAACCCCTTGTGTGCATCGCCTCGATCCGCTCTTCGCGCGACCTCCGCCCCCCGCCGAACCAGAAAGGGGCTCAGTCCCCATAGGTGTTCGAGGAAGCCGATTTCCCCCGACATCTTTGGCGCGCCAGGGAGGGGGCGTCGAGGTTGTGTGAACCTGATCCGGCGTCCGCACAGGCTAGATCTCCATCATCTTCATCGACATGCCACCGAAGAAGAAGGCTCCGGAGGTGGCTGGTCCGTCCGCGTCGAACCCATCGCCCCCGGAGCAAACGGGTGGTGGGGACGGCACCGGCGGCGGAACGGACGTCGCCGAGCCAGCTCATGGTGCCGCGGCGTCCGAACATGCACCGCGCCCCTCTCAGGAGGCCCGGGACCGGCAGCGCCTTGGCACTCACGGTACCATACGCTCGCTGGACCCAGATCGAGCTGGCGGATCCCAGGGCGCTCAAGGCCAGCATACACACCAACGTGCTGGCGCGAGCGTGGCACGACTGCCTGGACCGGGTGCTGCTCCTTCTAACATAGTTAGAAGTTCGAGCACATCCCGCTCCACGCACCGTTCGCCACCGCTGCCCGCCACTCCAGCAGAAGCTCTAGCACGAGCCCAACTGCTCCTGGATTACCCTCCAACGGCCGACAAGCTCGACGGTTGGAGGGCCACCATTCAGAGTCTCATTGGCTTCGCCAACGGCGACACTCCGCGGCAGCCGAGTGCGTCGCAGCCGCGTCGAGCCAGTCAGGCACCGGCCGGTGGCGACAAGGCCGGTGGGGGTGCGACCACCGTGCACTCTCCACCCCACAGGCCAGGGTCGCCGACCCGCCGGAACCACCATGACAACGACTCCACTGCGTCATCAGATCCGCGAACTCGTCGCGATCAGCGCAAGGTTCTTCTCGAACGGAAGCAAGAGGACGCTCGTACTCGCATCGAGCGTCGAAGAGAAGCGCGGCGTCAATCAGACCAGCGCGCTGAGCCTTCTGTCGACATGCATGCGCCAGGGGAACCAGGCGACCTGCCGTACTCGGTGGGTTGCCCTGCGTTTACCCGTGAGCTGCGGCAAGTCCAGTGGCCCAGCACCAAGAACTTCAAGCCAGACGTACCAGAGAAGTACGACGGCAAGTCGCATCCGCCGGAGTTCCTCAGCATCTACACCATTGCGGTGCAGGCTGCCGGGGGGCGAGACGACAAGATCCTTGCCAACTACTTCCTGCTGGTACTCAAATCCAACGTCAGATCCTGGCTCATGCACTTGCCGGACAACTCCATAACCTCCTGGACAGACTTGTGCCATCAGTTTGTTGGCGCCTTTACAGGCGGCCACAAACCCCATGGCCAAGCGAGCGACCTTCATCTGCTCGTCCAGAAGGAAGGGGAGCCCTTGCGCAAGTTCATCCAGAGATTCAGCCACGTACACTACAACATCCCAGACGTCCACCCTGCCGCGGTCATCAGCGCGTTCCATCAGAACGTGCGCAACCGTAGGATGCGGGAGGAGATGGCGATGTGCAAGATCAAAGACGTCAGCGAGCTATATGCCCTGGCCGACAAGTGTGCGCGTGCTGAGGAAGGGAGGAAACTCCCCGGAGAGAACATTGGAACAGGAGAATCTGACAGTGAGGATACCGCCCTGGCGAGGAAGAACCGGCGGCGGAACAACAGGAAAAAGAAGAGCCAAGAAGTACTGGTTGTTGAGCAGTCCGGCGATGAAGGCGCCGCCAAGAAGGCCCAGGCTGGTAGCTCCGGCAAAGAGGTTGCCGGATGCACCAACTGTCAGGCTGTGGTGGTCGCCGACAAGCGGGACGGCACCAACAAACAGTACTGCAAGATCCACCGCACCAAGGGCCATGACCTCCAGAGCTGCAAGCAGGTCGAGCGGCTCGTCGAGATGCAAAAGGCCGAGTACAAGCGACGCGACAAGGAGAAAGCCCGAGGAGGTGGCGGAGGATCCGACACGAAGCGCCCTGGCCAGGGAGGACGCCGCGACAAGGACAAGCAGCGGCAAGCAGACAGGCCTCCCCGCGGCCGCGACAAGGACGAAGACGACGACGAAGACGAAGACATGGATGATGTCGAGACCAGTGAGCAGGAGTTTCAGAAAGCCACAGAGGTCTTGTGCGTAGACGGTGGTGCTTCTCTGCATACTTCTCGCCGCCAGCTCAAGCAGTCGGCGCGGGAAGTCAATGCAGCGGAACCACCCGTCGAGTCACGCAAGCCTCTGAAATGGTCCAGCACGCCTATCATCTTCGATATTGAGGACCACCCTGACCGCACAACTGCGATCGGGTGCTTGCCGATGTTGGTCTCACCAACAGTCTGCAACCTCAAGGTCACTAAGATGCTAGTCGACGGCGGGGCCGGCTTGAACCTGATCTCCTCCGCTGTGCTCCAGAAACTCCAAGTCCCCGACAGCGAGCTCGAAGAGACCGGCACGTTCCAAGGAATCAACCCGGGAAGGAGCAAGCCGAAGGGCAAGATAACGTTGCCAGTGACATTTGGCAGCGAGCTGAACTTCAGAACAGAGAGGATCACTTTCGACGTTGCCGATTTTCCATTGCCCTACAATGGGATTCTCGGCCGTCCAGCACTCGCCAAGTTCATGGCGGCCTCTCACTACGCATACAACATGCTCAAGATGCCAGGCCCGATAAGCGTCATCTCTGTCCCCGGCGACAAGAAGGATGCCCTTATCTGTGCCGACAAGATCTACCGGGAAGCAGCAGCCGCAACGGATCACAAGCCACTTGCCGCTGAAGCTCCCGGAGGGAAGAAGAAGACCAAGCCCGGCAAGTGCTCTAGTGCCCACTCCGGCAAGCGCACCTCTTCGGAGTGTTGCGCTACCGTCGAGGACGCGCCATCGAGCTCCGCCAGCAAGAAGAAGACCAAGCCCGGCGAGTGCTCTGGTGCCCACTCCGGCAAGCGCACCTCTTTGGAGTGCTGCGCTACCGTCGAGGACGCGCCATCGAGCTCCACCGGCAAGAGTAAGAAGTCGATGGCAGCCCCGCCAACGACCAAGAAGGTGTCCGCCAAGGAGGACGGCACTGGTGGTACCTTCACCATCAGTGCCACTCTCGACCCCAAATAGGAAAGCGCGCTCGTTGCTTTCCTGCGGGCGAATGTCGATGTGTTTGCCTGGCAACCATCTGACATCCCCGGTGTTCCCAGGAAAGTGATTGAGCACCACCTTGCCGTTTGTCCTCATGCGCGGCCCGTCAAGCAGAGAGTCAGGAAACAAGCAGTGGAGCGCCAAGAGTTCATTGCAGAAGAGATCAGGAAGTTGGAAGCAGCAGGCCTCGTCAGAGGTGTGCTCAATCCGACGTGGTTGGCCAATCCTGTTGTCGTGCGCAAAGCAAACGGGAAATGAAGGCTTTGCATCGATTTTACCGATGTCAATAAAGCTTGTCCCAAAGATCCGTTTCCCTTGTCGCGCATTGACCAGATTGTTGACTCCACGGCCGGATGCGACCTGCTTTCATTTCTTGATGCATACTCAGGATACCATCAGATCTTCATGGCTGAAGAAGATGAAGAGAAGACCGCGTTCATCACTCCATGTGGCACGTACTGTTTCGTACGGATGCCTTTCGGACTGAAGAATGCTGGTTCAACATTTGCAAGGGTTGTCCACACCGCTTTTGATCCACAAATCCACAGAAATGTGGAGGCCTACATGGATGACATAGTGGTCAAGAGCAGAGACAGGGCAACCCTGATTCAAGACTTAGAAGAGACCTTTGCGAACCTGCGCAAGATCAGCCTCAAGCTCAACCCCGAGAAGTGTGTGTTCGGAGTCCCTTCCGGCAAGCTTCTCGGGTTCTTCGTGTCTCAGCAGGGAATCGAATCCAATCCCGACAAGATCAAGGCCATCGAGTAGATTGAAGCACCAACACGTGTCAAGGACGTACGAAGACTTGCCGGCTGCGTGGCAGCTCTCAGCAGGTTCATTTCCAAGTCTGCAGAACGCGCCCTGCCATTTTTCAAAGTTTTGAAAAAGGCGGGTCCAGTAAAATGGACTCCGGAAGCGGAGGCTGCGCTGCGGGACTTGAAGAAATACCTGTCCTCCGCTCCGATACTTGTCGTGCCTAACCACAAGAGAAGTTGCTGCTATACCTGGCAGCAACCAATCAAGTGGTTAGTGCTGCGTTAGTAGCGGAGAGGGAGGTAGATGATGAGCTAGCAACCGCGGCAAGCGCGTCCAGCGACAAGCAGGGAGCTTCCCCGACAAGCTCTGGCCCCGACAAGGGTGGATCTGCGCAGGCACAAGAGGAGGTGCAGAAGAAGAAAATGGTGCAGCGCCCAGTTTACTTTGTCAGTTCCCTCTTGCAGGGGCTAGGTCAAGGTACTCTGGTGTGCAGAAATTGCTTTTCGGCCTCCTTATGTCCTCGAGAAAGCTGCGCCATTACTTCCAAGCACACGAGATCACAGTTGTCACTCGCTTTCCGCTAAAGAGGATACTGCAGAATCCCGAAGCAACAGGCAGGATCGTTGAGTGGGCACTGGAACTGTCAAGCTTTGGCCTCAAGTTCGAGAGCACTTCAACTATCCAAAGCAGAGCATTGGCAGAGTTCATAGCAGAGTGGACGCCGACGCCAGACGAAGAAATTCCAAAGACGAGCATCCCCGGCAAGGAAGCAAGCAAAGAGTGGCTGATGTACTTTGATGGGGCCTTCTCGCTGCAAGGCGCCGGTGCCGGCATGCTGCTTGTCGCGCCCACCGGAGAGAACCTCAAGTACATCGTCCAAATGCACTTTCCCAAGGAGCAAGCAACCAACAATACTACAGAATATGAAGGTCTGCTTGCCGGTCTCAGGATCGCGGCAGAACTTGGGATCAAGAAGCTCATTGTCAGGGGTGACTCGCAACTTGTCGTCCGCCAAGTGAACAAAGATTATCAGAGTCCGTTGATGGAAGCTTACGTTGATGAAGTGAGGAAGCTAGAAGAGCGCTTTGACGGCCTGCAAATGGAACATGTTCCGAGGACTGAGAACGACATTACCGCTGGCCTGTCAAAGTGCGCCGCACTAAAGTTACCTGTGGAACCAGGAACCTTTGTGCTCAAGCTGACTCAACCATCCGTAACACCATCAACCGGACAGAGCAAGAAGAGGAAGTTGGTCTCCGGCGACTATCTTCCGGCAGAGCTCCCCGGAGCCGCCGCCAAGAAGGTCCCCAAGATCGACACCAAGAGTGCTGAGGAGCAGTCTGCTCCGGCAAACCCCAGGGTTTGTTCCGTAGAAGCAGGCACTCCCGACAAGCTTTGCTCCAGCAAGCTTGCCGGGGAACGTCAAGCTCCGGCTGAGCCCCAGATCCTCGCCGTAGAAGCAGACGTTCCCGCAGCAGCAGATGTGCCTTCAGTCCTTGTTGTCGAGCCACAGGCTCCAGCATGGGCGCAGCAGACTGTCCGTTTCCTCCGAAACGGAGAACTTCCCGAAGAACAAGAAGAAGCGGAAAGAGTAGCCCGGCGCTTGAGTATGTTCCAGTTCGTCGACAATACCCTGTACAGAAGAGGGCGCAACGGTGTGAAATTGAAGTGTATTCCCCGGGAAGACGGACAAAAGCTGTTGGTAGAGATACATGGAGGCATATGTGGCCACCACATTGGCGCAAGAGCACTTGCCGGCAAAGCGTTCCGGCAAGGCTTCTTCTGGCCGACAGCCCTCCAGGATGCGACTGCACAAGTAACCAAGTGTGAAGCGTGCCAGTTCCATTCCAAGCAGATACACCAGCCAGCTCAAGCTCTCCAGACGATCCCTTTATCCTGGCCATTTTCGGTCTGGGGGCTCGACATCTTCGGCCCCTTCCCCCGAGCTGTCGGGGGTTTGAGTACTTGTACGTCGCAATCAACAAGTTCACAAAGTGGCCGGAAGTGGAACCAGTGAAGAAGGTGACAACACAGTCAGCCATCAAGTTCTTCAGGTCGATTGTTTGCCGCTTCGGGATCCCCAACAGGATCATCACCGACAACGGTACACAATTCACGAGCTGCGCCTTCATGCAGTACGTCCAAGATCTCGGCGCCAAGGTCTGCTTCGCTTCTGTTGCTCACCCCAGGAGCAACGGTCAAGCGGAAAGGGCCAATGCCGAAGTACTGCGCGGGCTCAAGACCAGAACTTTCGACAGGCTGCACAAGTGCGGAAGAAACTGGATCGAGGAGCTGCCGGTGACTCTTTGGTCGATCAGAACGACGCCAAATCGAGCCACTGGCCAGACACCATTTGCTCTAGTCTATGGAGCAGAAGCAGTTACCCCCACGGAACTCGTATACGGGTCACCTCGAGTGCTCGCATATGATGAGCTCGAGCAAGAGCGGCTGCGTGAAGATGACGCGCTGCTCCTTGAGGAAGATCGTCTTCAGGCTGCTGTGCGAGCCGCTCGCTACCAGCAAGCTTTGCGTCGCTACCATAGCCGCAAAGTTAAAGCCAGAAGCTTCGAGGAAGGCGACCTTGTTCTTCGGCGCGCTCCGTCCGCCAAGAATCACAACAAGTTGACGCCGAAGTGGGAAGGCCCTTACCGGGTGACACGAGTCACGAGGCCCGGCGCTGTCCGCCTAGAGACCAAAGATGGCACTCCGGTGAGCAACTCCTGGAATATTGAGCATCTTCGTAAGTTTTACCCGTAAGGCGCGGTTGTCGGACCCTGTCCGGCAACCAACCTTTTGTACAAGTCTTGCCGCTGTTGCATGTAATCCTTTGTACAAAGCCAGGCGCAGACCCTGAGCAGCAGTAAATGAAGCGCTGGCGCCCTAAGTTTTAGCATGCATGCTGAGTCGAGTCTCGTCTTTGGTTAGGGTTGATAGTGCCTGACAGCCGCTAACCCCTAGCTTAGAGGTCGAGTCTGCGTCCCTTTTTCCTGTTCTTTCGTTTCCCTTTGGTTCGCAGGGTTTTGCATATCCTGGCCAGACCGCTTAAGGACGAAGAGGAGAAGAAGGGCGGACCAGCATCTGGTCCCCGGCAAACCAGTGTTGCCGGGGGCTGCAAGTACAAAGACTCACCCGCGGCAAACCAAAGTTGCCGGGGGCTGCTATCCCAGATAAGTTTTTGCATCCCTTGTCATGCATTCTCTTATGAACTGTGGAATACGAAAACCTTGTTTCCTCCTAAAAGCTATCGTGCTCCCTTAACGACAGGCCCCAGAGCGCGTTCCTGGGGCCCGTTTTGGTAGTAGTCGCGGCGGCGAAGGGATGAAACGAGGGGCCAGAACCCGCTTTCTCCCTGCCTCCGCCAAGGGCGTGAGAGAGGTCGAGTGGCGCGGGAAGACGGCAGGGCCTGTTGCCGGGCAAAGAAGTGTCTATCTTAACGATACGAAGGATTCGCTCCTTGGCGTGGGTTTCACCCGCGAGACGAGTGACCCGGCAAACATCCCCTTTTCATTAAAAACATTCCGCTCAGGTACAGTTCAGAGAGAATGAAAAACATGAAAGATGGGATTACAAGCTTTAAATGCAACTAAGGCCCGAGGGCTTACAGATTGAAAAAAGATAAGGTGCCCGTAATCCCTTTCTTGTCTCTCTCCTCAGGAGGTAGGACAAGGAGGCGAAAAGGGCAAAAGGGGCGCCTAGGCGAGCTACGGGTGGCAGAAGACACCAACAGAACGCCCGGAGGGCCGTCCGGAGGCTCCGGAGGCTGGATGGTGACGGCGGCGCCGGAAGTGGAGATCGAAGATGAGGCAGCGGGACGTCAACACGCTGTCGAGGGCATCTAGCCCTCGTACTCCGAGTTGACGGCTTTGCCGCCAGCCCTCTTCCTCTTCCGCAGCCTCGCCACTCCAGCCGCCCAAGAAGACGACCCCGGGGAGTTCAAGGAGCCGGCGACACGGATGATGGGTTCGCCGGTGCCACGCGGAGCCGCGACCGGCACCTAGTCGGACCCGTCATCCCGACGACCGCTACCCTCGTCGTCGCTGTCGCTCCCCTCCTCGTCACTCTCGCTCGAGGAGGAGCCTTCGCTGTCGGAGGAGCTATCCACGCAGCACCGGGCCTGGGTCCCGAAGTCCCCGAAGGCCTTGACGGAGAGGAGATCACCCTCCATCAACTTAAAATGGAGGGTGAACCCCTCCATCAAGCTGTGGATACGGGCGAACGTCTTCCACCCTCGACCAAGATACATCACGCCGGGGGCTGGGGACTCAACGTGAACCCGCGTGCCGCTGATCCCGCAGCCCCTCATGCGCAGTCTTAGCGTCTCGGGTTGTTCCGTCTCTATCACGCTTGCAAAGGGAGCCGGGAGACGGAGGCGACGACGAGGCGCCCGACGCAGCCTGACGAAGAACTCGCAAGGGTCGTCCCCGATGTGGACCGCCGTGAGAAGAGGAGCCGCTGGCGGAGGCGAGGCCGGCGCGTCGCCCCGACCGCCTCGTCCCCGACCGCCCCGGCCTCGCCCACGACCTCGTCCACGACCTCGCCCTCTCCCCCTTCCCCTTACGGCTGGCTCTGCCACCGCGGGTGCAAGGGGAGGAGGGGCGCGTTGCCTAGCGGCAACCCTCGCCGCCACCGATGAAGGACCAGGGTTCCCTCTCTCCATGGCGAACGGAGGGAGGGGATCAGAAGCTGAAGGAAAGAAAAGGTGAAGGAGTGTGGGTTCCCGTCGCCCCCTCTTGCTCTTTATTAAGGAGCAGGGTGGGGGCTCGACCGCCCCGCTCAGCCAATCAAGGCGCAGGAAGGCCAGGCGACTGGGACCGGCCTGTTGCCTCGACCCGCGACGGCCCGGTTTCCTGCCTCCACCGTCCGCAACTCCAGGTGCATGGAGGCCGCGTGGCTGGCGTGCAGGACCGAGGCGACGGGTGAGGCGACCTCCCCACCCCGTGATCGTGGGGAACGGACGCCTCGGAAACCGTGCCTCAGCCCCGCCCAGCGAACGAGCCACGCCTCCCTCCACTTATGGAGATGGCACGAACCGTCCCCTTTATTGCGACGTGACGCATGCCTGCAGGGCTCGGCCCCGCGCACGCCATCCACGTCACGCACGCCTCTCCCCATGACGCCGCGTTCGACGCGTGCCATTTGGGGAAGGCGCGATGGATGCGGAGTTAAGATGCAGCGTGACCCAGGCCGCGCGTGCCCGTGCACTGTTTTGGGCCTGGCCCAACAGCGCTCGGCACCGTGTATGGCCCAGGCCCGGGGGCTCCTGTCGGTGTGCTAAAGTAGGGGTACCTTAGTACCCCGAACTTATGCACGGGCAGTCGTAGCACCCCGCGGCAAGGCCTGCCAGGTGACCGCCCAAACTCTGCATGGTCCCCTTTTGGGCCATTCAAGAACAAAGTATTTGAGCCAAGACACAAGGCCCCGGCAAGGAGAGCTTGCCGGGACGACCGCCCAAAGGGAGCAAGGCCCCGGCAAGAGGAGCTTGCCGGGACTGCCGCTCGAAGCACAAGACCCCGGCAAGAGGAGCTTGCCGGGAAGGCCAACCAAAGCGCGACAAGAGGCTTGCCGCGACGCGCCCCGCGCTCCGGCAAGGCCCGGTGAGCGACAAGCTCCCGGATGCGACAAGGCATCGACCGCGGCAAAGCGCTTGCCGCGGCAAGTTACCACCCCGTGCCTGCGCTCCAGCTCATCCACCAACGTGTCGCTTTGGGGCCGTCCCAGGCGTACGTGGCGAGAGGCTGTGTAGCCAGGGGCATGCGATGGCGAAGCAACGCTGACAGAGTAGCCATCGTGGCAAACGATGGCGCTCCTGACAGTCCCTTTCCTGCACCGTCTGGGCGATGCGGACGGGCATTTAATGCCCTTGTCCCCCGCCGTCAGAGTTAGGTATGATAGCACTGTACAAACAGCTGTACCCAACACAGCGATTTACAGTTTTACCCTGACCTGCGTTGCCACCTGTGGGTAACCCCTTGAGCATATAAAAGGAGGCCCCATGCGCAACGTAGAGGGGAGGAGGCCACCCACGCTCGGTCTCGCCAGCGGCTCGTGTGTACTGTAGCACCACACGCTCCCGAGTAAGAACACAATACAAAACCACAAAGCAGCAGTAGGGTTTTACGCATCCTTGCGGCCCGAAGCTGGGTAAACCCTTTGTGTGCATCGCCTCGATCCGCTCTTCGCGCGACCTCCGACCCCGCCGAACCAGAAAGGGGCTCGGTCCCCATAGGTATTCGAGGAAGCCGATTCCCCCGACACGATGTGTGTGGTGACATGATGCGACGGTTCACAAGGTGGCACTCATTATATTATCACATCATTATAAAAATTAAATGTGTTTATCTAGTTTATCTAAATGTGCAAAATATTTGTAACTAAGAATCATTTTCCCCACTTAAGAATCACTGAAGCCTAAGCATCTCACTGTGGTGGTGTGCACTGCTGAAATCCTTGAAATATAGAAAAGTGGCTAATGACGACTATCAGTTATTTAATAAAGTGGCATGGTCTTATCTAACTGCATTTGTTTTATGAAGGTTCTTGGATGGAGGCGCAAAGGATTTGGTTCTGAATTATTTTTACATCAGTTATTGATTCTGCTAATACATATTCTACCTCACATGGCCTGTCAGAAACAAATTTGTTTTAGGTAGGCCATGTACTCAAACAAATTCCTCACAAACAATCCCCAAGAAAAATAAGTTCCAAAATCCCGATTCACTTTTCCTCACAGAAAATTGAGCGCCTTTCACTGAAGTTGTGCGTGTGCTCAATCAATCTTCAGCTGTGTAGACTTCACTGAACCTGGTTCGCAGAGGTGTTCATGTGAAGACTGCGCACTTCATGTGTTCGGTTGTGCCGCTTCAGTGGAACAGAAGTGTGAAGTCTCTGCACTTCTCGGTTCCGCAGTAATTCGTGTATCTGACAAACCAAAGAAACATTACTCAACTAGGTAGTTAGAAAATCATCACTACTTCCACAACTTCAGATGTCAAAACGATTTTCCAACAAATTGCATGCATCTTTTGCAAAAAAACCGATTACATGCATATTTACCAATGTTTTAAATAGCGGGCTATGCCAAAAAGCAGCGGACCTCAAAATCAGCTATAGCGGGCAGTTTGTACATGAGTCCATTTAGCGGCACCCCGCTGAAAAGGCTATAGCGGGCTATAGCGAAGCTAATAGCCGGCTATTTAAAACTATGATATTTATGACTCTGCACTTCTGTTCGCTATAGCCGGCTATTTAAAACTATGATATTTACGACTCTGCACTTCTACAAACACACAATCTTCCAGCCCAGCGAGGACATGAATAGGCCGTCCAACTCAGCAAGCTACCTCCGGGCATCATACACAAGGTGTCAGCCGGCTCAGGCGTCGCCTTCATCGTCGTCGCTGGCGTAGTGGAAGCATAGTGCCAGAGCGCGCGGGCAGAGGAAGACGGCCTCGTTGGTGGCACGCGGCAAGCCACTCGCGGTAGACCGGCCCGCAGGTAGCTTTCCTCACAGATCCGCACTGCGCCATGGCAATCCCATGTGTGGTGTGTCATGGCAGTCGTTTGTCCTATAGTACGTTATCGACTGCGCCAACTGTCCAGCCTTCGGCCGAAATTTGGCTCACGGACAACGATGTAGGCGTGGGCAATGGCGAATTTAGCTGGGGGCCCTCCCCCGTCAAAAATTTGGAGAAGAAAAATTACTAGTATTCGTATCAATTTTTTTTATTTTTTTTGACTAAAGAATTGAGAGTTTTTGACTTTTTTTACACATAGTTAACTTTGAGCCCTTTCTTCATTTTCTTTCAAGATTCGCCACTGGGCGTGGATGGTCTGCGCACCAACCGACACCAACCGGCGTCATGTAGGGCAGGCAGCCCGGCCGGCATTGCATCCGCAAGGTAAGGTGGCGCATATGAGGGCCATGGTCGCCGCCCACGCGCGCAGCGGAGGTTTGCTGCATGAACGGCTTGCGGCGCGTCCTGAGCCGGTTGGCCGCACTAACCAGTGCGCTAGTCGACCAACACTGCTTGGGTTGGGAGCTAGTGCTGCATCTAATTCCCTTCAAGTTGAAAATGAGCAGAAGGTGCAGACAGCATGAAGATCCAAGTTTTCTTTGGCCACTCGATCCATGTCGACAGAGACATGGCATGAATAATCTATCCTGAATCTGGTGATGCCAATTGCTCATGAGAAAGTAAGAACGTCTCTAAGGATGTGCGCTCTTCTGTACAGAGGCAGTGTGCATGTACTAATTAACACCGTATTTGACGTTTGCTAGTATTATAATATGTTTTTGGATGCATGAAATAATATACAAACATAACAAGATGAAGCACCAGTAGAAAAAGGGTCAAACGTGAAGCACATTAGTGCCGGTTTGTATTTGAACCGGCACAAATGTATACATTAGTGCCGGTTCCAACGGCTAGCCGGGCCGCTCTCATTAGTACCGGTTCGTGCCACGAACCGATACTAATGAGAGTGGTGGCAGGATGTTGTCAGTCTGGGCCCCCCTCCAGCACCTTTAGTACCGGTTCTTGGCACGAACCGGTACTAAAGGTCGTTCTACATAAACCCTTCGTCCACCCGAGCTCGCTCTGTTCTTCCCCTTTCCCCTCTGCTCTCTGTTCTTCCCCTCTTTCTCTCAAACTCATCACACATTTTGCCCAAAATTTGTCAAGATTTGAAGGCCCCCATTCATTCGAATGATCACAAAGGTTAGCAACTTTGTCCTTTCATCTCTCATTGCTAGATTAGCTCTTGCAATGCTTTATATAGTGATTAATTTGTGAGTTTAGTAATTTAGGAGGAAATATATATATATATGTGCTAGTATTTGATTTATATGCAATTTGAGGTCAAAAATAACACTTAGTTTGCATATGTAGGTGTGGTTTACTTAGTGCCTTTTAAATCTCCGCCGTAACCACCGTCGATCGCCCGCACCGTCCCGTCGCCGGCACCACCTTATGGTGAGCCTCTTGTTCATGAAATTTTATATAAAAATTGATGTTTGTGTGATTTGGATATATAGTTACTCGTATAATTATCTTACCCGTACGTTGTATACATATAGTGCCATGGTTTTGATATCCGTCCCCGTCGGCCCTCGTCCTTGTTATGATTCGGATGTGTTATATATATTCTCTTTTAAAACTAGTTGCATTTCGTGTTTATGACAAATTATGCCCATCAAGTTGACATAGAATTTTTTTCTAAAAGGTATGTGAACCGGAAATTCCAACCGACCCTATTGTCGAGAGGTTAAATTTAGTGGAAAGAGAAAACGAGTACTTGAAAGAAAAATTGAAAAGAATTGAGGGGGAGAAAATGGAATTGGAGTTGCATGTTGCCGATGTCGTCGATGATCACAAGATCAAGATGGAGAAAATGCGCTTGAAGATTAGAAAGATTAGAAAATATGCCATCGATAGTGAGGCTTGGTATCATTATGCTGTTGGATCAATTGTTACCTTAGTTGCGATCTTGATCGCATTTGTTGTTGCATTTAAATGCTTTAGGTAAAGAGTTATTTGTTTGTTGCATTTAAGTGTTGAATGAACTTTATGTATGAACTTTATGTATGAACTTGTATTAATTTGGTCTATTCGGTGTTGTGTAGTGAAGATGAGCCGGCAATGGATGTACGATGACCGATGCTCTCCCCAGTTCGTTGAGGGCGTGCATACTTTTCTGCTTGCGGCTGAGGCAAACAAGCGGGCGGATGGTTTTATGCCTTGTCCATGTGCTGGCTGTAAGAATGGTCACAATTACTCTACGTCAAGAACCATTCACGTTCACCTGTTTGAGTCCGGTTTCATGCCCCACTATAATGTTTGGACCAAGCACGGAGAAAGAGGGGCTATGATGGAAGACAATGAAGAAGAAGAGGACGACGACAGCTATCCTGGCCATGGGTTCCCTGAATAAGATGATACAACAATGGGGAAAGAAGCTGAGCCGGTAATGCGGGAAGAAGCTGAGCCGGCAATGCGGGGAGAAGCTGAAGAAGAGGCATCAGATGAGCCCGTTGATGATGTAGGTCGGGCCATTGCTGATGCAAAGAGAAACTGCGCAAGTGATTTGGAGAAGAAGAAGTTGCAGCGCATGTTAGAGGATCACAAAAAAATGTTGTACCCGAATTGCGTAGGTGACAAGAAAAAGCTGGGCACCACATTGGAATTGCTGCAATGGAAGGCAGAGAATGGTGTATCTGACAAGGGATTTCGAAAGTTGCTGGTAATGATAAAGGATATGCTTCCAAAGGACAACGAATTGCCCGAGAGTACGTACGAAGCAAAGAAGGCTGTCTGCCCTCTAGGGTTAGAGGTGCAGAAGATACATGCATGCCCTAATGATTGCATCCTCTACCGCGATGAGTACGAGGATTTGAACGCTTGCCCGGTATGCAGTGCATTGCGCTATAAGATCAGCAACGATAACCCTGGTGATGTCGAGGGCGAGCACCCCAGGAAGAAGATTCCTGCCAAGGTGATGTGGTATGCTCCTATAATACCACTGTTGAAACGTTTGTTCCAAAACAAAGAGCATGCCAAGGCGATGCGATGGCACAGACAAGACCGTAAGAAAGACGGAAAGTTGAGAGTACCCGCTGACGGGTCGCAGTGGAGAAAAATCGAAAGAAAGTACGGGAAGGAGTTTGCAGATGACGCAAGGAGCGTATGGTTTGGTCTAAGCGCAGATGGCATTAATCCTTTTGGGGAGCAGAGCAGCAACCATAGCACCTGGCCTGTGACTCTATGTTTGTATAACCTTCCTCCTTGGTTGTGCATGAAGCGGAAGTTCATTATGATGCCAGTGCTCATCCAAGGCCCTAAGCAACCCGGCAACGACATTGATGTGTACCTAAGGCCATTAGTTGAAGAACTCTTACAACTGTGGAATGGAACAGGTGTACGTGCGTGGGATGAGCACATGGGGGAAGAATTTGACCTAAAGACGTTGCTGTTCGTGACCATCAATGATTGGCCTGCTCTCAGTAACCTTTCAGGACAGACAAACAAGGGATACCGCGCATGCACGCACTGTTTGGATGATACCGACAGTATATATTTGGCTAATTGTAAGAAGAATGTGTACCTGGGACATCGTCGATTTCTTCCGAGCAGGCATCCCGTAAGAAAGAAAGGCAAGCATTTCAAAGGCGAGGCGGATCACCGGACGAAGCCTCGCCACCGTACTGGTGCTGATGTACATGATATGGTCAAGGATTTGAAGGTGGTCTTTGGAAAGGGTCCTGGTGGACAACCTGTTCCGAATGACGCTGACGGACGCGCACCCATGTGGAAGAAGAAATCTATATTTTGGAACCTGTCCTATTGGAAAGACCTAGAGGTCCGCTCCGCAATCGACGTGATGCACGTGACGAAGAATCTTTGTGTGACCCTGCTTGGCTTCTTGGGCGTGTATGAGAAGACAAAAAATACACCTGAGGCACGGGAGGACCAGCAACGTATGCACGGAAAAGACAGCATACATCAGGGTCATGCAAGCTACGCTCTTACCAAAGAAGAGAAGGAAATCTTCTTTGAATGCCTGCTCAGTATTAAGGTACCGTCTGGATTCTCGTCGAATATAAAGGGAATAATAAACATGGCAGAGAAAAAGTTCCAGAACCTAAAGTCTCATGACTGCCACGTGATTATGACGCAACTGTTTCCGGTTGCATTGAGGGGGCTTCTACCGGAAAACGTTTGATTAGCCATTGTGAAGCTATGTGCATTTATCAATGCAATCTCTCAAAAGGTAATCGATCCAGAAATCATACCAAGGTTAGAGAATGATTTGGTGCAATGTCTTGTCAGTTTCGAGTTGGTGTTCCCACCATCCTTCTTCAACATCATGACGCACGTCCTAGTTCACCTATGCGAAGAGATTAACGTTTTGGGTCATGTATTTCTACACAATATGTTCCCCTTTGAGAGGTTCATTGGAGTCTTAAAGAAATATGTTCATAACCGTGCTAGGCCAGAAGGAAGCATCTCCAAGGGCCGTCAAAATGAGGAGGTCATTGAGTTTTGTATTGACTTTATTCCTGACCTTAAGCCGATTGGTGTTCCTGAATCGCCGCATAAGGGCAGACTGGATGGAAAAGGCACGCTAGGAGGGGAACAAATAATATGTATGGACAGACATTCTCTCACTGAAGCACACTACACAGTTCTACAGAATTCCGCCTTGGTGGCTCCGTATATGGATGAACACAAGAATTTGCTACGCTCCAAACACCCGGAGCGGTCTGATGACTGGATTACACGTGAACAAACCAGGAGTTTCGCCAGCTGGTTGCAGACACGTACCATGCATGACACCTCTATTGAAGATGACCTGTACTTGCTGTCCCAGTTACCATCTTCGAATATAATGACTTTCAAAGGGTACGAGATAAATGGTAATACATTTTACACGATCGCCCAAGATAAGAAGAGCACCAACCAAAACAGTGGTGTCCGCTTTGATGCAGAAACCAAGACGGGAAAGGAAACATATTATGGTTATATACAGGACATATGGGAACTTGACTATCAATGTGGTTTGAAGGTCCCTTTGTTTCGGTGCAAATGGGTCAATATGACATGAGGCGGGGTAACGGAAGACCCGCAGTACGGAATGACAACAGTGGATCTCAACAATCTTGCGTATGCAGACGAACCATTCGTCCTAGCCAATGATGTGGCACAGGTTTTCTATGTGAAGGACATGTCTACCAAGCCAAGAAAAAGAAAAGATATGGAAGAGAATGCATCGTACGATGAGCCAAAGCGGCACATAGTTCTTTCTGGGAAGAGAAACATCGTGGGAGTGGATGACAAGACAGACAAGTCAGAAGATTATGAAAAGTTTGATGAAATTGCTCCATTCACAGTGAATATTGACCCGAGCATCCCGTTAAATGATGAAGATTTTCCATGGTTACGGCGCAAAGGGACACACGCGAAGAAAAAGTTTCACACCCAAAGATCTGGGATGTGATCGGCTTCACTATCATCACTTTCTTCTGTGTTTCACACCCAGAAGGGAATCTCTGTAATAGTTAGGGTAGTTAATTATGTGTTTTGGCATTTGAAACGCAAAGAAATTTTATGTGCAAACAAGTTCTTTCATGCCTTTACTGATTTTTAAAGTTAAGTTATTCACAAACTAGTGATTCACACTAATTTCAAATAATTCAAAATTTAAACTATTCAAATTTGAAAACTACGGGCACTAACAGAAAGTTTGTAATTTTTGTACCTAAAGCAAAAATATTCGCAAAGAAACTCTAAATACACAAAAAAAACAACTCAAAAATAAATAAAGCAAAAAAATAAAAAAAGCCCGCCTACTAGGCCAGAGCGGCCTGCGTACGACTAGAAACCCAACCTCTTGTTGGGCCAGGATGCAGGCCCGCAAAGGCCCAGTAGGCCCATAGGGCAGCACAGAACATGTAGGCCCAGTAGGCCTGCTTTGGAGAGGAGCTCGAGAGAGCTACCGCACGAGGGTTTATAAACCAGTGCGGTCGCCCCTCGGCTAGCGAGGTGGGACTAAACTTGCGCACCGCACCTGCGCCAGCGCACCCCCTTTAATACCGGTTCGTGGCACCAACCGGTACTAAAGGCACCAACCGGTACTAAAGGGGGTGCGGTTCCCGTCACTTGGCCTGGCCAAAACAGGCCTTTAGTACCGGTTGGTGGCTCCAACCGGTACTAAAGGTGCCTTCTATATATACAACACTTACGAAAATTTCATTCTCCCTTTGTTTCTTCCTCTGTTTCCCCATTGAAGCACCACCTGCGCGCCCCGATCGATCGACGCCGTCGCCGTCGCCGCCCCCGTCCCCGTCGCCGCCCCGTCCCCGTCGCCGCCCTCGTCTCCGTCGCCGCCCCGGGCCCGTCCCCGTCGCGCCGTCCCCGCGTCGCCGCCCCCGCGTCACGCCCCGGCCCGTCGCCGCCCCCAGCCGTCGCCTCGCCGTCGCCGTCGCCCCGCTGTGAGCTCTCCCCCTCTAACCCCTCTCCCTCGCCCCCGGCGGCCACCATGGGCGCCGCCCCTCCCCGAGCCCATACACACACACACAAGCATGATGAACACACACACACACATGTACATATGTATGAATTAATGCATGTATATATTAGTATATACGTATTTTGTATATTTAATTAGTTTAGATTTTTTAGATTATTATTTTTTCACTAGTATATATGTATGAATGCATGTTAGATGGATATAATTAGTGTTTAATTAGTATGGAATTTTTTTATATAATGTTGTTTTTCAGTTTTTAATGGATGTATAGAAGTTGTGTTTTCTGTTTTTAGTGTTAGATGCTTAATTAGTATGAAATAGCATACAGAATTTTGACATATGCAATGATAGCATAATTAGTGTTATATAGAAATGTTAGAAATTTTAGTTATCAAAATCCAATCATTAAGAAATGTTACTTTTTGCGGGCATATAGCTAGTATTTGTTCTCGACGATGCCCGGCCCGCATCCTCGCCGTCGACCCGTCCGCGACGACGTCCGGCTGACCCATGTCCGGGACTAGGCTCTGCCGGGCTGGCACTGGGAGGTGCTGCCTGTAGGGGCGCGCCGCTTGATGAGGAACCCGGCCCCGGGTCCCATCGTCGACCCTGATCTCGTTTGGTGGCGTACGCGTGGGCCAGCTTCGGTGCGGAGGGAGCCGGCCCCGCCGGAGGTGGTACGTCGCCGTGTCAGGGAGGAGGACGAGCACGTCCATCGCTACATGGTTGCGTTAGAGGGCGGCAGGTTCTACAATACCTGGCAGTTTCTTCAGGGATCTCACTTCAGCTATGATCCTGTGAGGGTTCCTTCTCTTTGGGTGTCCACCGCCTGTGCCGCAGGAACCGCGAGTGTCCTAGATTCTTCTATAGTATTCGATCTTTAATTAGCTACCTAGCCAGTGATGTACTATTCAATATTATATATTATTCGAGACGATGTATTCGAGATTATATCTATTATTCGAGACGATGCAATTTGAATACTAAATTGTTTTATATTTCTTTTGGATTAGTTAAATAAAAGCTATGGCGGACAATACCGACAGAGAGGGAGAACAGACCATGTTTGATATGATACGTGGGCCAGATGATGATCAGAATGAAGAAGATTATGACGGCTCCGAATTTCTAAACAACACCGGAGAGGGTGATATGATATTCGATCGCGACGACCGAATTGATGAAGTCATGAACTACGATTATGACGATGAAGAAGAACATGTTGATCCTGAAACAACAAAGACCGGCGAGGTATATATATTTATACAAGCAGGCATCTGGTGATCATCACATGTTTTAAATGAGTTGAAGATATATTAACAAATCGATCTTTCTTCTTTCAGCCATCCGGATCGAGCAAATATTCAGACAACAGGACGAAACGAGGCCCGAACAAAAAGTTGAAGGAGGGCGTAAAGTACAATATCGAGGCAATCAGACCTAATGGCGAACCATTAGCGCCTAAGAAGATTGCAGACAAGTTCGTTCGTTAGTGCGGAGTTCTTGTGAAGGACCAACTCCCGGTCTCCTTTCAAGAATGGAGAGAGCCAGCAAAGCCACGTCCAAATGTTACTTTTGTCGACAACAGACAAAAAGAACTGCTTTGGGATACTCTCATGGAACATTTCACCCTACCAGATCATTTCACAGATGCAGATGTGGAGAAAGTCAAGGACGCCGCTCTTAGGAAGATGGCGGTTGCATTCAACAACCACAAGAATCGTGTATGGGACAAGTACATCAAGGATGGAAGGAAGACTCCAGTATTCGAGGGAACACTAGAGAATCAAAGTGCTCATTGGGACGATTTCGTGAAATTCAAGGATTCAGAATTAGCTAAGGAACGGTCGAGAATAAACAAGAAGGATGCCGAAAAAAGGATAAGTTCCATAAGCTGGGGCCAGGTGGCTACGCGGTGGCAATGCCTAGGTGGGATAAGTCTGAGAAAGAGATGGAGGATGCAGGTGTCACTCCGGTTACTAAGAGCTGGCCCCCCAGGTGCAGGACTTGGTTCTATGCGCATGGGGGAGAGTTGAACCCGAAGACATGCAAAGTTTCGACGAAGGCATGTCTGAACGGAGCCGACGATAATATACTTGCTGCAATAGAAGAGGCTCGAACGGGGGTGTTCCAGCCCAATAAAGAGAACGACGAGCTTACGCGTGCCCTGGGAAATCCTGAACACCCGGGAAGAACACGAGGCAAGGGCGCTATTCCGTGGTATGAGGGGTTTTCGGACTGGAACGCCGACTACAGAACCCGTGCGAGAAGGAAGATTGCGGAGGAGAAGCAGAGGAAGATGGAGGAGGAGAAGAGGAAGCTGGACTATGAACGCCTTCAAGGCCTAGAATCAGCACACGCGGACTTGGCAGTCAAATTCCAGCGGCAGCAGGAGCAGATCGACTCACTTAGCCAGCAAATGGGGTCTCAGCAGCTGCAGCAGCTAGCGGATGATCCAGCATTGGATACCACCGCCCCATCCATGCCGAGAAGCAGCGCGGGTTCCGCCCAGTTTGACGCAATGCTGGATAGATACCCCGTGGATGACATCACAGAGAACACTAACTGCGAGCTACACTTCAAAATTAAGAACATATCCTTGAAGGTGGCGGACGGCGTTGCTTATACAAATTCCCCCGATGCAACCTTCCATTGCAACCCGATTCCAGCAGGCTATGCTCGTGTCGTGGTTGATGAGGTGGTGGACCAATATTCGGGGCTAGAGCTTGACATTCCTGGAGGTGACGAGGAGCACACACTCGGAGAGGCCAAACATCGTATCATCCTATGGAGAAAGGATTGCATCATCTTTCGAAGGCCACCGACACCGCGTCACCCGACTCCTCGTCGAAGTCCGCCACCGATTCAGCAGACTCCCGCTCCTCCAAGTCCACCAACGTGTGAGGCCACTCCTCCTCCTCCAAGTCCAGTAAAGTGTCAGGCCACTCCTCCTCCAAGTCCGACACAGCGTCAGACGTCCACTCCTCCTCCAAGTCCGGCACAACCTCAGGCCACTCCTCCTCCAAGTCCGGCACAGCTTCAGGCGACTTCTCCTCGTCCAACTCAGCCCCGTCAGCCGTCTCCGCCGCCTCAGCAATCGCAGAAGAGACACCCCGCAGCTATGGTGCGTAGCGGTACGAGTCGAGGTCATAGTACAGGAAGTACAGGCGGAGGCAAGCGATATAAATATGGTCCAAACCTCACTACTCCTCTTCCTGAGAGGGCTTACGACAGGACCGATGAGCAAACCAATGCCATAGTGCGGGCAGAAGTCGAGGCCCATTTTGGACCGAAACCGCCACCGCCGCCAAGGGAGAAAGTGCCTGTGGAAAAGATTGACCACTTCATTCGTATGGCTCAACCACCAGCTCCTAAGCCTGTTGACACAGACTATGAGCGCCACATCAGGAAGTTACATCGACAACGTCTACAGAAGGAGGTGAGCTCGAGCTCGAGCAAACAACAAGCAGCTGTCAAAAATGCGGGAAAACCGTTGCCCAGCTGGGAGAACAGGCGGCGCAATCGATCCCCCCGCTTGTTGTGCCAACAACACGTGACAGTACGCGCGCCCAATATTATTGTGGGCAAACAGTTTACGTTCCCGAGGTGGGCGATGTGGTAATAACCCAGGAGCATATAATGTAGGCTGAAACTCTCAACATCACTGTTGGACAACTCCTCGAGATCGAGGACATGCATGTGCTTAGAGAGGAGGAAATAAAACGGAAATATGCCCGAGGCCAACCTTTGGTCAAGCCAGAAGAGGTCAAGAAACTCCCAACGAGAATGTATGAATTGCATCAATGGTACATGGACATTACCAAGAGTTCCGATCGAGAGTCCCTCATGGTGCAAGTCAAAAAGGATCATTACTACCATCAGAAACCTGTGACCGTTGAGTATTCCGAGCTGTTTCAGTTATACAATCAAGACACACTCGACAAATCTATCGTCAGTTGCTATTGTCTGTAAGTGATTTCTTTCTGTAATTTAAGTCCCAAGCTAGCTGTAGTGATCCTTTTGATCAATCATTACCTGTAATTATCCTCACTATATTCTTTTCTGTGGTATTATGCAGGATGAAGATGTATGAAATGAGAAAAGGTGGACGCTATGGCATTGGGTTCATTGACCCAAACACCGTTAATGAATACACATGGAAAATAAATCCACATCATGAAAAGCAGGTAGAGGACAGCATGCTAGAGTTCTTGAAGCGCCTCAAATACAATGAAGATATACTACTTCTTTACAACTTCCAGTGAGTCACACTGTCTTGTACTACAAATTCTCTGTTTTTGCCTACTAGCTAGCTACATGTTTTTGCTTACATATGCCCGCTTAATTAAGACATGCAAACGTGTGTGCATGCAGATTTCACTGGATCTTGTGTATCATTAAAGTTGACGCCGGAACAGTTGAAATACTGGACTCACTACTCAAAGCAAATAGTGACTATAACATCTTATTTGGGATAGTCAGCAGGTAATTTCAATCATTATTAACTATATATCTCGGCCTATTTAGTTCGTCATTTCATGATATGAACTATTTAATAACCCCTTTATTCATTTTCTTTGTCGGCGGGCAGGGCTTGGGCAAGGTTCATCAGCGTCACAGAAGGCGAATGGAAACGACAGCTGAAATGGTTTCGACCCAAGGTAAGTAATTAAGTAGTACTAGCTAGCTAGCTAGCTGCCATCTCTTTAATTATCATGCTTGATTAATTATTATCTGATCAAATTAAATTCCATTCTCGTAAAAGCCCTGAAGCAGGCGCAGGGGACTGATCTGTGTGCATTCTGCGTTTGCGAGAACATTTGCATGATGGCATCCGAAAGGAGCAGATCTCAAAGACAGAAATGGGTACGCTTGTCAGAACACTATTCACAATTTTTACACCATTATCGATATCTAGTCACAAAACTAATACACATGCATATTGATCTCCTTCTTAACAGTTCACAGAGGTGCGGGACAAGCTCCTAGAAACGGAGTGCGTAGAAGCACCTCAAGAGGAAATAGCGGGATTTTTGCTCGACCAGGTCATAAATCCGAAGGAAGAATACTATTACCCGCTACCGTCCCCATCGACCAGGTCATGAACCACTTCCAATTGTCATCGTGCTCCGAAGGCACCAATTAGGCTAATGCCACTGGCTCCGAAGGCAACATGCATATGTAGGAGAAATTATATATAGCTATACATGTGTGTATGTGTGAATTAATATGGTGGTTTGTGAGACATTGATGATATATATGATTGGTTCTACTAGAAATTCTATATATATATATATATATATATATATATATATATATATATATATATATATATATATATATATATATATATATGCATAACGTGTACAATGTGTAGTATCGTAAAATACCAGCAAACGAAAAAGAATTAAAATGGAAAACACAAAATTAAATAAAAAAGAAATAATAAAACCAAAACTCCCCCAAACATTTTAGTACCGGTTGGTGTTACCAACCGGTACTAAAGGGCTCCCGGGCCCCGGAGCTGGCTCGTGCCACGTGGTTGCCCTTTAGCACCGGTTCGTGCTGAACCGGTACTAAAGGGGGGTGGGGGGCTTTAGTGCCCACACTTTAGTGCCGGTTATGGAACGGGCACTAAAGGGCCTTACGAACCGGTGCTATTGCCCGGTTCTGCACTAGTGAAGAAAGAAATTCCACCCACATTTTATTTTGATTGGTTTTTCCTTTCGAAAAAGGAGGATGACCATCGGGCTGCATCTGGTCGATGCATGCAACCATTTATTAATTATTCACAAAGACCTTACAAACAACAGTAAGTCTGAAGCCACTATCTTGGCAACTGTTGTTGCTCCTATCCACTTGATGAAGGGGTGTCGAAAGTCCGAGCCGAATACCAAATAGACCTCACACCAAAGCCTAACATATAAAGCCGGAGGCCTCAACCAAGCCATTGCCCAGGTCTGGGGCACACACCGGTCCGAGGCACTCACAGAGGTCGTCATCGCCGTCTTCCACCGATTCATCTTCAGAGCAGGTACTGGCGCATCGACCTTGCCAGGCCTGCCATCGACGCCTCCCTTGAAGCCTGACAACGCCTCCTCCCTATGCGTGTCCATCATCACGTAACTGTCGCTGAGACTCCACGACGTCGATGCGTCACGTGAAACGCCGCTCGACCGCTGAAACCGTCCACTGGTCCCTCGAGCATACGCACATGTCCAGGGATCACGCGGGGGCAACGACACAAGAGCGCCGCCGTCATCTGATCGTCTGATCTAGGGTTTCCTCAGAGGTAACGGAGGGAGTCTAGAGCTTCTCCTCGACGATGTATTCAAGAAGTAGACGACACAGAAAGCAGCGCCATCGCAGGCTTTAGCAATAGCAAATTATTTATGATTGTTACAAACTAAAATGACTCAACTGACGCTCTCATACGTGAAAAAACATAACACACTCACATGACACACACAAGCAAATAGAAGCAAGTAAGAGCATCTAAACCGGACCTCTTAAACCCGCCTCATACGCTCGGGCGGGCCGGCCGGTCACTGTACGGTCACGATTTTTTGACCCAGACGGGCCTCTCAAACGCCCGGGTTGACCGACACCTCCATATCCAGCCCAAATATGTCAAAACGGATATGGGGAGCCCGGGCGTGCCCGGGCACGCCCGCCACATCAGACCCGACAACCCAACCCCACCCCAAATTTCACCAAATCCATCAAACCCTTCCTCCGCCCGCCGCCCTACAACCATTCCCGCGCCCGGACCCTCGCCGGCCTCCACCCTTGCTCCCAATTCTCACCCCCGGTCCTGATCCACCGCCGGAGATGGCGTTTAGCCCGACCCATACGGCCGCGACGGAGACGCAGTCTGCCTCGTCCGTCGGAGGCGTGATTTCATCGGCGGCGACTTGCAAGGCGGAGAACGTCGCCCGACGCAGAGCTAGTGGAGATGGGTGGATGGGCAAAGAAAGCTAGAGAGAACGGAGCAGGATGAGCAGGCCGCATTTCGCCTGGAGGAGGATGCATTTCGCTCGAAGTAGCCGCCCAGCGAGTGATCCGAGGCCATCCGTCATGCTCGGACATTTATTTCATTTTGCCATATCTATTTTGTTGAACTATGATTTGCTTTACTTTGTTTCGAACTTTGGCATTCGGACTGTTTGTACCGTATGATCGATGTGCATGCATTTGAGGATCGGAATTTACGGTATGTACATGGGTGCAACATTTGAGGGGTGCCCGGCCAGTGCCCGCGGACGCGTCCAGGCACGTCCGCGGGCGTTTGAGGGGCCGGATTTGCCAAGTCCAACTGTAGATGCTCTAAGGAGCAGTTGAACATCGTCTACTTGAAGCCAAACATGCAAGAAACACATATCGTGACGGGCGCCACCAGACTCCACCCACTTTCCTTTTCACAACATGCACCGCCTCACAAACCTGCCCTGCGCGCGGCCTGCTGCTAGCCCTCCTGCATCATACATGTTCCTGCTGAACATCTTTCTATTTTGCAATGAACTTTCGATAGATTATTTTCCTACCGTTCAATTGGGTTTCTAAACTTCAAGTGTTGGCTAACAAACGGTTCTAATTATTTATTGTTATTTATTCCTGGTTATTACGGTTACATAAATAGCATTGCTTAAATTCATTGACATACGCTTTGTAACATGTTTTCCTAATATGCATAAGGATCCTAAACTTATATGTAAACAACATTAGTGTTGAACCACTAGACGTGTTTGCAACATATGAGCAATGAACTAGTATATTATAAAAAGTAGGGAGCATGATACTCTAAAGCGTTTTTCCTGTCATTTTTGGCAAACTCGTTAAGTTTTATTAACGAATAACAATTTTTTACCGGCAAACTTGTAAGGCTCAATCCATTGCATAGGCTAGCCCAGTTATGTCGTGTGACGCTAGTGGTAGGAGTGTTTTTTTAGGGGTATAACCAAGTTTTATTGCTCATAGGCCACTCGAAGTGGTATTACAAACGGATCATGAGGTTGGATCGTCCATATGTGTCTCCCCTGATCAAGAGAATTGGAAAACTTGGCTAATCTATCGGCGTCGCTATTCGCAGCTCGGCCTGTAAAGGTAAAACTACAATTAAACATTTGTGCCCTGTTCTTAATCTCAGCAATGATCTTGCCGTAGGTACCGTTTGTCCCCTTCTGAATATCATTCACAATTTGCTCCGAGTCCGAAGCTACCGCGAAGCTTTGTATCGTCAAGTCATCGGCTAACGAGATGGCTTCAATTGTTGTAACATCACTGATTCCCTGTATCACTAAGGAAGAATTCCCCATGAAGTTGCGATCTTTATCTCTACAAACGGCTGCTGCAGCTCCTTTATCCTGATTTTTAGCGATGCTGGCATCCACTTGGATTTTCATGAATCCTGCAGGTGGTGCCCTTGGTCGTGCGGATCCAGTGTTGCCCATTGTTGGAGATTTTACACTTCTAACCGCCATATAATCTAGCTCCCTTAGGAAGTTACAAACAAACTGGTGAGTTGAGACCGGACTCTGGAATATTTCCTCATGGATAGCTTTCCTTCTGGCCCATCATATTGCCCAAAGAGTAATCGATAGGTTCACAAAGCAGTGTGCGATAGTGTATCAATCATAGAGAAGAGCCACTGCTTCGCACTGGGTTCCGTTGTCTCGCACAAGTGTTCTGCCAGTTCTCCATTTGTTAGAGCTCAGATGCACCTTGCCATCGAGCACTCAAGCATAGAGTGCCGCCATGAGTCCTCCGTTCCACAAAGGCTGCCAATGCTCGAGTTGGACATGTTTCTGTTTTCCGCAACATCCTCTGTAGGTATAGAATGACGAGCTAACCTCCATAGAAACATGCGGATTTTGCCTGGAACTTGTGTCTTCCACAAGAGTTTCCATGATTGCTCATCTCTATCAGAACTGGATGAGCCAGCTCTCTCGTCAACCCATGCGCCTCTCCTCATTTTGGTATGAACCATCATTCTGTAAGTCGATTTGACTCAATAAGAACCAATTTTTTCAAAGTTCCAAGCTCAACTATCGGGTGAATAGGCAGTACAGAGAGGGATTTTGATGATGGTTGTAATATCGATCGGTAGACAAACTTCCTTCAGCCTGGTCAGGTTCCATGTTGCTGTCGTGTGGTCAATAAGAGAGGAAACTAGCACAGGGGGGTTGTTCGTCCTTTGACCAAATGGCCTCATCATCATGTCCCTAGGTATCCAGTTGTCAGACCAAATATTTGTTGACTCGCCATTGCCTATTCTCCTAATCAAACCCTGCGCCAAGATGTCTCTTCCCTCAAGAATAGAGCGCCAAATCTGGCTTGGGTGGCCACCCAGTTCAGCCGTCAGGATATTGCCATTAGGAAAGTAAACACTCTTTAGGATTCTTGCGCTCAAATCTTCTGGAGTCTGTAAGATACGCCATGCATGTTTAGCTAATAAGGCTAGATTGAAAAGCTCGAAATCCTTAAAGCCTAGGCCCCCATGCTCTTTGGCTGGGTCATCGCCTCCTAGGAGACCCAACTGGGCTTACGTTTCCCATCCTTGCAGCCCACCAAAATTTCCTTATCAACATATTTAGATGTTCACATAGACCGCGTGGCAGTTTGAAACAAGACATAGAGTAGACTGGAACCGCCTGGGCCACTGACTTTACCAAAACCTCCTTTCCCGAACTGTACATTATTTGTTCAATCCATCCTTGCACTTTGCTCCACGGATAATCCTTCAAATATTTGAAAGCGCCATTTTTTGAGCAGCCAACATCAGAAGGCATGCCCAGATATTTTGCACTAAGAGTTTCATTTGGCACTTGCAATATATCTTTAAGTTCACCTCGAATGCTCTCGGGACATTTTTTTGCTAAAGAATATTAAGGATTTATCATAGTTTATTCTTTGCCCATACGCCTGACAATAAGTGGTCAACAACTGGCTAATCTCGTGTGCCCCATCAGCACTAGCCCTGAAAATCTAGTGGTAGGAGTGTTGACCAAACGGTTTTGGCGGGCCGTAATGGGAGCTTCAGAATGGTGCGGCTTCGCACTGGAGCAAACAATGGTAAAAAAATTCACAAAAAATGTAAAAACTCGCGACCTCTCCTTAGTGGAGGCACGCAACTAGCCACAGGAGCATAGTGCGAATAGTTTAGAACTACCAGTATTCGCCCCCTATTTCTTTTTATCATATTTTTAAAAATTGTATGGGGAATTTTAAATTTGCTCAGAATGTCAAAACTCGGATATTTCCATAAAAGCACAAAAAAAACAAACATATTTTGGCAAACACAAACAAATTTTAGAATATCAAACATTTTTTGAAAAGGCGAAAAAATATGGAACCACAATTTTTTTAATTCCCCCGATCATTTTTTGAATTCATGAAAGAAAAATCTAAAACGGAACATTTCTGAAACTCTGAACCATTTTTGAAAGAAGAATCATTTTTTGAAATCCTAAACGAAATATGGAAACCACGAACATGTTTTGAAAGACGGACATTTTATGAATTTGTGAATAATTCTTGAATACGCAAACAATTTTTGAATTTGTGAACAAATTTTGCAAATAAAACATTTTTCGAAATTCTGAGTAATATTTAATATTTTTGAATGAGTTTAAAATTAAACTTGAAAATGAAAAATGAAAAATAAAAAAAGAAACAAAAAATATTTAAATAGGGAAAAAGGAAAAACTAAAAACCAGACAAAACAGTTCAGGAACCATGTAGAAGGTTCCCAAAATTGGCTAAGAACCTTCTAGAATGTTCCAAAAACAAGTTTATTTTAAGGAAAATCAGCCACGTATTACATTAGCATCATGGGGAGTATCCGACCAAAATATGTCTACCCCAAGGAACATAGACCAAGCCCAACTTATGTGCTTCAAATTTAGAAGCTCAACTATCATGTATGAAAGACCTTGACGTAAAAGATTTCTTCGTTCGCCTAATTCCCTTAATAATACCGCCATAAGAACCTCCCACGCCATCATGAATGTGGTTCACAGCCTCCTTACAGTCTAACACAATATGAAGATGTTGCATATGCCTAAGTCTTTAGCTAGGGAAAGTGCTTCTCTACATTGTGATAGCCTCCAAAGAAGAAGGATTCAAAAGACCCGGGATAACCAGAGTTGAGGAGTAAGTTCAATCACGATCGCGACAAACATCTAAAACCGTTGCCACATTATGGTCTACAGACACTCCGACATCAACATTCACTTTGACATACCCCACTGGTGGAGGTATCTGCTACTCCTGTAGGAGTTTGTTGGATTTCCCTGAAGAGGAAGAGTGATGTAGCATAGCAGCAGAAAATATGTCAGTTAAGAACCAAGGTTTATCGAACCAGTATGAAGCACCACACTAACAACGTTAGCACTACCTGCACACAAACACAAAATTTGCTTGCACCCACCAAAGGCAGCGGATCGTCACTCCCCTCGTAAAGAGGAAATAAAGAGAAATTGTAAGAGCTTTCGTATTTGCTCACTAGATTCACTAGGGGAATATCTTTCTAAAGCATATAAAGACATGGTAGACAAATTACTGTTGAAAAATTGACAGAATAGCGTAAATTATAATTATGATTATTCATGGCATAATCTCACATATGCATTACGTTCGTGATAAGTAGGCAGTTAATCCAACTGAATCTACTACTATTAATCCACCCCAAGACCGCTATCCAGCATGCTTATCAAAGTATTAAGTCCATGAAAAATAGAGTAACACAATAAGAAAGATGACATAATCTAGACAGGAAGAGATCAATCAATATGACCAAACCTCGCCGTTTTACCTTAGTGGCAACAATATAATACATGCCTTTGCCCCTTCTATCATTGGGCAAGATCACCGCAATATTGAACCCACTACTATGCACCACTCTCTCTGAAGACCTACTCATCTAATTTGCTAAAGAAGACTCATAGATCGGAAAGGATACATAGCTATAAAATTACACAAGAGAGATACTTCAAGATAATCAATATAAATCAATGAATAATCTGATCATAAATCCACAATTCATCGGATCCCAACGAACATGCCACAAGAATTACATCGAATAGGTCTCCAAAGAGATCGTTGTATTGAAGATCAAGAGAGAGAGAGAGAGAGAGAGAGAGAGAGAGAGAGAGAGAGAGAGAGAGAGAGAGATCTAGCTACTAATATGGACTCGTAGGTCCTGAAAGAACTACCCCCACATCATCACGGAGGCAGCAAGGTTGATGAAGATGGCCTCCTCTATGACCCCCCATCTGATAGAGTACCAGAATAGGGCTCCAAATGGGATCGCTTCCGAACAGAGGCTTGCAGGAGCGATACAATTGTTTTGGGTCTCTCTTCGAGGGTTTCTGAATATGTTGGAATTTATAGGCCAAGAATTAGGGCAAACGGCGCCACGATGGGACCACAAGCCAGGGTGGCGCGCCCTATCCCCCAAGGCGCCCCCTGCCTTGTGGGGCCCTCATGGGTCTTCTCATCCTCTCCCAAAGCTTCTAGGGTCTCTTATTATTCAGAAAAAATCATCAAAAAGTTTTCTCGTGTTTGGACTTGTGTAGGTATGGATTTTCTGCAAAACCAAAAACATGCAAAAAAAATTGGATCTGGCATTGGGCACTAAATTAATAGTTTAGTCTAGAAGAATAATATAAAATGACATATAAACTATACAAAAGTGATAATATTTTATTGTTCTCGTTATAGATACGTTTGAGACGTCTCAATATCCACCTTTCCCTTGTCACTCTACTCGCCATGGGTGGTGCCACATAGGGCGCAGATAAATTAACCTGGTCCAACTCAGCAATAAATCGTGTGACAAATAGGTGAGTCGGCACGGGGCTGTGATTAATATCCTCGTGGCTGAGCTTCCTCCTTGTTATCCAAATGGCCCACAAGGTGACAATCATCTGAGTAAAGTGTTGATGTGAGAGAACATCCATCATTGGGAAAATCAGTTTCTTACCCGATGTTCTGTTGTCGCAATCATATGCTCTAGAAGTTCTTGGTCAACTAAAGCCAGCCACATCTAGCCAAGGTGAACTCAATAAGATTGTTTCTCCATGAACCCGCATGCCACAAACGCTGCAATCATCCTGGGAGGCCATGTTCATATGTTTCCACGCATCCTCGGTAGGAAGCGAGTGTTGTGCAAGTCTCCACAGAAAAACTTTCAGCTTTGATGTTATCATCACCTTCCAAAGAACTTTCGGTGATTTCTCGGCAGTAGCATTGTTAGAGGATCTTGCACAACCTTCAAGCCAATATTCTCTTGTCTTCTTAGTCGCGATGTCATTCTATTGGCCCATCTGACCGAGAAAATTCCTAACTTTTCAAAATTTTAGCTCCCAAAGTCCTCAATATTGTGTGTGCATAAAGGAATTTGCATAATAGATGAGGCTTCATATGGGAGGAAAACTTGCTAAATTAATTTTGAGTTCCATATCGCACTAGATGTATTAATAAGGTCTGACACAAAACTAGGGTGGGGCTGCTAACAAAGATACAATTGGTCTCATCAGGATCCTGTTCATGTTCCATATATCGGTGGATGCCCCATTGCTAATATGTTTAATTATTCCTTGCTTTAGAGTATCACTCCCTTCCAAGAGGGACCTCCATATTTGAGGCAGGTGAGATCCAATAGTAGCATCAAGAAATCATCCCTTTGGATGACAATCTGCTTTCAAAATTCTAGAACTCAAGGCTTCTGGGCTCTCTAGTATTCTCCATGCTTGCCTAGCTAGAAGAGTCCTATTAAAAAAAAATTGAAGTCTCGAAACCCTAGGACTCCCATGTGTTTTTACACGCTCATAGTGTCCTAGGACACCCAATATGGTTTGATATGTCCCCTCTTACTCCCCACCAAAATGCCTTAATCATTGAAGTCAGGTGTTCACACAGACCCCTCGGCCTTTTAAAACAGGACATAACAAATACTGGGATGGCTTGTGCAACTAATTTGATCAAGACCTTCTTCCCTGTAGCAGACATATTTCTCCATCCACACTTGAATTTTGTTCCATAGTCTCTCTTTCAAGTACTTGAAATCCCCATTTTTTATACAACCACATCAGACGGCATGTCGAGACACTACTTATCCAACTGCTCAGTAGGCACATTTAGGATATTCTTCACAACAGTTCTTACCTCCTAGGGACACCCTTTACTGAAGAAAATGGAGGATTTGTCCTTGTTTACTCTGTGTCAACAAATGGTTCACTCATGAGGCCAATGTCGCCACTTGAATGCCACCAAGACGAGATGCCTGAACTATGGATTCTAAAAGGCACGAAAGACCGTCTGTTGCCAGCAAAAAAAAACGTACAACAACGATATAGGAGCACCTTGACGGTTTTAACGTGTGGGATTAAATTCATCAAGCCTCTCTCCACTGAGAAAGAAATGGAATGCTCATAATAGTATTAACCCATCCTCTAATGAACCACGGCTTAAGCATGATAGCTCTCAAATAACTCCACTCCCCATGGTCATAGGCTTTCATCACGTCCAACTTTAGTGCATAGTGCCTGTGTTTTTTAGCTTTGTCCCAAAATTGGGCATTGTAGCGCGTTTGATACCTGATAATTGGGCTGAGGCTGGTCGCTTGCCTCTGTGCGAATCAGTGACAATCTGCTGCAGAATATGTATCGCTGAACAGCGAATCGATCGACTGCTAACGTTGCGGGCATAGGGTGCGCCAGCCCATTACCTCTGGTTGCTACGTCTTGTAGCTTAGCGTAGGCACGATCTGTGGGTTTTTTCTTCCCTTTTCTTTTCCTTTTTCCCGCAGCATAAAACCCCCCAAAAATATTCAAAAAAAAGTTTGTGAATTCAAAAAAAGTTGCACAAATTTGAAAAAGGTTCAATAATTCAAGAAATATTGACCAATTTGAAAAAATGATCACGGATTTCAAAACTGTTTGTTACAACAACAACAACAAAGCCTTTAGTCCCAAACAAGTTGGGGTAGGCTAGAGGTGAAACCCATAAGATCTCGCGACCAACTCATGGTTCGGGCACATGAATAGCAAGTTTCCACGCACCCCTGTCCATAGCTAGTTCTTTGGTGATACTCTAATCCTTCAGATCTCTCTTTACGGACTGTTTTTTAGTTAAAAAATGATCACAAATTTAAAAATTGTTTGTTAGTTTTAAAAAATCAACATTTCAAAAATAATTACGAAAATTTAAAAATCTTCATGAGTTTGAAAATTTTGGCATGGATTTCAAAAAATAGTTAATTCAAAAAATGATCATGAATTCGAAAAAGATCATGGATTTGGAAAATTATTCATGAATTAAAAATTGTTACTCCAGCCAGTCCAAATTAATTGACGCAGATTTAGCAAAACTGTTACTAAAAAGTTTAAACATAAACTTAAAAAAACATATTACCCCTGCAAAAACTTAAAAAACAGATGCGTTTTCAACTTGCCGTTGCCATATGCGCTGGCCAGCGAGGCGGCCATGCATTCCATACTGCACATGATACGATTCGTGTTCCTATTTATGGCGCCATGGCGGTTTTGGCGGATGCAAACAGCAGGCCAGGAGCCTCCGCCCCCGCCCTTCCGCCATTACCCAGCTCCCCAACAACGTGGCGCAGCAGATACAGAAAGAGGGGCGAAGGGGGGATCGAGAAGGACGATTATCGCGGATGGCCGGCACGATGTGACTTCTTCTGATCAAATCTGAGGGAGCTAGCAAGCAAAGGCTCGCCACGGAGCTCGCTCGACCGCCCGGTCTCCGCCCCGTCAAGGTTCCACCCCGCCGAATCGGATCCGCGCCCGAGCTGATCGACCGGGATAAAACGCCTGTACGCGTTGCCACCCGGAAGGGCATGGCGCTGGCCGCCGCCGCGTCGTCGGTCGGCGTCGCCTCCGTCGCTCTTGTCTTGATCCTCATCGCCAATGCCTCGCCTTCGGATGCTAGTTTGGAGGGGAGGCGCGCCTTGCCAGGTTCCCCCGCTGTTCATTTCCCTCCTGCTTTGCTCGGCGAGGGCCTACGTCGCCAATATATCGTCTCTGCATGCATGCCCTAATTGTTCAGCGTCGCGTGTGCACGGCTGCCAATTCGTCAAGCTTAATTCGATTCGCCGCCAATATATCGTCTCTGCTAATGATCAATCCGTGTTCTTCTAATTAATTCGATTTGGTTTGGTTTGTGCAGGTCGCGAGATTCACCTTGAGCCAATTGTCTACCCAGAAAATGCACAGAGCACGGTGGGCTCATCGCCATGGAGGAGATCGGCGGAGGAGACACCACCGTCGCCGGCGAACAAGCTCGTCCTCGCGGCAAAGAGGACCCGCCGGAACGACCCCAGCGCGAACAACACGATGTACGGCGGCGGGTGGAACATCAGCGAGATGCATTACTGGGCTGTACGCACGGAAAACCACCCCACATTTCCGCATTTCGTCCATGTGGCGCTTCTCATCGTGCGTGTTGTGTTGCATTTCCACGCGCGCCTGCAGTCCGTGGGCTACACCGGCGTCCCGCTCTTCTTTCTCGCCCTCGTCTGGTTCGTCGGTTTCGGGGTCGTCATGCTCGTCATCTCCTGCTGCTGGTGCTGCTGCTGCTTCTGCCGGGACCGGAGCGACGACTACTCGCCCGCCTCCTTCAACGCCTCCCTCATCCTCCTCGTCATCCTCACCGTCGCCACCATGTAATCCGTCTGTCTGCTCACCGGTTCAGTATCCTAATGATCGCCGCGAGAACTGAGCGTAGCTCAGTTGGCAAGGCGCGGGAGTTCGCAGCCTGCCCACCACGATTCAAGTCTCGACTTGAGCGTTTGGTGCTCACGGAGTTTTCTTCTATATAATAATGAAAAAATGCCAACAGACTTGTCTAGCCCGGGTTGGTCTTGTTTTTTTTTTTCTAATGATCGCCGTGTAATCATCTGTCCGGTGATTGTTTGATTTCAGCGTGGGGTGCCTGCTGCTGAACATCGGGCAGATGGCGTTCCACACGAGCACGATAAACACGGTGGACTACGTGGTGGGGCAGGGCAACCTGACGGTGGACAACCTGAGGAACTTCGCTGGGAGCCTGGCCGCCGCCAAGAACATCGGCGTGGACCAGATTTTCCTCCCCGTCGAGGTCCAGCGCAAGATCGACGTCGTCGAGGAGAAGCTCAACTCCTCCGCCAACGAGTTCTCCGCCCGCATCGTGCTCAACTCCGACAAGATCAAGAACGTGGTAGACCTGATGTGAGCATCCATGCATCGCATTGCATTCTCTGAATTTCGTCCCCCGCGCGTCTAGCCGCGCTGCCGCGGCACGGAATGCTAGTGCATTTTCTGAATTTCTTTCTTTCTGCTTCTTGTAGGCAGGTAGCCCTGATGGATGTTGGAAGTATCATGCTTGTCCTTGCCATACTCGGACTCAGTAAGCATCAACATACTACAGTATCTTGTTGTGGTTTACTTGCTACACATACTGAATTACTTGCTGTTCTTGACGCCAAATTTGCAGTATTCTCCGTGTTGGGGCTGCAGTGTTTTGTCTCCCTGTAAGTGTAGTTCCGCTCAATCAAACTCTGTCCATGCTACAGCTGCGTGTTTTTCTCCACCAAACTCCGGTGTGATGTGATGTGATGCGATCGTATCTGCATGCGGTGCAGGCTGGTGATCGCCGGATGGGTGTTCGTCACCGTCACCCTCATGATGGCCGGCGGCTTCGTCCTCCTGCACAAGTAAGCAAACCAAAGTTTCTTGACGTGTACGTTGAGGTTCACGCACTCACCGACGGAGACATGCATGTGTACGTGCAGCGTGGTGGGGGACACATGCGTGGCCATGGACGAGTGGGTGACGCACCCGCAGGACCACACGGCGCTGGACGACATCCTCCCCTGCGTGGACGTGGGGACGGCGAACGAGTCGATGCACCGGAGCGAGGAGGTGACGGCGCAGCTGGTGGCGCTCGTCAACAACGTCATCGTCAACATCTCCAACCGGGACTTCCCGCCGGGGCTGCAGCCGCTCTACTTCAACCAGTCGGGGCCCAAGATGCCGGAGCTCTGCAACCCCTTCAAGCCGGACATGAGCCCCCGCGAGTGCGCCTCCGGCGAGGTCGACTTCAAGGCGGCGCCGGGGGAGTGGAAGAAGTTCCAGTGCCAGGCCAAGGGCCCCGCCGGGAAGGAGGTGTGCACGACGGTGGGGCGGGTGACGCCGGCGGCCTACAACCAGATGACGGCGGCGGCGAGCATCAGCATGGGGCTGTACGAGTACGGGCCGTTCCTGATGAACCTCCAGGACTGCACCTTCGTCCGGGAGACCTTCACCTCCATCAGCGTCAACAACTGCCCCGGCCTCCGGTATTTCAGCCGGACCGTCTACCACGGCCTCATCCTCGTGTCCGCCTCCGTCATGGTCTCCATCGTCTGCTGGATGGTGCACACCAGGCAGCGCAGCCTTCGCGGCAAGCAGGAGTGATTGTGATCCCACGACGGCCCCCGATCGAGCGTCGTCGGATAGATATTGTCCTAACCGTACGGCTGGCCGCTGCTATGTGCACCACGCCTCATCGATGTGATTGCAGCTGTGTACATATATGGACCATGTATGATGGAAAAGCGAAGTATGGTTGCTTTCGCTAATAAGCAAAGCTTGCGTACCTTTTCATTATCACAAGGAAAAATAGATTGATATTGTACCAACCGTACGGCTGGCCGCTAGCTGCTACGTGCACGACGCCTCATCAATCTGATTGCAGTTGTGTACATATATGGATCGTGTATGATGAAAAAGCGAAGTATGGTTGCTCCGTTCTTTTTTCACGAATAGGCAAAGCTTGCACATTTTTTCATTGTCACAAGAAAAAACAGAATGAAATTACAAATGCGGTCTGTCCAAGTGATTATCTGATTTTTTTTCAGCGCCTCGGTCCAACTAGCAAGACATCGTCTGGTTTATTTTTACATTTTTTCTATTTTCCCGGTTATTTATTATTATTTTTTATTTAATATTTTCCTAAAATGATCAAAATCTTCAAAAAAATGTTTTGAATTTTGAAAGTTGTTTGTGTTTTTCAAAGTTTTCATTTTTTTAATTGTTCTACTACTCCCTCCGTTTCTTTTTACTCCGCATACAAGATTTGGTCAAAGTCAAACTACATAAAGTTTGACCAAATTTATATAAAAAAATATGAACATCTACAATAATAAAACTATATAGTATGAAAATACATTTCATGGTGCATCTGATAATATTGATTTCATATTGTGAATGTTTATATTTTTTAATATAAAGTTAGTCAAACTCTACAAAGCTTGACTTTGACCAAACCTTATATGCGGACTAAAAAGAAACGGAGGGAGTATTTCGAAGATTGTTCATGTTTTTTCCACAAAATGCTCATGCTTTCAAAAATTGCTTCCGCCTAATGGTTTTCTTGTTGGGGAATGTAGCATACAATTTTAAAATTTTCCTACGCTCATGCAAGATCTATCTAGGAGACGCATAGCAACGAGAGGGGGAGAGTGTGTCCACGTACCCTCGTAGACCGAAAGCGGAAGCGTTTGACAACGCGGTTGATGTAGTCGAACTTCTTCTCGTTCCGACCGATCAAACACCAAACGTACGGCACCTCCGAGTTCTGCACACGTTCAGCTTGATGAAGTCCCTCGAACTCTTGATCCAGTAGAGGGTCGAGCGAGAGTTTCATCAGCACGACGGCGTGGTGACGGTGATGGTGATGTGATCCGCGCAGGGCTTCGCCTAAGCACTATGATGCTATGACCGGAGGAGTAAACTGTGGAGGGGGGCACCGCACAAGGCTAAGAACAATTGATCTGCTATGGGGTGCCCCCTGCCCCCGTAGACAAAGGAGGAGGGGAGGAGGCCGCCGGCCTAGGGGGGGCGCGCCATGGGGGGGAACCGACTAGCTAGGACTCCCAATCCTAGTCGCCCCCCTTCCTTTCTTACGGAGGGGAAAGGGAAGGAGAGGGAGAGGGAGAGGGAAAGGGGGCCGCGCCCCCTCCTCCTTGTCCAATTCGGTCTCCCTTAGAGGGGGGCGCGCCACCCCCTTGCGGGCTCCCCTCTCTCTCCCCTATGGCCCATGTAGGCCCAATACTTCCCCGGGGGTTCCGGTAAGCCCTCGGTACTCCGAAAAATACCCGAACCACTCCGAAACCATTCCGGTGTCCGAATACCATCTTCCAATATATCAATCTTTACCTCTTGGCCATTTCGGGACTCCTCGTCATGTCCGTGATCTCATCCGGGACTCCGAACAATTTTCGGTCACCAAAACACATAAATCATAATACAAATCATAATCGAACGTTAGGCGTGCGGACCCTACGGGTTCGAGAACTATGTAGACATGACCGAGACACATCTCCGATCAATAACCAACAGTGGAACCTGGATGCTCATATTGGTTCCTACATATTCTACGAAGATCTTTATCGGTCAAAGCGCAATGACAACACACGTTATTCCCTTTGTCATCGGTATGTTACTTATCCGAGATTCGATCGTCGGTATCTTCATACCTTGTTCAATCTCGTTACCGGCAAGTCTCTTTACTCGTTCCGTAATGCATCATCCCGCAACTAACTCATTAGTCACATTGCTTGTAAGGCTTATCGTGATGTGCACTACCGAGAGGGCCCAGAGATACCTCTCCGATACTCAGAGTGACAAATCCTAATCTCGATCTATGCCAACCCAACAAACACCTTCGGAGACACCTGTAGAGCATCTTTATAATCACCTAGTTACGTTGTGACGTTTGATAGCACACAAGGTGTTCCGCCGGTATTCGGGAGATGCATAATCTCATAGTTAGAGGAATATGTATAAGTCATGAAGAAAACAATAGCAATAAACTTAACTATCATTATGCTAAGCTAACGGATGGGTCTTATCTGCAGGAACAGGTTGAATAAATGACTATGGATTATGAATATCATATCTTAAGCATGTCGGATTAAGCAGGCATCAGTTCCAGATAAATATGCATGAAGGCATACCAGACCAAGTATTTTAACTAGCCTATTACAAGGCGTCTTAGTGCCCAAAAGGATAATTGTTTTCTCAAATACATGTTGCAGCATGTAGAAAACTAAACCGGCCTCTGGTTCATGATTGGTCACCAGCTTGGCCTGACGGCTGCGGATCATCTCACGCCGGTTCAACTCCCTCCTCTCTACCCAGTGGCTGGAAGTCAACAGTTGCCCAGTCGATCCCCGTTAGGGCTTGGAA
The DNA here is from genome assembly GCA_032464435.1 of Aegilops umbellulata. Classification (NCBI taxonomy): domain Eukaryota; kingdom Viridiplantae; phylum Streptophyta; class Magnoliopsida; order Poales; family Poaceae; genus Aegilops; species Aegilops umbellulata. Next base: position 537,878,892 of record CP136055.1, read on the forward strand.
TACAGCTTCATCGCTTATAAGCGTGGACGATTCAATGCCAGGGGCATAAGTGTGCTTACGGATTGGCGGGATAAGATTTTGCGCTTCTGGAATTGGTGCAGCAACCCGTCTGTTATTATCATCGTAACTCGCCTGATAGTATGAGAGGCCAGCTTCTTCAACCAGTTGACAAGCCAATGGGCGTACTTCCCGGTTTATGATTCGGAGATCATCATTGCCAAATTCGGTGCCGTCTTCCTTCAAACTGGGATAGCCTTGGGCTGCTTCAACTGGATCAAAGTCAGGTACCCATGCCTTTTCCCGGGTTAGCGCGGCCAAAGCGCCCGTTCTAGCGGCGGACTTCTTCAGCTCTGTTGACACACGAACACGTCACGTGTACCCTCAACGGCGGGGGTGATGCACCGCAACTCACGTCGAAGGAGACCCGACCGACAGCGCGATACGCAAGTCAGTCGGCGGGCGCTTTTGCAGACCTGAAAACCCCACACCCCCGGGAAGGACCCCGTCAGGGAGTGCGGCGGCTATGGGCTGCCCTAGGTCGATTCGCTCGCCCCTAGAGCCTCGAGATTCGCAGCTCTCAAACACGAAGAACAGCGAAGAACGAGAGAGAAAAACGGTGGAGAGATAAAACGTAGATGAAAAAGTAGTATATTGATTTGTTCGATTGTGTGTTTTAATCGGCCGTCACCCCCAACATATATAAGAGGCGGCTGGACTTCCCGTACAAGCAAAGAATTTATCTAGGCTTTCCTTACAAGAAAATTACATCAATTCACGTCCAAAACCCTAGTCAAATTCGGACTGGTTTTATCCGAACTTCCCAAAACTGTTCGGTTTAAACTGGCTGCACCTTGCGGGTCCTTTTTACGGTGGTAAACGATCTCAGATGAAAATAAGCCCAAAAGCAATCTTGACTGTTTCAACGAGACGAACAACTTTCATGTTGAAGGGTTTTCGATCAAAGATCATCTTGAGGGTCAAATCGGTCTCGCAACACAGGCTATCTCCTCGCGCCACATCTCGCCTCGTGACAGGGCTGCACTCCGATTGCTCTAACTTTTACATATGAATTCGGATTTGAACGATTTTTATATCAAAATCGATCGCTTCGACGAGACGAACAACTTTCATGTTGAACGTTTTTTGATTAGAGGCCATATTGAGAGAGTTTTTGTCTGTTTTCCGAAGTCTGCAGCAGAAAAATATGGAATCCGGAGGGTTGCTTCCGGAGTGTCCGGCCATCTACTATAGCAACATCTTGTAGCGACCATAACTTTTGCATTAATTCGGATTGGGACGATCTTTGTATCAAAATCGATCGTTTCGACGAGACGAACAACTTTCATTTTGAACGTTTTTCCATCCGAGATCATCTGAATAACCTTTTGAGTCCATCTTCAACTTCTCGTCCGATTGACTATCACAGCCTCCAACCCGGCAAGTTTTCCATCCGAGTAAGCTTTCACTCCGGCAAGGTTTGTACTCCGGCAAGGGTTTCACTCCGGCAAGGGTTTCATTCCGGCAAAGTTTGTACTCCGGCAAGGTTTGTACTCCCGCAAGGGTTTCACTCTGGCAAGGTTTGTACTCCGGCAAGGGTTTCACTCCGGCAAGGTTTGTACTCCGGCAAGGGTTTCACTCTGGCAAGGTTTGTACTCCGGCAAGGGTTTCACTCCGGCAAGGTTTCACTCCGGCAAGGTTTGTACTCCGACAAGGGTTTCCATTCAGCCGGCAAAGGTCAAATACTTCCTCACTCAGGGCCGGCCCGCGAAGTGTTGCCTCTAACTTTTGCATACGAACCCGGATTCTTAACCATGCCAAAATCTGGTGTCAACAAGCTCGTCTACCCGGGCAGGAAGCATAGATAACCTTTCTAAGGTATCCTTGATCAAGGTGGGAGGAGGATTATTATGTGAAGCGGTATAGATGATACGCTGCGCACCGGTATACAGCTGCTCTATCAGAGTATAGGCCGCTTTCAATTTCTTCTACACATCAGAGCCCAGATGGCTAATACGAGTTCTTGCATCATTACAAGCATTAGTAAACTGGTAATGCATGCAAGGATATGTTGAAAGCATAAGTCAAGGATGTCTTACCGAACACAGCAGCAGTCATGGCATGAATCTGCCGCTTTACGCCAGTCAGTTCATCAACCACTAGTTTAAAAGCGGCTTCTGCTTTTTCAGCCCTTTTCATCAAAGCGGATTTTCAGTCTTCCAATCCGCCCGCTCTTTATTGAAGCACTCTTTAAATTTATCCATAGCGCCTAAAGCGCTGGTTAATTCTTCCTTGGCTTTGGCGGCTTTAGCTTGCTGAGATTTGAGGTTCTCCTGCAGATCAGCGGTTTGGCTTTCTTTCTTGCTCAGTTCAGCCTATAAAGAGACAGCTATATAATGAGTTGACAGTACATATTTGAAGTACCAAGCACATAACAAGTTATTCCCTTAGTACTTGGGGGCTAATGTATATTTGCTCTTTATCAGAAATTTTTACAAGTCCCAAGCATAATACAAGTATTAAGCTTGGCACTTGGGGGCTAATGTGTATTTGCTCATAAATTGCTGAGATGGGAATTCTTCTACAAAGTCCCGGTTCATCTTTATAAAGTTAAACCGGCCCTTGGGGGCTACATCAGTGAAGTTAAGATGCATTGTTGCAAACATGAAATTGTTATTAAAGTCCCGGTTTAAATTGGTATCTTAAACCGTCACTTGGGGGCTGAAGGAAATATGCCCTAGAGGCAATAATAAAGTTATTATTTATTTCCTTATTTCATGATAAATGTTTATTATTCATGCTAGAATTGTATCAACCGGAAACATGATACATGTGTGAATACATAGACAAACAGAGTGTCACTAGTATGCCTCTACTTGACTAGCTCGTTGATCAACGATGGTTATGTTTCCTAGCCATAGACATGAGTTGTCATTTGATTAACGGGATCACATCATTAGGAGAATGATGTGATTGACATGACCCATTCCATTAGCTTAGCACCCGATCGTTTAGTATGTTGCTATTGCTTTCTTCATGACTTATACATGTTCCTATGACTATGAGATTATGCAACTCCCGTTTGCCGGAGGAACACTTTGTGTGCTACCAAACGTCACAACGTAACTGGGTGATTATAAAGGAGCTCTACAGGTGTCTCCAAAGGTAGATGTTGGGTTGGCGTATTTCGAGATTAGGATTTGTCACTCCGATTGTCGGAGAGGTATCTCTGGGCCCTCTCGGTAATGCACATCACTTAAGCCTTGCAAGCATTGCAACTAATGAGTTAGTTGCGAGATGATGTATTACGGAACGAGTAAAGAGACTTGCCGGTAACGAGATTGAACTAGGTATTGGATACCGACGATCGAATCTCGGGCAAGTAACATACCGATGACAAAGGGAACACCGTATGTTGTTATGCGGTCTGACCGATAAAGATCTTCGTAGAATATGTAGGAGCCAATATGGGCATCTAGGTCCCGCTATTGGTTATTGACCGGAGACATGTCTCGGTCATGTCTACATTGTTCTCGAACCGTAGGGTCCGCACGCTTAAAGTTTCGATGACAGTTATATTATGAGTTTATGAGTTTTGATGTACCGAAGGAGTTCGGAGTCCCGGATGGGATCGGGGACATGACGAGGAGTCTCGAAATGGTCGAGACGTATAGATCGATATATTGGACAACTATATTCGGACATCGGAAAGGTTCCGAGTGATTCGGGTATTTTCGGAGGTACCGGGGAGTTACGGGAATACGGGGAAGAGTATTGGGCCTTATTGGGCCTTAGTGGGAAGGAGCCAGGAGGTGGCGCGCGCCCCTCCCAAGCCCAGTCCGAATTGGACAAAGGGTTTGGGGCGCGGCCCCCCTCTCCCTTCCTTCTCCACTCCCCTCCTTTCTGTTGGAAATATGCCCTAGAGGCAATGATAAAAGCTTTATTATTATATTTCCTTATTCATGATAATTGTCTTTATTCGTGCTATAATTGTATTAACCGGAAATCGTAATACATGTGTGAATAACAGACAACAACATGTCCCTGGTAAGCCTCTAGTTGACTAGCTCGTTGATCGACAGATAGTCATGGTTTCCTGACTATGGACATTGGATGTCATCGATAACGGGATCACATCATTAGGAGAATGATGTGATGGACAAGACCCAATCCTAAACATAGCATAAGATCGCATAATTCGTTTGCTAGAGTTTTCCAATGTCAAGTATCCTTTCCTTAGACCATGAGATCATGTAACTCCCGGATACCGTAGGAGTGCTTTGGGTGTGCCAAACGTCACAACGTAACTGGGTGACTATAAAGGTATGCTACGGGTATCTCTGAAAGTGTCTGTTGGGTTGACATGGATCGAGACTGGAATTTGTCACTCCGCTTGACGGAGAGGTATCACCGGGCCCTCTCGGTAATGCATCATCACAATGAGCTCAATGTGACCAAAGTGTTTGATCACGGGATCATGCATTACGGAACGAGAAAAGTGACTTGCCGGTAACGAGATTGAACGAGGTATTGGTATACCGACGATCGAATCTCGGGCAAGTAAAATACCGATTGACAAAGGGAATCGTATACGGGATTAATTGAATCCTTGACATCGTGGTTCATCCGATGAAATCATCGTGGAGCATGTGGGAGCCAACATGGGTATCCAGATCCCGCTGTTGGTTATTGCCCGAGAGCCGTCTCGGTCATGTCTGCATGTCTCCCGAACCCGTAGGGTCTACACACTTAAGGTTCGGTGACGCTAGGGTTATAGGGATATGTATGTGCAGTAACCCGAATGTTGTTCGGAGTCCCGGATGAGATCCCAGACATCACGAGGAGTTTCGGAATGGTCCGGAGGTAAATATTTATATATGGAAAGTCATCATACGGACATCGGGACAAGTTTCGGGGTTATCGGTATTGTACCGGGACCACCGGAGGGTCCCGGGGGGTCCACCGGGTGGGGCCACCTATCCCGGAGGGCCCCATGGGCTGTATGAGGGAGGGAACCAGCCCATGGTGGGCTGGTGCGCCTCCCCCCCATGGGCCCATGCGCCTAGGGTTGGGGGGAGGGAAACCCTAAAGGGGACGCCCCCCTTGCTTGGGGGGCAAGCCCCCCTGCCCTGGCCGCCGCCCCCCTAGGAGATCTCATCTCCTAGGGCCGGCGCCCCCCCTTGGGGGTTATATAAAGGGGGGGGAGAGGGGGCTGATCACCCATTGCCCTGGCGCCTCCCTCTCCCTCTCCAACACCTCCTCCTCCTCCATTGAGCACGACGAAGCCCTGCCGGAGTACTGCAGTTCCACCATCACCACGCCGTCGTGCTGTTGCTGGAGCCTTCATCCCCAACCTCTCCTTTGCCTTGCTGGATCAAGAAGGAGGAGACGTCACGCTTTCCGTACGTGTGTTGAACGCGGAGGTGCCGTCCGTTCGGCACTAGGTCATCGGTGAATTGGATCGCGGCAAGTACGACTACCTCATCCACGTTCACTCGAATGCTTCCGTTGCGATCTACAAAGTGGTATGTAGATGCTATCTAATCTGAATACTCGTTGCTTGATGAACTCCTAGATGGATCTTGGTGAAACCGTAGGAAAAATTTTAATTTTCTGCAACGTTCCCCAACAGTGGCATCATGAGCTAGGTCTATGCGTAGTTCTTCTTGCGCGAGTAGAACACAATTTGTTGTGGGCGTAGATGTTGTCAACTCTTCTTGCCGCTACTAGTCTTATCTTGCTTCAACGGTATTGTGGGATGAAGCGGCCCGGACCAACCTTACACGTACGCTTACGTGAGACCGGTTCCACCGACGAACATGCACTAGTTGCATAAGGTGGCTGGCGGGTGTCTGTCTCTCCTACTTTAGTTGGAGCGGATTCGATGAAAAGGGTCCTTATGAAGGGTAAATAGAAGTTGACAAATCACGTTGTGGTGGTTTTTAACGTAGGTAAGAAAACGTTCTTGCTAGAACCCTAATTCAGCCACGTAAAACTTGCAACAACAATTAGAGGACGTCTAACTTGTTTTTGCAGCAAGTGCTTTGTGATATGATATGGCCAAAGTTGTGATGAATGATGAATGATCTATATGTGATGTATGAGATGTTCATGCTATTGTAATAGGAATCACGACTTGCATGTCGATGAGTATGACAACCGGCAGGAGCCATAGGAGTTGTCTTTATTTTGTATGACCTGCGTGTCATTGAGAATCGCCATGTAAATTACTTTACTTTATTGCTAAGCGCGTTAGCCATAATAGTAGAAGTAATAGTTGGCGAGCAACTTCATGGAGACACGAGGATGAAGATCATGGTGTCAAGCCGGTGACAAGATGATCATGGAGCCCCAAGATGGAGATCGAAGGAGCTATGTGATATTGGCCATATCATGTCACGTTTATTATTTGATTGCATGTGATGTTTATCATGTTTTGCATCTTGTTTACTTAGAACGACGGTAGTAAATAAGATGATCCCTCATAATAATTTCAAGAAAGTGTTCACCCTAACTGTGCACCGTTGCGACAGTTCATTGTTTCGAAGCACCACGTGATGATCGGGTGTGATAGATTCTAACGTTCACATACAACGGGTGTAAGACAGATTTACACACGCAAACACTTAGGTTGACTTGACGAGCCTAGCATGTACAGACATGGCCTCGGAACACGGAAGACCGAAAGGTCGAGCATGAGTCGTATAGAAGATACGATCAACATGAAGATGTTCACCGATGTTGACTAGTCCGTCTCACGTGATGATCGGACACGGCCTAGTTGACTCGGATCATGTAATACTTAGATGACTCTAAGAGGGATGTCTATCTAAGTGGGAGTTCATTAAATAATTTGATTAAATGAACTTTATTATCATGAACGTAGTCTAAATATTTACAATATGTCTTGTAGATCAAATGGCCAACGTAGTCCTCAACTTCAACGCGTTCCTAGAGAAAACCAAGCTGAAAGACGATGGTAGCAACTATACGGACTGGGTCCGGAACCTGAGGATCATCCTCATAGCTGCCAAGAAAGATTATGTCCTACGAGCACCGCTGGGTGACTCACCTGTTCTCCCTGCACAACAAGACGTTATGAACGCTTGGCAGTCGCGATGCGATGATTACTCCCTCGTTCAGTGCGGCATGCTTTACAGCTTAGAGCCGGGGCTCCAAAAGCGTTTTGAGAGACATGGAGCATATGAGATGTTCGAAGAGCTGAAAATGGTTTTCCAAGCTCATGCCCGGGTTGAGAGATATGAGATCTCCAACAAATTCTTTGGCTGTAAGATGGAGGAAAATAGCTCTGTCAGTGAGCACATACTCAGAATGTCTGGATTGCACAACCGCTTGACTCAACTGGAAGTTAATCTTCCGGAAGAAGTGGTCATTGACAGAATCCTCCAGTCGCTTCCACCTAGCTACAAGAGCTTTGTGATGAACTACAATATGCAGGGGATGGTAAAGACCATTCCTGAGGTGTATGCTATGCTGAAATCAGTAGAGGTAGAAATCAAGAAAGAGCATCAAGTGCTGATGGTGAATAAAACCACTAAGTTCAAAAGGAGCAAGGGTAAAAAGAACTTCAAGAAGGACGGCAAGGAAGTTGCCGCGCCCGGTAAGCAAGTTGCCGGGAAGAAGCCAAAGAATGGACCCAAGCCCGAAACTGAGTGCTTTTATTGCAAGGGAAGTGGTCACTGGAAGCGGAACTGCCCCAAATACTTAGCGGACAAGAAGGCCGGTAAAACTAAAGGTATATGTGATATACATGTAATTGATGTGTACCTTACCAGTACTCGTAGTAGCTCTTGGGTATTTGATACCGGTGCAGTTGCTCACATTTGTAACTCAAAGCAGGAGCTGCGGAATAAACGGAGACTGGCAAAGGACGAGGTGACGATGCGCGTCGGGAATGGTTCCAAGGTCGATGTGATCGCCGTCGGCACGCTGCCTCTATATTTACCTACGGGATTAGTTTTAAACCTCAATAATTGTTATTTAGTACCAAGTTTGAGCATGAACATTGTATCCGGATCTCGCTTAATTCGAGATGGCTACTCATTTAAATCCGAGAATAATGGTTGTTCTATTTATATGAGAGATATGTTTTATGGTCATGCTCCGATGGTTAATGGTTTATTCTTGATGAATCTCGTACGTGATGAAACACATATTCATAGTGTGAGTACCAAAAGAGTTAAAGTTGATAACAATAGTCCCACATATTTGTGGCACTGCCGCCTTGGTCACATAGGTGTCAAACGCATGAAGAAGCTCCATGCAGATGGACTTTTAGAGTCTCTTGATTATGAATCATTTGACACGTGCGAACCATGCCTCATGGGTAAAATGACCAAGACTCCGTTCTCAGGAACAATGGAGCGAGCAACCAACTTATTGGAAATCATACATACCGATGTGTGCGGTCCAATGAGTGTTGAGGCTCGCGGTGGCTATCGTTATGTTCTCACCCTCACTGATGACTTGAGTAGATATGGGTATATCTACTTAATGAAACACAAGTCTGAAACCTTTGAAAAGTTCAAGGAATTTCAGAGTGAGGTTGAAAATCAACGTGATAGAAAGATCAAGTTTCTACGATCAGATCGTGGAGGAGAATACTTGAGTCACGAATTTGGCACACACTTAAGAAAATGTGGAATAGTTTCACAACTCACGCCGCCTGGAACACCTCAGCGTAATGGTGTGTCCGAACGTCGTAATCGCACTCTATTAGATATGGTGCGATCTATGATGTCTCTTACCGACTTACCGCTATCTTTTTGGGGCTATGCTTTAGAGACTGCCGCATTCACTTTAAATAGGGCTCCGTCGAAATCCGTTGAGACGACACCGTATAAATTATGGTTTGGGAAGAAACCTAAGCTGTCGTTTCTAAAAGTTTGGGGATGCGATGCTTATGTGAAGAAACTTCAACCTGAAAAGCTCGAACCCAAGTCGGAAAAATGCGTCTTCATAGGATACCCGAAGGAAACTATTGGGTATACCTTCTACCTCAGATCCGAAGGCAAGATCTTTGTTGCCAAGAATGGATCCTTTCTAGAGAAAGAGTTTCTCTCGAAGGAAGTAAGTGGGAGGAAAGTAGAACTTGATGAAGTGTTAACTCTTGAACCGGAAAATGGCGAAACTCAAGAAATCGTTCCTGAGGTGCCTGCACCGAATAGAGAGGAAATTAATGATTATGATCAAGATACTTCTGATCAAGCTCCTACTGAAATTCGAAGGTCCACAAGGACACGTTCCGCACCAGAATGGTACGGCAACCCTGTCTTGGAAATCATGTTGTTAGACAACGGTGAACCTTCAAACTATGAGGAAGCAATGGCGGGCCCGGATTCCGACAAATGGCTGGAAGCCATGAAATCCGAGATAGGATCCATGTATGAAAACAAAGTATGGACTTTGACTGACTTGCCCGTTGAACGGCGAGCCATAGAAAATAAATGGATCTTTAAGAAGAAGACAGACGCGGATGGTAATGTGACCATCTATAAAGCTCGGCTTGTCGCTAAGGGTTATCGACAAGTTCAAGGGGTTGACTACGATGAGACTTTCTCACCGGTAGCGAAGCTGAAGTCCGTCCGAATCATGTTAGCAATTGCCGCATACTATGATTATGAGATATGGCAAATGGACGTCAAAACGGCATTCCTTAATGGTTTCCTTAAGGAAGAATTGTATATGATGCAGCCGGAAGGTTTTGTCAATCCTAAGAATGCTGACAAAGTATGCAAGCTCCAACGCTCAATTTATGGGCTGGTGCAAGCATCTCGGAGTTGGAACATTCGCTTTGATGAGATGATCAAAGCGTTTGGGTTTACACAGACTTATGGAGAAGCCTGTGTTTACAAGAAAGTGAGTGGGAGCTCTGTAGCATTTCTCATATTATATGTAGACGACATACTTTTGATGGGAAATGATATAGAACTCTTGGACAGCATTAAGGCCTATTTGAATAAAAGTTTTTCAATGAAGGACCTTGGAGAAGCTGCATATATATTAGGCATCAAGATCTATAGAGATAGATCGAGACGCCTCATAGGTCTTTCACAAAGCACATACCTTGATAAGATATTGAAGAAATTCAATATGGATCAATCTAAGAAAGGGTTCTTACCTGTGTTACAAGGTGTGAAATTGAGCTCAGCTCAATGTCCGACCACGGCAGAAGATATAGAAGAGATGAGCGTCATCCCCTATGCCTCAGCCATAGGTTCTATTATGTATGCCATGCTGTGTACCAGACCTGATGTAAACCTTGCCGTAAGTTTGGTAGGTAGGTACCAAAGTAATCCCGGCAAGGAACACTGGACAGCGGTCAAGAATATCCTGAAGTACCTGAAAAGGACTAAGGAAATGTTTCTCGTTTATGGAGGTGACGAAGAGCTCGTCGTAAAAGGTTACGTCGACGCTAGCTTCGACACAGATCTGGATGACTCTAAGTCACAAACCGGATACGTGTATATTTTGAATGGTGGGGCAGTAAGCTGGTGCAGTTGCAAGCAAAGCGTCGTGGCGGGATCTACATGTGAAGCGGAGTACATGGCAGCCTCGGAGGCAGCACATGAAGCAATTTGGGTGAAGGAGTTCATCACCGACCTCGGAGTCATACCCAATGCGTCGGGGCCAATCAAGCTCTTCTGTGACAACACTGGAGCTATTGCACTTGCAAAGGAGCCCAGGTTTCACAAGAAGACCAGACACATCAAGCGTCGCTTCAACTCCATTCGTGAAAATGTTCAAGATGGAGACATAGAGATTTGTAAAGTGCACACGGATCTGAATGTTGCAGATCCGTTGACTAAACCTCTCCCTAAGGCAAAACATGATCAGCACCAGAACTCTATGGGTGTTCGATTCATCACAATGTAACTAGATTATTGTCTCTAGTGCAAGTGGGAGACTGTTGGAAATATGCCCTAGAGGCAATGATAAAAGCTTTATTATTATATTTCCTTATTCATGATAATTGTCTTTATTCGTGCTATAATTGTATTAACCGGAAATCGTAATACATGTGTGAATAACAGACAACAACATGTCCCTGGTAAGCCTCTAGTTGACTAGCTCGTTGATCGACAGATAGTCATGGTTTCCTGACTATGGACATTGGATGTCATCGATAACGGGATCACATCATTAGGAGAATGATGTGATGGACAAGACCCAATCCTAAACATAGCATAAGATCGCATAATTCGTTTGCTAGAGTTTTCCAATGTCAAGTATCCTTTCCTTAGACCATGAGATCATGTAACTCCCGGATACCGTAGGAGTGCTTTGGGTGTGCCAAACGTCACAACGTAACTGGGTGACTATAAAGGTATGCTACGGGTATCTCTGAAAGTGTCTGTTGGGTTGACATGGATCGAGACTGGAATTTGTCACTCCGCTTGACGGAGAGGTATCACCGGGCCCTCTCGGTAATGCATCATCACAATGAGCTCAATGTGACCAAAGTGTTTGATCACGGGATCATGCATTACGGAACGAGAAAAGTGACTTGCCGGTAACGAGATTGAACGAGGTATTGGTATACCGACGATCGAATCTCGGGCAAGTAAAATACCGATTGACAAAGGGAATCATATACGGGATTAATTGAATCCTTGACATCGTGGTTCATCCGATGAAATCATCGTGGAGCATGTGGGAGCCAACATGGGTATCCAGATCCCGCTGTTGGTTATTGCCCGAGAGCCGTCTCGGTCATGTCTGCATGTCTCCCGAACCCGTAGGGTCTACACACTTAAGGTTCGGTGACGCTAGGGTTGTAGGGATATGTATGTGCAGTAACCCGAATGTTGTTCGGAGTCCCGGATGAGATCCCGGACATCACGAGGAGTTTCGGAATGGTCCGGAGGTAAAGATTTATATATGGAAAGTCATCATACGGACATCGGGACAAGTTTCGGGGTTATCGGTATTGTACCGGGACCACCGGAGGGTCCCGGGGGGTCCACCGGGTGGGGCCACCTATCCCGGAGGGCCCCATGGGCTGTATGAGGGAGGGAACCAGCCCATGGTGGGCTGGTGCGCCTCCCCCCCATGGGCCCATGCGCCTAGGGTTGGGGGGAGGGAAACCCTAAAGGGGGTGCCCCCCTTGCTTGGGGGGCAAGCCCCCCTGCCCTGGCCGCCGCCCCCCCCCCCTAGGAGATCTCATCTCCTAGGGCCGGCGCCCCCCCTTGGGGGTTATATAAAGGGGGGGAGAGGGGGCTGATCACCCATTGCCCTGGCGCCTCCCTCTCCCTCTCCAACACCTCCTCCTCCTCCATTGAGCACGGCGAAGCCCTGCCGGAGTACTGCAGTTCCACCATCACCACGCCGTCGTGCTGTTGCTGGAGCCTTCATCCCCAACCTCTCCTTTGCCTTGCTGGATCAAGAAGGAGGAGACGTCACGCTTTCCGTACGTGTGTTGAACGCGGAGGTGCCGTCCGTTCGGCACTAGGTCATCGGTGAATTGGATCGCGGCAAGTACGACTACCTCATCCACGTTCACTCGAACGCTTCCGTTGCGATCTACAAAGTGGTATGTAGATGCTATCTAATCTGAATACTCGTTGCTTGATGAACTCCTAGATGGATCTTGGTGAAACCGTAGGAAAAATTTTAATTTTCTGCAACGTTCCCCAACACTTTCCCCCCTTCTCCTAGTTTGACTAGGAAAGGTGGAATCCTACTCCCGGTGGGAGTAGGACTCCCCTTAGTGCGCCCCTTCTAGGCCGGCCGCCCCCTCCTCCCTTGCTCCTTTATATACGGGGGCAGGGGCACCCCATGGACACACAAGTTGATCTTCGTGATTGTTCCTTAGCCGTGTGCGGTGCCCCCCTCCACCATATTCCACCTCGGTCATATCGTTGCAGTGCTTAGGCGAAGCCCTGCGTCGGTAGTACATCAAGATCGTCACCACGCCGTCGTGCTGACAGAACTCCTCCCCGAAGCTTTGCTGGATCGGAGCCCGGGGAGCGTCATCGAGCTGAACGTGTGCCAAGAACTCGGAGGTGCCGGAGTAACGATGCTTGGATCGGTCGGATCGGGAAGACGTACGACTACCTCCTCTATGTTGCGTCAACGCTTCCGCTTCGGTCTACGAGGGTACGTAGGCAACACTCTGCCCTCTCGTTGCTATGCATCACCATGATCTTGCGTGTGCGTCGGAAATTTTTGAAATTACTACGTTCCCCAACAGTGGCATCCGAGCCTAGGTTTTTATGGTTTGATGTTATGTGCACGAGTAGAACACAAGTGAGTTGTGGGCAATATAAGTCATACTGCCTACCAGCATGTCATACTTTGGTTCGGCGGTATTGTTGGATGAAGCGGCCCGGACCGACATTACGCGTACGCTTACGCGAGACTGGTTCTACCGCCGTGCTTTGCACACAGGTGGCTGGCGGGTGTCAGTTTCTCCAACTTTAATTGAATCGAGTGTGGCTACGCCCGGTCCTTGCGAAGGTTAAAACGGAGTCTATTTGACAAACTATCGTTGTGGTTTTGATGCGTAGGTGAGATTGGTTCTTGCTTAAGCCCGTAGCAGCCACGTAAAACTTGCAACAAACAAAGTAGAGGACGTCTAACTTGTTTTTGCAGGGCATGTTGTGATGTGATATGGTTAAGACATGATGCTAAATTTTATTGTATGAGATGATCATGTTTTGTAACCGAGTTATCGGCAACTGGCAGGAGCCATATGGTTGTCGCTTTATTGTATGCAATGCAATCACCCTGTAATGCTTTACTTTATCACTAAGCGGTAGCGATAGTCGTAGTAGCATAAGATTGGCGAGACGACAACGATGCTACGATGGAGATCAAGGTGTCGCGCCGGTGACGATGGTGATCATGACGGTGCTTCAGAGATGGAGATCACAAGCACGAAGATGATGATGGCCATATCATATCACTTATATTGATTGCATGTGATGTTTATCTTTTTATGCATCTTATCTTGCTTTGATTAACGGTAGCATTATAAGATGATCTCTCACTAAATTATCAAGAAGTGTTCTCCCTGAGTATGCACCGTTGCCAAAGTTCGTCGTGCCCAGACACCACGTGATGATCGGGTGTGATAAGCTCTACGTGCATCTACAACGGGTGCAAGCCAGTTTTGCACACGCGGAATACTCGGGTTATACTTGACGAGCCTAGCATATGCAGATATGGCCTCGGAACACGGAGACCGAAAGGTCGAGCATGAATCATATAGTAGATATGATCAACATAATGATGTTCACCATTGAAGACTAATCCATTTCACGTGATGATCGGTTATGGTTTAGTTGATTTGGATCACGTGATCACTTAGAAGATTAGAGGGATATCTATCTAAGTGGGAGTTCTTAAGTAATATGATTAATTGAACTTTAATTTATCATGAACTTAGTCCTGGTAGTATTTTGCAAATTATGTTGTAAATCAATAGCTCGCGTTGTTGCTTCCCTATGTTTATTTTGATATGTTCCTAGAGAAAATTGTGTTGAAAGATGTTAGTAGCAATGATGCGGATTGGATCCATGATCTGAGGTTTATCCTCATTGCTGCACCGAAGAATTATGTCCTTGATGCACCGCTAGGAGACGGACCTATTGCAGGAGCAGATGCAGACGCTATGAATGTTTTGCTAGCTCAATATGATGACTACTTAATAGTTTAGTGCACCATGCTTAACGGCTTAGAATCGGGACTTCAAAGACGTTTTGAACGTCATGGACCATATGAGATGTTCCAGGAGTTGAAGTTAATATTTCAAGCAAATACCCGAGTTGAGAGATATGAAGTCTCCAACAAGTTCTATAGCTAAAAGATGGAGGAGAATCGCTCAACTAGTGAGCATGTGCTCAGATTGTCTGGGTACTACAATCGCTTGAATCAAGTGGGAGTTAATCTTCCAGATAAAATAGTGATTGACAGAATTTTCTAGTCACCATCACCAAGTTAGTAGGACTTCGTGATGAACTATAGTATGCAAGGGATGACGAAAACGACTCCCGAGTTTTTCATAATGATGAAATCGATGAAGGTAGAAATCAAGAAAGAGCATCAAGCGTTGATGGTTGACAAGATCACTAGTTTCAAGAAAAGGGCAAAGAAAAAAAAAGGAACTTCAAGAAGAACAGCAAGCAAGTTGCTGCTCAAGTGAAGAAGCCCAAGTCTGGTCCTAAGCCTGAGACTAAGTGCTTCTACTGCAAAGAGACTGGTCACTGGAAGAGGAACTACCCCAAGTATTTGGTGGATAAGAAAGGATGGCAAAGTGAACAAAAGTATATTTGATATACAGATTATTGATGCGTATTTTACTGGTGTTCGTAGCAACCCGTCTGTATTTGATACTGGTTCAGTTGCTAAGAAGTAGTAACTCGAAACGGGAGTTGCAGAATGAACAGAGACTAGTTAAGGGTGAGGTGACGATGTGTGTTGGAAGTAGTTCCAAGATTGATATGATCATCATCGCACACTCCCTATACTTTCGGGATTAGTGTTGAACCTAAATAAGTGTTATTTGGTGTTTGCGTTGAGCATGAATATGATTTGATCATGTTTATTGCAATACGGTTATTCATTTAAGTAAGAGAATAAATTGTTGTTCTGTTTACATGAATAAAACCTTATATGGTTACACACCCAATGAAAATGGTTCATTGGATCTCGATCGTAGTGATACACATATTCATAATATTGAAACCAAAAATATGATAAGTTAATAATGATAGTGCAACTTATTTGTGGCACTGCCGTTTAGGTCATATCGGTGTAAAGCACATGAAGAAACTCCATGCTGATGGAATTTTGGAATTACTTGATGCTTGCGAACCATGCCTCATGGGCAAGATGACTAAGACTCCGTTCTTCAGAACAATGGAGCGAGCAACAGATTTGTTGGAAATCATACATACTGATGTATGTGGTCCGATGAATATTAAGGCTCGCGACAAGTATCATTATTTTCTGACCTTCACAGATGATTTGAGCAGATATGGGTATATCTACTTGATGAAACATAAGTCTGAAACATTTGAAAAGTTCAAAGAATTTCAGAGTGAAGTGGAGAATCATCGTAACAAGAAAATAAAAGTTTCTACGATATGATCGTGGAGGAGAATATTTGAGTTACGAGTTTGGTCTTCAATTAAAACAATGTGGAATAGTTTCACAAACTCATGCCACCTGGAACACCACAACATAATGGTGTGTCCAAATGTCATAACCGTACTCTATTGGATATAGTATAATCTATGATGTTTCTTACCGATTTACCAATATTGTTTTGGGACCATGCATTAGAGACAGCTGCATTCACGTTAAAAAGGGGCACCATCTAAGTCCGTTGAGACGACACAATATGAACTATGGTTTGGCAAGAAACCAAAGTTGTCGTTTCTTAAAGTTTGGGGTTGTGATGCTTATGTGAAAAAGTTTCATCCTGATAAGCTCAAACCCAAATCGGAGAAATATGTCTTCATAGGATACCCAAATGAGACAATTAGGTACACCTTCTATCACAGATCCGAAGGCAAGACATTCGTGGCTGAGAATGGATACTTTCTAGAGAAGGAGTTTCTCTCGAAAGAAGTGAGTGGGAGGAAAGTAGAACTTGACAAGGTAATTGTACCCGCTCCCTTATTGGAAAGTAGTTCATCACAGAAATCTGTTCCTGTGACTACTACACCAATTAGTGAGGAAGTTAATGATGATGATCATGTAACATCAGATCAAGTTACTACCGAATCTCGTAGGTAAACCAGAGTAAGATCCGTACCAGAGTGGTACGGTAATCCTGCTCTCGAAGTCATGTTACTAGAACATGACGGACTTGCGAACTATGAGGAAGCGATGATGAGCCCAGATTCCACGAAATGGTTTGAGGCCATGAAATCTGAGATATGATCCATGTATAAAAACAAAGTATGGACTTTGATGGATTTGCCCGATGATCGGCAAGCCATAGAAAATAAATGGATCCTCAAGAGGAAGACGGACGCTGATAGTAGTGTTACTATCTACAAAGCTAGAATTGTCGCAAAAGGTTTTCGACAAGTTCAAGGTGTTGACTACGATGAGAGTTTCTCATTCGTATCTATGCTTAAGTCTGTCCGAATCATGTTAGCAATTGCTGCATTTTATGAAAATCTGGCAAATGGATAAAACAAAATTGCATTCCTTAATGGATTTATTAAAGAAGAGTTGTATATGATGCAACCAGAAGGTTTTGTCAATCCTAAAGGTGTTAACAAAATATGCAAGCATCTCGGAGTTGGAATATACGCTTTGATAAGTTGATCAAAGCATATAGTTTTATACAGACTTGCGGTGAAGCCTGTATTTACAAGAAAGTGAGTGGGAGCACTACAACATTTCTGATAAGTATATGTATGACATATTGTTGATCGGAAATAATGAAGAATTATTCTACAAAGCATAAAGGAGTGTTTGAAAGGAGTTTTTTAAAGAAAGACCTCAGTAAAGCTACTTACATATTGAGTATCAAGATCTATAGAGATAGATCAAGACGCTTGATAAGTTTTTCAATGAGTACATACCTTGACAAAATTTTGAAGTAATTCAAAAATGTAACAGTCAAAGAAAGAGTTCTTGCTTGTGTTACAAGGTGTGAAAATGAGTAAGACTCAAAACCCGACCACGGCAGAATATAGAAAGAGAATGAAAGTCATTCCCTGTGCCTTGGCCATAGGTTCTATAAAGTATGCCATGCTGTGTACCAGATCTATTGTATACCCTACCCTGATTTTGGCAAGGGAGTACAATAGTGATCTAGGAGTAGATCACTGGACAACGGTCAAAATTATCCTGTGAAATAAGGATATGTTTCTCGATTATGGAGGTGACAAAAAGGATCGTCGTAAAGGGTTATGTCGATGCAAGTTTTGACACCAATCTAGATGACTCTAAGTCTCAATCTAGATACATATTGAAAGTGGGAGCAATTAGCTAGAGTAGCTCCAAGCAGAGTATTGTTGACATAGAAATTTGCAAAATACAAACGGATCTGAATGTAGCAGACCCGTTGACTAAGATTCTCTCACAAGTAAAACATGATCACACCTTAGTACTCTTTGGGTGTTAATCACATAGCGATGTGAACTAGATTATTGACTCTAGTAAACCCTATGGGTATTAATCACATGGTGATGTGAACTATCGCTGTTAAATCACATGCCGATGTGAACTAGATTATTGACTCTAGTGCAAGTGGGAGACTGAAGGAAATATGCCCTAGAGGCAATAATAAAGTTATTATTTATTTCCTTATTTCATGATAAATGTTTATTATTCATGCTAGAATTGTATCAACCGGAAACATGATACATGTGTGAATACATAGACAAACAGAGTGTCACTAGTATGCCTCTACTTAACTAGCTCGTTGATCAAAGATAGTTATGTTTCCTAGCCATAGACATGAGTTGTCATTTGATTAACGGGATCACATCATTAGGAGAATGATGTGATTGACATGACCCATTCCATTAGCTTAGCACCCGATCGTTTAGTATGTTGCTATTGCTTTCTTCATGACTTATACATGTTCCTATGACTATGAGATTATGCAACTCCCGTTTGCCGGAGGAACACTTTGTGTGCTACCAAACGTCACAACGTAACTGGGTGATTATAAAGGAGCTCTACAGGTGTCTCCAAAGGTAGATGTTGGGTTGGCGTATTTCGAGATTAGGATTTGTCACTCCGATTGTCGGAGAGGTATCTCTGGGCCCTCTCGGTAATGCACATCACTTAAGCCTTGCAAGCATTGCAACTAATGAGTTAGTTGCGAGATGATGTATTACGGAACGAGTAAAGAGACTTGCCGGTAACGAGATTGAACTAGGTATTGGATACCGACGATCGAATCTCGGGCAAGTAACATACCGATGACAAAGGGAACAACGTATGTTGTTATGCGGTCTGACCGATAAAGATCTTCGTAGAATATGTAGGGGCCAATATGGGCATCCAGGTCCCACTATTGGTTATTGACCGTAGACATGTCTCGGTCATGTCTACATTGTTCTCGAACCGTAGGGTCCGCACGCTTAAAGTTTCGATGACAGTTATATTATGAGTTTATGAGTTTTGATGTACCAAAGGAGTTCGGAGTCCCGGATGGGATCGGGGACATGACGAGGAGTCTCGAAATGGTCGAGACGTAAAGATCGATATATTGGACGACTATATTGGGACATCGGAAAGGTTCCGAGTGATTCGGGTATTTTCAGAGGTACCGGGGAGTTACGGGAATACGGGGAAGAGTATTGGCCCTTATTGGGCCTTAGTGGGAAGGAGCCAGGAGGTGGCGCGCGCCCCTCCCAAGCTCAGTCCGAATTGGACAAAGGGTTTGGGGAGCGGCCCCCCTCTCCCTTCCTTCTCCACTCCCCTCCTTTCTCCCCTTCTCCTAGTTGGACTAGGAAAGGTGGAATCCTACTCCCGGTGGGAGTAGGACTCCCCTTGGCACGCCCCTTCTAGGCCGGCCGCCCCCTCCTCCCTTGCTCCTTTATATACGGGGGTAGGGGGCACCCCATGGACACACAAGTTGATCTTCGTGATCGTTCCTTAGCCGTGTGCGGTGCCCCCCTCCACCATATTCCACCTCGGTCATATCGTTGCAGTGCTTAGGCGAAGCCCTGCGTCGGTAGTACATCAAGATCGTCACCACGCCGTCGTGCTGACAGAACTCCTCCCCAAAGCTTTGTTGGATCGGAGCCCGGGGAGCATCATCGAGCTGAACGTGTGCCAAGAACTCGGAGGTGCCGGAGTAACGGTGCTTGGATCAGTCGGATCGGGAAGACGTACGACTACTTCCTCTATGTTGCGTCAACGCTTCCGCTTCGGTCTACGAGGGTACGTAGACAACACTCTCCCCTCTCGTTGCTATGCATCACCATGATCTTGCGTGTGCGTAGGAAATTTTTGAAATTACTACGTTCCCCAACAGGGGCTACTGGAGTTGATAAGCTGCAATTAAATATAAGGCAGAAACGCTTATGAAGTTGCCTCATATCGTTCCTTCATCATATTTACCAAACCGGCTTCATAATCACGGCTGGTATACAAACGGTTCAGGAAGCCAGAGTGAAGGTCTTGAGCATTTAGATGGACATAATTTGACAAATCCGCGTTCCATTTGCCTTTGCCAATTGCAGGGAGTTCATCTTTGGCAGTATGCTTTGACAAAGCGACGGGATTGCCAGGAGCGGTATAGCCAGTGCCAGTAATCATAACATCATCATTTTTGTCATCAGCAGCCGTTACTAGGGTTGCCGGTTTGTCAATATTTTTAATCGGACTTGCCGGTTTGTCGTCAGTTCGGACAGTGCTGGTTGGCTAGTCAGCATGGCCTGTGGTGTCAACTTCTACCTGCTCAGCAACGAAGTCATGATCTTGAGGTGGTGGGTCATTCAACATGTCATCAATGTTGGTCTCTTCAGGATCTGGAGTTTTCTCCGGTTCAACGGCCACTTCTTCATCAGTCGGTATATTCAACCGAGCCTTCTTACTGGGTCTGGGCTTGGCACTGAGGAAAATAAACATGAGGATCAGTACAGTATATATTAAAATAACATATCAAGGGTACAAATAAGGGTATGACTCACCCCAAGCACTGTTTTGAGGGGTGGAAGCTTTGTGGCAGACGACTCGCCAGAAGATGAGTGAGAAGTACCCTGATAATTTGAGTCAGATGGGTTAAGAGGCTGGCGGAAACAACCTGCTTTGGGGCATGAAGTGTCAAAGGGATAAGAGACCTCTGATCGGCGTTTCCGAACTGCGCTGTTCGGTAAACCGGCGGAGGTAACTACCTGGCCGCTGTGCCGGGTTGTACGGCGAGCCTCGTGCTGCTGTGTCTTCAAAAGAAAGTTTGGGTCCAAGTAAGCAAGGGGGTGAGAAAATTTTACTTTCCGGTTTGCTCGACGGATTTTTTATGTTGGCAGAGGATCTGAATTGGAGGAAAGAATGGTTACCTCTACATCATCAGCGTGACTGCCATCAGCGTCGTCCTGGTAATAATCATTGTCAATGAGGTGTATGAAAAATGAACCAAGAGAATCAAGTTCTACCTCTAATTCCGGATTACCCACATCGTCATCAGCTGGTGGATCGGAGGATGCAGTGGTCCTTTTCTTGCCAGGTTTCTTAACAACCTTGGTCTTTGGGCGAAGTGGCTTGGCCAGTTTGTCTTGTGGTTTCTTGTTCCAGAACGAATCATTACCCTGTCAGAAAATAATCACATTGTCAGAGAATGTTTGGACAGAAGCAAATTAAGATAAAAAAGATTATAGGATTCTTACAGTTGGCGGTTTGTTGAAAGTGCAGAAAGGGAGTAGTCCGGTTTGAGCACAGATAGCCTCCATTTCGTTCAGCATTTTCCTTACAGATTCAGTAACTTCCTCATCTGTAAGCTGAATGCCAATATGTCATTGAGCATCCTTCAAACTCCCCGTATATTCGCACATCAAACCGGGGCGCCGGCTTAAGGGCAGAATACTCCAGCTTATCCAGCAACGAGCAAGATCAGCTCCTGTCAAACCGTTCGCCGTGAAGGCTCTAAGTTTTGATAGTTGAGGAGCATAGTTGGCCCTCTCTTTTGCAGTCAGCCTCTAAGGAAAAGGATGTGTGTTGCTAAGACGTTTAGGGCGGTAACCCGGTAGGGGTTTTTCCTCAGGTGGAGATGTATCCTTGCAGTAAAACAAGGTCTGGTTCCACTCCTTGGGGTGACTGTGAAGCTTGGGATGAGGAAAAGTAACTTCCTTCCTTTTCTGAACCGCCATTCCACCCAATTCAGTGTTGGGTCCATCCGTGAATTCTGTGCGCCGGTTTAAGCGAAAGAAATCCCTGAACAGCTCTACTGTAGGTTCCTCTTGTAGGTAAACCTCGCAAAAAACTTGGAAGTGGCAGATGTTGGTCACAGAATTAGGACCGATGTCTTGAGGGCGCAGTTGAAAGCTGGCCAGTACGTCCCAGAAATTTTTTGAACCAGGAGGGCTGAAACCCCGGCCTACGTGATCAACAAACACAACTACCTCTCCATCCTTGGGTGTAGGAGGACTTTCCGGTCCAGGGACCCTCCAGTGGATGACATCTTGTTTGGCTAAAGCGCCCGTTTTAACAAGATTGTTTAACTGTTCTTCGGTCACTCGAGAAGGGACCCAATTGCATTCATAGACTTGCTTGGCCATAGCAATGAAGATCTGAAACAATATTGTTGCCGGTTTAAGATTTACAGTGGACAAATATACATCAATATAAGGTTGCCAGCATATTATTAAACCGGAGTTGGTTGTTGATAAACCGGAGTTTACTGATGGAGACAGTATAATGGTAAAGTGCATTGGCGGTTCAACAGGGGACTAATGGTATCTACAGGGGTGTCATTTTTCTAAGGAGTTAAACCGCCTAATCTGGTATTGAAGAAACAAGTCCAAAGATGCATAAGTGAAGGAAAAAAGGTTTCACAAGTTGGCATTATAATTTTGGATCTACCGCATGTCAGAAAATGAAAATATATTCAGACCTAAATATTGGTACCGAAGCAGTTGATGAAGGTTCAGATGGGATCTTCTACTTAAAAGGGATGCATTGATGGAAAAGAAGGGCTACGGCTATCGCCGTACAGGATGCACATCAAGGTTTGAATCAAAGAACTATCATACACTGACGAACACCGATGAGCACTGAAACCCTAGAGACAGATCTATGGTGGAAGAAAAGAGAGCTTACCGATGCTGATGGAAGAGCGGAGAAGCATTGCGATTCTCTGGTACGTTCAGGGTGATGCAGTGACCGGAGTTGAGGTAGAAGCGAAGGTTGATGGCGGCGGCAGAGCTCCAAAGGTCGGGCGGCGCAAGGAAGAGGATGAAGTGAAGAGATACGGGGGGGATGGAAAGACCCCCTAGTCCTATTTATAAAGGTAAAAGATAAGCGTCAGGCGCGAAAATTGAGGAGCCCGAAATTTGGATATACGGCGGAGCTGTCGCCTCGATTGTCGGAGGCTCATTAATGAGAATGGGTTATGTGCAGTTTTAAATAACAAATGATGTCATGACGGTTTACCATGGACTTGGAAGATGACGTCACGGCGGTTTACCGATTATGTGAAGATATTGAAGAAGAAATTTTCTTAAGTATTCAGGACTGACATGAACCAGTTCAAATCAGTCTGGGGCCTAATGTTGGGGATATTACCACTGGGTGTAAACCGGCCAGGAGAGGCCGGGTTAACCCCATCAGTAGTTTGTTATATCTGAAGCCCATGAAGACAGACGGTGACGCTTTATGAAGGCCCAGAACCCAGAACCGGCTCAAGGCCTGTAGACATAAACCGGTATTCATATGTAAACTTGTGTTGTAAGATAGAAAGAGCAGAGACCGAGCCGGACACGTTTATGAGCCGGCCTCGGGACTCTGTAAACCGCCGGGCATCAACCCATGTATATAAGGGGACGACCCGGCGGCGGTTCAAGGAGGACAGACAACAACTCGAGACTCAGGCAAAGCGTATTCGCTCCCTGGTCATCGAAACCCCAGCAATTCCATCACAACTAGACGCAGGCTTTTACCTTCATCATAAGGGGCCGAACTAGTATAAAACTCTCCCGCGTCCCTTGTCCGCTTTAACCCCTTTAATATAACCTGTAGCGATGGCTCCACGACTAAGTCCTTCCTCTAGGACATCTGCCGTGACAAAACCACGACAGATGCCATTATTGGGAAACATAGCATGCAATTTCAAAAAAATTCCTACACTCACGCTAGATCTATCTAGGATATGGATAGCAACGAGAGGGGAAGAGTGTGTCCATGTACCCTCGTAGACCGAAAGCGGAAGCATTTGACAACGCGGTTGATGTAGTCAAAATTCTTCCCGTTCTGACCGATCAAGCACCAAATGTACGACACCTCCGACTGCACACGTTCAGCTCGATGACGTCCCTCGAACTCTTGATCCAGCAAAGTGTCGAGGGAGAGTTTCGTCAGCACGCCGGCGTGGTGACGGTGATGGTGAAAAGTGACTCGGCGCTCAACACGAGCTCGACAAGCGTCAGCCATGGAAGCGGTGGAGCGGTGGCAGATCGACCGACGGAAGAGAGGCTCCGATGCACCCCTACCTGGCGCGCCAAAAGTCGGATTTCCGGTTCCGCAGATCCTTGAGAGGTTTGAACTCTGGGTGCTTGCGAAGAACTCGTTCTTCCCAGTCTGCCTACTCACTAATCTCACGGCCTAGCTCGATGAACTGGAAGGAAACAGGACACAACAATTACCCAGGTTCGGGCCACCTTGCGGTGTAAAACCCTACTCCTGCTTTGTGGTGGATTGGCCTCGAGGGGATGAGGATGAACTAGTACAGTGGAGGAACAACCTCAGGAGGTGTGTTCTTGAGCTGGTGGGTGAGAGGATGGAATGAATGATCCGTCCCCCTCTATGGTGGTGGCTAGGTCATATTTATAGTGGCCTTGGTCCTCTTCCCAAATGTATGGCGGGAAGGGATCCCACAACAGCCAAATTCGAAGGGAGACAACTAGTACATGCTATCCTGTCAAAAGTAGTCTTTGCCTACAAAAGCCTCTGGTCGTGACGCCGTGGCGGGCTCAGCGATGACCTCCGTCCTGCCGTTATGGCGGTCTTAGTCTCGTTGCACCGGAATGGAAACCTTTAGTTGATTCCTCGGGACTCCGCGCCTGCGCTTGTCTCCTTAGCACCAAAGAGAAAACTAGTACACTGCGCCCGCTGGCGCCCGCCTGGCCTTGGTCGTCATGGCTCACGTCATCCGTACCTCGCGAGGTGAGGCTTGCACAGAAATCTCCGCTCCTTGGGAGCCAGCCTGTGGAGGCCGCTCCTTGTGGAGGTCTTGGTGTCGTCCGCCTTGCGAGGCTTGACCCTTCGCGAGGGTCTTGAGTTGTTGATGCTGAAACTGGGATGTACCGGGCCGTCGACGAAGCCACGCCGTGGGCCGCAGGTAGGCAAGTCTGGGTACCTCCGTTCCCAGAACGCCGACATATCCCATTTTCAGTTTCTTTCTTTTTATTTTTTTCTATCTTTCTGTTTTTTATTTTTTATTGTAAATATCCTAAATTGATCAAAATTTTCAAAAAATTAGAATTTCAAAAGCTATTTTTTCAAATTTGCATTAAAAAAATCTTGTTTTAAATAAAATGTTCATGTTATTCCACCAAATGCTCGCGTTTTCAAAAAAATTTGGGCTTTTTCAAAAATTCTAGGTAATTTAAATAAATGTTCTCAAAGTTTTGGTCGAAAATTTAAAAAAGGTTCGTTTTCCTGAAACAATGTTCATGTTTTCAAAAAACTTTCACATTTTTAAAGAATGTTGTTTTCATTTAAATAAACATTTTTTGGTTTAAAAAATGTTGAGAAACATGAAAAAGTGTTCGTGTTTTTCATAAATGTTCATGTTTTTAGAAAAAGTTCTCGTTTTGAAAAATTGTGTACACTTTTGTTTCTTCAAAACGGACCAAAAACGACGCGCTACTGTGTTTTGGCTCGCTATATACAGTCGCTCCTGGTTTTTCTTCTCTTTGTTTTGAGTCGAAGGAGGTTTTTTTTTTCTCTTTTTGTTTTGAGAAGCACGTTTTTTCTCTTTTTTTTTTGAGTCTAGAAGCAGGTTTTTTCTCGATCATTGCTACAAAGTTCACGTACATTACTTCACGGGTGTGGCCTGTCGAATGAAACGCGATACGGCTTAATGGGCCGCCCAGTTCGCTCGGGCCTCTGCGGCTCGCTGCTGTTGGACGCAGCCAGAGGTCACGGACTCACCACGGTATTGCGATCCAAAACAGTTATCTAGGGTTTATACCACTCGGAAACAAGAGCTGTTAGGGTTTTGTTCCAATCGTGAAAGGAAACCAGATCGATCTTCTCAAGTCCCGGCCGGCAATATGTCATCGCCGTCGCTCCCTCCCACAGCAACAGCAAGCCGAGACAACAACGGCGACAGCGACAGCACCGCGCCCCTGGCCGCCACCGCCAACGGCAGCGTGCTCCTGCCCCACGACTTGCTCTACGAGATCCTCCTGCGCCTCCCCGCGAAGGCGGTCTGCCGCCTGCGCGCCGTCTGCCGGTCATGGCGGCTCCTGCTCTCCGAGCCGTCCTTCGTCGCCGCCCACAAGGAGCGCCACCACCACCACAAGGACCTCAGATGGGAGACGTCGGCCGCAGCCCCTCGCGTGGACTTCCACATCATGGACACGTCCGGGCACAGGGCGAGGCAGATACGGTTCGATGATAATCCTCACGCCGGAAACCTCAGCTGGAGCGCGGCGCATAGAAACCACGACCAGCTGCTCTGCCTCGTCGGCGCGGACAGTTGCGCCCACCTGATTGACCCGGCCACCGGCATCGTGTTACCCTTGCCGGATGACCGCCCAGATGATCACCATTACCACCATTACGGCCTCTCCAGACGTTTTGCGCTAGGTCGGTCCTCCACAACAGGAGACACCAAGGTGCTGGTCGTAGCCGGATGGTATGCGAAGGTCCTTACCCTCGGCGATGGAGCCGGCAAGTGGCGGAAGACAGGTTACCCCCCAGTAACGTTAGCAACTTCCCCCAGGAGTGTAGCCCTGGTCAAGGGCGTCCTCTATTTCTTGGCATGCAAACACCTTGGCATCGCAGCGTATGACCTCGAGGAGGAGGAATGGCGGCCGGATCTCCTCAACTTGCCGCTGCTAGTCGACGGAGACATTGCCCTGGCCGAATTGAGTGACAGCTTGGTTGCAGTCTACGGCCGTAGCAGCATACATGACTGCAGTGACGTCTTCATGGATATGTGGTTCCTGACAGACTCCGAGGAGGTTCCGTGGTCGAATCGGTACACGATCACCATGCCATACCAAGACCAAGGTTGCCGGAGCCCGTGCGAGGCAAGTCGCGGCCATCCCCTGTGGGAACTGGATGATGGGAGGATTCTCTTGTGGGTGTCGAACGACAAGACGCGGGTACAGTTGCTGCAGGTGTATGATCCGAGAACAAACACTTATACGGACGGAGTTGAGATGTCATGCCACTCCATGATCGGTGTTTACAAAGGGAGTTTGCTTGCTGGTCTTCAGTGGAGCAAGAATTACGGTTTTTTCGGGAGAATTAAGCGAGCATACGATTACAGTTTGGCAGCCATACATTACTTCACAGGTGTGGCTAGATCTCAGTCGACTTAGACTTGATGAAGTTAAGTCAAATGATGATAGCATGTTATTTTATATGTATTTCATTATTATTTTCTATTTTCTTAACTTTTTCCATTATTTTTTGTCTGGATTTATGTTTTCTAATACATGAATATTTGTGGAACTTGGTTGCTATATAATTTGGTGAATTTGGTCATGAATATTTTGCTATTATATAGTCCATCTGTTTCAAAATTGATGACTCAACTTTGTATTAACTTTAATACAAAGTTAATATAAAGTTGGGTCATCTATTTTGAAACGGAGGGAGTAGATGTAGAAAAAACATTGAATGTAGATTGTGTAATAGATTTCACATGCATGGTTGCATGTTGTGGGAGATCTTTTACCATGCAAGGTAGCATGTTGAGATGACCACTTTCTCATGCATGGTTGCATGTTGAGGTTGTATAGCTGCTTGTGGAGATGAATAGATGTAATGGGGATCACTCTCTTAACTATATAAATGTTTGATTATTGTATAGATGTAAAGTATTTATGGAATATACATAGTATAATAGTTTCTCCATGCATGGTTCCATGTTGTGGTAGATCTTTTCCCATGCAAGGTAGCATGTTGAGGTGATCTTTTTTCCATGCATGGTTGCATGTTGAGGTGACAGGATCACTCTCTTAGCAATATAGAATTAGTACTACATTATGTAATTAGATTCAATGGAAACATTCTAGGCAAGATTGCTTGAATCCTCCAATAAACAAACTCATTCCATACTGTAATCGGTCCACAAATTGATACATTTTTATGAAGTACATACATACCAAACTCATACATAGACATAAAAGAATTCCACATGATTTCATTGGCATGGCTATCGATGTGGGCACGCACAAATCAATGTCAGTCAATTATAATCAAGTCCTCCATTAATCCGCAAAACCGTCAAGCAAATATAAATCCAATACGAATTAAACCTTTTCCAAAGAGAAAGAACTATGTGCCATTAAAATCATCACCATGGAACTAATGCACGCATGACATCCCAAAATTTTCAAATTTTGGAATGTGACTTATTCAAATTGGGTTGAACAATTTTTTCGTGTGCGATGACTGAACCTAGCTATTTTGACTAGGATTTGATTAAATTTTATGTTATTAGAGCTCAAAACAATTTTTGAATTATTGAGAAGCCTAAAATTGTTTTTTTGGATTATTTATGTTACCAAAATGGAGCTTACGAAATAGTGTGGCCTTTTATTTTAATAATTTTGGCTGGAAATATTAAACCCCAAACATTGAATGCACTTCTGTGGAATTTTCAACAAAATAAGTTGTATTGGTTTTCTGATACACCAAACTCAAATTTAAAAGGGAAAAGAAAAGAAAAAATGACTAAATATACCCAACCCACCCCAGGAGCCCATGACATGTCTAACGCCCGCACGCCTAAGGTTTATTTATTCCAAAAACAAAAAAAACATCCAAATTATCAATATCTTCCCCAAACTAGTGTACATACATAATTAACAATTGTATTAGGTGTGTTGGGGACACAAAAAACTACTTGTATCTTCATAACAGTTTTGTGAGTGTCTACTTTGAACCTACCTACGCCTCTTGCGGATTTGATAAACCCTTAAAGTCATACACTTGGAGAAAATTATTGATGTACTGCAATCCTCTGCGCTTGAAGGCCCGACAATGCCTACAATAATAAAAGTTTGTAAATTTCAAAAATAAAGAATAGAAATGTGTAGTAGACGTCAACCTGCCACTCCATGCATGACTGCACCACCTTCATACACAATGCTCCATCGCAGCGCGCCACCACCATGCGCCGCCCCATCCCATGCCATGTGTTGTCGTGCCCCAGATGTGGCAAGAGGAACATGGAGGGGAGGAGTGGGAGGAGTCATTGATGAATGGGTTCCATATGGCAATGTGTAGGAAAAAAAAGTGAGATTTAGGTAATGTACAGGTGGAAAGGCAAAAGGGATTACCAATTTTTCTCTCTCCTATACCCAAAACTGATTTGGTAACAAAATTTACCGAAGCGGCCCGAGATGCTTGATACCCACAAGTATAGATAACAACCTAAATGTATAAATCTTTCATCAATGAAACACAAAGCGTCGACTACAAAACCACAATTAACATCGAGAAGTGATCATAGTGATTGATCTACACCAATTGCACATGGATGCGGTCGGAGATGGGGATGGGGGGAGGGGGAGTTGTAGATGAAATTGGTGTACATGGAGTGGATGAAGATGTCTCCATGATGTCTTTGTGTTGGTGGTGACGATGGTGAAGAATTCCCCTTGTCGGAGGTAGCGGATCCGACAAGATCGGCCGTCCAAAAATGAAAATTGGAAAACCAAGATTTATTTTCAGGCAGACAACGGAGGTATTTTCAGGAGAAATCTGTGTTGTGGGAGAATAGAGAAAGGAGATGAACAATACGTGGCGGAAATCGGCCGTCCAAAAATGAAAATTAGAAAACTAAGGTTTATTTTTAGGCAGATGATGGAGGTTAAAGGAGGAGGAATCTGTGTTGTGGGATGATAGAGAAAGGAGATGAACAATACGTGGCGGAAAAAGGTTGGAGGAAGAAGACGACAATTTGAGTGCTCCTCTTCAATCCAATGGCCTGGACCTGCTCATTCTGAACAGGCTTATTTAAGAAAAACATGCAATTGGTGAATATGTGTTTTTTCCTTCTGGGGCACCCGACTCAGAATATATTCTTCAGCAAACAGTCCTTGTTCAGTTTGATCCTGACGCTCTCTACATTGGCTCAACAATCCTCGAGTTTTCTGACCGAGTCCTATAATTGTCCATTGGACAGTGAAAACATGCACACATTCGTCTTGTTCCATATGAGGTGTAGCATTTGTTCGCTTCCGATCGATCAGAGAGGCACGCAGGCAGGCAATATCATCAAGAGATCAGGTGGTTGTCAGCATACATAGAAAATAAAGCACATAAATCACAAAACAAAACGATCTCGTCAGATGCGAACATCGTAACGGTATTGTACGTGCATGGTGCATCTTCTACGTATGTTCTGACAGAACATATTTTCCCCATATGTATTTTAGTCTCAATGACAAGTGATTACATGACTAATGGTATTCATGAGTACATGAGCACGTTTTTAGTAGTCCAATAAAAACGAAGTAACACCACTACGGAAAAGCCTATACACCAGCAACGCTTTTTAAATTAAGGCGCTGCTGCTATATAGCAGTAGCGCACTCCAGCAGAACTCGCTGCTGAAATAGAAGTAGCAGTAGCAGGCCTCCTGTAACCCGCGCTACTGCTATAATTGTCACGACCCCGCCGTGAAGTTAGTTCTAGCAGCAGCGCGTTAATACGAAGAGCGCTACTGCTATAGATTATAGCAGTAGCCCATTCCTGTAATACCCGCTACTGCTAAGTTTACTACAAAAATTTAGTCCCACCTCGCTCCGCGAAGAGGGTTTCTACCACCTTAAATATGTCATTTCTCAAACTATCACAAGCACTTGGTCTTCATTGAACTCTATGTGTAGAATTTGTGACCACAATATGAGTCTTCACCAGTTCCTAAACCGGTGATGACTCATGTTGACAAATGAGATTGTACACAAAAAGATCATTGATGATCATTGTATTTTTGATGTTTGTTTTTGCATGCTGACATATAGCAGTAGCGCGTTCTGAGTGAAAGGCGCTACTGCTAGGTCGTTTAGCAGTAGCGCCTTTCCCTGTAGCGCGCTACTGCTAAGCCATTCTATCTTCCACCCCTCACTCCCATCTCTCCGATCCATTCATACTCACACTCACTCGATCTCCCCCTCAACCCCCCCACGCCGGTCCTCCCCGGCCGGCCGCCGTCGCCTACCCCTCCTCCCTCTGCGCTGCCATCACCTCCTCCTCCTTGTTGGACTCGGTACCGCCCTCCTCCTCCATCCATCCTCCCTCCACTCCTCCGTTCGCCGCCGGCCGGCCCCTCCTCGCTCCACCTTCCTCCTCCGTCCTAATCTTTCCTCCCTCCTCCAGTCGCCCCTCCTTCTCCCTCCTCCCTCCTCTATCCACAACCCCTCCTCCCTGCTACATTTTGATTTAGTAGGCTAGTTCATATGGAACATTTTGATTTAGTTGATTTAGTAGGCTAGTTGATTTAGTTGATTTAGAACATTTTGATTTAGTTGATTTAGTACGCTAGTTGATAGCTCTGAAGATTTGGCACGACCTAGCTAGATGCTTGGAAAGAAATGCACCATTTTATTGTTATTTTTTCTGTACATGGATAGCTAGATGCTTTTGTTTTTCTGTAATACCTTATTTTTTGACAAAATATAGGTGCCAATTTAGTTAAATTTGCCATTTGTTTTTTAATCAGTTATCTTAGGCTATAGGGGCCAAATAAGATGAAATGTCTTGGTAGGTGGTACCCTGATTTGGTAGATATTTATGAAAAGTTTTTTCGGCAATAGGTGCCACTGAAATGCTTTGGTAGGTGGTACCTTGTCATCTTATATGTTACTAGATCTTAGGATTATAATTGTCCATCAAATTGCTTCTCGCGGAAGAATCTCTTCATCTAGAGATATCGGTGATATATACACAAGATTTGGCATTTGCCTGCTATCTGTTGGTTCTATTCTAGAAGGTGTTAGTAAGCTATGAAAATATAACTGAAGAAGAACCAAAAATATCACATGCCACTGTTTTTCTTTCCTGTGAAGTGGATCGTTAATCCTTTGCTCATATTGCTTTAGGAAAATGGCGCCACCACCACCATGTCGACTATGCAAGTCAAGGTGCGCCAGCAGCCTTGCAACTGGCAAGCTGTTCGGCATCTACTTCCAGCCGAGTTTTCTTCATGCGGCGGTAACAAATTATATGAAATGTGACAACTATTTTATTTTTAGTGTTGGCATTACTGCATTGTGTCATTTTGCTTTTTTTTACATAGATCATCCCATGCAATGCGAGGTTAAAATTCAACAAGATGACAGGAGATACTGTGACATTTGAGGCTCCTAGGGGGCCGTACACTATGGAGGTTGAGAAAGGACGCAATATGTCGCAGATTGGAGGAGATGGATGGGCCTGTTTCCTCGCCCGCATGCGTCTTACTGGTGGTGAGTTGATCAGCTTCTCCTTCAGAGCAGAAAGACCCAAGCTGGCTGTAATTTATATCAACCTGGTGGAAGATGATGAAGATGACGAAGATGATGAAGATGATGAGGACCCACTTCATGAAGCCATCATAGCTCAAAGAATGAGGCTGAGCTAGGAGGAGGTGTGCAACCTATGAGACATAATTCCGCCACGTGATGACTTTGTTGGGGTGCCATTCGTGACCCGCCTGACAAGTACCATGGTCGATCGGCATGATATGGTATGTTATCCGATTATATTATTAGTGTAGAGTCCAATGATATGATGTGTGGAATCTAGTCGATGATATGCTTTAGTGTAGAGTCCGATCACATGCTTATTAGTGTAGAATCCAGGGAACTATTAATAGTGTAGATAATCCATATATACTTATTAGAAGAATTCATGCTTAGTACAAATGTGCAGTACTGTGTCTTTTGATAGTGTAGAAATCTATACTTAATAGAAATATAATTGCAAGAGTATGTGCGAGGTTATTTATTAATTGATATGTTTTTCTTTTTCAGAAATTGCCAAAGAGCCTATCTGTGAGTTGTGGTATCGAGCCTGATGAAGAAGGCTCAGCTGGACTACACATTACCGCAAGGGGCTCCGTCACCACCTGTACTTACCGCATCGACACGGACGGTCGCACACACTTAAACTCGGTTGGGTGGAAGAGATTCCTCGTTGGCAAGAATCTTCGTGTTGGACAGACCATCCTAATTACTATCAGGAACACCCACCGCCTAGGCTTGAGGATGATGACCGTCGTTGATATCATATAGAACTACATATGTGTGTGTGGCTGTATGACTATATATACCTAGTAGAACTGCTATATATGTGTGGTTGTAAGACTACCTAGTACTGCTTGAGGATGCATGTTGACTATATATGAAATTGTTATCTAGTACTACCTAGTACCTATAATGCTTTATGAAATTGATATCTAGTAGTACCAAGTATCTGGAAATTGTAGTTTATTGAAACTAAAACGGGGTAGGAAGCGGGGGGGGGGGGGGGATGATGAAAGATATAGCAGTAGCGCGGGGCTAGGAAAGCGTTACAGCTAATTAATAGTAGCGCGTTCCGGAAAAGCGCTACTGATAAAGTCAATAGTAGTAGCGCGGGCACAAACTGCGCTACTACTAACAGTTAGCTATAGCGCCGTAGTAGTAGCGCGGCTACCCACGCTGCTGATAGCCTCAAAACCCGCGCTACTACTAGGGTTTTCCCTAATAGTGTAAAGGTGGTCGGAGACCTCCCCCCTCCCCCCTCCTCACACACACAAGCAAAAAGACGGGGAAAGAAACTGGTATTTGAATTTATGCATGCCTTCTTTGATGATTGAGTCATAGAAAAGCCATAATATTAAGATGGCTTTCATGAAGGATAAAGGGTGAGGTTAGATGCATAAACAAATCCTAGATACAGCTAAATTAATGAGAGATGGTCAAAAAGGTAATCCTAAGTCTTTGACCATTTCCCATCCTATTGCTTAGACCATGTGGTGGATATTGGAGGGGAGTTCTTTGTAGCCAAGAGATTAGTTCATGGTAGGGTTATTATAGGTGAGTTCTCACCCCTGGCTATTGTTGACACACATTATTAGGAGGTGATTATATGGGTAGGCACATGTCTTGTCCTCCTTTCATCTTGCTCAATTTGATTGACTGGCCCCATATGATTACTTTTGTTGACGCATTAATAGAGCTTAATTCGGATCTCAAAGTAGGAAACTATGGACTCTCTTCCTTTAGTCATGTCATGCGAAGATAGGTTGCCACAACCAGAGCTGGCCAAATGGGCCGACCCGACACAACACGGCCCAACACATTCTAATCGTGCCTGACACGATATGGCCCACAGGGGCACGATTAGCAAATGGGTCATGATGTGCTGGCCCGCGTGCTGCGCCTAGCAGCCCAGGCACAACCCAAGGATAAACGGGCCATGCCATGCCCAGCAGCTGATAACCCACAAGTATAGGGAATCAATTGTAGCCTCTTTCGATAAGTAAGACTGTCGAACCCAACGAGGAGCTAAAGGTAGAACAAATATTCCCTCAAGTTCTATCGACCACCGATACAACTCTACGCACGCTTAACGTTCACTTTACCTAGAACAAGTATGAAACTAGAAGTACTTTGTAGGTGTTTTTGGGTAAGCTTGCAAGAAAGTAAAGAGCACGTAAATAAAAGCTAGGGGCTGTTTAGATGAAGACACAACTAAATTAGTTTTAGTAGAGAGCTTTTGTCAACAAGAAAGTTATTTGTCCCTAGGCAATCGATAACTAGACCGGTAATCATTATTACAATTTTGTCGGGGGTTGGATGCGACATATGCCAAAGGATGGCTTATCATGGTGGGGGCGAGTAGAACGTCGCCGGTGCCTGGAAGCGGGATGAGGCGTAGACATGCACGCCAGCGAATCTTACCCAGCTTCGGGGCTCTCCGAGGAGATAATACCCCTACTGCTGCTCTGCGGGGTCTCCGCATGATCTCTATGGTGATATGTGTAGAAAGTTGCTCCTCGAGCTGTGTTCTGGAGGTAGGAGAGGGAAAGGATAGCTTTCTCCCTTCTATGCTTCTGATCTAGTGGTAAAAGGATCGAACCCTTTGCATGGGTGCTCCGGGGGGCTTATATAGGCCTACCCCCCGGGGGTACAATGGTAATCTGACTGGGCGCGGGTCCCAGCCGTCTGTCTCTTAGGCCGCCGTCTTCTCCGCCGACTCCTGGGGCCCGCCTCTGGTGGGCCCCGCCGTCTGACCTGGCCACTGTAGCCGCGCCTCTGATGACGTTGGCTTGGTCGTGGGGGCGTGGCAACAGTGCCGCCGCCTGGCGGGCGATCACTGTCGCCACTCCCCGTCTTATCTGGTTAATGGTGTGTGGGGCCCGTGGGAGGAACAGGCCGACTCTTGGAGGCCGACTCCCACGGGGTCCGTCTTCGGGTGCTCTCGCCGTCTTCGTCCCTCCCGCTGACTAGCGGGGCCCGCCGTCTCCAGGCCGTACATGCAGGCCAACGTGGAAACAATGTTCCGTCGTCAGGGCGGACGTCAGGGCCAGTATGGCGACAGTGCCGCGCCGGACGGAGCTCTCCTCCGGTACGGCGTACTGTAGCCATACCTGCCCCTGGTAATCAACGTAGGGGAGGGCCGTACTCCGGCCATCCCCGGTCTCGTCCTTCTTCTCGAAGGCAGAGAGTGGCGAAGTCGCGGGCCGACTCCCCATAGTCGGCCTCCCTGGAGTCGCCGATTGGGAGTCGCAGCCGTCTCTGGGATTCGGCCGTGAGTGGGTATTGGTGATGCTGTGGCCGACTCCCAGAGTCGGCCAATCGTCTTGGGATTCTTTGAGGGGCGAAGCCTGCCCCGATGTCTTGAAAGGTTCTGGGTCTCGGGTTAGCCTACCCGTGGCCCATTACTCCGACAGTAGTCCCCGAAGCTGGTGAGGCACCGAGGGAGACATGTCGAGGAGCCTCAACAGTTTCTTCTTTCGAGTGGATCGTGGGGGAGGCGATCTCATCGAGGCCGCCTCTGACGAGCCGACTATGGGAAGCCGGACTCGTCGATGGTCATCTTGCTCTTCAAAGAGTTTGAAAGTCGTGGCGGGATTCAGGCGGCGTGCCTGATAAGCCACACGGCCGCCGCCCGTCGCGGACCCGCCGAGGGACGCCACGTGGCCGAGCCAGTCTGCCAGCCCACGCGCGTGACGGACAGACCCATGGGTGGGGCCCGCCATTACCGCGCCTCGGCCCTCGAACGGATCCATTGCGGCCGCGCGGGCGGTTGAGCTTCTCAGCGCAGTAAATGCGCGTGCTAACTTCCGTGGTAAATCATGGGGGTCGTGGGGGCGTGGGCGCAGTTAATCCCACGACGCCCCCTCAGTTCTTCAGCCCGCAGGCCTATAAGTAGGCGGAGGGAGCGGGGCGGCGAAGCACGCGCACCCGCTCCCCTCTTCTTCCTTTGCTTCTTTCTTCCTCCTTCTTTCTCCCACCGCTGCCGTGCCGGACTGCGCCCTGCTTGCAGCGGTGAGCTCTACCTCCGCCGTCGCGCCCGCCGCCGTGCGCTCCGGCGTATGGGATGGTTCCGAGATCGACGACGACATGATTGACTTCCTCCGCAAGACGCGCCTTCTCCCCGGCGCGCACCTCGTGCAGGCCCGCGCTCCGCTGCCGACGGAGGTGACGCCGGCGCCGAAGGAGGGCGAGCGGCTCGTGTTCCGCTCCCACCTCATGCGCGGCCTGGGGCTGCTGGCGAGCGGGTTCTTCCGCTCATTCTTGGAGTTCCATGGCCTCCAGCCGCACCACCTCACCTCAAACACGGTGGTGCTGCTGGCGGCCTTCACTGCGTTGTGCGAGGGTTTCCTCGGCGTTCTCCCCACCATCGAGCTGTGGGGAAAGTTCTTTCATTCCAAGCTCGGCACGCATGTCTCCGGCGTGCCAGCTCAGTGCGGTGCCTTCATTGCGCTACGGAGGTCGACGACCGACAACCCGTTCCCTGCCATCCAGCTAATCAAATCGGTGAAGATGTGGCAGCGCTCTTACTTTTATGTGAAGAACGTCGCCCCAGACGGCGACTGGGTTAATCTGCCGGCTTACGTAGCCGGCGCGCCAGCTGGGAGGCAGCCCAGCTGGTCCTACCGCGCCAAGACGCTGACTCCGGCTGGAGCCGCCGCCGTAGCGCGACTTCGAGTGCTGACGCAGTCGGCCGGCTTGACTGGGGCCGACTTGCTGGCCGCCTTCATGGCGCGCCGAGTCCTCCCGCTCCAAGGCCGGCCTCATCTGATCTGTCAGATGAGCGGCCACCGGGACCCCAGTCGGACGTGCACCAAGGACATGCCTCATGCGGAGGTAGACGACACGGTGAACTACATCGCGAACTGTGGCCTCTCGGAGGATTGGCAGTTCGGCTTGGAGCCATACTCGCGCGCCAACCCCCCGCCGGTGGTAAGTGATTCTTCTTCTTCTTCGTCGTCTTCAGCCGAATCCGACTCCTGATCTCTATTATTCTTATCTCTTGAACTAGAACCCTCTCCTACAGCCTGCGGCCGCCGTCGCGGGGCCGCCCCGCTCGTTCGCCCCCGATCGAGCGGAGAGCGACATCGACGACCCCGACCTGGGGGCGGCGGCGATGGAGGCCGACGCCGAAGGGGGCGGCAAAGGAGAGGAAGGCGGCCTCAGGCCCTCGGCCACCTTCGCCGACTGGCCCGCCGGCGAAGATGGAGGAGTCGCCCCGCGCCATCAACCGAGGCAAGACGGCGCGAGGAAGCGCCGGGCCGGGCCGAGTTCCATCGGAGGCCGGGAAAAGAAGTTTAAGGGGGCGGCCGCCGCGACCAAACGGGAAGGGGCGGTCGCGAGGGCCCATCGCTTCCGTAAGGAAGTGAAGAAGCCGCAGCTATCCTCTGGGTACGTGTTTCTGCTCCTTTGTCTTGCTTTATTTCCTGGTGGATTTTGTCTGAGTCCTTACGTGTCTTCCCTGTTCCAGCGCTCCTCTCACCCTTGGGAGAGTCGCCGCCGCCTCCATCAGGGGGTCGGTGGAGTCGTCCGCCACGACTCGGTGTATCGACCCTGCTGCCGACCTCCGGGAAGCGACGGAGCGGAACGCGCAGGAGAAGCGCGACGAGGACGAAGCCGCCCGCCGGGAGAAGGCGGAGGCCGAGAAGGCGGCCGCCTCCACCCAGGAGGGGCTGGAGGGAGCAGAAGCCGCCGCCGTGGCCAAAGAGCGGGCCGAAGAAGCCGCGCGCCGCCAGTCGGCGCTGCTCGTTGTCCCATTGCGCTCGGCGCCGCCTCCGGACCACATGGAGCAGTCTGGGGAGGCCGGCGGGGAGTACCCCATCGTGGAGAAGGAGGGCGGTGAGATCCCCGGGCCGGACACGGTGGTGCCACCACCACCGCCTCCGCCGCCATCAGGAAGCGCGAGGGATGAACAGCCGGCGGACCCGCCGGTGCCGCCGACCACGGACGAAGCCGTGGCGAACTTGCTTCTGCAAGTCGCCTCGCCGACGCGCCGCCGTCTGGAGAAGGTGACTTCAGCGCCGCGCCCTCTGGAGACCGGAGCAGCCAGCTCGGCCGCGCCAGACGTCGAGGTGATGAGCACCGCGCCCGTCGGGTGGGTGCGAGGAGGCGGCACCGGCCCGCTGAACCAGACGCTCCTGGACGTTCAGGCGAAGCTGCGAGCCGAGAGCGACGCCCTCCAGAACTACACCAAGGCGCATCTGGCGTCGCGTGCGGCCGTCCGAGTATGTTTCTTCTGTCTTTGTTTTTCTTGCTCTTCTCTGTGGGGGCGCGCCAGCGCACCCACTGGGTGTAGTCCCCGAGTTCCGAGCCGGCTGCTGAGCAGGCGGGTTGGAACTCTATTGGCGAGTTCCGGACGCTTATTCTTTTTGAAATGCTTATCATAGGACTACCACAACTGAGGATGACAATTTTATCCATGGACATGTATACCCATGGATACCCGACCCGAATGGGTAGGGTTTGGATACATTTTTACGTCCATGGGCAGCACCCGAACCCGACCCGATTACTCGTGGATAGGGCATGGATATAATTGTGTATCCATGGATATACCCGAACCCGACCCGATTGTATGATATGTGTGTCAAAAATCAGTGATCCCCGCTATCCCATGTTTCAATGTATTTTTTATTTATAAAAAGGAAAAAAAAAATAAAGTGTACAATCCCTCCTCGGTCGCCACCGTAACTTACTCTACCTCTTCTCATTCTTTGTATCTCCTCGTTCAACGACACACCATTAATCACCAGACCATCTCCGTCTCCTCGGCCTACTACTCACGCAGCCCTAGATGCAGCCGCCGGCGCCGCCAGCTTTTTCCTCTACATATGGCGCAGGCATGCAACACTTCAGCATTCAACGCCATTGTACAGTCGCAGCCCAACTCCAAAACCCCTCGACCCTCCGCCTCGACTTCTTCTCACACCCATACAACACCAGGCGGCGCAAGTCTCTGAGCTGCGATGCAGAGCACACCTACGTGTAGCGGCGCGACCTACAACAGCGTTGCTGCGTGCAGGACTAGGAGCACGGCAGCACCGGAGTGCCGGTCGATGAGCGCAGGCCCAGAAGAGGACCATGACGCTGCCAAGGAGGTGATGAACACAACAAACAGCCAGCATTCAGGGTGAGTTTCTTTTGTTCCCTGAATCTCTCTCATGTACGATTGGTGTTCCTGTACGTGGGTGTGCAAGTTGTGCTTCTTCCCTTAATCCCTCTCATGTATGTCTGCAAATTAAGTATTTCTTTCATTTTACAGTAGTATTTGGAGCAGTAGTAATTTTTTGTTCCGGAATCCCTCTCATGTATGTCAGCAAGTTAAGTATTTCTTCAGTTTACAGTAGTAATTGGGGCAGTAGTAGATTTTTTGTTCTGTGAATCCCTCTCTTGTATGTCTGAAATTAAGTACTGTATTTCTTTCAGTTTACAGTAGTAATTTTTTTGTTTCCTGAATACCTCTCATGTATGTTTGCAAATCAAATATTTTTTGCAGCTTACAGTAGTAGTAACTGGAAGATATTTATAGAATTAGGTAAATTTTCGTTGGTTACCAAATAAGCACATATCATATTTGGATACATGGCGTGGTCTGTAGCTATGCATGTTAATTAGTAATTAGGTTTTACCACATCTCAGTGTATTTTAATCTATAGGATTGTGAATGATTAAAATTCATAGAATCCGACGTGTAATCTAGGCAGTTCTATCTTATCCATAAAAAAAAGATAGAGTAATTAATTTAGGTTCGTAGTGACCATTCACTATGATTTAGATATTACAATATTTTCAAATTGGTACAGTTTACACATTATGTACCTGGGATCACTTTAACTGAAACTGAAGATTGTTACTTTTTTTTGCATGTACATCTCAGTAGCTTCTCATGGTGGAGCACAAGGCCCTGCTGCCGTTAGCCCTGGAAATGTTAACTCTGTAGGGAGCCCAACGTAACAGAAGCCTGAAGATGATGCCTAAAAGATTGAGGTGAAGAATGGAAGATGATGCATGGTAGTACATGTGCTTACTTGATGTTGTTCTATGCCATTTTGTGAGAAATCAAGATTGAGAAATGATCTTGTTATGTTGCTATGTCATTATGTGAGGACGGATAATTGTGTACTTATGTTTATTTGATGTTACGTCATTTTTGTGAGAATCCAAGAGCTTATTTGGTGATTTAAATTTGTCCTATGTCATTTTGGAGAATATAAGAGCTCGTTTGATGTTGTGCGCTTTTGCTATGTCATTTGGTGAGAACTTGGGAGCTTATGTGAGTGCTATGTTTTATGTATACGTGTTAAGAGAACCCGATGGATATCCATACCCGATGGATACTCATCGGGTTTGGACATGGACATAATTTTTCGCCCATGGATTTTTTCATGGACGGGCGCACAATGTCTTCATGGATTTAGATATGGATTTGATATCGTTCAACCCGAGCCGAACCCGATCCACTGCCATCCTTAACCACAACCTCCGAGTCACCGTCTTCAAACGTAATGTTGAAGAGCTGGGCAAGCGGACTGCCGACTTGTCGGAGAGCCGGAGTGAGTTTCCTTCTTCGTGGGGGCGCGCTGGCGCACCCGCGGGCTGTAGTCCCCGAGATTCGGGCCGACTGCTGCGCAGTCGGGCCGGATCTTCTTGGCGACCTTTTCTGATGACTTGTGTCCTTTTTCTTCTTTCTTCAGAGGCCAACGCCATTCTTCAGCAGCAGCTGGGCGAAGCCAACACCGCCTTGCGCGCCAAGGAGGTGGAGTGCGGCAAGCTCGTCATGGAGCGCGACCTGCTGGCCGCGCAGCTGGCGGAGCAGAAGGAGCTGCTCAAGAAGGCGAAGGAGGAGGCGAAGGAGAGGGAGACTGGACTCCAAGCCGAGTTCGAAGCCGAACGCTCCTCCTGGACCGACAAGGAGGCGATGCTGACCTCCGGCTTCCATGAAATTGAAGATATCGTTGATGGTAAGTTTTCTTTACTCGGTTCCTTTGGGCAGCCGACTGTGGGTCGGGCCGACTCTTGCCTTTTCTGACTTGCTTCTTTTTCCCTCTTGGTAGGTTTCTTCCCAGGCCATGTGCAAACTGCCGTTCAAGCCATCGAGGCCGATCGCGAGGCGCGGAGGGCGGCCGGCGAGGAGGTTGCTGCCAACGCCCCCCGGACTCTTGATGAACAACTTTTGAGCATCGAGGCTCGCCTGCGGTCGGCTCACCGGATGCTGCGCCGGCTGCAACGTGCCGGCGCCTAGGCGATTGCTGCCTTGTGGCCGGAGATGCCGATTCTGCGCACTATCAGCCAGACTGCAGACTGGCTGGAGGTCGCAGCCGGCCGCCTGGAGGCCTGGAAAGGTTCCTCGGCACGCGCTGGAGCGCGTTGTGCCTTGGAGTTCGTCAAAGCGTGGTATCCGGACCTGAGCCTGGACCAGCTGGCCACGCTCCGGGCTGAGGCCCAGCCGGAGCTGGCAGCCAGGAAGGATGACTTTGTCAAGCACGCCGCGACACTCGCTGAGTACATCGACCCCAATGTCTTTGTTCCTAAGCTAGCTGACAACGGCGAGGAGGCGCCGCCAGAGTGGTTCGGGATGAACCCAAACTACGGCGAGGACTCGGCGGAGGTGATCGGCTCCAGTGTCGAGGAGGGAGGCGAGGTGGAGGTCGGAGACGGGATGGGGGCGCCAGAAGCCGGAGCGGACAATCAGCCTCAGCTTGACCGTGCCTCCAACAACGAGCCGCGCCCAACTGCGCCGACTGTCGCCGGAGGTGATCACGCCGAGTCTGCCCAGACGGCCGCCCCAACGTCTGACACCGCCATCTCCTCCGAGCCCCCAAACCCGTCCGCTGCTTCATAGGCCTCCGCCTTGTCTTGTTTATCTGCTTAGTAGTTTCTCGACGAACTTTGTTAATTCGCACAATTCCACCCGCGGGGTGTATTTTGAACTTTTGTTCAAAGATTTGGCCAATGGCCTCTGTGATGTAAATATTTATCTGAGTTCTATCATTTCTTGCTTATTCCTCTTTTGGCTTTTTCCTTTTGCCGCCTTCCCTTAGATGCCATCTTTGCTAGTCGAGCAGCCGCTCCGCGAACTGCCGCTGGATCAAACACTTGGCTACTTTGGGAAGGCAAGTACTTAGCCATTCTAGAGTTTCGTTAGCAAGTCGGACAAAAAACAGTAAGCCGACTACTCGGAGTCAGTTTTGCGAGGAACTGCTGGAAAGCCGGCTCGAGCTATGTTTGTGCTTTGAGTCCATAGCCATTTTTCGTGTGGGCACCCATTCTTCCCTACTCCTGCCCGCCGGGCAGTCGCTCTGCGAGCTGCGGCTTCTAACAGGAGACGGCTTAAGCACCACACACTACTTGTCCGACTGTAGGAAGCGTTTTCATAGCGCGAGACGGCGAGTCCCCGGGCCGACTAGTCGAGCCCGGTGCCAAGCGGCATAACAAAGAGTAGCATACTCGGAAGCATAATACTTATTATACAGATATCAAAAAGGGGCAGTCCCCGAGTCCGTCCCGGGGGCCCAGAGTCTTGGTACTTCAATACAAAAGGGTAGCATGGTACATACTGCATCAGCTGTAAAATCTTCGAAGAAGATTCGCGTTCCATGGTCGCTCCGTCTCTTTGCCGGAGTCGTCCCTCTTCCGTGCTCGGGGCTTCTGAGCGTCGATCAGGTAGTAGGAGTCGTTGCCTAGCACCTTGCTGATGATGAAAGGGCCCTCCCAAGGAGCCGACAGCTTGTGCTGACCGGCTGTTCGCTGGATCAGCCGGAGCACAAGGTCGCCCTCTTGGAAGGATCTCGGCCTGACCTTCCTGTTGCAGTAGCGACGTAGGCTCTGCTGGTAGATGCTGGATCGGCTGAGTGCCAACAGCCGGCCCTCTTCCAGCAGATCGACACCGTCTTGTCGTGCTTCTTCTGCCTCCTCCGCAGTGTACATCGTGACTCGCGGGGAGTCGAACTCTATATCCGTTGGGATGACGGCTTCAGCACCGTAGATGAGGAAGAAGGGTGTGAAGCCGGTCGACTTGTTTGGAGTCGTGCGCAGACTCCAGAGGACGGCTGGCAACTCGTCAAGCCAACAGCTGGCCGAACGCTCGAGTGGTTCGACCAACCGAGGCTTGATGCCGGACAGGATGAGGCCATTCGCCCGCTCCACCTGCCCATTTGATTGCGGATGGGCAACGGACGCTAAGTCCAGCCGGATGCCCTGCGTCGCGCAGAAACGGGCCAGGGAGCCTTTGGTAAAGTTGGTGCCGTTGTCAGTGATGATGCTGTGCGGTATGCCATACCGAATTGTGATGTCTGAGATGAAAGTCACGGCAGTCGGTCCGTTCAACTTCTTGATGGGCTTCGCTTCTATCCACTTGGTGAACTTGTCCACCGCGACAAGCAGATGAGTTAGGCCGCCTCGTGCCGTCTTGAAGGGTCCCACCATATCCAGGCCCCAGACTGCAAAGGGCCAGGCGATGGGGATAGTCTTGAGTGCTGAAGCCGGCTGATGCGGCTTGGATCGGAACTTCTGGCACCCTTTGCATTTCTGGACCAACTCTTTGGCTTCTTCGAGGGCAGTCGGCCAGAAGAAACCGTGTCGGAAAGCTTTGGTCTCCTTGAGGTCTTCCAGCAGAGTTCCACGCTTTTCCGTCTTCACCACCACGTCATCCACATAAACATGGGCATTCCGGCCGAGTTGCTTGAGGAGGCACTTCTGCATGCAACGCTGAAAGGTGGCGCCGGCATTCCTCAAGCCGAACGTCATGGTCAGGTAGCAGAAGGCTCCGAACGGCGTGATGAAGGCGGTCTTTAATCTGTCTGCCGGGTTTAGCTTGATTTGGTGATATCCTGAATAGGCATCTAAGAAGCTCAACAGCTCGCATCCGGCTGTGGAGTCTATCACCTGATCGATTCTTGGCAAAGCAAACGGGTCCTTGGGGCAGGCTTTGTTGAGGCTTGTGTAGTCGATACACATTCGCCACTGCTTATTCTTCTTCAGTACTAAAACTGGGTTAGCTAGCCACTCTGGAAAAAAAACTTCCATGATAAAGCCGGCTGCAAGGAGCCGGGCTATCTCTTCACCAACAACTCTACTCTTCTCTTCTGACAGGTGGTGCAAGG
Organism: Aegilops umbellulata; assembly: GCA_032464435.1. Taxonomy (NCBI): domain Eukaryota; kingdom Viridiplantae; phylum Streptophyta; class Magnoliopsida; order Poales; family Poaceae; genus Aegilops; species Aegilops umbellulata. The sequence goes on from CP136055.1 coordinate 537,923,332, forward strand.
GCTGCCTGACGGGCTTCGCATCGGACCAGACATGTAACTTGTGCTCGGCGAATTCCGTCGGTACACCTGGCATGTCTTTGGGGGACCATGCGAAGATGTCCCGATTCTCACGGAGGAAATCGACGAGCTCGCCTTCCTATTTGCTGTCAAGGTTTGCACCTATGACAGCGTACCTCTCCGGGTGCTCTGGGTCCAAGGGTATCTTCTTCGTTTCCTTCGCTGTCTTGAACGAGCCCTCAGCTTCCGACTCCTTGGGGTTGGGTGACATCTCAGGCTGCTTGCCGGCCATCGCCACAACCCGATCAAGAAGCCGCTTCTCCGCTGCAATAACCAGGGACTCGGCCAGCCGACTGCTCTCGGCCGCGCAAGCGGACGACTTCCTGTAGTCGCCGGCCACAGTCAGAATTCCCTTGGAACTCGGCATCTTCATCTTGAGGTAGGCGTAGTGGGGGACTGAAGGAAATATGCCCTAGAGGCAATAATAAAGTTATTATTTATTTCCTTATATCATGATAAATGTTTATTATTCATGCTAGAATTGTATTAACTGGAAACATAATACATGTGTGAATACATAGACAAACAGAGTGTCACTAGTATGCCTCTACTTGACTAGCTCATTAATCAAAGATGGTTATGTTTCCTAGCCATGAACAAAGAGTTGTTATTTGATTAACGAGATCACATCATTAGTTGAATGATCTGATTGACATGACCCATTCCATTAGCATAGCACCCGATCGTTTAGTATGTTGCTATTGCTTTTATCCATGACTTATACATGTTCCTTTAACTATGAGATTATGCAACTCCCATTTACCGTAGGAACACTTTGTGTGCTACCAAACGTCACAACGTAACTGGGTGATTATAAAGGTGCTCTACAGGTGTCTCCGAAGGTACATATTGGGTTGGCGTATTTCGATATTAGGATTTGTCACTCCGATTGTCGGAGAGGTATCTCAGGGCCTTCTCGGTAATGCACATCACAGAAAGCCTTGCAAGCATTGCAACCAATGAGTTAGTTGCGAGATGATGTATTACAGAACGAGTAAAGAGACTTGCCGGTAACGCGATTGAACTAGGTATTGGATACCGACGATCGAATCTCGGGCAAGTAACATACCGATGACAAAGGGAACAACGTATGTTGTTATGCGGTCTGACCGATAAAGATCTTCGTAGAATATGTAGGAGCCAATATGGGCATCCAGGTCCCGCTATTGGTTATTGACCGGAGACGTGTCTCGGTCATGTCTACATTGTTCTCGAACCGTAGGGTCCGCACGCTTAACGTTACGATGACAGTTATTATGAGTTTATGCATTTTGATGTACCGAAGGAGTTCGGAGTCCCGGATGTGATCACGGACATGACGAGGAGTCTCGAAATGGTCGAGACATAAAGAATGATATATTGGAAGCCTATGTTTGGACATCGGATGCATTCCAGGTGAAATCAGGATTTTACCGGAATACCGGGAGGGTTACCGGAACCCCCCGGGAGCATAATGGGCCAACATGGGCCTTGGAGGAGAGGTGAGAGGGCTGCCCTCATGGGCTGCGCGCCTCCCCCCTTCCCCTAGTCCTATTAGGACTAGGAGAGGTGGGCGCCCCCTCTCTCTCTCTCTCTCCCCCTTGGAGAATCCTAGTCCAACTAGGATTGGGGGGGGGGGGAATCCTACTCCCAGAGGGAGTAGGACTCTCCTGGCGCGCCAGGCTTGGCCGGCCAGCCCCTCCCCCTTGGCTCCTTTATATACGGGGGCAGGGGGCACCCCAAAGACACACAAGTTGATCTACGGATCGTTCCTTAGCCGTGTGCGGTGCCCCCTTCCACCAAATTCCACCTCGATCATATCGTTGCAGTGCTTAGGCGAAGCCCTGCGCCGGTAACACATCAAGATCGTCACCACGCCGTCATGCTGACGGAACTCTTCCTCGACGCTTTGCTGGATCGGAGCCCGGGGATCGTCATCGAGCTGAACGTGTGCCAAGAACTCGGAGGTGCCGGAGTAACGGTGCTGTGATCGGTTGGATCGCGAGGAGAACGTATGACTACTTCCTCTATGTTGTGTCAACGCTTCCGCTTCGGTCCACGAGGGTACGTAGACAACACTCTCCCCTCTCATTACTATGCATCACCATGATCTTGCGTGTGTGTAGGATTTTTTTTGAAATTACTACGTTCCCCAACAGTGGCATCCGAGCCTAGGTTTTTATGGTTTGATGTTATTTGCACGAGTAGAACACAAATGAGTTGTGGACGATACAAGTCATACTGCCTACCAGCATGTCATACTTTGGTTCAGCGGTATTGTTGGACGAGACGATCCGGACCAACCTTACGCGTACGCTTACGCGAGACCGGTTCCCTCGACGTGCTTTGCACATAGATGGCTTGCGGAAGACTGTCTCTCCAACTTTAGTTGAACCGAGTGTGGCTACGCCCGGTCCTTGAGAAGGTTAAAACGGAGTCTATTTGACAAACTATCGTTGTGGTTTTGATGCGTAGGTAAGATGAGTTCTTGCTTAAAGCCCGTAGCAGCCACGTAAAACTTGCAACAACAAAGTAGAGGACGTCTAACTTGTTTTTGCAGGGCATGTTGTGATGTGATATGGTCAAGACATGATGCTAAATTTTATTGTATGAGATGATCATGTTTTGTAACCGAGTTATCGGCAACTGGCAGGAGCCATATGGTTGTCTCTTTATTGTATGCAATGCAATCGCGATGTAATGCTTTACTTTATTACTAAGCGGTAGTGATAGTCGTGGAAGCATAAGATTGGCGAGACGACAACGATGCTGCGATGAAGATCAAGGTGTCGCGCCGGTGACGATGGTGATCATGACGGTGCTTCGAAGATGGAGATCACAAGCACAAGATGATGATGGCCATATCATATCACTTATATTGATTGCATGTGATGTTTATCCTTTTATGCATCTTATCTTGCTTTGATTGACGGTAGCATTATAAGATGATCTCTCACTAAATTATCAAGAAGTGTTCTCCCTGAGTATGCACCGTTGTGAAAGTTCTTCGTGCTGAGACACCACGTGATGATCGGGTGTGATAGGCTCTACGTTCAAATACAACGGGTGCAAAACAGTTGCACACGCGGAATACTCAGGTTTAACTTGACGAGCCTAGCATATAACAGATATGGCCTCGGAACACGGAGACCGAAAGGTCGAACGTGGATCATATAGTAGATATGATCAACATAGTGATGTTCACCATTGAAACTACTCCATCTCACGTGATGATCGTACATGGTTTAGTTGATTTGGATCACGTGATCACTTAGAGGATTAGAGGGATGTCTATCTAAGTGGGAGTTCTTAAGTAATATGATTAATTGAACTTAAATTTATCATGAACTTAGTACCTGATAGTATCTTGCTTGTCTATGTTGTGTAGATAGATGGCTCGTGCTGTTGTTCCATTGAATTTTAATGCGTTCCTTGAGAAAGCAAAATTGAAAGATGATGGTAGCAATTACACGGACTGGGTCCGTAACTTGAGGATTATCCTCATTGCTGCACAGAAGAATTACGTCCTGGAAGCACCGCTGGGTGCCAGGCCTGGTGCAAGAGCTACGCCAGATGTTGTGAACGTCTGGCAAAGCAAAGCTGATGACTACTCTATAGTTCAGTGTGCCATGCTTTACGGCTTAGAACCGGGACTTCAACGACGTTTTGAACACCATGGAGCATATGAGATGTTCCAGGAGTTGAAGTTAATATTTCAAGCAAATGCCCGGATTGAGAGATATGAAGTCTCCAATAAGTTCTATAGCTGTAAAATGGAGGAGAACGGTTCTGTCAGTGAGCATATACTCAGAATGTCTGGGTATAACAATCACTTGATTCAACTGGGAGTTAATCTTCCGGATGATTGCGTCATTGACAGAATTCTCCAATCACTGCCACCAAGCTACAAGAGCTTCGTGATGAACTATAATATGCAAGGGATGACCAAAACTATGCCCGAGCTCTTCGCGATGCTAAAAGCCGCGGAGGTAGAAATCAAAAAGGAGCATCAAGTGTTGATGGTTAACAAATCCACTAGTTTCAAGAAAAAGGGCAAAGGGAAGAAAAAGGGGAACTTCAAAAAGAACAGCAAGCAAGTTGCTACTCAAGAGAAGAAACCCAAGTCTGGACCTAAGCCTGAAACTGAGTGCTTCTATTGCAAGCAGACTGGTCACTGGAAGCGGAACTGCCCCAAGTATTTGGCGGATAAGAAGGATGGCAAGGTTAACAAAGGTATATATGATATACATGTTATTGATGTGTACCTTACTAATTCTCGCAGTAGCACCTGGGTATTTGATACTGGTTCTGTTGCTAATATTTGCAACTCAAAACAGGGGCTACGGATTAAGCGAAGATTGGCTAAGGACGAGGTGACGATGCGCGTGGGAAATGGTTCCAAAGTCGATGTGATCGCGGTCGGCACGCTACCTCTACATCTACCTTCGGGATTAATATTAGATCTAAATAATTGTTATTTAGTACCAGCGTTGAGCATGAACATTATATCTGGATCTTGTTTGATGCGAGACGGTTATTCATTTAAATCAGAGAATAATGGTTGTTCTATTTATATGAGTAATATCTTTTATGGTCATGCGCCATTAAAGAATGGTTTGTTCTTACTTAATCTCGATAGTAGTAATACACATATTCATAATGTTGAAGCCAAAAGATGCAGAGTTGATAATGATAGTGCAACTTATTTGTGGCACTGCCGTTTAGGTCATATCGGTGTAAAACGCATGAAGAAACTCCATACTGATGGACTTTTGGAGTCACTTGATTATGAATCACTTGGCACTTGCGAACCGTGCCTTATGGGCAAGATGACTAAAACACCGTTCTCCGGTACTGTGGAGAGAGCAACATATTTATTCGAAATCATACATACTGATGTATGTGGTCCAATGAATGTTGAGGCTCGTGGCGGATATCGTTATTTTCTCACCTTCACTGATGATTTAAGCAGATATGGGTATATCTACTTAATGAAACACAAGTCTGAAACATTTGAATAGTTCAAAGAATTTCAGAGTGAAGTGGAAAATCATCGTAACAAGAAAATAAAGTTTCTACGATCTGATCGTGGAGGAGAATATTTGAGTTACGAGTTTGGTCTACATTTGAAACAATGCGGAATAGTTTCGCAACTCACGCCACCCGGAACACCACAACGTAATGGTGTGTCCGAACGTCGTAATCGTACTTTACTGGATATGGTGCGATCTATGATGTCTCTTACCGATTTACCGCTATCTTTTTGGGGTTATGCTCTAGAGACGGCCGCATTCACGTTAAATAGGGCACCATCAAAATCCGTTGAGACGACGCCTTATGAACTGTGGTTTGGCAAGAAACCAAAGTTGTCGTTTCTTAAAGTTTGGGGCTGCGATACTTATGTGAAAAAGCTTCAACCTGATAAGCTCGAACCCAAATCAGAAAAATGTGTCTTCATTGGATACCCAAAGGAGACTATTGGGTATACCTTCTATCACAGATCCGAAGGCAAAATTTTTGTTGCTAAAGTCGGAAACTTTCTAGAGAAGGAGTTTCTCTCGAAAGAAGTGAGTGGGAGGAAAGTAGAACTTGATGAGATAACAGTATCTACTCCCTTATTGAGAAGTAGTACATCACAGAAATCTGTTTCTGTGACACCTACATCAAATAGGGAGGAAGCTAATGATAATGATCATGAAACTTCAGATCAAGTTTCTACTGAACTTCGTAGATCAACCAGAGTAAGATCCGCACCAGAATGGTACGGTAATCCTATTTTGGAAGTCATGTTACTAGACCATGATGAACCTACGAACTATGAAGAAGCGATGGTGAGCCCAGATTCCGCAAAATGGCTTGAGGCCATGAAATCTGAGATGGGATCCATGTATGAGAACAAAGTGTGGACTTTGGTTGACTTGCCCGATGATCAGCAAGCAATTGAGAATAAATGGATTTTTAAGAAGAAGACTGACGCTGATGGTAATGTTACTGTCTATAAAGCTCGACTTGTTGCAAAAGGTTTTCGACAAGTTCAAGGGATTGACTACGATGAGACTTTCTCACCCGTAGCGATGCTTAAGTCTGTCCGAATCATGTTAGCAGTTGCCGCATTTTATGATTATGAAATTTGGCAAATGGATGTCAAAACTGCATTCCTGAATGGATTTCTGGAAGAAGAGTTGTATATGATGCAACCAGAAGGTTTTGTCGATCCAAAGGGAGCTAACAAAGTGTGCAAGCTCCAGCGATCCATTTATGGACTGGTGCAAGCCTCTCGGAGTTGGAATAAACGCTTTGATAGTGTGATCAAAGCATTTGGTTTTATACAGACTTTTGGAGAAGCCTGTATTTACAAGAAAGTGAGTGGGAGCTCTGTAGCATTTCTGATATTATATGTGGATGACATATTGCTGATCGGAAATAATATAGAATTTCTGGATAGCATAAAGGGATACTTGAATAAGAGTTTTTCAATGAAAGACCTCGATGAAGCTGCTTACATATTGGGCATTAAGATCTATAGAGATAGATCAAGACGCTTAATAGGACTTTCACAAAGCACATACCTTGACAAAGTTTTGAAAAAGTTCAAAATGGATCAGGCAAAGAAAGGGTTCTTGCCTGTGGCACAAGGTGTGAAGTTGAGTAAGACTCAATGCCCGACCACCGCAGAAGATAGAGAGAAAATGAAAAATGTTCCCTATGCTTCAGCCATAGGCTCTATCATGTATGCAATGCTGTGTACCAGACCTGATGTGTGCCTTGCTGTAAGTTTAGCAGGCAGGTACCAAAGTAATCCAGGAGTGGATCACTGGACAGCGGTCAAGAACATCCTTAAGTACTTGAGAAGGACTAAGGATATGTTTCTCATTTATGGAGGTGACAAAGAGCTTGTCGTAAATGGTTACGTCGATGCAAGCTTTGACACTGATCCGGACGATTCCAAATCGCAAACCGGATACGTATTTACATTAAACGGTGGAGCTGTCAGTTGGTGCAGTTCTAAACAAAGCGTCGTGGCGGGATCTACATGTGAAGCTGAGTACATAGCCGCTTCGGAAGCAGCTAATGAAGGAGTCTGGATGAAGGAGTTCATATCCGATCTAGGTGTTGTACCTAGCGTATCGGGTCCAATGAAAATCTTTTGTGACAATACTGGTGCAATTGCCTTGGCAAAGGAATCCAGATTTCACAAAAGAACCAAACACATCAAAAGACGCTTCAACTCCATCCGGGATTTGGTCCAGGTGGGAGACATAGAGATATGCAAGATACATACGGATCTGAATGTTGCAGACCCGTTGACTAAGCCTCTTCCACGAGCAAAACATGATCAGCACCAAGACTCCATGGGTGTTAGAATCATTACTTTGTAATCTAGATTATTGACTCTAGTGCAAGTGGGAGACTGAAGGAAATATGCCCTAGAGGCAATAATAAAGTTATTATTTATTTCCTTATATCATGATAAATGTTTATTATTCATGCTAGAATTGTATTAATTGGAAACATAATACATGTGTGAATACATAGACAAACAGAGTGTCACTAGTATGCCTCTACTTGACTAGCTCATTAATCAAAGATGGTTATGTTTCCTAGCCATGAACAAAGAGTTGTTATTTGATTAACGAGATCACATCATTAGTTGAATGATCTGATTGACATGACCCATTCCATTAGCATAGCACCCGATCGTTTAGTATGTTGCTATTGCTTTTATCCATGACTTATACATGTTCCTTTAACTATGAGATTATGCAACTCCCATTTACCGTAGGAACACTTTGTGTGCTACCAAACGTCACAACATAACTGGGTGATTATAAAGGTGCTCTACAGGTGTCTCCGAAGGTACATATTGGGTTGGCGTATTTCGAGATTAGGATTTGTCACTCCGATTGTCGGAGAGGTATCTCAGGGCCTTCTCGGTAATGCACATCACAGAAAGCCTTGCAAGCATTGCAACCAATGAGTTAGTTGCGAGATGATGTATTACAGAACGAGTAAAGAGACTTGCCGGTAACGAGATTGAACTAGGTATTGGATACCGACGATCGAATCTCGGGCAAGTAACATACCGATGACAAAGGGAACAACGTATGTTGTTATGCGGTCTGACCGATAAAGATCTTCGTAGAATATGTAGGAGCCAATATGGGCATCCAGGTCCCGCTATTGGTTATTGACCGGAGACGTGTCTCGGTCATGTCTACATTGTTCTCGAACCGTAGGGTCCGCACGCTTAACGTTACGATGACAGTTATTATGAGTTTATGCATTTTGATGTACCGAAGGAGTTCGGAGTCCCGGATGTGATCACGGACATGACGAGGAGTCTCGAAATGGTCGAGACGTAAAGAATGATATATTGGAAGCCTATGTTTGGACATCGGATGCATTCCAGGTGAAATCAGGATTTTACCGGAATACCGGGAGGGTTACCGGAACCCCCCGGGAGCATAATGGGCCAACATGGGCCTTGGAGGAGAGGTGAGAGGGCTGCCCTCATGGGCTGCGCGCCTCCCCCCTTCCCCTAGTCCTATTAGGACTAGGAGAGGTGGGCGCCCCTCTCTCTCTCTCTCCCCCTTGGAGAATCCTAGTCCAACTAGGATTGGGGGGGGGGGAATCCTACTCCCAGAGGGAGTAGGACTCTCCTGGCGCGCCAGGCTTGGCCGGCCAGCCCCTCCCCCTTGGCTCCTTTATATACGGGGGCAGGGGGCACCCCAAAGACACACAAGTTGATCTACGGATCGTTCCTTAGCCGTGTGCGGTGCCCCCTTCCACCAAATTCCACCTCGATCATATCGTTGCAGTGCTTAGGCGAAGCCCTGCGCCGGTAACACATCAAGATCGTCACCACGCCGTCGTGCTGACGGAACTCTTCCTCGACGCTTTGCTGGATCGGAGCCCGGGGATCGTCATCGAGCTGAACGTGTGCCAAGAACTCGGAGGTGCCGGAGTAACGGTGCTGTGATCGGTTGGATCGCGAGGAGAACGTATGACTACTTCCTCTATGTTGTGTCAACGCTTCCGCTTCGGTCTACGAGGGTACGTAGACAACACTCTCCCCTCTCGTTACTATGCATCACCATGATCTTGCGTGTGTGTAGGAATTTTTTTGAAATTACTACGTTCCCCAACAGGGACCGCCATGAAGTTGGCCAAAGCAGGTCGGCCAAGCAGCGCATGGTACAGGCTTCTGAGGTCCACCACTTCAAACCAGACTGGCTCTCGGCGGAAATGATCCTTATCTCCAAAGAGGACATCTATCAGAATCTTGTCGATTGGGGAGCAGGAAAGGCCAGGGACAATCCCATGGAATACGGTCCGACTGCTCTGGAGCTGTCTTTGCCTGATTCCCAGCTTCTCCATTGTATCCTTATACAAGATGTTGATACTGGTACCTCCATCTATCAAAACTCGCGAGAAACGAGCTGCCCGCCTATCAGTGGCAAGGGTGGCCTCCAGGACCAGGGCATAGGAACCTGGATTCGGCATCACCTCTGGGTGATCGGCTCTGCTCCCGCTGATAGGCTTCTCGGACCAGTGCATGAACTCTGGAGTATCTGATGCTACTGCGTTAACTTCTTGCTGCTGCAGCCGCCTGCTGCGCCTGTCATCTGCCATACTGGTGAACACCACGTAGGCTCCATGCTCTTCCGGGTACTCGTCTTGTACTGCACCGACTGGCCTGGCAGCCGGCTGCTGGGGCGGAGGCGGAGGCGGCTGCCCAGCAGGCGGAGGAGGCGCTAGGCCGTCTCCCTTGGCAATCCCGGTAAGCCAGTGGCACTTTCTGGTGGTGTGGTTCGACGGCTTCGCGCCGCTGTGGAACTTGCAGGGACCATTTAGAGTCTGCTCGTGGGAGAAAGCCGGCAACCAGTTGGACTTGCCGCCCTTCTGCCGCTTGGGTGGAGGTTGTTCCTCCGGCTGTTGATCTTCGACTGTTGCGACCTGCTGGCTACTGGAAGCCGGCTGCGGGGCCTTGCGCTTGTGATCGTTCTGCTGTTGCCGCCGACCGGCGTCTCCAGCCGGAGTTCTGGGAGCCCGAGGGGCCATTTTGCCGGTCGTGCTGACTTGGATCTCCGTCTTCATAGAAGAGTCGGCTGTGGCGTACTTGTCTGCTATGATCAGCAGCTCATCCAGGGTCTCTGGCTCGTCGCAGAGGAGCTTGTGCTTGAGGAGGGTGCCTTCTCTGCACCCGGCGGTGAAATACTTGATGGCCTGCACCTCGTGCACGCCCTCGCAGGAGTTTCGGAGCTCGGCCCAATGCGTGAGGTAGTCGCGAGTCGATTCGTTGGGGCCTTGCACGCACAAGGAGAGCTGGCGAGGCTTGGGAGGTCGCTTGTATGTGCTCGTAAAGTTGCGGATGAAAGCCTCGGTGAAGTCGGACCAGCCGTTGATGCTGCGGGGTTTCAGGCTGTTCAGCCATGTCCGGGCTGTGCCCTGGAGCATGAGCGGAACATACTTCACGGCAACACGTTTGTTGCCGTTTGCTATGCTGACGGCTGTGGAGTAGTCAACCAGCCAGTCCTCCGGCTTCACGGAGCCGGTGTACTTGGGAGTGTCTCTAGGGAGAGTGAACCCTTTGGGAAAGGCTTCATCTCGGATGCGGGGGCCGAAACCCGGCGGTCCCAGCTCGTCTTCTTCTTCCAGCACCAGGGATCGGTGGAGTCGGTCGATCCGGTGGCGGGCATCATTCTCTCCGAATCCCTCTCGGCGACCGAGACGGCCTCCGAGAGTCGGATGCTTGACAGGCGGCGGGGAGACTCGCCTTTCTCTGCGGGGTGGAGGAGGCACATCGTCGTCCCGCCGCTCCACTGCTCTTGGGCGGCCGTCTTGATCGCGCTCGATGGTGAGGTGAGTCCGACTGCGGCTCGCAGCCGACTCGTTTTCTTTCCTTCCGCGGACGCTGCCAGTCGGCGTCCGAGACGTCGCGCCTTGATCTCGGCGAGTCGACAGGTCGTCGTTCTGCTGCTGCGGCCCCTCGGTTCGGCAGCCAGCCGCGTTCTGCGCGCCAGCCGCGTCGAGGAGTCGCTGGACTCACTCCGTCATCAGTTGGCGCTCTTCGCCCTCGAGGTTGTCCAACTCATCTGCTGCCGCCTGGGCAGCTCGAATGTTCTCGGCGGGCGTGGCGTATACGGGGCGATTGGCCCCGAACATGCTGGCGATGTCCGCACCGCGTTGCCGGACCGCGCCTAGGCGGCTCGGCCCCGTTGGAGCCGGCGAGCCGCCCACAACACGATCCATCTCATGCTGGTAGGCCTCTGACAAGCGTCTCATGCTTGCCAGCTTCTTTGCGCCTTCGACGAGCTGGAGGCGGCGTGCCTCCAGCGTCTCGGCGTCAGCGTCCTCCGGAATAGGCGCATCTAGGTCTTGTAGTGCCGCATCAAGCGGGTCGCGAGCTCCTCCGTCGGAGCGCTCGCCATGGCCGATGACAAGCACTTCTGTGACGCTGCTCCCGCTGCCCTCCGCGCGAGGGAGCGGCTCGTCGTAGACAACTACGTTAGTGGGGAAGGCGTCGAGCGACGCGGTGTCGGAGTCGACCAGCATCGGGTCGGTGGAGCCTACGAACTCCAGGTCAGCGGCAGGCTCGCCAGCAACGTGGAGCTCGTCGAGGAGGTCGGCGAGAAGGCTCTCGGGGCCGCCGGTGCCTGCGTCGGATGCAGGCTCGTCGAAGAGGCTAACCTCGCCGACAAGATCGGCGAGGCAGCTGGCTGCGCAGGCGGTCTCAGCGTCATGCAGCGCGTCGGCGTGAACTCCCTCCGGCGTGCCGTGCTGGCTGCGCTCGCCAGGGAAGAAAAGGGTTCCCGTCCAGAACAGATCTCCGGACGACGGTGCACCTCGCCCCACGGTGGGCGCCAAATGTCGGGGGTTGGATGCGACATATGCCAAAGGATGGCTTATCATGGTGGGGGCGAGTAGAACGTCGCCGGTGCCTGGAAGCGGGATGAGGCGTAGACATGCACGCCGGCGAATCTTGCCCAGCTTCGGGGCTCTCCGAGGAGATAATACCCCTACTGCTGCTCTGCGGGGTCTCCGCATGATCTCTATGGTGATATGTGTACAAAGTTGCTCCTCGAGCTGTGTTCTGGAGGTAGGAGAGGGCAAGGCTAGCTTTCTCCCTTCTATGCTTCTGATCTAGTGGTAAAAGGATCGAACCCTTTGCATGGGTGCTCCGGGGGGCTTATATAGGCCTACCCCCCGGGGGTACAATGGTAATCTGACTGGGCGCGGGTCCCAGCCGTCTGTCTCTTAGGCCGCCGTCTTCTCCGCCGACTCTTGGGGCCCGCCTCTGGTGGGCCCCGCCGACTGACCTGGCCACTGTAGCCGCGCCTCTGATGACGTTGGCTTGGTCGTGGGGGCGTGGCAACAGTGTCGCCGCCTGGCGGGCGATCACTGTCGCCACTCCCCGTCTTATCTGGTTAATGGCGTGTGGGGCCCGTGGGAGGAACATGCCGACTCTTGGAGGCCGACTCCCACGGGGTCCGTCTTCGGGTGCTCTCGCCGTCTTCGTCCCTCCCGCTGACTAGCGGGGCCCGCCATCTCCAGGCCGTACATGCAGGCCAACGTGGGAACAGTGTTCCGTCGTCAGGGCGGACGTCAGGGCCAGTATGGCGACAGTGCCGCGCCGGACGGAGCTCTCCTCCGGTACGGCGTACTGTAGCCATACCTGCCCCTGGTAATCAACGTAGGGGAGGGCCGTACTCCGGCCATCCCCGGTCTCGTCCTTCTTCTCGAAGGCAGAGAGTGGCGAAGTCGCGGGCTGACTACCCATAGTCGGCCTCCCTGGAGTGTCAGGACCCCGATCCTAAGTCACACTGATCTAGCATGTAACACATCATATCACTTTGCGGCCTCACGCACGGTATTCCCACGGGTGCCACCTTACCTGGCCCGGGACCGTTTGCGCCTTTTGGCTCACGTATATGATAGTGTCGCTAGCATCCATCTGACAGAGAACCCGGGCCGGCATGGCTAGTCGTGAACCCAAAGCGGCACTAACCCATGGGGACAGGCATACATGAATCAACCTCGAGCATGTCGGTCAACAGCGTGTGAATCCGGGCTGTAGCACTGGGCTAAAAGGACTCCGGTAACCCGGGCTGTAGCAGGCTAGGCAGGACTCCGGATGTCACCGCGTGACATTTCCCCGAAGGGACAGACACAGGAACGAAGTGAAACACATGCTGGCCAGTCAAGTGTCCTGAGCAGTAGTGCTGGGCTAGCAGGACTCCGGTGAACCGGGCTGTAGCGGACTACTATGTCTCAAGGAGGCACTAGACTACATTTCCCCATAAGAGAGGCTGCCAAAGATAAACAACTAGATTGTCGGATCCCACACATACCAAGCATTTCAATCATACACACAATATGCTCGACATGTGTAAATACAACATGGCATCACAACAAGACTCTACGACTCAAGCATTTATTCATTAGGCTCCGAGGAGCGAGATATTACAAACATGGGTCTCATGACCCAACATTTAGAGCATACAAGTCAAAGCACATGCGGAAGCTTAATATGTCTGAGTACAGACATCTACAAATGAAAAAAAGGCTGAGAAGCCTGACTATCTACCAGATCCTGCCGAGGGCACAAGATCGTAGCTGAGGTATCAAACAAAACGTCGAAGTCCAAGCGGTACTACTAGCGAGACTGAAGTCTCTCTGCAAAACATAAAATAGGCAAACGTGAGTACAAATGTACCCAGCAAGACTTACATCAGAACTAGCTACATATGCATCAGTATCAAAAGGGGGTGGTGGAGTTTAACTGCAGCAAGCCAGCTTTGACTCGGTGGCTATCCTGAACTACGACTGCAAGCAACTCTCTTGAGGTGGCGCACACGAGTCCACATATCCACCATACCAATACACCACTATGGATCCACTTCCGTCTCCCTACGAGAAGGCCATCCATAGCACTCACGCTTATCTTGCGCATTTTAGAGTATCCACTTCCACTTGTCTATGAACTGTTATAGGAAACCCAGAAGTCCATTACCACGGACACGGCTATTCGAATAGATGATGTTAACCCTGCAGGGGTGTACTTCTTCACACACGCTCTCGCCACTTATCGCCGTTTACACGACATGTACTCGGCAACCTTCAAGCGGAAGCCCAGCGAGGGTGTCGGCCACGGCCTACCTAAACACTCAAGTCTCTAGTCCAGGTTTATCGCCTATTCAGGTTCCATCCGCAGGGAGTCCGGCCGAGGCTTCCACATACGGCCCCGAACGATGTGTGCAGGGTTCCCGAGACACCAAACGGGCGCCCGGTACACCGTGCCACGTGCCTACCGCAACACAGCCCACCCCTACGGTCAGCACTGCGTGCGGCCCCCAGCATACTACAAACACCAGAAACTACTTGCAACTCCTGGACAGAGGACAAGGGTGATTAAGAAGCCGAGAGAGTCAATTAAGGATCCCAATGTGTGGTAGTAACTGTTTCATGGATCACAAACACAGAACTCAGTTCCTGAAGATGGTTGCAATGAGACAACCCACCATGTACTCCTACATGGCCTCTCACCGCTACCTTTACCAAATCGTGTTCACACACTTAGCTCACACACAGTAGGACAAGTTCTTCACCATTCCAATTCATTCCCGATGAATCAGACCCGACTCAACTCTAAGCAGTAGCAGGCGCGACAAACAAGCATGAATGAGTAGGCACATCAGGGCTCAAGCAACTCCTACTCATGCTAGTGGGTTTCATCTATTTACTGTGGCAATGACAGGTCATGCAGAGGATAAGGGGTTCAACTAGCGCAACAAGTAACACATGAATCGTTGTTGTCCTAATGCAGTAAAAGAGAGCAGGAGCGAGAGAGTAGGATTGTATCGGAATGAACAAGGGAGTTTTGCTTGCCTGGCACTTATGAAGATAATATAGCTCTTCATCGGTGTCATCGATCACATCGTCGGAAACATCGTCGACTGAGAGGGGACGGTTACCGGCAAACAAAGAAGGACACAATCAATGCAATGCAACAATATGATGCATGATCATGACACGGCAATATGCTTTGAATTGAGCTAAGGCATCTAGCTATGATTTAAATGAAGTTGGTTTGAATACATGATTCAAATTCCAACTCCATATATGATTATTTAAATGCCCTTTATTTGTTTTGTCCAAAACAGAGGACAAACATTGTTCAAACATGCATGAAAATGGTACAGATGGATTCCTTGAATTTTTCCAATCATTTTTCATATATAACTTGTTTGATTTGGAGTTACGGTTGAATTACTATGAATTTTTGAAGTTTGTAACATTTCTGGAATTTCCTATATAAAAATAAATCCAGAAAAGAGTTATTGCGTCAGCATGACGTCGGGGTGACGTCAGCAGGTCAAAGGCGCCAGCCCAGGTCAACCTGACGGCTGGGGTCCACTGGTCAGCGACACAGAGCTGTCCAGTGTCATTGACAGGTGGGGCCTGGTCAACGGCCACGTCAGCGCGGTCAAAGCTGACACGTGGGTCCACCGTGCTTAACTAAAACTAAACAGGAACTAAACTTCGATTAATTAAGGGCGCTGGGCCCACTGTCAGTGACTGCGGGGAGTCATTGGTTAGCGCCTAACCGGTGTTTAGCCAGAGTTAAGGCCGCCGGCGAGGCCAGCCGCTGCGGAGGTCGTCGGAAAACCTCCTCTGGCGACCAAACAACGCGCGGGAGGTCGTGTTCGGAAGCTGGAAGTGCGGCGCGTCTAACACTGTTGTTAGTTTCGCCGGAGACGGCGTAAGTCGACGGCGGCGAGCTCAAAGGCGGCGGCCGCACTTCGGACATCGAGCGGGACGAGGCTATAGGGCGCTAGTGGCTAACCAAAGGGGTCCTCTGGACTCCTGGCATCTTCAGGAACACGACCATACGCTCGGGCGCGTCTAACACATGCTAGAACGATGGCGGCGACGAGGTCGTCGGCGGTGAACTCACGGATGCGGCGGGGCTACCAGCTAGAGGACGCAACCGACGACGGGAGTAGGGGGAAAAGATGGGCGGCCTCACAACGGTTGCAGCACGCGTCCCGGTGGGCTCGGGGAAGGTCGGACGACGCCGGGACGACGAGGCGGATCTTCGGCGGCCAAAGAAGGGGATGACGGCGATGGCGGTGTTACGGGGTGCTCCGACTGGCTTCCTTCTATGGAAAGGCGTAGCACGAGGTGGCGGAGCTGCTGGGCATCCTAGCTAGGCGAGGGGGGCTCGGTGGCCACGGCAACGGCGAGCGGCGTCGACGGCAGCGCTCGGCTGTGGGGAGGAGAGCGAGACAGAGGAGGGGGAAAGCACGGGGGGAGAGGGAGAGGCCGAGAGGGCTGCGGGGCGTCTCCAGAGACGTCCAGGGGAAAGAGGAGGCAGCCAGGCAGGGAGTAGGTGGCCGGCGTGTGGCTGCGCGCGCCGGGCATGCGCCCCTGCCTACTGGCGCCAGGAGGAAGGCGACAGAGCAGCACCTGGTGGGCTGGGCCGAAACGGCAGCAGGCCAACAGTGCCAGGTAAGGCCCAGGCGAGGTTTCTTTTCTCTCTCTCTTTTCCTTTTGTTTCAATTTTTCTATTTGCTGTAATTGGTTTTGATTTGATTTAAAACATCAAATCATTTTTCAAACTTTCTGTAAATTGTTGTGTGAGCTCAGAAACTAGTCCAAGGTCACAAGCAACTTACAAAAATATTTGAACCTTATTTCTTATATAACGGAAATAAATCCAACTCAATATGTCATTGATTTAAGTCAAAGGCCCAAAATAAATATTTCTGTGATTCCAAAAATATTGGTATGGATTTTACCTCTTACCAATATTTTCATAGAGTAACAGGAACATTTCTTTGGACTCATTTGATGAGAATTAAATGTTGATTATTTTTAAAAGGTTTCTGAGGCTTTGAAAATTCCCTCAATTCAAATTTCAGAAGGTAGACATGATGATCATGCAAGGACAAACAAAGGCTAAACTGAGGCTGTGACAACTCACCTCCACTAAACAAGAATCTCGTCCCGAGATTCAAGACGTGACGTAAGAAGACAGAGGGGGCACAAGCTAACACGTCTTCACGATCCAGATGTCTTTCTCGAGGGTATTGACTCATTGCATCACCTTGATCTCGACGTCTTGCTTTGAGAACTACATCCAACATGACAACGAGAAGAAAGGGAGGATTTTAGAAGAATCGGTCTTCTTGAGCTTCGAGCAATTTAGGATCATCTTAATGATCACAAGATCAACTCACGGAATGAGACATAGAAACATCTCTGGAGCTGAGAGGCAAAACATGCATCAGGAGCGACAGAAGAAACAATTTGACGAGGGTTTCAAAGTAGCGAGGAAAATTGCCATGATTCCAAAACGGGGCACCTTGGAAAATTGACTCGGAGAACTATTCCCTTAAGTGGGAAAAAGAATTACTTTTGATCCATAGATCATTGAAACTCTTCATACCAGCTTAAGGCAATTTACAGTTGATCGTTTGAACGTAGTCAAAGAATGGCATACTCAGACCAGAATGGATGATGTGGACTACCTTGTTGAAGACAACGCAATGGGTGATTTTTGCTTATCACCGGAAATGGATGGGACCCATGGAAGGACCACTTTTGAAGATGATCCTGAATGAGAATTACTAAGGAGGAAGCCCATAGTGAGATGGCACAAAGATGGTGCAAGTTGGGAACAAAATGCAAATGCCAGGAATGATTCTGGTAACTGGGAAATGGCTCAACAGTCGAGAGTGATTCCACCGTCTGAATGGTTATAGCAAAATCAAGGAAAACTGATAGCACAAGAATCCCTAAGGAACTACTCCTAGAATAAGTCGCACGGAATCCTCATGGAGAAGAGGGTCAAATAGCTCAATTAAGATACTATAATGATAGATCTTCCGGCTAGGTGTGTCGGCCAGACATCAACCTTGTCGGGACCTACATAACAGATCTTGGAAAAGTTCCAACCATCATATCTGCCTGAGATTCAGATCTGGTTGGTAACGGAATATTTGAGACAGCCTGTCTGGAAAAGAAAGTTTGCAACACAAATCGACGAGACGACGTTGTGAGACTCTCGGGATATGAACTACGATAGCAAGCTCCAAAACATGAGCAGGTTTTGCTACACACCTATGAACACACTGTCCTAGACAAGCGTGACCACGTGGCGGTATTATAATAAAATACTACCGAGTTCAGGTGGGGAACCATCATCGAGGATATCAAAGTCCTTGCATAAGGTATGCTTCTTAAGAAGGAAGTTCTTCTCCTCGAACAAGTCATTCAATGGCTTGGTGTGCTAGGGATACATATAGAATGAAGGTTGCAAATCTCCAGACCACAGAATACTTCGCACATATGCATGACTTACTTGGGATGATTCCAGGGGGAGCAAAAACAAGCTTTCTTGAATTCACGGCGGCAACTTTCATCAAATGCACGTGAATTAGAGGAAGTATCTTCTTTCATCCAAACATATACCTCATGAACGGAACACGAGGGCAATGCTTACAAAGTTTCCAACACTAGCTTAATGTTCAACACGAATCATGGAGGAGACAAGATGCTGCTGATGGGCTCAACAACAACTCATCGGAATTTCCATATCACTGGACTTCCACCATCATGTGAACACGGTGATAGCATTGGTCAGACTAAAGGATGTAATGATGTATGCTCGAGGGATCAACCACGATTAAGACAACATTATGAACATCGTTGGCTCTGGTTTGACTTGACGATAGCCCATACTCAAGTCAAAATTTTGACAAGACAATAGACCCAACAACTGATCACGAGGACCAATCGATGGAGATATCATCTTTCTTCAACACACACACACACACAAAGATATCCCCTAACATGAACTAAGTCAGACAAGCTTTTATCTTCCAACTCTCCAAGTTGTTGTTTAGCTTAACCAACTAGCTCAGGGGTATCCACCACAGGTTCTTGGAGAAGGGGTGGTTTATAAGAAACCAACGTGATCACGAGCTCGACATAGCGGTCACGTGACAACCAGGTAATACCTCCGACAAGATCTTCGGAAAATCCGAACCACCGATATGTCACTAAGCACAAGAACAATCTTGCTTTTTAGGGCAAGACGATATGGTCGAAAGAGTGAGGGATCGACACAATCCCAACTCATGGATCTAAGAGTGCACCAGAAATAAGGACTAGGTAGCACGATCAATCTTAGGATGATGATTTAGTAACCAACACGCTAAGAATGAGAATATTGTCCATTTACTACAAAGCAACGAGTTGCTCGATGTATTGATTTCGCACATCACAATTCACTTGTCGGCAATCCGGTTACAATAACACGGAGACCGGGGAATGAATGATGATGGCGAGAAGTATCACTGTATCAAGAGTTCATAGGGTGTTATGCAATTCCTATGATATTCCTGACATAAAGAGGGCAATACTTCAGAGTAGAACAGAATCAAAAGCTGGATTGGCATTTTGATCTGCGGAATACAACTGTTTTGACCCATTCCTAGATACGGATGAGGTACTGGAGTTTGTTTCTCCTTAGTCATTCCGGAATAGAATGGCTTGACAGACCACAAGAATAATAGGCATCGATGAACGAATGCACATATACCCCTGACTATCAATTGATAGACGAAGGTCAGAAAACAACTGAAGAGGGACAACTCAAGGAACATAAACTTTCTGAGTTGTGGATGCATAGATTAGCATGTCGAATGAGTTCAACATATTTCTTCCGGATAACCCATGCAGACAGGAAGAACTGGCAGAATCACAATATGAATGGAGAACTCATCAAGATCACTCTGGTTGTGATCTTTTGGTTCATAGAACTTCTGCCATAAGCGGTTCGTAGTATTTGGAATAAGGAACTACCACGGACCTCGAGGACTAATGCAAAGGTTACTAATATCCTAAAGAAACTAGCAAACACTATCGACATGAGGTAGGTAGGGTGAATCTCGGGTTCAAAACCCAGGGGTAGAATGCCTACTACTAAGTGGCATCACGGGATGCTTTCGAGAATGGTGGCCAGAATCATCACACCGGGAACACAAGGCATTGCTAGATTACTAGGTGACTCCCTAAGACACCTAGGGTCATAATAATAGCTCCAACGTATATGTCGAGGTAATAGAGTACCTCAACTCACCGAGTAGTGTGCTTATTCTGACCAAAAGGACACCGGGAACAGAAAGAAAGGATTTGCAAATGCATCAGACTATTTAGAAACCTGGGATGACTCGGACAGCATAACGGCTGTAAATGCTCAAAGAGGTTTGAGACATCATGCAAAATGGTGGCATAACCACTTAGCATCATCATATCAAGGTTCTGGTTCAACTGACAACATACTAAAAGTAGTAGAAACTAAACTGGCTTAAATCCATCAATTCTATAAGTCTCTATCATAGTAACTCGTCATCCTAATAGATAGATGAGAAGGCCTAGTTCTTAATCCCCGTAGAAAGGAAGAGGATGACTCAGATCAGAGGGCATGAGGTATAAGGAGTAAAAAGAGCCTTATGTTCCCTTCCACAATCAATTCCCTTATATAACTAAAGCATTTCTAGACTCAACTTCGACCAGTTTGGCTTGGTAATCCTACAGGCAGTCAGGCTCTGATACCAACGCTGTCAGGACCCCGATCCTAAGTCACACCGATCTAGCATGTAACACATCATATCACTTTGCGGCCTCACGCACGGTATTCCCACGGGTGCCACCTTACCTGGCCCGGGACCATTTACGCCTTTTGGCTCACGTATATGATAGTGTCGCTAGCATCCATATGACAGAGAACCCGGGCCGACATGGCTAGTCGTGAACCCAAAGCGGCACTAACCCATGGGGACAGGCATACATGAATCAACCTCAAGCATGTCGGTCAACAGCATGTGAATCCGGGCTGTAGCACTGGGCTAACAGGACTCCGGTAACCCGGGCTGTAGCAGGCTAGGCAGGACTCCGGATGTCACCGCGTGACATTTCCCCGAAGGGACAGACACAGGAACGAAGTGAAACACATGCCGGCCAGTCAAGTGTCCTGAGTAGTAGTGCTGGGCTAGCAGGACTCCGGTGAACCGGGCTGTAGCGGACTACTATGGATCAAGGAGGCACTAGACTACATTTCCCCATAAGAGAGGCTGCCAAAGATAAACAACTAGATTGTCGGATCCCACACATACCAAGCATTTCAATCATACACACAATATGCTTGACATGGGTAAATACAACATGGCATCACAAAAAGACTCTACGACTCAAGCATTTATTCATTAGGCTCCGAGGAGCGAGATATTACAAACATGGGTCTCATGACCCAACATTCAGAGCATACAAGTCAAAGCACATGCGGAAGCTTAACATGTCTGAGTACAGACATCTACAAATGAAAAAAAGGCTGAGAAGCCTGACTATCTACCAGATCCTGCCGAGGGCACAAGATCGTAGCTGACGTATCAAGCTAAACGTCAAAGTCCAAGCGGTACTACTAGCGAGACTGAAGTCTCTCTGCAAAACATAAAATAGGCAAACATGAGTACAAATGTACCCAACAAGACTTACATCAGAACTAGCTACATATGCATCAGTATCAAAAGAGGATGGTGGAGTTTAACTGCAGCAAGCCAGCTTTGACTCGGTGGCTATCCTGAACTAGGACTGCAAGCAACTCTCTTGAGGTGGCGCACACGAGTCCACATATCCACCATACCAATACACCACTATGGATCCACTTCCGTCTCCCTACGAGAAGGCCATCCATAGCACTCACGCTTATCTTGCGCATTTTAGAGTATCCACTTCCACTTGTCTATGAACTGTTATAGGCAACCCAGAAGTCCATTACCGCGGACACGGCTATTCGAATAGATGATGTTAACCCTGCAGGGGTGTACTTCTTCACACATGCTCTCACCACTTATCGCCGTTTACACGACATGTACTCGGCAACCTTCAAGCGGAAGCCCAGCGAGGGTGTCGGCCATGGCCTACCTAAACACTCAAGTCTCTAGTCCAGGTTTATCGCCTATTCAGGTTCCATCCGCAGGGAGTCCGGCCGAGGTTTCCACATACGGCCCCGAACGATGTGTGCAGGGTTCCCGAGACACCAAACGGGCGCCCGGTACACCGTGCCACGTGCCTACCGCAACACAGCCCACCCCTACGGTTAGCACTGCATGCGGCCCCCAGCATACTACAAACACCAGAAACTACTTGCAACTCCTGGACAGAGGACAAGGGTGATTAAGAAGCCGAGAGAGTCAATTAAGGATCCCAATGTGTGGTAGTAACTGTTTCATGGATCACAAACACAGCTCAGTTCCTGAAGACGGCTGCAATGAGACAACCCACCATGTACTCCTACATGGCCTCTCACCGCTACCTTTACCAAATCGTGTTCACACACTTAGCTCACACATAGTAGGACAAGTTCTTCACCATTCCAATTCATTCCCGATGAATCAGACCCGACTCAACTCTAAGCAGTAGCAGGCATGACAAACAAGCATGAATGAGTAGGCACATCAGGGCTCAAGCAACTCCTACTCATGCTAGTGGGTTTCATCTATTTACTGTGGCAATGACAGGTCATGCAGAGGATAAGGGGTTCAACTAGCGCAACAAGTAACACATGAATCGTTGTTGTCCTAATGCAGTAAAAGAGAGCAGGAGCGAGAGAGTAGGATTGTATCGGAATGAACAAGGGAGTTTTGCTTGCCTGGCACTTCTGAAGATAATATAGCTCTTCATCGGTGTCATCGATCACATCGTCGGAAACATCGTCGACTGAGAGGGGACGGTTACCGGCAAACAAAGAAGGACACAATCAATGCAATGCAACAATATGATGCATGATCATGACACGGCAATATGCTTTGAATTGAGCTAAGGCATCTAGCTATGATTTAAATGAAGTTGGTTTGAATACATGATTCAAATTCCAACTCCATATATGATTATTTAAATGCCCTTTATTTGTTTTGTCCATAATACAGGACAAACATTGTTCAAACATGCATGAAAATGGTATAGATGGATTCCTTGAATTTTTTGATCATTTTTCATATATTATTTGTTTTATTTGGAGTTACGGTTGAATTACTATGAATTTTTGAAGTTTGCAACATCTCTGGAATTTCCTATATAAAAATAAATCCAGAAAAGAGTTATTGCGTCAGCATGACGTCGGGGTGACGTCAGCAGGTCAAAGGCGCCAGCCCAGGTCAACCTGACGGCTGGGGTCCACTGGTCAGCGACACAGAGCTGTCCAGTGTCAATGACAGGTGGGGCCTGGTCAACGGCCACGTCAGCGCGGTCAAAGCTAACACGTGGGTCCACCGTGACTGTGGGGAGTCATTGGTTAGCGCCTAACCGGTGTTTAGCCGGAGTTTAGGCCGCCGGCGAGGCCAGCCGCTGCGGAGGTCGTCGGAAAACCTCCTCCGGCGACCAAACGACGCGCGGGAGGTCGTGTTCGGAAGCTGGAAGTGCGGCGCGTCTAACACTGTTGTTAGTTTCACCGGAGACGGCGTAAGTCGACGGTGGCGAGCTCAAAGGCGGCGGCCGGACTTCGGACATCGAGCGGGACGAGGCTATAGGGCGCTAGTGGCTAACCAAAGGGGTCCTCTGGACTCCTGGCATCTTCAGGAACACGACCACACGCTCGGGCGCGTCTAATGCATGCTAGAACGATGGCGGCGACGAGGTCGCCGGCGGTGAGCTCACGGATGCGGCGGGGCTACCAGCTAGAGGACGCAACCGACGACGGGAGTAGGGGGAAAAGATGGGCGGCCTCACAACGGTTGCAGCACGCATCTCGGTGGGCTCGGGGAAGGTCGGACGACGCCGGGACGACGAGGCGGATCTTCGGCGGCCGAAGAAGGGGATGACGGCGATGGCGGCGTTACGGGGTGCTCCGACTGGCTTCCTTCTATGGAATGGCGTAGCGCGAGGTGGCGGAGCTGCTGGGCATCCTAGCTAGGCGAGGGGGGCTCGGTGGCCACGGCAACGGCGAGCGGCGTCGACGGCAGCGCTCGGCTGTGGGGAGGAGAGCGAGACAGAGGAGGGGGAAAGCACAGGGGGAGAGGGAGAGGCCGAGAGGGCTGTGGGGCGTCTCCAGAGACGTCCAGGGGAAAGAGGAGGCAGCCAGGCAGGGAGGAGGTGGCCGGCGTGTGGCTGCGCGCGCCGGGCACGCGCCCCTGCCTACTGGCGCCAGGAGGAAGGCGACAGAGCAGCGCCTGGTGGGCTGGCCCGAAACGGCAGCAGGCCAACAGTGCCAGGTAAGGCCCAGGTGAGGTTTCTTTTCTCTCTCTCTTTTCCTTTTGTTTCAGTTTTTCTATTTTTCTGTAATTGGTTTTGATTTGATTTAAAACATCAAATCATTTTTTGAACTTTCTATAAATTGTTGTGTGAGCTCAGAAACTAGTCCAAGGTCACAAGGAACTTACAAAAATATTTGAACCTTATTTCTTATATAACAGAAATAAATCCAACTCAATATGTCATTCATTTAAGTCAAAGGCCAAAAATAAATATTTCTGTGATTCCAAAAATATTGGTATGGATTTTACCTCTTACCAATATTTTCACAGAGTAACAGGAACATTTCTTCGGACTCATTTGATGAGAATTAAATGTTGATTATTTTTAAAAGGTTTCTGAGGCTTTGAAAATTCCCTCAATTCAAATTTCAGAAGGTAGACATGATGATCATGCAAGGACAAGAAAAGGCTAAAGTGAGGCTGTGACATGGAGTCGCCGATTGGGAGTCTCAGCCGTCTCTGGGATTCGGCCGTGAGTGGGTATTGGTGATGCTTTGGCCGACTCCCAGAGTCAGTCGATCGTCTTGGGATTTGTTTGAGGGGCGAAGCCTGCCCCGATGTCTTGAAAGGTTCTGGGTCTCGGGTTAGCCTACCCGTGGCCCATTACTCCGACAAATTTTATTTGAGGGAGAGGCATAAGCTAACATACTTTATCTACTTGGATCATATGCACTTATGATTGGAACTCTAGCAAGCATCCGCAACTACTAAAGTTTCATTAAGGTAAAACCCAACCATAGCATTAAAGTATCAAGTCCCCTTTATCCCATACGCAAACAACCTACTTAGTCGGGTCTGTGCTTCTGTTCACTCACGCCACCCACCATAAGCAAATCATAAGCATATTGCAAACCCTACAGTGGGAATCCCTCACGCTTGCGCGACATGGAGAGCACCATAGGACAACACCACTAATAAAACATACAACTCAAACCAATCACGGTCATCAAATAGCCATTAGGACAAAACAGATCTACTCAAACATCATAGGATAGCCATACATCATTGGGAAATAATATATAGCGTTGAGCACCATGTTTAGGTAGAGATTACAACGGGTAAGAGAGAGGTTACACCGCTGCATAGAGGGGGAAGAGTTGGTGATGATGGCGGTGAAGTTGTTGGTGAAGATTGCGGTGATGATGATGGCCCCCGGTGGCACTCCGGCGCCACAGGAAGCGAGGGGGAGAGAGCCCCCCTCCTTCTTCTTCTTCCTTGACCTTCTCCCTAGATGGGAGAAGGGTTTCCCCTCTGGTCCATGGTCTCCATGGCGTGGGAGGGGCGAGAGCCCCTCCGAGATTGGATATGTCTCTCTGTCTCTCTTTGTTTCTGCGTTCTGTTCTGGCTCTGTTTCACCGTTTCGTGTATATATGGAGATCCGTAACTCCGATTGTCCTGAAACCTTCGCCATGACTTTTTTTCTGAATATTAGCTTTCTTGCGGCAAAAGAAGAGCGTCAACCGCCTTACGGTGGGCTCACGAGGGTAGGGGCGCGCCCTAAGGGGGGGGGCGCCCCCCTGCCTCGTGACCACCTCGGGCACTGGTTCGCGTTGATTTTCCTTCCAAATTTTCCATATTTTCCAAAAATAAGCTCCGTCCATTTTTATCCCGTTTGGACTCCGTTTGATATGGATATTCTGCGAAACCAAAAACATGCAACAGACTGGAACTGGCAATGGGCACTGGATCAATATGTTAGTCCCAAAAATAGTATAAAAAGTTGCCAAAAAGTATATGGAAACTGGCAATGGGCATGGAACAATCAAAAATTATAGATGCGACGGAGACGTATCAACATCCCCAAGCTTAATTCCTGCTCGTCCTCAAGTAGGTAAATGATAAAAAAGATAATTTTTGATGTGGAATGCTACCTAGCATAATCTTGATCATATGTCTAATCATGGCATGAATATTAACACGAGTGATTCAAAGCAATAGTCTATCATTTGACATAAAAAACAATGATACTTCAAGCATACTAACCAAGTAATTATGTCTTATTGAAATAACATAGCCAAAGAAAGCTCATCCCTACAAAATCATATAGTCTGGCTATGCTCCATCTTCACCACACAAAGCATTCACAGCATGCACAACCCTGATGACAAGCCAAGCAATTGTTTCATACTTTTGACGTTCTCAAACCTTTTCAACTTTCATGCAATACATGAGAGTGAGGCATGGACATAGCACTATAGGTGGAATAGAATATGATGGTGGAGGTCGCGTGGAGAAGACAAAAAAGGAGAAAGTCTCGCATCAACTAGGCGTATCAACGAGCTATGGAGATGCCCATTAATAGATATCAATGTGAGTGAGTAGGGATTGCCATGCAACATATGCACTAAGAGCTATAAGTGTATGAAAGCTCAAACTGGAAACTAAGTGGGGTGTGCATCCAACTTGCTTGCTCATGAAGACCTCGGGCATTTGAGGAAGCCCATCATCGGAATATACAAGCCAAGTTCTATAATGAAAATTCCCACTAGTATATGAAAGTTATAACTCAAGAGACTCTCTATATGAAGAACATGGTGCTACTTTGAAGCACAAGTGTGGTAAAAGGATAGTAACATTGCCCCTTCTCTCTTTTTCTCTCATTTTTTTATTTTCTTATTTTTATTTTTTTTATTTTTTGGTGGGCTTCTTTGGCCTCTCTTTTTTTATTTGGGCTTCTTTGGCCTCTTTTATTTTTTTTAAAGTTCGGAGTCTCATCCCGACTTGTGGGGGAATCATAGTCTCCATTATCCTTTCCTCACTGGGGCAATGCTCTAATAATGATGATCATCACACTTTTACTTACTTACAACTCAATATTACAACTCGATATCTAGAACAAAGATATGACTCTATATGAATGCCTCCGGCAGTGTACCGGGATGTGCAATGATCTAGCGTAGCAATTGTTGGGGAACGTAGTAATTTCAAAAAAATTCCTACGCACACGCAAGATCATGGTGATGCATAGCAACGAGAGGGGAGAGTGTTGTCCACGTACCCTCGTAGACCGATAGCGGAAGCGTTATTTCAACGCGGTTGATGTAGTCGTACATCTTCACGATCCGACCAATCAGAGCACCGAAACTACGACACCTCCGAGTTCTTGGCACACGTTCATCTCGATGACGATCCACGGGCTCTGATCCAGCAAAGCGTCGGGGAAGAGTTCTGTCAGCACGACGGCGTGGTGACGATCTTAAGGTTCTACCGTCGCAGGGCTTCGCCTAAGCACCGCTACAATATTATCGAGGATTATGATGGAGGGGGGCACCGCACACGGCTAAGGGAACGATCACGAAGATCAACTTGTGTGTCTAGAGGTGCCCCCCTGCCCCCGTATATAAAGGAGCAAGGGGGGAGGCCGGCCGGCCCTTGTGGGCGCGCCAAGGAGGAGGAGTCCTCCTCCTAGTAGGAGTAGGACTACTCCTACTAGGAGGGGGAAAGGAAGGGCGAGAGGGAGAAGGAAAGGGGGGCGCCGCCCCCCTCTCCTAGTCCAATTCGGACCAGAGTGGGAGGGGCGCGCGGCCCACCCTGGCCGCCCCTCTCTCTCTCCACTAGGGCCCATAAGGCCCATTACTTCTCCCGGGGGGTTCCGGTAACCCTCCGGCACTCCGGTTTTCTCCGAAATCACCCAGAACACTTCCGGTGTACGAATATAGGCTTCCAATATATCAATCTTTATGTCTCGACCATTTCGAGACTCCTCATCATGTCCGTGATCACATCCGGGACTCCGAACAACATTCGGTACATCAAAATACATAAACTCATAATGAAACTGTCACCGTAACGTTTAAGCGTGCGGACCCTACGGTTCGAGAACAATGTAGACATGACGGAGACATGTCTCCGGTCAATAACCAATAGCGGAACCTGGATGCTCATATTGGCTCCTACATATTCTACGAAGATCTTTATCGGTCAGACCGCATAACAACATACGGTGTTCCCTTTGTCATCGGTACGTTACTTGCCCGAGATTCGATCGTCGGTATCTCAATACCTAGTTCAATCTTGTTACCAGCAAGTCACTTTACTCGTTCTGTAATACATCATCTCGCAACTAACTCATTAGTTGAATGCTTGCAATGCTTATGTGATGTGCATTACCGAGAGGGCCCAGAGATACCTCTCCGACAATCGGAGTGACAAATCCTAATCTCGAAATACGCCAACCCAACATATACCTTTGGAGACACCTGTAGAGCACCTTTATAATCACCCAGTTATGTTGTGACGTTTGGTATCACACAAAGTGTTCCTCCGGTAAACGGGAGTTGCATAATCTCATAGTCATAGGAACATGTATAAGTCATGAAGAAAGCAACAACAACATACTAAACGATCGGGTGCTAAGCTAATGAAATGGGTCATGTCAATCACACCATTCTCCTAATGATGTGATCCCGTTAATCAAATGACAACACATGTCTATGGTTAGGAAACATAACCATCTTCGATTAACGAGCTAGTCAAGTAGAGGCATACTAGTGACGTTTAGTTTGTCTATGTATTCACACATGTATTATGTTTCCGGTTAATACAATTCTAGCATGAATAATAAACATTTATCATGATATAAGGAAATAAATAATAACTTTATTATTGCCTCTAGGGCATATTTCCTTCAGTCTCCCACTTGCACTAGAGTCAATAATCTAGTTCACATCGCCATGTGATTTAACACCAATAGTTCACATCATCATGTGATTAACACCCATAGTTCACATCGTTATGTGACCAACACTCAAAGGGTTTACTAGAGTCAATAATCTAGTTCACATCGCTATGTGATTAACACCCAAAGAGTACTAAGGTGTGATCATGTTTTGCTTGTGAGAGAAGTTTAGTCAACGGGTCTGCCACATTCAGATCCGTATGTATTTTGCAAATTTCTATGTCAACAATACTCTTCTCGGAGCTACTCTAGCTAATTGCTCCCACTTTCAATATGTATCCAGATTGAGACTTAGAGTCATCTGGATTAGTGTCAAATTTTGCATCGACATAACCCTTTACGACGAACCTTTTGTCACTTCCATAATCGAGAAGCATATCCTTATTCCACTAAGGATAATTTTGACCATTGTCCAGTGATCTACTCTTAAATCACTATTGTACTCCCTTGCTTAACATAGTGTAGGGTATACAATAGATCTGGTACACAGCATGGCATACTTTATAGAACCTATGGCTGAGGCATAGGGAATGACTTTCATTCTCTTTCTATCTTCTGTCATGGTCGGGCTTTGAGTCTTACTCAATTTCACACCTTGTAACACAGCCAAGAACTCTTTTCTTTGACTGTTCCACTTTGAACTACTTCAAAATATTGTCAAGGTATGTACTCATTGGAAAAAACTTATCAAGCGTCTTGATCTATCTCTATAGATCTTGATGCTTAATATGTAAGCAGCTTCGCCGAGGTCTTTCTTTGAAAAACTTCTTTCAAACACTCCTTTATGCTTTGCAGAATAATTCTACATTATTTCCGATCAACAATATGTCATTCACATATACTTATCAGAAAAATTGTAGTGCTCCCACTCACTTTCTTGTAAATACAGGCTTCATCACAAGTCTGTATAAAACTATATACTTTGATCATCTCATCAAAGCGCATATTCCAACTCCGAGATGCTTGCACCAGTCCACAAATGGATCGCTGGAGCTTGCATATTTTGTTAACACTTTTAGGATTGACAAAACCTTCTGGTTGCATCATATACAACTGTTCTTTAAGAAATCCATTAAGGAATGCAGCTTTGTTTATCCATTTGCCAGATTTCATAAAATGCGGCAATTGCTAACATGATTCGGACAGACTTAAGCATAGAGATGAGTGATAAACTCTCATCGTAGTCAACATCTTGAACTTGTCGAAAAACCTTTTTCCGACAATTCTAGCTTTGTAGATAGTAACACTACTATCAGCGTCCGTCTTCCTCTTGAAGATCCATTTATTTTCAATTGCTTGCCGATCATCGGGCCAGTCAACCAAAGTCCATACTTTGTTCTCATACATGGATCCCATCTCAGATTTCATGGCTTCAAGCCATTTTGCAGAATCTGGGCTCACCATCGCTTCTTCATAGTTCGTAGGTTCATCATGATCTAGTAGCATGATTTCCAAAACAGGATTACCGTACCACTCTGGTGTGGATCTCACTCTGGTTTACCTACGAGGTTCAGTAATAACTTGATCTGAAGTTTCATGATCATCATCATTAACTTTCTCACTAATTGGTGTAGGTGTCAACGAAACCGTTTTCTGTGATGAACTACTTTCCAATAAGGGAGCAGGTACAGTTACCTCATCAAGTTCTACTTTCCTCCCACTCACTTCTTTCGAGAGAAACTCCTTCTCTAGAAAGGATCCATTCTAAGCAATGAATGTCTTGCCTTAGGATCTGTGATAGAAGGTGTACCCAACAGTCTCCTTTGGGTATCCTATAAAGACACATTTCTCCGATTTGGGTTTGAGCTTATCAGGATGAAACTTTTTCATATAAGCATCACAACCCCAAACTTTAAGAAACGACAACTTTGGTTTCTTGCCAAACCATAGTTCAGATTGTGTCGTCTCAACGGACTTAGATGGTGCCCTTTTTAACGTGAATGCAGTTGTCTTTAATGTATACCCCCAAAACGATAGTGGTAAACCGGTAAGAAACATCATAGATTGCACTATATCCAATAAAGTACGGTTATGATGTTCGGACACACCATTATGCTGTGGTGTTCCAGGTGGCATGAGTTTGTGAAACTATTCCACATTGTTTTAATTGAAGACCAAACTCGTAACTCAAATATTCGTCTCCTCGATCAGATCGTAGAAACTTTATTTTCTTGTCATGATGATTTTCCACTTCACTCTGAAATTCTTTGAACTTTTCAAATGTTTCAGACTTATGTTTCATCAAGTAGATATACCCATATCTGCTCAAATCATCTGTGAAGGTCAGAAAATAACGATACCCGCCGCGAGCCTTAACACTCATCGGATCACATACATCAGTATGTATTATTTCCAATAAGTCAGTTGCTCGCTCCATTGTTCTGGAGACTTAGTCATCTTGCCCATGAGGCATGGTTCGCAAGCATCAAGTGATTCATAATCAAGTGATTCCAAAAGCCCATCAGCATGGAGTTTCTTCATGCGCTTTACACCAATATGACCTAAACGGCAGTGCCACAAATAAGTTGCACTATCATTATTAACTTCTCATCTTTTTAATATTATGAATATGCGTATCACTACGATCGAGATCCAACAAACCATTTTCGTTGTTGTGTTTGACCATAGAAGGTTTTATTCATGTAAGCAGAACAACAATTGTTCTCCATCTTAAATGAATAACCGTATTGCAATAAACATGATCAAATCATATTCATGCTCAACGCAAACACCAAATAACACTTATTTAGGTTCAATACTAATCCCGAAAGTATAGGGAGTGTGCGATGATGATCATATCAATTTTGGAACCACTTCCAACACACATCATCACTTCACCCTTAACTAGTCTCTGTTCATTCTGCAACTCCCGATTCAAGTTACTAATCTTAGCAACTGAACTAGTACCAAATACTGAGGGGTTGCTATGAACACTAGTAAAGTACACATCAATAACATTTATATCAAACATAACTTTGTTTACTTTGCCATCCTATCTTATCCGCCAAATACTTGGGGCAGTTCCGCTTCCAACGACCAGTCACTTTGTAGTAGAAGCACTTAGTCTCAGGCTTAGGACCAGACTTGGGCTTCTTCACTTGAGCAGCAACTTGCTTGCCGTTCTTATTGAAGTTCCCCTTCTTCCCTTTGCCCTTTCCTTGAAACTAGTGGTCTTGTCAACCATCAACACTTGATGTTTTTCTTGATTTCCACCTTCATCGATTTCATCATCATGAAAAGCTCGGGAGTCGTTTTCGTCATCCCTTGCATACTATAGTTCATCACGAAGTTCTACTAACTTGGTGATGGTGACTAGAGAATTCTGTCAATCACTATTTTATCTGGAAGATTAACTCCCACTTGATTCAAGCGATTGTAGTACCCAGACAATCTGAGCACACGCTCACTGCTTGAGCTATTATCCTCCATCTTTTAGCTATAGAACTTGTTGGAGACGTCATATCTCTAAACTCGGGTATTTGCTTGAAATATTAACTTCAACTCGTGGAACATCTCATATGGTCCATGACGCTCAAAATGTCTTTGAAGTCCCAATTCTAAGCCGTTAAGCATGGTGCACTAAACTATCAAGTAGTCATCATATTGATCTAGCCAAACGTTCATAACGTGTGCATCTGCTCCTGCAATAGGTCTGTCACCTAGCGGTGCATCAAGGACATAATTCTTCTGTGCAGCAATGACGATAAACCTCAGATCACGGATCCAATCCGCATAATTGCTACTAACATCTTTTCAACACAATTATCTCTAGGAACATATCAAAATAAACACAGGGAAGCAACAACGCGAGCTATTGATCTACAACATAGATATGCTAATACTACCAGGACTAAGTTCATGATAAATTAAAGTTCAATTAATCATATTACTTAAGAACTCCCACTTAGATAGACATCCCTCTAATCCTCTAAGTGATCAGGTGATCCAAATCAACTAAACCATAACCGATCATCACATGAAATGGAGTAGTTTTCAATGGTGAACATCACTATGTTGATCATATCTACTATATGATTCACGCTCGACCTTTCGGTCTCAGTGTTCCGAGGGCATATCTGCATATGCTAGGCTCGTCAAGTTTAACCCGAGTATTCCGCGTGTGCAAAATTGGCTTGCACCCGTTGTAGATGGACGTAGAGCTTATCACACCCGATCATCACGTGGTGTCTGGGCACGACGAACTTTGGCAACGGTGCATACTCAGGGAGAACACTTTTATCTTGAAATTTAGTGAGAGATCATCTTATAATGCTACCGTCAATCAAAGCAAGTTAAGATGCATAAAAGATAAACATCATATGCAATCAAAATATGTGACATGATATGGCCATCATCATCTTGTGCCTTTGATCTCCATCTCCAAAGCATCGTCATGATCTCCATCGTCACCGGCATGACACCATGATCCCCATCATCTTGATCTATATCAATGTGTCGTCACATGGTTGTCTCGCCAACTATTGCTCTTGCAACTATTGCTATCACATAGCGATAAAGTAAAGCAATTATTTGGTGCTTGCATCATATGCATAGAGAGACAACCATAAGGCTTTTGCCAGTTGCCGATAACTTCAGCAAAACATGATCATCTCATACAACAACTTATATCTCATCACGTCTTGACCATATCACATCACAACATGCCCTACAAAAACAAGTTAGACGTCCTCTACTTTGTTGTTGCAGGTTTTACGTGGCTGCTACTGGGCTTAGCAAGAACCGCTCTTACCTATGCATCAAAACCACAACGATAGTTTGTCAAGTTGGTGCTGTTTTAAGCTTCGCAAGGACCGGGCGTAGCCACACTCAGTTCAACTAAAGTTGGAGAAACTGACACCCGCCAGCCACCTACGTGCAAAGCACGTCGGTAGAACCAGTCTCGCGTAAGCGTACGCGTAATGTCGGTCCGGGCCGCTTCATGCAACAATACCGCCAAACCAAAGTATGACATGCTGGTAAGCAGTATGACTTATATCGCCCACAACTCACTTGTGTTCTACTCGTGCATATAACAACAACGCATAAAACCTAGGCTCGGATGCCACTGTTGGGGAACGTAGTAATTTCAAAAAAAATCCTACGCACACGCAAGATCATGGTGATGCATAGCAACGTGAGGGGAGAGTGTTGTCCACGTACCCTCGTAGACCGATAGCGGAAGCGTTATTTCAACGCGGTTGATGTAGTCGTACGTCTTCACAATCCGATCGATCCAAGCGCCGAAACTACGACACCTCCGATTTCTTGGCACACGTTCAGCTCGATGACGATCCCCGGGCTCCGATCCAGCAAAGCGTCCGGGAAGAGTTCCGTCAGCACGACGGTGTGGTGACGATCTTGATGTTCTACCGTCGCAGGGCTTCGCCTAAGCACCGCTACAATATTATCGAGGATTATGGTGGAGGGGGCACCGCACACGGCTAAGAGAACGATCACGAAGATCAACTTGTGTGTCTAGAGGTGCCCCCCTGCCCCCGTATATAAAGGAGCAAGGGGGGAGGCCGGTCGGCCCTTGTGGGCGCGCCAAGGAGGAGGAGTCCTCCTCCTAGTAGGAGTAGGAGGAGGGGGAAAGGAAGGGGGAGAGGGAGAAGGAAAGGCCCCCCCCTCTCCTAGTCCAATTTGGACCAGAGGGGGAGGGGGCGCGTGGCCCACCCTGGCCGCCCCTCTCTCTCTCCACTAGGGCCCATAAGCCCCATTACTTCTCCGGGGGGGGTTCCGGTAACCCTCCGGCACTCCGGTTTTCTCCGAAATCACCTAGAACACTTCCGGTGTCCGAATATAGGCTTCCAATATATCAATCTTTATGTCTTGACCATTTTGAGACTCCTCGTCATGTCCGTGATCACATCCGGGACTCCGAACAACATTCGGTACATCAAAATACATAAACTCATAATGAAACTGTCATCGTAACGTTTAAGCGTGCGGACCCTATGATTCGAGAACAATGTAGACATGACCGAGACATGTCTCCGGTCAATAACCAATAGAGGAACCTGGATGCTCATATTGGCTCCTACATATTCTACAAAGATCTTTATCGGTCAGACCGCATAACAACATACGGTGTTCCCTTTGTCATCGTTACGTTACTTGCCCGAGATTCGATCGTCGGTATCTCAATACCTAGTTCAATCTCGTTACCGGCAAGTCTCTTTACTCGTTCTGTAATACATCATCTCGCAACTAACTCATTGGTTGCAATACTTGCAAGGCTTATGTGATGTGCATTACCGAGAGGGCCCAGAGATACCTCTCCGACAATCGCAGTGACAAATCCTAATCTCGAAATACGCCAACCCAACATGTACCTTTGGAGACACCTGTAGAGCACCTTTATAATCACCCAGTTACGTTGTGACGTTTGGTAGCACATAAAGTGTTCCTCCGGTAAACGGGAGTTGCATAATCTCATAGTCATAGGAACATGTATAAGTCATGAAAAAAGCAACAACAACATATTAAACGATCGGGTGCTAAGCTAATGAAATGGGTCATGTCAATCACATCATTCTCCTAATGATGTGACCTCGTTAATCAAATCACAACACATGTCTATGGTTAGGAAACATAACCATCTTCGATTAACGAGCTAGTCAAGTAGAGGCATACTAGTGACGTTTAGTTTGTCTATGTATTCACACATGTATTATGTTTCCGGTTAATACAATTCTAGCATGAATAATAAACATTTATCATGATATAAGGAAATAAATAATAACTTCATTATTGCCTCTAGGGCATATTTCCTTCAGCAATGACATAAAAAAACGGGCAAGCCATGAAAACATCATGCTAGCTATCTTACGATCATGCAAAGCAATATGACAATGAATGCTCAAGTCATGTATATGATGATGATGGATGTTGCATGGCAATATATCTCGGAATGGCTATGAAAATGCCATGATAGGTAGGTATGGTGGCTGTTTTGGGGAAGATATAATGAGTCTTATGTGTGATGGAGCGTAATGTATCACGGGGTTTGGATGCACCGGCGAAGTTTGCACCAACTCTTGAGGTGAGAAAGGGCAATGCACGGTACCGAAGAGGCTAGCAAGGATGGAAGGATGAGAGTGCGTATAATCCATGGACTCAACATTAGTCATAAAGAACTCACATACTTATTGCAAAAATCTATTAGTCATCGAAACAAAGTACTACGCGCATACTTCTAGGGGGATAGATTGGTAGGAAAAGACCATCGCTCGTCCCCGACCGCCACTCATAAGGAAGACAATTAATAAATAAATCATGCTCCGACTTCATCGCATAATGGTTCACCATACGTGCACGCTATGGGAATCACAAACTTCAACACAAGTATTTCTACAATCCACAACTACCCACTAGCATGACTCTAATATCACCATCTTTATATCGCAAAACTATTGCAAGGAATCAAACATATCATATTCAGTGATCTACAAGTTTATGTAGGATTTTATGACTAACCATGTGAATGACCAGTTCCTGTCATCTCTCTAAATAGATATAAGTGAAGCAAGAGAGTTTAATTCTTTCTACAAAAGATATGCCCACGTTCTAACAATTTTAAGTGAAGCAAAAGAGTATTCTACAAATGGCAGTTTTCTATGTAAAGAGAAACAGACAATCCAAACTTCAAATGATATAAGTGAAGCACATGAAGCATTCGATAAAGCCATACTCAAAAGATATAAGTGAAGTGCGAAGAGCATTCTATAAATCAACCAAGGACCATCTCATACCAGCATGGTGCATAAAAGAAAAAAGAAAACTAAAGCAAAATACGCTCCAAGATTGCACATATCGCATGAACGAAACGAATCTGAAAACATACCGATATTTGTTGAAGAAAGAGGGGATGCCTTCCCAGCATCCCCAAGCTTAGACGCTTGAGTCTCCTTGAATATTTACTTGGGGTGCCTCAGGCATCCCCAAGCTTGATCTCTTGCCTCTCTTCCTTCTTCTCACATCGAAACCTTCTCGGTCATCGAACACTTCATCCACACAAAACTTCAACAGAAAACTCGGTAAGATCTGTTAGTATAATAAAGCAAATCACTTCTCTAAGTATTGTTGCAAACCAATTCATATTTTATTTTTTGCATTGTGTCTACTGTAATATAACTTTTTCATGGCTTAACCCACTGATATAAATCGATAGTTTCATCAAAACAAGCAAACTATGCATCAAAAACAGAATCTGTCTAAAACAGAACAGTCTGTAGTAATCTGAACATTAACCATACTTCTGGTACTTGAAAAATTCTGCCAAAATTAGGAAAAATAAACAATTTGTACGGCAAGACAGTGCAAAAATAATCAGAACCATTTGGCGTTCCAGTAAAAAACTAAAAATCATGCACTACAGCCAAAGTTTCTGTCCTGCACCGCACAAACCAACAAGCATTGTAACCATCCTAAAGGCAAACCTTGGCACATTATTTTTATAATACAATGGAATTGTACAAGGGGATAATTATTTTTGTTGAAAAGTTTCTGTAATCAAGATTCACAAAGTTGCCGTGAGCATGAACAAAGTTCAAGGAGCTCTCCCACTTCAACAATGCTTGTCTTTCTCACTTTCACTTTCCTTTTTGAAAAGGTTTTGGGTTCCCCTCTTTATTTTTGTTATTTTTAAACTATATGAAAGCACTCAACAGAAATAAATGAATCTCTAAAACTTCCGGGTTGTCTCCCTGGCAGCGCTTTCTTTAAAGCCATTAAGCTAGGCATATAGTGCACAAGTAGTGAATCCACCTGGATCCCAAGGTATATCAAAGCCAATTTTAATTAACAATGATTTGTAATTTAGTAATGAGCAAAAAGTAGCATATATCATGTAATTATGAAGTCTAACTCTCTTCCTATGCATCGGCATGTCATAAAAGAACAATTCATGCACACAAAGTAAAGGCCAATGCATAGTATAAACAGTTTCTTGCAATTTTATCATGTTGGAAACATAGAGAGGTGGAGATATAGTTCCTCTCTCATAATAATTTCAAGTAGGAGCAGCAAGCACATGCATATTATATTCATCAAAATCATCATGTGCAACGGTAAAAGGAAACCCATCAATGTAATCCTTAATAAGTGCAAACTTCTCCGATATAGTGTAGTTCAGAGAATTCAAAAAGATAATAGGACTATCATGCGTGGGTGCAATAGCAACAATTTCATTTTTAACATAAGGAACTATAGCAAGTTCATCTCCATAAGCATAATTCATATTGGCATCTTGGCCACAAGCATAGCAAGAATCATCAAAAACGGATATTTCAAGAGAATCAATGGGATCATAACAATCATCATAGCACCTTCTGTAAGCACGAAGGGGAATTGAACAATGTATGAGTTGAAGAGTTACTCTCATTAGAAGGTGGGCACGAGTGATCAATCCGCTCTTCCTCCTTTTGTTCTTCGCTCTCCTCATCATCCTTTTCATCCAATAAGCTCACAGTTTCATCAATTTCTTCTTCCATAGCTTCCTGCAAAATATTAGTCTCTTCTTGGAAAGCGGAGACTTTCTCAATAAATGCATTAATATAGTAATTGTATTCATAATTTTCATAGAAATATCTAAGTATAGCAAGATTTTCAGGCCTATAAAGATCATCATCTAAAGCTTCATACTTTTCAAACAAAGATTTAATTTCATAAGCAGCCTTAAAAGCAAAAAATTCTTCTATTTGTTCCACATCATAGTAATCATATATACCATTAGCATAAGAAGCTAAGGTTTCATTAACATTAAATTTGCATGAAAAGGGAAGGTGTGGAGCCTTCATCCTAGAGCAACAAGTAATATCATATCTCAAGCATAGTTGCCAAGCATACCACTTCAACATAATAAATTCGTCCCATAATAGTTTCCCTTTTTGTGTCAAGCGATAATCCCTAAAGTATTCACGTTGATCCAACGTGTGTCCCATTATAAAGTTGAATGGGGTTTTCTCGGGTTTATCAAAGTAGTACATAATATCTTTCACATAATGAGAATCGAGGGTTTTAGGAGTTACCCCATCTCCATGAGTAGCAAGTACATCTAATTTTTTTGGTATTTTGCGTTCCATATCCATAAGTAAAGATAGAGAACAACTAAGAACAACAAATAAAAATTACTTAGTGATAAAGCAAACAAGCACACACGAGAATATTCACCCCACGCTATTGCTCCCCGGCAACGGCGCCAGAAAAAGGTCTTGATAACCCACAAGTATAGGGGATCAACTGTAGCCTCTTTCGATAAGTAAGAGTGTCGAACCCAACGAGGAGCTAAAGGTAGAACAAATATTCCCTCAACTTCTATCGACCACCGATACAACTCTACGCACGCTTAACGTTCGCTTTACCTAGAACAATTATGAAACTAGAAGTACTTTGTAGGTGTTTTTGGGTAAGCTTGCAAGAAAGTAAAGAGCATGTAAATAAAAGCTAGGGGCTGTTTAGATGAATACACAACTAAATTAGTTTTAGTAGAGATCTTTTGTCAACAAGAAAGTTATTTGTCCCTAGGCAATCGATAACTAGACCGGTAATCATTATTGCAATTTTATTTGAGGGAGAGGCATAGGCTAACATACTTTCTCTACTTGGATCATATGCACTTATGATTGGAACTCTAGCAAGCATCCACAACTACTAAAGATTCATTAAGGTAAAACCCAACCATAGCATTAAAGTATCAAGTCCCCTTTATCCCATACGCTAACAACCAACTTACTCGGGTATGTGCTTCTGTTCACTCACGCCGCCCACCATAAGCAAATCATATGCATATTGCAAACCCTATAGCGGGAATCCCTCACGCTTGGCAACACGGAGAGCACCATAGGACAGCACCAATAATAAAACATACAACTCAAACCAATCACGATCATCAAATAGCCATTAGGACAAAACAGATCTACTCAAACATCATAGGATAGCCATACATCATTGGGAAATAATATATAGCGTTCATCACCATGTTTAGGTAGAGATTACAGCGGGTAAGAGAGAGGTTACACCGCTGCATAGAGGGGGGAAGAGTTGGTGATGATGGCGATGAAGTTGTTGGTGAAGATTGTGGTGATGATGATGGCCCCCGGTGGCACTCCGGCGCCACCGGAAGCGAGGGGGAGAGAGAGCCCCCCTCCTTCTTCTTCTTCCTTGACCTTCTCCCTAGATGGGATAAGGGTTTCCCCTCTGGTCCATGGTCTCCATGGCGTGGGAGGGGCGAGAGCCCCTCCGAGATTGGATCTGTCTCTCTGTCTCTTCTGTTTCACCGTTTCGTGTATATATGGAGATCCATAACTCCGATTGGCCTGAAACCTTCACCGTGATTTTTTTTCTGAATATTAGCTTTCTTGCGGCAAAAGAAGAGCGTCAACCGCCTTACGGTGGGCTCACGAGGGTAGGGGCGCGCCCTAAGGGGGGCCTGCCTCGTGACCACCTCGGGCACTGGTTCGCGTTGATTTTCCTTCAAAATTTTCCATATTTTCCAAAAATAAGCTTCGTCCGTTTTTATCCTGTTTGGACTCCGTTTGATATGGTATTCTGTGAAACCAAAAACATGCAACAGACAGGAACTGGCTCTGGGCACTGAATCAATATGTTAGTCCCAAAAATAGTATAAAAAGTTGCCAAAAAGTATATGGAAGTTGTAGAATATTGGCATGGAACAATCAAAAATTATAGATACGACAGAGACGTATCAGCAGCCCAGGCACAGCCCAAGGTGTGTCGCTTGCCACGCATTGCCCACTAAGCATGTGTCATACCATGCCTGGCCTATGCCGTGTTGGCATACTAACGGGCTGGCCTAGCTTGCACGACCTAGATGGCCAACTTTGGCCACAAGTCTCTCCCACTACACTAGTAGTTTGACACTTCTACATGGAATATCTGATTGAGATTATTCGAAACAAATTTTGTTCAACTCGACGATACCGGCAACTCAAGGTTAGTGATTTCTTTATTTGATACAATAATGAGACCATAGTGTTCCATAATAAAATCCAATGACTATTTTTCATCCCTTTCACTCCAAACCATGAGGTGGTAATCTTGGTTTGCAAATGGATAAATAAAACACCTAGAGACCCTAAAAACGAGACAACACAAAAAGCAAGACACTAAGTAGCAAAATTATAAAAAATGATCATAAATTAGGTAGACAAATGTGATAATTGGAAGAATAAAAAATACATGAACAAAACAACGGAAACACAATTTTTTTTCAAACACATATTGATTGTATGTTTCCCACCTAGTGACTGGAACCATTTGACTTGGAACCAGTCCCCAAAAACAAGCGGTGCCAAAGACAATAAACCGAAACAAAAGCATGAATTTAGGACCATATTCACACTAGGACTATCTAGTGAGTTGCCCATATAATTTGGAAATTTCTACCAAGATACTTCTTAGAATTGTATGCTCTAGAATGTTGTACAAGGACGCTTCTTAATTGTATGATCTAGAACATTATACCAAGATACTTAAAAATACCGCGATGAAGACATACACGTCTAAACACACTATACGTATCTAAGTGCTAAACGTTAACATACAATATACACAATAATGTGAGTTTATCTTTTATAATTTGTAATGTTTTAAGGAAGAATTTTGTTTGACAAAGATTATCTCAAATGTCATGCACTTCAAACAAACATAAATCCTATTTCTTACATTGTAGTTTCTTTGTTTAACTAAATGCTCCCTCTATAAACTAATATAAGACCATTTAGATCACTACTCTAGTCATCTAAATGGTCTTATATTAGTTTACAGAGGGAGTATTATCTAAAATTCTCAAATTAGAATCACAACAAACAATAATGACTTTCTATCTTACTTAACCTTTTAAGCCAAGTGTGGCGAACTCAATCCGCAATTTGAACTCACGTCAAATGTTAATGTGGCGAAGAGTTCTAAAAAAATGAATTACTTTGCGAGGACAAGATTGGAGACATGTGGTTTTAGTGTTTTACAACTTAAAAGCTTTAGTTTGGCTGGACAATGTAGAAAAGATGTGGTTTTAGTGTTTTACAACTTAAAAGCATTACTAACCAAAATTTGCAAATCAAACCTGCATTGAATCCTGCTGATACTAGAACAATATAAAAAATGCAAAGCAGAGCAATTACATGATCTACACAATTATATAATTAATATCCCTGATGTCTTTTTTATCTAAACATGTACAAATAAGTAACCCCTACTACTATGTTGAGCATATATATAAGTGATACATTTATAATATTTCTTTCTATTATCTTAGTTGACAAGGAGGGTCTTTAGACACAATTGGTGTCACCCTAGGGAGAGAACCATCGGTTGACGCAACCCCCCATCACACATGGCCAATTGTAGTCCTAGTGTTCCTACTGTTAGTGTCGTCTTGGCACACTACCTTGCCTATTTTCCACCACTGATGACCCTTCCCGGCAACATCAATCAGCACCACCTTGATACCCCTAAAGTTTTGTCCCCCTCCATCCCGCCCTCACAGACATACCTCGGAGTCTTGGATCATGACGATTCCTTTAAGGCCACCATGCCATGAGGATCCCCTCGTGTCAACTTCTCTTGTGCCTCCTCTATGTAGCAATGAAGAATCTACTATAATGAGAGGGTGTCGGTGTCAAAACCGGCATATCTCAGGTAGGGGGTCCCAAACTGTGCGTCTAGGCGGATGGTAACAAGAGACAAGGGACACGATGTTTTTATCCAGGTTCAGGCCCTCTCGATGGAGGTAAAACCCTACTCCTGCTTGACTGATCTTGATGATATTAATATTACAAGAGTTGATCTACCACGAGATCGAAGAGGCTAAACCCTAGAAGCTAGCCTATGGTATGATTGTTGTTCTTGGTCCTACGGACTAAACCCTCCGGTTTATATAGACACCGGAGGGGGCTAGGGTTACACAGAGTCGGTTACAAAGAAGGAGATCTACATATCCGTATTGCCAAGCTTGCCTTCCACGCCAAGGAGAGTCCCATCCGGACACGGGACGAAGTCTTCAATCTTATATCTTCATAGTCCGACAGTCCAGCCAAAGGATACAGTCCGGCTATCCGGATACCCCCTAATCCAGGACTCCCTCAGTAGCCCCTGAAACAGGCTTCAATGACGATGAGTCCGGCGCGCAGATTTGTCTTCGGCATTGCAAGGCGGGTTCCTCCTCCGAATACTTCATGAACGATTTTGAACACGAGGGACGTGTCCGGCTCTACAAAACAAGTTCCACATACAACTGTAGAGAGAATAATATTTCCACAAATGTAATCTGCCGACGTACCCCGTAGTGTGACATCACACCAAAGCCAGGTCTTTATTCGAATCGTTTTTCATAACCAATCTCAGCGTGTTCCGCGAGGCGGTTTCCATGGCACGTCTTGTCGAAGCAGAGATCATGTTCCCTTTATTACGGGATTCTCATAAACACGGACGTGGGTAACCCAATCGTGCATGTTGGTATGACCCCTCCATTGAAGGTAAGTCCCAAACGATCATGAGGAGGGCTCTTGGTATTCAACCACTTTATAAAGAGACCAAGGCCTATTCTTTTTCCTCTCGATCTTAATCGAATCCGCCTCCCGCCTCGAGTTCCAACACCCAAAGCTCAGGTTCAGGCACTTCGGACCTCCGATTATGTCCAGATCCAACCTTCAAGGTCGGTGGATGCCCTCCTCCGTCACGGAGGAAGACATAATAAAGCTATGGGAGGCCAGGTACCTGACCGGCGAAATCCCGCATAGGCTGTCTGCTCAAGGGCAGGTTATTCCCACCCCCAAGCCCGGTGAGAGCATCGTGTTCTTATCTCACTTCTCCGAGGGCTAGGCTTCGCGCCAGATCCCTTCGTGAGGGGGCTCATGTTCTATTATGGGCTGGACTTCCATGATTTAGCTCTGGAGTCTATCCTCCACATCTCATCGTTCATCGTCGTGTGCGAAGCTTTCCTCCGTATAACCACTCACTTCGGACTGTGGCTCAAGACCTTCAAAGTGGAGCCGAAGATGATCGAGGGGCGGCACGCAGAGTGCGGAGGCACCGTGAGAAGCAAAAATGCCGACGCCCCATGGCCCGAGGGCTCTTTCCAGGAGGTGTCCAGTTTAAGGCAACAAGAGTGGTTTTTTATCACAGCTCCTAGGGGTACCAAGTGGGTGGCCCCACCTGTCTTTCGCTCGGGTCCCTCACCACGACTAACGTCATGGGTCAGCAAGGGGCTGGACTGGGGGCCAGTCTGCCCTGCAAACGTCGTCCCCTCCGCCTATGGGAGTTCAATCCGAAGGGACTGTGAGCTCTTCAACACTTCCTCGGCATGACGCCTGAGGAGATGTACAAGTTATTCTTCGGACCACAAATAATGTGTTCGGACACCATGGAGGATGCAG
Organism: Aegilops umbellulata; assembly: GCA_032464435.1. Lineage (NCBI taxonomy): Eukaryota > Viridiplantae > Streptophyta > Magnoliopsida > Poales > Poaceae > Aegilops > Aegilops umbellulata. The sequence goes on from CP136055.1 coordinate 537,967,761, forward strand.
GTCTGAGCTGTAATCGCCCAGATACCCAAGTAAGTAGCCCCGCATCCGAACACACTGTCTGTTTATTTATCGCAACGTCGCCCTAAAAAAGCCACTCTTTGACCAGGATTGGATAGTGTCGGTGTCAAAACCGGTGGATCTCGGGTAGGGGGTCCCGAACTGTGCGTCAAGGTCGTATGGTAACAGGAGACAAGGGACACTTTATTTTACCCAGGTTCAGGCCCTCTCGATGGAGGTAAAACCCTACTCCTGGTACATTAATATTGATGATATGGGTAGTACAAGAGTAGATCTACCACGAGATCAAGGAGGCTAAACCCTAGAAGCTAGCCTATGGTATGATTGTGTATGATGATGGTTGTCCTACGGACTACAACCCTCCGGTTTATATAGACACCGGATAGGGTTAGGGTTACACAGAGTCGGTTACAATGGTAGGAGATCTTGAATATCCGCACGCCTAGCTTGCCTTCCACGCCAAGAAAAGATCCTTCCAGACACGGGACGAACTCTTCAATTTTGTATCTTCATAGTCCTGGAGTCCGGCTGAAGGTATAGTCCGGCTATCCAAACACCCCCTAATCCAGGACTCCCTCAGTAGCCCCTGAACCAGGCTTCAATGACGACGAGTCCGGCGCGCAGATTGTCTTCGGCATTGCAAGGCGGGTTCCTCCTCCAAGTTCTTCAAGAAGATGACAAACACCAAAAATAGTGTCTGGCTCTGCAAAATAAGTTTCCACATATTGCCATATAGAGAATAATATTAACACAAATCAAATATGCTGACGTATTCCGCAGTGCGTCACAACACTGCGGCCAAGCTCTTTATATAAATTGTTTTCGTTGTTCCACCTCAGCGTGTTTAGCGAGGCGGTCTCCTTGGCACGTCTTGTCAAAGCAGAGATCGTGTGCCCCTTTTAACGGGATTCTCATTAATACGGACGTGGGTAACCCAACCACGCCATTTACCACGGCGCTTGGGAGGCAAGTGAATTTTATTAGGTAGGTGGGGACGCATAACCGCATCCGCCCATATAAGGGGATAAGGATCCACCTTTTCACCTACGCCTTCTTCCTCCTTTGCCAATCCATCTCTTGCGCACTCGAGCTCCAGCGCCCAAGCCCGCTCTTTTCACCTCAACCTTCTCCAACAATGTCCAGAGCAGGAGGCAAGTGGATGGTCTCCTCCGTTACGGAGGCCCAAGTAAAAAAGCTAAGGAAAGTTGATACTTGTCCAAGGACATTCCGCATCGGCTTCCTGAGAAGGGGTAGCTTCTTCCTACCCCAGGGCCCCATGAGAGGGTAGTTTTTCTTCCCCACTTCCTTCGCGGACTGGGCTTTCCACTTCACCCATTTGTCCGGGGGCTCATGTTCTACTACGGCCTGGATTTCGACGATCTGGCCCCGAACTTCGTCCTCAACATCTCGGCGTTTATCGTCGTGTGTGAGGCCTTTCTCCGCGTCCGCCCCCACTTCGGCCTATGGCTCAAGACCTTCAACGTCAAGCCCAAGGTGGTGTCCGGCACCGAGGCGGAGTGCGGAGGCGCTATGGCCGGCAAGATGGCCAACATCCTCTGGTTCGATGGCTCCTTTGTGGAGTCCCTAAAGGGGTGGCAAGCAGGGTGGTTTTACATCACCGAGCCACGCGATCCGAAATGGGTCGCAGCCCCCGAGTTCCGATTCGGACCCCCCACGCAGCTTATGTCCTGGAAAGAAACGGGCCCGTCGTGGGGAAACGAAGAAGAGGTGACCGGATTGCAAACTTGCATCCAGTCCCTGGTGAACAAGCCAATCCGGCTTGTCAATGTAGTCCAGGTCATGCTCGTTCGCCGGATCCTCCCGTGCCAACAACGGGACTTCAATTTGTGGGAGTTCGACCCGGCGCAGCACCAAACCCTCAATAGGCTCTTCGACATGACGTACGAAGATGCTTGGAAGGTGCTTTTCAAAGGCGCCGAGGCTCCCGCATCCGCTTCCGAGGACCGCGGATACAGCTCGCAGCGTCACGCTGGCGAGGTAAGCTATTCTCACCCTTTACAGGATGTTAAGTTTTTTCATAGATTAACTCTATGCGGGATCTAAACTCCCTTTGCCTGTGACAGGCTTGGCAGGCGATATCCGGACCAATTAACTGTCCGGCTCCCCTGCCCGAAGACCCAGCCCCAGCTCTTTTGGTGAAGCTGCTGGCTTCGGCACCTTATGTGGTGCCGGAGAAGAAGGCCAAGAAGAAGAAAACCATCGGGACTCGAAAGAGTTCCCGCAACATGGTGGTGTCGGACTCGTCATCTGACGAGTCCGCGACGCTCTCCTCTCGTGAAAACAAGGAGGAGGAACAAGAAAGCTCTCCCTCCCCAGCGAGGGGAGAAAAGAAGAAGAAGGCCACCCCAACGGGGGAGGCCGAGGGGTCGAGGAAAAGGAAGACCCCTCCGCCGGACTACTCCCACGACGCCAAAGAGGGCGGAGAGGAGTGGCCGGACAGAACCAAGCGTCCGGCGAAATCGTAAGTATTTATATACCAGAGTGACTCATGATATCCTTTTAATGTGTGGCTTTCCCTAATATCACTCGTAATTTATGCAGCCCGCCCCGGGCCGAACTCGACGATTCGTCGAGCGGCTCCCTGGATTCGTTGGACGTGAACTCTGTTCCGCCCGCTGTCTCCCCCTGCAGGGCGGACAACGCTGAAGTGGCGTCCCGCCAATCTCCAGGGCAAGAGGAGATAGTCCTGGAGGAGCCGCAAGGCAATCCTACGAACCCCAGGAGTAAAGGGGATGAAACCCCCCAGGGCTCCAAGTCCGGCTTTGTGCCGGACACCGCGCCGGACTCGACAGTCCTGGTCCGCGATGGGCGAACTCCTTCCGAGAGGAGTAAGCCGTCTGAGCCGGCGACCTCCGTCCAACCAGAGGCGCCGAACAATCTGTTGGGGGTGCTTGAGGGCGCCACCATCGACGCGGAGCACCGTACTGTTATGAGTACGGTGATCCAAAGGGTTCAGTCCGCCAAGAGCGGACTGACTAAAGCTTGCGCTAGCCTTCTAACAGGCTTTGAGGTAAGTAAAAATATGTCAAATTATTTACCGCATAGACAGTAGCCCCTGATGCTCTGTTCGGTGTTCGGAAAGAAAAGCCGAATAGAGGATCTAGTAATTTTTGCAGGAGTCTAACAACAAAAAGTCAAATATGCGTATGCAGGCTTCGCTGCTGTCCACCGCCGCACTGACTGCGCAGGTGGATGTCCTTAAAAAGGACCTCGGGCGGACCGAGCAAGAGCTCGGCCTTGCCAAACGGCAGCTCGAGGAGAAAGAAGGTAAGAAATACCCTAAAAAAAGAAAAAAGGTGCCTATAGAGAGGCTTGATTGCAGAAAGAAATAACCGAGGTGGCAACCCTGAAGCAGGCGCTGGCTGAGGCCGGAAAGAAAACTGCCGAGGTGCGCACCGAGCGAGAAAGGCTTGGGGTTCAGGTCGGCGAGGTGCAGCAAGAGCTGCAAGCTCTCATGAAAAAACATGAGAGCTTGGAGCTTGATTCAAAAGTGCAAGCATCCGAGCTCGCGTCTGCCCTTGCGACCGACAAGAGTGCCAAGGCCGAAGCCCAAAAGGCCCTCCAAGAGTTGGAGGAGGTGAAGAAGATAGCAGCGGGTAAGGCATTCTTAATGCAAAGTAGGAATATAAAAGTAAACTACCTATTACTTACCCGAATCCGGAGTTCTCCAGGGGCGTTCGCCGATCTTCCCCGCAGCGTATCCGACGCTGCCGCGTTCTACCGAGCTGAAGAGGGCATCTCGACGGAGAGTGTGTTCTGGCCTCAGTATTCTGAGGCCGGACACCCTGTGCCTTTGAGCGGTCAGCTGAAACAGCTAGTCGAGCTCCACAAGGTGGCCGAACAGGCCATGAAGGGCTTACTAGTTCGACTGTGGCCTGGAGAGGCCCTGCCTGGGAGCTATTTCGGGCTAGTGCGGCGGCTGATGGAGGCCTGTCCACGGCTTGAGGTCATCAAGCGCTCCGCCTGCATTGAAGGTGCCCGGAGGGCCCTTGCCCGTGTAAGGGTACACTGGGGTAAGCTGGACGGAGAGAAGCTGGTGAAGGACGGGCCGCCACCGGGGAAGGAGCATCGCAAGCCCGAGAACTACTACAAGGAAGCCCTTGCTGGAGCCCGCCTTGTCGCGGATGAATGTACTAAAGATGTAGTATTTGAATGAACTCGCTCGTTTGTAACCTGTGCGCTGAAAACTTGTTCATATGCGCTAAGCAATGCTTATTGAATTTAAAATATTATTTTCTGTGCGGCCGTTTATCAAAAATTGAGAGATGGCCAGTCGTCGGCTTCTGCCCCCATGCCACTAGTGCTGGGGTGTTCGGGATTAACCTGAGGGCTCTTTTTCCCATAGTTGGGTCCTTCGAGGGAGGCGCTCAGCACAACGAACCAGGCAATCGGACTATAATGCTTGAACACTCTCACTTAGCCATAGAACGTTATAATTTTAAATTTCGGCGAAGCCCCTAGTTCGGAAGGCCGAATTCGGGGCGCTATCCACGCCTTTGGCCGGACATAGCTAGCTCCTCGCTCGAACCGACATAAGTCTCTAAGGACTCGAAAAACCTCTCGAACAGCGACCGGTCTCACGCCTTATCATGACAGTCTGTTTTAGCTTTCTCCACTGAGGTGCTTAACCCAGCTGAACTGGGGCACAATCGCAGTGGTTCTCCTAGTGCTACCTTAGCCGATATAGCGGAACGTAAGGCACCAAAACATAGGAGTCGGGCAAACCCAACACGTGACCAAAATCATGACTCGGAGCCGATGCATATAGTGCTATAAGTTCGGGGTGCTGCACTTGTGAAAGTGTACGGACTTCTCACACCAGATAGAAGGGTAATGAAGCCCCTGGCGTGTTTTGCCGTACCATGGTGTACGGTTGCGATCATGTTTATTTAATGAACATATATATTAAAAGAGGACAACGCAAAAAATAGTTGAAAATCTATGCATTGTTTATAGAGAGGCTATTTATCAAAGCCGAACGATACAAGTAGTGCGATAGGCAAAAAAGATATTAGACTATTTAACATGTCCTGACCAGGGGCAGGCCGCGGAATTTAGAAACAGATGTATCACTCAAAATAGAGACCACCTGAGAGTTCCGTAATGCGGCGTAGCTTTGTCTGCTTCCCTGGATCTTGCATCGTCTGTGCGGCAGCAAAGCCGAACAGGTTATCCGGAGTGTGGAGTCCTGAAAGTAAAGGAGAAAAAAATGCGGCAGCCCCTAGTACGTTTGACACCGTATTGTAAGCATGTCGTTAATGTGCCCCTCCCCCTGTGCCCATGGAATTTTGAGGGCGTAATTGTGTACTCGAGGTACTAGCTCCGCTATGTTGCGATGGCTGGGGTTGGGGCCGTGTTGCTACGCTTGCTCCGAACGTGCCAGGCGGTCTTGTTGCAGGTTACTCCGGGCGCGCTTTGCATTGTCCGGCTTTTTAACGGCCGGACTGGAGAGTTGCCTTGAAAGGCTGCTTTGCACTTCCGCTGCGAGGGCCGCCGTATGCTCCTCCGTACGGAGTGAGCGTTCAGTGTTTCCGTTGACCATAATTACTCCTCGAGGGCCTGGCTCTTGAGCTTGAGATATGCGTAGTGCGGCACCGCATTGAATTTAGCGAATGCGGTTCGTCCGAGCAGGGCGTGATAGCCACTGCGGAACGGGACTATATCGAAGATTAACTCTTCACTTCGGAAGTTATTCGGAGATCCGAAGACCACATGAAGTGTTACAGAGCCTGTGCAATTGGCCTCTACACCTGGTATGACGCCTTTAAAGGTCGTCCTTGTGGGCTTGATCCTTGATGGATCTATGCCCATTTTCCGCACTGTATCCTAATAAAGCAGGTTCAGGCTACTGCCGCCATCCATGAGGACTCTTGTGAGATGAAATCCGTCAATGATTGGGTCAAGAACCAATGCGGCAAAACCGCCGTGACAGATGCTAGTGGGGTGGTCCCTTCGATCAAAAGTGATCGGCCAGGAGGACCATGGGTTGAACTTTGGGGCGACTGGCTCCATCGCATATACGTCCCGTAGCGCACGCTTCCGCTCCCTCTTGGGAATGTGGGTCACGTATATCATGTCCACCGTCCGCACTTGTGGGGGAAACCCCATCTGTCCATTGTTGTTCGACGGCCTGGGCTCCTCCTCGTCGTCGCTATGCAGCCCCTTGTCTTTGTGTTTGGCTCTTAACTTGCCTGCCTGCTTGAACACCCAACAATCCCTATTGGTGTGATTGGCTGGCCTTTCGGGGGTGCCATGAATCTGGCACGAGCGGTCGAGCATCCGGTCCAAACTGGACGGGCACTGGGTATTCTTTTTAAATGGCTTTTTCCGCTGACCGGATTTATAGCCTCTGAATCCGGCATTTACTGTCGTATCCTCATTGATGTCGCTGCTAACACGGCGCTTTTGCTTATTTCGACGTGTCCTGCCACTTTTGTCCTTGGTATCCGAATTACCAGGGTTCTTCGCTAAGTTGTTGCTGCGAGCTAGCCAGCTATCTTCGCCCGCGCAAAAGCGGGTCATGAGTGTTGTGAGGGCTGCCATAGATTTCGGCTTTTCCTGTCACAGGTACTGGGCAAGCCACTCGTCGCGGATGTTATGTTTGAAGGCTGCTAGGGCCTCTGCGTCCGGACAATCGACTATCTGATTTTTCTTTGTTAGGAACCGTGTCCAGAATTGCCTGGCCGATTCTTCTGGCTGCTGAATTATATGGCTTAGGTCGTCGGCGTCCGGTGGCCGCACATAGGTCCCCTGGAAGTTGTCGAGGAATGTGGCTTCCAGGTCCTCCCAAGAACCGATTGAGTCCGCTGGTAGGCTGTTAAGCCAGTGCCGGGCTGGTTCTTTGAGCTTGAGGGGGAGATATTTGATGGCGTGTAGATCGTCGCCATGTGCCATGTGGATGTGAAGCTGATAATCCTCAATCCATACTGCCGGATCTGTCGTACCATCGTACGACTCGATGTTGACGGGTTTGAAACCCTCTGGGATTTTATGATCCATTACTTCATCTGTGAAGCATAGTGGGTGTGCGGCGCCCCTGTACTGGGCTATGTCACGACGCAGCTCGGAAGAGCTATGCCTCTTGTGTTCGGCCCGGCCGGATTTATTGTGTCCGGAGTGAAGATCATCACGTGTCGTCGGGCGTCTGCGCGCTCCATAGATCGATCTTGTTTGCCTTGCTATATCCTCCAATACGTCTCGCAGGTCCGGCTCATTTTCCCGTGCCTTAGTTGAGCGGCATCGGGGTATGGCTTGTTTAGAGGTTCGACAGGCCTCTCTGTCATGGGCGCAAGGTGGCCGGTCTGCCATGTCATGCATTGGTAATGTAGGTGCTTCCCCCTCTGATTGGGGTAGCGGCCTGCGCTTAGGATAATTTTTGGAGGGGCGCTCGAGTTCATACTCTTCGGCCGCAAGGACTTCAGTCCATCTGTCAGCTAGCAAATCCTGATCAGCTCTAAGCTGTTGCTGCTTTTTCTTTAGGCTATTCGCCGTGGCTTGAAGCTTGCGTTTAAAACGCTCTTGTTCGGCGGGGTCTGATGGTACGACGAATTCGTCGTCGTCGAGGCTTGCCTCGTCTTCGGAGGGAGGCATGTAGTTATCATCCTCAACCTCTTGCTCTGGCGCTCTCTCATGAGGGCTGGCTTCTTCATCTTCCTGCGCCAAATCCTGCTGGATTTGGTGTTCTTCGGCGCTATCCGGGGTAGTATTATCTCCCGTGCCAGAATCACCATTTCTGTTGTGGCGGGATTTAGAGCGGCGCCGTTGACGCCGGCGTTTTGGCTGTTTTTTTGAGGTGTCATCCTCCGCTGTTCCATCGCCATCTCCATCCTTTGGAGCGTCCACCATATATATGTCATATGACGAGGTGGCGGTCCAGCGCCCTACAGGTGCTGTTTCTTGTTCGTCTCCTCCTTCGTCGCCCATACCGTCGAAGTCTTCGGAGCCGAAGTCAAGTATGTCGGTTAAATCATCGACAGTGGCTATTAAGTGGGTGGTGGGTGGGCTTTGAATTTCTTCGTCGTCCGAATCCCAACCTCGCAGACCGTAATCCGGCCTGGGCTCTCCTGATAGAGAGAGAGACTTGAGAGAATTCAGGATATCACCGAAAGGTGAGTGCTGAAAGATGTCCGCCGCAGTGAACTCCATTATAGGTGCCCAATCGGATTCGATCAGCAGGGGCACGGGAGGCCCGGAGTTCGGAGAAGAATCCGACTCCTTGGAGTCATGGGCCGTGCGGAGTGCGGGGCTGGCGTTCGGCTCGATCGCCTTCAAGATCGCAGCCCCCGAGGTGACGTCCAACCGTTCATCCTCAAAGAACGCAGCGGGCTCCGAGTCGAGGATCGGGGCCAGTGCGTGTGCGGCCTCCAGGGTACTATTCGGAGGCAGAGCTATATCATGCCCCTCGAGGTAGTGCGGAGCACTTGGTTGTGGCTCGAACCCGTCGAAGATCAAGTCTCCGAGGATATCTGCCGTGTAGTTTAAGCTTCCAAACCTGACTTGATGGCCAGGGGCGTAGCTTTCGATCTGCTCCAGACGACCAAGCGAATTGGCCCGCAGAGCAAAGCCGCCGAAGACGAAGATTTGTCCGGGGAGGAAAGTCTCACCCTGGACCTCATCGTTGTTGATGATCAAAGGAGCCATCGGGCCTAAAAGCGACGACACAGAGGAACTCTCAATGAAAGCACCAATGTCGGTGTCAAAACCGGCGGATCTCGGGTAGGGGGGCCCGAACTGTGCGTCAAGGTCGGATGGTAACAGGAGACAAGGGACACTTTATTTTACCCAGGTTCGGGCCCTCTCGATGGAGGTAAAACCCTACTCCTGCTAGATTAATATTGATGATATGGGTAGTACAAGAGTAGATCTACCACGAGATCAAGGAGGCTAAACCCTAGAAGCTAGCCTATGGTATGATTGTGTATGATGATGGTTGTCCTACGGACTACAACCCTCCGGTTTATATAGACACCGGATAGGGTTAGGGTTACACAGAGTCGGTTACAATGCTAGGAGATCTTGAATATCCGCACGCCTAGCATGCCTTCCACGCCAAGAAAAGATCCTTCTGGACACGGGACGAAGTCTTCAATTTTGTATCTTCATAGTCCTGGAGTCCGGCTGAAGGTATAGTCCGGCTATCCAAACACCCCCTAATCCAGGACTCCCTCAGATAGCGAAGGCAAATTTGATCAGGTGTCCGGCCTCCCTCCCTGAGACCTCACCAGACCCCGTGTTAACCAGGACGCTGGAGATCACGCCTTATCAAGCGCCATCAGGAGAAGATAAAGGGGGGAACAAGGAGGCTAGTGCCTCCCCGAAGGAGGTTAGTCGGGGATGAGGAAGTAAAACTTCCTCTCCCCAGGGAAGAAAGAGGACCGCCTCTGAGGACCCGGAGACAATGGTCTCAAAACGGGGGAAGAAATCTTCGCCAGAGGGTCCTGTACCGGGGGATACCCCGGCCGCACTATGCCCTCACGGGGATCAGCCCTCCACCAAGCTGTAAGTAAAAAGAGTACTTAATAACGAAAAAACCTTGCCTTACTCCTGAGGAAAATAGCCAAAGCATTTATATTGCAGTTCGGATCTTAGCCCTTCTCAGCAGAGCTCATCTTCGGGGGATCTTCTTCCGGAGATGTTGGAGAGCAAAACGCCTCCCCCTGCCATACCGCCTCATGAGGCGGGCGACCCCGAGGTGTCGTTGCGGAGGGTTTCTCCTGATCCGGCAAAGCCAGAAGGTAGTCATATGGCCGCCCGAAGCCCTCAGTATTCGGCTTTTAAAGAGGGGATAATTAATTTGGTGCCCTTAGTTGTGTCCCACTCGGCAGGTTTAACCCTAGTTTCCGAAAACACTTGTTCTTGCCCAAACCACTTTGCTCCTCTTATGCTTTTGCCCTTTGACCGTTTGACCATCACTTTGAAAACTTCGTAAAATTTTCATACTAACTCAGAAAAATTCAAATAAGATATCAAAATGTTCAGAAAAGCATCACCTATATGTGCATGTCATTTGCATTCACGAACAAAATGTTGGCCAGTCCCCATCTCAGTTTAGCTCATATGATCTTAGCATGAATAGTAAAATCTAAAAAATTCTAAAAATTATAAAAATATTTGGTGGCAAACTTTGACCAGTATTTTCAGTGCTTGCCAAGTTTCATAAAGGAATGACATTCGTGGAATTCGTGGCGAAACGGACTTGTGCGAGGGGGGGGGGGGTTGGATGAACCGTGAGCGGTGGCGTTGCCTCTGGATGAACAAGACCCCATGATGTGGTGGAGGGCTGGATGAACAGTAGACGGTGGAGGGGTGCCCGTGGAGGGGTGGATGAACAGGACCCCGTGGTGTGGAGGGCAGGATGAACAGTAGACGGTGGAGGGGTGCCCGTGGAGGGGTGGTTGAACAGGACCCCTTGGTGTGGAGGGCTGGATGAACAGTAGACGGTGGAGGGGTGGTTGAACAGTAGCCGGTGGAGTAGCGCGCGGTGGAGGCTGGATGAACAGGAGCCCGTGGAGGCTGGAGGAGGTCGACGGTGGATGAACAGTAGCTCGTGGAGGCTGGAGGGGGTCGATGGTGGAGATGAACAGTATCCCGTGGAGTCCCATTTTGTGGTACGCCACACCCCTCCCGATGAACAGGACCCTGTTTCGACCGTAGCGCTCCAACACAAGTCCGTTTCCTCCGTTTTCCGGTACGCCACACCCCTCCCGATCAACAGGACCCCCGTTTCGAACGTAGGAGGTCCGTTTCCTCCGTTTTGCGGTACGCCACACCCCTCCCGATCAACAGGACCCCCGTTTCGACCGTAGGAGGTCTGTTTCCTCCGTTTTGCGCTACGCCACACCCCTCCTGATCAACAGGACCCCCGTTTCGACCGTAGGAGGCCCGTTTCCTCCGTTGTGCGGTACGCCAGGCCTCGTTTCCATCGCCTCTTCCATCCAAGCCCTCCCGATGAACACGACCACGCATTCCGTTCCGGCCCATGAACACGACGACGACGCTGTTTCTCCGTTCCGACCCAGCCATGTACACGAGCCCTCGCCGTACGTATGCGCGAGTAGGCGTTCGAGACCCCGCCCATATGTACACATACGTGGCCGTATTTTCTTTCTTGCACCTTGGCCGCCTCTATACGACACTGCGCGCCTCTACATCCACCAGTATATATGTACGTACACGTTCGCGACCAGAATGACAATGCTACGTACGCTTCGACCAGGTGGGTCCCGACTGTCAGGCACTTGCTTGCCTGCGAAGATGTAGCTGGTGGGTCCCAGCAGTCAGGGGGGCGAAATACGGTGGCCCGTCCGATGGGTCCCCGCTGTCAGGTGGAGGAATAATTATTTTGCACATAATAAGGAGGCACTTCCTTGCTGCGGCCGTGGACCCAGCTGTCAGCCTCTCCACGTACAGTCCACGTCCGATGGAAGGTGTTCCTTGACCACGTTGACCACGGCGCGCTGAGAGCACCAGGGCGGTGGACGACAGTGAGGCCTAGGAAGGAGACGACGCGGAGTCGGGGAAGACGCGGCAGTGGATGCCCACGCGTAGAGGAGTACGAGGGCACTGGTTCGCTGCGGTGTGAGGCTGCCGTCGCCGCAGAGTAACAGGAGGTGTGGGTGAGTAGATGGATGGCCTGGCCAGCGGTGGGAGTAGTAGGGGCGGTGAGGCCTCCGCCGCATCACAGTCGACCACGGGAGGCAGGAGCACGAGGCACGACTGGCGCTGGTTTGGGCGGCTGGAGCAAGAAGACCAGAGGTTGAAGAAGCACGACGGCCGTTGGATGGACATTGTACGGTCACTGGAGCTAGAATCGTGCATATTGACTAAGTTGACAAAGCCTTCCGTCCCCGTCAACTTAGTAGGCCCACAAGTCAGCCTGCCACTATACTAGGTCCCAGCTAACAGGGGGAGTATTCATTTTTTTTGTGCGTAATAAGGAGGCACTTCCTTGCGTGCGAAGATATAGCTGGTGGGTCCGAGCTGTCAGCGGCGGTAACATTTTTTTCGCGAAATACAGAGGCCCTTTCGGTGGGTCCCAGATGTTAGGTGGAGGAATCATTATTTTGCGTGTAATAACGAGGCATTTCCTTGCATGCGGCCGTGGACCCAGCTGTCGGCCTCTCCACCTAAAGTCCACTTCAGATGCATGTCGGTCGTTGACCACGTTGACCAGGCCGCGCCGAGAGCACCAAGGCGGTGGACGACGGCGAGGCCTAGGAAGGGAACGACACGAAGGCAAGGAGGACTCGGCAGTTGTTTCCCACGTGGAGGGGAGTACGACTGTACGAGGGTTTACTGGTTCGTCTGTCGTCACCGGAAAATAACAACAGGTGTGGGTGAGTAGAGGGATGGCTAGGCCAGCGATGGGAGTACAGTGGGGCGGTGAGGCCTGCGCGGCAGCAGAGCCGACCGCGGGGAGGAGGGAGCAGGCAGTCCCGCCGGCGCCTGTTTGAGCGGCTGGAGCAGGAAGAGCAGAGATTGAAGAAGCACGACGGCCGTTGGATGGCCATCCAACAGTCACTGCTTGTGCGTCAACCTTTTTTTTAGGAAAGCCTCAAATATGTGGGAAACAGCATACAACCCATCTGCCATTATTTCTAATAATTTACAGCCCATTTGCTAATTATTAAGGTTTTTTTGGAGCCCATATTCTTTTGTTAGCATTACAGCCCATATTGTGGCCACGGTTAAAAAATTATACGAAATTTTGCATATTTCGGTGCGGTTCAAACTGTTTTTAATCCCGAAATTTCGACTCACATTCAAACTGATTTTAAAAATAAATGTATATCAATATAAAATCCAACAAATTCTCCACGCATAAAAATTAATGTAATTTCAAATCTCGAAATGAAAAAAATATATTTGAAACTAATTGCCGGTTTGATGTGTTTTAAAAATGTACATCCCATTTCTCATTACTGATGGGCCATTTTCTCGGCTAGCCGAATGAAAGCTCTCCTCCTCGTCTTGAAAGATTTGCAGCCCAACAGGCCTGACAAAGCGACTTACTTGGCAAATCACAAAAGAACTGGGCTGTAGCCGTGGACCCAGCTGTCAGCCTCTCCACGTACAGTACTCTTCCGATGGAATGTCGTTGACCACGTTGACCACGCCGTGCCGAGAGCACCAAGGCGATGGACGACGGCGAGGCCTAGGAAGGGGACGACGCGGAGCCGGGGAAGATGCGGCAGTGGATGCCCATGTGGAGAGGGGTATGAGGGTTCACTGGTTTGGCTGCGGTGTGAGGCTGCCGTCGCCGCAGGGCCTGGCTAGCGGTGGGAGTAGTAGGGGGTGATGAGGCCTCATCGGCAGCACAGCCGGCCACTGGAGGCAGGAGAAGGCGGTCTTCCCGGCACTGGTTTGGGTTGCTGGTGCAAGAAGAGCAGCGATTGAAGAAGCAGCATGACCGTTCGATTCAAATCCAACGGTTACTGCTGCTAGAATCGTTTGTTGACTAAGTTGACAAGCCCTGCGTACGCGTCAACTTAGTAGGCCCATAGGTTAGCCTCCCAACCGGTGCGCCCCAGATGTCAGTGGGAGGAATCATTTTTTCGCATAATAAGGAGGCAGTTGATTGCGTGCGGCCAGGCCAGCGGAGGGAGTAGGGTGGGCCAGGGAAGCCTGCGCGGCATCACAGCGGGCCACAAGAGGTGGCGTCGGCCGTTGGATGGACATCCAACACTAACTGTTGCTAGAATCGTGTGTTCACTGACAAAGCCTTGCGTAAACAAGTCAGCCTCGAAAACCGTGGCGTGTACAGCACATTTGCTATTATTTTTATAATTTTAACTCATTTTCTAATTCATATGGAATTTATTGCAGCCCGTTTTCCATTTTTAGAATTGTTGGCCATTTACTGGTCAGTACCAGGGTCAAAAAATTAACTAAATATGTGGGAAATTTTGAAAATTCGCAAATTTTTGCTGGGGAACGAAATATTCTTAATCCAAAAATTAATAGCCATAGTAAAACAAATTTAAAAATAAATTAATACTATGTCATGTTAAATCCAATGAAAGACGTATAAGATATCAGTGAAGAACAAAAACAGAAAAAGAAACTTATATCCCATTTGCTATAAATTTTTTGGAATTGTCAACCCCTTTTGATATTACTTTTAACAGACATTGACCATACTCTTAAGCCAGGCCGGAATGCATCCCTCCCCGTCTTGAAAGATTTGCAGCCCAGTAATTCGGAGAAAACAAATAGGCCTAGCTTGGGTATTCTTCAAAAAGAAATATTGGGCTAGCTATTTTCCCAAAGAATTGGTGCATGAGCATTTAGCTTTATTTATTTATTTATTTATGTTTAGGGGACCATGAGCATGTACCTCGGCCGGATTCATGTCAGAGCCTCCCTTCCAGTTAATTATGGGCTTCTCTATTGGGCCTTCATCAGTGGGCTGCATGTTATCAACAAGTGGAAAATGTGTTCCGAGTTTCAAAAAAAATGTGTTCCATACGATAAATAGTATGCGCTACGTACGGTACAGGGCACTAAAGGATCGAACCGTGCAACGACTTTCAAAACATTGTGTTTGTCGTTCTAACAACACATTTATTCAACCAACAGATAAAATATACTACTGATTGTACATTGAAAACAACAACAGCAGCAAACAGACGAAATATACTACTGATTGTACACGTCTGCTTAGTAGGCCCACAAGTCAGTCACCAAATCTGACGGGTCCCAGCTGTCAACGGGATGAATAATTTTTTCACAAAACAAGGAGGCACTTCCTTCCGTGCAAAGATACAACCGGTGGGTCCCAGCTGTCAGGTGGAGGAAACATTTTTTTTCAGCTTAATAAGGAGGAACTTTCCTTGCGTGCGACCATGGACCTCGTGGGTCCCAGCCGTCAGGCTCTCCATGTAAAGTATTCTTCCGATGACTCTCGTTTGTTGACTAGGCCGCACCGAACGCAGCGAGGCGGTGGGCGACGGCGAGGCCCCGGACGGGAACGACTCGGAGATGGGAAAACACGGCAGTGGAGTCGCAGATTGAGAGGAGGAGAAGGGTTATAACTGGTTCTGTTGCGGCATGGGGCTGTAGTCTATGGAGAATAACAGGAGGTGTCGAGGGGTGGAGGGATAGCCTGGCCGGCGGTGGGGTAGCGCTTCGCAGCGATGCGTGCTAAGCAGAGCCGCTAGCCGCCGGAGGCCGGACCAGGCGGTCTCGGCGATGCTGGCGGAAGAAGACGAGAGATTGAAGGTGCATGCCGGCCGTTGGATATAAATCCAATGGTTGTGGATGACACAATCATTTGTTGACCAAGTTGACAACGCCCTGCGTAGGCTTCGACCTATTGGCCCACATGTCAGCCTGCAAAAATGTGGTATATATTTAACCCATGTTTTCTAGAATGTACAATCCATTTGCTGGGCTGGGTGAACAAATAATTTTGCGTCAATCAGGCCCATTTATATTTTCTAAGAAATCCCAGCCCATTTGCACTTCCTTGAAATACACGTATTAGGTGGGCTCGTTATATATACGTATAATGTTATGTTAGAAGGAGCAATTAATATCAAAGAATAAACCGGAGAGGCACATTATATATATATATATATATATATAATTAAGAAATTAGTGAGTTATTGCTCAAAACAAAAATGAGCGCGTTATTATTAAATTGGTCCTTAAAATCTTCGCAATCACCAGGATTTTCCTTGCGTGTGAGTCAAAAACAACCAGGATTTTCCTTGCCTGTGAGTCAATAACAACCAGGATTTTCCTTGCCTGTGAGTAAAAAACAACCAGGATTTTCCTTGCTTGTGAGTCAAAAACAACCAGGATTTTCCTTGCCAACTTTCGTTAAACATTACTTTTATAAGTTGGGATGTTTTTATAATGTATATATAAGTCTCTATAAAATATAAGATGATAGTAATAATATAAATATATATAATGTGGTTAGAAGGGAAAACATAAATTGGACACGGCATTACTTTTATAAGAGACCTGCGTTTTATAGCCCACAGTAGGCATACTAACAAGTTCACACACAAATACAACAGAAAAGGTAAACATTCATATCAAACTCAAGTTCACAGGACACGTTCATATCCATAGCCAACATTCACAATCAACAACTCAAAAGATTCATATATACACGAGCTTAGCATATCTATGCATCCAAATGATTGA
Source organism: Aegilops umbellulata (assembly GCA_032464435.1). Lineage (NCBI taxonomy): Eukaryota > Viridiplantae > Streptophyta > Magnoliopsida > Poales > Poaceae > Aegilops > Aegilops umbellulata. The sequence continues at coordinate 537,983,955 of CP136055.1, forward strand.
TAGATCACACGACAATATTCATACATAATTTACAAAAAGATTCAGATATACACATGTTCAGTATGTTTATGCATCCAAATGATTGAGATCACAGCCAATATGATCCATGGACGAACTTTAATTACCTAGGGTACAGACTGGTAAATAGTGTTCAATCGGAGGTACTTCTTGCTAAAATTAGTGCTTGTACGAGTAAACTTTCGAGTACATAAGAGGCAGCACAGACAATCTGAACTTTGCTTGTAGGTTTATCCTCAAATAGTGGCCTCGTGCCGAGGGAGGTTTGAGCAACTTGGCCACTACTTTCATCCAACCAGTTTACTGGCTCATCTTGGTCCTGTATCTCGCCAAATTCTACATTGCAGACGAGAAAGGAGGCGGTTGAGAAAATGAACCACTCAAATTTTTTGTGCAGTTCAACTGAAATGGAGCATCCTTGGTGTGCAGACTAATTAAGTGCCAGATGAATATACACGTCAACCAACTTGTCTGGAATCTTTAGTCTCCATGCCATATAGTTTGCTACCATATGTGCCGATAACCAAAAGGCACAAGTTGGGACCAAAGACTGGACTGCGTTTTTCTGGGCTATGCACCAAGCAATATTTTTGGCGTTCACTCTCATAATACTTGGAGTTTGACAATTGGTTTACGCCGGTTGATACTCGAATGAATATAGGCACTTCTTGTCAACATCGTCCATGATAGCCCTTTCGTAAAAGGGTCTGCCAGATTCTTAGCCGTCTAGATATAATCGAACGCTATTACTCTGGAGTTTCTTGATTTTCTGACAGATTTCAATCTTCTTCTTATGTGCTTTGTGGATTTCATGTTGTCCTTTGAACTCTTAGCCTTGACAATTGGTTAACACCGGTTGATACTTGAATGAATATAGGCACTTCTTGTCAACATCTATGCTTGTCTGAGTGAACTTTGGAGTACATAGCAGCAGCATAAGTACCTGTCCATCTGATCATTTTGTGCAGTTCTATTGAAATCACCCGATGTAAAGATTTGCCTGCGAGTTCAGGCTCCAAATTACTCCTCTATGAAATTGGCAAACAGTAGCACAATACCAAATTACCAATACATATGACAGGCACAATAATCAGGATAAAGACCAGTACCAACCTGTGTTAGGTAGCATATCAATTACTATTTCCTTTGACTGGAGGCCGAGATAAGCCAAGCAACTGACAGCAAAGGAAGAAAGCATGCGGAGTTTAGCGACTGACAGCAAAGGACGGAAGTTGTCGAGGCAATGAAGCACCCAAAGTTTTTGTGCAGTTCCACCAAAATCAAGCATCCTTGTTGGCACATATATTGAGAGAGTGAGATTACTGTAATAGTGGGACTAGTTTATGAAACATACACTAACAAATAGAAGCACCCTCATTATCTTAATGGGTAAAGTTAGCAACATAGTAGTCTTGCTTAAAGAGAGGTATTAGTTTATTTAATCAGTGCCAATTAGCTCAACTCAACACTCAAAGCATTGCCATTTATCATAGGTTGCAATACTTTAACGTGCAAAGATAAAGGAGTTTCTCATGACAGTAGCACGATACAAATAGAGATGACAACAAACTAATATGGATGAAGGCCTTAGGCCCGTACCAACCTGAGAAAAAAAGCTTATTCATGTAGTCCCATAAGAGATGATAAAGCACTCACTGGAATCACACAATAGTATATATTTTTGTGCACTTCAAATGTATGGTTGAAATCACTCTTGTTTACTAGTGCTGAGATTATATCGAAAGATTATCAAGAACTTCCAGCAGAGTTAAAGCACTAGCTGGGATACAGTTCATTGTATTGTCTTGTGTAGTTCCATTTAATGTATGATTGGCACAACATGATCCCTGTTTGCACAAGTAGGAACAAGGTGAAACCTTCATTAGCTTAGTGAGAAAGGATAGGAAGACATTAGCATATTACTCAACCAGTAGCATCAAATTCATGATGGACAATACGCAAAACATTGCCTCATTGAACCAATGGCAATAAATTGACATGCAAAACAATAGCACTATTATGTCATGACACTAATAATATTCCCTCCCTGCTCCACCACATGATTCACCTCCATCGACAAACATACACACGTACATGATTCAGCATAGGGTCCTACTAAAGATTTGTTTAACTCCAACAGGAAAATTACGCAGTAATAAATTAGTGGTACTTAAGTACTCCTAATTAATTAAGTGAGACAGCATAAGTGGAAGGGCTCCCTGGAGGATCGTCTCACATGTAAGGTAGTCGTTGCCGGAGCCCTTGAATGGCCTCGACTGAGGCCTCTGGCTTCAGCAAGATCTCCTTGGCACTATTTATTCTTCTTGTTCCTCCTCTTCATGCTCTGTTTCTCTTTCTCCTCACCAGTTGGTGAAACCAAGTACATGATTGGCCTTCTAATTCAGAATTGGTTTTGTCAGTGAGGGAGAACAAGTGTACTAGTAAAAAACAACATTATTTTCTCATGGCAGTCAGAAAATAGAGATGAACACATGCATTAAATATCATTCTTACCTAAAGGAAGGTTATGGCGCCAATATGGATGATGAGGATTGGAACACAGATCTCCCTTTGTGCAGTTCCACCAAAATGAACCAACTGTTCCATTCTGACATTCCAGTTAAACAGCACAAAAGTCACTTCTTTTAAGAAGAGTTTTGTGCAGTGCACCAAAAGGTCACAACAGCAACCAGGTGAATTGGATATCCCTGTTTGCACAAAAAGGCACAGAGGAAACAGTCAGAGTCTCAAACAATTATAGGCAAAAACATTTAGCTAAACTTGTCATGGCTTATAACAGTGGCATGGCTTCATTTTTACCAGGGACATTAGATTAAGAACAGCTAAGGCTGCGTTCGGTTCACAGGTTTGGTGCATGATTTTCGTAGGAACATATTCCTACGGTATTCTTTCCCTTCCAACCGTTCGGAACACGGGAAAAGTGAATAGTGTTTCATAGGAAAGATGGTCTGGTACTACTGATTCCATAGGATTAGAAACATCCACGCGCTACTCATTTTTTGGGCGGAAGCCCGAGGCAGGCGCTCGCTGCCATGCGTTAGACAGGTTGTTGTGCTGTGTTGCAGGAATAAAAAAATCAACCTGTGTGTGGTACGTGAGGTGAGGACAAGAGTAGTCACTATGCAGCTCAATAAACAAATAGCATCTCATACTGCCAAGCATGCTACTCTAAAAATATAAATATGTACATTTCGTAGTCCATCCGAACACATTCTCTTGAGAGTTTCCTCTAGTTCGTTGTTCCATAGTTTTATACCTACATTCCTTTCCTATTCCTCTATTTTCATCAAGACCTATGTTTTCTGCCCCTTTATTCCGAACGGAGCCTAAATATTTGGTATAAGGGCATGGGACAGTGGGTGCACCAGCAGTCCAGCACCATGTACGTAAACAGGGGCATAAAGTGGTGATTCATAGTTTGTTGCCCCGAGAAACAAACATCCAAGAAACATATCTGGTTGGTCCCATTGTTGTTCACTCTAGCCACCTACTCCTATGTGTGGATAGCAAATCTAGTCCTGGTCATACCACTGTGTACAGCGTTACCCCTGTATTTCCCTTTTCGACCAAGAGACCGGTTGGATGACCAGTCTGTACTACTGTCACCCCCTTTCCTTCCTGTTTGTACCAAGTCCGATGTACATACTAAATTCCCCCACCCCCACTATATTTCTTGTTTGAACCAAGTAGTACAAGATTCGACACCATGAAGTAGCTTTACCTCTAACAATTGAAGAAAAAAATATGTGACGTTGGACCATCCGATCGAGAGGGGCTGAGAGGTAGAAAATGATGCACATGCAGCGACGTAGCGAGCTAGGGAAGTAGAGCTAAGGCAGTTTCGAATGAAGACATACCTGAAGGTCGTCGGGATGTGGATAGGTGGGCGGCAGGAGGCCGGATCCGCCCACAGGCAACGATGAAGGGATCGGAGGACCTCCCACGCCGGCGCTCGGCCAGAGATAACGGTGCGGCCGGCAGTGGGTCTCCTCCCTTGCTGTCGACGACGGCCTAAACGCTGCCCCTCCTCCCCTTCACCGGTGGAGGGGATACGTCCGGATCAGTAACCAGCGGTGAGGATAGAAAGCAAGTGTTTTTTGAAGGGAGAAAGACAGTGTTACTACCCCTATCTTGTTTAGATCTGGAGAGGATGAGAGTGTGTGAATAGAGCAGCCCTAGCAAGCAAGCGCGGAGGCTCCGGCCTATATATACGTAGTGAGCAACCCTAGCAAGCTACCCTAGCAAGCAAGCAACCCCTATCTTCATCAACTCGTACAAGACCGAGAAATTTGATTACTACAACGCCCTCTCCCTCGCGAACTGAGCTCTGATGCCTTAACTGCACCTGCCTTTGGCTGCATGAGAGGAGGGCCAACCACCTGTTGGGCCCACCTGTCATAGACGCAAAGGCAGGAGCAGTAAGTAGAAGCTTTCGCTACACGCTATCCCTCCCGCACGAGGTGGACAGACATGCAGCAGTGGATTCGATATTGTAGAAGTAGGAGTAACATCATTGTTCGTCTTCTCGAAGAGGCGAAGAGCCAAGAGCAACCCGAACGTGGCAGTTGTGAACACTTGCGTGGTGCGGTTCCTTGGAGTACTAGCCAGGCTCTTGCATGAGACAAAATTGCTATTGTTTAACAATTAAACTCCATTATCCATTGGTTGATACTCATTCTACATAGGTCCACGCGCTTAGCACCGTTTCCTCCTGGGGTCGCCAATGTTTATTTGCTAATTAATAGCATTGCATGCAATGAACTAGCCATTGCAAGTCATTAAAAGCATGCACACCTCTCATCTCTTATTGGTTGATATGTCAAGAAACAAGAAACAAGGTAGAAGTTAATGCACCGCGCCTAAGTGTTTTGGGACTACGTATTTGGTTTTCATAAGATGACTTACACACCTAGACGGAGGGAGTAGTATAGCCCTGTAAACCGGAAAGGAGTATTTGCCTTTCTAGAGATTTCAACAAGTGACTAGACTACACCGTGTGCAATACTCCCTCCCTTCCGGTTTATAGGGCTCAAATCTCAAATCTCATGAACCAAGGCATTTTGTGATTGGAGAAATGTATCTCGTACTTTACAAAACTACCCTAATTAAACTCATGCATTAATTACGTAGTTCTCTCATTTTCCTCTCCGCCTTGGTCGCGGTGCACAATATTGAGCACTCCTACTCCCTCCTTTCCGGTTTATAGGGCTTATCTCAAAATCTTAGTTTTTTCATTTTATAAGGCTCAATTTGGTTGTTCCCCATCACAAGTTCAGATTCCAAGGTGCATTAAATAATTGCATGTAGGTATTAAGAGAAAATTGACCAATGCATGTACTTTATGCATGCATGCATTCCAATAAATACATTGGTAAACATACATTTTTGAAGAAAACAAGAGCATTAATTGGGTGCTTTTGCAAATTAAAAAAAGGATTCCACCACTCACCATCTACCTTGGTTGGTGAAATTTTTGAATTGAGCCCTATAAACCGGAAAGGAGGGAGTATATGACTAGCCGCTCTATCTACATGCAGGACATTTCAAAGCATTCGGGCCCGCGTGCCATCCACCAAATCACAGCGAGGTGCTACAGTCGAGACTCACCTGTCACCCCGGTGTGGCCGTCATGACCCGTAATATCACAAAACGCACACCTTTACCAGCAGTGGTAAGGTGGCCTCCAAGTTGGACTGGACGAAGCAACCATCATTTCACTGGAACGCTCGTTCAAGCCCTTTCTTCCCTTTCTTGAAGAAAACCTCACTCCAGGCTACTCACTTCTGCCATTTTTCTTCTGTACCAACAAAGGAAAGGTGGGCGAATCAGTTATGCTACTATATTTTCATTCCAAGAATCTTCTTTTTGCAAAGCACCAACCGATTCTCACATCCTATTCTTTTCCCGTTTTCATTGCGATTGTGGTTTCCTTTCGATTGCTTTTTCTTTGTCAGTTCATTGATGGATCCTGGAGCACAAGGCAAAGAGTTGCCGGTAGACAACCCACTGGAGACAGCGATCTCCAGGAAGCGAGCATCGACCAATGAGTTGACCATGTTGGCGGGCCAACCCATGGAGACGAAGAACTCCAAGAAACAAGCACTGGCCCAAGAGTTGAGGACGTTGGCGGATGAACTCCTCAAAGAAACTTGGAAGAACAGCAATGGCCCCGCCGTGCCTACCCCAGGAACTCTAATTGCCACATATGTGAGGCTCAAGACCGAGTTTGAGGAGACAGTCGCCATTGAGAAGCAGTATTCCCCTGGCAAGGTGATGGCCCCCATCGAGGACGAGGAGATGGCCCCCGGAGGGATGAGATCCCCCGGTGAGCTGCACAAGGTAAAAAATAATGGCTTATTACCATAGTTGTGGTTTTTCATTATTTGCAATGTGCTTGCTAATATGTTAGGGTTGTGCAGGTGCCAGTGGACGTCCTTGATGATTCCGATGTCGTGGCCCGTCCTGTTGGCATCGCCCCGGAGATCGATTCCGATGCAGCTGTCCATCCTGTGGACATCGCCCCAGAGATCGATTTCGATGTCGCGGTCACTCCTGTGGACATCGCCCCAGAAATCGATTCCCATGCCGCTGTCCGTGCTGTGGTCATTGCCCGAGAGATCGATGACAAGAAATAGTTGGTCGCGCTAATCCTTCAGGGTAGTTTGCATTGCCCTGTGTTTAATTACCAGAACGATGCATGCTATCAAACCATCTTAGGGCTAGTGCACTATCTTGTGTGGGCGGATCTTGCTACTTTTGTTTGTTAGTGAATCATGCGAACCCTCTCCGTGTTATGGAAACAGATGTATCCTCACCGGTTTTGATGTAATATATGGCATGATTAGATGTAAGTTTGAACTGTTTATCATATCAGCAGGGCTTGTTTGATGATTCTTGGTGTTAGTAGGCTAGCTACTGTGCGAGCTATAGTACTTGCAAAACACTCACCGAAGAGAAAGGTTGGGGCTGATGAGCTTGTGGTACACTTATACTTATCCCTCATCAATCGACCAATAGCCCTAGCTCCTAAAATTGTAGGCTTGGCGATCGATGACCTAGGCGGGCTAGTTTGGCCTAGTGGGTTTTAGTGATATGACGTGCAACACAAAATCATAGCAGTGCAGAGACGTACTCCCTCCGTTCCAAAATAGATGACCTAGGCGGGCTAGTCTGGCCTAGTGGGTTTCAGTGATATGACGTGGTACAATACTGTCCAGTCTTCGCGTGTGGTAGTAGTATTGCGGGTACAGTAAGTTTTCTTGAAGAAGCGGAATTCAACGAAGTCATGATGGTTCCTTCGTCCGAACAACTTACAGTGGGAAAGGTTGGGCCTGCGATACGACCGGGGTAGACCAGGATAATTTTGTGCATGGCAGATGGACCAGGATGGTCGACGTCCCACATGTCGGCGAATGAAAGTATTCTTTCCGATATAGAGGACGAGCAACGAGTATTCATTGTTTATTTTTGATGAAAGCTATTGTCTCCACTGTTACAACGGAGGAGTGTGAAACACGGCAGCCCAGTGAACTTGGCATGTGCACCACTCCCTCCTTCCTCATGTAATGCCCAGGTTACAGCTTTTTCTCACTCCTAAGAGCGTTGCTGCTACACTTGTGTAGCAGTAGCACTGGTGAGCACGCGCTACTGCTACGTGTTAGCTGTAGCGCCTTATTAGTAGCGCCGGTCCCCGCGCTACTGATAGACCTAAAACCCGTGCTGCTGCTAGCCTTTTCCCTAGTAGTGCGAAGACATGGTTTTGTTGAATCCTTTGACACTATACAAACATGACATGAGGGGGTCGAGGGTTGGGAACTAGGGTAGAGGGTCGTTGAGGGGTCAACGATCGAGGATCGCCGAGGGGTCGAGAGGTTGCCTAGTGTCAAAGTATTGAAGAAATCCATGGCTTCATCATTAGCCGGAAATAACCGGGGCATGATGGTACGAACTTCTGCAAAGTTGTTCTCGAACGGAGTCCCGGATAGGATAATTCACTTTTTGGTACAACGTTCAGCAAGAGCATTCTGAATATCGCCTTTTGGTATGAATTTCAGCGAAGGCCTTCCAAATAGCGATATTCAGAAGGCTCTTGCTGAACGTTGTACCAAAAAGCGAATTATGCTATCTGGGACTCCATTCCAGAACAACTTTTTAGAACTTCGTACCATCATGCGCCTGTTACTTTTGCCTAATGATGAATACATGGTTTTGTTGAATCCTTTGACACTAGACAAACATGACATGAGGGGGTCGAGGGTCGGGAACTAGGGTAGAGGGTCATCGAGGGGTCGAGGGTCCAGATTTATCAAGAATGCCCCCATTATGGATGTGCACAAGTTGATCCAATTTTTTCTGATCTCATCTATATATATATATATATATATATATATATATATATATATATATATATATATATATATATATATATATATATATATATATATATATTCTTCTATATGTCATGTTGTCTGTCAAAGTATTAAAGAAATCCATGGCTTCATCATTAACTGGAAGTAACAGGCGTATGATGCTATGAAGCTCTTCAAAGTTGTTTTGGAACGGAGTTCCTGATAGAATAATTCGCCTTTTGGTACGAATTTCAGCAAAGGCCTTCCAAATAGCGATATTCAGAAGGCTCTTGCTGAACTTTGTACCCAAAAGCGAAGTATTCTATCGGGAACTCCGTTCCAAAACAACTTTGAAGAGCTTCGTACCATTATGCGCCTGTCATTTCCGGCTAATGATGAAGTCATGGTTTTCTTGAATTCTTTGACACTAGACAACGTGACATATAGAAGGGTAGATTAGATGAGGAAAAATATGGAACATTTTCTGCACATCTAGAATGGTGCCATTTTATTAAATCCCTTGTCGGTCCGGCGTCGGACAATCATGAGAGAGGCGGTCCGACCCAAACCCTAGAAGCGCTGCCGAGGCCACCCAAATTTACCAAGTTAAAAGAGCGTTGTCGTCGAGGCCACCCTGAACCTAGAAGCGTTGTCGAGGCCACCCCAAACCCTAGAGAGCGTCGAGGCCACTAATATGATTCCTTGTTGTGATTAGCTACCTAGGTCTAAGTTTGCCACTAATATATCCATCTCTCATGTTTTGTATTATAATTTCCATGTTGTAATATTTGCAGAAACTATGGAGCACCGAGACTTGGAAGCAGAACAGGTGTTGGGGGACATAATCACAGCCGGAGGTGATGTCTCATACTATCTCAATGACACTGATGGTCTGGAAGGAGAGGGTGAAGCAGGCTACGGTGATCGAACAATGGAGGAGGAAGGACATGATTATGATGGCTTCGGTGACTGAATGTCGGTGGAAAAAGGACATCGTGATGACGGCTCTGGTGACCGAACAGAGTCCGGCCAGGTATATATATTAATTAAGCCTGTGCTAACTATAGCTAATTGATTCATTAATTGTCACTACAACAGGACCCCTCCTATAGCAACGCATATTTCCGTATCTAAGAGTCCATATATGCGTTGCTCGTATCTTTACCAACGGTTTTCTATGTGTAGCCTTATCCAGTGTTGCTAGAGCATAATGCAACGCTTATATAGCCGTTGGTAAAAGGGACCGTTGTAGGAGTACAACACATAAAAACGAATTTTACTACACTTTTATACGTTGGTGCTGAATGTACAAGAACCGCAAATCTCATTGTTTGCAATAGAGAATTTGCAATACTCATGTGTTCGTACACATATAATGTTAATATTATTATTTTATATATTTCCAGCAATGAAATTAATGCTCCATATGTAGGAACAAAAAAGAATATACTCATGAGAGGAAGAAATCATATATTGGATAAAATTGTTGGATTACAATAGTGGATATTGCATGAGGAACATCATCCAAATATGCTACATAATCCAAGTATTTTCTTCACATCAAAACTTTAACTGAAAGAATCCGTCAACATCCCTACAACTAAACTAAAACATAACTGAGGAACATCATCCCTACAACTTAACTAAAACCAAAAGCATCCATCATCATCATCATGAACTGAAATATCATCATCATTGCAGTATACTTGCCACGCACCCATATGATCATCCATATATCTTTTGAATCTACAATGAAAATAACAAATTGAACTGTTAATACACAATGCATTGACATGATGCAAGTAGTGATAGAGGTAGGATATTAGACATTTACAAAGGCTGAAGGCATACAAACACTAAAAATAGTACGTCGTGTTGTCTCTATGTAGCAGCAAAGTCTATAGAGACTTCCCACTTAGATGTCTTGTTGTTTAGCCTATTAGCTTGAACAAAATAGTTCAAAAAGGAGGTTTGATAAGGGGAGCTACACTTGTGTAAATGAGAAAAGTATGGCACCTCCGCCCAAATGTTGGAAGTTACACGACATTTATCATAATTTGCAAAATAAATATGTATCTAGAAAACCTTTATTATTTAAACCTTCGAGTGGCTATTTTCTAAAGGTGTGGGTTACATTGGCAGTGTTTTCTTGAACCGTCAATTGCAACTGTCACAATATTTTATCCAGGTTTCTATATTGAGATTTTATGGAAAAGTACTATCATCTGAATAAAATTCAAAATTGAGGATTGTCCTGATGTATATATCCAGGGTGTTAGCAAAGCTTAATAATCAGTAAAGTTGTACTATTTGAACAACACATGGCAGTGTTAGCAAATAATGTACACTGAATACAAAATAAAAACACATACATGATCAGATCATCGACTTGAGGATATATGATGGTGTAGATTTTCTACAGTTACATATTTACCAAGAAGATATCTGCGAGAAAATCCATTATAAATCTCCAAGCATGGATATCTTAATGGCCATAGCAGCTTAATTAATAAATTGTTGAGCTAATCAAAGGAATGAATATTTAGATCACCTTTTTCAAATATATATTGCACAAATACGAAATCAAGCTCAAAATAAATTCTAGAATATATGCTAGCAGGAAACCATAATGTACCTACCGTCTCGTTGAAAGGTATCAAATTCCGTTAGTAATTATGCTGATCTGTCCACCTTCACATTATACACTACATGTAGCAATACAGAAAGGATTAGTAACTGCAGTAGTATTAGTTTACTTAAGGGAGGGCTTCTCCATTATATCGTCACAACAAACAATGAGAAACAGGGCGAGGGAGTCTAGCAGGCTGATACTCAGATTCTTTTTATCTTTTGATGGAATGCCTTTTTCAATTAACGTTGCATCTATGATTTTAGGCTGATGTTGATGTGTGCAAATTCCAGGTGTGGCTCATACATTACCAACCAACATTAGAAAGGAAGGAGTCATGCATTACATTAAATTACAGGGGGAAAGGAGCAAATGACCTTAGAATGTAGTGATGCAAACCATGTTCCAGCAGTACACACAAAAATGCGACATATGCATCTCCTCAAGCCATGGTACACCATGGCGCTTCTCTGTTTTGGAGCTCATTAGGAACCGATCAACATATCTACGCGCTATCTGAGGCATGAATTAAGTTTCAACAGAACAATTACTTGCGTATGTGAGAAAAAAAATTAGTAACAAAGCTCAGGAAATTATCTGCAAACAAATCAGGGATATCCATAAAAAAATAACATAGAATTGATCAGCATATTACTTGGTAGCATTAGTTAGATCCATCCGCTCCTTACTGCCACCATGTTTGTGAACATCATGTGCGTTTTATGCCTCTAGGACCGCATCCAAGCCTCGTAGCACTGCATCAACCTGCACTTCTCAAAAATTAATTCATATGTACAATTGGTTGTAGGAAGTGGAGGCGGACAACGTGCGTGAGGCATCATGTGGATAGAGGCAGCCAAAGTGTCAGGCAATCAAAATCCACGAAAACAGACCTGTAGGCTGAACTTTCTCACTAGAGCCTACGTCCCAAATTGCAGGAGCGCGACATAAAAATTCTCAAAAACGAAAACCAAGTGCCTTCTTGCTCATTGGATAGCTGCAATAAGTCTGCCCTACTTCATCGAATCTATGGTGGTAGAACTAGGGGTTAATCTTGCAGTTCAATCGAAGCATCGATTAATACTTTAGCAGCACAACAAAATCAAATTGATCACAAGCAGCAGAACAACAATGGCTCCTGATGTGCCACGAACCAGAGCAGAGAGGAGGAGTGGAACGACTCACCTGCTCCATGTCTGCTTCATACCGAGAGAGAGGTTATATAAAGGGGGAGAGAGAGATGAAGAAGCCAGGGGAGGGGTACACTCACCGGACGAGAGGAGGACGACATGGCCACCGGCGCCGTCGCCCATGCCCGAAACCCTAGCCATGGGGGAGGGTCGCGGGTGGGCTTTGGTGGCCTCGAGCGCCATATCTAGCCGGATGGGAGGGCGCCGCGGTGAGAGGGGAGATCGGGATGTGCTTTGCGGTGGCGGGACTCGCCGGGCATCGCCTGAATCAGCCGCCGTAGGTGGTGCAGCGAGGAGCAGCGTGAAGAAAGAGAGATGGGACGCGAGAGGGATGGGTGGGTAGGGGATGCTACTGATCCTGCAGCCTCCGGAGCTCCAAGGTGGGAGAAGAGGAGGGGAGGGCCGGCGACGAGGTGGGTCAGAGAAGGAAGGGGAGGTGGTGGGTGGCGGCGAGGTGGGAGAGATAAGGGGAATCGGGAGCTCTGTTTCTCGCGCGTCCTTTTCTCCTTTCCTTTGTTTTTTTCTTTTAATGTATAGGGATAGGGCTGCAACTCTGCAACGTATATGATGCACCGGTTATATGCGTATCTACTACCAATTTTGCAACGTATAGTCAAAATGTGGTAGAATTTGTGTTGCTATATAGGGGGTATTCTTGTAGTGTGTTTTGGTATGTACACATATTAAGTCTCTTCTTTCTTCTTTTCTAGCCCTCCGGATCGAGCAAAACTTCGGTAACGAGACGAGGCCCGGAGAAAAAGTTGCGCCAGGATGAAAGGTTCACGATCACAGCAATCGCGCGCGATGGCCAACCGATTGAACCCATCCGGACCAAGGAAGCATTTTTTGCTCAGTGCGGGGTTCTTGTTAGGGACATGATCCCGATCAGCATCCACCAATGGTATAAGCCTAAGAACGAAGACCCTTAGGTGTCTTATGTCAACGATAGGCAGAAAGATGATCTTTCGACCGTGCTGAAGGCAAATTTCACCCTACCACCAGAGGAGGATCCGGAGAAGCCAGCTATAGAGCCATTGGTCAAGGCTCATGCTCTTAAGAAGATGGCAGATCTATTTAGGAGGTGGAAGACTGAGTTGAAAACAACATTTGTCGACAAAGAAAAGACTCCAGAATTCACCGGCCGGTTTGAGAAGATAAGAGATCACTGGGACACATTTGTGGCCCACAAGACATCGGACAAGAGTAAGAAGATGTCAGCGACAAACAAAAAAATGCTGCAAAGAAGGAGCTTCACCATCGCACTGGGTCAGGTGGCTACCTCAAAGCCCGGCAGTTGGGGGACAAGGCTGAGAATGACATGCTTGATAAAGGGGTCGAACCAGAGACATTGAACTGGCCAGACCGTTCAAGGACTTGGTTCTTCGGGGTTGGGGGAACCTTGGACCCTGAAACAGGGAAGTGCATTTGGACAAACCAGCAATTGAGACTACCCATCACGAAGCTTCAGGAGTATATCGCCGCAAAGCAACAAGGGACGTTCGTTACCGACAGAGAGAACGACGAGCTCACAATGGCCCTCGGGAATCTTGAGCACCCTGGACGGACACTAAGCACGCCATACTCCGTTTCGTGGAAGGCTGGGTTTCAAGAGGCAGGCGGTTACAAAACCCGGGAGAGAAGGAGGAGGAAAAAGGAGCAGACTGAAACGTGGAAGCCTCATGCAAGCGTACAAGCGCTAGAGGAAAAGGACAGCCAGCGACATGTCAGAGCTACCCCCATGCTACCCGCCATCTCAGCGGAGAAGCAACATGGCTTCCACCGAGCTCCTTCAGGAGCCTGTCTTCACGGCTCCTGCTAGCTACCCCGTGGATGCTATCATGGAGTCTCAACATTGCCACCTTATGACGCAATGGCAGAACTTCAAAGTCAAGGCGGTTGTCAGCTCTGTTGCACCTCCTGAACCCGGTGCAACTTTAAAATGTCGTCTGATTCCAGAAGGATATGTTGCTGTGATGGTGAAAGGGACATCATGCGTCTCCGTCGTATCTATAATTTTTTATTGTTCCATGCCAATATTCTACAACTTTTACATACTTTTGGCAACTTTTTACACTATTTTTGGGACTAACATGTTGATCCAGTGCCCAGTGCCAGTTCCTGTTTGTTGCATGTTTTTTGTTTCGCAGAAAATCCATATCAAACGGAGTCCAAACGGGATAAAAACTGACGGAGATTTTTTTGGAATATATGTGAATTTTGGGAAGTGGAATCAACGCGAGACGATGCCCAAGGGGCCCACGAGAGTGAGGGGCGCGTCCTGGGCCCTCGTGGCCACTTCGTAAGGCGGTTGGTGCCCTTCTTTCGCCGCAAGAAAGCCAATATCCGGATAGAAATCGTGTTCAAATTTTAGCCCAATCGGAGTTACGGATCTCCGGGAATATAAGAAACGGTGAAAGGCCAGAATCTGAGCGCAGAAACAGAGAGACAGAGAGACAGATCCAATCTCAGAAGGGCTCTTGCCCCTCCCATGCCATGGAAGCCAAGGACCAGAGGGGAAACCCTTCTCCCACCTAGGGAGAAGGCCAAGGAAGAAGGAGAAGGAGGGGGGCTCTCTCCCCCTCGCTTCTGGGGACGCTGGAACGCCGCCGGGGCCATCATCATTACCACAATCTACACCAACACCTTCGTCATCTTCACCAACATCTTCATCACCTTCCTCCATCTATCTACAACGGTCCACTCTCCCGCAACCCACTGTACCCTCTGCTTGAACATTGTGATTTATGCTTCATATTATTATCCAATGATGTGTTGCCATCATATGATGTCTGAGTAGATTTTTGTTGTCCTATCGGTAATTGGTGAATTGCTATGATTGGTTTAATTTGCTTGTGTTTATGTTGCTATCCTTTGGTGCCCATCATATGAGCGCACGTGTGGATCACACCATAGGGTTAGTTGTATGTTGATAGGACTATGTATTGGAGGGAAAGAGTGACAGAAGCTTCACCTAGCATAGAAATTGATGCATACGGGATTGAAGGGGGACCAATATATCTTAATGCTATGGTTGGGTTTTACCTTAATGAACGTTAGTAGTTGCGGATACATGCTAATAGTTCCAACCATAAGTTCATAGAATTCAAGTCAGGGATGACATGCTAGCAGTGGCCTCTCCCAGATAAAACTTGCTATCGGTCTAGTAAAGTAGTCAATTGCTTAGGGACAATTTCGCAACTCCTACCACCACTTTTCCACACGCGCTATACTAACTTTATTGCTTCTTTACCTAAAAGAGCCCCTAGTTTTTATTTACGTGCTCTTTATATTCTTGCAAACCTATCCCGTTACACCTACAAAGTACTTCTATTTTTATACTTGTTCTAGGTAAAGCGAACGTCAAGCGTGCGTAGAGTTGTATCGGTGGTCGATAAAACTTGAGGGAATATTTGTTCTACCTTTAGCTTCTCGTTGGATTCGACACTCTTACTTATCGAAAGAGGCTACAACTGATCCCCTATACTTGTGGGTTATCAAGACCTTTTTCTGGCGCCGTTGCCGAGGAGTTATAGCGT
The DNA here is from genome assembly GCA_032464435.1 of Aegilops umbellulata. Lineage (NCBI taxonomy): Eukaryota > Viridiplantae > Streptophyta > Magnoliopsida > Poales > Poaceae > Aegilops > Aegilops umbellulata. Next base: position 537,999,697 of record CP136055.1, read on the forward strand.
GGGGTGAATATTCTCGTGTGTGCTTGTTTGCTTTATCACTAAGTAGTTTTTATTTTGTGCTCTTGTTTTTATCTTTAGTTATGGATAGGAAACACAAAATACCAAAAAAAATAGTTGTACCTACTACACCAATGGTTGGAGAACCACTCAAAATCTATCACACTCTTGAAGCTTTTTACTTGGATTGTCTTCGATCCCTTTGTGCTCGTGTTGAAACCCCAACTAGCGTAGTTGAGGGAAAATCTTTAGATGAGCATGCGTGTTATGTGAGACACCGCTTATCTCAAAAAGGGAAACTTTTACTGGATCAAATTCATCGTTTCCAGTGTTATGCTTGGAATTTATGTGAAATATATGATTTTACTTGTTGTTCTGAAGACCCTAAGAAACACCTTCCCTACCAATGTGAGTTTAGTGATAATGGAATCGTATCTCGGTATGCTAAGGGTGTTTATAATAACTATGATATTCAACAAATTGAAGAAATTGTTGCTTTTAAGGGTGCTTATGAAATTGCTTCTTTGATTGAAACATATGATGCTACTCTTTACAAATCTGAAAATTTTGCCATACTTAAATATGGTCATGATAATTATGCTTCTAATGCCTATGTTGAACCATATATTGAGGACTCCTCCGCTGTCCAAGAAGAGACTAATATTTTGCAGGAGTCTATGAAAGAAGAAACTGATGAAACTATGAGCTCATTGGATGAAAAAGATGATGAGGAGAGCGAACAACAAAAGGAGGAAGAGCGGATTAGCTACCCGTGCCCACCTTCTAATGAGAGTAACTCTTCAACTCATACGTTGTTTAATTTCCCTTCATGCTTACCGAAGGATGATTGCTATGATGATTGTTATGATCCCATTGATTCTTTTGAAATATCCCTTTTTGATGATGCTTGCTATGCTTGTGGCCAAGATGCAAACATGAATTATGCTTATGGAGATGAACTTGTTATAGTTTCTTATGTTAAATATGAAATTGTTGCTATTGCACCCACGCATGATAGTTCTATTATCTTTTTGAATCCTCCCGACTACACTATATCAGAGAAGTTTGCCCTTATTAAGGATTATATTGATGGGTTGCGTTTTACTACTACACATGATGATTTTGATAGATATAATATGCATGTGCTTGCTGCTCCTACTTGCAATTATTATGAGAGAGGAACTACATCTCCGCCTCTCTATGCTTCCAACACGATAAAATTGCAAGAAACTGCTTATACTATGCATTGGCCTTTACTATCTGTGCATGAATTGTTCTTTTATGACATGTCGATGCATAGGAAGAGAGTTAGACTTCGATGTTGCATGATACATGCTACTTTGTGCTCACTACTAAATTATAAATTATTTTTAATTAAAATTGGCTTTGATATACCTTGGGATCCGGGTGGATCCATTACTTGACCACTATATGCCTAGCTTAATGGCTTTGAAGAAAGCGCTGCCTGGGAGACAACCGGAAGTTTTAGAGAGTCAGTTATTTCTGTTGTGTGCTTTTATAAAGTTTAAAAATAAAAATAATGTACCAAGTTTTGCCTTTGGGATGTTTACATTGCTTGTTAGTTTGTGCGGTGCAAGACAGAAACTTTGGCTGTAGTGCGCGATTTTACAATTTTTTTACTGGAACGTCAAACGGTTCTGAAACTTTTTGCACTGCCTTGCTATGCAAATTTTTTATTTTTCCTAATTTTTTCAGAATTTTTGGAGTACCAGAAGTATGGTGAATGTTCAGATTACTACAGATTGTCCTGTTTAAGATAGATTCTATTTTTTATGCATAGTTTGCTTGTTTTGATGAAACTATCAATTTCTATCAGTGGATTAAGCCATGGAAAAGTTATATTACAGTAGCTACAATGCAAAAACAAAATGTGAATTGGTTTGCAACAGTACTTAGAGTAATGATTTGCTTTATTATACTAATGGATCTTACCGAACTTTCTGTTGAGTTTTGTGTGGATGAAGTGTTCGAAGATCGAGGATGTCTCGATATGAGGATAAGTAGGAGAGGCAAGAGCTCAAGCTTGGGGATGCCCAAGGCACCCCAAGTAAATATTCAAGGAGACTCAAACGTCTAAGCTTGGGGATGCCCCGAAAGGCATCCCATCTTTCTTTAACAAGTATCGGTATGTTTTCGAATTCGTTTCGTTCATGTGATATGTGCAAATCTTGGAGCGTCTTTTGCATTTAGTTTTCACTTTTATTTTATGCACCATGCTGGTATGAGATAGTCCTTGGTTGTTTTATAGAATGCTCATTGCACATCACTTATATTCTTTGAGTATGGCTTTATAGAATGCTTCATGTGCTTCACATATATCATTTGAAGTTTCGATTGCCTGTTTCCCTACACATAGAAAACCGTCATCTGTAGAATGCTCTTTTGCTTCACTTATATTTGTTGGAGCGTGGGCATATATTTTGTAGAAAGAATTAAACTCTCTTGCTTCACTTATATCTATTTAGAGAGATGACAGGAATTGGTCATTCACATGGTTAGTCATAAAATCGGAAAAAGTCCATTTTAAACCCTGAATTCGTACGGGTTCGGTGAAACGAACCCCCAAGTTGAAATCCTGGTCAATTGCACCCTGAACTATGCAATCCCGGTCTAAATCAAACCTTCAGGTCGTTTGGATGGCCGGGATTGGGACATTTCGCACAGGGCGCACACCAGCTCCCTGTTGGGCTGGCCCGCTGTGGTTTTTTTCTGTTAAGAAACAAAAATTTGCAAAGGGCGCTAAACCCTGCCCTTTGCTGGGTCGGCCCGCATAATTTTTTCGTTAAAAACCAATAAAAATAAGCACCTGGTCTGGCTCGAAACAAAAAAAAGTTGAGAAATTTTTGAAAAAAAGGTTCACGGATTTAGAATTTTTTTGACAAATTTGAAAATAAGTTCACGGAATTTCAAAAGAAAAGTCCATGGGTTTGGGGAAAAATTCATAGATTTTGAAAAAGAAACTGTAAAATTGAAAAAGAGTTTGTGGATCTTTTTCTTTATTATTTCTTTTCTATCTTTTCGTTTTTTTCTTTTTCACGTATATATACAAAGTTCATTGCGTATATTAAGGAAATCTTCGCGGTAATTCCCCAAAATTTCACTCATTTATAAAAATGGTCATCTTGTATTTTAAATTTGTTCAGTGTATATCGCACAATTGTTAAATATTTATACAGAAAATTTTCAACATATATTACAAAAATGTTCAGCTATTCATATTTTCTTCAATAACGCTATCAGATATTTGCCGCGAGTTTGAATTATCTTCCAAGCACCTTTTTCATTTTTTCTTGAATTCGTGAAGTTGCATATTTTCAAAAAATAAGCGTAAAAATAAGAACCATGTGAACCAGATTTTGAAAAGAATATAAAGTTGTTCATGAACCAGATTATAAAATTGTTCAGAATGTTTTTGTTCCATATTTTCGAAAACTGGCTGTACCAACACACATTTGTTGCCCTAGATCTTGGGTTCGAAACTTGTCAAGTGCATTTTATTTTTAGCGTTTTCCGCCTATGCGTGCGAGAGAAAAATAGAAACACATTTTTTTAGCTTCGAAACTTGTCGAATGCGTATTTTTTTAGTGTTTTCCGCTTATGCGTGCGAGAGAAAAATAAATACACATTTTTTAGCAAATAAAAAAATGGGCTGGCGCAGCACGGAGGACGGGTGCACACGCCATGGTCAACATGCCGCTCCTTGGCCCATCAGCTAGACAAATCCCGGTTGACTTTTGCCAGGGTTTGATTTAGACCGGGATTGCAGAGTTCAGGGTGCAATCGAACGGGATTTTGATTTGAGGGTTCATTCCGCCTGCCTCTACGAGTTTAAGGTTTAAAATGAACTTTTCCCCATAAAATCCTACATAAAACTTGTAGATCACTGAATATGATATGTTTGATTCCTTGCAATAGTTTTGCGATATAGAGATGGTGATATTAGACTCATGCTAGTGGGTAGTTGTGGATTGTAGAAATACTTGTGTTGAAGTTTGTGATTCCCGTAGCATGCACGTATGGTGAACCATTATGTAACGAAGTTGGAGCATGAGGTATTTATTGATTGTCTTCCTTATGAGTGGCGGTCGGGGACGAGCGATGGTCTTTTCCTACCAATCTATCCCCCTAGGAGCATGCGCGTAGTACTTTGTTTCGATGACTAATAGATTTTTGCAATAAGTATGTGAGTTCTTTATGACTAATGTTGAGTCCATGGATTATACGCACTCTCACCCTTCCATCATTGCTAGCCTCTTCGGTACCGTGCATTGCCCTTTCTCACCTCGAGAGTTGGTGCAAACTTCGCCGGTGCATCCAAACCCCGTGATACGATACGCTTTATCACACATAAGCCTCCTTATATCTACCTATCACGGTATTTCCATAGCCATTCTGAGATATATTGCCATGCAACTTCCATCATCATCATATACATGACTTGAGCATTTATTGTCATATTGCTTTGCATGATCGTAAGATAGCTAGCATGATGTTTTCATGGCTTGTCCGTTTTTTTATGTCATTGCTACGCTAGATCATTGCGCATCCCGGTACACAGCCGGAGGCATCATATAGAGTCATATCTTTGTTCTAGTATCGAGTTGTAATATTGAGTTGTAAGTAAATAAAAGTGTGATGATCATCTTTATTAGAGCATTGTCCCGTGAAAAAAAAGCGAAAGTCTAAATAAAAAAGAAGAGAAAGGCCAAATAAAAAAAGGCCCAAAAAAAGAGAAAAAAAGAAGGGACGATGCTACTATCCTTTTTCCACACTTCTGCTTCAAAGTAGCACCATGATCTTCATATAGAGAGTCTCTTGAGTACTGCGTTGGTTTTCCCTTGAAGAGGAAAGGGTGATACAGTAAAGTAGCGTAAGTATTTCCCTCAGTTTTTGAGAACCAAGGTATCAATACAGTAGGAGACCATGCTCGAGTCCCACGCACCTACACAAACAAATAAGAACCTCGCAACCAACGCGATAAAGGGGTTGTCAATCCCTTCACGGGCACTTACGAGAGTGAGATATGATAAAGATGATAAGATAATATTTTTGGTATTTTTATGATAAAGACTAAAAGTAAAGAAAGCAAAATAAACAAAGATAGAAATAGCTTGTTGACGGAAGATTAATATGATGGAAAATAGACCCGGGGGCCATAGGTTTCACTAGTGGCTTCTCTCAAGATAGCATAAGTATTACGGTGGGTAAACGAATTACTGTCGAGCAATTGATAGAATTGAGCATAGTTATGAGAAAATCTAGGTATGCTCATGTATATAGGCATCACGTCTGTGACAAGTAGACCGACTCCTTCCTGCATCTACTACTATTACTCCACACATCGACCGCTATCCAGCATGCATCTAGAGTATTAAGTTCATAAGAACACAGTAACGCTTTAAGGAGTATTAAACTCATGCAATATGATATAAACCCCATCTTTTTATCCTCTATGGAAACAATACAATACGTGTCGTTTCCCCTACTGTCACTGGGATCAAGCACCGCAAGATTGAACCCAAAGCTAAGCACTTCTCCCATTGCAAGAAAGATCAATCTAGTAGGCCAAACCAAACTGATAATTCCAACAGACTTGCAAAGATAACCAATCATACATAAAAGAATTCAGAGGAGATTCAAATATTATTCATAGATATTCTTGATTATAAACCCACAATTCATCGGATCTCGACAAACACACCGCAAAAGAAAAGTTACATCAAATATACCTCCAAGAGAATCGAGGAGAACTTTGTATTGAGATCCAAAGAGAGAGAAGAAGCCATCTAGCTAATAACTATGGACCCGAAGGTCTGAGGTAAACTACTCACACATCATTGGAGAGGCTATGATGTTGATGTAGAAGCCCTCCGTGATCAATGCCCCCTCCGGAGGAGCGCCAGAATAGGCCCGGGTACATAAGGTTGCGGCGGTGGAAATAGGGTTTTGGATCAGTATATGATGTTTCCAGGGTATATGAGTATATATAGGCGAAGGAGGTCGGTCAGGAGAGCTATGAGGGGCCCACGAGGGTGGAGGGTGGAGGGCGCGCCCCCTGCCTCGTGGCTTCCTCGTCGGTTGCTTGACGTCCACTCCAAGTCCTCTGGATCACATTTGTTCCGAAAATCACGTTCCCAAAGGTTTCATTCCGTTTGGACTCCGTTTGATATCCTTTTCCTTCGAAGCACTGAAATAGGAAAAACAGCAATTTGGGTTGGGCCTCCGGTTAATAGGTTAGTCCCAAAAATAATATAAAAGTGTATAATAAAACCCATTAAATGTCCAAAACAGAATATATATAATAGCATGGAACAATCAAAAATTATAGATACGTTGGAGACGTATCAAGCATCCCCAAGCTTAATTCCTGCTCGTCCTCGGGTAGGTAAATGATAAAAATAGAATTTTTGATGTGGAATGCTACTTGGCATAATTTTCAATGTAATTCTCTTATTTGTGGCATGAATATTCAGATCCGAAAGATTCATGATAAAAGTTTAATATTGACATAAAAGTGATAATACTTCAAGCATACTAACTAAGCAATTATGTCTTCTCAAAATAACATGGCCAAAGAAAGTTTATCCCTACAAAATCATATAGTTTGGTCATGCTCCATTTTCGTCACACAAGAATGCCCTCATCATGCACAACCCCGATGACAAGCCAAGCAATTGTTTCATACTTTAGTAATCTCAAACTTTTTTCATCTTTCACGCAATTTATGAGCGTGAGCCATGGATATAGCACTATGGGTGGAATAGAATATGATGATGGGGGTTATGTGGAGAAGACAAAAAAGGAGAAAGTCTCACATTGACGCGGCTAATCAACGAGCTAAGGAGATGCCCATCGATTGATGTAATGCAAGGAGTAGGGATTGACATGCAACGGATGCACTAGAGCTATAAATGCATGAAAGCTCAACAAAAGAAACTAAGTGTGTGTGCATCCAACTTGCTTGCTCACGAAGACCTATGGCATTTGAGGAAGCCCATTGTTGGAATATACAAGCCAAGTTCTATAATGAAAAATTCCCACTTGTATATGAAAGTGACAAAACAAGAGACTCTCTATCATAAAGATCATGGTGCTACTTTGAAGAACAAGTGTGGAAAACGGATAGTAGCATTGTCCCCCTTTTTTTGGGCCTTTCCTTTTTTATTTGGCCTTTCTCTTTTTTTGGGACAATGTTGTATGAATGATGATCATCACACTTCTATTTATTTACAACTCAATGATTACAACTCGATACTAGAACAAAGTATGACTTTATATGAACGCCTCCGGCGGTGTACCAGGATGGGCCATGAATCAAGAGTGACATGTATGAAATAATATGCATGGTGGCTTTGCCACAAATACGATGTCAACTACATGATCGTGCAAGGCAATATGACAATGATGAAACTTGTCATGATAAACGGAACGGTGGAAAGTTGCATGGCAATATATCTCGGAATGGCTATGGAAATGCCATAATAGGTAGGTATGGTGGCTATTTTGAGGAAGATATAAGGAGGTTTATGTGTGATAGAGCATATCGTATCACGGGGTTTGGATGCACCGGCGAAGTTTCACCAACTCTCAAGGTGAGAAAGGGCAATGCACGGTACCGAAGAGGCTAGCAATGATGGAAAGGTGAGAGTGCGTATAATCCATGGACTCAACATTAGTCATAAAGAACTCACATACTTATTGCAAAAATCTACAAGTCATCAAAAACCAATCACTATGTGCATTCTCCTAGGGGGATAGATTAGTAGGAAAAGACCATCGCTCGTCCCCGACCGCCACTCATAAGGAGGACTATCAAAGAACACCTCATGTTTCAAATTTGTTACACAACGTTTACCATACGTGCATGCTACGGGACTTAACACAAGTATTTCTCAAATTCATAATTACTCAACTAGCACAACTTTAATATTACTACCTCCATATCTCAAAACAATCATCAAGCATCAAACTTTTTTAGTATTCAGCGCACTTATAAGAAAGTTTTTACTAATCTTGGATGCCTATCATATTAGGACTAATTTCACAATTTAAACAAATTACCATGCTGTTTTGTAGGACTCGCAAAATGATATAAGTGAAGCATGATAGAACAATAGTTTCTATAAAACGAAACCACCACCGTGCTCTAAGAGATATAAGTGAAGCACTAGAGCAAAAACTATATAGCTCAAAAGATATAAGTGAAGCACATAGAGTATTCTAATAAATTCCGAATCATGTGTGTCTCTCTCAAAAGTGGGTTCAGCGAGGAAGACTGTGGTAAACTAAAAACAAAGACTCAAATCATACAAGACACTCCAAGCGAAACAAATATCATGTGGTGAATACAAATATAGCTCCAAGTAAAGTTACCGATGGATGAAGACGAAAGAGGGAATGCCTTCCGGGGCATCCCCAAGCTTTGGCTTTTTGGTGTCCTTGGATTTACCTTGGGGTGCCTTGGGCATCCCCAAGCTTAGGATCTTGCCACTCCTTGTTACATAATCCATCAAATCCTTACCCAAAACTTGAAAACTTCACAACACAAAACTTAATAGAAAATCTCGTGAGCTCCGTTAGGAAACAAAACAAAACACCACTTCAAGGTACTGTATTGAACTCATTCTTTATTTATATTGGTGTTAATCCTACTGTATTCCAACTTCTCTATGGTTTATAAACTATTTTACTAACCATAGACTCATCAAAATAAGCAAACAACACACGGAAAACAGAATCTATCAAAAACAGAACAGTCTGTAGTAATCTGTAACTAACGCAAACTTCTGGAACTGTAAAAAATCTAGCACAATAGGAATACCTAAATAATTTGTTTATTGATCTGCTGCAATAGGAACCATTATTATATCACGTTCTGGTGATTTTTAACAATTGTTTTCATGAACAGAAAGTTTCTCGAATTTTCAGCAAGATCAAATAACTATCATCCAAGAAGATCCTATAGGTTTTACTTGGCACAAACATTAATTAAAACACAAAAAGAAACCTAACCAGAGGCTAGATCAAAGATTTGTTCCTAAACAGGAGCAAAAAGAAAAAAAACTAAAATAAAATTGGCTTGCCTCCCAACAAGCGCTATCGTTTAACGCCCCTAGCTAGGCATAAAAACAAGGATAGATCTAGGTATCATCATCTTTGGCCTTTAATTTTTTAGCGGAGTTATGCTCAAATCCGGGAGGCTCTTTACGTTTCCCTTCATATTCGGAAAATTTTAGGTCTAAAGAATCCAACGCTTATTGCAAAGAGTGATCAACATATTCATGCAGTGAAGATTCCCGCTAACACTTTTAAGAGGTTCAAGAGATTTTTGTAAAATCTTGGCTACTTTGCAAATTTTCTCAAAAACTTGTGTTTCTTCCTGGGTATGATGAGGCCCCTTTTGTTGAGGTAGAGTTCCCACTATTCCCTCTATAATTGCATGCGCAATAATGGGATCAATTTCGATAAAATTGCCTTTGGCAACGCAATCCAAGAGTTGTCTATGAGACATATTTAATCCAACATAAAAAATGCGAAGCAAAATCTAAAGTTCACCTCTAGGGTGCAATTACGATAAGATTCCATCATTCTAAAGCAAGCATCTTTTAAGTTTTCTTTTTGTCTTTGTTTGAAGTGAAGAACTTCAAACTCGGGAGACAATGGAGTAGATAAAGGACTAGCCATGACGGCACATGGGACACAAAAAGGCAGGCGAAAAAGAGGCGAACGGAAAAAGAGGGCGAATAAAACGGCAAGGGTGAAGTGGGGGAGAGGAAAACGAGAGGCAAATGGCAAATAATGTAATGCGAGGGATAAGAGTTTGTGATGGGTACTTGGTATGTCTTGACTTGTGCGTAGACTCCCCGGCAACGGCGCCAGAAGTCCTTCTTGCTACCTCTTGAGCACTGCGTTGGTTTTCCCTTGAAGAGGAAAGGGTGATGCAGTAAAGTAGCATAAGTATTTCCCTCAGTTTTTGAGAACCAAGGTATCAATCCAGTAGGAGACCACGCTCGAGTCCCACGCACCTACACAAACAAATAAGAACCTCGCAACCAACGCGATAAAGGGGTTGTCAATCCCTTCACGATCACTTACGAGAGTGAGATCTGATAAAGATGGTAAGATAATATTTTTGGTATTTTTATGATAAAGACTAAAAGTAAAGAAATCAAAATAAACAAAGATAGAAATAGCTTGTTGACGGAAGATTAATATGATGGAAAATAGACCCGGGGGCCATAGGTTTCACTAGTGGCTTCTCTCAAGATAGCATAAGTATTACGGTGGGTAAACGAATTATTGTCAAGCAATTGATAGAATTGAGCATAGTTATGAGAATATCTAGGTATAATCATGTATATAGGCATCACGTTCGTGACAAGTGGACCAACTCCTGCCTGCATCTACTACTATTACTCCACACATCGACCGCTATCCAGCATGCATCTAGAGTATTAAGTTCATAAGAACACAGTAACACTTTAAGCAAGATGACATGATGTAGAGGGATAAACTCATGTAATATGATATAAACCCCATCTTTTTATCCTCGATGGCAACAATACAATACGTGTCGTTTCCCCTACTGCCACTGGGATCGAGCACCGCAAGATTGAACCCAAAGCTAAGCACTTCTCCCGTTGCAAGAAATATCAATCTAGTAGGCCAAACCAAACTGATAATTTGAAGAGACTTGCAAAGATAACCAATCATACATAAAAGAATTCAGAGGAGATTCAAATATTGTTCATAGATAGTCTTGATCATAAACCCACAATTCATCAGATCTCGACAAACACACCGCAAAAGAAAAGTTACATCAAAGAGATCTCCAAGAGAATCGAGGAGAACTTTGTATTGAGATCCAAAGAGAGAGAAGAAGCCATCTAGCTAAAACCTATGGACCCGAAGGTCTGAGGTAAACTACTCACACATCATCGAAGAGGCTATGGTGTTGATGTAGAAGCCCTCCATGATCAATGCCCCCTCCGGCAGAGCGCCGGAAAAGGCCCCAAGATGGGATCTCATGGGTACAGAAGGTTGCGGCGGTGGAAATAGGGTTTTGGCTCCATATATGATGTTTCCAGGGTATATGAGTATATATAGGCGAAGGAGGTCGGTCAGGAGAGCTATGAGGGGCCCATGAGGGTGGAGGGCGCGCCCAAGGGGTAGGCGCGCCCCCTGCCTTGTTCATATCAAACGAAGTCCAAACGGGATAAAAACTGACGGAGATTTGTGTTGGAATATATGTGAATTTTGGGAAGTGGAAATAACACGAGACGATGCCCGAGGGGGCCACGAGGGTGAGGGGTGCGCCCCAGGGGGTCAGGCGCGCCCTGGGCCCTCGTGGCCACTCCGTAAGGTGGTTGGTGCCCTTCTTTTGCCGCAAGAAAGCCAATATCCGGATAGAAATCGTGTTCAAATTTCAGCCCAATTGGAGTTACGGATCTCCTGGAATATAAGAAACGGTGAAAGGACAGAATTTGGGCACAGAAACAGAGAGAGACAGAGAGACAGATCCAATCTCGGAGGGGCTCTCGCCCCTCCCATGCCATGGAAGCCAAGGACCAGAGGGGAAACCCTTCTCCCACCTAGGAAGAAGGAGAAGGAGGGGGGCTCTCTCCCCCTCGCTTCCGGGGGCGCCGGGGCCATCATCGTCACCGCAATCTACACCAACACCTCCGTCATCTTCACCAACATCTTCATCACCTTCCCCCATCTATCTACAGCGGTCCACTCTCCCGCAACCCGTTGTACCCTCTACTTCGACATGGTGCTTTATGCTTCATATTATTATCCAATGATGTGTTGCCTTCCTATGATGTCTGAGTAAATTTTCGTTGTCCTATCGGTAATTGGTGAATTGCTATGATTGTTTTAATTTGCTTGTGTCTATGTTGCTGTCCTTTGGTGCCCATCATATGAGTGCGCGCGTGGATCACACCATAGGGTTAGTTGTATGTTGATAGGACTATATATTGGAGTGCAAGAGTGACAGAAGCTTCAACCTACCTCCTAGCATAGAAATTGATGCATATGGGATTGAAGGCGGACAAATATACCTTAATGCTATGGTTGGGTTTTACCTTAATGAACGTTAGTAGTTGCGGATGCTTGCTAATGGTTCCAATCATAAGTGCATAGAATTCCAAGTCAGGGATGACATGCTAGCAGTGGCCTCTCACACATAAAACTTGCTATCGGTCTAGTAAAGTAGTCAATAGCTTAGGTACAATTTCGCAACTCCTACCACCACTTTTCCACACTCACTATACTAACTTTATTGCTTCTTTACCTAAAACAGACCCTAGTTTTTATTTACGTGCTCTTTATATTCTTCCAAACCTATCCCGTTACACCTACAAAATACTTCTAGTTTTATACTTTTTCTAGGTAAAGCGAACGTCAAGCGTGTGTAGAGTTGTATCGGTGGTCGATAAAACTTGAGGGAATATTTCTTCTACCTTTAGCTGCTCGTTGGGTTCGACACTCTTACTTATTGAAAGAGGCTACAACTAATCCCCTATACTTGTGGGTTATCAGGAGACACGGCTGGGTCTTGCTGTGAGGACTCCATGCCTATGGTGGAAGGAGCTCATCAACCTTCCAAACTGGACGCCTCCGCCTCCGGCGAGTCAGGGCACTCCGCCTCCTCCTCCGCCTCCTCCTCCGGCGAGTGATCAGGGCACTCCGCCTCCTTCTCTGCCTCCTTCTCCGTCTGCGTCGGCGCGTTCGAGCAGCCCGCCTCCTCCTCCGCCTTGTCAGCAAGGGCAGAAGAGAGCCGCTGCCGCTCCGGCTGCTCCAGCGCGTCGTAGCACTCCGCCTCCTTCTCCGCCTCGTACGCAACAAAGGAAGACAGCCGCCACCGCTCCGGCCGCTCCAGCGTCTAGCAGTACAGCCAGAGGTGGGAGGCAATACAGATTCGGTCCATCTCTCAAGCCTCTAGAGAAGTTACCATACGAGATGACCGAGAAGGAAAATGTGAAGCTCTGTCAAGCCCAAGTGAGGGACTTCTTTGAAACACAAAGATCTAAGAAACATCCACCTCCGGAGGAGAAGATAGATCCGGTGAAAGCAAAGCGCACTATCGATGCCCTGAAGAAACCACCACCGTCTCCGCCGAAAACTAACTATGAGCGCATTATTGAAAGGTCATATATCGAAGCGGAGCGGTCGGGAAGTACTTGCAGTGATCGAAGGCTAGCAGAAAGAAGAAGTGGGAAAAAAATCCCCAGCTCGGCGAACAAGCGAACCAATCGTGCCCCCCGCTCAAGGTGTCTAGCGATATAGTTGCTAATCATCCGGGGATCTTGCCCGGTACCAATCCTGCAGATTACATGCACGACGACGATGCACATTTTGATATAATGGAGGTGGACGAATTCAGATACCAGTACGGGAAGCCTCTCGTCAAAGATGGAAGTCCTCCTCTAACAACAATGATGCGAAGATTCCATGATTGGTACATGAAAACCTGCAGAGAGTCTCGGAAGGATACTTTGACGCTAAGAGTTAAAGAGGAGCACGACCTTGTTGGAATTGATTTGTTGTCTGTTCCATTTGAGGAGTTCTTTCAGTTTTTCAATCAAAAGGCCCTCGATAAATTAACGGTCACTTGCTACTGTCTGTAAGTACTACTTCTGTCATTAAGTCTCTATATGTAGCTCAGCTCTTTCATTGCATGTATAGATAATTATCCTCACTATATTATGCAGATTGAAGATCGTCGAATGTAGAAAAGCACAAATCTATGATATTGGGTTCATTAGTACAAATCTCATAAATGAATTTACGGTTACATTTCATGACAAAGAAACCGAGGCCAACTTGCTACGACCGTTGGTAATAAATCAAAACAAAGATAAAATACTCTTTCCTTACAACTTCAAGTGAGTGTTACTGTCTTGTGCATATTCGGTTTCCCTTATTACTCAAGGTTATAGTAATGTAACTGATGAGTTATGCATGTGTGCGCAGGTTCCACTATATTCTCCTAGAGATTAAGCTTGAGCAGGGACTAGTAACCGTCTTAGACTCGAGACGAAAAGATCCCGTGGACTATGCGGACATGACTAAAATGTTCGAGAAGTAAGTTCAATCGATCATTATCGCACCATATCTGCAACTTTGTTCATTTTCTGATATCAAGTAATTGATTTCTTTGTCTCGCAGGGTTTGGAAAGACTTCACCCACAAGCTCCGGGACTGTCGGGGGAGTTGCGATTTCCATACCCGAAAGTAAGTACTACTAGCTAGCTAGTTCCGCGCATCTCCCGTTGATTCTAGCTACTTTCGTCAATACCATTTATAATGCTTCATTATCAGTTTGATTGACCTCTATTTCTCGTAAAGTGCTTGTGGCAGGAACCCGGGAATGATTATTGTGGATACTACGTCTGCGAGTTCATCTACAACGCGACGGCCAACAATAAGCAGGGCTACTCTAAAAGACAATATGAAGTGTGTAAGCAATAATATTCACAATTTTATTTTATTACCATCATTAATGTTGAGTTTCATTCATATATATGTATTGACCCCCTTCTTCAAATTAGATGTGGCAGATGCGGAATGAACTCCTACCACAAGATCGCATGCGAGCAATTCAAGAGGAATTGGCGGGATTCTTTCTTGACCACGTCATCAATAAAGCCGGAGAATACCATGTGGAACTTGAGTTCGGATGTTAGGGTATTGTAAGAAAACTTGTTGTTCGACCAATCTCTCGGAGAAGGAGAGGTCGGTCACTTCTCTCTGTATATGTTCATGACGATCTTCTGTACTTAATGGTTTCCTTAATTTGCTTACTAGCTAGCATGTCGAGTCCTCTCTATACGTATAGTACGTAGCGTCGACCAAGCACGGAGATAAGAGAGGACACTTCTCTTCATTAGCTAGCTAACACGATATATGAAACCCCTAAATTAACCCTAGAAAACCCCCAACCCCCACCCCCCCCCTTCAGAAAAAAAAACCCTAGCCCCTGAACTGCTGAAGCGTGGACGCTTATTGGTCCCGGTTGGTGCTACCAACCGGGACAAAAGGCCCCCCTGCCTGGGGAACACGCAGCGGCCACGCGGAGCCCCATCTGTCCCGGTTGGTATAAGAACCGGGACTAAAGGTATTGGGCTTTAGTACCGACCCTTTAGTCCCGGTTCCCGAACCCGGACAAATGGGCCTTATAAACGGGGACAAATGAGCCTTTTTTACTAGTGTATATTTATGGGATATTATGTTCAGATCCGTGTAATTTTTTTTCTTTCTTTCTTACACATGTTATGTCACTTGACTAAGATTTTGTTAAGTCTCAGTCGATATATAGAGAGGCCACACCCTTCTTTGTACATAAATAGTTATGTGTTCAGTTTGGTCCTGAACTCCTAATGCGCGGTAAGTGGGCTCAAGAGAGGTCCTCAAGTTTTTTGACCGAGTCCTATAATCGGCTGGTCCTATAATAGTCCACTGGACAGTGAAAACATGCATACATCCGTCTTGTTTCATGAGCATTGTTCGTTTCCGATCGATCAGAGCTGCACGCAGGCAGGCGATATCATTAAGAGCGCCAGGTGCTTGTCAGCACGCATGGAGCCACACATACAAAATCAAACACAGAAATCACTAAACAAAACGATCTCGTCAGAGCCGAACAACGTAACGGTACTACTATATGTACGTGCATCTTCTACGTGCGTGTGCTAGAACAGTACACATCCCAACGCATGCGATGCGTGCATGACGATGAAGAAGAGAAGTGAAGGCACAACCACTCCCTCTGTGTCGTGTCGAGGAGAAGTGAGCGTACACACCAGGATCCAGAAGTTTTACAGTGGTACGTGCATGGTGCAGCAGTATACATGCTCTGTGCCGTTTACCTCAACCCATTCTTTTATACGTATGATTATTTACATGGGCGTGGCCTCCAAGTTCCAACGCTTGACGAGTAGACGACTGCCATTAATGGAGTCGTCGAGTCATGCACGGATGGGCATGGCGCCGGCCGGCGCGTACGCTGACATGCATGCATGACAAGGTTGACATTCTGACGGTGCCTTAGCTCCGTTGAGTGCAAAACAAGTCAAGCCTGCCGGCCGGCGCCGCACCCGTCGTCCGACCGAGTCCACCGTCGATGCAGTGCCGGTGGCATGCATGCGACTACGCGCGCTAGCTTATCTATCCCACGCCGTAGCCCACATCGATCGCCATCTCGGCTCCGTGCAGCGGCGCAGGAACACGCGCATGTGCATGGACGCTGCCTGCCCTCCTCCTGTCGAGGGGAGGGTCGGTCTCGCCCTGGCCTCGCCGGAAAGCTACGGCGCGTCCGTCGCGCGCGACAGTAACGCGTGCCAGGTCCGGCCATGCATCGACCATGCATGGTGGATCCACATCCACAGTACCGGCGCGGCGCCGCTGCATGCACTAAACATGCGCCCATTACGCACCTGCGACAACGTTAACCACCAGCCGGCCCGCCTAATTCATGCACACGCAGTAGAGGACAGGCCGCACACACTGGACACTGCATGTGACGAACCTCTCCTAGCCGGCCGTGTCCCTCACCCATCGACCAGCTCTTAACTAATTTGTCAAACCAGCTAGCTCGTTAAGTGGAACATACTCCATTAAAAATCTAGTATCTCCCACCGACCATCACGTAACGCAAACGGTCTAGGAGTAGAAGTGTAGAACATACTCCATTAATATTACTAATCAATCTCTTGGATGTGTCACATGCACATAAATGTAATCGGCCGGCGTCGATCTCACATTCTCAAGACAAGGCTATACATAGCCAGTGGTCAAAACGGCGGTGTTACATACACGGGCATGCATGCATGCATGTTACTACAAATCGCGGGAAACTCGAGAGGGAAACGCCAAGTTTTGGTGTGTACTGCCAGTAGGACGATCGTCTTGAGTCTTCACAAAAGGCGCAGCGTTTCCGGCGACGCTGTCTCTGTCCCGTAGTAGTATCGTAGTATCAATCACCACTTGATTAATAATTAGCTGTACCGCACTATTCTACTCCATCAGGATCGTAGCATAGCTAATAGCTAGACAAAACTAATAAACCAGTAGCCGCGTACTGGTAATCTACGTACTCCTCGCCAATATTATCGATCGATCGATCCGTGTGCGCGCGCGCTGGATTCAGTTGTGGATGGGAGGCTTTCTGGCGGCCGGCGAGTAGTCCATCCCGGCGATGTCGATCAGGTCCGGGTACGTCCTCGTGTCCTTCGGCTGCTGTGCTCGCCGCGGCAGCGCCCGGCGCGACCATGTCTTCTGCTGCGGTTGCCGCGGCAGCGCCGCTTCCTCCTGCCCGCCATCTTGGCCGGTGCCCTGCGCGTCACCGTCGTCGTTCCTCTTCGGGGGTATCTGAAAACACACGCATTAGCCATTCCGGTCAGAGCCTGAAAACCCGGGCGAAAAGAAGATGTGCGCTGCGACTGCACTGACCTGATGCTTCGCTGCTGATGCGTCGTCCTCCGGTTCGGCGTGAGCGTGCGGCGACGGAGGCTTTTTCGCCTTTCCTGCACGCACCAAAGAGACCCTCCCTGTTAGATTGATTAAGGCTGCTAGCTGCCACAACTCAAGGAAGCTAAAATACTGCTAAAGCTGCAACGTAAACCTACATGCTTTTAACTTGTATATATACATGCACGAAGTCTAAGCTATGATTTACAGCGTCGTGTGTACAGTTGAAGGTCCGAAATGTCAGTGCGTGGCAGGCCACTAAGCGTGGTTTTAGATTATGAGTAGTATCTTCTAGTGTAGCGTTTTTGTTTTTACTACCCTGACATGCATGTCACATGTGCGTGCTACAGTGGTACCGTTACAGAACCAGAAATGGAACTATGGGCCACGCAGAAACGCCAATGCATGCAAATGCATCCACAGAAAGAGAGGAACATGCTGGGAACTTGGGATCACAACAGTAGCGGCTGAAAACCAGACTGACGATGCATGCAGAGAGCTAAAAACTCAGGTTTTCAGGTAGTACACAAACATTAGCTAATGCTTCTCCTTTTACATCACCCAAGCTCCAAACCAAGACGTACGCAGCAGCAGCATTAGGATAGTGTTTAGGACAGTTGAACTGGTACTGCTACCACACGAAGATAATTAGACTCAGTAAGCTGCTGCGCCCTGCAAAGGGAGGTGGAGGTGGATATTCAATTCAGCGAGCGAGCGGCTTAGTGGTGATTAGGTTCATGGCCGCCCGGCCCGTAGTAATCTTCGTGGAACTTTGGTACGGCGGGCCGCGCGAACGCACTAGCCACCACTTGGTTGTGATCTCTATCCTTCACAACAATGGCAGTATGAGGCGTCTGCTCCATTGCTGTACCTGAGCAATTCCCATCGGCCGTGCAGGGCTTGCTGCCTGTCGAATCAGCGGCGCCATTGGGTTTGGGTAGCTGCCCAGCCAGTTGTTCCTGCTGGATGCACAAGGGAAGCAGAGAAGAAATGAGCAAAACTTTACCAAAAATTGCTTCAGTTTCAGTTTCAGGCAGGAAGAACTGCCTGGATCAGGAATTCAATCAGGATCATTGATCATATACAGTACAGGGCACTGACCTTGTTGCCGAGTGCTTCATGCAGGTGCCTGTCCAGCCGAATCCCTGCATTTCCAAAGGAAGAAGTTTCATTCCAGTGAGCACTGATCCGGGATATGCGGCACCCCCGAAAGAGCCACCAAATGCAAGAGCAAAATTGACAAGAGTGGGTAGCCAGCCATGCATGGAGATGGAGCATACCATGTGCTGTTGTAGCCAGAACCAGGAGGAGGAGAGAGGCCAGGACCATCAATGAAGTCCTCATGATCTGTATGTTGATCCAAATGATCTGAGAGGTAGTAGCAAGTGATGGCCCGGTGGGAGATGCTAGAGCTGGTGCTAAATATATGGGAGGTGGAGCAGGTGAAGGAGAATGGAAGCAAGCCTAAGAAGAACTGGCCTCAGGAGCTTGTATTTATAGACAGGCAGGGGCCTGAGGGTCTCCTCCCCCAGATCCACTCACTGACCACACTGTACTGGCATGTCAAACTCACAAATTAATTAAAGTGATCTTAAGAAAAAACAATTAGAAATGCCGCGAACCTTGGTGTTGGTGATTGTTCTTTAAGCCACTTCTGTATCCTGTGCTTTGGTTGGGCTGTCACTTTTTAAGGAAGGTGTGTCCCCCAAAAACTTGGTAGCTGTTTAATTTACCTCTTGTGCTTGTCCTGACCTGACTCGGTTATAATTTATACAGGATTGCTCTTTTTAAGTGCTTCAAGCCTTCAAACTCACCCTGCAACTGGTGAGGCTTACCAGGAGTGGCAGCATGGTCCCAACCTCTTGCAAGTTTGGTTGTAGTATCATCTGTTAATAATTGTGCTAAGAAGCAGCCAAGGTGCTACTGCTCATATCATCTTTCAACTTTTGGCTTTTCTCTTCATAAGATTGTGACTTTCTCCTCCTTTTACTCTAGATTTACTCATATCAAAACAGATTTACTATATGAATTGTTCAGCTGTGATTACTTGATTACCACAGAGGGCATAAACTTTAATACAGTTCAAATTATATGCACATCAATCTGATCAAGACACGATTAATATGAAAATTGAAGCAGATGGATCTTGTTGATGTAGCATAAATTATGAAAAAGTATTGTAGAACAAAATGAAAACAAGACAATCACAACTATAGAAGAGTAAAAGATTTTGCCAAGTGGCCTATTTTCTAGTATATAGGCGAAGCTTTGCGTATTTATTACCCCATCCTTCTGTGTTTAGGGTGCTCTCAATGCAATGGCTCTTAACGCATCATCCTAGGTGGTGGAAACAATTTAGAGACAACTGTCCCAATGCATTGTCTCTTAGATGTTGTATGTAAGTGATATTACATTTAATCGATTTAGAGATCATGTTTGCATCTAAATATTATAGCCTAACTGTGGACGGAAGGGAAATGGAGAAACATAGGGAGAGAGGTCACACGGTAATTGCATTGCATGGTGAGAAGAGGTAAGAATTGTATCTCCACATGAGTTACATACAACTCTCCTTCCGAATATTCATTTATGATCCTAGGCTCATCTTCTCCAAGTGAACAGTAATTTAAAGAAATACTAGAAAAGTCAAAAAAATCTGAATTATTTTGTCATAGAAGATGTTCGAGTGCGTGCTGTCCGGGAAACTTTTCATTGTGTTCATACATCTGAGGAGCTCGTGGCAAAAAAGAGAAAATTGGTCCGAACAGTGGGTGAACAATAAACTTTCTCATGGACCCTAATTTTTTTTACTGGGAGCTACTTAGGACCTGTTTGTTCGGGTTTTTACTTCTACTTTTGTAGCTTTTCACTTTGACAAAAAAGCCAAAAGCCGAAGGAAAAAAGCACCTATTTAGGAGCTTCTGTGGCTTTTTTGTCAAAGTAAAAATGTTGCAAAAGCATAAGCAAAAGCCCAAACAAATAGGGCCTTACATATCCAACTACCACTAATTTGGCACTGACATCACGCTCACGAACATCTTCTATGCCAAAAAAATCAGATTTTTTAAAAAAATTCTAGTTTTTTTTGAATCACTGTTCACCCAAGGGAGCAGGTGAGCTCGAGAGCCAAATTGCCCTAGCCCACTCCCTTCTTTAATTATTGTGGCACATCAATATTTTATCTATGAAATTGTGCTAAGAGACAATCATTGTGAGTGCCCTTACAAGGTCCCTAACTAAATCTTTACAAAATAAAATGTATATACAAGGCCCTCATACGGCCTGCTTTACAGAAACTTCATTTATTTCTTGTTAACTGTCTTTAATTAGCACATTCACCTCAATGCATGCAACACCGAATCAATTTTTTTGACAAACGGTGAATTTTATTGACTCAAAATGAAGCATTAAGAGGATACAGACACAATGAGCACATAAATCGTCCTCTGCATAGTTAGGATGCACACAACCAATACCAACAAGCATACAAAAAAACACGCTGACAAATAGCAAAGTCATATAAGGCCAAAGCTATGCCTAATTGCGGAAAAAGAAAAAAAATTGAAGCGATCAAATCTGCGGTCAACAAGCTACATATATGGTCATATCCGCACCAACCATCTCATGACAACACAAGGACAACAACATTCTTCAATAACAATGCCCTCAGGAAGGGAGCGACAATATCAAGCATCGTCGTCCCCAGATCCAACCTCCAAAGACCAGATTTATAGGTTTTCACCATGAAGAACCAGTTAGAGCATATCCGAGGAATGCCCTATACACAGTTCCTAACTATTTTATTACAAAAGCAAAATGCAAATACAAGGCCTTCATACGACCTTGCTTTCACAAAACTTCATTTATTTGTTAAATTGTGTTTAATTAGCACAGTGTCATCTCAATGTATGCAACACTGAATCAATTAGAGCATGGGCCTCAACGTAACTAAATAAAGTCAAATTTGTGTGATTATATTGAAAATCATGGATGGCTTGGTGTATGTCTTTTATACAGAAGTTGTAAACCCAAAAGGAGGAAGTAATAACGCAGAAGTTTGGCATATTTTCATGGATAGCTGATAGGCCGTCCGAAAAAGACCCAATCCCTGCAAGATTTTTGTAAGTTTAGGTTTGATGGTGCTAGTCATTTGGTCTAATCTTGATTCACTGCAGCCACAAGAAAATCTCAGTGCGGAGCACCATTGGCTTAGACATAAGAACATCTCAGATGACTTAGATCTAGAAAAACCATAAGTAGTTCAAAAAATCTCATTAGTTAACTCATTGGCCGAAATTTTAATTAACTCAAATGGTTATTGAAATATATACTCTCCGTTGTACTGCGCTCTTCAGGTGTGCTTCTTCCTCCTCCTCCCTTTTACCATGGCAAGTCCTTGGGTTAGGGTATATTTTGGCGGTAGTACCAAAAATGGTTAATTATCAATACCCTTTGTTTTGTAGAGGAAGTGAGAAAGAATAATATATCTTGTGTAACTAATCTTTCTTATCGAAATTATGTTGCCAATTCCATTTTACTTATGTTTTTTTCTTAATGCTAATAAAAAAAGGTGTGTCTAGGGCACATCTAGATGTGCTCTAGTTATTGCACATCTAAGTGAGTGAATCATGCATAAGGAGAAAAAATTGTCCACACGAAGCTCAACGTATGATCAATGACATAGGACTTAGATGTGCAATACTTATGTCACATCTAGATGTGCTTTAGCAAAACTGAATAAAAAAAGATGGGTCGATGCCCGAGTGGCATGTGGAGGCCTCTAAATTTTGATCGGCTACCCGGTCAATAAGAATGGGTCGGACTACTTTGGTGTGATAGTTCCGCGCTTCTCTCCATGCGTTTGCCCCCCATGGTCGATGGACAAGTGGTGTTTGTCCACACAAACAGCAACAACATGCCGATCCTGTGGTACGGCATTGTACTGCACGCACCCGAAGAAGTTGAAAATTTTGCGAGCGGCGAATTTACATAGGTTTGAACGAGTTTGTCTTGTCCCGAGTTCTAACGGAGTGGTGTTTGCTTGTTTGGTTGCTCTTTGGTTGTATGCATCCTATTCATATAGAGGCCAGGTGTGTGCTTGTGATGATTGTATTCTCTGCGACATTATGAGTCAACAGAAAATGCTCTTTATCAGAAAATTAAAAGCTACTCCTACATCCTTTTTTTTGCGGGGAACCAAAAAAGCGACATCAACTGTGTAATTTAGATCAGCTACCCGGTCAATAAGAACCGTATTCAACTAGGGAGTACTTGCTATCATAGTTCCATGCTTCTCTCCATGCATTTGCCCCCCATGGTCGATGGACAAATGGGTGTTTGTCCACACAAACCGCAACAACATGCCGATCCTGTGGTACGGCATTGTACTACTGCACGCACCCGAAGAAGTTGAAATTTTTTGCGAGCGGCGAATGTACGTAGGTTTGAACGAATTTGTCTTGCCCGGGAGAAATCTCCCGAGTTCCAACGGAGTCAATGCCGTAGATACGCCGAACATATGCCTGCTACGTACTGATCCCACCACTGTACGTACGGCCCGGCCCGTGGTTATCAGTCGGCACCATCCCATGTCTCTCGGGCAAGACCATGCAATGTCTTTCAAAAAATCAAAGAGCATGCATGCAAGGGAAAGGGGTCAATCAATTTCCACTACGTGCTAACCTAGGAGCACCAATTTAATAAAACCAGCTAAACCCACACCTAGTGGTGCATCAAAAGCTTTCACCAGTAGAATATTGCGCACACTAGATCTTGTTCCTGTGGCCGGGCATACATCGGAGATCATGTATCCTTTTGAGGCGAAGCATATTAGTTCGGCCGCCGTAACGCACAAGGAGGAGGAGGGAATAATGTTGGCCCCGAACTGTACAAGGCCGTACGAACAGTGGCTAGCTCGCACTAGTTTAGCTAGCTCTTGGCGTGAGCAAGGCCCCCCTGTCCCCTCCCTGATGATGATGATCATCTCGTGCTGCTTATCTTAAGACATGTTGGGGCGTACTGTGAGAGTAGAAGCCAGTCCAGATAATTGGGAGGTAGGGTAGGTGCATGGCCAGCCAGGTGCCCGGGTGCAGGTGGGCGTGGGAGTTTGGGGGGCGTTGGAACTTGGCCACGGGGCCGGGCCGGGCCATGCATCGTGTACGTAGGCGTAGTGTAGATATATAGATAGGCTCATCAAAGCTCTCCTGCGCCAGGGGGGCGCGGCTGAGTGGAGGATCTCGCCGCGCGGCGCCAGCTTTGACCAGATGCCCTGGGTTCAAAGCCCATGCCCCAGGCACGAAAGGTGGCGCAGTACGCGTAAACTCAGACGGAGCACGTACTGCAACCATGCCGTCACCTTTTTTCTCAAAAAAATATTACAGTCTACTATAAAAGTTCATCAGAGATAAGTATCTTAAATGTGATAAAAAATTACATTCAGCTTTCTAGACCGTCGAACAACCACTACAATTCAGATATTTTTGGTAGATATTCATGTTAGTGTAGCAAGTGTTCATGTTCGTTGGTGAACAAAATAAAGTAAGTGTACCATTTGGAGGTGACATTTGGCGTTCTACTTGTTTGTTTGCTTGTTTTTGCATAGGCCAAAATGGTTAAGTTTTTCTCATGAAAATTTACGGGCACCATTTGGGTGTGACAATAATCATATTTTTCCAATGTTTTTTGACATTTGTACAATCCATTTGGCACGCAGGAGCATGTGCTCCCTAGAGCAAAAATCCAAAATGGGTTTCCGAATGACTAAAATACTTTATTTGTTACTGTCCATTAGCATGCATGCATGCGCGCGCGAGCGCAGAAATATGCATCACCAATCGCAGAAATATCCATTAGCATGCATGCATGCAGTCAACACGGTCCATCCATCAAATCTGAAGAGAGAATATATATCCTTCTTCCCATGTCGACAGGGCTATAGTTTTAGCTTCCATGCCGAAAAGGAATGATGCATGCATAGATCGTGCAACGCCGGACGAGGGAGGAAGAAAGGGTCATTGCTTTTCACGGTCGTTGCACTGTGCCACTTGGCTCAAGGCGTCGGGACACGTACGACCCGCGCCGCTCGTCTTTTTGACGCGCGCCGGATTGGACGTCAGATCAAGGGCCCTCGTGCCCGTGGGGGCAGGCAGGACATGATCGATGCTGCACTATACCAATTATATCCAAACCTCATATCAAAAAAGTGTATCCAACTTGACTAATCAACGTGACACCAAAGCAGGCAAGCAACAGAGATCGCAGATAAGAAACGGTTTATGGCATCTTCAAAGCTGACCCGCAAATGTCTTTGGCATATGTCTATTTTTATGTTCGGATGTTGTTCGAGGACATGATGCCGAAAGAAGCCATTTAAAGCTATTCACAAATTAATCGGGTCAGAAGGAGAGAGAATAGAGGGGAAACATGCATATGGTGGGATTTCTGGTGTGGTGTCCGGTTGAGAGGAGAGGGGGACTATACATGTGAAGACAGCGAAAAGAGAGGACGACCATACGGAGGCTTTGTGTTGGTCAAGTGCATGTCTAGACTCCGGCAAAGCGTCCCCGCGTTTGTTTTTAGGACAGCGGAACCCGTATGTCTGAACTGCTAAGCGGACATATATAGGTCCTCATTGGATAGCAAAAGTGATTCGAACATTGTGTTCCGAACATATAGTAAAGGTTTAAAGGTTCGCTTTGGAAATGCCCTTACTATTTCACATGCACTAAGAAATTACAGCTTCCGAGTCTTACGTTGAAAGTCATTGAAATTTGTCGAAGTATGAAGTGGCGTGAAGATGATCACCATATAGCTATTAATATTTATTGAGAAATGCTATAGGCATTTTTAATTAAGTTAGTCACCCCTCTACAAACATATATCAAATAAAATAATCTGCTTGACAAGTTGATATAGCTCTTTTTTTGTGGTTGAGTATAGGACTTATATAAAGGAACAGAGGAAGGGAGAAGAGTATCTACTCCCGAGGTCAAATGCTCCTTTATAAACAGTAAAACAAAAAAATGTACAAAAAGTTCAAAAAAATCTTTTTTGTATTAATCTTTGACAAATGTTTTGTATGCTTGCAAAATTTCAGCACAAAATGACATTCATGGAAGTCGTGACAAAAAAAATCAAAATCATAGTTCCAAAAATGCCAGTTTTGAAAACATTTTGAAGTGCTGTTTTTTTTTTTGCCACACCTTCCATGAATGTCATTTTGTACTGAATTTTTTCATGCATACAAAACATTTTTCTAAGTTTACTAAAAAAAGTTCATTTTTTTACTATTTTACTTGATTTTACTGTTCATAAGGGAGCATTTGAGCTCGGGAGCATAATAGGACTTCCGTGGACGGAGTATGTTCCTTCGGAAAACAAACTATGTTGTCTTTTTTTTTCCTAAAATCAAAGTCAAATTTTTATCATCGTCTTCTGCTCGGTCAATCTATCATCTTACCTTCTCTTCTCAGTTATCTCACCCGTTCACAGTCTACAACGGTTCTGCCTCGCCACTCCTACCACCATTTTTGCCTGCCCTATTATTGCCTCAAGCCATCGATCCCTCCCCCCCCCCCCCTAGAGTCACATGTTTCTTCTCCGGTGTAGCCTCTCACCCCAACCGTATTCCACACCACGGACACGAAACTACACCATTGCCACTTCTCCCTGTCTTCGGCGTCTCACACTCAATGCAAGCTTGCCTCTGCCATCACACATCATTGTTGCTCATGCTTCAGGCCACCCCCCCCCCCCCCCGGTTGTCGCTGCCCCCTCATTGCCTCATTCACCCGGATACTCATGTGTTGCTTCAAGCTTATTGCGTTGTAGAAGAAAAAAAGTTGCCTGCCGTCTAGAAAATGGACATAACAAAATTGGAAGTGTATATTATGGAGGTTGTTAATCATAGCGTGTACTCTATTTCAAATAAATCTGTCCAAGTTTATAGAGAAAAAATTGACATCTACAATGTCAAACACACATCATTACTTCATTAGACACATCATGACGCATATTTCATGTTATATTTATTTAGTAATGTAGATAAAGATAAATTTTCTATGCATTTAGACAAAATTTATGAAGCATGATTTTTGAGATTTTTTTGTGAGGATCTTTTGGGAAAATATTTGCAACTGAGGTTTTGTTGCAATTTGCTTTTTGGCAACAGAGGCTTTGCTGCAGAATTTCTTTTTTCATCTTTATCTTTTGCAACATAACTATGTTACACCTGCAAAAAAAAACATAGCTAATGTTACAGAAGAAACTTAGGCAACATTGGTGATGTTGCAGAAGTTGCCAAAAAAAATCGCCAGGAGCCAGTGGCATGTCATGCGGGCCACGTGTTGTACAAGCGAGGCGGTGGATGGGATCCAAGAAATCAGCTGGTTATTTTTAACACAGTACAGACGCAAGCGCTCATATACACGCATATACACCCATCCCTATGAACGCACAACGCACCACCCTACCCCTATGAGCACCTCCGAAAGACTGAGCCGACATATCATCTTGAAATTTTACAAAGTCATTGTAGGCACCTCATCGTCGGGCTGGGCATACCACAGTCCCTCTAATCATCCAACCACAGGTTGGTTCGCAAAAAAATCAGCCGGTTGAGGAGAATCATTTCCCTTGTAATTTGCCGACATGGAGTTTTGGGCATGAAGTCAATCGGGGGGTGACCCCTCCCTCCAGAGTCTTCCTTCTTTTTCATGACGATTCCTCTGTTGACAATTCAAACGTGACACGATCATACCACTGGATCACATGAGAACGTGAGCACTACGACCCAATTAAATCAGCCGAACATTGATGGATGATGCTAGCGAAGCTGTTAGCTCGATGGGTAGCCAGCTCGGGGAGCCCAGGTGTCCGACCCCGTTCCGGCAGCGGCAGGTACGTACGCACAAGGCGTCGTGGTCGCGAGCGCGTGATCCTGTCGCCCGGTCGCCACGCGCGCCATCGAACCGGAACAGCGACCGTTCGTGACCGATCGCAACGCAGCTCGATCCGTTGCGATCCCCGGCGGGTCCCCGTTGCCGGCCGGCCGCGACCGATCTGTTCGACGACTTGGCATGCACGGCGCAACAAACGACCCACGGCGATGGATGGATGCGCGGCGCTGATCGGTTGCGATCGCTCACCGGCCGGCGGCTAAAGCTGTGCACGCCAGCAGCCAGCTGCTGCTGCGGCAGGACACGCCGGCCCCTTTCGGCGGGGACGGGTGGCCGGAGGCGTCGCCACCACGTCTGCCGCCGCGCCGACCGCCAGAGAGAAGGTGTCGGGAGGGCGTGCGTGGGGCCGTGCCGGGCACCGTTCCGCTGGGTGTCGACGCGGGCTTTCACACCTGTCCGTGTGCCGCCCCGGCCCCGGGCTGCCTGCCTGGAAATGGCACGCCTGGACCGTACGTACGGGCGGCGACGGCGACGCGATCGGTCTGATCTGGCGACGTATGTACGGCCTCGGTCGCGCGGCGCGCCCCTCTCGATCGCGGCCGGCCCACGGCGCTGGCGCACGCCGTCCTGTCCACGGCGCTGGCGGTTGCCATCGGCAGCGACGGGGCCGGGCTCGGCCTGTCGTCGACATGTCCCCGGCCTGCGACGTGCCGCCATTGCCGCCTTGCTCGCTGCACCTCCACATCAGTACGTACGGTCCCCGCCCAGACGACTCCACCACGTACGTACGTCCCAGCTGCAGCTGGAGCGATGGGCCGAGGCGGACGGCACGGCGCGTACGGCTCCAGACGCCGCCATCACGCACGTACGCACGCCCCGCGGCCGCCCGGCCCGACGCGCCGTACGTACATGCAGCTGGGGTCGATCGATCCGGTTTTTCCTTGCAGCCACACCCACCGGCTGCACGCCGCGGTCAGACCGACCGTGCCCATCACCCACCGGTGCGTACGTACAGTATGCATGCTGTAGCACCCACGTATACATCGGTGCGTACATGCATGCACGTCGTCCCGTCCCGTCTCACGCCAATGTCGCTGTACCAGGCCGGCCAACGGAGACAAAAGAAACCAGCAGGCAGCAGTGTGTTGCTGCCGGCCGGTGTGTACGTGTCTGCAGACATGCGCGTACACGGCATGTAACCATGTAGCGTACGGGGGACGTGGGAGACGGCAGGAGTACAGCCATGCAGGTGAGGCTGTCGGCAGTCGGCTACAACTACCAGCCTCTCTCCTGTATGTCTGTATGGATGAATGGATAAGCAACATACATAGCGAATCACATTAGTCTCACATGGAACATACGCGACGATGCATGGACTGCAGGTGAGCACAAAATGTCTACGGAGATCGGTTACCCTATCAAGTGTCACGGCCCACCAGGATCATACATTAATTCGCAAGGATCATTGTCTGCTCACTGAGAATCATATGGATTATCATTGTCTCGAGTTCAGATTGGAAGGTAGGTAGCAGGTACTACAGGCGTCACCGCGTCACCGTATGAGAGTATCTAATGAACAATACAGAAAGAGGACCTAGAGATAGCCCATGCCAGGCTCGGTCACAGGGGTTTTTCCTTCTGCATTTTGAACGCAGGCTTCGAAGTAGGAGTATATATTACAGGCCAGGAACATGGAAGCTGGTAAAACATGCATATAGTATTATCTTGTCACGAAGGGTGCAGCTTCGTTACTTGAGAACCATCATTCGTCATTGATCCCTCCGTTTGCAAGTGCAACTTCAGTGACTCACTGAACCCGCTCCAACGCAGGGAATTGCCACGTGAGATAGGAAACATTTTTATTTCTGTTATATACATACATACACAAGTATAAAAACACAAGAGAAATTGTAACCCGCACTGAGATAAAATGTAGCAGGTGATACAAAACTCCAGTCACAGGTGTTCCGAGGTTTAAACAAGTCTAGTTTTTTCTTCTTCTAAAGACCTGAAGGGCCAAGTGCTCTGGCAATTCTTAAGAAAGAATTGATCCAGTTTGTAAGAAAAACGGGCTGAAAACCTCGCAAACAACGGCGAGAGCCTGCCGCCCACAGACACAAGACCATGGCAAGACAAACAACAATTCCGTGGCTGCCGCCCCGGCATTCACCGCTAGTAAATACATGCATAAATCTTCTCATGCAAGCTGCCACTAGCAAAGAATAATATCAACCCAATGGCCCAATCGAGTTAATTGCAAGACACTACCACACTTCAGCACGTTGTGACGAATCAGTACCACTAGTCATTTTTTTTGCCATGCAGTGCCAACTCTAAGCCTAAGTGTTGCAAAACGGTTTGACAGGCGTATAAGCTCGTATTGACCACGTATCTGACCGACCGGGCCCATTTGTCAGGTGCCACGGTGGCCTACCCGCGCGCACCCGCACCCGCACCCGCTCGGTCACTCGTCCCAGCCCGCTCGGTCGCACCTAGTAGCTTGGTCCGGTCCGGTCCGGTCCACCCAGCCGCACTCTGTCCCTCTCCTCGCCATCGCCCTCGTCTCTCCAGCCGCCGCCGCCGCCGCTCGCCGCGCAGTCCGCCGCGTCCGCCACCGCCGCCGCGCCATGGTCTTCGAGGATGAGAGCAGCGACGACATGTACGGCCTGCAGATCTCCTCCGACGACGACGGGATGCATTATCAGGTCAGTGGTAGAGCTAGGGTTAGGGTTAGGTGATTTGGGGATTTGCTCTAGTTTTCTGATTTGAGGATTTGCTGTCTGTAGATTCCTGCTAGCATTGAAGACCAAGACTACAATGGCTTGGAGAATGCACCAGAGGGGCTGTGCGTGGAGCATCGGCTGCCAACTGAGCGTCGTGTAGCATTTGAATCATTTGAGACGGGCAGGAGGTTTCTAGTTTGTGCTCAGCCTGTAAGATTCATGCTTTCTTTATGTTCACTGTAATATAGTTACTAGTACTGATGATGAAGCACCTAGTTACCACTTAGTTGTTTTGATGCTTCTAGTACTGATGCTCACTGCAATAGCTTAGTTGGCTATGTTTACTGTAATATATTTATGGTTTAATTATTTATTAGTAGTTATGATGATTATGGTTTTGATGCTTATGTTCACTGTAATATGTATAGTTTGAGGCAGTGTAGTTATGAAGCAAATTGTTAGTTGATTGAGGCAGTGTAGTTGCTAAATTTTAATTGAGGCAGTATAGGTTGCAGTTGAAGTAGCATTGTTTAGTTGGCCACATGTATAGTTTGTAGTTCTGCAGTTGTTAGTTCATTTTTTTAAAGTGCCCTTTCATAATGGTAATTCTTCGGAGATTAACAATATAAGTGTTTGGTATATTATAGGAAGTTGTCAATTGTGGTTTCCTTGCTTGGGTTGACCCAGAGTGGCCTCCCACAATGCAAAATGCATTGTTGAAGCTTTGGGAAATGTTTGAAGACAGCAGGACTGCTAGGAGGAAGGATAACCTGGAAAGTTCACTTACTATCCACCACCTTAAAGAAGAGAAAAGGAATCTGGATGCCAACTATGACAAACTAGTTGAAGATGTCCATCAACTTCTAAGTGCCCAGGAGGACAGGGTGTTGGATTTCAGCTCTCTGCAAGCTAAGGAGAAGAGAGATGAGAGAGTCGGTGCATCAGTTGTGGCTGCCATGAAGAATGAGATGGAGAAGAAAGAGGCAGAGAACTTCAAGATGAAAAAGAAGTACAAAGTGCTGATGAACCTGGTAGAAGCTCAAGGCACTGTCATTAGTAACATGAAGATGAATCATTTGAAAGAGAAGGAAAAGCTAGCTGAAGGCAACAACAATTTAAAGATCCAGGTTGATGAGCTCACCAAGTCTTTGGAAAAAGTCAAAGAAGAGAATGTGCAGTTGAACCTTCACATGTCTGATTCAAGAGGGGACATGAGAATCTGATAAAATGCAGGGATGAGGTAAAGCTCCAACTTGCTGTTCAGTTGAAGTCACTGGAGAAGAGCCAAGAGAAGTTGAAGTTGATCCATGACATCCTGAAGGAATGAGGTAGATGAAGATGATCTGGGTAGATGGAGCAGAGCATACCTATCATGATATAAGTTGCTTTGATAGAAGGCTTTGCTAATCTTTTGTGAAGGGTGTTTTAGTTAAGTGTAATGTATGGATGTAGTAGTTGTGAACAATGTTGAACTCCACTATGATATGGTCTTTAGCTAATGTTGTAAGAATCTAGTAATTATGGCTGTAAGAATGTATGATCTATGGTTATTTAGCTAATGTTGTAAGAATCAATGTTGAACTCCAGTATGTATGCTATGTTATTTAGCTATTGCTCAAATTATATCTCCTCTTGAACCTCTAGCAAAATGCTCAAGTTAGATGGCCAAATGCTCAAAAAAATCGCACATTAGAGCAACACAAACGCTGACGTGGCCAATGTCAACAGGCATTGCACTGAGTGGTGGCCCTGTTTATTAAAGCAATGCACGGGGCGAACAGGAAACAGTTGAGTGAAACGGTTTGTGCATTTGGGGGAAAAAGTAGGGTTACTCGACGGCGGAGGCGATTCCTGAGCGGGCTCGTGGCGGAGGCGATCTCGCAGGCGGTAGCGGCGGTGGAGTCAATGTCAATATCGTGGTCTTCTGGTCGTTCTCAGGCTCCCAGCTTCCGTCGAGCCTCTAGAAGGAGAGGGGACGAATCGAGGTCGCCGGTGCCCTACCGTGAGAGCCCGATGGCGTATGAGCCGGAGAAGCTCTGTTGGTGCAGGCCGCGTAGGAAGGCACCGAGATGGATCTCATGGAGCCGCCAGAACCCAGGCAGGCGGTACTACGCCTGCGTGGATGCCATGGTAAGTTCTCTCCATTTTAGTTATACTTTTCTGCTCATTAGATCTTCTCCCCCCTATCAAACCCTGATTTCTGTTGGTACAGCATGGTGGTTGTGGCTTTGTTGAATGGCATGATGATCCTCTGCCTAAGTTTTTGAGTGATCTGATTGGAGATTTGCGAGATGAAGTGCGTAGGCTGAGAGGTGAATCAAGTCTTGGTGTGTTTGAAGATGACAGTACAGTTGTGGCTCTGCCTGAAGCTCAAAGAGGAAGAGAGGTGGTGGCTTTGGAAGATCAGCTCAGGGAGAAAAATGCAGAGCTAGATGCAGTGAAGGCCAAATATCAGAATGTTGTCTTTCTTTTTATTGTCTTTGTGGTAGGTTTGATGACAGCCAAGATGCTGCTTCAGAGCTAGATGTTGGTGCTGTCAAGGGTTTAGGCTCAAGTTAGTGTCAGTTGTGGTTAGGTTGATCTTTGCAACTTAGTGTCAGGTGTTGCAAGTTAGTGTCAGGTGTTACTAGTCAGTGTCTTTGTAAACAATATTTGGTATGTTCATCTTAGTAATGAATTATGTGGCCATCGTGGCAGTATCATCCAGTACATGCATGGTATCTTGAGCATGGTTGTGCATTGTGTTGTTTTGTTTCACAGAAATCATATGCATGGTTTCTTGAGGAATGAATTATGTGGCCATTGTGCATTGTGTTGTTTCACAGAAATCACATGAGCATGGTTTCTTGACATAATATTTACATGAGCATTGAGCTGTTCACAAGTGACAAATGAGCATTGAGTTGTTTCAGAAATGCCAAATGAACACCACAAAAAGCAAAGAGTTGTTCACAATTGCCAAATGACCAAATATTGTAGACTCAACTTAGTTCACATAAGACTGAACTTAGTTCACAACAGACTCAACTTAGCAATCCATTAGAACATACATCAGTTTTGTAGCACCACTCAGACTAAAGTAGCAACATTCATTCACTCACAAGTTACCACTAGCAGTAAAGAATGACATCAAACGAGTATAATTCCCTGTGGCACTTGAAGGAGCACCAGAAGTAGAAGGACCAGAAGATGAAGCTCCTTCAGCAAATCTTGGGGCAGTGAAAGGCCTTGCAAATCTTGCACTTGCACTGGCTGACCCTCTAGCAGTTCTTGAAGCAGATCTTGCACTGGCAGATCTTGCAGAAGTAGTTCTTGCACTAGCAGACCTTGCAGAAGTAGTTCTTGCACTAGCAGACCTTGCAGAAGTAGTTCTTGCAGAAGCAGACCTTGCTGGTGGCTGCTGTGATCCTGATGGAGTATCTTCATTCCTTGATCTTGCAGGTGCCTTGCAAACATACAAGGAAATATGATAGTTTAGGGTTTAGGTTTAGCATAAAAAATAGTAGGAAAGAAGACCAAATAGCAAGTACAATTCACAAGGGTTTACCACATGCTTGTTTTTCCTCAAAGCCAACTCTGGTCTCAACTATTGCTTGCAGTTGGTGTTGAAGGAAATATGCCCTAGAGGCAATAATAAAGTTATTATTTATTTCCTTATTTCATGATAAATGTTTATTATTCATGCTAGAATTGTATTAACCGGAAACATGATACATGTGTGAATACATAAACAAACAGAGTGTCACTAGTATGCCTCTACTTGACTAGCTCGTTAATCAAAGATGGTTATGTTTCCTAACCATGAACAAAGAGTTGTTATTTGATTAACGGGATCACATCATTAGTTGAATGATCTGATTGACATGACCCATTCTATTAGCTTAGCACCCGATCGTTTAGTATGTTGCTATTGCTTTCTTCATGACTTATACATGTTCCTTTGACTATGAGATTATGCAACTCCCGTTTACCGGAGGAACACTTTGGGTACTACCAAACGTCACAACGTAACTGGGTGATTATAAAGGAGTACTACAGGTGTCTCCAAAGGTAGATGTTGGGTTGGCGTATTTCGATATTAGGATTTGTCACTCCGATTGTCGGAGAGGTATCTCTGGGCCCTCTCGGTAATGCTCATCACATAAGCCTTGCAAGCATTGCAACTAATGTGTTAGTTGTGAGATGATGTATGACGAAACGAGTAAAGAGACTTACCGGTAACGAGATTGAACTAGGTATTGGATACCGACGATCGAATCTCGGGTAAGTAACATACCGATGACAAAGGGAACAACGTATGTTGTTATGCGGTCTGACCGATAAAGATCTTCGTAGAATATGTAGGAGCCAATATGGGCATCCAGGTCCCGCTATTGGTTATTGACCGGAGACGTGTCTCGGTCATGTCTACATTGTTCTCGAACCGTAGGGTCCGCACGCTTAAGGTTTCGATGACAGTTATATAATGAGTTTATGAGTTTTGATGTACCGAAGGAGTTCGGAGTCCCGGATGAGATCGGGGACATGACGAGGAGTCTCGAAATGGTCGAGACGTAAAGATCGATATATTGGACGACTATATTCGGACATCGGAAAGGTTCTGAGTGGTTCGGGTATTTTCGGAGGTACCGGGGAGTTACGGGAATACGAGGAAGAAGCAATGGGCCTTGATGGGCCTTAGTGGGAAGGACCAGGAGGTGGCGCGCGCCCCTCCCAAGCCCAGTCCGAATTGGACAAGGGGTTTGGGGCGCGGCCCCTCTCTCCCTTCCTTCCCCTCTTCCCCTCTTTCCCCCCTTGACCTAGTTGGACTAGGAAAGGTGGAATCCTACTCCCGGTGGGAGTAGGACTCCCCTGGCGCGCCCAAACCTAGGGCCGGCCTCCTCCCTCCCTTGCTCCTTTATATACGGGGGCAGGGGGCACCCCATGGAGACACAAGTTGATCTTCGTGATTGTTCCTTAGCCGTGTGCGGTGCCCCCCTCCACCATATTCCACCTCGATTATATCGTTGCAGTGCTTAGGCGAAGCTCTGCGCCAGTAGAACATCATCATCGTCACCACGCCGTCGTGCTGACGGAACTCCTCCCGAAGCTTTGCTGGATCGGAGCTAGGGGTGTGTCATCGAGCTGAACGTGTGCCAAGAACTCGGAGGTGTCGGAGTAACGGTGCTTGGATCGGTCGGATCGGGAAGACGTACGACTACTTCCACTACGTTGTGTCAACGCTTCCGCTTCGGTCTACGAGGGTATGTAGACAACACTCTCCCCTCTCGTTGCTATGCATCACCATGATCTTGCGTGTGCGTAGGAAATTTTTTGAAATTACTACGTTCCCCAACAGTGGTATCAGAGCCTAGGTTTTTATGGTTTGATGTTATATGCACGAGTAGAACACAAGTGAGTTGTGGACGATACAAGTCATACTGCCTACCAGCATGTCATGCTTTGGTTCAGCGGTATTGTTGGATGAGACAACCCGGACCAACCTTACGCGTACGCTTACGCGAGACCGGTTCCCTCGACGTGCTTTGCACACAGATGGCTTGCGGGAGACTGTCTCACCAACTTTAGTTGAACCAAGTGTGGCTACGCCCGGTCCTTGAGAAGGTTAAAATGGAGTCTATTTGACAAACTATCGTTGTGGTTTTGATGCGTAGGTAAGATGAGTTCTTGCTTAAGCCCGTAGCAGCCACGTAAAACTTGCAAACAACAAAGTAGAGAAATGTCTAACTTGTTTTTGCAGGGCATGTTGTGATGTGATATGGTCAAGACATGATGCTAAATTTTATTGTATGAGATGATCATGTTTTGTAACTGAGTTATCGGCAACC
The DNA here is from genome assembly GCA_032464435.1 of Aegilops umbellulata. Classification (NCBI taxonomy): domain Eukaryota; kingdom Viridiplantae; phylum Streptophyta; class Magnoliopsida; order Poales; family Poaceae; genus Aegilops; species Aegilops umbellulata. The sequence continues at coordinate 538,035,634 of CP136055.1, forward strand.
GGCAGGAGCCGTATGGTTGTCGCTTTATTGTATGCAATGCAATCGCCGTGTAATGCTTTACTTTATCACTAAGCGGTAGCGATAGTCGTAGAAGCATAAGATTGGCGAGACGACAACGATGCTACGATGGAGATCAAGGTATCGCGCCGGTGACGATGGTGATCATGACGGTGCTTCGGAGATGGAGATCACAAGCACGAAGATGATGATGACCATATCATATCACTTATATTGATTGCATGTGATGTTTATCTTTTTATGCATCTTATTTTGCTTTGATTGACGGTAGCATTATAAGATGATCTCTCACTAAATTATCAAGAAGTGTTCTCCCCGAGTATGCACCGTTGCCAAAGTTCATCGTGCCCAGACACCACGTGTTAATCAGGTGTGATAAGCTCTACGTCCATCTACAACGGGTGCAAGCCAGTTTTGCACATGCAGAATACTCGGGTTATACTTAACGAGCCTAGCATATATAGATATGGCCTCGGAACACGGAGACCGAAAGGTCGAGCGTGAATCATATAGCAGATATGATCAACATAATGATATTCACCATTGAAAACTAATCCATTTCACGTGTTAATCGGTTATGGTTCAGTTGATATGGATCACGTGATCACTTAGAAGATTAGAGGGATATCTATCTAAGTGGGAGTTCTTAAGTAATATGATTAATTGAACTTTAATTTATCATGAACTTAGTCCTGGTAGTATTGGCATATCTATGTTGTAGATCAATAGCTCGCGTTATTGCTTCCCTGTGTTTATTTTGATATGTTCCTAGAGAAAATTGTGTTGAAAAATGTTAGTAGCAATGATGCGGATTGGATCCGTGATCTGAGGTTTATCCTCATTGCTGCACAGAAGAATTATGTCCTTGATGCACCGCTAGGTGACGGACCTATTGCAGGAGCAGATGCAGACGTTATGAACGTTTTGCTAGCTCAATATGATGACTACTTAATAGTTTAGTACACCATGCTTAACGGCTTAGAATCGGGACTTCAAAGACGTTTTGAACGTCATGGACCATACAAGATGTTCCAGGAGTTGAAGTTAATATTTCAAGCAAATACCCGAGTTGAGAGATATGAAGTCTCCAACAAGTTCTATAGCTAAAAGATGGAGGAGAATCGCTCAACTAGTGAGCATGTGCTCAGATTGTCTGGGTACTACAATCGCTTGAATCAAGTGGGAGTTAATCTTCCAGATAAGATAGTGATTGACAGAATTCTCTAGTCACCATCACCAAGTTAGTAGAACTTCGTGATGAACTATAGTATGTAAGGGATGACGAAAACGACTCCCGAGCTTTTCATGATGATGAAATTGATGAAGGTAGAAATCAAGAAAGAACATCAAGTGTTGATGGTTGACAAAACCACTAGTTTCAAGAAAAAGGGCAAAAGGGAAGAAGGGGAACTTCAAGAAGAACGGCAAGCAAGTTGCTGCTCAAGTAAAGAAGCCCAAAGTCTGGTCCTAAGCCTGAGACTAAGTGCTTCTACTGCAAAGGGACTGGTCACGGGAAGCGGAACTACCCCAAGTGTTTGGTGGATAATAAGGATGGCAAAGTGAACAAAAGTATATTTGATATACATGTTATTAATGTGTACTTTACTAGTGTTTATAGCAACCCCTCAGTATTTGATATTGGTTCAGTTGCTAAGAGTAGTAACTCAAAACAGGAGTTGCAGAATAAACAGAGACTAGTTAAGGGTAAAGTGATGATGTGTATTGGAAGTAGTTCCATGATTGATATGATCATCATCGCACACTCCCTATACTTTCGGGATTAGTGTTGAACCTAAATAAGTGTTATTTGGTGTTTGCATTGAGCATGAATATGATTTGATCATGTTTATTGCAATACAGTTATTCATTTAAGTTAGAGAACAATTGTTGTTCTGTTTACATGAATAAAACCTTCTATGGTTATACACACCGACGAAATGGTTCGTTGAATCTCGATCGTAGTGATACACATATTCATAATATTGAAGCCAAATGCGAAATTAATAATGATAGTGCAACTTGTTTGTGGCACTACTATTTAAGTCATATTGGTGTAAAGCGCATGAAGAAACTCCATGCAGATGGAATTTTGGAATCACTTGATTATGAATCACTTGATGCTTGCGAACCATGCCTCATGGGCAAGATGACTAAGACTCCGTTCTCCGGAACATTGGAGCGAGCAACTGACTTGTTGGAAATAATACATACCAATGTATGTGGTCCGATGAAAATTAAGGCTCGCGACAAGTATCATTATTTTCTGACCTTCACAGACGATTTGAGCAGATATGGGTATATCTACTTGATGAAACATAAGTCTGAAACATTTGAAAAGTTCAAAGAATTTCAGAGTGAAGTGGAAAATCATCGTGACAAGAAAATAAGGTTTCTACGATCTGATCACGGAGACAAATATTTGAGTTATGAGTTTGGTCTTCAATTAAAACAATGTGGAATAGTTTCACAAATTCATGCCACCTGGAGCACCACAGCATAATGGTGTATCCGAACGTCATAACCGTACTTTATTGGATATAGTACAATCTATGATGTTTCTTACCGATTTACCAATATCGTTTTGGGATCATGCATTAGAGATAGCTGCATTCACGTTTAAAAGGGGCACCATCTAAGTCCGTTGAGACGACACAATATGAACTATGGTTTGTCAAGAAACCAAAGTTGTCGTTTCTTAAAGTTTGGGGTTGTGATGCTTATGTGAAAAAGTTTCATCCTGATAAGCTCAAACCCAAATCGGAGAAATATGTCTTCATAGGATACCCAAAGGAGACAGTTGGGTACACCTTCTATCACAGATCCAAAAGGCAGGACATTCGTTGCTGAGAATGGATACTTTCTAGAGAAGAAGTTTCTCTCGAAAGAAGTGAATGGGAGGAAAGTAGAACTTGATGAGGTAATTGTACCTGCTCCCTTATTGAAAAGTAGTTCATCACAGAAATCTGTTCTTGTGACTACTACACCAATTAGTGAGGAAGCTAATGATGATGATCATGTAACTTCAGATCAAGTTACTACCGAATCTCGTAGGTAAACCAGAGTGAGATCCGCACCAGAGTGGTACGTTAATCCTGTTCTGAAAGTCATGTTACTAGACCATGACGAACTTACGAACTATGAGGAAGCGATGATGAGCCCAGATTCCGCGAAATGGTTTGAGGCCATGAAATCTGAGATATGATCCATGTATGAGAACAAAGTATGGACTTTGATGGATTTGCCTGATGATCGGCAAGCCATAGAAAATAAATGGATCTTCAAGAGGAGGACGGACGCTGATAGTAGTGTTACTATCTACAAAACTAGAATTGTCGCAAAAAGGTTTTCGACAAGTTCAAGGTGTTGACTACGATGAGAGTTTCTCACTCGTATCTATGCTTAAGTCTGTTCGAATCATGTTAGCAATTGCCGCATTTTATGAAATCTGGCAAATGGATAAACAAAACTGCATTCCTCAATGGATTTATTAAAGAAGAGTTGTATATGATGCAACTAGAAGGTTTTGTCGATCCTAAAGGTATTAACAAAATATGCAAGCTCCAGCGATCCATCTATGGACTGGTGCAAGCATCTCGGAGTTGGAATATACGCTTTGATAAGTTGATCAAAGCATATAGTTTTATACAGACTTGCGGTGAAGCCTGTATTTACAAGAAAGTGAGTGGGAGCACTACAGCATTTCTGATAAGTATATGTAAATGACATATTGTTGATCGGAAATAATGTAGAATTATTCTGTGAAGCATAAAGGAGTATTTGAAAGGAGTTTTTCGAAGAAGGACCTCGGTGAAGCTGCTTACATATTGAGCATCAAGATCTATAGAGATAGATCAAGACGCTTAATAAGTTTTTCAATAAGTACATACCTTGACAAGATTTTGAAGTAGTTCAAAATGGAACAGTCAAAGAAAGAGTTCTTGCATGTATTACAAGGTGTGAAATTGAGTAAGACTCAAAGCCCGACCACGGCAGATGATAGAAAGAGAATGAAAGTCATTCCCTATGCCTCAGCCATAGATTCTATAAAGTATGCCATGTTGTGTACCAGATCTATTACATACCCTACCACTGAGTTTGGCAAAGGAGTACAATAGTGATCTATGAGTAGATCACTGGACAGCGGTCAAAATTATCCTTAGTGGAATAAGGATATGTTTCTCGATTATGGAAGTAACAAAAGGTTCGTCGTAAAGGGTTACGTCGATGCAAGTTTTGACACCGATCTGGATGACTCTAAGTCTCGATCTAGATACATATTGAAAGTGGGAGCAATTAGCTATAGTAGCTCCGTGCAGAGCATTGTGGGCATAGAAAATTGCAAAATACATAACGGATCTGAATGTGAAAGACTCGTTGACTAAGATTCTCTCACAAGCAAAACATGATCACACCTTAGTACTCTTTGAGTGTTAATCACATAGCGATGTGAACTAGATTACTGAATCTAGTAAACCCTTTAGGTGTTGGTCACATGGCGATGTGAACTATGGGTGTTAATCACATGATGATGTGAACTATCGATGTTAATCACATGGTGATGTGATCTAGATTATTGACTCTAGTGCAAGTGGGAGACTGAAGGAAATATGCCCTAGAGGCAATAATAAAGTTATTATTTATTTCCTTATTTCATGATAAATGTTTATTATTCATGCTAGAATTGTATTAACCGGAAACATGATACATGTGTGAATACATAAACAAACAGAGTGTCACTAGTATGCCTCTACTTGACTAGCTCGTTAATCAAAGATGGTTATGTTTCCTAACCATGAACAAAGAGTTGTTATTTGATTAACGGGATCACATCATTAGTTGAATGATCTGATTGACATGACCCATTCTATTAGCTTAGCACCCGATCGTTTAGTATGTTGCTATTGCTTTCTTCATGACTTATACATGTTCCTTTGACTATGAGATTATGCAACTCCCGTTTACCGGAGGAACACTTTGGGTACTACCAAACGTCACAACGTAACTGCGTGATTATAAAGGAGTACTACAGGTGTCTCCAAAGGTAGATGTTGGGTTGGCGTATTTCGATATTAGGATTTGTCACTCCGATTGTCGGAGAGGTATCTCTGGGCCCTCTCGGTAATGCTCATCACATAAGCCTTGCAAGCATTGCAACTAATGTGTTAGTTGTGAGATGATGTATTACGGAACGAGTAAAGAGACTTACCGGTAACGAGATTGAACTAGGTATTGGATACCGACGATCGAATCTCGGGTAAGTAACATACCGATGACAAAGGGAACAACGTATGTTGTTATGCGGTCTGACCGATAAAGATCTTCGTAGAATATGTAGGAGCCAATATGGGCATCCAGGTCCCGCTATTGGTTATTTACCGGAGACGTGTCTCGGTCATGTCTACATTGTTCTCGAACCGTAGGGTCCGCACGCTTAAGGTTTCGATGACAGTTATATAATGAGTTTATGAGTTTTGATGTACCGAAGGAGTTCGGAGTCCCGGATGAGATCGGGGACATGACGAGGAGTCTCGAAATGGTCGAGACATAAAGATCGATATATTGGACGACTATATTCGGACATCGGAAAGGTTCTGAGTGGTTCGGGTATTTTCGGAGGTACCGGGGAGTTACGGGAATACGAGGAAGAAGCAATGGGCCTTGATGGGCCTTAGTGGGAAGGACCAGGAGGTGGCGGGCGCCCCTCCCAAGCCCAGTCCGAATTGGACAAGGGGTTTGGGGCGCGGCCCCTCTCTCCCTTCCTTCCCCTCTTCCCCTCTTTCCCCCCTTGACCTAGTTGGACTAGGAAAGGTGGAATCCTACTCCCGATGGGAGTAGGACTCCCCTGGCGCGCCCAAACCTAGGGCCGGCCTCCTCCCTCCCTTGCTCCTTTATATACGGGGGCAGGGGGCACCCCATGGAGACACAAGTTGATCTTCGTGATCGTTCCTTAGCCGTGTGCGGTGCCCCCCTCCACCATATTCCACCTCGATCATATCGTTGCAGTGCTTAGGCGAAGCCCTGCGCCAGTAGAACATCATCATCGTCACCACGCCGTCGTGCTGACGGAACTCCTCCTGAAGCTTTGCTGGATCGGAGCTAGGGGTGTGTCATCGAGCTGAACGTGTGCCAAGAACTCGGAGGTGCCGGAGTAACGGTGCTTGGATCAGTCGGATCGGGAAGACGTACGACTACTTCCACTACGTTGTGTCAACGCTTCCGCTTCGGTCTACGAGGGTATGTAGACAACACTCTCCCCTCTCGTTGCTATGCATCACCATGATCTTGCGTGTGCGTAGGAAATTTTTTGAAATTATTACGTTCCCCAACAGGTGTACCTATGGCCTTGGAGCCCACAGTTGCTGCATGTTGTAGTGGCCATTCTTGAACTATCCTTGGGTTTTGGAACCTCAAATTTGCCCTTTATTCTCTTCTCTTTCCTTCTTCCCTTCTTCACATGAAATTTGGGTGGCTCTATGTCTGGTCCACTTGTCCTTGTCCAATCATGTTCACCAGGAACTGGATATATCATTGGTTCATATGCAACAAGGTAAAAAGGTTTCTTGAAGAATTTGCAGACATAGTCCTCTGGAAATCTTTTTGCCTTGTTAATTGCTGATATTGCATGGTTGCATGGTATGCCAGATAGGTCCCACTTTCTGCAGCCACATGTATAGATTTCCAAGTTTACATCATGTGTTTGCTGCCCACTGGTCACTTGCCAAAGATTCACACCAGCTTGAATAGGTTTGCAGAATCGGTCCCTTTCCTTTTCCACCTCAAGCTTCTCAGCATAATGTGGTGTGATCTCCCACAAAGATGCCTTTCCCCTCTCTCTGTTATTATGCCACCTCACCATCTGCTTGTCTTTGATACCATCAATCATAGTCCTAATAGGTTCTTTCCTAAAATCTAGGATGTACTTATTGAACACCTCAGACAGGTTGTTAACAACCAAGTATGTCTTGCAGTTAGTGTCAAAAGCATGCCTAGCCCATGTGTGCTTAGGTATTCCACTTAGCCACTTCCAAGCTTCCTCACTCTCATTTTTTAAGTCATTCATGGCAATGTTAAACTTGTGCTGGTTGTAAGCATAGCTGGCATTATCCATGCATTTCTTAAGATCTTCCCCCCTAAACCCAGCATTCTCGAAATTTGCATAGAGGTGTCTAAGGCAAAATCTTTGATGACAGTTTGGAAAAACTTGGTTTACTGCATTTAGTAACCCCTGTTCACATAGCATCCTAGTCTTAGCTGAAGTACTATTACATCTTGAACATAACATGCTAATGCAGAAGAACAGAAAAGCAATAACATAACAGAAAGATGCATGCATACCTTCTGTCTATCAGACATGATAGTATAAGGCCCAAATTTGCCAACTTCTCCTCCTAGACAAATCTTCAGTTGGTGTAGAAACCAACACCAGTTAGCTGTGTCCTCTTGTCCAACAACAGCAAATGCAATTGGGAAAATATTATTATTCCCATCTCTTCCAGTGGCAGCTAGGATTTGAGCACCAGTGGTGAGCTTAATAAAGCATCCATCAACACCTGTTGCTGCAACCAAAGAACAATTTAAACTTCTAGAAAGCATTACTAAACTATATATTTAAGTATATATAACTATAAAGCACCACTACATCCATTGAGAAAGAAGTATAAAGCATTACTAACCAATGAATGGTCTGCATGCATTGAGAAATCCCTCCCTTGCTCCATTTATGCAGAAGAACATAGCATGAAACCTTGGTCCTGGATGTGGTATTTTTGTTGTTGGTCTTGGAGTAACTATTGCAACTATAACTCTACCACCAGGGTTTGTATCCATAATGGTCTGAGCATAATCCCTAAGTCTGGGATACTGAATCTTGTGCTCTCCTAGCACAGCTTCTACAGCAAGGTTTTTGGCCCTATAGGCCATGTGCCTTGGCACATCAACACCATACTTCTCATTGCAGTTGTCAATTAGAGTGTGTATGCTGATGGTTGGATCAGACCTGAACAATGACTCATAGGTCTTTGCAAGCCACTTGGCACTGATCCTTGATGACTCAGTGCTGCTAGGGCAAGTGTGCTCCAGCCTCATCTTCTTAATAGCAAAGGTCTTCTCCCCTTTGATAACTGCAGCAACTATGCAAAACTGGCAGTGCTCTTGCTTACAACAGGCAATGATCCTTTGGTCTGAATTCATGTGATACCTGAAGTCTCTGGCCTGTGTAATGTGCAAGCTCAACAAAGCATCTCTGAATTGCTGCTGATTCTTGAAGCACATGTACAGACATAACTGTTGATGTGGTTGCTCAAGTTTGTCATTGTACCAGATCCTTGGTTTCCTTTTCTGGGCCCTACTCTTCCCCCCTTTGGGTAGAACAAAGAACATTGGCTCATGTCCATCATCATCATCCTCAAACAGCAACCCATCATCTTCTTCATCTGATGAAGGAATGAAATCAGGTTGCACCTCCTCCAACACACTTGAATGTGTCCTAGTAGTAGTGCATCTCCTAACTGCCAGCTTCTTCCTCTTTTTTGGTGGTTTTTCCATTGGTGCTTCTTCTGTTGCAACAACATTGACATCATCCTCTTTCTCCTTCTCCTGCTCCTCCTCCTCCATCTCAAACAAGTCCTCAACCTCAGTGTCACCCTCATAATGTAATTGTTCCTCTTCTGAATCCTCATCATCTTCATCTGAATCTTCATCTTCAACTTCTTGCTCTGCTAGTCTATTCCCCTCAATTATCTCTGTGTCTTCAGTTATCCTGTACTTCTCCATGCAGAAAGGATTGTTATCATTGTCATATGCAGCAGCCTCAGAGTCATCACTGTTATTATGTTCCTCCTCTAGCACTGCCTCTTCCTCCATTACAGCTTTGAGCTTCTCCTTACTTAAACTTATGCTCTCTTGTGTGCACTGACTATGAAAAACAACACCTTTTTGATCAACAGCAAGAACTGCAGGCTCACTAAGATCATACACAACAGGTGGTCTATACAGTATAGTTGCTAAATTTTCTTCTCTCCTCTGACAGACATTGTTGTAGTTTGATCTCACTAAATCTGCTTTCATCTGACATACAAAAGGTGATGTTGCCCTCACTAGCAAATTCAGAACTAAACTATGCTCATATTCCTTCTTAAGTTGCTGCGGTTTGATGTTTGTGTCAATTAACTCTAACCCATGCTCTCTTTCCTCTCCTATGCCTAAATTCTTCATGTGATACAGTTCATCAGAGAAAGAATAACCTTGTGTGTGCATCAGTGCATATAAGTTCAGAAATGTAACATCTGAACTGCATATCTTCCTATCCAGATTGTGTTGTGCATCAAAATGAAGACGAACATCCCAAACAACATCATCCAAACTACAATTGACAACACAAATTTATACTGTCATGAGAAACACTAACCCTAGCCCCCTGTTTTGGAATTTACAGAAAGAAGCAGAAGCGGAGAAGAGAAGGACTTACAGCACGCCGCCAGCAGCTCCACTGGTCCACTGATGGCTACTGGTTGGGTGGGCCACCCATATCTCTGCCAGCTTCACCCTGTCCTCCATGGACAACGCGGGCTCCTCATCCAAATCCTCGTCGTCTGCGCTGGAGTAGTAAGAACTGGAGCCGTCAACGTCGTCCAGACCTAAGTGGTCATCGGGGCCGAGGCCAGGAAGGTCCCCGTACCCGCTCGCGCCGTCCACGCCGCCGGGAGTCGCCGCCACCATCGCCTGAGAGGGGGGAGGAAGACGAGGGCGGGGGGGGGGGGGGGAGAGGGAAACTAGGGTTCGTCGCGTATGGGTTCGACCGGACCGGACCAAGCTACTTGGTGCGATCGAGCCTGCTGGGACGAGTGACCGAGCGGGTGCGGGTGCGCGCGGGTAGGCCACCGTGGCACCTGACAAATGGGCCCGGTCGGTCAGATACGTGGTCAATACGAGTTTATACGCCTGTCAAACCGTTTTGCAACACTTAGGCTTAGAGTTGGCACTGCATGGCAAAAAAAATGACTAGTGGTACTTATTCGTCACAACGTGCTGAAGTGTGGTAGTATCTTGCAATTAACTCGGCCCAATCCCCATCGCAGGAAATTATAAGCGTACAGTGTCCTCCTTGTGCAGTCATGATCTTGCCCCTTTCACTAGATCGGCAGACACCCTTCACCCAAGCGCCTGTCGCCTATATTTGATACTCTCAACGTTGCATCAAAATACGACCTGACTCGAGTGACATTTTGCTTGATTTCAACAAGGGACAGCAGCATTCATGACCCTGTCCAGATGGGCCAAATATGCTCACATATATCCATTGGTAAGTAGTCGACTCTCAGGCCATCCCAAAAATCTAATTAACATGATAAATTACTGGGGAATAGTTTAATTGACCCTGAGGGCTGAGGCCAACACCATGCACAACCCATAATTAGTCAAAACGATTAGCAATTTCTTTCTTGCACGAGCTTGTGCCATTTAATATAGTGCAGTAAAAACAATTACAAATCAATGCTTTGGGTTTGATGCTACAGATCAAGATGAAAAATTAGTTCAAGGTACCTTCAAAATCTATAAGTCCACATCATACCGAATAACAAGTCAGAGGTGCTTGTACAATTCATGTGACATTTTGAACTTACACTGAGGTTGCACGGACAATCCTGGCTGAATCACTCATATCTGTGGTTCCATACAAAATTTAACTGGGAGTTGCAAGCTCTGACACCAGGGTCAAATACTCAAATTCCACTGGCTCCCTAGGTAAACATGATGGTCATAAACTGCAAACATGTTCAAGCACATGCTGGTCTATGGATCCATAAGGACTCCTGCTTCGAGAAATCTAGTTGACAATTTGACAGTTCATATTTATCATGTTGAGGAAGAACATCTAGTATGTGGTGTTCAGATGTTCGCTAGGCAAAGAATATTAATCTGTGTTTTATACAGCAGGTGTCCCCTGCCCATACTGAAAAAAATCTCAATATCAACCACCGATACCTGGACCCCCCTCAGGACTAGTTTCATCATCTAACTAGTTTGAGGCAAACTCCCCTCGGGTTGGGACTTGGGACAGTTACACCTGATACAAGTTGCATCATATTAGCACCGATTCCAACAGTTTGAAGATCGTTTTACAGTAAGCATGAAGTTTTAAATACCCGGAGAAAAAATTACAACTTAATAATCTGAATATCATTTGTTACCTAACTGATTTGTCCAAGTTCTAGGCAAGTTCATTCAACATGGTGCTGTTGGCCACACCCTATATCATAAATAAATAAGAAACTGGTAGCAGTGACCCTGAGATCTGGGTATAACACAGGGTTTTAAGCTACTGACCATATACAAGTAAATTCAGAGGCAAGAGATAATGCATTCGAATTGCAATGGATGTCAGCAGTATAATATGGCGAAGGAGAAGATTACGCTGAATTGAGATATACTCACAGGGAACACAGATCGATATGACCCTCTCAGGCTAACTTTCATACTACCCATTTATCAAATAAAATTTGGTTAGCTACAGTGTTGAGACCTGAAAGATATATTGCACGGATACAGCAATCCGGATACGGACACGGACACCGCGATACGTCAATTATTCAAAAACAAAGATACGGGGATACGTTTGTGTGTGTGTATATATATATATAGTATATGAACACACTAAAAATAATAAAGTAGAGTATATACTACCACATGGTAGTATATGAGAAATGGGTGTAGCTACACCCGGTAGTAGGCTGCATTTTCCCTATATATAAAACATATAGAATTCGTGATTTTTATACGGGAATTCAGGAAAGTGACAATTTCAGACTGCATTCAGAGGAATCACACAAGCAGCATTCAGCAACTGGACTGCATTGACTCCTCCACTGCCTGCATATGAGTATAAGCTTTCACTTCTGATTCGAGAACCAGAACCAGAACCACTACCAGTACTAGTGCAGCTTGGAAATAGATTGAGCAGGGCCGGCCGGCAGAGGGAGCTGTGGTAGCGCTCAGATCGGGTGACGGAACAGCAGCGTCCTGGAGCTCTCCTTCTCTGGTGTGGCCACACTCAGAACAGGGAAGAGAGCAGTGGCTGACTGGCGGTGACTGGCCTTCCTCACCTGTGTAGCTGCGGCGTGGAGCTCAGGTCAGGATGGAGGCAGAATAAGGAGAGACAGAGGGAGAGGGGTGTCATGGGTATGGATAGAGGGATTTAGGCCATGTTCGAAACAAAGGGTCCTAAAACATAGAAGTTGTGAAAACGTAGTAATGGAAAAGGAAGACTCATTGGATCTAGAAAACAAAGAAAGACTGAAAAAATGTATTCGGGTGACCGCAGGGAAAACGCAGCAAACTAGCCTAATACATCTGACGTGAATGATGACTGATGCATTTAATCTATTCGGCTATGAACACCAGCTGCCTTTGTCTCCAACCGCTAGTACACGTAGTAGTAATTTTTTATCTAGACGTTACAGTGCAACTGTCAGCGCTTGCCTCGGTCATCCGCCCAGAACATGAGCTTGGGGTGGATTTTTACTTTCCTGTGAAATCAGCGCTGATGGAGAAAAATTCCTTTGATTCACTGTTCATGTTTCCTCTGTCAAGAACGCAACCTAGGGAAATTTTCCACAGGAATCGGTTCCTTTGGACTTTCCTGTGAAAATCCTTTGTACCGAACAGGCCCTTAAGGTTTTCCCGTGTCCGGCAGGTATCCGAATTAATTTAATTTTCTGAAAAAGGGAAAATAGAGGGATACGTATCGGATATGTTTCTGTGGGTATCCAGACATATTCGAGTATCCGATACGCCCGGTACAGCAGTTTCCAGAAGTATCCGCGTAATCTAGCCTTAAAGTGAACTCCAGAAAAGCGTAAGATTATTTTCTATTACAAGTTAAAATTAAGAGCAGAACCATTTTTTTTCAAACTTGGTCTGAGAATAGTTTTTAACTATGCTTAAGGAAGATAAGTACAAGAACACTAGATAAAGTGCAACCTGCACTAGAGAGAAGATGTTTAAGAAGCAATATACATGACCATTTCATTCCGTATTAAGCTGGGTGAGAAGTCAACTTGAAAATAATTGCCACATCAAGGATCAGTAGAAAGGACACTGAATGAATAAAGAACTGGATGTGTTGTCTCTAATACAACAATAATACAATACAAGAATAGCATAGCACTGGAAGTAAGATTAAAGGAATGGAATCTTCAGTGCAATACCAGAACTGTTGAGTACATTTACCTGTAATTGCATAAACAGTTCATGAATCTTCCGGGCATGGTATGCTGCTATTCTAAGTTTTCATCGTGACATTAGATGTCCTGTGCATACTTCCATGGTTTCCTCAGAGAACAGTGCAGTGAGAATATGAGAAAGACCACTATCACTGGTTTCATTTCACTTTAATTTAGAATGCATAATTGAATGCGAACTCAAGACAATGTTGTTTGGGCTGAAAGGCATCAATGCTTCAGGTGGTCAGAATGAGCATATGATAAAATTACAGAGGAAAGGGACTCATCTAAACCTGTACTATTAATCTTCCTGTCCAGCTCTCAGAATACGCCATTCAGAGTATCAAACATTGAAGCAGGCTAACAACCCAACTCAGCGCTCAGGTCATTCAACCCAACAGCCTTTCGAGCAACACATCAGCAAGCACATTGTGTGCAGAACCTCTGACCCAGTTCCTCCACTCCGCATGTTTTTGCAGGGAACAGCTGCTTGAAAGTTGACAGGAAATGCAACATTACCCATTATATCTTTCCTTCGGTGTCAAGTGCACAAACTCACATTAGATCTACATCAACACAAAGCCTCACCATGACATCATTGTTTCAGTCACACTCTGATCCAATGACAACCAGTGGATAGATGAACATTCTAATATCAGTTTTGCTATCTGGCTGCCAGAATTCAGATCACGCCACTTAATGCATTATTATCACTGTCAGACTCCGATCCTGGCATTTTAGTCCCCAGCTCTTTCCTTGGCTTGGGTGAGAGGCCCTTTGCGAGCATCTCCTCATCATACTTCCTAGCCAAATCCACCATTCCCTTTTCCAGCAATGCATCAATGAGTGTGTTGTATGCAAATGCATCCGGGGTGAGCCCTTGCTCTTCCATTGTCTTCCACACAAAGAACACCGGACGAAGGAAACCCCAGCGCCCAAACCTCTTTATGAGCATTACATATGTGTCCATCCTCGGCCGGCAGCCCCTCTGGAGCATTTTCTCAAACAGCGCAAGGACCTCCTGCGGGCGGCTCAAATACTGGAAGAAGCAATGGTAAGTGAGTTCATTGGGCTCGCACCCGGCCTTGTGCATCTGCTGCACAAACGCATAGCCTTCCTTAAACCTCCCTTCCTTGCACAACAGCTTGACGATTGTGTTGAAAGTGGCGGTATTCGGCCTGCAACCGGCCTCAACCATCTGCCTGTACATCCGAACGGCGAAATCGACGCCCTCCGCGAGCCCGACGGCGTGGATCGCGGTGTTGTACGCGACGATGTCCACCGGGAGGCGCTTCTGCTTCATCTCCTTGAACAGCTTGACGGCCTTCCAGGGCTTACCTGACTTGGCGAGGGCGTCCATGTAGATGGAGTAGGAGTGGAGGTCCTTGGCGACGCCGCGGGCGTCCATGTCGAGCCAGTGCTGGCGGAGGCGCGCCCAGGCGCGCGCCTTGGCCCAGCCGCGGAGGAGCAGGTTGTGGGTCTTGGTCCCCGGCGGGAAGGGCGGCGGGGCGGCCGCCCTGCCGCCGAGGCAGAGGTGGTGGGCCTCGTCGACGCGGCGGTGGTCGCAGAGCGCGTCGACGAGGAGGTGGAAGGAGGCCTCGTCCCGCAGGCCGACGGAGGCGGCGGTGGACTCGAAGGCCCGCACGGCGTCGTCCACGAGGTTGGCGGCGGCGAGGCGGTTGAGGAGCGCGCGGAGGGCCGGGCGGAGGAAGGTGGGGTCCGTGGGGTCGTGGTGCGCGAGGAGCAGGGCGTTGGCCTGCGGGAACTCGAAGTGCTTGCCGAGGATGTCGACGGCGCGGGAGAGGGTCGACGGGGTCGGCCGCAGGTTGCCGCCGCCCGGGGAGGCGGACCAGTGGAAGAAGTCGAGCGCGCGGCGCCAGTCGTTGGTGTAGAGCGTGAGCGTCTCCTGCACCGCCGCCGCGTCGAGAGGGGTGGGCGGCGCGGCCTCCGGCAGCGTGGAGAAGCGGGCGGCGAGGAGCCGGCGGCGCGCCAGGGAGAGCATCCCGCAATCGAGCAGAGACGAGTGTGGTGCGAGTGCGACCGACGACGCCTGAATCCTGAAACCTCTTTCCCCCGTGACCTGACCTGAAACTTCTCCAAATCTCAGCCCATCTGAGTCAAATCGATTAAATTCAAACCACATTTCCAAATTTTCAACAAACATCTAACAATTTCATCTTTGCGGCAATATTTCGATGTAAATGAAGTCTTGCAGATTTTTGGCACTGCAATTTTTTTTCGAAAACACTGCAATTTTTACAAGATCAGTGATGTGCAACTTTAGGTCACACAGAGGCATCAAAAGTTTCAGGCAACCGGCAAGTAGCAAAACTGAAGCATTATACATTTGCATCTTCTATACTCCTTGGAGCAGTAAAACTTTTACAATCATCATCACAATGTTGTGTGCGGCTGTCTTCTGAATTTTGTACACAATCTACACGCCTGAAGTATCAGCTTAATTAATTAGCACAGGTAGTTTCCAGTGTGGTCTGTTTTCGTTAGTCCGCGTCGTCGACGTCGACGCCAAAATCTGGCTCCGAGGGCTTCGGCACTCTCACAATGGGGAGAGCAGCAGCCTTGCTCCGAAGCCGGTGGACTCCCCGGAGCGCGTTGGCCGCGAACCGGGACGCGTAGATGGTCGCTCCCAGGCTCGGGCCGCTGCTGCTGCTCTGCCGGTTCGCGGCCTCCTCTTCCCTCCGGCGCTGCTCGGCCATTTTCCGCTTGTAGTAGCGGCGCCAGGCCGCCTGGATGAAGCAGGCTCCCCATGTCCTCCATTGCTGGGAGTAGAACCGGAATGTGTGCTGAACCTGCCTGCTGTGCAGCCTCCTGAACTGACTGGCCACAAATTTCAGCTCGTCGGCACGCAGGGAGAATGCCTCGACCTCGCTAAGAGCCTTCACTGTCCTGGACGAAACCGGGAAGTTAGCACCAGACTTGGGGTCCAATGCCCAAGTGAGCAGCTCGTCGCCACAGAAAGAACCCTCCTTTAGCTGGACCTTGTTGAAGAACCCACTTCGGCCACCATCAGTAGTCACACTCTCCAAGGAACCATGGAGAATAAATTGCATCTCATCCACTGGATCACCTTCCCTCAAAATGTATTCATGCTCAGTGTAGAGTGCAGGTCTTAATCGCTCGCATATTGCATCTAGTAGTCTTTCATCCATATTCTCAAACAAAGGTACCTATTCAGCAGCAAAACAGGAGGAAATCAGTGTAGTTCGCTACAAGAATTTCAAAGATACCTGACCAAATATATATCCTACCCTTTTCACTAAACCCAAACAGAGATGGCGTTTGATGTCCCTCCTAAGGTCTTTTGGAAGGGTTTGAACCAAATTTTCTTCATCTACTCCTCTGGTCTCCAACCACCTATACCGTTCATACCGCCTTACTCGTTCTCTGATATCCGGCGGCAGTGATCGGTGATGCATCCACTGCTCAGCATCACGCTTCTTAACTCTCATCTCTTCAAGGCGTATAGCAACTGATTGAAGGTAGGTCTGAAAAGATGATGTTACAACTTAGAATCCGGCAAAACAGGGTGAAAAGATAGTTTGCGATGCATTATCATTCTACCTGCATGTTACCGATGAGGAGCGCAAAGAGAATCAGTCCAAGGATGCATATTGCAATGGAGAATAACACCTCCCAGGGATATGTACTTGTTACAAACCCTTGGCCAAGGGTACTGTTAAATGGAAAGGAAGTTAAACATATCAAGCACAATGAACCACAAATATAAGATATGGAAAAGTAATGTACTCTCTAGTCACAAAAAATAGTCACTGTGAAAACAAACGATTACCACATTGGCTGCTATTTTTTATCATAATACTTTTGAAGGTCGCAAAAAATAATCTATCATGTCATGGAAGTAAAACTCACAAAAGATCTAGTAAAACGAATTCCATGCTGCCAATATAAAAACTATATGCACTGAAGGTCCATTAGTCTTCAAAAATGTTTGACCAATACAGTCTCTAGGACACTATATGTGAAACCGGAAGAAGTACCCAAACAATGATAACTGCTCATATAAACCTGCAACAGTTAGAATGCAAAGTACCCCAAGCAGAAGGACCCAGGTCCAAATCAGGATCAGGGTTCACAAAATAGCTTTTGCTAGATTTCATGACCTAAGCCAGGAAAATGTTAACAGGCTGGTTTTTGCCTCTTTCCTGGTATGCCATTTTTGCTGCAAGGAACTTAAGATCTTGTGTTCTCTTCATCTTGGATGACTAGTACTCCCTCCATTCCTAAATATAAGCAAGATTCCAATATGGACTACATACGGAGCAAAATGAGTGAATCTACACTATAAAATATGTCTATATACATCCGTATGTACTCCGTACTGAAATATCTAAAAGGGCTTATATTTAGAAACGGAAAGAGTAGTATATGCATTCTGTTAAAGGCAGCATATGAAATACAACCACCCTATTTTCAAGTGTATTGAGCTAGCACAACAGAAAACCCAGAACCGGCAGCGGCTAGTTCCCTTCAGTTCTCTATAAACCCCGATATTCAAAAAGTGTACTGCTGGAAAGAAGGCCAGCTTAAGGGGCTGTTTGGTTCTATGCCTTGCATTGCCACACTTTGCCATACATTTTTTGCCAAGCTTGCCTAAGGTTAGTTCAACAAATAAGAGCCACAAGTTGGCAATCCTAAGAGAATCATGGCACACTTTTTGTGTGTATGTAATGCGGGGCCCTAGTGTGGCTTGCCTAAGGTGTGGCTTGAACCAAACACCCACCTAAGTTGGTCAAACTTGCCTAACCTTAGGTGTGACACCTTTGGCAAACTTAGTCTCAAACCAAACAAACCTTAAATAGCTAGAAAGTTGGGTGCAACTTTTTGACAACACGGCAATCATATTTGAATTGGTAAGTTATGTTATAATATTGCTATTTCCAAACAAAATCTAATCTAACACCAGTAAGTCCAGGTTATACTAACAGGATAACACATCATATACAATATCTTATATTCTCACTAGCAATTTGGCACGTGTTGGCTTTTCAGACCATTAGTATAGCCAATATTAACTGGCATGCTCTTTCAAATCATACAATGTATGCCACAGCATACAAAGTTAGGAAAGTAGGTAGTTCCTTTACGGGTCTCTAAGATCCACTCCATTTGTTGCTTCCAAGCTCCAGTAGTCCACTTTGTCTGGAGTGGTCATCATGCAGATCCAAGTATCTAACAAAATTTATTTTCCAAGACAGGGAGTGAAATGGACTTTACACACTCCTGCCATGAGAGAAATTCCGTTTCGGTAAAAAATGACTCATTTTGTGGGAACTGTTTAAATCAGAGTTTTTCAAATATATTTTCTTGTGCACAATGAAAGCCTTCCTATAGAATAATGAACAGATGTACGGAGTATTTTTTTTTCTGTTACCTTAAATTTTGTAATCCCCACCAGAAGCAATAACAACTTTTAGAGACAAAATTTCCTGGACCAAGTATTCCAGACACCAATGCTTGCTGATAGATACCAAAATTGAAAGAATCATCAGTGCCATTGCACTTATTAAATATTGGGGTACTCTTACTCCAATTTTTGTACTTCTCACTGCCAGCATGATTCTCACTACAATACAAGTAGGTGGGTTCACAACCATCTGTGGCATGACAGTTGACAAGCCAGCAACTATCTTTGCGCTCTATGGATAAGAAGTACCACAGAGTACCAACATTCTGCAACAAACAGCGTATAGAAAAATTACAGGGTAAGTCAAGGAAAACATGATCACCTACGACACACTATGTTCAGAGAATTATGCTTAACATGACGTAAGACAATAACTATATGTGAGGAGAAAAGGATACCATTAAAAGTTAACTAACAAAAATCATCTAACCATAACTGTAGTCAATTAGTTGACATATTAGCAATGCCTACAATGTACAATCTCCAAGTGCTACGAAATCTTTAAACTATCATATCTGACAGGATAACTGGAGAGTTCAGACAGGAAAGATGGTAAGTTTTGAAAAGCTACCAGGTATGCAAGGAACCTCAATGTATCAACAATGTTTCTACTCGAGGCACTCATCATAGTGTAAAATTGCAGATATAATTGTGATAATGCTCTCTAGATGAAGATGCACATGGCATGGATAAACAATACATAGCATAGCAATCACTTACATGGCCAGCAAGCATAAACCAGAGAAGATAGTAACCAGCACCAGCCCATGCAGTCTCAATAAAAACACCAGCTGTCCTTTTCAAATCTTTGGTCACAGGGAATATCCTTAGCAACCTTGGAATGTATTGGCACAGGACAACCCAAACCAGTGCATCTTTTGTAGCCAGCACATCTGGACCATCAGAACTGTGGAGATATCTCCAAACAACAATCTGTCGATAACCAGCGAGATCATTCAAGGAAGATATGAAAGATGTCTTGAAGTACGCAGTTATCATAGTTCAGGATAGTCGAATACGAATATCAAATTAATGGGACAAATTTAATGCAGCAAAACTGTGCATAGAGCCGGGTTATTGAAATGAAAATAAAAATATCTAACGCTAAAGTGTAAAAGCGCTTAAAAGGTTTATCGTTTTCACGTAAAAGAAAAGGCTTGTTGTTTCAGATAAAGACCAAGTGACAGTAAAATAACCTTCATACTATTAAGAGCATGAATGCAAAGAAGTACCTGTGGAAGTGGTAACAGTGCAAAGAAGTCCATTAGAAAGTAACTTTTAATGTAACGCATCGCAATTAGCGTTGGATCAATCACAAGCTCACCACTTCCAAACACTCGAGAAGATGGAGCAACATAAGCAGTGCGGAATTGAAGAAACACACGGATAAGATAGACAGAGTCAATAATAGTCCGTACTACTGTTGATGTCACTGCCAATTTCTTATCTATGCCGATGCAATTTGAGTTGTCGATGACGGGTAGGAAGAAGAAGAGTGGATCAACTGCAACAGCGAAAATACATGACAGGAAGAAAAATCTATTCATTCGCAGCAGGAACTTTTGCTGGGGATCAAATATATTCTTCTTAAAAGATTTAAGATCTTCCGCAAAAGCTGTCTTTGGAGCACCAGATGGATTGGGGTGCCTAAGTGATTTGAGTCTTCCAGAACTCTTTCTCAGCCCTGACATCAATGATCTTAGTGGATTAAATGAATCATAACCGAACCCAGGCATGCTGAACCTCAGGCTGCTCCTCCCACCAATTTCAGATTGTACAGATGATCTAGGGCTAAACTCATCCAGTCTGCATAGAGTATTGATAAATAATTAAAACAAATTCAAAACAGCCCACGGTTAAACAAAAGTAACATAAATATGTGTACGCACAGTGCACAGTGATAAGTTAAATCATATAACGCGTCTGATAGAGTGCTATGATTGAGATTTCTCCCTTATATTTTCTACATCATCACTCCAGCATGAAGGAAAATGTAAAAACAAATACTGGCTGCTTCTCTGTTTATACAGCAAAATGGGTAAAACCCAGTTTATTTGTTCAACATGAAGGAAAAATGTAAAACAAATGGCTGGCTTTGTCGGTTTCTTCCAAAAATTAACATGACATAACTCTTACAGGTAATACCGGAAGGTCAAACAAAGAGCCAAAAACCTATTGAAGCTAAGAAAGACAGTGAGAAAGATGCCAGGTGTCAGACGAGGGGGTACCATAGGAAGAACTCATGAATATTTGTTGTGGACATGGACTATACAGCAAAAGTGTATGTTTTGTCAATAGGATTACCACTATATACAGGAGAGAACCAAGGCTTACAATAAGGTGTCACAGAGAGAAACTGGTACAAATGTTCAAGCTTAAGAATCAACAGTCATGACATGGAAAAAAAGCAAAATGATAACACTATCACTTTAAGTAAATGACCTTTAAGAGTTGGTATGAAAGCATAGAAGGAGTGCCCTTTTAAGCAAATGACCAACCTCTTAAAGTCCTCTCTGTATCTGTCCATGTATCAAGCTTTCTAACCACAATCAAACATACGGTTATGTCAAAGGAAGAGAAGAGCTGGCGAGAGATCTTCCACAGCTCCAATAACTGCCATCAATCAACCGACCCTTTAGCTGATGGTGCCAAAAGCAACCCGCAGTCCGACCTTGCACAAAATGCTCTGATCTGTTTGATCAATCACACTGAATGAACACAAAAAACAAGCGTAAGTATAAAAAGGAAGCTGCAAGGTAAGCGTCACACATAAAGATGTAGCACAAATGCAGTAGTGAGACACCAAAAAGGAACGGGAGCACTCGAATTGGGAAGCCTGATACATTTGGGGAACGGGTAGAATCCTAATACAGACATACAGTAAAGTGGAGCAGGCTACTATTATTAGCAAGCAAAAAAAGAGGCTGAGTGCTGAAACTCTGCGGCCTCCGCCCGAATTAGGCGCCGCGCCAGTGGGGACTACGCCTCCATTTCCCGATAGGGTGCTATGTTAGCAGAGAACGGAAGTAGTACCCCCGTGCTGTCTAACTGAATCCGTCCACCGGCCTTCGTCCCTCCCGTCCCGCGCTGGCTGGGCTATCCAGATCTACGAGCCCGGGCGGGGAGCTCTCGGGACGCGGCGATCGAATCGAGGGGACGGCCATGGCAGCGTCGAATTCTACGCGGCGGCAGCGGCAGACAGGAAAAAAAGAGCAGCGAGGAGGCGAGGGAGGAGGAGGAGACGGTTGCGGCTCACCTGCGGGCCGCGCGGGGGAGGCGAGGGCGAGGGGGGGGGGGGGGGAGCCGGCCGGCGGCGAGGTCTGGAGGCGGAGCGGGGGAGTTGGGGGGAGGAATGGGGAAGCGGAAGGCGGAAGCACGGGTTCGGGGAAGGCGAGGAGGGAGGGTGGTAGCCTGGTAGGCAAGACGAGGAGAAACGGTCAACGAGGCTTCGCTGCGGCTTGGGTTGCTGGTCTGGGTCTGGCTGCTGCTGGGTCCGGGTGGGGAGAGGAGAGGAGGAAACGGACAGGGCGGAGGGACAAGGGCAGCAGGCGCGCACGCGGATTGGCCGCGGTGGTCGGCTTGGCGGTTGGCCCGAGAGTGAGTGCGGGAGGCGGCCCCTGCTCTCCCGCCCCCGCCGCCGCCCCCTGCGGGTCGGGGCCCGGAGGATCACGACAAGGACAAGCGCATGGACAAGGATCCGGAACATGACGCCAGCATGGAGGAGGATGACTACATCGATACCGCGGCCTGGGACAAGCTCGGGATCTCTGCGTTGGGCCCTGCCGCGCCGGTGGATGGGGTGGCGGGGCTGCGGGCTGCGCTGGGGTCGGGCCACGAGGGGATGTCCATCTCGATCCCCAACCAGTATGGCTCAAACATGGGGTCGGTTTCTTCACCCCCCTTGGGCAAGGCCCCGGCTCCGGTGGTGGGCTTGGGCGGCGACGGCTCCCCGATCGCGCTCTCCCCCAACCCCTCGCGGCTCCGTTCGGTGGGATCTCCGGCGCCCGGTGGGCGTGGCTCCACCCTGAGCGGCTCGGTCAAGCCGATGAAGAAGACGGCGGTGCGCAAGGTCAGCGCAGAGGTGGTGCGCGCGATGGAACCGCTGGGGGCGCCTCCCACGCCTCGGCAGTCGGTCATGGCTCTGGCGGCCCCAACCTTGCCACCCGTCGCTGATCCGCTGCTGCAAGAGGCGGCCAAGGCGGCGATGATCTCCAAGGCCAAGCGTACCAAGACGGTGCCGGCGGCACCGGTCCGCACAAGCTCGCGCTCCAAGGGGGCCAAGGGTAACATGCCGTCGCTGCAGCGGGCGCAACCCCTTCAGGCGCAGAAGAACATGGAGATCTCAGGTAATCCTCCGCCTCGCTTCACGGTTCTTGATTCCTTTTCGGACGATCACTTGCATGAAGTGTTGGAAGCGAGCGGCGTGGTTTCTTCTTGTGAGGGGGGAGTCAGGGAGCTGATTTCGCTCGTTCACGCCAAGGAGACGGCGCAGGCAGCGCTCGCGGCTGCTGCGGCAGCGCGTGCTGTCCAGAGGCCCGGTGAGCCCGAGGAAGGGGCCACCGCGGCTCTTTCTGTGCCCGAAGAGGGGGGTCAGGCAACAGGGGTTGCCCCCCTCCCTCGCCTTGCCGTGGCAAGGTGAGGCGCGTGGCTAAGGCGGTCACCTCGCGAGGTGTCCGGCTCCGCAATCGCGTCATCTAGATGCGGGCCATCTTTGGAAACATTCGTGGCTTTGGCCACGCGGGGCGTCGGACGCAACTTAAGGAGTACATGCGTAGAGAGGACGTCGATATCGTGGGGCTGCAGGAAACAATCAAGGGGGATTTTCGTTTCCATGAGTTGCTCGCGATTGATCCATTGGAGCGCTTTGAGTGGCAACACGTGCCGGCTGTTGGTCACTCCGATGGTTTGTTGCTAGGCTTAAATCGTGCTCTGTATGAGATTATCGCCTGGGATGTTGGTTCGTTTTTTATCTCAGCTCATTTTAGAGTTAGGGCCTCGCACCGCGAATTGGTTGTCATTCAGGTCTACGGGCCGGCCGATCACTCGAGATCGGCGGAGTTCTTGGGAGAACTCCAAGCCAAAGTTAACTCCGTGACTGAGGCGGCGCTTCCTGTCCTGGTGGGAGGCGATTTCAACCTGATTAGGTCGGGTGCGGATAAGAGTAACAGTAACATAAACTGGCCTCAGGTGGGTATGTTTAATGATGCGATCGCCTCGATGGCCCTCAGGGAGGTGGGTAGAACGGGCGCTCGATTCACATGGACAAACAAACAATTAGACTCGGTACGCTCGGTGCTGGATCGTGTGTTCATGTCTCCGGATTGGGAAATGGGTTTTCCCCTATGCACTCTGGTCGCGGAGACTCGTATTGGGTCGGACCATGTACCACTTGTGTACTCCTCGGGGGAGGATAGAGTGCGACGTAGCCCTCGTTTTTTCTTCGAAACGGCCTGGTTTGAGATGCCAGGCTTCGAGGAGCTCTTCGGGGAGAAGTGGAGGGCGTGTGTGAGTCAAGCGGGGCCCCAGCATGGCCCGATGGAGTTCTGGAAAGCTGTCGGGGGACGACTCAGGGCAAGTCTCAAGGGATGGGCGCTAACCTAGGGAGGTCTGACAAAGCTCACAGAGCCGCGGTCCTAGCGGAGATCGCAACGATTGATTCCCAGGCTGATATCCGGGACCTTACGGAGACGGAATGGGCCCACCGATACGACCTGGAAAGTCAGTTCGAAGCGTCGTTGCGTGCAGAGGAAGAATATTAGCGTCGCCGTAGTGGTTTGAAATGGATCCTCAAAGGGGATGCTAATACCAAATATTTTCAAGCCTACGCTAATGGCCGACGGCGGAAATGTTCTATCCTGAGGTTGCAATCGGAGCAGGGGCTTCTGTTGCGACAAGAGGACATCTCTCGTCATATTTATGAGTTCTACATTAAGTTGATGGGGACGTGTGAGGACCAGAGGGCTGGTCTGAGCGCGGATGTGTGGGAAGCCGGACAGCGTGTGCTGGACTGCGAGAACGAGGGGCTGGGGCTAGCGTTCCTTCCCGAAGAAATCGATGCCGCGCTGATGGGTATGAAGGCGGACACGGCCCCTGGCCCGGACGGGTGGCCGGTGGCAATGCTTAAACGTTTCTGGCCCTTGCTTAGGGGCCGATTTTCGAGATTTGCAATGGGTTTATGCGCGGTTCGGTAGATATATCACGCCTTAACTTTGGAGTGTTATCGCTCATTCCAAAGGTTCAAGGGGCCGATGACATTAGACAGTTCCGTCCCATTGCGCTCATCAACGTTCCGTTTAAAATTTGTGCCAAAGCGTGTGCGACTTGGTTAGTTCCGATTGCCCATCGCGTGATCCATTGCAACCAATCCGCGTTCATCCGTGGTCACAATATACTTGAGCCCTCTGGCCCTTCAGGAGATTATACATGAACTCAAACGCACTAAGGAACCGGCGGTGCTGTTAAAGCTAGACTTCGAAAAGGCATACGATCGGGTTAATTGGAATTTTCTCCGTAAGGTGCTACTCAGCGGGGGTTTCCGCTGTTTGGGTGCACCGCGTCATGCAGTTGGTCTCGGGAGGACAAACTGCTATTTCAGTGAACGGAGAAGTAGGGCACTTCTTCCGGAATAAAAGGGGTCTCAGGCAAGGGGACTCGTTTCCCCCCTCCTGTTCAACTTCGTAGTTGACGCGTTGTCCTCTATGCTGAGGAAAGCGGTGTAGGCTGGCCATATCAAAGGGTTGGTAGGCACATCTCATTCCAGGGGGAGTGACCCACTTGTAGTATGCGGATGACACGCTACTGATGTTTCGTCCGGACCTTCATAGCATTGCTGCGGTCAAGGCGATTCTTCTCAGTTTTGAGCTCATGTCGGGCCTCAAAATTAACTTCCACAAATGCGAGGTGCTCTCGATGGGGATCGAGGCCGAGGAGGGAAGGCGCATTGCGGATTTGCTCAACTGCAAAAGTGGGCAAATTCCCGTTCATTTATCTGGGCCTCCCGGTAGACACCAAACGACCCACGATAGAGGATTGGGAGCCTTTGTGTGCCAAAGTGAGGAATAGGGTCTGTCCTTGGCGGGGCAAATTTTTGTCGAAAGCGGCGAGGCTAGTGCTCACTAATTCCAGCCTGTCTTCTTTGCCAATGTTTGCCATGGGGCTGTTTCTGCTCGCAGAAGGGGTCCATGCCAAGTTTGACACACCGCGAGCCAAGTTCTTTTGGGAAGGAACTAGCCCGAACCATACATACCACATGGTTAAATGGGCCTGGGTGTGTCGGCCTAAGGATTTGGGGGGTCTTGGGATCACCAATTCTAGATGGCTTAACATCGCGTTGATGTGCAAATGGATTTGGAAAATCACCCAGGGGGCCTCCGGGTTGTGGGTTGATCTCCTAAGGGCCAAATATTTTCCTAACGGAAATTTCTTCGAAGGGAGGGCAAGGGGCTCACCTTTTTGGAATGATCTTCAGATGATCAAACCAACTTTTGCCATGGGGGCAAAATTTTCGGTTGGGAACGGCAGATCCGCGCGATTCTGGACTGATCTTTGGATAGGTACCCAACCCCTTTGGGCCGAATTCCAGGATTTGTACGATATTGCTGTTGACACCGCGTTGTCGGTGGCGGATGCGCTTGCCGCGTCACCACTTGAGATTCAGTTTAAGTGGGAACTCAACGGGCTCGAGCAGGCAAGCCTCGCGGCCTTGCTGCAACTTATCGATCTAGTGGGTCTTTCGGACCAACCTGACACGGTGAGTTGGGCGCTCACTAACTCGGGGAAGTTCTCAGTGAACTCCTTATACCGCAAGCTGTGTCGAGGGCCGACACAGACAGTGATTGCAGGATTGTGGAAAGCGCGGATGACTTTGAAGATCAAACTTTTCATATGGCAACTGTTTCGCGATAGGCTTCCCACTTCCTTGAATGTAGCCAAACGTAATGGACCGGCCACGGGTCCGTGTGCGTTGTGCAGGGAACCGAAGGATGCCAATCGTGTGTTTTTCCGTTGCCCTCTAGCGAGGTTCGCGTGGAGTGCAGTCCGGACCGTGGCGGGTGTCCTTTGGGACCCGCGCTCGGCTACCGAGCTTTTCAACCTCCTAGATGCGATTAAGGGCCCAGCATATAGGGTTATGTGGAGTTGTGTTGGGGCACTCCTCTGGGCCTTATGGCTAACTAGGAACAAGTTTACTATAGAAGAGTGTTTTTCAAATCATCCGGCTAATATCATCTTCAAATGCAACCTTCTATTGCAGCAGTGGAGTCCGTTGGGGAGGCGCAAGGATGCTGAGCTGATCAAGATCACCCAACAACGACTGGTGTAAGTGTATGCGATGGCTAGGGAGTCATGACTTCGGTCCCTTTTGGTTGCTTGACGAGCCTGCGTGCTTTGTACGGGCCCTGCCCTGTAACCTTGATTTGCAGCTTGTTTAGTTTTGTTTGAACTTTGGTGGTCAAGCCGGCATGGCTTTTGGTGATGTATTAAGACTTGGTATGTGGTACACTGCCGTTGGGGCTTTATTAATCTAAAGCCGGATGCATTTGGCGTCTTTGTTCTAAAAAAATAGTCATCCAGCTGTAGTTCAGAAAAGGACATCGAGCATACAAAAACACAAAATTGACAGGGAGGTCTCGCAGGGCCTGATCACCCCGCCGTCCGCACACATGCACGATGCTTAATTCATCCACCGATGTCGCATACATCATCCCTTGCCATCATGCATGTAGCCAAGCAACCATGTTCCATGTGTCACACCCATGCCAATCCACCACTGCTGAACACATTGTGTCCGCCACCAAATGCGGCACCCTCTCTGTTGCCGCCCCAGAACTAGGGCGACAACCAGCAGCACCGGGGGTGGGTCGTATCAGATGATGGTCTTTGCCGCCATTTACCAGTCGCCGTCGCACGTTACCACGAACGCTACCACCACTAAAAATCCCTAAGTGCAAGGGGTTGCTGTAGCACGTTTCAATATATATGAATGTGAAAGTAATGAGTGTCGATACCCCTAGGAACCAAAGATAGGCCTCCTATTCTCTCAAGCTATATCTGTCACCGATACGACTTTTTTCTGCACTTTGTATTTACTTTACCTAGAGGGTGTTTGGCTGGACTTTTATTTGGCTTATAAGCCAAACAAACACCTATTTAGGTGGTTTCGGCTTTGACTTTGGCTTTTGGCCTAGCACCTAAATAGGTGCTTTTTTGACTTATAAGCCAAAGTGAAAAGCCAAGTAAAAGCCCAACCAAACACCCTCCTAGACTCTCTAATAAAGATAGTTTGCAAGTGTAGTAAATAAAGTTTTCAATAATTTAAAGTGCATGTAAAGAAAATTAGGTACTAAAATTTAAAGTTACAATAAGCAAAAGAGGGCGAGTATGTGTGTGGTTGTGGTTGTGTAATTGTTCTAGGCAATTAGCTACGATAATATAATCGATACACATGCTCATTACTTGTTATGTCGAAGAGGCCTATGCTTACGTGTTGTATATCCATGACTGACATGTACTTATGATTGAACGTTTAGCAAGCATCCACAATTACTAAGAATTGTTTCTCCCTCTGGTTGAGGTTATAAGTCATACACGGATCTTAGGTTTTCAATGCGACAAATATAACTTCTATAATATGACACAACAACTATATATATGGTTAGAAACTCCATTTGACGATGAATCTAAAGATATACTTTATGGTATATGATATATGCTTACCTAATCAAATTGAAGACCTAAAAACCCATGCCCTCCTAAAAAAATTATTCCAAAATAAATGGGCAATAGTTAGGACAGGTGCGCCAGCGGCGAGCAGAAGCAAGGTTATTAGATACCGAAGGAAATCTCGGCCAGAACCACACGTGCAAGTTTCTCTGCATGTGGCTCATCCGTGATAACTTCTTTGGATTACATATAAACCTAAACCCTACCGAAGGGAGTAACCTCACCCAATTATACCCTTAAGTTCTATGGGTTCCCCTTACTATGTATGTACACCCTCCCTGTTAAACACCGACGCTCTACCACTCCGGCTGTCGCCCAGGTCTTGCCAGACGCGTGCCTTGGACCATGCCGCCACCCGCGCCGGATCCGTCCACCACAAGGTATCTTTTGCCCCCTTCCGACGCCATTCGTGGCAGACACCACGCCTGAGAAGTGTTCGGCCAAATGCCAATGATATTTTTTATTGACATTATTCATTATGTACTTTGAATCAAACATGATGGCAACGTACTGAATGATGGAGGACACTTTGTTGTGCGATGCTTGATTAGCAAGAAGTGCGGACTTTGTAGGCCTGAAGAGAGGGGCACGATATGGCAAAATGTGCATTCTCGGTTTCTCGAGCAAAAACACTTCGCGCTCTACAACTTGCACGTGATCGATGAATACAATGAGAAGTCACTAGCCCGGTGGTGATACACTATCTCAAACTCCATCATGAAGTATTGCAGTGCGATTGCACAAGTGGAAAGAGGGTGGCTACCGGGAACGTCAATCATGGATATCATAAGTTTTTCTTCTTGTTGCTCTACATGCATGTTGACCAATTTATTGATTCATTCAGCGCAGCAACTTGATGATCACATTATTGTATAGCCGCATGCGATGCGGCGCTGTACCAAACAACGGAGGGCAGACCATTCATGTCAATGCACTGTTGGATGTAGCTCAAGGGTCATAGTGTGTGGATAAACAACACTTCACCATAGGATTATTTGGACGTAATACTTATATTTGAACTATTGTTGTACTAGAATATTTACATGCTATTTATGAATGAATTGTGTTATGTTCAGTCCTCCGGATATAGCAGGAAAAATCAGAGACAAACATTTGATGCAGATGGTTGGATGGCCGGCTCGCTTGGCCGCACTTGCTATTTTTCATAATGAGCGTGTGTAAAATGCCTGTCTCTGCAACAAACCACTTCTCAGCAGAAAACACATGCATATGGTTCAAGAAATTGCTATAAAAAACAAGTAATATAATCTTGTCGCCTTACGTATTGATACTCCTACATCTGAAGATGCTGAAATGCGCGAGACTTTGAGGTCCTTCTGAGCAAAAGCCATGGCCTCCAAGGTGGGCACCTTTTCCTTCGAAGGTCGGGGCCCTCTCTGGTGGGCCGTGAGAAACAAACGAAGTGGCTGGCAGATCACCTCCGAATTCTCCTCTCTTTAGATGGTGTGAGAAATTAGTGAATTGGTCATACGCAGCCTCTCCATCCGTGGCATGACGCCTGCAACAACTTCTGATGAGAAATAACTCACGGAGGCTCAACATCTTCACGTCGGGAAAAGTAAAGCTATACACGTACTCCACTGAGACTTCCCGTGGAGCATTTTATTAGCCCCTTCAGATTCCACGCAACCATTAAACGCTGCCGTTACCATACTGGGCTATGGAGGATATTTAAAGGATCGTGTGCCCAACACCTCAACTCGTCTTCCTGCTTGCCACAGTTCCTCAGAAGTTACAAGTTCCACCTCAACCCTAGTTCCCTTCCAGCGTGTCCTCATCAGCCATGTCGAAGGACGGCGGGCCAACGGTCGCCGTGAAGCTGTTCATCGACAAGGAGAAGAGAAAGGTGCTGTTTGCGGAATCCAACAAGGACTTCGTCGACATCCTCTTCAGCTTCCTCACCCTGCCTCTCGGCACCATCGTTCGTCTCTTCGACAAGCAGTCTCAGGTAGGATGCCTTGACGAGCTGTACAAGAGCGTGGAGAGTCTCGGTGAAGATCTTTTCCAAAACAAGGCATGCAAGGCGATGCTTCTTGGCCCTATCAATGCTGCAGCAACCCATTGCAATCGGCTTAAAGTGAAAGTTGTCGACACAAATCCTATGTATCGCTGCAAAAATGCTAGTTGCGGTGTTTCAGCATTTAGCTCCGTCTCTGATGCTATTTGCAGTTGTGGATATGTTGTTAGAGCATCTCCATCTTGCCCAACAAAAAGTCTTGATTCAAAAAAGAGCCTTGGTTCGTGCAATGGGTGGCGGTGGCCTCGGCGCCATGGGAGGCATGGGTGGCTTCGGCGCCATGGGTGGCGGTGGCCTCGGCGCCATGGGAGGCATGGGTGGCTTCGGAGCCATAGGAGGCATGGGTGCATCTTCGGCCGCCATGGGAGGCATGGGTGGCTTTTGGAGCACCCTCCGACGCTATGGCCGCCATGGGAGGCATGAGTTTTGCTTCTCTCATGGGAGGCATGGGTGCACCTCCGACCGCCATGGCTTCTCACACACATTCCCATGAAGATGCCGTTGAAGATCTTGCCAACACCGTCGGAGCTTCACATGATGCGGTGCGTGATGAGGAGAGAGAGGAAGATTCTTCTTCGGAGGCGGAAGAGTCGTCTTCGGAAGATGAGGACGAAGACGAAGACGAGGAAGATGAAGATTGATGTGTCTTTCATGTCTTGAACTTTAGTTTGCATTTGAACTTGGTTGGATGAACTTGTGGGCATTTGAACTTTAATTATGCATCAACTTGTTTGTGTCAAATTTCACATGTTCATTTTTCTCCAAAATATCATATATGTTTGATCATTTTTGCTCACATATA
Organism: Aegilops umbellulata; assembly: GCA_032464435.1. Taxonomy (NCBI): domain Eukaryota; kingdom Viridiplantae; phylum Streptophyta; class Magnoliopsida; order Poales; family Poaceae; genus Aegilops; species Aegilops umbellulata. Next base: position 538,066,878 of record CP136055.1, read on the forward strand.
TGTGGTTTGTGCGGCGCGCGCGCGCTGTATTTTTGCGCTCTGCTGGAGCGGCGCGCGCGCGCTGCATTATACCGCGGCTGCTGGAGCCAGCGCAGGCGGGCGCGCAAAACCAGCCGCAGCACGCGCGGCAAACAGGTTTTTTGCGCGCGGCGCATAGCGCGGCTGTTGGATATGTTGTTAAGTACATTAGGGAACGGACAAACACAAATTTTCTTTCTATATTGTCAGACATCATTAAGATTGGAGTTTTTGTCATTGGTGTGCCCAAGTTCATAATAACTGATGACCTTGAAGTTGCTCCTGCTTCCACAAGGGTCATGTTTTCCCTGATTGAGAAATATGGGATACCCGAAAAAGAGAATGTCCAGGAGAAGGTGCTCCAACTCAATTCCGCCAAAGTATGTCCCTCACTCTCTACCTCTGAACATGACATTGCAAAATACGTACTACGTTTTTTTACAAGGAAATTACACTAGTCGGTAATAGCTAGTTGCATTGCATTTGTTTCAGATGACTAGTTTGCTTAGGAGAGCGCTGCTGACGAAGCAAGCCTTAACTGGACTCTATTTTGATGTTGCTATCCCGCCGATTACTGCAGACATGTCTATGCCCCCTGAAAATATGTTGGCAAAACAGGCACTTGAGGCCGATCCCAATTTCAAAGCCATCAAGGTAAGGCTTGTCCATGTAAAGGATGATACAGTGTTATATGCTGAAGTTGGGCAAGATTTTGTCGATCTCATCTTTGGACTACTTAGTGTTCCACTTGGATCCATACTGAAGACATTCAGCGAGTTACCCCAAATCGGTTGTGTTGATAGTATCTACAAGAGTGTAACTGCAAGTGTGAAACAGGAATGTCAAAGCTTACTTCTATCCCCAATGCTAGCGCCTTTCTTTGGTTGCAGCAGTAATGTGATGCAAGTAGAAGAATTAGCTTGTCGACCGCTTATGATTGGATCCACTAGCTGTTTTGAGTTGAATCCCAAATCCGGTTCTGATAGAGCCTATATCAAGGGTGGGCCCATGAACTTCATGGTGACAGATGATCTCCGCATCGGTCCATTCTGCCTGATCAATGCCCTCGAGATCGTGCGTGCATCCAAGGTTCCAAAGGACAAGCTTGTGGAGAAAGAACTCACGCTCAACAAAACCCAGGTAATTACTTGCCAATAAACAGCATCATCAAAACTTACCACCGTTTTATACGTTCTCATTGGTTTTCTTATCTCATTACCTGATACAGGTTCTGAAGCTTGTGGGAGCTGCATTTGGGACGCACAAAGCACTCAGCAGCGTGCTCATGCCTTCGAAGAAGTAGCGGGCGTTTCCTATATCAGGCGGCCGGGCCATGGTATCCACTGGTCGATGTGAAGCCCGTAGATGCAGAAATATTACTGGAAGTTTCCTTTCTCCATGCTTTACCTTAGTTTGTTGCAACACTGATTCTTTAGTTTGCTGCCATCCATTGAGCATCATGTCGGAGGCGAAATGTCCTACTCATCGAGCTTGAAATGGATTTAAATATTTAATCATCCTTTCTATATTAGACTGCGTGTAGATCAACGAACAAGCTAGTCAGCAACAAGGGGCAAGAGAAACCAAATTGGTTGCAGCAGCTTGAAACTGAAGCAATCAGAGGCCAAAACAAAGTGCAGCTGTCTGTTAGCTTGGTTACAGTTTGGAATAAATCATTATAATTACTCATCTCTTCTGTTCAGCTTTGAAATTTAAACTGTTTAATAATCCAGAAACCTCACAAGGCCATAATAATTCATAACAAATCACCATAGCATAAAATTAAGTATGAGCAATCTCTGACGACTAGCTAATTAAACTGTATCAATCAGAAAACTTACTTCAAAGCAACCGAGCTAAAATGGCTACCCTTGTTTCTTGTGTTGAAAAATGCAAGTGAACCCACCCAAGGTGTTAGATAATAACGAGATAAACGAGACACGAGAGCACACGGATTTTTACGTGGAAACCCTTGCGGGAGAAAACCACGGACGCACGAAAGCGCAATCACTATGAGGAGGAGTATTACAAGCACGAGACGACATGCCGTCTGAGGTGCGACTACATAGGGTATATAAGAGGGGCAACACATAGGAGTCCTTGTAGGACAAGTAAACGAGTTGTACTCGTACGCGTCGACGCCAACGCAAAAGCCCACACCGGTTGTACTACGTCTAGTCCAACCCGGTACTAGAATTTGGATCACAATTTAATAATCTTCACCTTGAGCCAAATTCCCTACAGTAGTCGAAGAAAGTGAACAACTCCATCCAAATCAGCATAAACACCTCGCGCGTCAAAGTCCATAGGACTAGTGAGAAATACCAACTAAGCCTGAGCAAAGCTCAAACTTATTGGTCGAAACTGGCTTTGTCATCATATCAGCAGGATTATCATGAGTACTTATCTTGCATACCTTCAAATCACCTTCAGCAACAACATCTCGATTATAGTGATATCTGACATCAATGTGCTTTGTTCTCTCATGATACATTGGATTCTTTGTAAGATATATAGCACTTTGACTGTCACTAAATACGGTAGGGCAAGATGAGTCTCCACAAAGCTCATTCTACAAACCTCTCAACTAGATAGCTTCTTTGCATGCCTCAGAAATAGCCATATACTCGGCATCAGTAGTGGAACAAGCCACAATAGACTGCAAAGTTACTCTCCAACTCACAGCACAACCACCAATGGTGAAAACATAGCATGTGAGTGGTCTTCTCTTATCCAAATCACCAGCAAAATCAGAATCAACAAAACCAACAAGTCCATCTCTAGATTTCCCAAACTGTAAATAACCATTAGAAGTACCATGCAGGTATCTGAAAATCCACTGAACTGCTCTCCAATGCTCTTTTCCAGGATTAGCCATGTATCTACTGACAACACTCAATGCATATGATAAATCCGGACGAGAACAAACCATGGCATACATAAGTGAACCAACTGCACTTGAATAGGGAACTCTAGAAATGTACTCAATATCTGCATCTGACTTAGGACATAAAGCTGATGATAATTTGAAGTGTGCAGCTAATGGAGTACTTACGGGCTTGGCATTATGCATATTAAAACGACGAAGAACTTTATCAATATATCCCTTCTGACTTAGATACACTTTTCCAGACGGTCTATCTCTGGATATTTTCATGCCAAGTATTTTCTTTGCTGCACCCAAATCCTTCATCTCAAATTCATTACTCAATTGCTTCTTTAGTTCATCAATATCTGACATACTCTTTGCAGCAATAAGCATATCATCAACATAAAGGAGCAAATAAATAGTTGAACCTTTGATAGTTTTCAAATAAACACAACTATCATAATTAGACCTTTTGAAACCTTGAGAGCATAAAAGTGTCAAATCTCTTGTACCACTGTCTAGGGGATTGCTTCAATCCATAAAGAGATTTCTTTAACTTACAGACAAGCTTTTCTTTTCCAGGAATAACAAAACCTTCAGGTTGTTCCATATAAATCTCCTCTTCTAATTCTCCATGTAAGAATGCAGTTTTAACATCCAATTGTTCAAGCTCAAGATCATGCATGGCAACAATACTGAGTAAAGTGCGAATAGAGCTATGCTTCACAACAAGAGAAAAGACTTCGTTATAGTCAATACCTGGAATCTGACTGTAACTTTTAGCAACTAACCTTGCTTTATATCTTGTCTCATCATTAGGAGAAACACCTTCTTTCCTCTTGAAAACCCACTTGTAACGAATAGGTTTCTTCTCTCTAGGCAATTTTACTAAATCCCAAGTGCCATTCTTTTCAAATGATTCCATCTCATCATGCATAGCGGTCATCCACTTATTACTATCACCAGAAATAATAGCCTCGGAATATGAAGAAGGCTCAGAATTACCTTCAATTTCTTCTGCAACAGATAGAGCAAAAGAAACAATATTGCACTCTTCAATTAACCTGTCAGGTTTATTAATACCCCATCTAACTCTGGCACGTGCGAGATTCCAACTGGGCACAATAGGCTGATTTGGAGTGGGAGTGACATTATCATCATTAACGACGGGTTCATCATGTGCATCAACAATTTCATTACTAGATGTATCACCTGAGTCAATAACATGCTCCACCTGAACAGTAGGCTGCTGAATAGGAGGCTGCTGTTCACTCTCAACAGGAACATTAGTAGATGAAACATCATGTAACATAGCAGATTCATTAAAGATAACATTTCTGCTAATAACAACCTTCTGGGTTTCAGGATTCCATAATTTAAAACCTTTAACACCAGACTTATAACCAAGAAAGATGCACTTAACAGCTCTAGGCTTCAACTTTCCGTTATCAACATGAGCATAAGCAGTGCAACCAAAAACTCTCAACTGTGAATAATCAGCAGGTGAACCAGACCATATCTCAATTGGAGTTTTCTTATTAAGAGCAATAGATGGTGAATGACTAATGAGATAACAAGCAGTGGAAGCGGCCTTAGCCCAAAAACGCCTATGCAAACCTGCATTGGACAACATGCAACGGGCTCTGGAAATAATGGTCATGTTCATACGCTCAGCAACACCGTTTTGTTGAGGAGTATAAGGAACGGTGTAATGTCTGACAATGCCTTCAGACTTGCAATAATTCTTAAATTGTTTAGAACAGAATTCCATACCATTATCAGTGCGAAGTATCTTTACCTTCTTTTCAGTTTGTCTTTCAATCATAATCTTCCACTCCTTAAATGCTGAGAATGCTTCATATTTATGCTTCAAGAAATAAGGCCAAACTTTTCTCGAATAATCATCAATAATAGTCAGCATGTAACTAGCACCACCTAGTGACTTCTTGCGAGATGGTCCCCATAAATCAGAATGCACATAATTAAGAATACCTTCGGTTGTATGAGTTGAAGTGTTGAACTTCACCCTCTTGAGCTTGCCGGAAATACAATGCTCACAAAATTTTAATTTACCAGGGTCATATCCATCAAGAAGACCTCTCTTATTTAACTCTGCCAAAACCAAGTTCACTCATATGTCCAAGACGCATATGCCAAAGGTTAGCAGCATCACAATCAGAATTCTTTGAAATAGCTGGAGTAGCGTTACCTGAAACGGTAGAACCTCGAAGGTAATAAAGACCATTGGTCGAACTTAAGTCACCTTTCATCACAACAAGGGAACCTTTGGTGACTTTCAAAACACTATCTCCACCCGAATACTTGTATCCCTTTGCATCAAGGGCACTCATAGAAATAAGATTTCTCTTCATCTTCGGAATATACCGAACATCTGTCAAAGTTCTGATTATGCCATCAAACATCTTGATTCGAATAGAACCTATGCCTTCAATCTTGCATGGTGAATTATCAAAACCCAAAACGGAACCAGCAGAAGTAGTAGAATCAAAAGCATTAAACCAATCTCTATGTGGACACATATGAAAAGTGCATGCAGTGTCAAGTACCCACTCATCATTGGTCTCAGCACATCCAGCAATAACGACAAGAGCATCATCAGAACTATCATCACGAGCAACGTTAGCAGAATTTTCACCTTGTTTGTTACCTTTTCTCTTGTCTTTATTCTGCAACTTGAAACACTCTGAGATGTCATGCCCGTCTCTCTTGCAATATCTGCAATATTTCTTGTCTCTGGATTATGACCGGCCCCTGTAGCCGTTCTTACTTTTGCCTCTGTTTCCATTATTGGAGTTCTTCTCCTTTGTCCTACCACGAACAAATAATCCCTCGGCTTGGGATGAACTCGAACCATCATGAGGCACCATTAATTTCATCTTCTCCTTAGAGTTCAAAGCTTCATAAACTTCATTAAGTGTGAGAGTATCACGACTGTATAATATGGTGTCTCTAAAATTGGTATAAGAACTTGGCAGTGAACAAAGTAACATTAAAGCAGTATCTTCCTCTTCATACTTAACCTTCATTGCAGCTAGATCGGATATAATCTCCTTAAATTCTGAAATATGATTCAAAACATTACCTCCCTCGGGTAACCTGTGTAGGAATAATTTTTGCTTCAGATGCATCTTGCTGGTGAGATCTTTAGTCATGCAAATCCCTTCCAGCTTTAACCATAGAGCGGCGGCAGTTTTCTCGCTCAAAACTTCCTGCAAAATATTATTATGCAAATGAAGTTGAATTTGTGACAAAGCCTTACAATCAATTCTTTTCTCCTCAGCAGTCCAGTCCTCAATTCGGTTCTTCCCAAAACTATCCAGTGCTACATCATAGTCAGCCTGTGCCAACAACGCCTGCATCTTGACTTGCCATAGGGTAAACCTTGTGTCACGATCCAGCAGCGGAAAGTCGTACTTCATGGATGCCATGAGTAGATAAATCTGTGTACACAAGATAGTACAAGTCGAAAGAAATAATCCTTGTAGAATTTATTTTCAGCGCAGACGAAAAAGTATTGAGTAAATAGCACCTGGTAAGCCTCGGGTAGACGTAGCAATTGGAGGTGAACTAGTAGAGATAAACTAGTACTACTAGCCTTCAGGTCACGTAGTACTAGTGGAAGTAGCCTGGCAGCTATGGTTGATTCCCTCGGAGCAGCACACGGACGGTAGATGTGGAGCAGCAGCGGAACTCGTCCGAGCTCGATGGATTAGATAATGACGACTGCCCCCCGTGGGAAATCCTGTCGGTCTCGGCTGCGTAAGCCGTGCAGCAGGCGGAAATCGATCCTAGCTCGGATCGCCTGGTCACGCGGCGGCTGCGTCGCGTGCAACCCTAATTCTCTCGATCTCTAATCTCGTATATGCAACCTTAGCTCTATATACCACTTGTTAGATAATAACGAGATAAACGAGACACAAGAGCACACGGATTTTTACGTGGAAACCCTTGCGGGAGAAAACCACGGACGCACGAAGGCGCAGTCACTATGAGGAGCAGTATTACAAGCACGAGACGACAGGCCGTCTGAGGTGCGACTACATGGGGTATATAAGAGGGGCAACACATAGGAGTCCTTGTAGGACAAGTAAACGAGTTGTACTCGTACGCATCGACGCCAACGCAAAAGCCCACACCGGTTGTACTACGTCTAGTCCAACCCGGTACTAGAATTTGGATCACAATTTAACACAAGGTACTAGATCAGTTATCATATCTACTATGGTCATGGGATGCAAGGCGTGAACCACACCGACCGCGGCCTGGTCCGGCGCCGCCCGAGGCCCTCCACCTTCTCCGCCCTGTCGTCCTTGAGGCTGAACACCCTGACAAGGTCGGCCGCGCAGTCGTTGGCATACCCTTCGCTGGCGTAGTAGACACATCCGTCCTTGAGCTCTGGGTGCTCCCTTGTCGGCACACAGAGCGAGCTCTTCCCCCCGACGAACAGCGCGACATCGCCGATGTTGTCTGTCTTCCTCCACTTCTCACCGCTGGTGTCGAGGACCTGCACCTTGAAGGACGGCAATGCCCGACAACCGTGTGTGGCCTCCTTGACCACTACCGTCAGCCGCCTGCCCGGCGCCACCACGAGGAACCTGCGGTGATCCAAATTGGCCGGCAGCAGGAGCCTTGGCGCGACCACCACCCTTCTGAACACCCCGGCATCATGGGTGTCGTGCTCCCAAGCCTCCACTTGGCCGGAGTATGTGATCGAGTAGAACCTGCCCTCGTAGTGGATGGCGTCCTCGAAGCCGTCGGGCGAGGGCATTGTCCCGCACACCGTGTTAGCGAGGTCGACGTCATCACGCGCCGCCCTCCGCCGTGGCGAAGGCCACAAAGCCAAACTGGGTGTCATCATGGCGGCGGGGCACGGTGGGGAGTTGGAGAGGACGACCTTGCGGCAGAAGGAGCGCATGTGCTTGGCACACATGTCGTGGGCACCGATCCTATGCGTCCAGTCGGACGGGCGGTAGTCGTAGACGGGGCGCGGTGGGGCTTTAACGAAGTGCTTCAGGTCGGGCACGAACTGTCCACATTGCTTTTGCTCGACGAGGCAGGGCATGGTGGTGATGGCAGGGAGCGTGCGCTGCTCGCCGGTGACCGGGTTGACTGAGGCGCATCCGGCCTGGTCGTCGCCGGTGACGAGCCAGCCATCGGAGGAGGAGCCCAGGACGACGTGGTGACGCAGCGCTGGTTCGGGGACGAGCACGGTGGTGGTGCAGCGGTCGGAGAGGGAGAAGAGTGTGGCGGTCTCCGGGGTGCGGCCGCGGAGGAGGAGCCACGGCGCCTCCGGCTTGAACGCGCCGCGCCAGGCGGCCGTGGATGTTGGCTAGTATATCCACCGGAAGGCTGGCAACGTCGGCGTCGTCCTTCTTTCGATGTCGTTTTAAGCCTCATCGCACGTAGGCTAGTTGATAAAATGCACCAGGTTTTGCTCTGCAATTGACAGGTAAAATGCCACATCTTAGCTTCTTTGCCAATTGACAAAACGAATGCCACATGATGATGTTACTTTGCTAGATGACATGAATGACCAAAATGTATCCCTGACCAAAATAACAGAAGAAGAAAAAATACTGCACAAAAGCCTGAGGCGGAATTAAAGAGTTCATACATACTCCCTTCGATTTTTTTAGTCTGCATATAAATTTTGTTCTGTTTTGACCAAACTTAATAGTATCAGTTTGTCTAATTCACATCTAGATGTTTTTTAAGGATGTCACATCTAACCTCCCACAAACAAGGCAGCAACAAAGAACAAAAAGAAAAGCTGAGGTAAAAAAAAAATAGACCACAAACATAGTGAAGATGAGGTTAGATGTGACATAACTATGTCACATCTAGATGTGTACTAGACAGACCCTTAGGGTTTGTCTATATAACATCTAGATGTGAGATATTATCTCCCATCTAAGTCTGTTTTTTTTTCCGACTGGAGCAAAAAAAAAATAACACACACAATGTAATTGACACAGTACAGGAATTGAACTCTACCTCATCGTGGGGAACATGAGCTCTTACCAGTCCAGTCAAAAGCATCTGTTCACATTTAGGAAGCGGAATGTTTAACACAGCATCCAGATTAGAAGGCATGTTAGAATAAACCTTTTTTACATATAGTGGTTTTTCTAAATGTCGAATATTTAAAAAACAAACAACTTTTAAATTTCGAAATTATTTTTAAATGTGAATAAAACTTTATAATTTTGATGTTTTAAATATAAGAACAAAATTTGGTAATCTGAACAATTTATTATTGAACAAATTTTGAAAACATGGACAATTTTAAAAAAAATCCCTGAACAACTTTTAGAGTGTGGACAGCTTTTAGAGTGTGGACACTTATGAAAATTCCAAACCTTTTCTAAAAACACGAATATATTTATTCTATTTTATTTTAATAATAAACTTTCAATAAAAAATTAGTTTGCACAATTAATTTTTTTTCATGCATTTCAAATTAACGTTTTGTGATGTTTCAAAAAAAACATTATACAATGGACCAAAATCATAACATGCAAGTAAATGTTTGTGATAATTTTTTAAAAGAAACTTCACATATTTAAACAAGACATGTCGTTTTCTAGAAATAATTTATGAAATATTTTGGAATGTTTAGCATGTATTGCAAAAATTCTAGGGCTTGTATTCGAAAAAATATTCATCATGTATTTTTTTAAATGTTCAATGTGTGGTAAATAATGTTCCCCACATATAGAAAAATTATACAGTGTGCATTACAAAAGAAAGTGAACATGTATTTGCAAAAAAAATACAACTATATATGGGTACTAGGTTGGGAACGAGTTACGTGGCGAGAGTGGACATGCAACTATGTCGGGCATGAGTTGCATGTTTATCTTCGACATGCAACTGGGTCAGGTGGGTTTACATGTTGGGGTTGGACATGGAACTAGGGGTCGGGGCAAGTTGTGTGTCGAGAAAAAAACACAAGCCTAGTTGTGTGACAAAGGACGGGCTTGCAACAGGGACAACTACGAAATGAGTTGCGAGTTGAGCATGGACATACATTGGGACAACTACAAACCATGAAGCCAGTTGTGAGTCAAGGGTGAAGTTGCAACTCAGATAAAACTAACCACGGTCGTAGTTGTGAGTCAAGGATGGAGTTGCAACTAGGATGAAAGACAAAAACATAGGCCCGGTTGCAAGTCAATGGTGGGATTGCAACTGGGATAAAAAACACCATGAGCCTAATTGCGAGTCGAGGGTGGACTTGTAACCGATACAAGTATAACAGACTATACGAATTTTGAGTTGAGGGTTGACTTGCAATTGAGATGAAAAACAAAAAACATCCTAGTTGCGAGTCGGGGGTGGACTTGCAACTGGTAGAACAACAAAATATGCGCCCAGTTACGAGTCGAGGGTGGACTTGCAATTGGGACAACAACAAACTATGACCCTAGTTACAAGTCGAGGATGGGCTTGCAATTAAGATAACTACCAAAAAATGGCCCAGTTGCGAGTCAAGGGTCGACTTGCAACTTGAATGAAACAACTAAGGTCCCAGGTGCGAGTCAAGCGTGGACTTGCAACTGGGATGAAAAACAAAACATATGCCTAGTTGCGAGTCGAGGGTGGGCTTGCAACTAGGAGAACTATGAGCCCAATTGCGAGTCGAAGGTGGACTTGCAACTAGGACAACTACAAAACTTCAAGTCCAGTTGCGAGTCAAGGGTCAACTTGCAACTGGGATGAAACAAACTATATTCCCAATTGCGATTCAATGGTCGACTTGCAAAATGAGATGAAAGACAAAATACAGGCCCAGTTGCGAGTCAATGGTGGGCTTGCAACTGAGATAAAACAAACTACATGCCTAGCTGTGAGTCGAGGGGTAGACTTGTAACTGAAACAAGTATGTAAAACTATGATATGAGTTGCGAGTTGAGGGTGGACTTGCCACTAAGATGAAAAATAAAATACATCCTAGTTGTGAGTCGATGGTGGACTTGCAACTAGGACAATAATAGACTATGGGCCAAGGTGCGAGTCGAGGGTGGACTTGCAACTGGGACAAAAAAACTATGATCACAGTTGCGAGTTGAGGATGAACTTGCAATTAAGACAACTACAAAATAATGAGCCCAGTTGCGAGTCAAGGGTTGACTTGCAACCGGGATGAAACAAAATACATGCACAATTTCGAGTCAATGGTGGACCTGCAACCGGGATGAAAAACTAAACATAGGGCGAGTTGTGAGTCAAGGGTGGACTTGCAACTGGGAAAAATACACAAAACTACGATACGAGTTGCGAGTCGAGATAGGACTTGCAACTGGGACAACTACACAAAACTACGATATGAGTTGCGAGTCGCGTGGGTGGACCTGCAATTGAGACACTACAAAACTACGAGCCTAGTTGCGAGTCAAGTACCGACTTGCAACTAGGATGAAACAAACAATGGGCCCACTTATGAGTCAAGGGTGGACTTGGAACCGAGATGGAAAACAAAACACAAGCTCCAGTTGTGAGCCGAGGGTGGACTTGCCACTAAGATGAAAAATAAAATACATCCTAGTTGTGAGTCGATGGTGGACTTGCAACTAGGACAATAATAGACTATGGGCCAAGGTGCGAGTCGAGGGTGGACTTGCAACTGGGACAAAAAAACTATGATCACAGTTGCGAGTTGAGGATGAACTTGCAATTAAGACAACTACAAAACAATGAGCCCCGTTGCGAGTCAAGGGTTGACTTGCAACCGGGATGAAACAAAATACATGCACAATTGCGAGTCAATGGTGGACCTGCAACCGGGATGAAAAACTAAACATAGGGCGAGTTGCGAGTCAAGGGTGGACTTGCAACTGGGACAACTACACAAAACTACGATACGAGTTGCGAGTCGAGATAGGACTTGCAACTGGGACAACTACACAAAACTACGATATGAGTTGCGAGTCGCGTGGGTGGACCTGCAATTGAGACACTACAAAACTACGAGCCTAGTTGCGAGTCAAGTACCGACTTGCAACTAGGATGAAACAAACAATGGGCCCACTTATGAGTCAAGGGTGGACTTGGAACCGAGATGGAAAACAAAACACAAGCTCCAGTTGTGAGCCGAGGGTGGACTTGCCACTAAGATGAAAAATAAAATACATCCTAGTTGTGAGTCGATGGTGGACTTGCAACTAGGACAATAATAGACTATGGGCCAAGGTGCGAGTCGAGGGTGGACTTGCAACTGGGACAAAAAAACTATGATCACAGTTGCGAGTTGAGGATGAACTTGCAATTAAGACAACTACAAAACAATGAGCCCCGTTGCGAGTCAAGGGTTGACTTGCAACCGGGATGAAACAAAATACATGCACAATTGCGAGTCAATGGTGGACCTGCAACCGGGATGAAAAACTAAACATAGGGCGAGTTGCGAGTCAAGGGTGGACTTGCAACTGGGACAACTACACAAAACTACGATACGAGTTGCGAGTCGAGATAGGACTTGCAACTGGGACAACTACACAAAACTACGATATGAGTTGCGAGTCGCGTGGGTGGACCTGCAATTGAGACACTACAAAACTACGAGCCTAGTTGCGAGTCAAGTACCGACTTGCAACTAGGATGAAACAAACAATGGGCCCACTTATGAGTCAAGGGTGGACTTGGAACCGAGATGGAAAACAAAACACAAGCTCCAGTTGTGAGCCGAGGGTGGACTTGCCACTAAGATGAAAAATAAAATACATCCTAGTTGTGAGTCGATGGTGGACTTGCAACTAGGACAATAATAGACTATGGGCCAAGGTGCGAGTCGAGGGTGGACTTGCAACTGGGACAAAAAAACTATGATCACAGTTGCGAGTTGAGGATGAACTTGCAATTAAGACAACTACAAAACAATGAGCCCCGTTGCGAGTCAAGGGTTGACTTGCAACCGGGATGAAACAAAATACATGCACAATTGCGAGTCAATGGTGGACCTGCAACCGGGATGAAAAACTAAACATAGGGCGAGTTGCGAGTCAAGGGTGGACTTGCAACTGGGACAACTACACAAAACTACGATACGAGTTGCGAGTCGAGATAGGACTTGCAACTGGGACAACTACACAAAACTACGATATGAGTTGCGAGTCGCGTGGGTGGACCTGCAATTGAGACACTACAAAACTACGAGCCTAGTTGCGAGTCAAGTACCGACTTGCAACTAGGATGAAACAAACAATGGGCCCACTTATGAGTCAAGGGTGGACTTGGAACCGAGATGGAAAACAAAACACAAGCTCCAGTTGTGAGCCGAGGGTGAGATTGCAACTTGGACAACTACAAGCCCATTTAGAAATGGATGGTGGACTTATAACAAGGACAACTACGAACTATGAGCTCGGTAGCAAGTCAAGAGTTGACTTTCAACTAGGATAAAACAAACTATGGGCCTAGTTGCGAGTCAAGGGTGGATCTGCGACTGGGATAAAAATAAAACACATGTTGAGTTGCGAGTCAAGAGTAGACTTGCAACTGAGATGAAACTGAAAACGTACCTCAAAGGGACAAATAGAGAGAGCAACGAGTCATGTTACTCTATAAAAAAACTGAACCGTACCCACAAAATAGAGAGAAAAGCTGCAGCGCAGAATGAGTCATTTTAAAATATACTTATGAAATTTAAAAAACATAAATTTTATGATAAAAAATGAAAAGAAAAAACAAAACTTTAAAAACCAAAAGAAAAAAAAAGAGAAAAAACAAACAAGGGAAAAATCAAAAGAGAGCGAGTATAGAGAGTGGCGAACATTAAATACTTGGGAAAAATGCTTGTCCCTGACTCTTCCAATTGGTACTCTCCACACAGACACAAACATGAAGGACCAGCCCAGTCTAGGCCCAGGCACAAACAAAAAGACCAGCCTGCACGCACACGCAACGCAACCAACATTGCCACACATGCACACAAATATCAAAAGGAAGTCACACGCAATGGATGATCATAAAATTTTCACGAAAAATACAACTCTAGATCATGTGATGAAAAATTTAGAAGCGAACTATATCTCATTTAGATGTGACTTAGCAAGACTGAAGAAAAAATTCCATGACTTTAAAACAAAAAATGAAAAAGAGAAAAAGGAAAAAAAGGCAAAAACAGAAGAAAAAAAGAGAGTGAAGAAGGCAAGCGGCCAACGGCAGGATCTTCTTTTATGGATGGAGCAGGCCAACACCAAATCAATGAGAAGTCAAAATAGGAGTTAGAAGATATAAATGAAGCGATTGAATCAACAACAACAAAAGAACAAAGCACTCTGCCTCTCATTACTAGAGAACGCAAAAAAAAAAAAACACAGGCCCAAACAGACACAGGGACAAAAAGGCCAAAAACAATCGATGGATACGGCACACACATACGGGGCCGAAGGAAACAAAACAGATACGACACAGGAATCAATCAGGTAGGCAAATCAAGCTTCGCACGAAAAAACAAGCAGCAATAGATCGAACGGTACTAGATTTAGATGTGAGATACTATATTACATCTAGATGTGAAATAACAAACCTGAATAGTATATATATTTGGTATTGTAAATGTTGGTATTTTTTAATATAATTTTGATTAAATTTTATATAGTTTAACTTGACACATTCAATACGCAAAGTAAAAAAACCAGGGGAATTACCAAACAAATCTCAGCACGGTACGGCAGCACCACCATGAGAGGAGCAGTTTGGAAGTCAGCACGGCAGCGAAGACCATCGTACGCCGTCGGAGCCGAGGGGAGAGAGAGAGAGCGCGCTCACCTGAGAGGGCCCTCTTAGGGTCGCTGCTGTTGGTTTGGTCGTCGCCTTCGCGGACGGGGGCGAGCTGGGGTCGGCGGAAGGCGGCGCGGCCAGGAGAAGGAACGGCGGAAGAGATACAAGACGGGAGCGTGCGGTGGAGGACGTGCAGGTGCGCGGGACGGCGGCCGGCGGGTCGGATGGTTGAGCTCCGGCGGCGGAGGAGCAGTCGAGCCGAGCGGAACAGAGAGCAGCCCGTGCGTTCCTTCAGGAATTTTTTGTTTAGTTCGTTCCTTCTGAATTTCCCTGGTTTTTCTTAGGTTTTGAAGCAATTTTTTTTTCAAAGTCACCTATGCTTTCCAGAAGGAAAAAAGCATTGTGCTTGCACGAGAAGCACATATTTAGAGCAAATCTAGCAGACCCCACGGGGGCGCTTATGTAGGCTGCAAAACGCGACGGCAGAACAAAAACCGTAAACAAACCCGTAATATTTTAAAAAAGTTGTTTCGCGGAAGAAATTTAAGCAGCAGCTCGCCAGAGCTCGCTCGTATAGATGGTTCTTCTTCGCATAAGTTCGTACACAGCACATACATACATATTAAAGGTCAGAGATGCTAAACAGGGCCTACACTATCATACCACTACAACGAAATTGACCTTACCGGAGCTCCTGCGGTAGCTGCCCACCGGCGGCGCTCAGTCAGAGTTGGAGGAGTCGGAGTCGAGGTCGACGTAGAGCTTCGCCTGCTCCACCTTCATCACGCGCAGGTCAGCCTCCTTCGATGCGTGCGCCTGTGGTGCCGTGACGCTCGTCTGAAAGAAGAGATGCTCGTACTCGAGCTCGCGCCGGATGCGCTCTTCCATCTCCTCCCGCTCGAGGACGACGTGCTTGAGGAGCTCCTCCTGCCCCCCTCCTCCTCTGGGGGAGGTAGTCCTCGGGCCCGATGACGCCTCGGCGCGGCGGCGCATCGGGCACGGCCTCCTCCGGCTCCCTCTTCACCGCCTCCTCCGGCTCCCTCTTCACCGGAACGAGCCGCGAGCTCGAAGCGCCAGAGGATGAGCTCCCCGCGGACCAGTTACCGGAGGAGGCGTGGCGGCGACAGGCGAGCTCGCGATCGAAGTCCTCGAGCTCGCGGCGGTCGAACGCCGGCGGCGGCCGGGTACCGCAGTTGAGCCAACGACACGCCCCTCACATGCACGCGGCGTCAGATCTGGCGCGGCAGCGGCGCTCCGCCTCATCCGCAGAGTCGTCCATGGTTTTCGCAGGCTCGCCGGTGGCGACAAATCAAGCGACGCGGTGGGAAATTGGGGGCAAACACGGCTACGGGAGGATAGGGTTCCGACTCGCATCTGCCCTGCAAGCCTACAGTATACTGGATCAGGGGTAGCGTTTGCGGGCTGCCGCAAAAATGTTTACGGACCGGACACTGATGCAGGCTCTGAACTGGCCAGAATAATGGGCTGAGCCCGTATAATCGCTGGAATTATGCGGGTTCGTCCCGAATGCGGGGTCTGCTAGAGTTGCTCTTACCTCACCTGGAGCAATTTGACCCTTTGCATCTCTTGAGGCAAACCTGGTAGTATGGGCCGGCACGACACGGCTTGTGTCGACCCTTTTATAAGAGCCCTGACGTGAAAGATTAGCCTGACACGTGACTTTAAAAGGCCGGCCCGGCGTGGCATGGCTGTGAAAAAAGGATGAAATAAGGCTAAAAAATCCGAAACAGCATAAAGCATCAAAAAAGAAAAAAGAATTGTGCTTGCACAAAATTTTGACTTTTTGGTTTTTTTCCTAGATATTGAAGCAATTTTTCTTTTGCAAAGTTAGTGCCTCAAAAAGGAAAAAAGAATTGTGCTTGCACGAGAAACACAGATTTGTCACTTGTGAAAGCACATATTTACTTCCTCGAGAAGCGGTGCTTCTCCGAAAAACAAATATGCTTCGACAAGAAGCACAGATTTGCTTATAATGAAAGTACATATTTGATTCTGCAAGGCCAGGGGAAATAATCCGTGATTCTCGAAAAGAAAAGAAAAAGTGAAAGACCGCAAACGTGCTTCCGGCTTCCAGTTTTTTTCTTCAATGTTTTTTCTCCTCATTGGGTATTCTTTTTGTTGCCGGTTTTTTGTTTTTTTCACTGGATTTAATTTTTCGGTATTTTCTTTTTTTCTTTCCGTTTCCCTATTTTATTGTTTTTTGGTTTTTTTTAAATAAAAGTTTGTCAACACCTATTAACATGAGATCTAGTTTTGAAAATCTCGAGGTGAGAAATTCAACGGTGAAGCTGGTTTGATATTTGGAATCATGGTTGAAGAGACAAATATTTTGAATAAATGAGTCTACGAAAAAAAAGAAAAACACATATTTTGCGTCACTGAATAAATATATTGGAAAGGAATACATTGGTACAATGTTTATGACACATTTCCCACATTTTATTAGTTAAATTCAATATCAAAAAACATGAACGCCATTTTTCTGGAAGACGAAATAATTTACTTGGTGATGGTTACTTTTAATGTAGGTATTTATCAAGAGAGGAGAGAAATATGGAGAATCTACTACTCCAACGACAATGTTTTTGCGTGATTAATTTGTTGAACGTATTGCTCAAACTTTATCTTTAGGGTAAAAACTTAGGATCTCACCATTGGAGGTTGGATCCAACGGCGGGGGCACATCAGCGTTGTTCTCTTCCTAGAGGCATTGCTAATGGAGGATTTTTCTCATTGTCTTTGTGATGTTAAAAAATGATTGCACGACTATGGTTGTTGTTATAGTTCCTCGATCGTTGTTTTGATCGCTTCACGGTTCCTTTTTCTTTTTTTACTTTTTCCTCCATGGTCATAGATTTAATCTTTGTATGACTTTATCCCATACCTACGGGGTTCTTTGCATGTGTATTGGTGTTAACCATATAATCATGTACTCCATTCGTTTCTAAATATAAGCCATTTTAGAGATTTCAATCCAGACTACATATGAATGTATATAGACATGTTTTAGAGTGTTCATTCACTCATTTTGCTTCTAGTGAAAGTAAAGATTTGCTTCCACAAGATGCAGGGAAGATAAACTATGATTCTCGAAAAGGAAAACAAAAAAGTGAAAAAACCGCAACCATGCTTCCGAGTTTCGGTTTTTTCCTTCTATGTTTTTTCTCGTTATTTGGTTTTTTTGTTGCCGGTTTTTTCTTTTTTCTTTTTTTGCTGGATTTATTTGTTTGCTTTTTGCTTTTTTTTGTTTCCGAGTTTTTCCTGATTTATTGTTTTTTGGTTTTTTCTTGAAAATAGAAGTTTGTTAAAATCTATTAACATGTGATATAATTTCAAACATCTCAACGCGAGAAATTCAACAATGAAGATGGCTTGGGATTTGGAAGCACGGTTCAAGAGACAAACATTTTAAATAAATGAATCTATGAAAAAGGGAAAACACACAGGTTGCCGTCCTGAAGAAATCTATGGGATATGAATATAGTGGTACAATGTTTATGACACATTCGCACATTTACTTAGTTAAATCTCTATTACTTAACAAGAATGTAAGGTTCCTATTTCACCTTTCTTCCCACCACCTCTTCGTCCAACCTTTCGTGTATATAATAATCAGTCACCTTAATTTACTTACCCTCTGAACCAATTCCATTTTAATTTACTTACCAAACTTCTAATCAAAATATACGATAATTCACGGCCAGGATTTGAGGAACATTTATTTACACATTCAGATTATTATTGATAGTTAAATCATGAGCTAGCATACTAAAATATTTATATCCCGTTGCAACGCACGGGCATTGTTCTGTGTAATATCAAAAAACATGAACACCGTTTTTCTGGAAGACGAAATAATTGATTACGAGTGATGGTTGCTTTTAATATAGGTATTTATCAAGAGGGAAGAGAAACATGAAGAATCTATCACTGCAATGGCTATGTTTTTGCGTCATTAACTTTGTTGAACGCATTGCTCAGACTTTATTTTTAGGGTGAAAACTCAGGATCTCACCATTGGCGGTTGGATCCAGCAACGGGGCGCATGAGCGTGGTTCCTTTACTAGAGGCATTCCTAGTGGAGAATCTTTCTCATTGTGCATGTAATGTCAAAAAAGGGAAAACTTTGTTTTTGCCACTCTAGTTTTTGCCAACTTTGCTTATGCCACTCTAGAATTTGACATCTCACTTTTGCCACTCTTAGCTTTTGATAATACATCATAAATGCCATTCCGTGGCAAAAACGATAATTTTTCATTTCACTTTTGCCACTCTTAGCTTTTGACATGTATCACAATTGCCACTCTAAAACTTTTGCTTTTGCCACGGAATGGCAAAAATGATATATTGTCAAAAGCTAAGAGTGGCAAAAGTGAAATGTCAAATTCTAGAGTGGCATAAGCAAAGTTGGCAAAAACTAGAGTGGCAAAAACAAAGTTTTCCCGTCAAAAAAATGATTGTACGAATATGGTCATTGTTATACTTCATCGATCGTTGCTTTGATCGCTCAAGAGTTTCTTTTCCCTTTCCCTTTTTCCCTCATGGGCATGGGTGTTAACCCGATAATCATGCAAGTGCGAGTTATGTGCTTATTTGTGTTTTCATTGTCTTAAAGCATCTACAGCCGATTATACCTAAACTGGCCCTTCAAACGCCCGTGAATGTGCCCGGTCGCGTCTGCAGACACTGACCAGACACCCCTTATTTTTCCTCCGCTACATCCAACTACTTCATATTTGATACCTTAAATTCATAAAAATGATGCAAAATAAAATCTATGTACTATGTAGATAACCCTAGTCTACGCTACTCGTCGTCATCGGAGATGTTAACGACCTCTGTGCCGGCGGTGCTCGACGACTGTCGGTGTCAAAACCGGCGGATCTCGAATAGGGGGTCCTGAACTGTGCGTCTAGGCGGATGGTAACAGGAGACAAGGGACATAATGTTTTACCCAGGTTCGGGCCCTCTTGATGGAGGTAAAACCCTACGTCCTGCTTGATTAATATTGATGATATGGGTAGTACAAGAGTAGATCTACCACGAGATCAAGGAGGCTAAACCCTATAAGGTAGCCTATGGTATGATTGTTGTATGTTGGAGTTGTCCTATGGACTAAAACCCTCCGGTTTATATAGACACTTGAGAGGGTTAGGGTTACACAAAGTCGGCTACAATGGTAGGAGATATGAATATCCGCATCGCCAAGCTTGCCTTCCACGCCAAGGAAAGTCCCATCCGGACACGGGACGAAGTCTTCAATCTTGTATCTTTATAGTCCAGGAGTCCAGCTGAAGGTATAGTCCGGCTATCCGAACACCCCCTAATCCAGGACTCCCTCAGTAGCCCCTGAACCAGGCTTCAATGACGACGAGTACGGCGCACAGATTGTCTTCGGCATTGCAAGGCGGGTTCCTCGTCCAAGTTCTTCATAAAAGTTTGTAAACACTAAGGGTAGTGTCCGGCTCTGCAAAATAAGTTTCCACATATTGCCATAGAGAGAATAATATTAAAATCTAATCTGCTGACGTATTCCATAGCGTGACATCACACTATGGCCAAGCTTTTATTCGAATCATTTTTACTTCCCCACCTCAACGCATTTTGCGAGGCGGTTTCCTTGGCACGTCTTCTCAAAGCAGAGATCGTGTCCCCCATTTACGGGATTCTCATCAATACGGACGTGGGTAACCCAACCGCGCCATTTATCATGGCGCTTGGGAGATAAGCGAGTTTTACCAGGCTGGTGGGGACGCATAGCCGCATCCGCCCATATAAGGGGATAAGGATCCACCTTTTTACCTACGCCTTCTTCCTCCTCTGCCTATCCATCTCCTGCGCACCCGAGCTCCAGCGCCCAAGTCCACACTTCTCACCTCAACCTTCTCCAGCCATGTCCGGAGCGGGAGGCAAGTGGATGGTCTCCTCCGTTACGGAGGGCCATGTCAAAAAACTAAGGAAGGCCGGATACTTGTCCAACAACATCGCGCACCGGCTTCATGAAGAGGGGCAACTCCTCCCCACCCCAAGGCCCCATGAGAGGGTAGTATTCCTTCCCCATTTCCTCTGCGGACTGGGTTTTCCACTCCACCCATTTGTCCGGGGACTCATGTTCTACTATGGCCTGGATTTCCACTATCTGGCCCCGAACTTCATCCTCAACATATCGGCGTTTATCGTCGTGTGCGAGGCCTTCCTCTGCATCCTCCCCCATTTCGGCCTTTGGCTCAAGACTTTCAACGTCAAGCCGAAGGTGGTGCTCGGTAGCCAGGTGGAGTGCGGAGGCGCCATGGCGGGCAAGATAGCCAACGTCCTATGGCTCGAGGGCTCTTTTGTGGAGACCCTTAAGGGGTGGCAATCGGGGTGGTTTTACATCACCGAGCCGCGTGACCCTAAATGGGTCGCAGCCCCCGAGTTCCGATCCGGACCCCCCACGCGGCTCACGTCCTAGAAAGAGACGGGCCTGTCGTGGGGCAACGAGGAAGGGGTGACCGGACTGCAAACATGCATCCAATCCCTGGTGAACAAGCGGCTCAAGCTTGTCAATATAGTCTAGGTCATGCTCGTCCGCCGGATCCTTCCGTGTCAACAACGGGCTTTCACTCTGTGGGAGTTCGATCCGACGCAGCACCAAACCTTGAGCAGGCTCTTCGACACGACGTACGAAGATGCCTGGAAGGTGCTATTCAAGGGCGCCGAAGCTCTCGCATCCGCGTCCGAGGACCGCAGATTCAGCACACAGCATCCAGCTAGCGCGGTGAGTGATCTTTACCTTTTACAGGAAATTTGTTTCTCATAGTTTGAATCTATGCGGGATCTAAACTCCCTTACCTTTGATAGGTGTGGCAGGCGAAGTCCGGACATGTCAACTGTGTGGCCCCTTTGCCCGAAGACCCAACAGACGCTCGTCTATCGAACTGCTGGCTCCGGCACCTTATGTGGTGCTAGAGAAGAAGGCCAAGAAGAAGGCCATGGGGACTCGAAACGGTTCCCGGCATATGGTGGTGTCGGACTCATTGTTTGATGACTCCGAGACGCACTCCTCCCGTGAAGACGAGGAGGAGGAAGAAACCTCTCCCCCTCCAGCGGGGGGAGGAAAGAAGAGGAAGGCCGCCCCAACAGGGGAGGCCGAAGGGTCCAAGAAGGGGAAAACCCTTCCTCCGGACTATTCCATCAACATCGACGAGGGTGAAGAGGAGTGGCCACAAAGGGCCAGGCGTCCGGCGGGATCGTGAGTATTCGGTTACTAGAGTAACTCATAGCATTCCTTTGTTGCACAACTTTTCCTTATGTCAAATATAATTATGCAGTCCGCCCAAGGCCGGACTCGACGAGTCATCGAGCGGCTCCCTGGATTCATCGGACGTGAATTCAGTTCCGCCCGCTACCTCCCCCCACACTGCGGACGACGCCGAAGTGACGTCGCAACAAGCTCCGGGTCGAGAGGAGGTGGTCCTGGAGGAGCCGCGACGCGACCTCCCGGACTCCAGGAGTGAAGGGGACAAGACCCCCCAGGGCTCCAAGTCTGGCTTTGAACCGGACACCGTGCCGGAATCTTCAACGGTTCCGGACCGCGGTAGGCGAACTCCTTCCAAGAGGAGCAAGCCTTCTGACCCGGCGGCCCCCGTCCAACCGGGGGCGCCGGACAATCTGCTGGAGGTGCTTAACGGCGCCTCCATCGACGAGGAGCACCGTACTATAATGAGTACGGTGATCCAAAAGGTTCAGTCCGCCAAGAGCGGACTGACTGAAGCTTGCGCTAGCCTTCTAATAGGCTTCGAGGTAAGTAAAAAGAAGTAAAAATATTACCGCATAGACAGTAGCCCCTGATGCTCTGTTTGGCGTTCGGAAAGAAAAGCCAAATAGAGGATCAAATAATATCGCAGGAGCCTAACAAAAAATGAGTCAATATGCGTGTGCAGGCTTCGCTGCTTGCTACCGCCGCACTGACTGCGGAGGTAGGCACCCTGAAGCAGGGTCTCGAGCGGTCCGAGCAAGAGCTCGACCTTGCCAAGCGGCAGCTCGAGGAGAAAGAAGGTAAGAGATACCTTATAGAAATATATAAAAAGATGCAATTGCAAAGAATGACAGGATTATGCTACTTATTGTAGGGGCCACAACTGAGGTGGCAACCCTCAAGCAGGCGCTGTCCGAGGCCGAGAAGAGAGCGGCCTTAGAGCGCACCGAGCGGGAGAAATTTGAGGCGCAACAAGAGCTTCAGGCTCTCATGAAAAAATATGAGAGTTTGGAGCTTGACTCGAAGACGGGAGCGTCCGAGCTCGCCGCGGCCTTCGAGACTGCTAAGTCTGCCAAGGCCGAAGCCCAAAAGGCCCTCCATGAATTGGATGCGGTGAAAAAGATAGCAGTGGGTAAGGCATTTTTTATGCAAAGCAGACATATAAAAGTAAGCTACTTGATACTTACCCGAATCCGGGGCTCTCCAGGGGCGTTCGAAGATCTTCCCCGTAGCGTATCTGATGCCGCCGCGTTCTATCGAGCCGAAGAAGGCAGCTCGACGAAGAAGGTGTTCTGGTCTCAGTATGCTAAGGCCGGACACCCTATGCCCTTAAGCGACCAGCTGAAGCAGCTGGTCGAGCTCCACAAGGCGGCCGAACAGGCCATGAGGGGCTTCATAGTTTGGCTGTGGCCTGGAGAGGCCCTGCCTGGGAGCTACTTCGGACTGGTGCGGCGGCTGGTGGAGGCCTGTCCAAGGCTCGAGGTCATCAAGCGCTCCGTCTGCATCGAAGGAGCCCGGAGGGCCCTTGCCTGCGCTAAGGTGCACTGGGGCAAGCTGGACGGCGAGAAGCTTGTGAAGGACGGGCCTCCATCGGGGAAAGAGCATCGCAAACCCGAGAAGTATTATAAGGATGTTCTGAAGGGTGCCCACCTTGTGGCGGATGAATGTACCAATGATGTAATTTTTAAATGAACTCGCTCGTGTTGTCCTATGCGCTGAAAACTTGTTCATTTGCGCTAAGCAATGCTTGTCGAATTTAAAATATTACTTTCTATGCGGCCGTTTATCAAAAATTGAGAGATGGCCAGTCGTCGGCTTCTGCCCCCATGAGTGCTGGGGTGTTCGGGATAAACCTGAGCGCTCTTTTTCCTATGTTTGGGTCCTTCGAGGGAGGCACTCAGCACAACGAACAAGGCAATCAGACTATAATGCTTGAACACTCTCACTTAGCCATAGAACTCTATAATTTTAAATTTTGGCGAAGCCCCTAGTATTCGGAAGACCGAGTTCGTGGCGCTATCCACGCCTTGGCCAGACAAAATCCGGTTCCTCGCTCTAAGCGGCATAAGTCTTTAAGGACCCGAAAAACCTCTCGAACAGCGACCGGTCTCTCGCCTTATCATGACAGTCAGTTTTAGCTTTCTCTACTGAGGTGCTCGGCCCAGCTCAACTGGGGCGCAATCGCAGTAGTTCTCCTAGTGCTACCTTAGCCGATATAGCGGAACGTAAGGCACCAAAACATAGGAGCCGGGCAAACCCAACTATTGACCCAAATCATGATTCGGAGCCGATGCATATAATGCTATAAGTTCGGGGTGCCGCACTTGTGAAAGTGTTCGGATTTCTCACACCATATTAGGGGGTACTGGAGCCCCTGGCGTATTTGCCGTACCACAGTGTACGGGTGCAACATGCCATTAATGAACATATATATAAAAAGAGAATAATGCAAAAAATAGACAAAAAGCTATGCATTGTTTATAGAAGGCTGCTATCGAAGCAGCACGATACAAATACTGCAATAAGCAAAAGAAATTGGACTATTAACATGTCCTGTCCAGGGGCAGGCCGCAGAGTTGTATTTAAAACAGGTATACTTCTCGTAATAGAGACCACCTGGGAGTTCCATAATGCGGCATGGGTTGTCTGCTTCCCTGGTTCTTGCATCGTTTGTGCGGCAGTTGAATTGCCGAACAGGTCGTCCGAAGTATGGAGTCCTGAAAGTAAGAGAAAATAAAGAAAGAATTCGGCAGCCCCTAGTACGGTTTAAGCCTGTTTTGGGCGCACCGTGATGGTGCCCCTTCCCCTGCGCCCATGGTATTTTGAGAGCGTAGTTATGTACGTGAAGTGCTGGTTTCGCTATTTCGCGAGGGCTGGGGTTGGGGCCGCATTGCTACGCCTGCTCGGAACGTGCCAGACGGTCTTGTTGTAGGTTACTCCGGGCGCCCTTGACAGTGTCCGGCTTTTTGGAGGCCGGACTGGAGAATTGCCTGGAGAGGCTGCTTTGTACTTCTGCTGCGAGCGCTGCCGTATGCTCCTCCGTTCGGAGAGAGCGTTCGGTGTTTTCATTGACCGTGATTACTCCTCGATGGCCTGGCATCTTGAGCTTGAGGTATGCATAATGCGGTACCGCATTGAACTTTGCGAATGCGGTTCGTCCGAGCAGTGCGTGATAGCCACTGCGGAACGGTACTATGTCGAAGATTAACTCCTCGCTTCGGAAGTTATCCGGAGATCCGAAGACCACTTCAAGTGTGACTGAACCTGTACAGTTGGCCTCTACACCTGGTATGACGCCTTTAAAGGTCGTTTTGGTGGGTTTAATCCTCGAGGGATCTATGCCCATTTTCCGCACTGTATCCTGGTAAAGCAGGTTCAGGCTGCTGCCGCCGTCCATAAGGACTCTTGTGAGATGAAATCCGTCAATGATTGGGTCTAGAACCAATGCGGCGAACCCGCCATGATGGATGCTAGTGGGGTGGTCCCTTCGATCAAAAGTGATCGGGCAGGAGGACCATGGGTTGAACTTTGGGGCGACTGGCTCCAGCGCATATACATCCCGTAATGCACGCTTCGGCTCCCTCTTGGGGATGTGGGTTGCGTATATCATGTTCACCGTCCGCACTTGTGGGGGAAAGCCCTTCTGTCCACTGTTGTTCGGCGGCCTGGGCTCCTCCTCGTCGTCGCTACGCAGCCCCTTGTCTCTATTTTCGGCATTTAACTTGCCTGCCTGCTTGAACACCCAACAATCCTTGTTGGTGTGATTGGCTGGTCTTTCGGGGGTGCCATGTATCTGGCACAAGCGGTCGACTATTCGGTCCAAACTGGACGGGCCCTGAGTATTTATTTTGAATGCCTTTTTCCGTTGACCGGATTTGTAGCCTCGGAATCCAGCATTGACTGCCGTATCCTTGTTGTTGTCGCTGTTAACACGACGTTTTTGCTTGTTCCGGCGCGACCTGCCACTTTTGTCCTTGGTATCCGAATTACCAAGGTTCTTGGTTAAGTTGTTGCTGCGAGCTAGCCAGCTGTCTTCTCCCGCGCAAAAGCGGGTCATGAGTGTCGTGAGGGCTGCCATAGATTTCGGCTTTTCCTGTCCCAAGTGCCGGGCAAGCCACTCGTCGCGGATATTATGCTTGAAGGCTGCTAAGGCCTCTACGTCCGGACAGTCGACTATTTGGTTTTTCTTTGTTAGGAACCGTGTCCAGAACTGCCTGTCCGATTCCTTTGGCTGCTGAATTATGTGGCTTAGGTCATTAGCATCCAGTGGTCGCACATAGGTACCCTGGAAATTTTCGAGGAATGCGGCTTCCAGGTCCTCCCAAGAACCGATCGAATCTGCTGGCAAGCTGTTAAGCCGATGCCGGGCTGGTCCCTTAAGTTTGAGTGGGAGGTATTTGATGGCGTGTAGATCATCGCCGTGGGCCATGTGGATATGAAGGAGATAATCCTCGATCCATACCGCAGGATCTGTTGTGCCATCATATGATTCGATGTTCACGGGTTTGAAACCCTCGGGGATTTTGTGATCCATTACTTCATCTGTGAAGCATAGTGGGTGTGCGGCGCCTCTGTATTGGGCTATATCACGATGCAGCTCGAATGAGCTTTGTCTACTGTGTTCGTGAAGGAAATATGCCCTAGAGGCAATAATAAAGTTATTATTTATTTCCTTATTTCATGATAAATGTTTATTATTCATGCTAGAATTGTATTAACCGGAAACATAATACATGTGTGAATACATAGACAAACAAGAGTGTCACTAGTATGCCTCTACTTGACTAGCTCATTAATCAAAGATGGTTATGTTTCCTAACCATAGACAAAGAGTTGTTATTTGATTAATGTGATCACATCATTAGATGAATGATCTGATTGACTTGACCCATTCCGTTAGCTTTGCACTTGATCGTTTAGTTTGTTGCTATTGCTTTCTTCATGACTTATACATGTTCCTATGACTATGAGATTATGCAACTCCCGTTTACCGGAGGAACACTTTGTGTTCTACCAAACGTCACAACGTAACTTGGTGATTATAAAGGTGCTCTATAGGTGTCTCCGAAGGTACTTGTTGGGTTGGCGTATTTCGAGATTAGGATTTGTCACTCTGAATGTCGGAGAGGTATCTCTGGGCCCTCTCGGTAATGCACATCACTTAAAGCCTTGCAAGCATTGCAAATAATGAGTTAGTTGCGGGATGATGTATTACGGAACGAGTAAAGAGACTTGCCGGTAACGAGATTGAACTAGGTATAGGATACCGATGATCGAATCTCGGGCAAGTAACATACCGATGACAAAGGGAACAACGTATGTTGTTATGCGGTCTGACCGATAAAGATCTTCGTAGAATATGTAGGAACCAATATGAGCATCCAGGTTCCGCTATTGGTTATTGACTAGAGACGTGTCTCGGTCATGTCTACATTGTTCTCGAACCGTAGGGTCCGCACGCTTAACGTTACGATGACAGTTTCATTATGAGTTTATGTATTTTGATGTACCGAAGGTTGTTCGGAGTCCCGGATGTGATCACGGACATGACGAGGAGTCTCAAAATGGTTGAGACATAAAGATCGATATATTGGACGACTATATTCGGACACCGGAAGTGTTCCAGGTGATTTTGGAGAAAATCGGAGTGCCGGAGGGGTTATCGGAACCCCCCGGGGAAGTATTGGGCCTTAGTGGGCCTGAGGGGAGAGAGAGGGCAGCAGCCCAGGAGGTGGCGCCCCCCCCATGAGGAGTCCGAATTGGACTAGGGAGGGGGGGCGCGGCCCCTCTTTCCCTCTCCCTCTCCCTCTCTTTCCTTCCCCCTCTCTCTTCCTAGTTGGACTAGGAAAGGGGAGTCCTCACTACAAGAAATATGTCAACTTGTGACCACCACTATTGGTCGCTGAAAGGTCACAAATTTCCATTTACGACCTTTTTGTGACCAAAAACGGAAGGTCAAAAGCTGGCCGTCGTAAACTGACTTTAGCGACCTTTCTTCTGCAATGGTCAAAGACGTTTACGACCAAAATATTCCTACTGTGGCGTTTTGGTCACTAGCAACCTCCCCCAGGCCACGTAGGCATCCAGCGTGGCAAGCTGATGTGGCACAAGATTCAGCCCGGTCCATTTCGATGTTTTAGATGGGCCGAGCCCATTAATTCAGCCTTTTTACTGTATATTTTTTCTGTGAATTTTGTCTAGCTACATGGGCCTGGACCAACAATTTGGCCTTTTTTTATATTTTGGGCCATGGCCTTTTTAGTTTTTCAGTATATATTTTTCAATCTGGTCCCACAAGTTAGATGGGTCCCACTTGTCATAATCTCATATATTGGTCCCACATGTCAGAAATGTGAGCATTGTTTAGATTATTTTCACAAATGGGGCCCACTAATCAGGTTTACATTTCACACGTCTTCAAATCACACAAATAATCAATATTTTAAATAGAACAGAAAAAAATGTCGAATTTCTTAGGCCTGGAGCTCCTGTACAGTCTATTACAATCTGTGCATAGTGTATTACAACCCAGATATGCAGTACTATAATATTTACAGTTTATTACAGTCAAACAGAACAAATCTTTGCTGCTAGGGCTACACGCCGCTTTGAACTTGAAATTTCCTAGGCCTGGAGCTCATGTAGGCTACCTTTTGAGCTGTAGATTTTGACATTTCCACCCTGTTACATGAATAGGCTAAGAAGAATCAGAACAAATGGACCGAATATATTATCAACATTCCATTCAAAAAAGGATAGTTCTATATAGACTGATAACACTAATCCAGCTAGTACCATGCTTTTTTATTCATAAAAGAAAACAGAGACTATGAATATGCATGAAGTGCAGGTCCTGTAACCTCACTGCAACACATTGCACCTAAAACAACAATGCCATTCTACTACCACGGCCATCCATTCAATAGGCAAGATCTAACATAACATAACATGACATCCATTCTACTAGTCAAAACACATACACTAACATGACAAACGCAGGAGAGAATAAAGGGAACCGAGAGAGACACCGTCAATCTGGATTGAGTTAGCATTTGTGAGAAGGTAGATGATCACCATGGTGTGCTTGATGATGCACACGACCATCATCTTCTTTCCACCGTTGCATCCGTGCGCTCGATGATGGGGGTACCAATGCATCCAAGTAGAACAAAATATAAGAATAAGAATAAGAATGAACATATAAGAATAAGAATAGGTACAAAACATGTGCAACTCTCTAAATTGATCATAGAAATGAAAACTGTAAGAACGAGTTTTCGAATCCAGGCATGTCAAAATTTAAGCACGAGCAGAATAGATCTAACAAACCAGACCATGATCATCATGCGCATCAGGTTTTATGGTTCTAGCAAAACAGTAAAGAGATGGACATACACGCAGCAAGCATACCAGCTACTACATCACCATTCTCGTGACCACAGACATCACCATTCACTAATAATTCCCATTGGGAGATCAAACTATGCATCCAACAAGCTACAACAACAGGGAATGCAGAAAAATTATGACTCGAGATGAGGAATCAACTGGGTGCATCTCAATTTGAACAACCAGGGCAAGACAACAACCGCGTACTAATGCGGCGAATCAAATCTGCACGCAGGAGCAGCGCCGTTCGTGGCATCCACATGAGGACGCGCAACATCAAGAACATGGCGCATGACAGCAACAGACCTAGATATCTAGGACGGAGGGAGGGGGAGCTTACACTTGCGGATGCGAGCGGCCGGGTAACCGCACAAGGAGCAGGTGCTCTTCTGGAGGTGGAAACTGCGGCAGCCGCAACGGATGCAGAATTGAAGAGGGTCCTCATGTAGCTGTAGCAGCAGCGGCATGAAGAATTGAAGACCGACCAACAAAGCCTGCAATGCAAACAGAGAGGCATGAGGAAATTGAATCCAATCACATCAAATCAAATCGAGCTGCTGCACCTTGACCTTGAGGAAAACAAACCTCATCTCATCTCATCTCAGGGAAGAATAAGAAGAAAAAAATATATGGCTGTTGCTCCATGACCATGACCTTGAATTGTTGCTGCTGCACCAGATCAAGGAAGAAGAAGACCTACAAAAAAAAGCCAGCAGGACTCAATAGTTGGAGCTTTCAAGCACTTCTTCAATTTGTGGTTTCTCAAGACAGAATAACTTTGGAGTACTCTAAACTGGAGTAGGCAGAGTAGTTATTTGCTTGATCTGAATTTTGACATATACGATAGTGAGACATGTAAGAAGCAGAACAATTCCAAAGCCACAACCTAAAATCAGGAACAAAAAACATGCCAGCTTGGCCATGCTCTGCCTAGAGTTATTGCAGCAAATTATGAGCACTCAGCAAGCATATATGAACATATAAATCCACATACTGGACATTTATGGCAGTTCCAGCAGGGGAAGACAGAACAGTTCAGAGCACTTGCTTTTTTCAGATCAAGAAGAAGAAAAGCACACCAAATCATAGAGGCTCTCTGATTGGCCTTGCCACAAACAAGAATCAACAAGTCAGTGCTTCCCTTGTGTCGTACTATATGAGTATAACAGATCTGTCTAGTTTGCCTAACTGGATGCTTTCTGACCAAAAGTAACACTTACAGTGGAGCAAATATGGACAGTTTCAGACAACACTAGCATGGAAGTGGCATACACTTTGGTGAGAAGGTACTGCATGATTGACTCGTGAGAGGGCCGGTCGGTCGGATAAGGGTAATGTTCTTACCTGCGACGGCCGCGATGCCCATGCCGCGGTAGCGCTCCACGAACATGTCCACGGCATCCTTGAACACGCCCGGCTGCAGCAGCAGCGCCGTGATGTCGTTGAACATGATCCCTGCACGCACCGCACCAACAACCGAACGACCAGAGCACATCAGACAGGAGGGTTATGGTTGGTTAGTAGTAATGGTTTCGCACAGAGATGGGCGGGCGGACCTTGCTTGGGGAAGTGCAGGACGACGCGGATGGCGTCAGAAATGCCCTGGAGGCGCGGGTCGGCGGCGTCCGCGCCGCCGTGGCCGCCCTTCTTGGCCGGAGCCTGCGCCTCCGCCACGTTGCCGCCGCCCTCGCTTCGGCTAGCATATGGAGTAGTAATGTCGAGCGTGGCGGGGTCGAGGGGGGCGAGGGAGCCCTGGACGTTGGCGTCCAGCGTGACGGCGCGGCGCCGCAGCGCGTCCTCGTCGTCGGCGCGGCGCACGCCGAGGGCCGCCACCGCGTCCCGCAGCTCCCGCGCCGCCTCGGCCGCCGCGGAGCAGGGAGCCGTGGTGATGTTCCGAGATTCGGCGATGGGATTGGGCTCGTAGCGGTCATGGCGGTGCACCGGCCCATCGAGTTAGAGCAGGGAACCAGGGCGAGGGAGGAGGAGGGAGGTGGTGGCGGCGATCTGGAAGGGGAGGGGAGCAGCGAGCCGGGGCGATCTGGATCTGCGAGGGGAGGGGCGGGTGGCGGCGAGGGGAGGGGAGGTGGGAGGGATCTGCGCGCTAGGGAGTGGATGGCTAGGGTTAGCCGAGAGAGCGGAGTGGGTGGATGGACGGACGGATGGATGGATGGACGGATGGATGGATGTTTGCCATGTCACTGATCCATGCCACAGCTGGTTCCACCAATCAGAATTAAGCATTTTTTGTTTTTTTCCTTATAGTTTGTACCCTCTTATTCAGGCAAATATTTAACCTCTTATAGTTAGTTCAAATAAACCAATATTTTGTACATGTGTGTATTTAGGCATGACAAACAATGTTGATTTGGGAGGTTTTCATTTTCTTTGCTCAAAATAACCATTTTTCATTTTCTGAGTGACCAAAATGTGTTTTTTTGTGAAGGACCTACCATATGTTTCTTGCAAAACTGGACCAAATAATTTTTCTAAAATACTAGGCCATATTTAATGCACAATTGATCAAATGGTTGGGTGTAAAAAGTTTTGATCCACCTCTGGTAAAAAGACAAATTTCCGCCGATTCAGCTGGAAGCGGGTCAAATTTGAATTGCAGCTGCCTCATAGTTTGATATTTATTTTTTCCAAAAATCATTTCTAGGTAAATAAGTATCTATTTAATCAGAGAAACATCAAAAAAATTCCAAGATTCAACCACTAGCTAGGAAGGGTCAAGCCAGCCGTTTTGACCGCATTTTGAAACGGGCATAAAAAATTCAAAAAAAATCAAAAAATTGGAAAACCTTTGCATTTTTCATTATATGTGACCAAGTTTCCAGGAAAAATAATAAACTTGTAATACGATAATTATTTTAAAAAGTATTCTCAGAAATGAGCTATCAAGCGTGAAGATGCATGGCTTTCAACCCAAATGCTCAATCCTATGGCCACATTCATGGCATAGTTTGTTCAAATGATCTCATATTGTGCACAAGGGTGCATCTTGGAATTCCAAACAATGTTGCCTAAGGAAGTTTTCATTTTCTTTGCATGGAAAATTCATTTTTCATTTTCCGAGTGCCCAAAAGGAGGTTTTTTTGTGAAGAAACTACCAAATAATTGTTGCAAAATTGGACCAAATCATTTTTATAAAATACTAGGCCATATATAATGCACAATTGACAAAATGTTTGGGTGAAAAAAGTTTTGATCCACCTCTGGTGAAAAAGACAAATTGTCGTCGATTCAGTTGGAAACGGGTCAAATTTGAACTGTAGCTGCCTCATAGTTTGCTCTTTATTTTTTCAAAAAATCATTTCTAGGTACATAAGTATCTATTTAATCATAGAAACACCAAAAAAATTCCAAGATTAAACCACTAGCTAGGAACGGTCAAGCCCGCCGTTTTGACCGCATTTTGAAACGGGCATAAAAAATTCAAAAAAAAAACAAAAAATTGGAAAACCTTTGCATTGTGTCATTATATGTGACCAAGTTTCCAGGAAAAATAATAAACTTGTAATACGGTAATTATTTTTAAAAAGTGTTCTCACAAATGAGCTATCAAGTGTGAAGATTCATGGCTTTCAAGCCAAATAATCAATCTTATGGCCACATTCATGGCATAGTTTGTTCAAATGATCTCATATTATGCACAATGGTGCATATTGGAATAGCAAACAATGTTTCCTAAGGAAGTTTTCATTTTCGTTGGACGAAAAAACCATTTTCCATTTTTCGAGTGCCCGAAAGGAGTTTTTTTTGTGAAGGAACTACCAAATAATTGTTGCAAAATTGGACCAAATCATTTTTATAAAATACTAGGCCATATATAATGCACAATTGAAAAAATGGTTGGGTGAAAAAAGTTTTGATCCACCTCTGGTGAAAAAGACAAATTGTCGTCGATTCAGGTGGAAACGGGTCAAATTTGAACTGTAGCTGCCTCATAGTTTGCTCTTTATTTTTTCAAAAAATCATTTCTAGGTACATAAGTATCTATTTAATCATAGAAACACCAAAAAAATTCCAAGATTAAACCACTAGCTAGGAACGGTCAAGCCCGCCGTTTTGACCGCATTTTGAAACGGGCATAAAAAATTTAAAAAAAATCAAAAAATTGGAAAACCTTCGCATTGTGTCATTATATGTGACCAAGTTTCCAGGAAAAATAATAAACTTGTAATACGGTAATTATTTTAAAAAAGTGTTCTCAGAAATGAGCTATCAAGTGTGAAGATTCATGGCTTTCAAGCCAAATGATCAATCTTATGGCCACATTCATGGCATAGTTTGTTCAAATGATCTCATATTGTGCACAATGGTGCATATTGGAATAGCAAACAATGTTGCCTAAGGAAGTTTTCATTTTCGTTGGACGAAAAAACCATTTTCCATTTTTCGAGTGCCCGAAAGGAGGTTTTTTTGTGAAGGAACTACCAAATAATTGTTGCAAAATTGGACCAAATCATTTTTATAAAATACTAGGCCATACTTAATGCACAATTGACAAAATGGTTGGGTGCAAAAAGTTTTGATCCACCTCTCGTGAAAAAGACAAATTCCCACCGATTCAGTTGGAAGCGGGTCAAATTTGAACTGCAGCTGCATCATAGTTTGCTATTTATTTTTTCCAAAAATAATTTCTAGTTACATAAGTACCTATTTAATCATAAATACATGGTTTGGTGGCGATACGTCGAGGTTTGGGCGGTGGCCGAGGGCCCCAACTCTAGAGCGCGTAAGCTCGCATGCCCGCCGCGTGGTCACCGCGTGACCGTGGCGTTGCCATGTGTTCTGGGTGGCCTAGACATGTCTAGTGGTTTGGGCACTCCCCATGTAGGTGCTAGGAAGAAAATTACAACATAAGATTCTCACGAGGAGACCGATCGGTGCTCAAACATGAATTAGCAGCCAAGTGTTTGATTAGCGGTACAGGAAATGTACATGGCTAATGGGCGTGAGTTTTGGCTGAGGATGATTAGTTACTAAGAAGACCGTCTTCACAAATTTTCAGCTCAAAAGGAGGAGCCTAGCTGGTACTTGCTTTGCAAACCACCACACTAGACATAAATACGAATGTTGAAGCTCGGCTCAAAATAATGAATGGATTAAGCTGGCATTTGGTGGAGCATGGTTATTTGGGCATAGGAAAGCACTGTAGAAAATGGATACTATTAGGACATGCCAAAGTGGTACTTCCTTCACAAATTGTTACTCTGAACAGAATAGGAAAATGAATATTTTTGAATTATTTTTGAACTAGGCAAGGAAGGTTTTTACATATTTGACGAAGATATGACCCAAAGAATTTATGAGATATTTTTGGGAATTTTGGGAATGACAGAAATATATGTTGCTTCACAACCTAGGGCAAAAACTGCCACATGGACACGCCACATAGGCAAAACTGATGAGGTGGCGCCTAGTCATAGCAACCCACCACAATTTACAAGGCTGTGACCATCTATATTGGTCGTTAACAACTAGAAATAAGGCAGCGAACTAGCGCTGTTTGCTTTATGACCTTTTCGTGTGAGGAAATTATGACCTTTCTGACCAAAATGGTCGCAATGGTTTAGGGTTTGGAGCCCCCCGAACAGCTTTTGACCAATTGGTCTGAAATGGTCATAAATTTATGACCAATTCTTCGAGGGTCACTGACAGAAGGTCATAAGTTGACATATTTCTTGTAGTGCCTACTCCCACTAGGAGGAGGACTCCCCCCTCCCTTTGGCGCGTCCCATAGGGCCGGCCGGCCTCCCCCTTGCTCCTTTATATACGGGGGCAGGGGGCACCCTAGAACACACAAGTTGATCTTCGTGATCGTTCCTTAGCCGTGTGCGGTGCCCCCTCCACGATATTACACCTCGGTCATATTGTAGCGGTGCTTAGGCGAAGCCCTGCGACGGTTGAACATCAAGATCGTCACCACGCCGTCGTGCTGACGGAACTCCTCCCCGGCGCTTTGCTGGATCGGAGCCCGGGGAGCGTCATCGAGCTGAACGTGTGCCAAGAACTCAGAGGTGTCGGAGTAACGGTGCTTGGATCGGTTGGACCGGGAAGACGTACGACTACTTCCTCTATGTTGCGTCAACGCTTCCGCTTCGGTCTACGAGGGTACGTAGACAACACTCTCCCCTCTCGTTGCTATGCATCACCATGATCTTGTGTGTGCGTAGGAATTTTTTTTGAAATTACTACGTTCCCCAACAGTGGCATCCGAGCCAGGTTTTTATGGTTTGATGTTATATGCACGAGTAGAACACAAGTGAGTTGTGGCGATATAAGTCATATTGCTTACCAGCATGTCATACTTTGGTTCGGCGGTATTGTTGGATGAAGCGGCCCGGACCGACATTACGCGTACGCTTACGCGATACTGGTTCTACCGCCGTGCTTTGCACACAGGTGGCTGGCGGGTGTCAGTTTCTCCAACTTTAGTTGAACCGAGTGTGGCTACGCCCGGTCCTTGCGAAGGTTAAAACAACACTAACTTGACAAACTATCATTGTGGTTTTGATGCGTAGGTAAGATTGGTTCTTGCTTAAGCCCGTAGCAGCCACGTAAAATTTGCAACAACAAAGTAGAGGACGTCTAACTTGTTTTTGCAGGGCATGTTGTGATGTGATATGGTCAAGACATGATGCTAAATTTTATTGTATGAGATGATCATGTTTTGTAACCGAGTTATCGGCAACTGGCAGGAGCCATATGGTTGTCGCTTTATTGTATGCAATGCAATCGCCCTATAATGCTTTACTTTATCACTAAGCGGTAGCGATAGTCGTAGTAGCATGAAATTGGCGAGACGACAACGATGCTACGATGGAGATCAAGGTGTCGCGCCGGTGACAATGGTGATCATGATGGTGCTTCAGAGATGGAGATCACAAGCACAAGATGATGATGGCCATATCATATCACTTATATTGATTGCATGTGATGTTTATATTTTATGCATCTTATCTTGCTTTGATTGATGGTAGCATTATAAGATGATCCCTCACTAAATTATCATAGTAAAAGTGTTCTCCCTGAGTATGCACCGTTGCGAAAGTTCTTCGTGCTGAGACACCACGTGATGATCGGGTGTGATAGGCTCTACGTTCAAATACAACGGGTGCAAAACAGTTGCACACGCGGAATACTCAGGTTTGACTTGACGAGCCTAGCATATAACAGATATGGCCTCGGAACACGGAGACCGAAAGGTCGAGCGTGAATCATATAGTAGATATGACCAACATAGTGATGTTCACCATTGAAACTACTCCATCTCACGTGATGATCGAACATGGTTTAGTTGATTTGGATCACGTGATCACTTAGAGGATTAGAGGGATGTCTATCTAAGTGGGAGTTCTTAAGTAATATGATTAATTGAACTTAAATTTATCATGAACTTAGTACCTGATAGTATCTTGCTTGTCTATGTTGATTGTAGATAGATGGCCCGTGCTGTTGTTCTGTTGAATTTTAATGCGTTCCTTGAGAAAGCAAAGTTGAAAGATGATGGTAGCAATTACGCGGACTGGGTCCGTAACTTGAGGATTATCCTCATTGCTGCACAAAAAAGTTATGTCCTGGAAGCACCGCTGGGTGCCAGGCCTGCTGCTGATGCAACTGACGACGTTAAGAACGTCTGGCAGAGCAAAGCTGATGACTACTCGATAGTTTAATGTGCCATGCTTTACGGCTTAGAACCGGGACTTCAACGACGTTTTGAACGTCATGGAGCATATGAGATGTTCCAGGAATTGAAGTTAATGTTCCAGAAGAATGCCCGGATTGAGAGATATGAAGTCTCCAATAAGTTCTATAGCTGCAAGATGGAGGAGAATAGTTCTGTCAGTGAGCATATACTCAAGATGTCTGGGTATTGTAATCACTTGATTCAACTGGGAGTTAATCTTCCGGATGATAGCGTCATTGACAGAATTCTCCAATCACTTCCACCTAGCTACAAGAGCTTTGTGATGAACTATAATATGCAAGGGATGGATAAGACAATTCCCGAGCTCTTCGCAATGCTAAAGGCAGCGGAGGTAGAAATCAAGAAGGAGCATCAAGTGTTGATGGTCAACAAGACCACTAGTTTCAAGAAAAAGGGCAAAGGAAAGAGGAAGGGGAACTTCAAGAAGAACAGCAAGCAAGTTGCTGCTCAGGAGAAGAAACCCAAGCCTGGACCTAAGCCTGAAACTGAGTGCTTCTACTGCAAGCAGACTGGTCACTGGAAGCGGAACTGCCCCAAGTATTTGGCGGATAAGAAGGATGGCAAGGTGAACAAAGGTATATGTGATATACATGTTATTGATGTGTACCTTACTAATGCTTGCAGTAGCGCCTGGGTATTTGATACTGGTTCTGTTGCTAATATTTGCAACTCGAAACAGGGGCTACGGATTAAGCGAAGATTGGCTAAGGATGAGGTGACGATGCGCGTGGGAAATGGTTCCAAAGTCGATGTGATCGCGGTCGGCACGCTACCTCTACATCTACCTTCGGGATTAGTTTTAGACCTAAATAATTGTTATTTGGTGCCAGCGTTGAGCATGAACATTATATCTAAATCTTGTTTGATGCGAGACGGTTATTCATTTAAATCAGAGAATAATGGTTGTTCTATTTATATGAGTAATATCTTTTATGTTCATGCACCCTTGAAGAATGGTCTATTCTTGATGAATCTCGATAGTAGTGATACACATATTCATAATGTTGAAACCAAAAGATGCAGAGTTGATAATGATAGTGCAACTTATTTGTGGCACTGCCGTTTAGGTCATATCGGTGTAAAGCGCATGAAGAAACTCCATACTGATGGACTTTTGGAACCTCTTGATTATTAATCACTTGGTACTTGCAAACCGTGTCTCATGGGCAAGATGAATAAAACACCGTTCTCCGGTACTATGGAGAGAGCAACAGATTTGTTGGAAATCATACATACAGATGTATGTGGTCCGATGAATGTTGAGGCTCATGGCGGATATCGTTATTTTCTCACCTTCACAGATGATTTAAGCAGATATGGGTATATCTACTTAATGAAGCATAAGTCTGAAACATTTGAAAAGTTCAAAGAATTTCAGAGTGAAGTTGAAAATCATCGTAACAAGAAAATAAAGTTTCTACGATCTGATCGTGGAGGAGAATATTTGAGTTACGAGTTTGGTGTACATTTGAAACAATACGGAATAGTTTCGCAACTCATGCCACCCGGAACACCACAGCGTAATGGCGTGTCCGAACGTCGTAATCGTACTTTACTTGATATGGTGCAATCTATGATGTATCTTACAGATTTACCTCTATCGTTTTGGGGTTATGCTTTAGAGACGGTTGCATTCACATTAAATAGGGCACCATCAAAATCCGTTGAGACGACACCTTATGAACTGTGGTTTGGCAAGAAACCTAAGTTGTCGTTTCTTAAAGTTTGGGGCTGCGATGCTTATGTGAAAAAGCTTCAACCTGATAAGCTCGAACCCAAATCGGAGAAATGTGTCTTCATAGGATATCCAAAGGAGACTGTTGGATACACCTTCTATCACAAATCCGAAGGCAAGACTTTTGTTGCTAAATTCGGAAACTTTCTAGAGAAGGAGTTTCTCTCGAAAGAAGTGAGTGGGAGGAAAGTAGAACTTGATGAGGTAACCGTACCTGCTCCCTTATTGGAAAATAGCACATCAAAGGAACCGGTTTCTGTGACGTCTAAACCAATTAGTGAGGAAGTTAATTATGATGATCATAGAACTTCAGATCAAGTTACTACAGAACCTCATAGATCAACCAGAGTAAGATCCGCACTAGAGTGGTACGGCAATCCTGTTCTGGAAGTCATGCTACTAGATCATGATGAACCTACGAACTATGAAGAAGCGATGGTGAGCCCAAATTCCGCAAAATGGCTTGAAGCCATGAAATCTGAGATGGGATCCATGTATGAGAACAAAGTGTGGACTTTGGTTGACTTGCCCGATGATCGGCAAGCAACTGAGAATAAATGGATCTTCAATAAGAAGACTGACGCTAACGGTAATGTTACTGTCTACAAAGCTCGACTTGTTGCAAAAGAGTTTCGACAAGTTCAAGGGATTGACTACGATGAGACCTTCTCACCCGTAGCGATGCTTAAGTCTGTCCGAATCATGTTAGCAATTGCCGCATTTTATGACTATGAAAGGCAAATGGATGTCAAAACTGCATTCCTAAATGGATTTCTGGAAGAAGAGTTGTATATGATGCAACCAGAAGGTTTTGTCGATCCAAAGGGAGCTAACAAAGTGTGCAAGCTCCAGCGATCCATTTATGGACTGGTGCAAGCCTCTCGGAGTTGGAATAAACGCTTTGATAGTGTGATCAAAGCATTTGGGTTTATACAGACTTTTGGAGAAGTCTGTATTTACAAGAAAGTGAGTGGGAGCTCTGTAGCATTTCTAATATTATGTGGATGACATTTACTGATTGGAGATGATATAGAATTTCTGGATAGCATAAAGGGATACTTGAATAAGAGTTTTTCAATGAAAGACCTCGGAGAAGCTGCTTACATATTGGGCATTAAGATCTATAGAGATAGATCAAGACGCTTAATTGGACTTTCACAAAGTACATACCTTGACAAAGTTTTGAAGAAGTTCAAAATGGATCAAGCCAAGAAAGGGTTCTTGCCTGTGTTACAAGGTGTGAAGTTGAGTAAGACTCAATGCCCGACCACTGCAGAAGATAGAGAGAAAATGAAAGATGTTCCCTATGCATCAGCCATAGGCTCTATCATGTATGCAATGTTGTGTACCAGACCTGATGTGTGCCTTGCTATAAGTCTAGCAGGGAGGTACCAAAGTAATCCAGGAGTGGATCACTGGACAACGGTCAAGAACATCCTGAAATACCTGAAAAGGACTAAGGATATGTTTCTCGTATATGGAGGTGACAAAGAGCTCATCGTAAGTAGTTACGTTGATGCAAGCTTTGACACTGATCCGGACGATTCTAAATCACAAACCGGATACGTGTTTACTTTAAACGGTGGAGCTGTCAGTTGGTGCAGTTCCAAACAAAGCGTCGTGGTGGGATCTACATGTGAAGCGGAATACATAACTGCTTCGGAAGCAGCAAATGAAGGAGTCTGGATTAAGGAGTTCATATCCGATCTAAGTGTCATACCTAGTGCATCGGGTCCAACGAAAATCTTTTGTGACAATACTGGAGCAATTGCCTTAGCGAAGGAATCCAGATTTCACAAGAGAACCAAGCACATCAAGAGACGCTTCAATTCCGTCCGGGATCTAGTCCAGGTGGGAGACACAGAAATTTGCAAGATACATACGGATCTGAATGTAGCAGACCCGTTGACTAAGCCTCTTCCACGAGCAAAACATGATCATCACCAAGACTCCATGGGTGTTAGAATCATTACTGTGTAATCTAGATTATTGACTCTAGTGCAAGTGAGAGACTGAAGAAAATATGCCCTAGAGGCAATAATAAAGTTATTATTTATTTCCTTATTTCATGATAAATGTTTATTATTCATGCTAGAATTGTATTAACCGGAAACATAATACATGTGTGAATACATAGACAAACAAGAGTGTCACTAGTATGCCTCTACTTGACTAGCTCATTAATCAAAGATGGTTATGTTTCCTAACCATAGACAAAGAGTTGTTATTTGATTAATGGGATCACATCATTAGATGAATGATCTGATTGACTTGACCCATTCCGTTAGCTTAGCACTTGATCGTTTAGTTTGTTGCTATTGCTTTCTTCATGACTTATACATGTTCCTATGACTATGAGATTATGCAACTCCCGTTTACCGGAGGAACACTTTGTGTGCTACCAAACGTCACAACGTAACTGGGTGATTATAAAGGTGCTCTACAGGTGTCTCCGAAGGTACTTGTTGGGTTGGCGTATTTCGAGATTAGGATTTGTCACTCCGAATGTCGGAGAGGTATCTCTGGGCCCTCTCGGTAATGAACATCACTTAAAGCCTTGCAAGCATTGCAACTAATGAGTTAGTTGCGGGATGATGTATTACGGAGCGAGTAAAGAGACTTGCCGGTAACGAGATTGAACTAGGTATAGGATACCGACGATCGAATCTCGGGCAAGTAACATACCGATGACAAAGGGAACAACGTATGTTGTTATGCGGTCTGACCGATAAAGATCTTCGTAGAATATGTAGGAACCAATATGAGCATCCAGGTTCTGCTATTGGTTATTGACCAGAGACGTGTCTCGGTCACGTCTACATTGTTCTCGAACCGTAGGGTCCGCACGCTTAACGTTACGATGACAGTTTCATTATGAGTTTATGTATTTTGATGTACCGAAGGTTGTTCGGAGTCCCGGATGTGATCACGTACATGACGAGGAGTCTCAAAATGGCCGAGACATAAAGATTGATATATTGGACGACTATATTCGGACACCGGAAGTGTTCCAGGTGATTTCGGAGAAAACCGGAGTGCCGGAGGGGTTTTCGGAACCCCCCGGGGAAGTATTGCGCCTTAGTGGGCCTGAGGGGAGAGAGAGGGCAGTAGCCCAGGAGGTGCCCCCCCCATGAGGAGTCCGAATTGGACTAGGGAGGGGGGGCGTGACCCCTCTTTCCCTCTCCCTCTCCCTCTCTTTCCTTCCCCCTCTCTCTTCCTAGTTGGACTAGGAAAGGGGAGTCCTACTCCCACTAGGAGGAGGACTCCCCCTCCCTTTGGCGCGCCCTATAGGGCCGGCCGGCCTCCCCCTTGCTCCTTTATATACGGGGGCAGGGGGGCACCCTAGAACACACAAGTTGATCTTCATGATCGTTCCTTAGCCGTGTGCGGTGCCCCCCTCCATGATATTACACCTCGGTCATATTGTAGCGGTGCTTAGGCGAAGCCCTGCGACGGTTGAACATCAAGATCGTCACCACGCCGTCGTGCTGACGGAACTCCTCCCCGAAGCTTTGCTGGATCGGAGCCCGGGGAGCGTCATCGAGCTGAACGTGTGCCAAGAACTCGGAGGTGCCGGAGTAAAGGTGCTTGGATCGGTTGGACCGGGAAGACGTACGACTACTTCCTCTATGTTGCGTCAACGCTTCCGCTTCGGTCTACGAGGGTACGTAGACAACACTCTCCCCTCTCGTTGCTATGCATCACCATGATCTTGTGTGTGCGTAGGAATTTTTTTGAAATTACTACATTCCCCAACAGTTTGGCCCGGCCGGATTTATTGTGTCCGGAGTGACGATCACCGTCATGTGCCATAGGGCGCCCACGCGATCCCTAGATCGATCTTGTTTATCTTGCCTTGTCCTCCAGTATCTCTCGCAGGTCTGGCGCGTTTTCCCATGCCTTAGCATGTTTTGGGTGGCGCCGGGGCACAACTTGATTGGAGGGCCAAGAGGCCTCTCTGTCACGGCCACGAGGTGGCCGGTCGGCCATGTCATGCGCTGGTCATGTAGGTGCTTCCTCCTCTAATCGGGGTAGCAGCCTGCGGTTTGGGTAATTCTTGGAGGGGCGTTCGAGTTCATACTCTTCGGCCGCAAGGACTTCAGTCCATCTGTCAGCTAGCAAATCTTGATCAGCTCTAAGCTGTTGCTGCTTTTTCTTGAGGCTACTTGCCGTGGCCATAAGCCTGCATCTAAAACGCTCTTGTTCAGCTGGATCTTCTGGCACGACGAATCCGTCGTCGTCGAGGCTTGCCTCGTCTTCGGAGGGAGGCATGTAATTATCATCCTCAACCTCTCTGTCTGCCGCTCTCTCGTGGGGGCTGGCTTCTCCGTCCTCCTATGCTGAATCTTGCTGGAGGGGGTGTTCTTCGGCGCTATCCAGAGTATTATTATCTCCCGTGCCGGAATCACCGTTTTTGCTTTGGCGGGATTTAGGGCGGCGCCGCTGACGCCGGCGCTTGGGGTGTTTCTTGGATGTGTCATCCCCCGCTGTTCCATCGCCATCTCCGTCTTTTGGAGTGTCCACCATATATATGTCGTATGACGAGGTGGCATTCCAGCGCCCTACGGGTGCTGGTTCTTGGTCGTCTCCTGCATCGTCGTCCATACCATCGATGTCTTCGGAGTCGAAGTCGAGCATGTCGGTTAAATCGTCGACAGTGGCTACGAAGTGGGTGGTGGGTGGGCTTTGAATTTCTTCATCGTCCGTATCCCAACGTTGCTGACCATAGTCTGGCGAGGGCTCTCCTGATAAAGAGAGAGACTTTAGCGATTTCAGGATGTCGCTGAAGGGCGAGTGCTGAAAGATGTCCGCAGCGGTGAACTCCATGATCGGCGCCCAATCGGATTCGATTGGCAGGCACGTGGGGGGCTCAGAGTCCGGAGAGGAATCCGGCCCCTCGGAGTCACAGACATTGCGGAGTGCGGGGCTGGTGTTCGACTCGATCGCCTTTGAGATCACAGCCCTCGAGGCGGCGTCCAACCACTCATCCTCGATTGGCGCAGTTGGCTCCGAGTTAAGGGTCGGAACCGAAGCGTGTGCGGCCTCCAGGGCACTGTTCGACGACAGAGCTAGATCATGCCCATCGAGACAGTGCGGCGCGCTTGGCTGTGGCTCGAATCCGTCGAAGATCAAGTCCCCGCGGATGTCAGCCGTGTAGTTTAAGCTTCCAAATCTGATCTGATGGCCAGGGGCATAGCTTTCGATCTGCTCCAGGTGGCCAAGCGAATTGGCCCGCAGTGCAAAGCCGCTGAAGACGAAGATCTGTCCGGGGAGAAAAGTCTCACCCTGGACCACATCGTTGTTGATGATCAAAGGAGCCATCGGGCCTAAAAGCGACGACACAGAGGAACTCTCAATGAAAGCACCAATGTCGGTGTCAAAACCGGCGGATCTCGGGTAGGGGGTCCGGAACGGTGCGTCTAGGCGGATGGTAACAGGAGACAAGGGACACAATGTTTTACCCAGGTTCGGGCCCTCTTGATGGAGGTAAAACCCTACGTCCTGCTTGATTAATATTGATGATATGGGTAGTACAAGAGTAGATCTACCACGAGATCAAGGAGGCTAAACCCTAGAAGCTAGCCTATGGTATGATTGTTCTTCTCTACGGACTAAAACCCTCCGGTTTATATAGACACCGGTGAGGGTTAGGGTTACACAAAGTCGGTTACAATGGTAGGAGATATGAATATCCGCATCGCCAAGCTTGCCTTCCACGCCAAGGAAAGTTCCATCCGGACACGGCACGAAGTCTTCAATCTTGTATCTTCATAGTCCAGGAGTCCGGCTGAAGGTATAGTCCGGCTATTCGAACACCCCCTAATCCAGGACTCCCTCAACGACCCTGCATCCGGGTGGATAGCTACCACCTCCTCATAATCAATCTCGACAAAGATCTCGTCAAGCTCCGTGTCCTGCTAAAGTAGGAAGCGACGGTTGGCTTCCACCTCTGCCTCCAACTGGATGGAGTCGAGGATGGCCTGTTGCTCTATTGCCTCCTTCGCCTGGGCCACCTCGAACTCCATGAGTGCCTCGGGCATGCCAAAGCCCGTAGCAGGAGGCGCCAGATCTGCCTCCTAATCCTCCAGCTTCGCATCCACCATGGCTGTACGTTGCTCCTCATCCCGCTCCTCGTTTTGCTTCTCCTCGACAACCGGCTCAGGCGAGTCCAGAGGTATAGGTCGACTACGATCCGAGCTTCGCGCCTGGCCCAGATGTGCTCAAGG
This sequence comes from Aegilops umbellulata, assembly GCA_032464435.1. NCBI lineage: Eukaryota > Viridiplantae > Streptophyta > Magnoliopsida > Poales > Poaceae > Aegilops > Aegilops umbellulata. The sequence continues at coordinate 538,111,833 of CP136055.1, forward strand.
ACCTCGAGGCGCCACTCTGTTGTGAGCATAGCATAGGTCGTGACCTGACGCCGATGCATGGCTAGCGGTGGACGGTGATTGAAATGTGGTGACGGCGGATGATAGGGAAGGGAAATGTAGACGAGTAGGGTTTGGGTGCTCACATCCAGCTTATATAGCCGTACTAACGCCATTGGGCGGCATGCCGGAGCGGTGGCACGCGGCGTCATCGAGAATATGAAGAGACACCCGCCAAACTACAGGATTTCAAAGTGTTTTTGTGTGGGTCCCAGCGGACAGTACGACGTGACAGACACGCTCGGGCCTCCCATATTCGTCCCAAATTTGGGCAGGATATGAGAAGTGCCGGTCAGTCCGAGCAGTTGGAGCCGGTACGAGGCATCCATCAGGATCAGTGATCGAGAAGTCCGCTGGACGTAGTGGGGGTTTGGGGAGCCCGACTGAGATGCTCTTATGCTTCAAAATTAATAAATCCGTCCTTTTCTATACCTACTAATAAAGCAAGGTGCATTTCATAAATTTTTTCATTTGTTCATCATAAAAAGATTTTTTTATCCGAGGTGGTACTAAACTCTTATGCGTGTGTTTGCTAGAAAAAAAGGTTTTTCCAGAATTTCGTACATGGGCCGCGCGGTGTGGCCCAACGAAGCCAGCCCACTTATTTTTCTGCCCACACAGCTGAAAATATTCTATTTTCCACACAGGGCGGCAAATAGTCGGAGCTCGCACAGGACAACCAATAATGAGCTGGCCCATTTTTCTTTGTTTTAGTTTTCTTACTTCTATATATATTCTCCTTCCCTTATCTCTTTCCTCACTTCCAACTTTATTTTTCTTACAAAATTTTGTTCATAAATTCAAAATTCTCAAAAATGTTCAAAACTAATTTTTTTTACAAAATGTTCAGAATTCCAAAATTTTGTTGCTATTTTGGAAAATATTCAGAAGTTGAAATTTTTTTTCCCATTTTTACATTTTTTCAAAATTGTTCGAGATTTTTGAAGAGAAAATGGCATTTTGAAAAATGGTACAATCGAAAAATATTCTTGGTTTAGTGAAATTCTAACAAATTCAAAATAATATTCGCATATAGAATATAAGTTTTTTTGAAAAATGTTATGAAATTTCAACACATGATCCCATTTTTACAAACTGTTCATGAATTCAAATAATGTCCATGTTTTTATAAAAAATGATGTTTTCAAAAAATGTTTATGAATTTTAAAAGATGTTCCTGTTTCAAATTTTGTTCGCGTTTTTCTAAAAGTGTACATAATTTTCAAAAACCCTATTTAGGATTTTAAAAAATGCTTCATATTTTCTATAATATTAAAAAAACTTCAGGCCTTAATTAAAATCTCCTTGATTGAAAGGAAAGGTAGATTGAATAATTCATGGGTCCTCTCTGACATACAATGACGTAACAAAACTCTTAGATACCCTCGGTCAATGAATGGAAAAAAATAGCGGACAGATTACTTCACACTCGGCGAAACTGAGAAGCTAAATGCTCTTTTTTTCACGTGCATACAGGATTTTACTTGCACATATTATTCTCACTAACTTTAAATGTATATTATTTTTTCCTTCGTTGCAACGCACCGGCATATGTGCAGTAGTAACTAAAACAAAATAGTATCCGTCTTTCCAAACAAATGACGAGAACAAAACTTGTCACCGTTACGTAAAAGTCTAGTTTTGACCTAGCCAGCCGTCGCTCCAAAAAAAGCTAGGGTTCTTTGCCTCCCATCGGCGCCGGCCGGTCCGTCCCGTCTCCGGTGGCCTTAGGGCCATGAAGGCGGAGTGAATCTCGGCCCTTGCCGGTGAGAGGGCTTCGTTTTTAGATCTTTTTTCGAGCTTTGTAAGGGTTTGTGTCTTACTCAGAGAGGCGAGACGGTGACGGCTCCCTGAAGATGGAATAAAGGTCCTCCCGTCTAATCCCCGTTTCGGTGATGCATCTAGCATCATCGGTCGGCGTGTGAAGGTTTGTCTTCGGCGGATCGGTCTTTGGTGGATTTGCTCGGATCTGTTTGTCTTTCGTCTTCGTTTGTGTGTTTTCACGTTGGATCCTTTTAATCTACACTTTTCATCTGCGGCGGTTGCTGTTCTGGTGCGTTGGTTCTATGGGGCCTTAGCATGACGACTTTCCGACTGTCTACTACAACAATGTTTGCCCGACTCCGGCAAGGGAGGGGCGATGACAGCGCTGCGCCTTCGGCTCGCTTTAGTGCTTGTAGTCGTCGCTAGGTAGTCTACGGATCTGGATGTAACTTGTATTATTTTAGTGTTTGTTGTACTACCATGATTGAAGATGAATAGATTGAAAGTTTTTTAAAAAAAAATAAAATAAACGACGAAGCTTTCAGCTTAGTTTGTCTTCTACGCACGGCATAGCAGGAAGCCAGGAATCGGGCGATCACCACCAAGCATCCGCTTATATCCTAATGATCGCGTCCTAATCACCCATCCCCTCCTTGATTTCAACGGCGCAACACACACCAAGAAGCTAGAGATCGAGCCCCCTGGATGGCGGCCAGCAACGGCGGTGCGCTCCCCATCGTGGACATGACGCATTTCTTCGTCGGGGACGGTGCTGACAACGACAGTGCGCGCGCCCGAGCCACTGAGGCCGTGCGCGAGGCGTGCCAGGCGACCGGGTTCTTCCGCGCTGTGAACCACGGCGTGCCTCGCGAGCTCATGGCGCGCGCGCTCGAGCTGTCGGCGGTGTTCTTCGCGCTCCCGGACGAGGAGAAGGCCAAGGTGCGGCCGGCCGAGGGATCCGCTGCCGCGCCGCTCCCGTCGGGGTACGCGCGGCAGCCCGCGCACTCGGCCGACAAGAACGAGTACCTGATCGTCTTCAACCCCAAGTTCTGCCTCAACCAGTACCCTGCCGAGGCGGTCGGATTCAGGGACGCACTGGAGGAGTGCTACGCCAAGCTCACCCACCTGGGGCTGCTCATCCAGGACATCCTGAACGAGTGCATGGGCCTGCCGCCGGGCTACCTCGCGGGGTACAACGCCGACCGCGGCTTCGACTTCCTCCTGGCGATGCGCTACTTCCCGGCGACGTCGGCGGAGGAGAGCAACGGCATCAGCGCGCACGAGGACAGCAACTGCGTCACCTTTGTCCTGCAGGACGGCGTCGGGGGCCTGGAGGTGCTCGGCGACGACGGTTGTTGGGTGCCCGCAGAGCCCGTGGAGGGCAGCATCGTCGTCAACCTGGGCGACGTCGTGCAGGTGCTCAGCAACAAGAAGTTCAAGAGCGCGACGCATAGGGTGGTGAGGACGCCGGGGACGCACCGTCACTCGCTCGTCTTCTCCCTCAGCCTCCACGGCGACAAGTGGGTCGAGCCGCTGCCGGAGTTCACGGGAGACGTCGGCGAGCCGCCGCTGTACAGGGGATTCCGGTTTAATGAGTACCTGCAGCTGCGGATGAGGAACAAGACGCACCCACCGTCCAGGCCCGAGGATGTCGTCGACATCACCCATTATGAGATCTAGCTCGCGAAAGCATGCATGCTCCCATGATCCATGTCGTAATCTGCCTTTTCTCTGTTCTCAAATTTAAATTCAATCTGTGGCATCGTGAACCGTAATTTAGCGAGACTAAACCTCCCTAATACTAGTAGTGCATTATAAATAAATAAATAAAAATTATATGAAAAGAGTTCCTGTATTTGGCTGACTATTGGACACTGCTATGATCTTCTATTTTTTGGCCTTCGGCCGAATCGGCCAGAACACCGTTGGATTCTCGCATCCATTCTACACATTTCATCAAGGTTGTCACTTATATAACAATCTCTAGCGAAAGTATCTTTCTCAGCTCAAGCTCAAATGCTCCTCGTATAAACAGTAAAATCAAAAGAAAAAAAACATTTCCAAATATTTTTGTGGGAAACATTAAGAAATGTTTGAAGTGCTTGCAAAAAAAAGATTCAGGGTTTTTGTCACAATTTCCACGAACGTGATTTCATGATGAAACTTCACAAGCACCCTAGTAATTCCTTAATGTTCGTCACAAAAAAATCAGAATTCTTTGATTTTTTTCTTTTTTTTTTAATTTATTGTTCATCCAAGAGCATATGAGCTCGCGAGCCGATACGTCACATCTGGAAGGATATATGCTCAAGTAGCAGACGAGCGATATATACGGAAGGAATCAAAATCTGTCAAGTTGTAATCCAGCGACTGCACAACCTTCTTCCTACTTTCGACACGCGACCTCATTTCTTCCCGACACCACACCCCCACTCTCTACCTCTACCTCCCCTCCAGCGGCGACATGCATCGAACTCGCCTACCCATATGACCTCGCAAGCCGTCGTCGCAAGCTTGGATGATGTCGCGGACTCGCGGTTGGCCGGGTTGCCCCTGTCTAGACTTACCTTCTCCATAGAACCGGTTGACGCAATGATATTTTTTCCCACTTGATCAACAGCAAACACATCTTTTTGTTACGGTCCTTTTGGAAAGAAGGTGTCAACATCGAACACAATATAAAAACAAAAATCCATTGCCATCCAGATTGCTTTCATAGTCCATGGCTGCGATGAGTATGACGACAAACCACCCCTTCTGAATCATTCATCTACTTTCTTAACTGCCTGGCTAGACCGGACAAATGAACTTAGCCAAGATGAGACATACAGTATTACCTGGAACTCACCCAAAAATACATATTTAAAATAAGGGTGTGGCCAAATCTCAGTTAGTCGAGTGACATAACAAGTAAGAAAGAAAAAAAAACTGTTTTTTGCGTGAATCTCAATGTAAATCTCACAATATAGCTCCATTTGAGATATAACTTAGTCTCAGTCAGACTGGAATTTAACAAAACTCTTAAAATAAATAAATAACGTTGACAGACCTATACTCGGCCTAACTGAAACCAACCACATGAGAATGCTAGCGTTCGGTGTTGTGCTTTTGGGCTGTAAGATGGGGCTCACCTTACCCAGGGCTAGTTCAATGTTTTGGCGAAATCATTATTTAAGGGGTAGCTAGTCTAATTTAATCCAACCACATGAGAGTGCTTTTAGGATCCCACGTGAGAGACCCAGCGTGAAAACAAAGGTGATCAAGCGATCAAAAGACTTCCCACTTAAGGGGTACTCAGTCTAATTCCCACGTGAGAGACCCAGCGTTCGGTGTTGTTGTGCATTTGGGCCGTAAGATGGGGCTCAGCATACCTAGGGCCAGTTCTTATTTTTTTTTTTTGAAGTGGCCATTTCTGGCTTCATTTCATTAAGCAGGAGAGAGCGGAAAAACAAAGGTGATCAAGCGATCAAAAGGGCTGAAAGAGAAAATATACATCATCAGCTAAGCAGGCAAAAAGAAAGTAGCCCGCGGACTAGTCGCTCCCACCTTCTTAGGACTCACAAGTGGCAACTTGAGAGTTTTTTTTTTTGTACATTTGTTTTTTCAAAATGTTTTATTTCTTGAACATTCAAATCCTGAATCGTTACCATTGGATTCCTCGCATTGAGATCTTCGAAACTTGATCCCATATTAATAGGTTTTGGCGAACTTTTTTCACGAAAAAACTATAAAAGGGATAGAAAAAAAATCATAGCTGAAAATGTTTTTTTCCTTTCCAAACCATGCTTCTCACGGAACCAAATTTGTGCCTCGCCGAGAAGCAAATCTCTGCCTCTCATGAAAAAACGTGTTTTTTTCGTTTTCGAGAGACACGAGTTTTCGTCTCACGAAGCTAACCTGCAGCTCCATAAGAAGTAAACTTGTGCCTCCACAAGAATCAAACTTGGGCCTCTCATGGAAGAAAGAAAACGTGCTTTTTCTTTTTCAAGAGACACAATTGTGCTTCTCATGGAAGCAAATGTGTGCCTCCACGAGAAGCAAATATGTGCCTCTCGCGGAAGCAAAAAAACATGTTTTTTTTTCTGACAGGCACATTTGTGCCTCTGCGGAAGTAAACTTGTGCCTCCATAAAAAACAAACACGTGCCTCTCAGGGAATAAAGAAAGTGCATTCCCGAGAGGCAAAATTGTGCCTCTCGTGGAAGCAAACCTGTGACTCCACGAGAAGCAAAGCTATGCCTCTCATGAAAGAAAAAAAACGTGTTCGTGCAACTTTTTTTAAAGAAATATTTTTTCTCCAAAATCTATGGAAAATCATGCAAAAACAAAATAAACATCTAAACCGCGAAAACACTTCTAAAAAAACATAAAATAAAATCCCAAGGGAGCGCCCAACACACTATATGCGGTGGCGGATGAAACCGTGCCACTTGGCGTGCTCCAAGCCCACCAACAGTGACCCTTGAGGGGCTCCTACAAGGGGTACCACTTAGTTAGTTTATCTCATGTTTTGGAGGCACCTAGGGCAAATTCAACCACATAGGCCCTTAAGGTATGTGTGTGTACATGTATATATTTATGTGTCTACTTTTGTCTACTCTTTCTTGGAAAGTATTAATAGTTAATTTTTCATCACACATTCTTAGTTTGAGAAGTCTACACTCTACAATGACTGTGAAGCAACATTATATTAAGGCAGAGACAGAAATAAGGTTTATTCATGAGGGTGAAGTGTCTAACCAGTGGCGGAGCCACAAAAGAAAAGTTGGGCGGGTCAGAGAGAACAAAATAATAAGAAAAACAAGGCCATCCAGGACTTGCCCTTGGCGGCATATTTTTATAGGAGAAAATCTCTAAGCACCCCCTCGGCCGAGCTGGGACTCGAACCAGGGCGGGCAGCCTGCGCTCCCGCAGGTCTAACCAATAGACCGACGGCCTGTTCTCAGAGAGAACAAAATAAGCCATGACATTTGACCATGGTGGCGGGTGTCATGGCAGCCGACGGCTGACGTGCGCTGCCAGACGCTGAGCTCCTCCGTTGAGTGCTCTTATCAAGGAACAACCGAACGAATGCTTCAGTGAGGCTGATGTGTTCCTGCTCTGCATGTAGGTTAGCGTTGTGGGCTAGTCTTCATAAAAATTTGCTTCAGCTATGGGCGGGCCACGGCCCATTGAGCCTAGCTGAAGCTCCGCGAGTGTGTCTAACTACAATGCGCATAATCTTGTAAAGAGTGTTCTCTCCCTCGATCATGGTCGCTATCTCTGGCTTCATCAGCCATGGGATCCTCCTATTGTACCCCTTATTATAGAGCAATAAAGAGAGGACGGGAACATTTGGTTTCTGGGTGTATATACACCCTGTATGGAAAAATAAATTAGCAATTCAACAAAAGTCAAAAAATTTGAAAATATTTCTGAAATAAACTTGACCTTCTATTATACTTGTGAGAAAATTTTCACAAAAATAAAATCACCCTTTGACTTCTTTTCAAAAAAGACAAATTTTCGGTCAAAATATTGTGAATAGTGACCTATAATAGCAAATATTTTTTGTCTTTTTGCATTGAAGTCAATGTTGGTTATTTTTTCGTGAAAATTTATATACTAGTGCAAAAAAGTCAAGCTTAATCTAAAAATACTTTTGAACTATTTTGACTTTTTGTTTAATTATTAATTTTTCCCATATAGGGTGTATATACAAGAAGGAACCAAAGGGTATCTCCCAATAAACAGACCATATGGTTCTAAAAAAAGGGGGAAGGAAATGATAAGACACCACGAGAATTGCCTCTAGCAAGTCATGCTGCAACTTGGCCCCCTCTTTCTGACGTCCATCATATATCCAACCAAAGGGATTGGACTAACGGTAAAACAACCCAGACTTTGCAGTTTTCATCAGCAAAATTCTTATTAGAAACACATGGCAGCGCTCTGAGCGGGCTCAGCGAGCTCGTTCTCTCCCACGTCGCGCCGCCGAGGAGAGGGTTGAAGGCGAGCAACAAAACGTAGGAGGGGAAAAGGACGGGGATGCCCCGACGTGGAGGAGAGGAAGGTGAGTCGCGCTAGGGAGCAGTGTTGGGAAACGCAGTATTTCAAAAAAAAACCTACGATCACGCAAGATCTATCTAGGAGATGCATATCAACGAGCGGGGAGAGTGTGTCCACGTACCCTCGTAGACCGAAAGCGGAAGCGTTTAATAACGCGGTTGATGTAGTCGGACGTCTTCGCGATCCAACCGATCCAAATAGCGAGCATACAACATCTCCGCGTTCAGCACACGTTCAGCTCGATGACGTCCCTCGATCTCTTGATCCAGTTGAGGACGAGGGAAAGTTCCGTTAGCATGACGACGTGGCGACGGTGATGATGAAGTTAACGGTGTAGGGCTTCCCCTAAGCACTACGACGATATGACCAAGGTGTGTAACTATGGAGGGGGGGGGCACCGCACACGGTTAAGAGAAACTTGTGTGTTCTAGGGTGCCCCCTGCCCCCATATATAAAGGAGGGGATGGGGAGGCAGGCCGGCCCTTTAGGGCGCGCCAGGAGGAGGGAGTCCTACTAGGACTCCAAGTCCTAGTAGGATTCCACCTAGAGGAAAGGGGGAAGAAGGAAGGGAGAGGGGGAAGGGAAGGAAAGGGGGGCACCGCCCCCTTCCCCTAGTCCAATTCGGACCCAAGGGGGGGGGGGGCGGCCAGCCCCTTGTGGCCCTTCCTCTCTCCCCACTAAGACCCATCAAGGCCCATTAGTTCCCCCGTGGGGTTCCGATAACCCTCCGGCACTCCGATAATTATCCGGTACCCCTCGGAACTTATCCGGTGTCCGAATAACATCGTCCAATATATTAATCTTTATGTCTCGACCTTTTCGAGACTCCTCGTCATGTCCCTGATCTCATCCGGACTCCGAACGATCTTAAGTCATCAAATCACATAACTCATAATACAAATCGTCATCGAACGTTAAGCGTGCAGACCCTACGGGTTCGAGAACTATGTAGACATGACCGAGACACATCTTCGGTCAATAACCAATAGCGGAACATGGATGCTCATATTGGCTCCTACATATTCTACGAAGATCTTTATCAGTCAAACCGCATAACAACATACGTCATTCCTTTGTCATCGTATGTTACTTGCCCGAGATTCGATCGTCGGTATCATCATACCTAGTTCAATCTCGTTACCGGCAAGTCTCTTTACTTGTTCCGTAATACATCATCCCACAACTAAATCATTAGTGACATTGCTTGCAAGGCTTATAGTGATGTGCATTACTGAGAGGGCCCAGAGATACCTCTCTGATACTCGGATTGACAAATCCTAATCTTGATCTATGCCAACTCAACAAACACCATCGGAGACACATGTAGAGCATCTTTATAATCACCCAGTTACGTTGTGACATTTGATAGCACACAAAGTGTTCCTCCAGTATTTGGGAGTAGCATAATCTCATAGTCAGAGGAACATGTATAAGTCATGATGAAAGCAATAGCAATAAAACTAAACGGTCATTTATGCTAAGCTAACGGACGGGTCTTCTCCATCACATCATTCTCTAATGATGTGACCCCGTTCATAAAATGACAGCACATGTCCATGGTCAGGAAACTTAACCATCTTTGATTAACGAGCTAGTCAAGTAGAGACCTACTAGGGACACTCTGTTTGTCTATGTATTCACACATGTACTAAGTTTTCGGTTAATACAATTCTAGCATGAATAATAAACATTTATCATGATATAAGGAAATATAAATAACAACTTTATTATTGCTTCTAGGGCATATTTCCTTCAGTCTCCCACTTGCACTAGAGTCAATAAGCTTGATTACATACTAATGATTCTAACACCCATGGAGTCTTGGTGCTGATCATGTTTTGCTCGTGAGAGAGGCTTAGTCAACAGGTCTGCAATATTCAGATCCGTATATATCTTGCAAATCTCTTTGCCTCCCTCCTTGACTTGATCACGGATGGAATTGAAGCATCTCTTGATGTGTTTGGTTCTCTTGTGAAATCTGGATTCCTTTGCCAAGGCTATTGCTCAAGTATTGTCATAAAAGATTTTTATTGGACCCGATGCACTAGGTATGACAAGTAGATCGGATATGAACTCCTTCATCCAGACTCCTTCATTTGTTGCTTTCGAAACAGCTATGTACTCCGCTTCACACATAGATCCCGCCACGACGCTCTGTTTAGAACTGCACCAACTGACAGCTCCACCATTCAATATAAATATGTATCCGGTTTGTGACTTAGAGTCATCCAGATCAGTGTCAAAGCTTGCATCGACGTAACCGTTTACGACGAGCTCTTTGTCACCTCCATAAATGAGAGACATATCCTTAGTCCTTTTCAGGTATTTCAGGATGTTCTTGACCGCTGTCTAGTGATCCACTCCTGGATTACTTTGGTACCTCCCTGCTAAACTAATAGCAAGGCACACATCAGGTCTGGTACACAGCATTGCATACATGATATAACCTATGGCTGAGGTATAGGGAATGATTTTCATTTTCTCTCTATCTTCTGCAATGGTCGGGCATTGAGTCTGACTCAACTTCACAACTTGTAACACAGGCAAGAACCCTTTCTTTGACCGATCCATTTTGAACTTCTTCAAAACTTTATCAAGGTATGTGCTTTGTGAAAGTCCAATTAAGCGTCTTGATCTATCTCTATAGATCTTGATGACCAATATATAAGCAGCTTCACCGAGGTCTTTCATTGCAAAATTGTTATTCATGTATCCTTTTATGCTATCCAGAAATTAAGTATCATTTTTGATCAACAATATGTCATCTACATATAATATCAGAAATGCTACAGAGCTCCCACTCACTTTCTTGTAAATACAGGCTTCTCCAAAAGTCTGTATAAAACCATATGCTTTGATCACACTATCAAAGCATATATTCCAACTCCGAGAGGCTTGCACCAGTCCATAAATGGATCACTGGAGCTTGCACACTTCTTATACAACTCTTCTTTAAGATATCCATTAAGGAATGCAGTTTTGACATCCATTTCTCAAATTTCATAGTCATAAAATGCGGCAATTGCTAACATGATTCGGACAGACTTAAGCATCTCTACGGGTGAGAAGGTCTCATCGTAGTCAACTCGTTGAACTTGTCAAAAACCTTTCACAACAAGTCGAGCTTTGTAGACAGTAACATTACCGTCAACGTCGGTCTTCTTCTTGAAGATCCATTTATTCTCTATGGCTTGCCGATTATCGGGCAAGTCAACCAAAGTCCATACTTTGTTCTCATACATGGATCCCATATCAGATTTCATGGCCTCAAGCCATTTCGCGGAATCTGGGCTCATCATCGCTTCCTCATAGTTCGTAGGTTCGTCATGGTCAAGTAACATAACTTCCAGAACAGGATTACCATACCACTCTGGTGCAGATCTTACTTTGGTTGACCTACGAGGTTTAGTAGTAACTTGATCAGAAGTTTCATGATCATCATCATTAGCTTCCTCACTAATTGATGTAGGAATCACTGGAACTGATTTATGTGATGAACTACTTTCCAATAAGAGAGTAGGTATAATTACCTCATCAAGTTCAACTTTCCTCCCACTCACTTCTTTCGAGAGAAACTCCTTCTCTAGAAAGGATCCATTCTTAGCAACGAATATCTTGCCTTCGGATCTGTGATAGAAGGTGTATCCAACAGTCTCCTTTGGGTATCCTATGAAGACACATTTCTCCGATTTGGGTTCGAGCTTATCAGGTTGAAGCTTTTTCATGTAAGCATCACAGCCCCAAACTTTAAGAAACGACAACTTGGATTTCTTGCCAAACCACAGTTCATATGGTGTCGTCTCAACGGTTTTAGATGGTGCCCTATTTAACGTGAATGTAGCCGTCTCTAAAGCATAGCCCCAAAACAATAGCGGGAAATCAGTAAGAGACATCATAGATCGCACCATATCTAATAAAGTACGATTACGACGTTCAGACACACCATTACGCTGTGGTGTTCCAGGTGGTGTGAGTTGTGAAACTATTCCACATTGTTTCAAATGAAGACCAAACTCGTAACTCAAATATTCACCTCCATGATCAGATCGTAGAAACTTTATTTTCTTGTTACGATGATTTTCCACTTCACCATGAAATTCTTTGAACTTTTCAAATGTTTCAGACTTATGTTTCATCAAGTATAGATATACCGATATATGCTCAAACCATCTATGAAGGTCAGAAAATAACGATACCTGCCATGAGCCTCAACACTCATCGGATCGCATACATTAGTATGTATTATTTGCAATAAGTCAGTTGCTCTTTCCATTGTTCCGGAGAACAGAGTCTTAGTCATCTTGCCCATGATGCATGGTTCACAAGCATCAAGTGATTCCAAAAGCCCATCAGCATGGAGTTTCTTCATGCGCTTTAGACCAATATGACCTAAACGGCGGTGCCACAAATAAGTTGCACTATCATTATTAACCTTGCATATTTTAGCTTCAATATTATGAATATGTGTATCACTACAATCGAGATTCAACAAAAATAGACTACTCTTTAAGGGTGCATGACCATAAAAGATATTAATCATATAAATAGAACAACCATTATTCTCTGATTTAAATGAATAACCGTCTCGCGTCAAACAAGATCTAGATATAATGTTCATGCTTAACACTGGCACCAAATAATAATTATTCAGGTCTAAAATTAATTCTGAAGGTAGATGTAGAGGTAGCGCGCCGACGGCGATCACATCGACTTTCGAACCATTTCCCACGCGCATCGTCACCTCGTCCTTAGCCAATCTTAGTTTAATCCATAGCCCCTATTTTGAGTTGCAAATATGAGCAACAGAACCAGTATCAAATACCCAGACGCTACTATGACCACTAGTAAGGTACAGATCATGTATATCAAATATACCTTGCACTTTGCCATCCTTCTTATCCGCCAAATACTTGGGGCAGTTCCGCTTCCAGTGACCAGTTCCTTTGCAGTAGAAGCACTCAATGTCAGGTTTAGGTCCAGACTTGGGCTTCTTCACTTGAGAAGCAACTTGCTTGTCGTTCTTCTTGAAGTTCCCCTTCTTCCCTTTGCCCTTTTTCTTGAAACTAGTGGTCTTGTTAACCATCAACACTTGATGCTCCTTCTTGATTTCTACCTCCGCAGCTTTTAGCATCACGAAGAGCTCTGGAATTGTCTTATGCATCCCTTGCATATTATAGTTCATCATGAAGCTTTTGTAGCTTGGTGGCAGTGATTGAAGAACTCTATCAATGACACTATCAATAGGAAGATTAACTCCCAGTTGAGTCAAGCTTGCCATCCACGCAAAGGAGAGTCTTATCCGAACACGGGAGAGAGTCTTCTATCTTGTGTCTTCATGGCCCATCAGTCCGGCCCACGTCACATAGGTCGGACGCCCGAGGACCCCTTAATCCAGGACTCCCTCAGTAGCCCCTGAACCAGGCTTCAATGACGATGTGTCCGGCGCGCAGATTGTCTTCGGCATTGCAAGGCGGGTTCCTCCTTCGAATATTTCAAAACAGCCTTCGAGCACAGAAAACGTGTCCGGCTCTGCAAAATAAGTACAACCGCAGAGAGTATAATATTTCACGAGTCCAATCTGCTGACGACTTCTGTAGCGTGACATCACGTTCTTGCTTGGTCATTATTTCGAACCGTTTTTTAGCCTCCCGCTCCATGTTTCAATATGCGGTTTTATTGGCACGTCTTGTCGAAGCAAAGATCATGTCCCCTTATTGCGGGATTTTCATCAATACGGGCGTGGGTAATCCAACCGCTCCATTGGTATGATTCCTTGGGAATAGGCAAGTTTTAAGGCCCATGAGGAGGCGTTCGATATTTATCGCCTTTATAAAGGGACAAAGACCCGTCCTTTTCCCCTACACCTGCCTCTTGCTCAACCTTTCCAACCTTGAGTTCCAGCACCCAGGTTTCAACTTAATTGCTCCAAGCCTCCCAGTCATGTCTGGACCCAGCCCTCAAGGCCGGTGGGTGGCCTCCTCTATCACAGAGAAGGATATCGCGAAGCTCTGGGCGGCAAGGTACCTGACCGCAGAGATCCTCCACAGGCTCCCTGCCAAGGTGCAGGTTATTCCTACACCCAGATCTGGCGAGAGGGTTGTATTCATCTCCCACTTCCTCCAGGGGCTGGGATTCACTCTCCACCCCTTCATCGGTGGCCTCATGTTCTATTATGGGCTAGATTTTCACGATCTAGCTCTGGACTCCTTTCTTCACATCTCGGCATTCATTGTCATGTGCGAGGCCTTTCTCCGTATTCCCCCACACTTCGGCTTATGGCTCAAGACCTTTAATGTGAAGCCGAAGGTAGTCGACGGGCAACAAGCGGAGTGTGGAGGTGCTATGGTGAGCAATCTCACCAATACTCTTTGGCCAAAAGGCTCCTTCACAGAAACTTCCAACCGATGGCAGCGGGAGTGGTTTTACATCACTGAACCCCGCGGTACCAAGTGGGCAGCTACACCTGCGTTCCGATCTGGCCCTCCATTATGACTCACATCATGGATTAATAAGGGGTTGGACTGGGGATCAATTGACGAAGTGCAGACGTTACAAAGCCGTATTCAAAGCCTCCTTGAAAAGGACACCGGTCTCATCAACGTAATCCAGGTAATGCTAGTCCGTCAGGTCCTGTCGTGCCAGCGACGACCCCTCCGCATGTGGGAGTTTAATCCAGAAGGACCACGGACCCTTCAAAATGATGCACAAAGGAATGTGGAAGTTATTCTTTGGGACCCTAAAGCAGTGGCCGGATCCAAGGACATCGGCCTCGACTGCAACCATCCGGATACCTCGGTAAGCACTCGACTTCTGAACATAGCTTAGTTGATTATCCCATAACAACATACTGAGAAACCTATCTTCGACCAGCGTTGGATAAAGAAGGCGGAACGAATTAAGTGTTCGGCCCCTCTTCCCCGAAGACTCAGCTGATCCTGTGTTAACAAGGATGCTGGCTCGGGCGCCGTATCAAATGCCGGTGTAGGAGGACAAGGAGGAGAGCAAAAAGGCCAAAGGTGGCTTCCATTCTAGAGGTACACCGGACGCTATGTCCGGGGAGACTGGAACTCCCTCTTCTGACGACAAAGGGGAAGGAGAAGCTGATATCCCTTCTCCCCATGGGAAGAAAAGGACCGCCTATGAAGATTTGGAGGTGGAGGCTCCCAAGCGAGGGAAGATGTCCCCGTCAGGCGGTTTGGGTTCGGAAGACGACGTTGTCGTGCAGTTCCTCTGTTAGGACAAGCCTTTGGCCGAATCATAAGTGAACCAGGGTGTTCTAAACATATCCCGTTCTTCTTAGGTTATAAGGGTAACATCTAAAATATATGTTTGCAGTCCGGCCCGTAGTCTTCCTCAACAGTCCTCCTCGGGGGATCTGCTTCCGGAGATGATGGTAAGCGAGACACCTCCACAGGCCTCCTTGCCCAATAGGGCGGACGACTTCATCCCAGAGGGTCTCTCCTGATCAGCAAGTGGTGCGGGGGACAATGAAGACAACGCTCGAAGGTGATACTTCGATCGTCCAGGGTCCGGGGTGTGCAGCCCCTACGGGGACCAACAATAAAGGCCCCGGGCTATCCGGCTTACAGCCCGACTCCGGTGTCGAGTAAACATATCCCTTTGAAGGGAGTTTGTACTCCCTCAGCCACTTCCAGGAATCCGGAAGCGCCGGATACATTGATGGACATGTTGCAAAATGCATCCATCTCACGGGAACATCGTACCTTAATGGGTACGGTAATTGAGAGGATTCTGTCCGCGAGAAGTGGATTGAATGAAGCTTTCACATGCCTGGTAAGAGATTTTGAGATATGCAATGTAGTATCTTCAATTGCTCTCTACATGCAAAATGCACCAGTGTATAGATAGTAGCCCCTGAGACTCTAGTTGGCGTCCAAAAGGAGGCGATCAGAGGATCAAAAAAAGATATGCCTAGGAAACAACCTGATTAATTTGAACACATGCTGTTACGTCCATGGCTACTGCCCAAGCTACAAAAGTTGCAGATCTGAAGCAGAAACTTGATGTGGGGGATGACGACATCACTCTTATTAACAGGCGGCTCGACGAGGCACAAGTTATGTTTTGGGGTTGTCGGCTTATGCATGTATAATAATATGAGCACGAGGCTGAGAATTATATACTGAGACATGCATAACTGCAGATAGTGCTGCCGTGGTTGAGCCTCTTTGGGCCAAGGATTAAGCCAGAGTGAGTAATGCGGCTGCCAAGAAGGCAGCTGCTGAGTTAAAGGCCGAACAGGCTGCTCGGCGCCAGTGCGAGGAGAGAATATCTACCATGGCGTGAGAGCTAAATGATGCCACTGGCCGATGCAAATCACTCGAGAAGGATAACAAAGCCAAGACGGCCGATCTCGACAAGGCCTTACAAGACGCTCGAGAGGCACGGTCCAAGTCTAGAGCGGCTCGGGAGGAGATCCGGCAAGCTAGGGAGATAGCGGCTAGTAAGCCCTTGCTATTACAGACTAAATTCGGCGATCAGAAGTATTCCCTGCTTAATCAAATGTGGAGTT
Organism: Aegilops umbellulata; assembly: GCA_032464435.1. Lineage (NCBI taxonomy): Eukaryota > Viridiplantae > Streptophyta > Magnoliopsida > Poales > Poaceae > Aegilops > Aegilops umbellulata. The sequence continues at coordinate 538,128,234 of CP136055.1, forward strand.
CTCCAGACACATTCTTGGACCTGCCAAAGAGTGTCTCCAATGGGGCGCAGTTTTTCCAAGCACAAGCAGGACGTGCAACAGAGAAGCTTTTCTGGTCACAATTCAGCACGCCAAAGCGTCCGCTATTGCTAAACGAATAGATGGCCCAGTGGGCCGAGCTCCACAAGATATCCGGAGCTGCCATGAAGGACGTCGTGGTTCGGCTATGGCCAACTCATCCAATTCTGAATAGTTATTTCGGTTTGGTGCAACGACTTGTTGATGCGGTGCCATGTATCGATGCTGTTAAGCGGTTGGCGTGTATTGAAGGTGCACGGATGGCCTTTGCCTGCGTCAAGACGTACTGGGCAAAGATGAAGGCCACCGATATTGCAACGAAGAGTCCACCCGGGGGCAAGGACCATCACATGCCGAAGCATTATTTTGAGGATGTCCTAGAAGGCGCCCGCTTGATAGAGGGTCAGTGCTCAAAGGATATGATGTTCGAGTGAATGCATCAAAATTGCGATAGCAATATTATAATATATTAATGTTGTGTTATATTTATGCCTTTTTCCTGAAAGGTATTTCCTCCTATGCGGCTGTTTTATGTAATCTGAAAGTTTGCTAGTCGTCGGCTTCAACCCCGTCACATATAATGCGAGGGTGTTCGGAATAGCAACTCACTACACTTGACCCAACGCCTTGGTACGTAAAGGAGGTGTCAGTGCGGCGAACTAGGTAATCGGACTATAGGGCTTTAACAGCTTCACTTAGCCATAGGATTTTGATGGTGGATCTACGATATAGCCCCTTGTATGTACGTGTTTATCCGAATACGATGCATTACATAGGTGACTAGAAGAACGGTCCTTCATGTAATACGGAATAAATCGCGAAAGATGTTGATAAGTCATCGAGTGGTTGACCCGCTCTCGCCGTATCATGACAGTCAGTTTTCGGCTTTCTCTACTGAGGTGTTTGACCAGGTGAACCGGAAACACAATCTCAGTAGTTCTCCCTTTAATACCCTAGCCGATAGAACGGAACGTAAGGTAGTAAGCACATGAGCTGGGCAACCCAACTATTGACCAAAGACATGATTCGGAGCTGATGCATATAAGGCCAAACTCGTGACGCCGAAGTAGGCTATAAAGCTGTTCGGACTTTTCGGCAATACATATGTTGCCGCATCGAGCCCCTGGCGATTTGAGCCATGGTGCGTGTGGGAAAAAACTGAAGAAGCAAAATTCAGTTATGGAAAAAGCAAATACTGAATACGGATTATGGTCACTGGAATGTGATTTATACGCCAAACGCAATTTTACAGATTACACCACCATTACCCAAGCTATTTGACATGCCAGGGGTCGAAGGCTGTGGAAAAAGTCACTTTACAGGTTTGAAATAAAGTGTTCGGTCTACAAAATATCATGTGGACCTCCTGTCGCACGTCTGCGCTGCCTTTTCCTCGGCGAAAAGATTCCTTAACTGGAATAGCCATTGATTATTGATACGAAGCCGAACTCAGAAAAGAGTCCTTGTAAGCTCGTAGGGTGAACAAGCTTTGATTCACCTGTAGTAAAAGATAAAAAGTTAGAAAAAAGAAGAAGACTATAGGGGTGCGAACCGCATTATAAGTCTGTCTATATTGTGCCTCCGCCGATCGAAGACCAAGGTATTTTTAGTGCATAATGATGCATGTGTGATACAAACTTCGCGAGTATATGAGGCAAACGACGGAGGATGGACTGCTAATCCAGCTCTGAAATTGACCGGTCCTATGTAGTAGAGGCTGGTGGCTTAATGGCCGATGAGATGCGCGGCTTGATGGGGCCGCTTTGTACTTTGGCTGTAATAGGCTCCTCTGTACGGAGGGAGCGTTCTGTATTTCCAACTGTCGTGATGACGCCTCGTGGACCAGGCATCTTGAGTTTTAGATAGGCATAGTGTGGGATCGCATTAAAACGAGCAAAGGCGGTCCATCCTAGCAGTGCATGATACCCACTGTGGAATGGGACTATATCAAAGATCAAGTCTTCGCTTCGGAAGTTGTTTGACAAACCGAAAAAAACTTCTAATGTAATTGAGCCCGTGCAGTGGGCCTCTACGCCGGGTATTACTCCCTTGTAGGTAGTTGTGGTGGGCTTGATTCTCGAAGGATCAATGCCCATCTTGCGGACAGTGTCTTGATAGAGTAGATTGAGGCTACTGCCGCCGTCTAGAAGGTCTCTCGTAAGATGGAACCCGTCGATAATTGGGTTGAGGACCAGAGCTGCCGAACCTCCGTGACGGATACTGGTTGGGTGGTCCCTGCGATCAAAAGTGATCGGGCAGGCCACCCATGGGTTACATTTTGCAGTGACCGGCTCTATAGCATAGACGTCCCGTAATGCACGCTTGCGCTCCCTTTTAGGGATGTGTGTCACATATATCATGTTTACTCTTTTTACTTCGGGGGGAAATTGCTTCTGTCCCCCGGTGTTCGGTTGGCAAGTCTCTTCGTCATCGCTGTCACTGGGCGGCCCCTTCCCCTTGTGTTCGGCATTTTGCTTGTCGGCCTGTTTAAAGACCCAACAACTTCTATTGGTACGATTGGCTGGTTTGTCGAGGGTGCCATGGATCTGGCAGGGTCGGTCCATTATCTTGTCTGGACTGGATGGTCCATCTCTGTTTGCCTTGAATGGCTTCTTCCGTTGACCGGATTTGGAGCCGCTGAATCCGGCGTTGACCGTCGTGTCTTTCGTTCCTTCACTATTGTTTCGACGCTTGTGTTTATTGCGTCGTGTCTTGCTATTGCCATCCCAGGCTTCGGAAGTGCCCGGATCGCTGGTGCTATTGCTTCTACGAGCCAGCCAACTATCTTCTCCCGCACAAAAGCGGGTCATTAGCGTGGTGAGGGCTGCCATGGATTTCGGTTTTTCCTGGCCGAGATGGCGGGCGAGCCACTCATCTCGGACGCTATGCTTAAAGGCCGCGAGGGCTTCGGCGTCCGGACAATCGACAATTTGGTTCTTTTTAATTAAGAACCTAGTCCAGAGCTTTCTGGCTGACTCTCCGGGCTGTTGAACTATGTGACTTAAGTCATCAGCATCCGGAGGTTGGACATATGTACCTTGGGAGTTGGTGCGGAAGGCGTCTTCCAAGTCCTCCTAGCAGCCAATGGAGTTTTCGGGCAGGCTGTTCAACCAGTGCCGAGCTGGTCCCTTGAGTTTTAGCGGGAGGTATTTGATGGCATGAAGATCATCACCACGGGCCATATGAATATGGAGAAGAAAATCCTCAATCCATACCGCGGGGTCTATTGTCCCATCATATGATTCGATGTTCATGGGTCTAAACCCTTCTGGGAATTTGTGCTCCATTACTTCATCAGTGAAGCAAAGCGGGTGTGCGGCGCCTCTGTATCGGGCCAAGTCGCGACGTAGCTCGATGGAGTCCGTCTGCGGTTTTCGTTCCGGGCGTGATTATGCTTGTCACGTCCGGCTAGATAGTCGTCGTTGCGTGTCGGGGCACGCCCCCGCGATCCATAGATCGATCTGGTCTGACCTGCTCTACTGTCCAGGTCCTATCGCAGGTCGTATTTATATCCTCGAGCTATTATATCTCTACCTTTATGGCGAGGTAGTGCGGGCTGGTGTTCGGCTTGAGTTGTCGCATTGTCCCGACCACGTGGTGGTCGGTCAGCCGCAATATGCGCTGATGGTACAGGCTCAAGTGCCTCGTCATCGAATTGAGGTAGCAATTTGCGCTTCGGGTAACTTTTGGTTGGGCACTCGAGGCCGTATTCCTCGGCTGTTAGGACATTAGTCCATCGATCGTTGAGCAGATCTTGATCAGCTTGAAGCTGCCGCTGCTTCTTTTTCAGGCTCCATACAGTGTCAATTAGCCGGCACCTAAAGCGCTCCTGCTTGAGAGGTTCCTCGGGCACGATAAAGTCTTCGCCGCCGAGGCTCACCTCGTCCTCGGAGAGTGGGAAATAATTGATGTCCTCCGAGTCTTCGTTTATGGTCTGTTCATCGGGGCTAACATGCCCATCTTCCCGATCATCCTGTTCGGAAGTTGGCTCGACGGGGTCTTCTCTGTCTTCAGCATCGTCCGGAGTGTTGTTGCCTCCTGTGCCTGTATTGCTGTCTTTTCCGCGGCATGATCTAACGCGCCGCCGCTGACATCGGCGCTTCGGCTGTATCTTAGGAGGTTTATCCTAGAATGGATCTTCTTTGTCATTGCAGTTATATTCTTTGGGTGTATCCACCATGTACACGTCATACGAAGAGGTGGCCGTCCAGGGTCCGGTAAATGGCAGGTTTTGGGCCTGCTCTTCTCAGGCATCGTCGTCCATACCGTCCATGTCGTCGGAGCCATAATCGATCATGTTGGTTAAGTCCTCGACAGTGGCTATAAAGTGGGTGGTGGGTGGGAAATAAAATTCCCTACTCTCAACCCCTAGTCCGGGCTGGGCATAGTTCGGACGTTGCTCCTCTGTAATGACAAGGGATTGCATTAAGTCCAGAGCCTCGCTTAAAGGCGAGGTTTTGCTAGGGAGAAAAGAGTCCGTGGAGTACAGCAGGAGGGAAATTCCTTAGCCGAGCTCACACGGTGTTGAATCTGAGGATTCGGAGCTAGTATCCGGAGAAGAGTCCGGCTTCACGATGGTTGCCAGTGACACTACTTCCCCCGGCTCTCCCGTAATGGGATTAATGGCCGCAGATAGTCCGGCGGGCTTAGGAAACCCATCTTTGGACCTGGAGGTACGCTCCGGATCTAAGGCCAGAGCGGAGGTTGGGGTCGCGAATCCTTGGAAGATCGTGTCTCCTCGGATATCAGCAACATAATCCAGATTTACAAAACTAATCTAGTGACCTGGGAGAAAGATCTTGCCGGGGAGAAAAACTTCCCTCAAGGCAGTATTGTTGTAGATGATTGACGGAGCCATCGAACCTCTTGACGACGACGTAATGGAACTCTCAATGAAAGCACCAATGTCGGTCTCAGAACTGGCGGATCTCGGGTAGGGGGTCCCGAACTATGCGTCTAGGATCGATGGTAACAGGAGACGGGGGCCACGATGTTTACCCAGGTTCGGGCCCTCTCGATGGAGGTAATACCCTACTGCCTGCTTGATTGATCTTGATGAATATGAGGATTACAAGAGTTGATCTACCATGAGATCGTAATGGCTAAACCCTAGAAGTCTAACCTGTATGATTGTGATTGCCTCTGTGGACTAAACCCTTCGGTTTATATAGACACCGGAGGGACTAGGGTTGTACAAAGTCGGTTACAGAGAAAGGAATCTATATATCCGAACACCAAGCTTGCCATCCACGCAAAGGAGAGTCTTATCCGGACATGGGAGAGAGTCTTCTATCTTGTATCTTCATGGCCCATCAGTCCGGCCCACGTCACATAGGCCGGACGCCCGAGGACCCCTTAATCCAGGACTCCCCCACTTACCCCGGCCTGAACCATTTTCATTATAGATAAGAGTAAGATACAACACATCGGGTACAACAAAAGCATCTAACACACACAAGAAGACACAAGGAACCACATAAGGAGAGTCAGAAAAGAGCTAGGACAAACAACCAACACCAAGAACTTAGCACCCAACACCACTAGCTGGATCGAGAAGAGCGGAAGCAAGCTTTGTCGAATTAGTCGAAAGGAGATCCATCACCGAGAGGACGTAGAGAAGAAGTCGCTAGCTTCCCTGCGAGCACTCAGCACCTTGAAGATCTAGGAAGTCGCAACCATCGTCGAAGGACATCCCATTGCCTAGCCACGTCACAACAGAGAGATCCACAGACCGTGCCGAAGGCCAATGCTCCACCGAGACAGCCCTGCACCTCCTCTAGGCCACACCATGGCCACCATCACAAATAGAGAGAACCAGGGCACTGTGCAAGGCAACAAAACCTCAAACACCGTCGAAAGGCACTGAACACCGAGACCTCATCGCCATCACGAGCCCCCAAGAGATAGGTCAACAACCATCAGCACCAAGATGACCAAGGGATTGGTCGCCGCCACAGACCACTTCTACCGCCACCACCCTACACACCAACAACCCAACAACCACTCCAACCCAGACATCAAGCTACCAACCGCAGATCCATGGATCCCAAAAACAACGCCCCAAGGAGGAGAAACGACGTCAAGACACCGTCGTTGTTCGATCCATAGATGGATCTAAGGCTTTCGCCCGAAGGACACGATTGAGCAGGCAATGATAGCTTCTCGATGACGCCTTCATGAAGGGGAGTGGCGTCCGTAGACGTCGCCGTCATCGTTGCCGACAAGGTCGACACAAGGCTTTCACCTAAAGCATCCCGTCCCAGTCATCTCCGTCGAAGCTAGCAGCTGAGCCCAGTAGCCCGAGACCTTCCTGCCCTTGTACTAGTCCGCGGCGAGCGTCCCCACTAGTACTAGCACGAGGCTCCGATGACATCGAAGCTCACCTCAAGCACCTGCACAACCGGGGTCAAGTTGGTGCCGACTACCACCCGCATACATGCCGTTGCCACCGGCCACAACCCATCACCGCTATAGTCAGACCCCATCAGTAGCATCCACTGCCGACCCCCTGGTCGTGGTCGCACCACCGCTGATTGGCCAAGCAAGCAGATGGAAAGCCAGATCCGGGTGCCATGGAGCACCCCAGACCTTCATGGCTGCACACTAGCACATCCAAGCAGCCCGTGCAGCCACACCTTGTTGGTCACCACCTCCACCTGTGCCCTTCGCCACCTGCAAGCTCGACCCCCTCGGCGCGCCCCCCGTCCTTGTGGGCCCCCTGGCAGGCCTCCAACGCCCATCTTCTACTATATGATGTTTTTTGACCTAGAAAAAAAATAAGAAGGAAGCTTTCGGGACGAAGTGCCACCGTCTCGAGGCGGAACCTGGGCAGAACCAATCTAGGGCTCTGGCGGAGTTGTTCTGCCGAGGAAACATCACTCCGGGAGGGGGAAATCATCGCCATCGTCATCACCAATGATCCTCTCACCGAGAGGGGGTCAATCTCCATCAACATCTTCACCACCACCATCTCCTCTCAAATCCTAGTTCATCTCTTGTGTTCAATCTTGGTCCAAAAACCTTAGATTGGTACCTGTGGGTTGCTAGTAGTGTTGATTACTCCTTGTAGTTGATGCTAGTTGGTTTAACTGGTGGAAGATGGTATTTTCAGATCCTTAATGATAATTAATACTCCTCTGATCTTTATCATGAATATGCTGTGTGAGTAGTTACGTTTGTTCCCGAGGACATGAGAGAAGTCTTGTTATAAGTAATCATGTGAATTTGGTATTCGTTCGATATTTTGATGAGATGTATGTTGTCTTTCCTCTAGTGGTGTTATGTGAACATCGACTACATGACTCTTCAGCATGATTTGGTCCTAGGGGAAGGCATTGGGAAGTAATAAGTAGATGATGGGTTGCGAGAGTGATAGAAGCTTAAACCCTAGTTTATGTGTTGCTTCGTAAGGGGCTGATTTGGATCCATATGTTTCATGCTATGGTTAAGTTTACCTTAATTCTTCTTTTGTAGTTGCGGATGCTTGCAAGAGGGGTTAATCATAAGTGGGAGGCTTGTCCAAGGAAGGGCAGCACCCAAGCACCGGTCCACCCACATATCAAGTTATCGAAGTAACGAACGCGGATCATAAGAGCATGATGAAAATTAACTTGACAACAATTCCCATGTGTCCTCGGGAGTACTTTGCTTTATATAAGAGTTCGTCTAGACTTGTCCTTTTCTAAAAAAAGGATTGGGCCACCTTGCTACACCTTGTTTACTTTTATTACTTGTTACCCGTTACAAATTATCTCATCATACAACTATCTGTCGCCGATAATTTCAGTGCTTGCAGAGAATACCTTGCTGAAAACCGCTTGTCATTTCCTTCAACACTCTTACTTATCGAAAGGAGTACGGTAGATCCCCTATACTTGTGGGTCATCAATGATCTTTTTTGGCGCCGTTGCCGGGGAGTGAAGCGCCTTTGGTAAGTGGAATTTGGTAAGGAAACATTTATATAGTGTGATGAAATTTACTGTCACTTGTTACTATGGAAAATGATCCTTTGAGGGGCTTGTTCGGGGTATCTTCATCTCGACCGGAAGATCAAAGAGTTGCTCCTCAACCTACTTCACCTATTAAAAATATTTATTATGAAATTCATTCAGGTATGATAGAGAAACTGCTAGCCAATCCTTATGCAGGAGATGGAACATTACATCCTGATATGCACCTAATCTATGTGGATGAAGTTTGTGGATTATTTAAGCTTGCAGGTATGCCCGAGGATGTTGTCAAGAAGAATGTATTTCCTTTATCTTCGAAGGGAAAGGCATTGGCATGGTATAGACTATGTGATGATATTGGATCATGGAACTACAATCGATTGAAATTGAAATTTCATCAGAAGTTTTATCCTATGCATTTGGTTCATCGTGATCGGAATTATATATATAATTTTTGGCCTCGTGAAGGAGAAAGTATCGCTCAAGATTGGGGGAGGCTTAAGTCAATGTTATATTCATGCCCCAATCATGAGCTCTCAAGATAAATTATTATTCAAAAATTTTATGCTCGGCTTTCTCATAATGATTGCTCCGTGCTTGATACTTCTTGTACTGGTTCTTATATGAAGAAGGATATTGAATACAAATGGGATTCATCGGAAAGAACTAAACACAACTTTGAAGATTGGGAACTCGACGAAGGTAAGTAGTCAGGTATAATTCTTAAGTTTGATTGTGTTAAATCTTTTATTGATACCGATGCTTTTCGTGATTTTAGCACTAAATATGGACTTGACTCTGAGATAGTAGCTTCTTTTTGTGAATCATTTGCTACTCATGTTGATCTCCCTAAGGAGAAGTGGTTTAAATATCATCCTCCCATTGAAGTGAAAGTAGTAGAACCAATTAAAGTTGAAGAAGAAACTATATATTACTTATAATGTTGATCCTATTGTTATATTGAGAAACCACCTTTTCCTATTAGAATAAAGGATCGTGCTAAAGCTTCAACTGTGGTTCGTAAGAGTTATACTGGAAATCTGGAATACCTACACCCCCTGAGCAAATTAAAGTTGAACCTAGTATTGCTATGGTTAAAGATCTCTTGGTCGATAATATTGATGGGCATGTTATTTATTTTTGTGATGAAGCTGTTAGAATTGCTAAACCGGATACTAAAGATAAACATAGACCTGTTGTTGGCATGTCTGTTGTTTTTGTTAAAATTGGAGATTATTGTTATCATGGCTTATGTGATGTGGGTGCTAGTGTGAGTGCAATTCCTTATACCTCATATAAAGAAATTATGAAAGATATTGCACCTGCTGAGATAGAAGATATTGATGTTACTATTAAGCTTGCCAATAGAGATACTATTTCACCAATTGGGATTGTTAGATATGTTGAAGTCCTGTGTGGAAAAATTAAATACCCTACTGATTTTCTCGTTCTTTGTTCCCCACAAGATAACTTTTGTCACATTATATTCGATAAACCTTTCTTGAACACTACTAATGCTAAGATAGACTGCGAGAAAGATATTTTACTATCGGTTTTGGGGATATGTCTCATGATTTTAATTTCTCTAAATTCCGTAGACAACCCCATGATAAAGAATTTCCTAGTAAGGATGAAATTATTGGTCTTGCTTCTACTGCCGTACCTCATACAGATCCCTTAGACCAATATTTTCTAGACCATGAAAATGATATGTTTATAAATGAAAGAAGGGAAATAGATGAAGTATTCTTTAATCAAGGGTCTATTTTGAAACGCAATTTGCCTGTTGAAATCCTCGGAGATCCTCCTCCACCCAAGGGTGATCCCGTGTTTGAGCTTAAACAATTACCTGATACTCTGAAATATGCTTATCTTGATGAAAATAAGATATATCCTATTATTATTAGTGCTAACCTTTCAGAGCATGAATAAAAGAAATTATTGAAAACTCTGAAGAAGCACCGTGCCGCTATTAGATATACTCTTGGTGATCTTAAGGGCATTAGTCCCACTCTATGTGAGCACAAAATAAAATTGGAGAAAGATGCTAAACTAGTTGTTGATCACCAACGACGATTAAATCCTAAGATGAAAGAAGTGGTAAGAAATGAAATACTAAAGCTTCTGGAGGCAGCTATAATTTATCCTATTGTCGACAGTCAATGGGTAAGCCCTGTTCATTGTGTTCCTAAGAAGGCAGATATTATTGTTGTTCCTAATGATAAGAATGAATTGATTCCTCAAAGAATTGTTACAGGTTATAGAATGGTAATTGATTTTCAAAAATTGAATAAAGCTACTAGAAAATATCATTACCCACTACCTTTTATTGATCAAATGCTAGAAAGACTATCCAAACATACTCATTTTTGTTTCTAGATGGTTATTCCGGTTTCTCTCAAATACCTGTGTCAAAAGATGATCAAGAGAAACCCACTTTTACTTGCCCTTTCGGTACCTTTGCTTATAGACGTATGCCTTTTGTTTTATGCAATGCACCTGCTACCTTTCGAAAATGTATGACTGCTATATTCTCTGATTTTTGTGAAAAGATTGTTGAGGTCTTCATGGATGATTTCTCCATTTACAGAACTTCTTTTGATGATTACTTAAGCAACCTTGATTGAGTTTTGCAGAGATGTGAAGAAACAAATCTTGTCTTGAATTGGAAAAGTGCCACTTTATGGTTAATGAAGGCATTGTCCTGGGGCATAAAATTTCTGAAAGAGGTATTGAAGTTGATAAAGCTAAAGTAGATGCTATTGAAAAGATGCCATGTCCTAAAGATATCAAAGGTATAAGATTTTTCCTTGGTCATGCTGGTTTCTATAGGAGGTTTATTAAAGACTTCTCTAAAATTTCTAGGCCTCTCACTAATCTCTTACAAAAAGATGTTCCTTTTTTTGACGATGATTGTGTAGAAGCATTTGAAATACTTAAGAAGGCCTTGATTTCTGCTCTCATTGTTCAGCCACCTGATTGGAATTTACCCTTTGAAATTATGTGCGATGCTAGCGATTATGCTATTGGTGCTATTCTAGGTCAAAGAGTTGATAAGAAATTAAATGTTATTCATTATGCTAGTAAAACTCTAGACAGTGCCCAGATAAATTATGCTACTAATGAAAAGGAATTTCTAGCAGTTGTATTTGCTTGTGATAAGTTCAGATCTTATATTGTTGATTCCAAAGTAACTATTCACACTGATCATGCTGCTATTAAATATCTTATGGAAAAGAAAGATGCTAAACCTAGACTTATTAGATGGGTTCTCTTGATACAAGAATTTGGTTTGCATCTTATTGATAGAAAGGGAGCTGAGAACCCCGTTACATACAACTTGTCTAGGTTAGAAAATGTTTTTGATGACCCACTACCTATTGATGATAGATTTCCTAATGAACAATTAGCTTTCATAAATGCTTCTCATAATACTCCATGGTATGCTAATTACACTGTTGCTAAATTTATACCACCTAGTTTCACGTACCAACAAAAGAAAAGGTTTTTCTATGATTTAAGACATCACTTCTGGGATGACCCACACCTTTATAAAGGAGTAGATGGTGTTATTAGACGTTGTGTACCTGAGCATGAATAGGAACAGATCTTACGTAAGTTCCACTCCGAGTCTTACGGAGGACACCACGCTGGAGATAGAACTGAAGGAAATATGCCCTAGAGGCAATAATAAAGTTGTTATTTATATTTCCTTATATCATGATAAATTTTTATTATTCATGCTAGGATTGTATTAACTGGAAACTTAGTACATGTGTGAATACATAGACAAACAGAGTGTCCCTAGTATGCCTCTACTTGACTAGCTCGTTAATCAAAGATGGTTAAGTTTCCTGACCATAGACATGTGTTGTCATTTGATGAACGAGATCACATCATTAGAGAATGGTGTGATGGACAAGACCCATCCGTTAACTTAGCATAAATGATCGTTTAGTTTTATTGCTATTGCTTTCATCATGACTTATACATGTTCCTCTGACTATGAGATTATGCAACTCCCGAATACCGGAGGAACACCTTGTGTGCTATCAAACATTCCAGCGTAACTGGGTGATTATAAAGATGCTCTACAGGTGTCTCCAATGGTGTTTGTTGAGTTGGCATTGATCGAGATTAGGATTTGTCACTCTGTGTATCGGAGAGGTATCTCTGGGCCCTCTCGGTAATGATCATCACTATAAGCCTTGCAGGCAATGTGACTAATGAGTTAATTAGTTGCGGGATGATGCATTACAGAACGAGTAAATAGACTTGCCGGTAACGAGATTGAACTAGGTATGATGATACTGACGATCGAATCTCGGGCAAGTAACATACCGATGACAAAGGGAACAACGTATGTTGTTATGCGGTTTGACCGATAAAGATCTTCGTAGAATATGTAGGAGCCAATATGAGCATCCAGGTTCCGCTATTGGTTATTGACTAGAGATGTGTCTCAGTCATGTCTACATAGTTCTCAAACCCGTAGGGTCCGCACGCTTAAAGTTCGATGACAACTTGTATTATGAGTTATGTGATTTGATGACCGAAGATTGTTCGTAGTCCCGGATGAGATCACAGACATGATGAGGAGTCTTGAAATGGTCGAGACATAAAGATTGATATATCGGACGATATTATTCGAACACCGGATGAGTTCCGAGAGGTACCGGATAATTATTGGAGTGTCGGAGGGTTATCGGAACCCCCCGGGGGAACTAATGGGCCTTGATGAGCCTTAGTGGGGAGAGAGGAAGGGCCACAAGGGGCTAGCTGCAGGGGCCAGCCTCAAGGGACTTGGAGTCCTAGTAGGACTCCCTCCTCCTGGCGCGCCCTGCAGGGGCCGGCCGGCCTCGCCCTCCCTCCTTTATATACGGGGGCAGGGGGCACCCTAGAACACACAAGTTTGTCTTAACCGTGTGCGATGCCCCCCTCCATAGTTACACACCCCGGTCATATCGTCGTAGTGCTTAGGCGAAGCCCTATGTCAGTAACTTAATCATCACCGTCGCCACGCCATCGTGCTGACGGAACTCTCCCTTGTCCTCAACTGGAGATCGAGGGAAATCATCGAGCTGAACGTGTGCTGAACACGGAGGTGCCGTACACGAGGTACTTGGATCAGTTGGATCGCGAAGATATTTGACTACATCAACCACATTACTATACGCTTCCACTTTTGGTCTACGAGGGTACGTGGACACACTCTCCCCGCTTGTTGCTATTTTTCTCGTAGATAGATCTTGCGTGATCGTAGGTAATTTTTTTGAAATACTACGTTCCCCAACAAGAACTGCACAAAAGGTATTGCAATCTGGTTTTTATTGGCCTACTCTCTTCAAGGATGCTCGTGAGTTTGTCTTGTCTTGTGATGAATGCCGAAGAATTGGTAATATTAGTAGATGTCAGGAAATGCCTATGAACTATTCACTTGTTATTGAACCATTCAATGTTTGGAGCTTTGATTATATGGGACCTTTTCCTTTCCTCTAATGGGTATACACATATTTTAGTTGCTGTTGATTATGTCACTAAGTGGGTGGAAGCTATTCCAACTAGTAGTGCTGATCATAACACTTCTATTAAGATGCTCAAAGAAGTTATTTTTTCGAGGTTTGGAGTCCCTAGGTATCTAATGACTGATGGTGGTTCACATTTTATTCATGGTGCTTTTCATAAAATGCTTGCTAAATATGATGTCAATCATAGAATTGCATCTCCATATCATCCCCAGTCTAGTGGTCAAGTAGAACTGAGCAATAGAGAGATTAAATTGATTTTGCAAAAGACTGTTAATAGATCTAGAAAGAATTGGTCTAAGAAATTTGATGATGCATTATGGGCTTATAGAACTGCTTACAAAAATCCTATGGGTATGTCTCCGTATAAAATGGTTTATGGAAAAGCATGTCACTTACCTCTTGAATTAGAACATAAGGCATATTGAGCTATTAAATAGCTCAATTATGATTTCAAACTTGCCGGTGAGAAGAGGTTATTTGACATCAGCTCCACTTGATGAATGGAGAACCCAAGCCTATGAGAATGCCAAGTTGTTTAAAGAAAAATTTAAAAGATGGCATGACAAAAGGATACAAAAGTGTGAGTTTAATGTAGGCGATCATGTTTTGCTATACAACTCTTGTTTAAGATTTTTTGCAGGAAAGCTTCTCTCTAAATGGGAAGGTCCTTACATTATCGAGGAGGTCTATCGTTCCGATGCCATCAAAATCAACAATGCCGAAGGTGGTAAACGGTCAAAGAATCAAACATTATATCTCAGGTACTCCCATAAATGTTGAGACCAATATAATTGACACCATAACACCGGAGGAGTACATAAGGGACACTTTCCAGAATGTTTCAGACCCCGAAAAGGAATAGGTATGTGGTACGGTAAGTAAACCGACTGCAAAACTGTTCTAATAGCAATTTTTCTCCGTTTTGGAATATTTAGAAAATTAGGAAAATTAAAAGTAGTCCAAAAGAGACATGAGGCCACCACAAGGGTGGAGGGTGCACCCTACCCCCTGGGCGCGCCGCCGACCTTGTGGCCACCTCGTGTGCCCTCCGGACTCCGTTTTCTTGCACGATACTTCTTTTGGTTGATAAAAATTCATTATATAATCTCCCGAAGGTTTTGACCACCGTACCACAACAAAATCCTTTGTTTTTGTTTTGAGCTGTTTCTGCAGCAGATTTAGAGCAAGATGTTGTCCCAAGATTCGGAGGGAGAGAGCTTTGTAGCTGATTACATTGCAGACCCCAAGGTCTACGGGGATTTGGAGCATTATGGTTGGACCACAGAGGAAGAGGAAGAAGACTATGATCCAAAGGGAAAGAAAGAGACAACTTTCGATGAAGAGGAAGTCCCACTACCCCAACCTGGAGACATGCATGTGGAGTTCAAAAAGTCAAGTCTCCCGAACAAAGCAAAGAACCCAAAGATCGAGTTTATCCCTTTTAGTCTTTTGCAGGAGAACAAGCAAGAATTATGCAGAAGGATATTAACACTGGAACAGGAGATCAATGAGTTGAAGGAGGAAAATTCCATCCTCAAGCGTAAGCTGAGGAAAAAGGGCAAGCCTACATCATCAACAACTCCATCATCACCACCTCCGAAGAAAGAGACATAAATACATGGTTATGGGCACTCCCCTTGGCAACTACCAAGCTTGGGGGAGGTGCCCCGATATCGCATCACCATCACACCTCTATCTTTATCATTTTTCTTAGTTCGATCCTCTTGGTTATATCTAGATCTAGTAGAATAAAGATTTAGTATGATCTACCTTTGAGTTTTGTTTCGGTCTCTATCCATGTAATTGTGTCCGTGAGTTATATAATAAGAGTGGTTTTGAGTTGAGGGCTTTGCTTTCTTGCTATGATCTTGAAGGAATAAAATAAAAGAAAGAGCAAAAATAAATAAAAAGATCATATATTGATCTTATGGAAAGTAATTACTTCACATATAAAGAGTATGATGAATAAAAGTTATTGATAGTTGACAAACATAGTTTTGGTCATTGTTGCAATTAATAGGAAGTAATAAAGAAAGAGAGGCTTCACATACAAATATACTATCTCGGACATCTTTTGTAATGGTGAGAACTTATTAAAATATGACATGCTAAAAGGTTGATGTTGGACAACAAAGACAACATAACATGTTATGTTTTCTTATATCCGAATAGAAGTTATATTATCATGGATCCTCCAACATGTTGAGCTTGCTTTTCCCTCTCATGCTAGCCAAATTCTTTGCACCAAGTAGAGATACTACTTGTGCTTCCAAACATCCCTAAACCCAGTTTTGCCATGAGAGTCCACCATACCTACCTATGGGTTGAGTAAGATCCTTCAAGTAGGTTGTCATCGGTGCAAGCAATAAAAATTGCTCTCTAAATATGTATGATCTATTAGTGTGAAGAAAGTAAGCTTTATACAAACTTGTGATATGTAAGAAATAAAAGTGATGGACTGCATAATAAAGGTCTTTATCACAAGCTGCAATATAAAGTGACGTTCTTTTGCATTAAGATTTTGTGCATCCAACCATAAAAGCGCATGACAACCTCTGCTTCCCTCTGCGAAGGGTCTATCTTTTATTTTTACCTTCTACCCTTATACAAGAGTCATGGTAATCATCACCTTTCCTTTTTACATTTTTCCTTTGGCAAGCACTTTGTGTTGGGGAGATCCACACACACACACACACACACACACACACACATATATATATATACATATATATATATATATGTATATATACATATATATACATATATATGTATGTATATATACACTATTCTGATCACGGGATCAGAATAATATTCTGATCACAACCTGAACTGCCTGAGTAACGCGCCTGAACTTCCCTTTGTACGAACCCGACCTTCGGGCTATCTTCGCAACCGTGGCTTCCCCCACGAATTATTCTGGTTAGTCATTGTTCTATATGATGTTAGTGTAATTTAGAAACAATTTTTAGCAACTAAATACCCGTTTTAAATAGGAATCTCGCTCGTTGGCAGATTTTGCACTCGGATCATGATGAAATTGCGTTTTTTGCAATTTTACTGCCTGAGTTGTTCGACCCGAACTTCCCCCTGTGCTAGGTTGAACTTCCGCCAACATTGCCCAAATGGGTTTGCTATATACCGTTGGAAAGCTATGGACACTAGTATTATGATCCAAGTTAAATTTTTGACAAAATGTATGTGGTTTAAGAGCAGTTTTGAAAACCGTTTTTCTTCATACAAAAAACTTGAATCGTATTTTCGATCGCATTTCTAAACCGTTTATCGGAATGAGGCAAATAATATGGCGTTGGAAAGTTGCTGCAAAACCGCTCCTTCCACATATAGAAAGTTTTCTCCAATTCCCTATGGTTAAAGAGTAATTTGGAAAATCATAAAATTTTGCAAACCGAACACCCGAGTTCGTATTTTCGATGTCATTTATAAACGGCTAATCCAATTGAGGCAACTGATATGGCATTGGAAAACTTATAAAAATGCTCTACTCTTTCATGTTGAAAGTTTTTTCTAATTTTGAATGGTTTAAAAGTAATTTGGAAAACGGTACAAGTTCCACCGAGTTCGTATTTTCGAGCTAATTTTTTAACCGTATGTCCGAATGTAGCAAATAATATGGCGTTGGAAAGCTTGAGGAAATGCGAAACTTTTCAGTATGTATTGTTTCTCCCAATTCATTACTGTTTGAAGTCAATTTTGAAAATGGCTGAAAACGTATTTTCGCCGTAATTTCTGCAAACTTTATCGGAATAGGGCAAATAATATACCATTGAAAAGATAAGGAAAATGTGAAACTTTTTCATGTTGATAGTTTTTTCTTATTCAAAGCCATTTTTCTGTAATTTTGAAAATGGCGAGATCATTCTTTCTGCCTTTATCGCGAAACAGATTCATCGTAAATGCACCGCGCGAAGAACTTGAACTTCTCGGCATGCGTACTTGGACTTCACTCTGTTTTTCACGGGGTTTTTTTGCTCGCAACTCTCCATCCACTCACCAGAATTGAGCAAGTGATATACCGATGGAAAGCTGATGTAAACACGCAAGTTTCCCGTTTTGATCATTTTTTCATACTCGCAATGGTTTTAAAAGTTTTTCATGTGAAATTCGTTCAGTGTAGTAGTTGAACTTCCTATTGTTTGTGCGTTGAACTTCTGTGACATATTTTTGTTTGTAATTTTCTCATCCATTCGTCAGTGTTGCACAAATGATATTCCTTTTGTACAAACCTTTCTTACAATATTTTTTTTAACTTTCTTCGACCGAATACTTGAACTTATAACAATAACAAAATTGGACCTTGACTTTTAATTCAATTTTCTCATATTAAACACAGACCATGTAGTACATGAACTTTTTCCATTTTTATAATTTGAATTATTTATTTTCTTTTTGAAATCAAATTGCTCCCAAATAATAACTTAAATTCTTTGTGGATTGAGATAATTATTTTGAAACGTAAAAAATAATTTTTTTTGAAAATGGAAATACAAGGTGAACCTCTCTCGCAAGAATTTTTGAACTTCCCTGGACAGAGCACTTGAACTTCTTTGAACAAACCTTTTAAGATTTTATTTTCTTATACTTTTTATTCTCACCTAAAATGCATTCCTTGCAGTACTTGAACTTCTCGTTTTTTCAATACGAACTTCTATCACATTTTTGTGTGTACGTTGAATTACACGCAATTGAAGGTCACATGTCATTTTTTCCATTATAAAACATTTAATTGGAGGTCGAACGCCCCGCAATATAAATTCTAAACCGTGCACGAGGGTTCACGTGAACTTCCTGCAACAAATCTGAGTTTTTTATATTTCTTCGAACTTCTATGTTATTTCAAATTGACCTTCTTAACCTTTTTCTTAGAAAAAAATATGTTTTCAAATAATTATCAACAATTTTTTTTAAATTGAACCTCATATTTTTTTCCTAGAAGTGGAAAGAATTTGAATTTTTCGTGAACATCAAACTACTCCTTTTATTTTAATTTGAACTTCTTTAATTTTATTCTATAGTGACGAAGAAAACTTGTGTTTTTTCATAAATATTGAACTTCTCTTTTTTTATAATTTGGACTTCTTGGTTTATTTGAAATACTTTTTTTCCAATTTTTAAACCGTAAAACAATGTACTTTTTATAAAAAGTAAGCATCAAAGTCATGTGTTATGTTAATTTGAACCTCTTGCTTTTCTTTTAGATACAAATTTTTTTGAATCTTTTTATAAACATTGACCTGCTATGTATCTTAAATTTGAACTACTTGGTTTAGTTTCAGAGATAGAAAAAAATGTCTACTATTTTGTCTTTTAATTTATAGGCTTTTGGGGGTTTTGTGATCTTCTAGAGTTTATTTTTGTGCAAAGTTACACACACACACACACACACACACATACACACACACACACACACACACACACACACACACACACATAATAGAACAACACCCACACACTGATGCTCACTTGTTGTTTTCCCCTTCTTTCAATATGTAATAATTTTAGGTTCCTGTTGTGATATTTTTTTAGAAATGAGAAAAATCCTTATTTTATATAAATTTTGAACCGCTCCATTTTTTATTTGAACTTCTTGGTTTTAATTTTATTAGCAAGTAAAAACGGAGGGTTTTAGTAAACATTGAACCGCTTCGTTATTTTAATTTGAACTTCTAGGTTTTTTAAGGTGTGTTCTGAGTAGAATTCCAAACTTCGGCGGTCGGTGTATTTGAACTTATGCGATATTTGTAAAAAAACAGAGCTAATTTGGGCAATTTTTTGTTGTTGTGAAAATGCCTTGATTTTGTATGTGAGATTTTTAAGGCAAAGGTCGACGACGTCTCTGACTTTTTCTAACTTGAACGTCCGTAATAAAAAACTGCCGTTTTCTAGGACGTTGTCTGCTGGTCATCTTCGAACTTCTATGAAATTTAATTTGGTTGGAGCCAGAGACTAGTACATAAGCAAAGAAAGGGTACGGTATGCTAAAAAAAAAGGGTACGGTGCAAAATACTACAAAATACTGCAATAATACACAAGTACATGTACAAGTACTGTTCTACTCTAGCTCACAGACACATTTCAACGAACACAAGTCGTGCATGTAGAAAGATGTTTCGCACAGAGCCAATGGTTTGCTCTTTTTCACGGTCAACATGTCCTGATGGCTATGTAGTGTTGTGGTGGCCCGCATCAGATAAGGAGCAAGTTTTTTTAGAGCGGAGGCATCTACCTTGTACACGGCCGTGCTGGCCATGGGTAGCAATCTACTTGTAAACAGCTGTGACGACCATTGGGAGCTCACTCACGGCAGTGGGGTGCATGAGCCGCCACACGCACTGAGTAGCTGCGCCGGAGGACGCATCTTTCTGGCCAGCGCACTGCGACCTACACCACAATCGGTTGGGATGTCGCCCCCGCACGATTGAGGTCTGGGTAGACGCACGACAGGAGGAGCTGCTCCAGTGGAATAGCAGTTCAGGTGTCCTAGGTGGTGGCACACGCACAGGGGAAGCCTTGGCTCACGGACGGGGATGAGCGGTGGCGGCGGGTGGGGAACATTGTTGGGTGTTGTGGGCGAGAGCAGGGAGAGAGGGACAAGCGAGCTCAACAATGGTGGAGGGGACGAGAGCAGCTGTTCCAGGGACGAGCCCTCCTCGAGAAGGACGAGTTGGCCCTCGCGAGAAGGTTGAGTTGGCCCTCGCGAGAAGGTTAATTAGTGGTCCTCGGTGGTGGCTGAAGCCGCAGGGCGGGGCTGCTTGCGAAGATCCAGGGGAAGGGAGCGATAGGGAAGGTGGAAGTCGAGATCGAGGTGGCGGCGCCGTTCACCATGGGGATCGATGGTGATGTGTAGTGGCTCGCTGGGGGAGGGAGGTTGAAGCGCGGACATCGTCCAGGAGATGCGGGACAGTGGAATGCGGCGGGCGAGCACGCCATTAGCGCGCGAGCTCGGGGCGGTGGGGCGCACGAGTTCTGGAACGACGACGGCTGCACGCAAGCTCTGGAACGGCGGCGCGTTGGTTTGGGAATGACGGGCGGAGCGCGCGAGCTTCGGAACGGCGGTGTGCTGGATCGGGAATGGCGGCGGTGCGCGGGGGATCGGGAACGGCGACGCGCTGGGTCGGGAACGGCGGTGGTTCGCAGGGGATAGGGAACAGCGGCGTGTTGGATCGGGAAACGGCAGTGGTGCGCGCGGAGTCAGGAACGGCGGCGCGCCGGATCAGGAATGGCTCCGATGAGCGCGGGATCCGGAACGAAATCGGGTCTGGCTTGTAGAAGGTTGGGGAACTACGTAGCTGTTTTCCGGTTTCTGGATCTGGGGAACACCCTGTCGCTCCTATATAGGGCCGACCTTTGATCCAAATAACTATTTTGATCCTGGGATCAGAATAGTGCTACTATATACTCCCTCCGTTCCTAAATACTTGTCTTTCTAAAGATTTCAACAAGTGATCATATACGAAGCAAAATGAATGAACCTATACTTTAAAATATGTCTACATACATCCGTATGTTGTAACCATTTGAGATGGCTAGAAAGACAAGTATTTGAGAACGGAGGGAGTATATATATATATCCCTAATAATAAAACACGGTGTGAAGCTGCCGGGTTTACCGTCGCGGCATTTTTACACAAAGGTCCCTGTGTTCTGGCTAATTTAACCCGCAGTCCACGGTGCGTGAAGAAAACGGTTCGGTCTTTTTCTTCGTCAACCCTCTGTGCACGTTTGGCTTTAGATCGAGCGGTGGCGCTCCCGATCCGGTCGGGACATGTAGGACGACGGCGGCAGGGCTCCGGAAAGCGGGGAAGCGGCGGACGTCGGGGCGAGGCGGATCAGGTCAGGATCCAGCGCGGTGGCCGGCGCTCCATGGCCGTGGCGCCTCGGTCTCCTGGGAAGAAGAGACGTGGGAGAGAGAGGAGGTGAGATGGGGAGAAGAGAAGGCAGAGTAAGGACGGCGCGGATTTCGGCGGTGGCTCCGGTCGGCGGATCCAGGTATGTGTCCTGATTCCTCTCCTCCCCGTAAAAAAACCTATGTAGCGTCGTTGCTAACTGCTAGAGATGCCCTTAATAAGTTATCCTGTGGCCAACAACAACCTCCAGGTCGTGTGAGAGTTCAGTGGCATGGGCATGCTCTCCCCTAATTGATTTTGTATCAAAGATTTTGTTCTAGCGTGTGGGCAGCACCCATGAGTGTTGGAAGTACATGTTCTATATACATAATAGCTTCTCTGGTGACTTACTCATCTAATGGTCAGATACAATTTTAGCAACAGTGAATAGCCGCCTCATAGTTTTGTTATCTGCTTCTTAATGTTCATAATGTGTAAAACGAATCAATTTTACTTGAGAAGTTGAATCTGCAAAGTTTTGAGAACATTGACTATATACTCCAACACCGCAGGCCAATTCTTGATGGATTTCCAATGTGTTGCTGGCCTCTGAATTTTTTCTGTCGTGTAGCCGCTCCCCATCTCAGCGTGTGCTATCCACGGAAGCTGGCTCCTCCACTCAGGCCCTCTTCTGCAACGCCGACGAGGATGCTACTTCGTCTGAACCAATCTTCACGACCACGTGCAGGTATACACATGTGCTCCCCTGCCACCCCTGCACTAATTTAAGGCGAAATCCAATTGGGAGTTATTGATAGGCACCAATGTATGTATTCTTGGTTCAGTTCCCTGTCTTGAATTACGTTGATCCTTTTGGTAAGATCAAACTGAACATGCTGAACATCACTTGCCCAAACAAGCTGAACGCCTTGCTACATTATTGCCCAATTTTGTAAAATTGATCATAGCACTCTTGCTATCATGTCATGTTTGCTAATACTTATTGAGCTATAAAACGATGGTTTCTGTTTATAAGCTAGCCCTTCTTATTATGTTTCAGAAGATCGATAGTACCCATTACGTTACTACAGTACACTGTAATATGCAGAACCTGAGTTTTGGTTGCCAAGCAAATGTTTGTGCTAATTCCCACAAGAAATTTGTGTTTGAAGAATTATTACTTTATCAGGGAAATATCTTTTATATGGCTTCATGAAATCAAATATGACACTAGATTTGCAGAATCACTAAGCAGCATAGGAAATTGATTTAGCATTACCTCATTAAACATGAAGACTTATTCTTGATTTTGTGTTAATGTTTCAGATGGAATTTTTCTCATATGACATCAGGGATGTAGGTTGATTGGGTGAACAAGCTTCCTGTGAAACATCCAGATCCCGGTGGCAGTGCCTCCGTTCAGCATCCCACGCGTCGACGTCCTCCGGCATAATGGCAAACACCGGCAGGGGAGAGAGCAGAGCGGGAGGGGTATTGGGTCCATACCATTGTGGGCATTGCCAGTGCCATGATTGTGGGTAATACCCACAGAAGATTCTATTCCTGTGAGCGGATTAAACAAAGTTGAGTAAACATCATCCATAAGAGATACATGTGCTAATTAAGTTTAGAGGAGAAAGTGGTTCTTTATTCTTGTAATTTTGGTGCAGATGTCATACAGGGGCAGAGAACAATGGTCATTTGGGAAAGCCTGTTAACTTTTTGGAGCTGCCAGGTAAATTTTGGTACGAAATTTGTTAGTTCTACCTTTCCATGATGTTTAATTGCTCGGTTCTTAAGGGTTTGCAAGAGGAGATGGATTTTGGACTACTCTATTTCGGATGCCAGTAACGCGGATCTGCAGATGAAAAATAAAAGAGTGTGCATGGTGTTTTTTTCTTACAGAATACTTTTATATGCCCTGTTCTATTTTGCTTCAGGTTTAGGACTATTTGGTCTGCTACATAATCCATGTTTTCAACTGTAAAATTTTAGTTTTATTATTATCATATTTACTATTTCAGTAGTAATACATAACACGTCACTGGTGAAAAGCCTACTGGAAAGATTAATTAGTCAATAGTGTTGTCTTAAGAACAGTAGTATTTGGCTCAAAGTATAGGCACTGTAATTTCTTTTTTGAAAAGTTCTATGTTCACCAATGTTCCCATCTGTTCCTATTTGTTGGTTTTTCCTATGGCAGTTTGGAGCAAGTGATTGGCCTATAATCTAATTAATATTCAGGCTTGCTGAGAATTTTTTACTACGAGATAAGGAGATGATCATTTAACCCACAGCAAAGATAAAGTAGATTATGGTGACCGAACTGAGCACACGCTAACTTAGTGCTTCGACCCTTCATGTTTATGATTCACTAATTCTGGTCCTTCCATTACTATTGAACTAAATTCAAAGTTGTTGCTATGTCAATTCGGTTGCCTGCTTGCCATAGTTTATCTCCCTATTTTGTGCCCTGTTGATTAGCTAATTGGCATGAGAAAGAAACATTATGCATCTACATGTATCTTATCTCTCAGAAGTCATAAAATTGTAGTGAGATGCAGTGCCCACGAAATTGGCATGTTTAAATATAAAATTATTTCCTTTAATGATGGATGAGACCTTTTAGCTTAGCTGACATGTTTATATATATGCTTTATGTTTTTGGTCCTAGAGTTATACATGGGCGTTCATTTTGCATCTAGCGATGAATATCATTGTTAGATCAAAGGAGACCTTCTGAACAGAGCAACTATGGTCCGTCGAAGATGTCCTGCTTTTCTTTCGAGAAGCAGGCAACCGAATTTTTTTGAGGGGCGGGAAGATTTTCTTTTGAGAAGTATGATAAGGAAGATGAGTTTGTGCGTCCCATCTGTCTAGGTCAAGTGATTTGTTTGGGCCAAGCCGAAATAATTAAAAATAAATAAACTCTTCCCAACAAAACAACTACCATCTGTAACCCCTAAAAAAAACTAACTATCTATAAAAAATCAACACGGTAAAAATATTTTTAAAAATGGTCAGAGTTTTACACATGTTCACACTTTCCTTGGTTGCAAAAAATATGTCCGCAGTTTTTAAAAAGGTTATAAATTCCAAAAAAGAATTACTAAAAAAATTCCATTTAGAAATGTACAACAAAAAAATAAAAAAAACTTTTCAAAAAAAGCTCTTAAAAAATGTTCTTCTTCAAAGAAATGCACTAATTTTCATAAAATAATAACTATTCTTAAAAAAGCATTCCAGTTTTTATGAAAATGTTAACTTTTATTAAAAACAAGAAAATTTCCGCGTTTTTTAGAAAAGCAAAAAAAAATGACAAACAATCTATTCCAAGAAAAACTACTACATAAAAACAGATGAAGAACGCTAAGGTGGCTTCTTCACGTCTGGACGCACAGTCGTGCCCCTTTTTCGCCCGGTGCAACGCACGGGCATTTGTACTAGTATATATATATATATATATATATATATATATATATATATATATATATATATATATATATATATATAATGTCTTTGCCACCCGTGGGCATTGACCCTCTCTGGCTTCCGTCTGATCTGGCTTTGAGATCCGTGTAGCATCTTTTATGTGTGCCTTTGATTAGTCTTCCATTTGTCTAATTGCACTGAGATGAGTTCATATCATTAAGTATTAACAAGGTTAAATGTTGATACATGTGCATACACATGAATCTTTTTTTGGGGAATCTTTTTTGAGTTCATGGGGAACTTCTTTTAGGAATGTAAGTTTTAATCACCAACAATTTTTTTGTACTATTATAGAAAGTTAGTAAGTTATACTACTTTTTATACTATTAGGGAATCTTTTTGGTTAAGTATTCATGACATATAATATTTTGATACCCTTGGTCTAACAATACTGTACCGAAATTGTATTAGTGTGATCATTAGCATGCTTCATTAACTGAATCCCCATAAAGGAATGACGATAGCATAGTGTTTGCATGGATCACGAGGCATGCATTGAACGAGGATAACATGGGGTGACACTGACACCCAGAGGGGTGGTATAGTCCCCGTGTGTTAAAAAATCCAAACTATATATATATATATATATATATATATATATATATATATATATATATATATATATATATATATCACACATGTCCGTGCGTTGCAAGGGAAAGTATTGTACGCGTTAGTAAAATAGCAAATATGCCCATGCGTTGCAACGGGTAAAACAAATCCTTGTATGCACGTAGTAGCACATTCATGTTGTCACTTCTCTTCATGACCATCGCCTATGGTTGTCAGTCATCCACCAATTAACGACGACCATGATCAATCCCTAGGTGAGCTTTGTCATCACACTTTAACACACCTTTTTGCGAGCCCCTCCTTTTGTCACATTGTCAACCAATTAAAGACGAATGTGGTAAAAAATCATACGGAAGAAACCTTCCTCCCTTTATTTCCCAAGTGAATTGTGCAACGTTCTTTAATATTTTTTAAACATGTATCCTTAATTGCTTTTGTGTCATGCGTGGGCAGCCATAATAGGCCGGTCGATGATGCTCCTTTAATCATGATGTGTTCATGCAGCGCCTACAATTCCGGAGATTTATTTTCCTTCACCCTAATACACAACCTTCCTTCCCGTGATATGTGCATGCATGGCAGCGCCCACAAATTTGGAAATTTACTTTCCTTCACCCTACAATCCCTCCTCCACGTGATGTGTGCGTGCATGGCCCCAAGATTTATTTCAAGTCATAACAGTATTTAAATTGGTGGGTCTAGATGTGAAGTAGCGAGGTGGTACTATATTTGAAAAAATCATCTCTCATAAAGGCATAATGGAGTGGTAGCTCAGTTGTGTGCTCCCTTCCGTAGTTTACATCAGGTCCGGAGTACGATCCCTCACGGAGGTACATTATTTTTGCGCCCCTGGCATCGGTTGTTCGGGCTGCCGCTTCAGCCGGGCGATCCGCCAGAGCGTGGTCGATCCATGGGCTGAGGCCCAGCCAGTTCTGGGGCGCACCGGAAGCAGGCCTGGGTGGGCGGTGCGAACGTTACAGAGACAAAATTTAGTACCACCTTGAAAAAAAATTCAAGTTGAAAGCGTAAAATTACGGGAAGAAGCATATTGTGACGGTGAACCCACGGAGTCAATCCGTACTTTATTATTAGGGAAAGATATAAGACAAAAATTTCCTACTACCGGGTGTAGTTACTCTCACTTTTGTTTCGTACGTTCTAGGTAGTATCTATCATATCGGAGAGTATGTACGCGTAGTATGTAGTATATAAGAATGTTTAGGTAGTATATATACTACTTTTTAGATAGTATGTATCATATTTTGTGCATACTCCATCTCGCGTACAAATATGTATGTATTTCATAAATACAATAAAACTATGAGCTTATTTGCAATTTTTTCATAAAAATCACTTTGAAGTATCTTATATATAGTATATGAACATAATAAAAATAATGAAGTGGAGTATATACCACATGGTAGTATATGAGAAATGGATGTAACTACACCCGGTAGTAGGATGCATTCTCTCTCTCTCTCTCTGTCTCTCTCTCTGTCTCTCTCTCTCTCTCTCTCTCTCTCTCTCTATATATATATATATATATATATATATATATATATATATATATATATATATATATGTATATGTAAAACTGTGTCTACCATAGCTTGCCACAGAACTAGTTAAGGGTCGCTAAACTTTTAACGGTTTAAAAGTTATCAAAAAATATGAAATAAATTTGAGAGCATCTCTCTAATGTAATAAGATGATCCAATGAAGGACTATTCTGTTACCGGCAACAAAATATTATTCTGTTACCCCCTCCCCCCCCCCCCCCCCCCCGCGTTCAGTTCGATGATATAAACCATGCAAGTACAGGGGCGAAAAATAGCTCAGTACAAACATACACATATATCAGTACGACTATTCTGTTTTTCAGACGAGAAAACAGAATGATCCGTCATGCCGTATTCAAAATTACTCTTAAACGGTTGCAAAGTAGAGAAAACGTTCAACATGACTAAGTTTCGCATTTTCGATAGCTATCCAACGGTATATTATTTTCCATATTTCGACAAACTTTTTAAAAAAATCGCGTTCAAAATTAAATTTGACCGTATTCGAATTCGTTTTTAAACCGTAAGGAATTAGAAATATATTTATATACGAAAAAGTTGCGCATTTCCCGTAGCTTTCCAACGCCGTACCATTTGGGGCAATCCGACAAACCGTTTGCAAAAAATCGCGACAATACGTTTCGCATAGAATTTCACCGTTTTCCAAATTACTTTTAAATCATATAGAATTAGAAAAACAATACATATATGGAAGATGCGGATTTTCACCAGCTTTCCAACGCCATCTTATTTGCTCAATTCCGACAAACGGTTTGAAAATTGAGTCCGAAATACGATTCACGTTTTCAGTTTTGAAAAAAACAGTTTTTTCAAAACTGCTCTTAAATCATAATGATTTTGCAAAAACTTTCAATATACTTGAAATATGGTTGTCAAGAGCTTTCCAACGATATATTACACGCCCCGTTCCGACAAAAAAATTGCATCAGTACAACCACTTTGAAAACATCAGTACAACCGCATTGAAGATGTCAATACAACCGCCTGAAATCGTCAGTTCGAGTAGGGTAACGGAATAATATTCTGTTACGCGTAACAGAATAGCCCAGATGTATATATATATATATATATATATATATATATATATATATATATATATATTCACTCGGATGTAGGTTATCATAAAGGATCATGGTGACGCGGTGTTTTGGCTCCTAGGTGCATATGCACCCATTGTCGAAATACATATTTTGAAAAGTTAAAAAATTCGAAACAAAAATCCCACGTGTATATCCGGACATTTTATGTGCGTTCACAAGATTTCGGTGAAAAGCGACGTTTTTTGTGGCTTGTGTAAAAAAGACAATTTCTGATGCTTCATTCGAACTATTCACGAGGCATTTCTTTATCTTTTTTACACAAGCCACAAAAAACGTCATTTTTCACCGAAATCTTGTGAACGCATATAAAATGTCCGGATATACATGTGAGATTTTTGTTTCGAATTTTTCAACTTTTCGAAATGTGTATTTTGACAATGGGTGCATATGAACCTAGGAGCCATTGCGAATTTCCGATCATAAAGTATTATTGTTGACATTACCCTTGAGGTACAAGGTTGGGAGGCGAAACTATAAGCGCCTATCTTTCTCTGTGTTCAATTGAAACTTTGTACCCATAAGTATCGCGTGAGTGTTATCAATTATTAAAGACTAAATGATAGTTGAATATGTGGACTTGCTGAAAAGCTCTTATATTGACTCTTTTCGATGTTATGATAATTTGCAATTGCTTCAATGACTGAGATCATAATTTGTTAGTTTTTAATAAAGTTTCTAATTCATACTTTACATTGTGAATGAATTGTTACTTTAACATTAGAAATTATATGACAATATACGTACTTCCTGCACCCATATATACTCACGTACCCTAAAACTTCTAGAACAGAGATTAGATCAGGAGTTCCGCCGCCGCAAGCCTCTGTAGCCACCAAAAACCTCTCGGGACCCTGTTCCGGAACCCTGCCGAAGGGGGGAACCCTCACCGGTGGCCATCTTCATCATCCCGGCGCTCTCCATGACGAGGAGGGAGTAGTTCACCCTCGGGGCTGAGGGTATGTACCAGTAGCTATGTGTTTGATCTCTCTCTCTCTCTCTCCCTCTCTCTCTCTCTCTCTCTCTCTCTCTCTCTCGTGTTCTTGATTTGGCACGATCTTGATGTATCGCGAGCTTTGCTATTATAGTTGGATCTTATGTTTCTTCTCCCCCTCTACTCTCTTGTAATGGATTGAGTTTTCCCATTGAAGTAATCTTATCGGATTGAGTCTTTAAAGATTTGAGAACACTTGATGTATGTCTTGCGTGGGATAACCGTGGTGACATTGGGTTATTCTATTGATTCACTTGATGTATGTTTTGGTGATCAACTTGCGGGTTCCACCCATGAACCTATGCATAGGGGTTGGCACACGTTTTCGTCGTGATTCTCTGGTAGAAACTTTGGGGCACTCTTTGAGGTTCTATGTGTTGGTTTGAGTAGATGAATTGAGATTGTGTGATGCATATCGTACAATCATACCCACGGATACTTGAGATGACAATGGAGTATATAGGTGACATTAGGGTTTTGGTTGATTTGTGTCTTAAGGTGTTATTCTAGTACGAACTCTAGGGCTATTGGTGACACTTATAGGAATAGCCCAACAGATTGTTTGGAAAGAATAACTTTGAGGTGGTTTCGTACCCTACCATAATCTCTTCGTTTGTTCTCCGCTATTAGTGACTTTGGAGTGACTCTTTGTTGCATGTTGAGGGATAGTTATATAATCCAACTATGTTATTATTGTTGAGAGGACTTGCACTAGTGAAAGTATGAACCCTATGCCTTATTTCCTATCATTGCAATACCGTTTACGCTCACTTTTATCGCTTGCTACCTTGCTATTTTTATAGTTTCAGTTTACAAAAACCTATATCTACCATCCATATTGCACTTGTATCACCATCTCTTCGCCGAACTAGTGCACCTATACAATTTACCATTGTATTGGGTGTGTTGGGGACACAAGAGACTCTTTGTTATTTGGTTGCAGGGTTGCTTGAGAGAGAC
The DNA here is from genome assembly GCA_032464435.1 of Aegilops umbellulata. Taxonomy (NCBI): domain Eukaryota; kingdom Viridiplantae; phylum Streptophyta; class Magnoliopsida; order Poales; family Poaceae; genus Aegilops; species Aegilops umbellulata. Next base: position 538,158,308 of record CP136055.1, read on the forward strand.
CATCTTCATCCTACGCCTCCCACGGATTGATAAACCTTAGGTCATCCACTTGAGGGAAATTTTCTACTGTCCTACAAACCTCTGCACTTGGAGGCCCAACAACGTCTACAAGAAGAAGGTCGTGTAGTAGACATCAAGCTCTTTTCTGGTGCCGTTGCCGGGGAGGCTAGGTAACACTACTAGGGAAAACCTTATACACAGAACTTTAGTAGTAGCGAGGGTCAAAAAAGCACGCTGGTGCTAAGTAGCAGTAGCGCCCCCTGCAAACCGCGCTGCAGATAAAGTTCTGGCAGTAGCGCGTCTCATCCTAAACACGTTACTACTATAATTCCCACGGCTTAGCCGATAGGCTACACATAGTAGTAGCGACCTAAAACGAACCGCGCTACCGCTACTTTCTTTGTAGCAGCGCGTTTTATTATAAACTCGCTACTGCTAAAGGATATAAAATTAAATGGAAAGCAAATAGAAAGGCAATTGGAAATGAAAGAAATAGAATAAGGTGAAAGGAAAAAAATAAAATGTGAAGAAAACTAAATGAAAAAGGGAAAAAAGAGAAAGGAGTAGTAGTAGCATGTATCCCAGAACGCGCTGTAGCTAACTTAGCCGCAGCGTGCTTTCTTGAACGCGCTACTGCTACTTCTGACTTAACCACGGGGTCCGTCCTTCCCCACAGCCACTTCCCCCAAATCCAACACTCCACTCTCGCCGCCGCCATCGCCCGTTGGCCGCCGCGCGCTCTCCGTACACCCTCTACACCGCCCCGACCCCAGATTCAACGCCCCCCACCCCCGACCTTCAACGCTGCCCCGGACGCCGCCCCCGACCCCGACCTCGACGCCGCCGTCTGCCGCGCGCCCGAGCCCCGAGCCCGACCTCGACGCCGCCTGCCCCTCGCTCGTCGCAGGCACCCGAGGTGAGCAAGCCTGCTCCTCCCTCTTCCCTACCTCTGCCTAGGGTTTCTTTATTTTTTAGTTGCATCAAATTAGTTAGGGTTCATGTAAGGGTTGAAACGAATCGGATGCGAATGCGGCTCAAATGAGTTAGGGTTCATGTAAGGGTGGAAACGAATCAAATTTCTAAGATGAATCATAAAACGAGTAAAATTTGACCACTTATTTCACTTTATAGTTGGATAATTGGAATATCCGTTACCACTTTCCACCCCTAGGTTTATCAAATTAGATGGTAATTAGGGTAGTAGTTCCTAGGTACTAATTAGTTAGTAAGAACTTGTTGCTATTTTTATTTATAGTAAGTTTATTTTTAGTAAGAACTAGTTGCTATTTTTTTAGTTAAAGCATTTTTTCTCGCATCGACGTGGACGATGCCTATCTCGCATCCTCGTCGTCGAGTCGGCGGAGGATGACACCTGCTTGACCAGATGGGCCATGTCCGGGACTGGGCTCCGCCTGGGTGGTACTGGGAGGCGCTACCTACCGGGGGGCGCAGGTTGGTGAGGAGCCAGCCTGTCGTTGACCCAAACCTTCTTTGGTGGCGGTCGCGTGGGCCAGTGACGGTCCAGAGGCTCAAGGACTCCATGGAGGTGGTGCGTCACCGTGTCAGTGAGGAGGACGCGCACGTCCGTCGCTACTTGTTTGCGTTGGAGCACAGGTTCTCCAATACCTGACAGGTTCTCCAGGGATCTCACTGGAGCTATGATCCCGTGATGGTTCCTTCTCTGTGGGTGTCCACCGCCCGCGCCGATACCCGTCGTGTGCTAGGGTTTTAGTTGTACTAGTGATGTTATATGTATGACACTATTCGGGATGTATTAGTGATAATATTCGACGATGTACGGACGCATGAGATGATTTACTTTTGCTTATTGAATGCATGCTAATTTGAGTCCTATAAGATATTTTGAAATGTATATCTTGTGTTGCTCAATATCCAAGTGGCCGGTCATGTTTGCAGGTTACACCTCCGAGTGGCCTATGTTTTGCTGGAGTGTTGATTCATTTCCGTTCCGGCAAATTTCAAGCGCTCGATATGTCCTATTTTAGCAAAGGTCATGCCGGATTTTTTCGTGAATTTTGGCATGACTTTTGCCAGAATATGTAGGAAATATCGAGTGCCCCGGATATGTGTTTTGAGTATCCTGGTAGTTGTTTTCTATCGATTTTCAATTAATGTTTTAACTATGAACATAGGAAATGTCTGACGACAAAAAGGATTTCGGTATTTGCAAATGCTGCAAAGACGAGCGCGGCCTGTGCGACGAAATCTTCCTAGATGATGATAGGCGCTTCAGCATCAAGCTGGACAAGAACTTCGAAGTGGATACAGTAAGTCACAACGACAAGTCTTTTTTCGTAATTAAGCATGACATCTGCTTCGTTTGCTTCAACTTATATTTTTTTTGCTATTCTACTAGCGTATCCTCTGCCATGCAAGAGTCTTTGTATTGGATAAGATAGGTTTTAGTCATACTATGGAGGTAAAGAAAGTTTACTTGAAGACCGAGCATGGTTATATTTTCCACGCAAAATTATACAATTCAGACGACTACACCTATTTTGGATGCAAAACATGGCGAGCACTATGCAAGACTTATGCATTTGAGCCTGATATGGTTATCACCTTTGATATTCGTCCGGAAGATGATATTGAAGGTAATACCGACATCTGGGTCGATGTGCAGACGCCTCCAGTTACACCATTATGTAAGTTTCTCAACCATATTTATGTCTTTGATATTGTTTATTCAAAAATAGTTGACAACTAATTTGTATTGTCAGCTTATTTCGGTGCAAGCAAACATGTCCAGCGCTTGGTAGACAGGACCTACTATTGTCCCGGGGCTGAACTAAACTGCGAGGAGCTAAGTCATTATGTTTCATGGCTTGAGGATCTTGATACTGTCAAGACAAATTTTCTTCCTGGACTTAGAAATGTTAGTACTGAAAACGTGCGACCAATAGTGTTCGTAATGAACGGTCACTTCTATTTAGGAAGGATGGTAAGTTTTTTTACTATTTGTCCTCAGTGCATCTTTTCCATACATTATTTGTGAAGCTAAACTTCATTGCTAAGTATGTTACCATACGATGTTTTTTCAACAGGGCCTCCCGATGAATGTTGTGCCTTATGGGATCGAGACTAAAGGTACCATGAGTATTATTAGCTTACGGCCAAGATATCCTACATGTTACTTTAGTGCATTTAAGATCAGTGATGAATGCTTAATAGTGCAAGACTGGACCAGATATGTGATGGGGGAGCGCAGAGAAGTACTAGGGGGCAGCAAACACATGTGCTACCCAAAATTAGGAGACAGGTTCATCTGCATGCTCCAACTTGATCAAGGAGGAGAGCTACACATGTTTTATGTTATTTTACCTAAGAGAGAGCAGCAGGAGTGATTAGCTAGCTAGAATGAGAGTTTGAAGATGATGATGTGTGCTACACTATGACTATGATGATTAAATAGCTAATGTTGGTGGTAATGACTATGATGATGATTAAATAGCTTGTGTTGGCGGATTAGATTCAAGTGGAGGCAACATGTGGTGCACATCGAAAGTACTACTAGTCCAAACTAGATCAAGTTTGGATTTGTAGTATACTTTTGACATGCACCACATATTGCCTCCACTTGAAACTAATCCACCTTCATTTGACACACTGTTATGGACATAATGATGTAAACCACATAACTAGTATTGTACCAATATTTGTACGATAAATACACTAAAAATAAAAAATAAAAAAAGAATACTAGTAGTGATGGAGTGAAAACACGCTGCCAGTAGTTACATTAGCAGTAGCATGGGATTGAACAAACTCTGCAGCTACTTGTCCTAGCAGTAGCGCGTGTAACACGCGCTACTGCTAAGGAATAGCTATAGCGCCTTATCAGTAGCGCATGTCCCCGCGCTACTGATAGGCCTAAAACCCGCGCTGCTGCTAGCCTTTTCCCTAGTAGTGTAAGTGAAGGTATATCTTTAGATCTTGCAATCGAATCTTTTTGTTTCTTGTTTTAGCACTAGTTAGTTTATAAAAGAAAATTACAAAAAAATGGAATTGAGTTTACCTCATACGCTTCATCTTTTTAATATGTTTCGTGAGTATGATGGAAAGGAAAATTGTGCCAAAGTGTTAGAAGAAGAATTACATAGAATGCTTGGCATAAAATATGTGAATGATGAGCATGATTGCAATGTTGTTAGTATGAACTCATTCAATATCCATGGTACTAATGATGATTGCACTAGTTATGATGAAAATATATCCTATAAACATGTCAATTTTTGTGGAGTGTATTGGGTTTGCAAGTACACACAAAATAGAGAAGATAGATATTGCAAGAGGCATAAGCATGTAGAAACTAAATGGTTGCAAGAAAGGCTAGAAGTTAGTGCTGAAAATATAAGATATCTTAGACGTACTTGTGAACTTTGCAATGAACATGGTCATTTAAATATCAATTGCAAATTGTTTCATGATCGAATCGTGTCCAAAAATAGTGATGACTTGATTTCCCTTACGCATTATAATGAACTAAGTTTTGTTTTGGGTTATGAAGAATTCAAACGTCAAACTAAGCATATTCTAGAATATAACCTCAAGAAATTCCTCGATTTTGATCTAGAGAAAATTTATGTGTATTGTGCGGTGAATTGCATTGAAAATCCTTATATTGCCAATTACATATATAAAAGAAAACAAATAGAAGATGAAGAGAATACTAATGAAAGGGAAGAGACTTCCCAATATCCTCCTATTATTTCTTATGATGAATCAGGTAACGAGGGGGAGCCTTCTATTCAACCAATCGCATTAATAAGGAGCTCCAAAAAGAGGATTGAACCCACAAATGATGTGGTGAAGAAGAAGAAAAGAAAAAGGAAGAGAGGTATAAAGGTATCTCTCCCAAATAAAGTTGCTCCTATTATTGCTGTGCCTCATAAAAATGAAGATGATACACTTGATGATGATCTCGTTATGCCTATTGCTTGTTGTGATGATTATGATTGGGAACATAATGATACTTCTTATGATCTTGAAAATCTTTTTGGCACTTGCTTGGAAGAATATAATAATTGCTATACTATCGGTGCTATCTATACTATTAATGATGAGAGTGATTATGCTTATGATATGAAAAGGCCCAAGCTTGGGGAAGCTATGTTTGATGATGATGACATATTTGAGAATATATTTGCTGCAATTAATGTTTGTCCCAAGCTTGGGGATGCTATGTTTAATAATTATGATATTGTTAGCCTCTCAAGTTTTGATATGCAAAGTAGTTATGATGATAGCATGCCTTTTACCTATGATGATTATATTTATGAAAGTCGGTTTGGAAGAGTGTCAACTTTAGGAAGTAGTGATCCCAAAATATTAAAGGATGTTGAATATTATAATATTTATGAAAGTGGACTTGGAGAGGTCATGACTTTATCTAGTGATGTATCCACAATTTCGAAAGAGGTTTCAATTGATTATGATGAGAACAAAGTTGCTACTTATGATGATTATTGTGATAAAACTTATGATATAAAGAGTAGTGATGATTATATTTATAAAACTTGTCATGGTTATGAGTACCCTTTCTCTAAACATTACTCTTTTAATGTGGAAACAATTTATAGTATTCAAGTTTCTTATGATACTCCCACTATTCCGAATGAGAAGAATTTTGCTTATGTGGAGAGTAATAAAATCTGTATGCTAGTAGATCACGAAAAGAATGATTTAGGTTCTGGTTATATTGTTGAATTCATTCATGATGCTACTGAAAATTATTATGAGGGAGGAACATATGCTTGTAGGAATTGCAATAATATCAAGTTTCCTCTCTATGTGCTTAAAGTTTTGAAGTTATGCTTGTTTTACCTTCCTATGCAAGTTGATTATTGTTCCCATAAGTTGTTTACTCACAAAATCCCTATGCATAGGAAGTGGGTTAGACTTAAATGTGCTAGTCATATTATTCATGATGCTCTCTTTATGTTTCAATTCTTATCTTTTATGTGAGCATGATTGAAATCATCATGCCTAGCTAGGGGCGTTAAACGATAGCGCTTGTTGGGAGGCAACCCAATTTTATTTTAGTTTCTTGCTTTTTGGTTCTGTTTAGGAATAAATAATCCATCTAGCTTCTGTTTAGATGTGGTTTTGTGTTTTAATTAGTGTTTGTGCCAAGTAGAACCTTTGGGAAGACTTGGGTGAAGTCTTTATGATCATGCTGTAAAAAACAGAAACTTTAGCGCTCACGAGATTAGCTAGAACTTTTTACTGGAGAGTGATATTTAGTTGATTCTTTTTGCAGATGATTACTAGACAAATTCCTCAGGTCCACCAATTTATTTTGTAGTTTTTGGAGTTCCATAAGTTTGCGTTAGTTACAGATTACTACAGACTGTTCTGTTTTTGACAGATTCTATTTTCATTGTGTTGTTTGCTTATTTTGATGAATCTATGGCTAGTAAAATAGGTTATAAACCATAGAGAAGTTGGAATAAATTAGGTTTAACACCAATATAAATAAAGAATGAGTTCATTACAGTACCTTGAAGTAGTGTTTTGTTTTCTTTCGCTAACGGAGCTTACGAGTTTTCTGTTAAGTTTTGTATTGTGAAGTTTTCAAGTTTTGGGTAAAGATTCGATGGACTACGGAATAAGGAGTGGCAAGAGCCTAATCTTGGGGATGCCCAAGGCACCCCAAGGTAATATTCAAGGACAAACAAGCATCTAAGCTTGGGGATGCCCCGGATGGCATCCCCTCTTTCGTCTTCGTTCATCGGTAACTTTACTTGGAGCTATAGTTTTATTCACCACATGATATGTGTTTTGCTTGGAGCGTCATTTTATTTTATTTATCTTTGCTTGTTGTTTGAATAAAGTTTCAAGATCTGAAATTCTTAAATGTGGGAGAGTCTTTACATAGTTGCTTAATTATCCAACTACTCATTGATCTTCACTTATATCTTTCGGAGTAGTTTGTTGTTTGCTTTAGTGCTTCACTTATATCTTTTAGAGCATGGTGGTAGTATTATTTTGAAGAAATAGATGAACTCTCATGATTCACTTATATCATTTTGAGAGTCCTAAATAGCATGGTAATTTGCTTAAATAATCCTAATATATTAAGTGTCGTGGAATTGTCACGGCAGATGTCCTCATGCAAGGACTTAGTCGTGGAACCATCGCAAGTAGGAAGCTTAAAGGGGTTAATCGGGACAAAGGATACGAGAGAGTTATACTAGTTCGGCCCCTTACGGTGAAGGTAAGGCCTACGTTTAGTTGGGTTGGTATTGCTTGAGGTTTTGATGACCAGGGAGCGAGATACGCTATGGCCGGTTCTCGAGGAGTTGTTTCTTGCCCTAAGCCGCCGACGGGTCGTCCCCTTATATACACGGGTTGACGCCCTGCGGCTTACAGAGTCTCGACCGGCTCATAGACAGTGTCTGGCTCGGTGACTAGTTAATTCTACCTTATAATACAAGTCATGCCATCATGGCGGTTTATCACTATGGGCCTTAAGTCGCCTATGGGCTTTAGACGCTTTATTGAACCGCCATCTTCATGTTTGGCCTTGGGCTTCACCCGATGAGTTCTTCTTGCGTAAACCAGCCCCTCCTGGGCGGCTTACACAATAGTTATATCCCCAACATTAGGACCCAGATTGATTTGAACCGGTTCATGTCAATCTTAAAACACCTTAAGAAATAAATCTTCAGTCTTCTGCCTGTGCAAAGGTTTTAACCCGCCATGACGTCATCTTCTGGATCTGCGTTTACCCACCGTGATGTCAACTTCAATTAAATTCATATTTTACTCCATCATATCCTTCAATGGATCTTTTCCTTTACTGACCGCTCCAAAAACTGAGGCGTCAGGGCCGCTGGATAATGATGTCTTGGTCTCCTCGTTTCTCGCGCCGTCTCAGTCGGCCTTCCCTTATAAATAGGCATGACCTAGGTCTTCCATTCTCCCCCTTTCGGTCATCTTCTTCCCCTCGCTGTCTCTCTGTCACTCGAGCTCCGCCGCCGCCACCGTCGAGCCCGTCGTCTTCACCGACTCAGGCCGCTGCATCAACCTAAATCTGACCAGAAATCAACGGCGAACCTCCGCAGCGCGTCCACATCCGTAAGTCTCTTCCTTCCCTTTCTTAGATCTGCATTGGAACTTCTTCGAGTTCGTCGGTGTTTGTCACCGTTTGAGCCAAAACCTTGACCGTTTTCACCTCCAATGCTCTGTTCAGATCATCAAATAGGGTGGAACTGCTGCGGTAATTGTTTTGCGCCTATCTCGAATGCAAGCAGATCTCTTTTCCCCTGTTTAGAAGCCTCCTTGGAATGAATGAACTTCTCTGCCCTGTTTTTAGGTCTAGAAGTTTTTCTATTTAGAATGACCATTTGATCCAAAATAATAGCCGCAGCTTGTGAAACCTGTTTGTTCCATACTTAGCCAAAAAACTGCCTCTGTTGAATCTGTTTAACCATGGTAGTCCATATGGTCGGCTTAAGACAACCCGTCTGTCAGTCTTGCTTGCTTCTGATGATTTTAAATAAAATTTAACTGCCCTTGATACCTGTAGCGGCTTAAATATCATTGCATAGTTACATATATGTCATTAGGCCCCATCTTAAACCGCCATTTTAAATAGACTTAAAAATACTTTCCTTCCGGGTTAAAGTTGAACCGGGGCTTCTTATTTTGTCATAGGCCTCCACTTACGCCATGGCACCTAAGGCTCCCAAGGCTCCTGTGACCTGTAATTGGGTCCAATCCATTGTCACAGAAAGCAAACTGTCTGAATTTGTGAAGTCGAGTTACCTGCCCAAAAAGGAGGTCATGTCTTATCATGCCCCTGACCTGTCCGAAGAGAAACCTCAACCTAAAGAGGGGGAGGTGATCGTTTTCACTGATCATATGAGCCGGGGATTCGCTCCACCCGGTTCAAAATTCTTCAGGGATGTTTTGCATTTCTTCGATCTCAGACCTCAAGACATCGGGCTCAATTCCATGTCAAATATTTGCAACTTCCAAGTCTTCTGCGAGGTGTACCTTGGGGAAGAGCCGAGCTTACTTTTATTCAGAGAATTGTTTTATTTAAACCAGCAGAATGAATGTGCCAACGGGCCCAGTTTAGAACTTGGTGGCATCTCAATTCAGCGGCGAAGAGACTGCCTCTTTCCTTATGCCGAACTGCCAAGCCACCCAAAGGACTGGAACCAGACGTGGTTTTACTACCAAGACACTTCTCCGGCTGGTGAAAATCCGCTGCCCGGCTTTCGCGCCTTGAATCCAACCACCCACTGCCGGATAAATTGACTGCTGTTGAACGTCTGCCACTCAACCCCACTATTAAGAAAATCAAAGCTCTTTTGGGGAATGGCTTAGACGGCATCGATCTGGTCCGAGTCTGGGTTGCTTGGCGAGTGATTCCGTTAAGCCGCCGCCCTGGCTTAATGTGTACTTACTCAGGCGAGAAGGATGACCCCCTGCGTCATAGTCCTAATGACTTACCAGATGATGCAGTGGAGGCTACGACCCATACCTTGTTGAAAGAGGGCACGGTGACTAGTAATGCCTTTGGCTTACTTCCCTTCTGCAAGAAGAACCTGGCCCCTGCAGTGAGTCATCAACCTCAATAAATACTCTTTACTATGTTATAACTTGCGTTTACTCATAACCCCTTATCATTTTTCACAGGCCAATGACAACTTCTGGAAGGTCAAGTATGATCACGAGGCGGCCAAACAAGCCAGAGCGGCCAAGAGAGCCGAAAGGAAAGCCGCCAAGACTTGAACTTCAAAGAAGAGGAAACCAAGCGCTTCAGACATGTTCAAACTTGACGATTCTGATGATGATGAAGAAGAGGTAACTTTTAACTTCCCTGACTCTTTTATCATCACCTTACTGATATTTACAATTTCCAGGAGGACAAGGGAAACAGCCAAGCCGTCGAGGAAGAGGTAACTATAATCTCCTCCGACTCCGAGCCCCTGCCGCGTCAGAAAATTCGAAGAGTAACCCGGAAAGTAAGATTTTCACATCCTTTGGCTTACCAAGATCCTCAATTTCTTTTGAAGAGACAGCAAATTGAAAGCCGGAGGCAGACCCGGACCAGCAAGGATGCAGAGCTCTCCTCCGGCTTACCTGACGTAACCAGGAAGCATCGGAATGAGGTTATCTCCAACTTACGTTCTGTTTCACCTTTGACGGGTTTAATTCGTCAACCTCTCAATTCATCTGAGTCCAATTATCAGGATACCTCTCCTTCCTCCGGCGAGTCTATGCAATCCAACATGCCGGCTTTAAAAACCACCCCCCGGGTAATGTAAACTTACTTACCTTATGTTTTACCTTACTCACGCTTTTGTACTCATCCTTCTGTCTTGTCCACAGCGTGCAGGTGAAGCCCAGCAAGAGAACAAAGAAGAGTAAGCCGTCCCAAGAGCCGGTCGTGACTGAGCTGGAGCTTGGCACGGCTGCCCCTGACATTTCTACCCATCAACCACCGTCTGAACCGGCTTATAACATTCCAGCACCAACCTCTGATCTGCCCGCCGAAGAAACTCTCAATAGTTCTGATAACCCGGAAGCTCCTAGCCCGGATAAGATAATTGATCCGGAAGTTGAGATTCTGAAGACTCAGATTGTTGAGCCCGGGCAGCCCACTGTCCTTGCCAAGTGCTCTGCCAAGGAGGAGCTTTTGGAACGCCGAAAGGCCAAGCTAGATATTGCTGACTATACTCATTTGAGCATTGGGAGATAGTCTCTGGCTATATCAATCAAGTACATAGCAGCCGTGACCTGGAAATTGACATGGTGAAGCAAATACAGCAAAAATATGAGGTATGACTTATGCTACTTTCCTTAATCATACTTACTGTATCAGCCCCCAAGTCTATTGCTTATGAATAAATATGTTGTGGACTTAGAAAACTGCTTAACACTGCTTTGTCCGGTTTAGAAAGAAGATATTTAACCCGGTTGTAACATGATACCTTGAACTTGCGATACACATTAGCCCCCAAGTGTCAAGTATCTTTGCTTGCAAAGTGCTTGGGACTTAATTTCCATGAACCGGCATAGTAAGTTAGAATTCTTTAGCATACATTTGCCCCCAAGTGTCAAGTATCTTTGCTTGTAAAGTGCTTGGGACTTAATGTTATCTTACCATGATTCTGACTATAACCCGACATCAATGCAGGCCACCATAAGTCAATTTGAGTCGGAGATTGCTGACCTGAAGAGCCGCCTAGCAGCTCAAGAACTTGAAATTCAAAAGGTCAACTCCAAATTTGAATTCAGCGTCTCTGAACAAGAGAAGTTGACGAAGAATTTTGAGGCGGAGAAGAAAATCTGGGCTGATGAGAAGGCCTCATTAGTAACCCGGGTCGAGACAGCAGAAACATCACTTGCAGAAGCAACAGCCGAGCTGTCCGGCTGAAAGTGCCAGATATCTCAAATGGTCTCAGCAATCTTCGGTAAGTTACTATATATAAACCTTAAATATTGCAATCCTTCCTTCGATGGATATTTTAATCGCTATCTCCGGCTCACCTTATGTTTATGAACGCAGGCCCCAGGAGCACAAACCTCAAATAGAACATGTTGATCAAACTTAAAGCGGTTTACACTCTGGTGGAGCAACTATACACCGGGTCACAACGTGCTTTGGCCGTTGTGGCTTTATCAAATGATGTTCCCCATCTCCTGCAAGATGTGCTAAAGCGGCTTGCTGTGCTGCCTCAGCGGGTCCAAGAGCTAAGACGGGCATCTGCCAGAGCCGGAGCTATAGCCGCATTGAGCCGGGCCAAGGCATGGCTTCCCGAGTTAGACCCGGCAGATATTCAATGAGACAGACTTCACCGCCTGTGTGAAAGACATACGTCCTGTGGCTACTCTCATTGGGAACGATACTGACCTTACCAAGTATCAGCCGGGTTATGACAGTGAGAACGGGAGAATTCCAACACCTCATTATGATGAAGTCAACCTGATCCCTCCAACTCGTAAGCATACCTTTGCCCCTGAAGTCGACCCAGCCGGTTTAATAGATGATGAAGCTGAGTTTGAAGCCTTGAGTGGCATTGACTAGGCCTCTTCAACCTTCCAGGAAAGGGCAGCTGACGGAGAGGCGGAGAAGGATAACCCAGAATCTTCAAGCCAACCAAAGGAGTGAACCGCCAGGCGTTTATGACTTTGTGAAAACAATGCTTCATTATTCAGACTCGGGGAGTCTTGTAATAGGGTAGAAAAACCTCTTGATTTTTGCCATGCCTTCGGGCATGTTTATGGCGCTTAATACTTTTGTAAGCCGCCATCGCTATATACTTCCAGCTTATGTTGATCTTTTATTTCCTTGATGATAAAAAAATTGCTTGCCTTATCCTGCATATAAAACAAACAGACTTCCCTTGGCGACTTATTGCATCGGGGGTCACATAAGGTACTGATAACCCGGAGTGTGAACCAAAACATCATATAAAGGCTGGTTTATGATTATATCTGTTAAACATAATCATAATAGCATACCTGCGATCGTTTTGGTAATCTCACCGGTTTATGTGACCTAAATCATGATGGTAAGTTTAACTCCTAAAAGTTGGCACATATGATGTTCATCTGGCACTTAACAACCTGAAGTGACCAATATTAAACCGGTGGAACGAGAACCACCCCATAGTACTTTCGAGAAGGCCTCAAGACAGTCAAACACTTACACTTACAAAGTATAAAGTATAATGAATAATAAACAAAATTTAAAGGCCTCTGATTTGAATACGATCAGTGAACCGTTCCAAAGGGGTTAAGCTAAGATTCGGATACGATCATATAGCCCCCAATGGCTTTGGCGATGCCGATCAAGTGGGTATTGACAGCTATGTTCTCTTTGGTTTGAATACGACCTATGTTTGAGCAGGAAGCCCCCAAGTGACCATAAGAGTTGTTTAATGACGCTGATTCGAATACGATCCACGCCAGACCCAAAGGGGTTAAGCTATGATTCAAATATGATCAAGAAGCCCCCAAGTGGGTTTGGCAGTATGCCGATCAAGTGGGTATCGACAGGAAGCCCCCAAGTGATCATGGCTAGATTCAGATATGATCATAAGCCGGACCAAAGGGAAAGCCGGATTCAGATATGATCCGCTCCCTGTTGGTTGTTTCCACCACCTGATAAAGAAGACATGTAAACCTTTGAGGGTGAAAAGGACAGAGGTCCTGCTTTATTGCTTTATATAATATATACATCGTCAAAATATATACATCTTGAGAGTCGGTGGCTCAAGTATAGTAAGGCCGAAGATGGGCAATATTCCACGGCCGGCGGGTCTCCTTCTCCGACTTACGTGAGTCTTTGTGCTCTCGAACATTGATAAGGTAGTATGACCCATTGTTCAGATTCTTGCTGACCACAAAGGGTCCTTCCCAAGGAGGGGATAGCTTGTGCATATCAGACTGATCCTGGATGAGCCGGAGCACTAAGTCGCCTTCCTGAAAGGTTCTGCTTCTAACTCGACGGCTGTGATAGCGGTGCAGGTCTTGCTGGTAAATCGCCGAGCGGGCTATTGCCAAGTCTCGCTCCTCATCGAACAAGTCAAGTGCATCCTGACGAGATTTTTCGTTATCAGCCTCAACGTAAGCCGCCACGCGGGGTGAGTCGTGCCGGATGTCGCTTGGCAGGACTGCTCTGCTCCGTACACCATGAATAAAGGTGTGTAACCCGTAGATCTGTTAGGCGTAGTGTTGATGCTCCACAGCACAGAGGGTAGCTCCTCCACCCAACAACTCGGAGTCCGCTGTAAGGGGACCAAGAGCTGGGGTTTGATACCCTTCAGGATCTCCTGATTAGCTCTTTCTGCTTGACCATTGGATTGAGGATGAGCAACGGCCAAAACATCAAGACGGATATGTTCTCGTTGACAGAACTCTTCCATGGCACCCTTGGAGAGATTAGTGCCATTATCAGTTATAATGCTGTCTGGAAAACCAAAACGAAAGATCACCTTTTTCATGAACTGAACCGCCGTGGCTGCATCACACTTACTGACCGGCTCTGCCTCAACCCACTTTGTAAACTTATCCACCGCCACCAAGAGGTGTGTCTTTTTATCCTTAGACCTCTTGAAAGGTCCAACCATGTCAAGCCCCAGACTGCGAACGGCCAAGTAATTGGAATCATCCTCAACTCTTGAGCCGGCACATGAGCTCGTCGTGAGAATTTTTGACATCCATCACATTTGCTGACCAGATCCTCCGCATCAGCATGAGCCTCCAGCCAATAGAAACCATGACGGAAAGCTTTGGCCACAAGAGATTTTGAGCCGGCATGATGACCACAATCTCCTTCATGGATCTCACGAAGTATCTCCTGACCCTCCGCAGGCGACACACAACGTTGAAATGCCCCAGATAGGTATCGAACCTGCGACCAGGAATAGAATGACTCTCGTTGCTAGCCATTTCGGCTGGCTGCCTCAAGTAACGAGGAACTGCCGGCTCAACAGAGTTCACGACCCTCTTATGAACCTTCTGGTCACGTTTGCACAAGCTAGTGGTGAATACGTGATACTGCCCACTATTCAGCTGCTTCGGATGGCTTTGATAACCCGACTACTGCTGCTGTTGTTAACCTTGACCAGACTACTGTTGATTATGACCGCCTTGGTTTCCTTGAAAGCCGGAACTTGAACCGCCGCCCGGGCCATGAAAGCCGCCGACTCCTGAATCGCCGCCCGACCCATGATTGCCATCAAACATGTTGGAATTCTTGAAAGCCTTCATGATCGCGCAATCTTTCCATAAGTGGGTGGCGGGTCGTTCCCGGGTGCCGTGTCTCGGGCAAGGCTCATTGAGTAGCTGCTCAAGAGATGGGCCTGACCCGCCAGATCGTGGGGGCGGTTTTCCCTTACGTCTCTGAATGTTCCCCTGCGCATTGGCATTGGCCACGAACTCCGGGTTACCCTCAGCCTTGCGCTTGTTGCCTCCTTGACTCATCAGGTTATGCTGCTGACCCTTTCCATTGCCGTTCTTCTTTCCCTTCCCTGTCTTTTCCTCATCAGACGCGGGATCCTTGGTACTATCAGAGTCGGCGTATTTGACTAAAGCTACAATTAGCGTACCCATATCATTGCAATCACGCTTAAGGCGCTTGTCGGTGTCAAAACCGGCGGATCTCGGGTAGGGGGTCCCGAACTGTGCGTCTAGGCCGGATGGTAACAGGAGACAAGGGACACGAAGTTTACCCAGGTTCGGGCCCTCTCGATGGAGGTAAAAGCCTACTCCTGCTTGATTAATATTGATGATATGGGCAGTACAAGAGTAGATCTACCACGAGATCAAGGAGGCTAAACCCTAGAAGCTAGCCTATGGTATGATTGTTGTATGATGAAGTTGTCCTACGGACTAGAACCCTCCGGTTTATATAGACACCAGATAGGGTTAGGGTTACACAAAGTCGGTTACAATGGTAGGAGATCTTGAATATCCACATCGCCAAGCTTGCCTTCCACGCCAAGGAAAGTCCCATCCGGACACGGGACGAAGTCTTCAATCTTGTATCTTCATAGTCCAGGAGTCCGGCTGAAGGTATAGTCCGGCTATCCGAACACCCCCTAATCCAGGACTCCCTCAGTAGCCCCTGAACCAGGCTTCAATGACGACGAGTCCGGCACGTAGATTGTCTTCGGCATTGCAAGGCGGGTTCCTCCTCCAAGTTCTTCATAAAATATTGTAAACACCAAGAGTAGTGTCCGGCTCTGCAAAATATGTTTCCACATATTGCCATAGAGAGAATAATATTAACACAAATCAAATCTGCTGACGTATTCCGTAGCGTGACATCACACTACGGCCAAGTCCTTATTCGAATCGTTTTCACTTCTCCACCTCAGCGCGTTTTGCGAGGGGGTTTCCTTGGCACGTCTTTTCAAAGCAGAGATCGTGTCCCCTTTATTTACGGGATCCTCATCAATACGTTCGTGGGTAACCCAATCGTGCCCGTTCAGCATGTTTTCTCGATTAAAAGCGAGTCCCAAACGGTCACGGGGAGGGCTCTTGGTATTCATCCTCTTATAAAGATACCAAGGCCTTACTCCTTTTTTTTTCAACCTCAAACGAGTTCGCCCATCGCCTCGAGTTCCAACACCCTAAGCTCCAGATTTCAGGCGCTTCGGATCATCGATAATGTCCGGTTCCGACCTTCAAGGCTGGTGGATGCCCTCCCCCGTCACGGAGGAGGACGTGCTAAAGTTGAGACATGCTAAGTTCTTGACCGGTGAAATTTCGGACATGTTGCCAGGTCAAGGGCAGACCATTCCCAGTCCCCAGCCTGGTGAGAGCGTGGTGTTCATATCCCACTTCCTTCGGGGGTTAGGCTTCCCAATGGATCCCTTTGTGAGGGGGCTGCTATTTTATTACGGGCTGGAATTCCACGACTTAGCTCCGGAGTCCATCCTCCATATCTCCTCACTCATTGTCGTGTGTGAAGCGTTCCTCCGTGTTACTCCTCACTTTGGATTGTGGCTCAAGACTTTTAAAGTGGAGCCGAAGATGATCGAGGGACGGCACGCAGAGTGCGGAGGCGCTGTTATAAGCAAGAATGCTGATGCTCCATGGCCCGAGGGCTCTTTTCAAGAGGAGCTTGGCTTGTGGCAACGAGAGTGGTTCTATATCACCGCTCCCAGGGGCACCAAGTGGGTGGCGCCTCCTGCCTTTCGCTCGGGTCCCCCACCACGGCTAGCGTCATGGGTCAGCAAAGGGTTAGATTGGGGGTTACCCAAAGACGTGCCTTTGTTGCGGGGACGAATCAGGGATCTCTTGTAAAGAGACCTCAACTTGGTCAAAGTGATGCAAGTTATGCTGATCCGCCGGACCTTGCCCGGCAAACGTCGCTCCCTCCGCTTGTGGGAGTTTAATCTGGAGGGACCACGAGCTCTCCAACATTTTATGGGCGCAACGCTCGTGGAGATGTACAAATTGTTCTTCGGATCACAAGCAATGTGTCCGGATTTGACCGAGGATGCAGGTTTAAGCTGGAATCGTCCGGATACTCAAGTAAGTAACCTTGAGCCCGGACTGGCTATCCATATAATTTGTCATAAATTCGCCCCTAAAAGAGCTGTCCTTTTTAAATAGGAGTGGATAGCGAAAGCAAAGCTGATCAGGTGTCCGGCTCCCCTTCCTGAGACCAGGGCGGATCCCGTGCTTGTCGGGATGTTGAAGATCGTGCCTCTGGAGAGAAGTGAGGGAGAGGACAAGGAAACAATGACCTCCTCAAAGGAGGCTGTTCCGAAGGGAGGAACCAACAATTCCTCTCCTAAGGGGAAGAAGAGGGCCGCCTTTGATGACCCGGAGCCCATGGCCCTAAAGCGGGGTAAAAAATCTTTGTAAGAGGTTCCGATGCCGGGGGGTTCCTCGGCCGAACTGTGCCCTCAAAGGAGTCAACCCTCCAGCGAGCCGTGAGTAGAGAAAGATTGTATATTTTGAAAGAAGGATCCTTGTTTTAAACCTGAGAAGATTAACCGAAATTTTACCTTGTAGTTCGGACCTCAGCCCTTCTCAGCAGAGCTCGTCTTCGGGGGGTCTTCTTCCGGAGATGATGGAGAGCGGAACGCCTCCCCCTGCCGTACCGCCTAGCGAGGCGGGCGAACCTGAGGTGTCGTCGCCGAGGGACTCTCCGAATCCGGCAGGGGCGGAAGATTGCTATGTGGCCCCCCAAGTTTCTCCACACCCGGCCTCCGAAAGAGGCCACAGGACAAGTCCGACACCGTCTGGTGCTCGGCCGGAGGAGCTAAAGAATCTACTGGGGCGAGCTTCTATCTCAGAGGAGCACCGCGCATTGATTGTCACAGTGATTGAAAGGATTTCATCCGCGGAAAGCGGATTGCACAAGGCTGTCAGGAGTTTACTGATGGGCTTTGAGGTACGTTAGATAGTGTACGCTTTTGTCAGTTGCATATAAATAAGATGCGCCCTATATAGATAGTAGCCCCTGAGACTCTGTGTGTCGTCGAGAAATGACGGCGCGCAGAGGATCATAATCCCAGGTCTAAGGTGTCGCCTTTGAATGTAGGTGGCGAAGTGTCCAGAATCGAGCCGAACTGATGATTTGGCCGAACTAAAGCGGCAACTGGACATGGCAGATGCCGACAACGCGCTTGTCAACAAGCGGCTTGATGAGGTTCAAGGTATGTAATTCCTCGGGCGGCACCAGATAAGAGGAGCTTCATGCCAGTGTCTTACAATGTGTGTGCTTGACACAGATGGTGCGGCCGCCGTGGAGAGTCTTAGGGCAGAACTTGCCCGAGCTAAGGAACGAGCCAGGAAAAGTCATGCGGCTGCCGAGAAAGCCCTTGAAGAGCCGAGAGTAGAACAAGCTGCTCACTGCCGAAGCAAGGAGGAGATGGCCGAAATGGCTGTGAAATTAAAGAGCGCTGTAGACCGTTGCAAACTTCTTGAGAAAGAAGACCGGGCGAGACAGATAGACTTAGAGAAGGCCGTTGCCGATGCCAAGGACGCTCGCTCTGTGATGACAGCTGCGAAGGAGGAGCTGCGTCAGGCCGAATAGATTGCGGCTGGAAAGCCCTTTATGCTGCGGAGGAAGTTTTGTGATCTGAAGTTTGCTCTGTTGGACCAGATGTGGAGTGTGGAGGACACCTATCTGGATTTGGCAGCAAGTGCTGCTGATGAGACCGAACACTTTCGAGATAAAAAAGATCGTGAAGTGGAAAAGCTTTTCTGGTCGCAGTTCCACAATCCAGAGCGTCCGCTGGCAGTGGACGATCGTCTGGCTCAATGGGCCGAACTGAATAGTATGTCCGGACTCGCCATGAAGTTCGTCATGGGTCATTTGTGGCCGGGGAGATCGGAGCCGAAGAGTTATTTCGGCTTGGTGCAGCAACTCCTTGATGCAGTGCCCTGTATCGATGCAATGAAGAGGTCAGCATGCATAGAGGGCGCACGAATGGCTCTTGCCCGTGTCAAGACATATTGGGCGGAGATGGAGACCACCGTTGTTGCGTCCTGAGATTCGGACAGAAGCCGAGTACCCTCCGAACACTATTTTCAGGAAGTCCTTGAAGGCGCTCGTGTAATAGAGACGCAGTGCTCGAAGGATGCTATGTTATGATAGCATATGTAATTATAAAAAAATATTTGGATGAACTGTAATAGGCTTTTATACTTGTGCCTTCAAGTATAGGGAACACCTCCTGTGCGGCCGTTTTTAATATATATATAAAATCTGAAAGATGGCAGTCGTTGGCTTCAGCCCCCACACACATAGTGCGAGGGTGCTCGCAGAAGGCGCTTTTTCACACTTAATCCAACGTCTTGGTCCTACAAAGGAGGTGATGGTGCAGCGAGCCAGGCAACCGGACTATAATGCTTTAACACTTTCACTTAGCCATAGGAGCTTGACAGTGGGACTCTTTAGATAGCCCTTGGTGGCGACTGCGCTTGCCCGAATTCGGGGCGCGTGTGTGCCTGGCCGGGAAACGACCCTTCGTTAATGCGGAGGAATCCTATAGATTCCGGTAGGTCATCGAGTGGCTGACCAGTCTCACGCTACATCATGATAGTCAGTTTTTGGCTTTCTCTACTGAGGTGCTCGCCCGACCTAACCGGGGCACAATCGCAGTAGTTCTCCTGGTGCTACCTTAGCCGATAGAGCGGAACGTAAGGTAGCCGAACTCAGGAGCCGGGCAACCCAACATTTGACCAAAGATATGATTCGGAGATGATGCATATAATGCCAAAACTCGCGATGCCGAACACTCCCTAAGGTGTTCGATCTTTATAAGTGCGGGCAAAACAACACTCTTTATTAAAAAGCCCCTAGTGTCCAGGTACGTGCAAAAATTCTGACGTGGCCACATGCCAAGACGCCAGCCTCCTCCTTGGTTATAGCAAAGAAAACCAGGGGATATGTAGCAACAAGAGACAGTAAAAAAAGGTTTACGCAGGGTCTTAATCTAAAAAGAATCCTTAGGACGGGTCCCTACTGCACGTCTGCGCCTGTGTCTCCGTTGTGCCGTATCCTGGACGAGCGCCGCACCACGTTCATCTGTAAAAGAGAGGAACGGAGTTGAAAATGGGTCGTGCCGAACAAAAGTTTAAAATAAACAAAGTATAATGTGTAAAATTGAGCTTTATTTTCTCTTATATATGTGGAGCCGCTAGGGCATGCCGGGCTCGTCTATCCGTGCCCATGGTTTTAATGACCTGTTCGGATGTTCTGGCTGGTGAAGCCATTGTATTGTGGGGCTGTTAAAGCGGCCGCACTATCCTCCGCTCAGGGGAGGAGCGCTCAATGCTTCCCCTTCAAGGAGATGATGCCTCGTGGACCGGGCATTTTAAGCGTGAGAGATGCATAATGCGGTATTGCGTTAAAGCGGGCGAAAGCTTCGCGCCCCAGTAGTGCTTGGTAGCGACTTGAGAATGGGACGATGTGGAAAGTTAGCCTTTCACAGCGGAAGTTATCGGTAGAGCCGAATAGAACTTCGAGCCGGATAAAACCCATGCAATGGGTGTCCGGACCGGGCGCTACCCCTTGAAAGGATGTCTTGCTGTGGCGGATTCTTGTTGGGTTTATCCCCATGTGACGGATTGTGTCCTGATATATCAGGTTTAGTCCACTGCCGCCGTCCATTAGGACATTTGAAAATTGGAGCCCGCCAATTATTGGATCAAGTACCAAGGCAGTCCAGCCTGCGTTCCTGGTACTTCTTGAATAATCCAGATGATCGAAGATGATTGGTTTTGACAACCAGTGGCGGGACCCCTTTGGGATGGGTCGTGTGGCGCGTACCTTTATGGGCGCCGCACGTTTTGTTATATGAAGTAGGTTTACTGTTTTTACTTCTTGTGGGAAATTCTTCTGTTTCCTGGTGCTCTGCTTTTGGGGTTCGTCCTCGTATTCACTTGGTGTTTCGAGCCCCTTGTGTTCGGCGTTGAGTCTGCCGGATTGTTTGAAGACCCAACAATCTCTGTGGGTATGGTTAGCAGGCCTCCCTGGAGTACTGTGTATTTGGCATATCCTGTCCAGGATTTTGTTTAGGTTGGATAAATCATCTCTGTTATCCTGGATGGGCGCCTTTTTCTGATTCTACCGTGAGCCTTTGAATCCGGCATTGACTGTCGTGCTCTTTGGACTGTTTTCCTTAGTCCGGCGACGTTCCTTGTTGCGTCGCGGTTTTCCGTTTCCATCCCTTGTTTCGGATGTAATTGGGTCGCTGGTGCTACATCTTGCCAACCAGCTGTCCTCTCCTGCGCAAAAGCGGGTCATGAGGCTTGTTAATGCAGCCATTCTTCTTGGCTTTTCTTGGCCGAGGTGTCTGGCGAGCCACTCGTCTCGGACATTGTGCCTAAAAGCTGCTATGGCTTCGGCGTCCGAACAGTCGACTATCTGATTCTTTTTAGTAAGAAATCTATTCCAGAACTGTCGAGCTGATTCTCCGGGCTGTTGTGTTATGTGACTGAGGTCGTTAGCATCCGGAGGACGGACATAAGTCCCTTGAAAATTTGCTCGGAAGGCGTCCTCGAGCTCTCCCCAGCTTCCAATTGTGTTTTCAAGAAGACTTTTAAGCCAATGCCGGGCTGGTCCTTTAAGCTTTAGTGGTAAATATTTGATGGCGTGGAGATCATATCCTCTAGCCATGTGTATGTGGAGGATGTAATCCTCTATCCAGACTCCAGGGTCTGTTGTTCCATCATATGCCTCTATGTTTACGGGTTTGAATCCCGCTGGAAATTCATAATCCAGGACCTCATTGGTGAAACATAGGGGATGTGCGGTGCCCCTGTATTTGGGTGTGCCGGATTCTGATAATGGTTTTATTGCATTGCTTACGAGAGCCTGCTTTCTTGGCCCGTAAATGGACCTGCCTGGGCCATCTTTTTGATGCGAATCCGTAAGTGGGCCGCGTGCCGGTTTAAATGCGGCGCCATTTGCCGCTTTATGCTGGCTATGGGGTCGTCTATCCGACCGTGTGGCTTTCTTACTTTTTGAGTGCGAGGGCTCTAAGGCCTCTTCGTCGAATTCAGGAAGTAGCTTTCGCTTCGGATAGCTTTTAGTGCGGCGACTATCGCCGTATTTGTCTGCGCTGTTGATTACTTTACTCCATCTGATCCTGAGTGCATCTTCCGCAGTCTTGAGCTTCTGCTTCTGTTTTTTCAGGCTGCGTGCGGTTGCAATGAGCCTCTTGTGGAGGTTCTTCTTCTCCGCAGGTTTATCCGGCGTAAGGTTGTCCGGAATGCCATTTTCGCCAGGGGAGGGATGCTTGGTTTCTTCATCCGGGCTGCCTTGTTCGGACGGTTGCTCTAGGGCATGTTTGTCGCCTGCTAGCTCATCCTGCTCTAAGGCTGGGTCTGCATCGAGGCGGGTCTTGGGTTGGCGTTTACGCCGACGCTTTGATTGTTTTTCGAGGGATTGATCCTTTGTTCTATCCCCGTTTTCCTCGTGGTCGCTACCTTTAAGGGTATACACCATGTACACATCATGAGGTGAGGTGGCCGTCCAATGTCCCATAGGCGTTGGTTCATATGTGTCTCCTGCATCGTCGTCCATACCGTCGATGTCTTCGGAGTCGAAGTTGAGCACGTCGTTTAAATTGCCGACAGTGGCTACCAAGTGGGTGGTGGGTGGGCTTTGAATTTCTTCATCGTCCATATCCCATCCTCGCTGACCGTAGTCTGGCCAGGGCTCTCCTGATAAAGAGAGAGACTTTAGAGAATTCAGGATGTCGCCGAAGGGCGAGTGCTGAAAGATGTCCGCGGCGGTGAACTCCATTATTGGCGCCCAACCGGATTCAATTGGCAGGGGCGCGGGGGATTCGGAGTCCGGAGAGGAATCCGGATCCTCGGAGACACGGGTCATGCAGAGTGCGGGGCTGGCGTTCGGCTCGATCGCCTTTGAGATCGCAGCCCCCGAGGTGACGTCCAACCGCTTATCCTCGATTGGCGCAATAGGCTCCGAATTAAGGGTCGGAACCATTGCGTGTGCGGCCTCCAGGGCACTGTTCGGCGGCAGAGCTATATCATGCCCCTCGAGATAGTGCGGCGCGCTTGGCTGTGGCTCAAACCCGTCAAAGATCAAATCCCCGCGGATATCTGCTGCGTAGTTTAAGCTTCCAAACCTGACGTGATGGCCAGGGGCGTAGCTTTCGATCTGCTCTAGGTGGCCAAGCGAACTGGCCCGCAGTGCGAAGCCGTCGAAGACGAAGATCTGTCCGGGGAGAAAAGTCTCACCCTGGACCGCCTCGTCATTGATGATCAAAGGAGCCATCGGGCCTAAAAGTGACGACACATAGGAACTCTCAATGAAAGCACCAATGTCGGTGTCAAAACCGGCGGATCTCGGGTAGGGGGTCCTGAACTGTGTGTGTAGGCCGGATGGTAACAGGAGACAAGGGACACAAAGTTTACCCAGGTTCGGGCCCTCTCGATGGAGGTAAAACCGTACTCCTGCTTGATTAATATTGATGATATGGGTAGTACAAAAGTAGATCTACCACGAGATCAAGGAGGCTAAACCCTAGAAGCTAGCCTATGGTATGATTGTTGTATGATGAAGTTGTCCTACGGACTAGAACCATCCGGTTTATATAGACACCGGATAGGGTTAGGGTTACACAAAGTCGGTTACAATGGTAGGAGATCTTGAATATCCGCATCGCCAAGCTTGCCTTCCACACCAAGGAAAGTCCCATCCGGACACGGGACGAAGTCTTCAATCCTGTATCTTCATAGTCCAGGAGTCCGGCTAAAGGTATAGTCCAGCTATCCGAACACCCCCTAATCCAGGACTCCCTCACCGCCCCAGTTTCTATCTTAGCGGCTCAAAGCGGCAATTCTTCTCCAACATGAGGACTGCAGAGCCGGCATCCATCTTGTCAGACGAATGTATTATCTCCTTGACCCGGCGCACCCAATGAGTTGTGGATTCAACCTCCTCCTGCTTACAATTTGTCAAGTCCACAATCGACATAGATTGCTTGCAAGTGTCTTTGAAGTTCTGGATGAACCGGGCCTTTAGCTCTGCCCATGAACTAATGGAATTGGGTGGCAAGCCGTTTAACCAAGACCGGGCTGTTCCATCCAACATCATGGTGAAGTACTTAGCCATTGCTGCGTCGCTGACCTCCAACAGCTGCACGGCCATCTCATAACTTTCTATCCACGCTCCGGGCTGTAAGTCGGCCGTATAATTCGGCACCTTTTGAGGTCCCTTGAAGTCCTTGGGTAAATGTACATTACGTAGAGCCAGCACAAAACAAGGAACCCCGCCGGTTCTGGTAGCCACTCCCGCCTCAACGAAAGTTGTCGGATAATCTGGAAAGTCCCGATGAGCCGTATGTTGAGCCGCTAGATGAGCCGCTCGCTCGTCCTCCTGACGTATTCGGTCCTGTACCGGGTTATAACCACCAGGCTGGTTACGGCGCTGAACGTTGCTTGACAAAGCTTCTGACTCCATGTGCCTGCTGTAACTCGGACTCCGGTTTGGACAAGCCGGGGCTAACCAAGGCGGAGGAGTTGAATGAATCTTGTCCCGGCTATAAGAATAAGTCTCTTGCTGAGCCAGGGCCGTCTGAATGAGGTCTCTGATCCTTCGGGTCTCCACTGCTGTTGGATCGTCACCGTCCACTGTGAGAGCCACCAAACGTGCCGAAGCTGCAATCAAGTTCTCCATGGGGTTGGAAAAGTGACCCGGTGGTATCGGCACATAACGGGGCGGTGCCATATTCCCATGAGGAGGTGCCATCTCCCGAAGTTGAGCCGGTCCTCCTGTTCCGGCTGTCATAAATTGATTCGTATCTGGCGGCTTACTTGGGCCGGCTCCGGGTGTAGCGAAAAGATTCCGAGGATCATAAACCGGAGGCAAACTAGATTGGGTTTTGTGATGTCTCCTCCTCATCACCTTGTTAGACGTTTTTAGGCTCATCGTAAGTTGGAAAGCCTCTGACTGTAGCTGTTGCGCCCGTGCATCCAAAGCCGCCCGCTCTGTGGCTAACCTGGTGTCCTCAGCTACCAAGGCCTCCTTAGCCCGAGCTATCTCCTTACGCACCTGTGCCACCTCCGTGTTATGCTCATCTTGATTTGCAGGGATGACTGTAGCGGTTAACAAGGCCGTCAGTTTATCCATGAGATCCATCAGCACCTGAGCCGGCGGGCGCACATGGCCTCCTGCCCCGGCCGCTCCTGACCCAGACGTTATTGTTGCTGCAGCTGTAGAGTTTTGGCCGGGTTGAGCCCCAGGCATGAAGACTCCTACCCAGCTTGGCGGCTCATAGGGGTCCGGAATACTGGAGCCATCGGAACAGCCCCCAAGCACGCCATATTGCACTTGATATAGCGAATCTGTTGAACCGGTGGACGAATCACCGTCAGAGAGGACGACCGTCTCACCACCATCTTCAGATCCTTCATAAAGTTCCCCTCCGTGGATGCAGCCCACGAAGGCACGCTTCATGACGGGTTGAACTTGGGCGGGTCTCGCGCGCTGAGCCATCTCGACGAGGTCGGTGCAGTTGTCCGGCTCAGGGCTCGACTCACCAATCCGGCCAATGAAGACGTGGATTCCGCCGAAGGGGACCCGGTACCCGTACTCAATTGAGCCGGTGTCGGGGCCCCAGCCTTCGTCATCGATGTAGATCTTGCCGCGATGACTCTTGGTCATCCGGCCGACTGCGTATCCCTTGAGCCCTTCAAAGCTGCCCTTCAAGAACTCAAATCCACTTGCGCTGGCCCCACGGTGGGCTCCAACTGTTGTGGAATTGTCACGGCAGATGTCCTCTTGCAAGGACTTAGTCGTGGAGCCATCGCAACTAGGAAGCTTAAAGGGGTTAATCGGGACAAAGGATACGAGAAAGTTATACTAGTTCGGCCCCTTACGGTGAAGGTAAGGCCTACGTCTAGTTGGGTTGGTATTGCTTGAGGTTTCGATGACCAGGGAGCGAGATACACTATGCCCGGTTCTCGAGGAGTTGTTTCTTGCCCTAAGCCGCCGACGGGTCGTCCCCTTATAAACACGGGTTGACGCCCTGCGGCTTACAGAGTCCCGGCCGGCTCATAGATAGTGTCCGGCTTGGTGACTAGTTAATTCTACCTTATAATACAAGTCATGCCATCATGGCGGTTTATCACTATGGGCGTTAAGTCGCCTGTGGGCTTTAGACCCTTTATTGAGCCGCCATCTTCATGTTTGGCCTTGGGCTTCACCCGATGAGTTCTTCTTGCGTAACCTGGCCCCTCCTGGGCGGCTTACACAATAATTATATCCCCAACACTAACCTTAAAAGATTTATAAGAATTCTTATTAGTGTGTTGAATACTATGAGAAGTTTGATCCTTGATGATTGTTTTGAGATATGGAGGTAGTGATATTAAAGTCATGCTAGTTGAGTAGTTGTGAATTTGAGAAATGCTTGCGTTGAAGTTTGCAAGTCCCGTAGCATGCACGTATGGTAAACGTTATGTAACAAATTTGAAACATGAGGTGTTATTTGATTGTCCTCCTTATGAGTGGCGGTCGGGGACGAGCGATGGTCTTTTCCTACCGATCTATCCCCCTAGGAGCATGCGCGTAGTACTTTGGTTTTTGATGGCTTGTAGATTTTTGCAATAAGTATATGAGTTATTTATGACTAATGTTGAGTTCATGGATTATACGCACTCTCACCCATCCATCATTGCTAGCCTCTTCGGTACCGTGCATTGCCCTATCTCACATCGAGAGTTGATGCAAACTTCGCCGGTGCATCCAAACCCTGTGATACACTCTTGCACACATAAACCTCCTTATATCTTCCTCAAAACAGCCACCATACCTACCTATTATGGCATTTCCATAGCCATTCCGAGATATATTGCTATGCAACTTTCCACCATACCGTTCTTCATGACACATACATCATTGTCATATTGCTTAGCATGATCATGTAGTTGACATAGTATTTGTGGCAAAGCCACCGTTCATAATTCTTTCACACATGTCACTCTTGATTCATTGCATATCCCGGTACACCGCCAGAGGCATTCATATAGAGTCATACTTTGTTCTAGTATCGAGTTGTAATCATTGAGTTGTAAATAAATAGAAGTGTGATGATCATCATTCAATAGAGCATTGTCCCAAAAAAGAGAAAGGCCAAAGAAAAAAAGAAGGCCCAAAAATAATAATAAATACACAAATAAAATAAAATGGGGCAATGCTACTATCCTTTTTTCCACACTTGTGCTTCAAAGTAGCACCATAATCTTCATGATACAGAGTCTCTTGTTTTGTCACTTTCATATACTAGTGGGAACTTTTGATTATAGAACTTGGCTTGTATATTCCAACGATGGGCCTCCTCAAGTACCTTAGGTCTTCGTGAGCAAGCAAGTTGGATGCACACCCAGTTAGTTTATTTCGTTGAGCTTTCATACATTTATAGCTCTAGTGCATCCGTTGCATGGCAATCCCTACTCCTCACATTAACATCAATCGACGGGCATCTCCATAGCTCATTGATTAGCCTCGTTGATGTGAGATCTTCTCCTTTTTTGTCTTCTCCACACAACCCCCATCATTATATTCTATTCCACCCATAGTGCTATATCCATCGCCCACGCTCATGTATTGCGTGAAGGTTTATGAGTTTGAGATTATTAAAGTATGAAACAATTGCTTGGCTTGTCATCGGGGTTGTGCATGATGAGAGCATTCTTGTGTGACGAAAATGGAGCATGACTAAACTATATGATTTTGTAGGAATGGACTTTCTTTGGCCATGTTATTTTGAGAAGACATAATTGCTTAGTTAGTATGCTTGAAGTATTATTATTTCTATGTCAATATGAACTTTTGTCTTGAATCTTTCGAATCTGAATATTCATATCACAACTAAGAAGAATTACAATGAAATTATGCCAACTAGCATTCCACATCAAAAATTATCTTTTTTATCATTTACCTACTCGAGGACGAGCAGGAATTAAGCTTGGGGATGCTTGATACGTCTCCAACGTATCTATAATTTTTGATTGCTCCATGCTATATTATCTACTGTTTTGGGCAATATTGGGCTTTACTATCCACTTTTATATTATTTTTGGGACTAACCTATTAACTGGAGGCCCAGCCCAGATTTGCTATTTTATGCGTATTTCAGTGTTTCGAAGAAAAGGAATATCAAACGGAGTCAAAACGGAACGAAATCAACTGGAGAAGTTATTTTTGGAATGAAAGCTACCAGATGGACTTGGACCCCACGTCAGAAGCAAAGGGAGGTGCTCACGAGGGTGGCGGGCGCGCCCACCCCCCTAGGGCGCGCCCCCTGCCTTGTGGGCCCCCTGAAGCTCCACCGACGTACTTCCTGCACCCATATATACTCACGTACCCTAAAACTTACAGAACAGAGATTAGATCGGGAGTTCCGCCGCCGCAAGCCTCTGTAGCCACCAAAAACCTCTCGGGACCCTGTTCCCGCACCCTGCCGGAGGGGGGAACCCTCACTGGTGGCCATCTTCATCATCCCGACGCTCTCCATGACGACGAGGGACTAGTTCACCCTCGGGGCTGAGGGTATATACCAGTAGCTATGTGTTTCGTCTCTCTCTCTCTCTCTCTCGTGTTCTTGATTTGGCACGATCTTGATGTATCGCAAGCTTTGCTATTATAGTTGGATCTTATGTTTCTTCTCCCCCTCTACTCTCTTGTAATGGATTGAGTTTTCCCCTTGAAGTAATCTTATCGAATTGAGTCTTTAAAGATTTGAGAACACTTGATGTATGTCTTGCGTGGGATAACCGTGGTAACAATGGGTTATTCTATTGATTCACTTGATGTATGTTTTGGTGATCAACTTACGGGTTCCGCCCATGAACCTATGCATAGGGGTTGGCACACGTTTTCGTCGTGATTCTCCGGTAGAAACTTTGGGGCACTCTTTGAGGTTCTATGTGTTGGTTTGAGTAGATGAATTGAGATTGTGTGATGCATATCGTATAATCATACCCGCGGATACTTGAGGTGACAATGGAGTATCTAGGTGACATTAGGGTTTTGGTTGATTTGTGTCTTAAGGTGTTATTCTAGTACGAACTCTAGGGCTGTTTGTGACACTTATAGGAATAGCCCAACTGATTGATTGGAAGAGGTGGTTTCAGACCCTACCATAATCTCTTCGTTTGTTCTCCGCTATTAGTGACTTTATAGTGACTCTTTGTTGCATGTTGAGGGACAGTTATATGATCCAACTATGTTATTATTGTTGAGAGGACTTGCACTAGTGAAAGTATGAACCCTAGGCCTTGTTTCCTATCATTGCAATACCGTTTACGCTCACTTTTATCGCTTGCTACCTTGCTGTTTTTATAGTTTCAGTTTACAAAAACCTATATCTACCATCCATATTGCACTTGTATCACCATCTCTTTGCCGAACTAGTGCACCTGTACAATTTACCATTGTATTAGGTGTGTTGGGCACACAAGAGACTCTTTGTTATTTGGTTGCAGGGTTGCTTGAGAGAGACCATCTTCATCCTACACCTCCCACGGATTGATAAACCTTAGGTCATCCACTTGAGGGAAATTTGCTACTGTCCTACAAACCTCTGCACTTGGAGGCCCAACAACGTCTACAAGAAGAAGGTCGTGTAGTAGACATCACACCTCTATCTCTAAAAAAGTGGACACATTTTTCGATATCGGCTTTCGGTTGAGGACAAGCGAGGACTAAGCTTGGGGGAGTTGATACGTCCATTTTGCAGTATTCTTTTATTTTGATATTTATTGCATTATGGGTTGTTATTACACATTATATCACAATACTTATGCCTTTTCTCTCTTATTTTACAATGTTTACATGAAGAGGGAGAATGCCAGCAGTTGGAATTCTGGACTAGAAAAGGAGAAAATATTATAAACCTATTCTGCACAACTCCAAAAGTCCTGAAACTTCACGAAGAGTCATTTTGGTACTAATAAAAAATATTGGGCGAAGAAAGCACCAGAGGGGGGCCACCTGCCATCCACAAGGGTGGAGGGCGCGCCCTACACCCTAGGCACGCCCCCATCCTTGTGGGCCCCCCTGGCAGGCCTCCGACGCCCATCTTCTGCTATATGGTATGTTTTGACCTGGAAAAAATAAGAAGGAAGCTTCGGGACGAAGCACCGCCGTCTCGAGGCGGAACCTGGGCAGAACCAATCTAGGGCTCCGACAGAGCTATTCTGCCTGGGAAAAATCCCTTCGGGAGGGGGGAAATCATCGCCATCGTCATCACCAACGATCCTCTCATCGAGAGGGGGTCAATCTCTATCAACATCTTCACCTGAAGGAAATATGCCCTAGAGGCAATAATAAAGTTGTTATTTTATATTTCCTTATATCATGATAAATTTTTATTATTCATGCTAGAATTGTATTAACCGAAAACTTGATACATGTGTGGATACATAAACAAAACACTGTGTCCCTAGTAAGCCTCTACTAGACTAGCTCGTTAATCAAAGATGTTTAACTTTCCTAACCATAGACATGTGTTGTCATTTGATGAACAGGATCACATCATTATGAGAATGATGTGATGGACAAGACGTATCGTGGAATTGTCACGGCATATGTCCTCTTATAAGTACTTAATCGTGGAGCCATCGCAACTAGGAAGCTTAAAGGGGTTAATCGGGAAAAAGGACACGCGAGGTTTATACTAGTTCAGCCCCTTGCGGTGAAGGAAGGCCTACGTCTAGTTGGGTTGGTATTGCTTGAGGCTTCGATGACCAGGGAGCGAGATACGCTATGCCTGGCTCTCGATCGGTTGTTTCTTGCCCTAAGCCGCCGACGAGTCGTCCCCTTATATATACAGGTTGACGCCCTGCGGCCTACAGAGTCCCGGCCGGCTCATAGACAGTGTCCGGCTCGGTGACTAGTTAATTCTACCTTATGTTACAAGTCATGCCATCATGGCGGATTACCACTATGGGCCTTAAGCCGCCTGTGGGCCCTATACCCTTTATTGAACCGCCATATTCATGCTTGGTCTTGGGCTTCTTTCTGATGAATCTTCTTTGCGTAAACCCGGCCCCTCCTGGACGGCTTACACAAATAGTTATATCCCCAACATTAGGCCCCAGATTGATTTGAACCGGTTCATGTCAATCTTAAAATACCTTAAAAATACATCTTCCTGTCTTCTGTCAGTGCAAAGGTCGTAACCCGCCGTGACGTCATCTTCTGGATTCATGATAACCTGTCGTGACATCATCTTCCACTGACTTCATATTTTATTCCGCCATATCCTCAACGGATCTTTGCCTTTACCGACCATCCTGAAAACCGAGGCGTCGGGGCCGCTGGATAATGATGTCTTGGTCTCCTCGTTTCTCGCACCGTCTTGGTCGGCCCCTCCTTATAAATAGATGCGACCTAGGTATTTTTCATTTCCTTCAGTCGTCTTCCTCCTCGCACCTCCTTCTCTGCTGCTCAAGCTCCGCCGCCGCCGCCGTCGAACTCGTCGTCTTCATCGACTCTGGCCGCTGCATCACCTTGATTCCGACCAGAAAACGACGGCGACCTTCCGTAGCTCTTCCGCATCTGTGAGTTCCTCTTTTACCCTTTCTCAGATCTGTATTGAAACTATTTGAGTTCATCGGCGTCCATCGCCGCCCGACGCAAACCTCCATTAGTTCCCACCTCCAATGGCTTGTTTAGATTATAAAAAACGACATAAAACTACTGCGGAAAAGTTCTGTGCTTATCCTGTATGAGAATAGATCTCATTTCCCTTGTTTCGGAAGCCCTCCGCGAGTATATGAACTTCTCTGTACTGTCTGAGGTCTAGAAATATTTTCCTTTCCAGAGCATCGTTTGATCCAAAATAATGATTGCAACTTGTGAAACCTGTTTGTTCCACACTTAGCCAAAAACTGCATCTGCTAACTCTATTTCGGCCATAATAGTTCATATGACCAGTTTAAGAAAATACCGGCTGTCAGCACCGCTTGCTTCTGGTGACTTAAGAAAATCTTAATTGCCTTTGATACCTGCATCAGTTTAAACATCATTGCATAGTCACCTACATGTCATTAGGCCCCTTCCTAAGCCGCCACCTTGAATAAATTAAAAATGCTCTCCTCCGGGTTGTGGGTTAACCCGGAATTTTTACTTTGTCATAGGCTCCCACTTACACCATGGCACCTAAGGCTCCCAAGGCCCCTGTGACCTACAACTGGGTCCCGTCTACTGTCACAGAGAGCAAGCTGTCCGAATTTGTGAAGTCTGGCCATTTGCCTAAGAAGGAGGTCATGTCTTATCGTGCTCCTGGTCCATCTGAGGAGAAACCTCATCCCAAAGAAAGGGAGGTAGTAGTTTTACAGATCATATGAGCCGGGGTTTTGCTCCACCCGGTTCAAAATTCTTTAGAGATGTTTTGCACTTTTTTGACTTAAGACCTCAAGACATCGGGCCCAATTCCGTGTCCAATATTTGCAACTTACAAGTCTTCTGTGAGGTCTATCTTGGAGAGGAGCCCAACCTACTTTTCTTAAGAGAATTGTTCTATTTGCACCGGCAGAATGAACGTGCCAACGGGCACAGTCTGGAACTTGGCGGCATATCCATTCAAAGGCGGAGAGACTGCCTGTTCCCTTACGCTGAACTGCCGAGTCATCCCAAGGATTGGAACCAGACATGGTTCTACTGCCAGGACACTTCTCCGGCTGGTGAAAACCCACTACCCGGCTTTCGCGCATTGCACCTTGAGTCTACTCACCCGCTGCCGGACAAGTTGACTGCTATTGAACGTCTGCCACTGACCCCCATTATCAAGAAAATCAAAGCTCTTCTGGGGAACGGTTTAGATGGCATCGACCTGGTCCGAGTCTGGGTTGCTTGGAGAATGATTCCGTTAAGCCGCCGCCCCGGCTTAATGTGTAACTACTTAGGCGAGAAAGATGATCCTCAGCTCATAGTCCCGACGACTTACCCGATGACGTAGTGGAGGCTACCACTCAGTCTTTGTTGAAGGAGGGTACATTAACCAGTAACGCCTTCAGCTTACTGCCCTTCTGCAAGAAGAACCCGGCCCCTGTAGTAAGTCCCAGTAATTACTTTTTACTATGTGAGGGAGTCCTAGATTATGGGGTGTTCGGATAGCCGGACTATACCTTCAGCCGGACTCCAGGACTATGAAGATACAAAGTTGAAGACTTTGTCCCGTGTCCGGAAGGATCTTTTCTTGGCGTGGAAGGCAAGCTAGGTGTGCGGATATTCGAGATCTCCTACCATTGTAACCGACTCTGTGTAACCCTAACCCTATCCGGTGTCTATATAAACCGGAGGGTTGTAGTCCGTAGAACAACCATCATCATACACAATCATACCGTAGGCCAGCTTCTAGGGTTTAGCCTCCTTGATCTCGTGGTAGATCCACTCTTGTACTACCCATATCATCAATATTAATCTAGCAGGAGTAGGGTTTTACCTCCATCGAGAGGGCCCGAACCTGGGTAAAATAAAGTGTCCCTTGTCTCCTGTTACCATCCGACCTTGACGCACAGTTCGGGATCCCCTACCCGAGATCCGCCGGTTTTGACACTGACATTGGTGCTTTCATTAAGAGTTCCTCTATGTCGTCGCTTTTAGGCCCGACGGCTCCTTTGATCATCAACAATGATGAGGTCCTGGGTGAGACTTTCCTCCCCGGACAAATCTTCGTCTTCGGCGGCTTCGCTCTGCGGGCCAATTCACTTGGTCATCTGGAGCAGATCGAAAGCTACGCCCCTGGCCATCAAGTCAGGTTTGGAAGCTTAAACTACACGGCTGATATCCGCGGAGACTTGATCTTCGACGTGTTCGAGCCACAGCCAAGCGCGCCGCGCTATTTCGAGGGGCATGATATAGCTCTGCCTCCGAATAGCACCCTGGAGGCCGCACACGCTCTGGCCCCGATCTTTGACTCGGAGCCCGCTGCGTTCTCTGAGGATGAACGGTTGAACGTCACCTCGGGGGCTGCGATCTCAAAGACGATCGAGCCGAACGCCCGCCCCGTACTCCGCACGGCCCAGGACTCCAAGGAGCCGGACTCTTCTCCGAACTCCGAGCCTTCTGCACCCCCGCCGATCGAATCTGATTGGGCGCCTGTAATGGAGTTCACCGCCGCGGACATCTTTCAGTGCTCACCTTTCGGTGATATCCTGAATTCTCTCAAATCTCTCTCTTTATCAGGAGAGCCCAGGCCGGACTATGGTCTGCGAGGTTGGGATTCGGACGACGAAGAAATTCAAAGCCCACCCACCACCCACTTAATAGCCACTGTCGACGATTTAACCGACATGCTTGACTTCGGCTCCAAAGACTGCGACGGTATGGACGACGAAGGAGGAGACGAACAAGAACCAGCACCTGTAGGGCGCTGGACCGCCACCTCGTCATATGACATATATATGGTGGATGCTCCAAAGGATGCGGATGGCGATGGAACAGCGGAAGACAACAACTCGAAAAATCCGCAAAAACGCCGGCGCCAACGGCGCCTCTCTAAATCCCGCCACAGCAGAAACAATGATTCCGGCACGGGAGATAATGCTACCCCGGACAGCGCCGAAGAACACCAGAACCAGCAAGATTCGGCGCAGGAAGATGGAAAAGCCAGCCCTCAGGAGAGAGCGGCAGAGCAAGAGGTTGAGGATGATAACTACATGCCTCCCTCCGAAGACGAGGCAAGCCTTGACGACGACGAATTCGTCGTACCATCAGACCCCGCCGAACAAGAGCGTTTTCAACGCAGGCTTCTAGCCACGGCCAACAGCCTAAAGAAAAAGCAGCAACAGCTTAGAGCTGATCAAGATCTCCTAGCTGATAGATGGATGGAAGTCCTTGCGGCCGAAGAGTATGAACTCGTGCGCCCCTCCAAAAATTATCCTAAGCGCAGGCCGCTACCCCAATCAGAGGGGGAAGCATATGACATGGCAGACCGGCCACCCCGTGGCCGCGACAGAGAGGCCTGTCGAGCCCCTCAGCAAGCCATGCCCCGGTGCCGCTGAAATAAGGCACGGGAAAACGAGCCAAACCTGCGAGACGTACTGGAGGATAAAGCAAAGCAAACAAGATCGATCTATGGATTGCGCGGACGCCCGAAGACACGTGATGATCTTCACTCCGGACACAATAAATCCGGCCGGGCCGAACACAGCAGGCACAGCTCTTCCGAACTGCGTCGTGACATAGCCCAGTACAAGGGCGCCGCACACCCACTATGCTTCACAGACGAAGTAATGGATCATAAAATCCCAGAGGGTTTTAAACCCGTCAATATCGAGTCGTACGATGGTACGACAGATCCGACAGTATGGATTGAGGATTATCTCCTTCACATCCACATGGCACGTGGCGATGATCTGCACGCCATCAAATACCTACCCCTCAAGCTTAAAGGACCAGCCCGGCACTGGCTTAACAGCCTACCAGCGGACTCAATCGGTTCTTGGGAGGACCTGGAAGCCGCATTTCTCGACAACTTTTAGGGGACCTATGTGCGGCCACCGGATGCCGACGACCTAAGCCACATAATTCAGCAGCCAGAAGAATCGGCCAGGCAATTCTGGACACGGTTCCTAACAAAGAAAAATCAGATAGTCGACTATCCGGACGCAGAGGCCCTAGCAGCCTTCAAACATAACATCCGTGACGAGTGGCTTGCCCGGCACCTGGGACAGGAAAAGCCGAAAACCATGGCAGCCCTCACGACACTCATGACCCGCTTTTGCGCGGGCGAAGATAGCTGGCTGGCTCACAGCAACAACTTATCAAAGAAGCCCGGTAATTCGGATACCAAGGACAAAAGTGGCAGGTCACGTCGAAATAATCAAAAGCGCCGCGTTAGCAGCGACAACAATGAGGATACGACAGTCAATGCCGGATTCAGAGGCTATAAATCCGGTCAGCGGAAAAAGCCATTTAAAAAGAATACCCAGGGCCCGTCCAGTTTGGACCGGATACTCGATTGCTCGTGCCAGATTCATGGCACCCCCGAAAGGCCAGCCAATCACACCAACAGGGATTGATGGGTGTTCAAGCAGGCAGGCAAGTTAAGAGCCGAACACAAGGACAAGGGGCTGAACTGCGACGATGAGGAGGAGCCCAGGCCGCCGAACAACAATGGACAGAAAGGGTTTCTCCGACAAGTGCGGACGGTGAACATGATATACGTGACCCACATTCCCAAGCGGGAGACGAAGCGTGCGCTACGGGACGTATACGCGATGGAGCCAGTCGCCCCAAAGTTCAACCCATGGTCCTCCTGCCCGATCACTTTCGATCGAAGGGACCACCCCACTAGCATCCGTCACGGTGGTTTTGCCGCACTGGTCCTCGACCCAATCGTGGATGGATTTCATCTCACAAGAGTCCTCATGGACGGCGGCAGTAGCCTGAACCTGCTTTATCAGGATACAGTGCAGAAAATGGGCATAGATCCATCAAGGATCAAGCCCACAAGGACGAACTTTAAAGGCGTCATACCAGGTGTAGAGGCCAATTGCACATGCTCGATAACACTTGATGTGGTCTTCGGATCTCCTGATAACTTCCGAAGCGAAGAGTTAATCTTCGATATAGTGCCGTTCCACAGTGGCTATCACGCCCTGCTCGGACGAACCACATTCGCTAAATTCAATGCGGTGCCGCACTACACGTATCTCAAGCTCAAGATGCCAGGCCCTCGAGGAGTAATTACGGTCAGCGGAAACACAAAACGCTCCATCCGTACGGAAGAGCACACGGCGGCCCTCGCAGCGGAAGTACAAAGCAGCCTTTCAAGGAAACTCTCCAGTCTGGCCGTTAAAAAACCGGACAATGCAAAGCGCGCCCGGAGTAACCTGCAACAGGACCACCTGGCACGATCAGAGCAAGTGTAGAAATACGGCCCCGACCCCAGCCATCGCAACATAGCGGAGCAAGTACCTCGAGTACACAATTACGCCCTTAAAATTCCATGGGCACAGGGGGAGGGGCACATTAACGGCATGCCTACAACACGGCGTCAAACGTACTAGGGGCTGCCAGATTTTTCTTTTTTACTTTCAGGACTCCATACTCTGGACAACCTGTTCGGCAGCGTTGCCGCACAGACGATGCAAGATCCAGGAAATCAGACAAATCTATGCCGCATTCCGGAACTCTCAGGTGGTCTCTATTTCGAGCGATATATCTGTTTCTAAATTCCGTGGCCTGTGCCTGGTCAGGACATGTTAAATAGTCTAATATCTTTTTTGCTTATCGCACTACTTGTATCGTTCGGCTTTGATAAATAGCCTCTTTATAAACAATGCATAGCTTTTTGTCTATTTTTTGCATTACCCCCTCTGAATATATGTGTTTATTACATAACATGATCGCACCCGTACACCATGGTACGGCAAACCACGCCAGGGGCTTCATTACCCTTTTATCTGGTGTGAGAAGTCCGTACACTTTCACAAGTGCGGCACCCCGAACTTATAGCACTATATGCATCGGCTCTGAGTCATGATTTTGGTCACATGTTGAGTTTGCCCGGCTCCTATGTTTTGGTACCTTACGTTCCGCTCCATCGGCTAAGGTAGCACTAGGAGAACCACTGCGATTGCGCCCCAGATCAGGTGGGTTGAGCACCTCAGTGGAGAAAGCTAAAACAGACTGTCATGATAAGGCGTGAGACCGGTCGCTGTTCGAGAGGTTTTTCGAGTCCTTAAAGGCTTATGCCGTTTCGAGCGAGGAGCTGGCTACGTCCGGCCAAAGGCGTGGATAGCGCCCCGAATTCGGCCTTCCGAACTAGGGGCTTCGCCGAAATTTAAAATTATAACGTTCTATGGCTAAGTGAGAGTGTTCAAGCATTATAGTCCGATTGCCTGGTTCGCTGTGCTGAGCGCCTCCCTTGAAGGACCCAACTATGGGAACAAGAGCCCTCAGGTTTATCCCGAACACCCCAGCACTAGTGGCATGGGGGCAGAAGCCGACGACTCACCATCTCTCAATTTTTGATAAACGGCCGCACAGAAAATAATATTTTAAATTAAACAAGCATTGCTTTGCGCATACGAACAAGTTTTCAGCGCACAGGATACAAACGAGCGAGTTCACTCAAATATTACATCTTTAGCACATTCATCCGCGACAAGGCGGGCTCCGGCAAGAACGTCCTTGTAATAGTTCTCGGGCTTACGATGCTCCTTCCCCTGCGGCGGCCCGTCCTGCACCAGCTTCTCTCCGTCCAGCTTACCCCAGTGTACCCTTACACGGGCAAGGGCCCTCCGGGCACCTTCAATGCAGACGGAGCGCTTGATGACCTCAAGCCGTGGACACGCCTCCACCAGCCGCCGCACCAACCCGAAATAGCTCCCAGGCAGGGCCTCTCCAGGCCACAGCCGAACTAGTAAGCCCTTCATGGCCTATTCGGCCGCCTTGTGGAGCTCGACCAGCTGTTTCAGCTGATGGCTTAAGGGCACAGGGTGTCCGGCCTCAGAATACTGAGACCAGAACACACACTCCGTCGAGCTGCCCTCTTCAGCTTGGTAGAACGCGGCGGCGTCGGATACGCTGCGGGGAAGATCGGCGAACGCCCCTGGAGAACTCCGGATTCGGGTAAGTAATAGGTAGTTTACTTTTATATTCCTACTCTGCATTGAGAATTCCTTACCCGTTGCTATCTTTTTCACCTCCTCCAACTCTTGGAGGGCCCTCTGGGCTTCGGCCTTGGCAATCTTGGCGGTCTCGATGGCCGACGCGTGCTCGGATGCTTGTGCCTTCGCCTCAAGCTCCAAACCCTCATGTTTTTTCATGAGAGTTTGCAGCTCTTGCTACACCTCGCCGACCTGAACCCCAAGCCTTTCTCGCTCGGCGCGCTCCTCGGCCGTTTTCTTTTCGGCCTCAACCAGCGCCTGCTTCAGGGTTGCCACCTCGGTTGTGGCCCCTACAATAAGCAATACAATCCTGTTATTTCCTTCTGCAATCAAGCCTCTCTATAGGCAACTTTTTTTTCTTCTTTTTCTTTTTTTAGGAATTTCTTACCTTCCTTCTCCTCGAGCTGCCGTTTGGCAAGGCCGAGCTCTTGCTCGGTCCGCCCGAGGTCCTGTTTGAGGACATCCACCTGCGCAGTCAGTGCGGTGGTGGACAGCAGTGAAGCCTGCATACGCATATTTGACCTTTTTTGTTAGACTCCTGTGAAAACTACTAGATCCTTTATCCGGCTTTTCCGAACACCGAACAGAGCATCAGGGGCTACTGTCTATGCGGTAAATAAATTGACATATTTTTACTTACCTCGAAGCCTGTTAGAAGGCTAGCGCAAGCTTCATTCATTCCGCTCTTGGCGGACTGAATCCTTTGGATCACCGTACTCATAACAGTATGGTGCTCCTCATTGATGGCGGCGCCCTTAAGCACCTCCAGCAGATTGTCCGGCGCCTCCGGTTGGACGGAGGACGCCGGCTCAAATGGCTTACTCCTCTTGGAGGGAGTTCGCCCACCGCGGACCAGGACTGTCGAGTCCGGCGCAGTGTCCGGCACAAAGCCGGACTTGGAGCCCTGGGGGGTTTCATCCGCTTCACTCCTGGGGTCCGGAGGATTGCCTTGTGGCTCCTCCAGGACCATATCCTCCTGCCCCGAAGCTTGGCGGGGCGCCACTTCGGCGTCGTCCGCCCCGCGGGGGGGGGGGGGGGGGGGGGAGACCGCTGGTGGAACAGAGTTCACGTCCGACGAATCCAGGGAGCCGCTCGACGAGTCGTCGAGTTCGGCCCGGGGCGGGCTGCATAAAATACGTGCGATACCAGGAAAGCCGCACACTAAAAGGATATCATGAATCACCCTGGTATATAAATACTTACGATTTCGCCGGACGCTTGGTTCTGTCCGGCCACTCCTCTCCGCCCTCTTCGGCGTCGTGGGAGTAGTCCGGCGGAGGGGTCTTCCTTTTCCTTGACCCCTCTGTCTCCCCCGTTGGGGTGGCCTTCTTCTTCTTTGATCCCCTCGCTGGAGGGGGAGAGCTTCCTTGTTCCTCCTCCTCGTTTTCACGAGAGGAGGGCGTTGCGGACTCGTCGGACGATGAGTTCGACA
Source organism: Aegilops umbellulata (assembly GCA_032464435.1). Lineage (NCBI taxonomy): Eukaryota > Viridiplantae > Streptophyta > Magnoliopsida > Poales > Poaceae > Aegilops > Aegilops umbellulata. The sequence continues at coordinate 538,198,350 of CP136055.1, forward strand.
CCACCATGTTGTGGGAACTTTTTCGAGTCCCGGTGGTTTTCTTCTTCTTGGCCTTCCTCTCCGGCACCACGTAAGGTGCCGGAGCCATTAGCTTCACTAAGAGAGCTGGGGCCGGGTCTTCGGGCAGAGGAGCCGGACAGTTAATCGGTCCGGATATCTCCAGCCAAGCCTGTCGAAGGTAAAAGGGATTTTAGATCCCGCATAGAGATAGTCTAATAAGAAGAGCTTAACGAACCTATCAAAGGTATAGATAGCTTACCTCGCCAGCGTTACGTTGCGAGCTGTATCCGCGATCCTCGGAGGCGGATGTGGGGGACTCGGCGCCTTTGGTCAGCACCTTCCAGACGTCTTCATACGTCGTGTCGAAGAGCCTACTGAGGGTCTGGTGCTGCGCCGGGTCGAATTCCCACAATGTAAAATCCCGTTCTTGGCACGGGAGGATCAGGCGAACGAGCATGACCTGGACTATGTTGGCAAGCCGGATTGGCTTGTTCACCAGGGACTGGATGCATGTTTGCAGCCCAGTCACTTCTTCCTCGTTGCCCCACGACAGGCCTGTCTCTTTCCAGGACATGATCCGCGTGGGGGGTCCGGATCTGAACTCAGGGGCCGCGACCATTTCGGATCGCGGGGCTCGGTGATGTAAAACCACCCAGCCTGCCACCCCTTTAGGGACTCCACGAGGGAGCCATCGAACCAGAGGACGTTGGCTATCTTGCCAACCATGGCGCCTCCGCACTCCGCCTGGGTGCCGGACACCACCTTGGGCTTAACGTTGAAGGTCTTGAGCCAGAGGCCGAAGTGGGGGCGGACGCGGAGAAAGGCCTCACACACGACGATAAACGCCGAGATGTTGAGAACGAAGTTCGGGGCCAGATCGTCGAAATCCAGGCCCTCGTAGAACATGAGCCCCCGGACAAATGGGTGAAGTGGAAAGCCCAGTCCGCGGAGGAAGTGGGGGAGAAAAACTACCCTGTCATGGGTCCTTGGGGTAGGAAGAAGCTGCCCCTTATCAGGAAGCCGATGCGAGATGTCCTTGGACAAGTATCCGGCTTTCCTTAGCCTTTTTACTTGAGCCTCCGTAACGGAGGAGACCATCCACTTGCCTCCCGTTCCGGACATTGTTGGAGAAGGTTGAGGAAGGGAGAGCGGACTTGGGCGCTGGAGCTTGAGTGCGCGAGAGATGGATTGGCAAAGGAGGAAGAAGGCGTAGGTTGAAAAGGTGAATCCTTATCCCTTTATATAAGCAGGTACGGTTAGGCGTCCTCGCCTACCTAATAAAACTCACTTGCCTCCCAAACGCCGCGGTAAATGGCGTTGTTGGGTTACCCACGTCCGTATTAATGAGAATCCCGTTAAAGGGGGGCACATGATCTCTGCTTCGACAAGACGTGCCAAGGAAACCGCCTCGCTAAACGAGCTGAGGTGGAACAATGAAAACAATTTATATAGAAGGCTTGGCCGCAGTGTTATGACGCACTGCGGGATACGTCAGTAGATTTGATTTGTGTTAATATTATTCTCTGTATGGCAATATGTGGAAACTTATTTTGCAGAGCCGGACACTATTCTGTGGTGTTTATAATCTTCTTGAAGAACTTGGAGGAGGAACCCGCCTTGCAATGCCGAAGACAATCTGCGCGCCGGACTCGTCGTCATTGAAGCCTGGTTCAGGGGCTACTGAGGGAGTCCTGGATTATGGGGTGTTCGGATAGCCGGACTATACCTTCAGCCGGACTCCAGGACTATGAAGATACAAAGTTGAAGACTTCGTCCCTTGTCTGGAAGGATCTTTTCTTGGCGTGGAAGGCAAGCTAGGTGTGCGGATATTCGAGATCTCCTACCATTGTAACCGACTCTGTGTAACCCTAACCCTATCTGGTGTCTATATAAACCGGAGGGTTGTAGTCCATAGAACAACCATCATCATACACAATCATACCGTAGATCCACTCTTTTACTACCCATATCATCAATATTAATCTAGCAGGAGTAGGGTTTTACCTCCATCGAGAGGGCCCGAACCTGGGTAAAATAAAGTGTCCCTTGTCTCCTGTTACCATCCGACCTTGACGCACAGTTCGGGACCCCCTACCTGAGATCCGCCGGTTTTGACACCGACACTATGTTATACTTCATTCTTATTCATAACCTTCTATAACCCTTTGCAGGCCAATGACAACTTCTGGAAAGTCCATGACCATGAAGCGGCCAAGCAAGCCAGGGTGGCCAACAGAGCCGAAAGAAAAGCCACCAAGCCTACCACTTCAAGGAAAAGGAAGCCAAGCGCTTCTGAGATGTTCCAACTTGATGACTCTGATGACAATGAGGAAGAGGTAAGTTTTCAACTTCCCTTACTCCTTTATCATTATCTTACTAACATTATCCCCCTTTCAGGAAGACACAGGCAACAGCCAACCCATCGAGGAAGAGGTAACTATAATCTCCTCCTACTCTGAGCTTCGGCCGCGTCAGAAAATTTGAAGAGTAAGCCAGAAAGTAAGATTTTCACACCCTTTGGCTTACCAAGACCCCGACTTTCTTTTGAAGCAACATCAATTTGAGAACCGGAGGCAGATCCGGACTAGCAAGGACGCGGAGCATTCCTCCGGCTTGCCTGACATAACCCGGAAACGTCGGTCTGAGGTTATCTCTGACTTATACCCTTCTTCACCTTTGGCGGGTCTAATCCGTCAACCTCTCAACTTATCTGACTTGAATTACCAGGATACTTCTCCTTCATCCGGCGAGTCCATGCAGTCAAACATGCCAGCTTTTAAAACTGCCCCTGGGTAATATCAAATTATTTACCTTATGTTTTCCCTTATTCATGTTTCTGTGCTTATTCTTCTGTTTTGTCCGTAGCGTGCAAGTTAAACCCAGGAAGAAAACAAAGAAAGACACGCCGGCCCAAGACCCTATTATGACTGAACCAGAGCAGACAGACGCCGCTACCCCTGGCTCTTCCACACATCAGCCGCCGCCTGAACAGGCTCAAGATATTCCAGCACCAACTTCAGATCCGCCTACTGAAGAAGTTCTTGATAGTTCCATTTACCCGGAAGCGCCTAGCCCGACCAAGACAGCCAACTCAGAAGTTGAAATACTCAAGACCCAATTCGTTGAACCGGCCCGGCCCACAGTCCTTGCCAAACGTTCTGCTAAAGAAGAGTTGCTAGAACGCCGTAAGGCCAAGATGGATATCACAAACTATACTCATTTGAGTATTGGAGAGATCGTCTCCGGCTATATCAACCAGGTGCAGAGCATTCGTGACCTGGAAATTGACATGGTGAAGCAAATACAGCAAAAATCTGAGGTATGACTTATGCTTCCATACTTTCAAGCAACCTTACTATAACAGCCCCCAAGTCTATTGCTTATGAGTAAATATGTAGGCTTTAGAAAAATTGTTAGAGCTGCTTGCCCCGGCTGAAAGAGAAAATATTTAAACTGGCTGTAACACAATACTCTTAACTTGCAATAAACATTAGCCCCCAAGTGCCAAGTATCTATGCTCGCAAAGTGCTTGGGACTTAATATCTAGGCCCGGCTTATGCTTTTAGAAAGCTTTGGTATACATTAGCCCCCAAGTGCCAAGTACCTATGCTTGTAAAGTGCTTGGGACTTTAATATTATTTATCATGATCTTGACTATTATTCGGTATCAATGCAGGCCACCATAAGTCAATTTGAGTCGGAGATTGCTGACCTGAAGAGCCGGCTGTCAGCCCAGGAGCTTGAAATTCAAAAAGCCAACTCCATGTTTGAAGTCAGCGTCTCTGAACAAGAGAAGTTGAAGAAGAATTTTGAAGCGGAGAAGAAAGCCTGGTGTCGTGGAATTGTCACGGCAGATGTCCTCTTGGAAGGACTTAGTCGTGGAGCCATCGCAACTAGGAAGCTTAAAGGGGTTAATCGGGACAAAGGACACGTGAGGTTTATACTAGTTCAGCCCCTTGCGGTGAAGGAAGGCCTACGTCTAGTTGGGTTTGTATTGCTTGAGGTTTCGATGACAAGGGAGCGAGATACGCTATGCCTGGCTCTCGATGAGTTGTTTCTTGCCCTAAGCCGCTGGCGGGTCGTCCCCTTATATACACAGGTTGACGCCCTGCGGCCTACAGAGTCCCGGCCGGCTCATAAACAGTGTCCGGCTTGGCGACTAGTTACTTCTACCTTACAGTACAAGTTATACCATCATGGCGGTTTATCTCCACGGGCTTCAGAGTCGCCAGTGGGCCTTTAGGCCCTTTAGTGAACCACCATCTTCATGCCTTTGTCTTGGGCTTCTGATGAACTTCTCTTTGCATAACCCGGCCCCTTCTGGCCAGCTTACACAAATAGTTATATCCCCAACATTAGGCCCCAGATTGATTTGAACCGGTTCATGTCAATCTTTAAAAACCTTATGAACTGGCCTTTAGTCTTCTGTCTTGTGTGAAAATTGTAACCTGCCGTGACGTCATCATTTGGATCCGGGTTAAATCATCATGATGTCATCTTCAATAAAACTTATATTTTAATTTGTCATATCTTCAACGGGTCTCTGCCTTTACTGACCCTCCCGGAAATCGAGGCGTCGGGGCCGCTGGATAATGATGTCTTGGTCTCCTTGTTTCTTGCACCATCCCAGTCGGCCCTTCCTTATAAATAGGCTCAACCTAGGTCCTTTCCATTTTCTCCCTCAGTCGCCTTCATCCTCTCCCTGCCTCTCTGTGACTCGAGCTCCGCCGCCGTCGCCGCCGTCGAGCCCTTGTCTTCACCAACTCAGGCCGCTGCATCACCTGAATCTGACCAGAGAAACGCGACGAACCTCAGCTGCAGCTCCGCATCTGTAACTTTCAATCCACGCCCCCGGCTGTAAATCGGCCGTATAATTCGACACCTTTCAAGGTCCCTTGAAATCCTTGGGCAGATGTACATTACGTAGAGCCGGTACCAGACAAGGAACTCCTCCGGTTCTAGTAGCAACTCCCGCCTCTACAGAAGTCGTCGGATAAGCCGGCAAGTCCTGCTGATCTGCTAGCTGAGCCGCCCATTCGTTCTCCTGACGTATCCGATCCTGCACCGGGTTATATCCACCGGGCTGGTTCCGTCGCTGCGCGTTGCTTGACAGGGCCTCCGACTCCATGTGTCTGTTGTAACTCGGGCTCCGGTTTTGACGAGGCGGAGCTAACAAGGGTGGAGGAGTTGAATGAATCCTGTCCTGGCTGTAAGAATAAGTCTCTTGCTGGGCCAGAGCCGTCTGGACAAGTTCTCTGATTCTCTGGGTCTCTACTGCTGTCGGATCATCACCGTCCATGGGGAGAGCCGCCAATCGTGCTAATGCTGCGATTAAATTCTCCATGGGGTTGCAGAAGTGACCCGGCGGTATCGGTACGTAACGGGGCGGCGCCATGTTGCCGTGAAGAGGCGTCGTCACCTGAGGCTGAACCGGGCCTCCCGCTCCGGATGTCATAAACTGATTTGCACCCGGCGGGTTACTTGGGCCGGCTCCGGGTGTAGCAAAGAGATTCCGAGGATCATAAATCTGAGGTAAACGGGACTGAGTTTTCTGATGCCTCCTCCTCATTACCTCATCAGATGTGTTCAAGCTCATCGTGAGCTGGAAAGCCTCTGCCTGAAGTTGCTGCGCCCGTGCGTCCAAAGCCGCCCGCTCTGTGGCTAATCTAGTATCTTCATCTGCTAAGGTCTCCTTGGCCTGGGCGATCTCCTCACGAACCTGTGCCACCTCTGCCTCATGCTCAGATTGGTTCACAGGGATGACTGTAATAGTTAACAGGGTCGTATGTTTATCCATGAGATCTAGCAGCACGTGAGCCGGTGACCGCACAAGGCCTCCTGCCCCAGCTGCTCCTAGCCCGGACGTTATCGCTGCTGAGGCCGTAGAATTTTGGCCGGGTTGAGTGCCAGCCATGAAAACTCCTGCCCAGTTTGGCGCCGCTGAGGGGTCCTGAATAGTGCTGCCATCGGAACAGCCCCCAAGCACACCGTATTGAACTTGATACAGCGAATCCGTTGAGCCGGCGGACGAATCACCGTCAGAGAGGACGGCCGGCTCACCAGCTTCTTCAGATCCTTCAGAAAGTTCACCTCCGTGGATGCAACCCACAAAGGCACGCTTCACGACGGGTTGAGCTCGGGCGGGTCTTGCACGCTGAGCCATTTCGACGAGGTCGATGTAGTTGTCCGGCTCAGGGCCCGGCTCACCAATCCGGCCGATGAAGACGTGAATTCCGCCGAAGGGGACCCGGTACCCGTACTCGATTGAGCCGGCGTCGGGGCCCCAGCCTTCGTCGTCGATGTAGATCTTGCCGCGACGACTCTTAGTCATCCGGCCAACTGTGTATCCCTTGAGCCCTTCGAAGCTACCCTTCAAGAACTCAAATCCACCGTGCGCTGGCCCCACGGTGGGCGCCAACTGTCGTGGAATTGTCACGGCAGATGTCCTCTTGGAAGGACTTAGTCGTGGAGCCATCGCAACTAGGAAGCTTAAAGGGGTTAATCGGGACAAAGGACACGCGAGGTTTATACTAGTTCAGCCCCTTGCGGTGAAGGAAGGCCTACGTCTAGTTGGGTTGGTATTGCTTGAGGTTTCGATGACCAGGGAGCGAGATACGCTATTCCTGGCTCTCGATGAGTTGTTTCTTGCCCTAAGCCGCTGGCGGGTCGTCCCCTTATATACACGGGTTGACGCCCTGCGGCCTACAGAGTCCCGCTCGGCTCATAAACACTACTAGGGAAAAGGCTAGCAGCAGCGCGGGTTTTAGGCCTATCAGCAGCGCGGGTGCCCGCGCTACCAATAAGGCGCTACAGCTAACTCTTAGTAGTAGCGCTGCCTGTACCCGCACTACCACTATTGACTATAGCAGCAGCGCTTTTCAGGAACGCGCTGCTATTATTTAGCTGTAGCGATTTCCCGGTCCAGCGCTACTGTTATATCTTTCACCATTTCCCCATTCCGGCTTCGATAAACTGCAATTTCCAGATACTAGGTACTACTAGATACCAATTTCATAAAGCATTATAGGTACTAGGTAGTACTCCCTCGGTTCGAAATTACTCGTCGTGGTTTTAGTTCAAATTTGAACTCAAACCACGACGAGTAATTTGGAACCGAGGGAGTACTAGATAACAATTTCATATATACTCAACATGCATCCTCAAGCAGTACAAGGTGACATCGACGACAATCATCATATTTAGTTCTAGATAATATCGACGACGATCATCATATGTAGTTCTACATGATATCGACGACGATCATCATATGTAGTTCTAGATGATATAGCCACACACACATATGTAGTTCTAGATGATATCGACGACGATCATCATCCTCAAGCCTAGGCGGTGGGTGTTCCTGATAGTAATTAGGATGGCCTGTCTAGCACAAAGATTCTTGCCAACGAGGAATCTCTTCCACCCAACCGAGTTCAAGTGTGTGTGACCATCTGTGCCCATGCGGTAAGTACATGTGGTGACGGATCCCCTTGCGGTAAGGCGTAGTCCAACTGAGCCTTCTTCCTCAGGCTCGATACCACAACTCACAGATAGGTTCTTTGGCAATCTCCGAATAAGAAAAACATATCAATTAATAAATAGCCTCACACATACTCTTGCAAATATATCTCTATTAAGTCTAGATTTCTACACTATCAAAAGACACAGTTCTACACTAATAAGTATATATATGGATTATCTACACTATTAATAGTTCCTTGGATTCTACACTAATAAGCATGTGATCAGACTCTACACTAAAGTATATCATCGACTAGATTCCACAAAGCATATCATTGGACTCTACACTAAGCATATCATCGGATTCACTAAGCATATAATCAGATAATTTGCATTTGTAAGTATAACAATAAAGCATATATATATCATCAAATTACTACATGCAGTACGTATAACATACCATTTCATGCCGATCGACCATGGTACTTGTCAGGCGGGTCACGAATGGCACCCCGACAAAAGTCATCACGTGGCGGAATTATGTCCCATAGGTTGCACACCTCCTCCTCGCTCAGCCTCATTCTTTGAGCTATGATGGCTTCATGAAGTGGGTTCTCATCATCTTCATTGAGTGGGTCCTCATTATCTTCATCATCTTCGTCATCTTCATCATCTTCCACCAGGTTGATATAAATGACAACCAGCTTGGGTCTTTCTGCTCTGAAGGAGAATCTGATCAACTCACCACTAGTAAGACGCATGCGAGCGAGGAAACGGGCCCATCCATCTCCTCCAATCTGCGACATATTGCGTCCTTTCTCGACCTCCATAGTGTACGGCCCCCCAGGAGCCTCAAATGTCACAGTGTCTCCTGTCAGCTTGTTGAATTTCAACCTCACATTGCATGGGACGATTTGTGTAAGAAAAGCAAAATGACACAATGCAGTAATGCCAACACTAAAAATAAAATAGTTGTTACATTTCATCTAATTTCTTACCGCCGCATGACGAAAAATCGGATGGAAGTAGATGCCGAACAGCTTGCCAGTTGCAAGGCTGCTGGCGCACCTTGACTTGAATAGTCGACATAGTGGTGCTGGTGGTGGCGCCATTTTTCTAAAGCAATATGAGCAAAGGATTAACGATTCACTTCACACGAAACAAGTGGCAAATTTAACTAAATTGGCACCTACATTTTGCCAAAAAATAACCTATTACAAAAAAACTAAATCGAGCATACTAAATCAACTAGCATACTAAATCCACTAGCATACTAAATCAACTAAATCAAAATGTTCTAAATCAACTAGCCTACTAAATCAACTAAATCAACTAGCCTACTAAATAAACTAAATCAAAATGTTCTAAATCAACTAGCCTACTAAATCAACTAAATCAACTAGCCTACTAAATAAACTAAATCAAAATGTTCTAAATCAACTAAATCAACTTGCCTACTAAATCAACTGAATCATATCAACTAAATCGACTAAATCAACTAGCATACTAAATTAACTAAATCAAAATGTTCTAAATCGACTAAATCAACTAGCCTACTGAATCAACTGAACTAAATCAACTAAATCAAAATGTTACATACGAAAGCCTACTAAATCAAAATGTATCAGGGAGGAGGGACAAGGAGGGGCGACTCGAGGAGGGAGAAGATAGTAGGACGGAGGAGGAAGGCGGAGCGAGGAGGGGCCGGCCGGCGTCGAGTGGAGGGAGGACGGATCGAGGAGGAAGGCGGAGCGAGGAGAGGGCGGCCAGCGGCGAGTGGAGGGAGGACGGAGGAGGAAGCCGGTACCGAGTCCAGCGAGGAGGATGAGGCGACAGCGGCGCAGATCGGGGGAGGGGCGACGGGTGAGGACCGGCGGCGCGGGGGGTGAGGAGGAGACCATGAGTGTGTGTGAGTGTGATCTGTGGATGAGGCTAGTGAGGGGGAGATGGAATGGAATAGCAGTAGCGATAATTGCCTGAATGCGCTGCTGCTAAGTTACATAGCAGTAGCACTGTTTATTTTAACACGCTGCTGCTATAACTGGCCTCGCGGCGGCGTCGTGGGAATTTTAGCAGTAGCGCTTCTTGGAGTGCACGCGCTACTGGTAAACTTGTTTCAACAGCGAGTTTCCACGGCCCGCGCTACTGCTACTTAGCAGCAGCGCCTGATTTTAAAGAGCGCTGCTGGTAAGATTATGTGTATAGGCTTTTCCCTAGTAGTGAAACAGTGTCCAGCTCGGCGACTAGTTACTTCTACCTTACAGTACAAGTTATACCATGATGGCGGTTTATCTCCACGGGCTTCAGAGTCGCCAGTGGGCCTTTAGGCCCTTTAGTGAACCGCCATCTTCATGCCTTGGTCTTGGGCTTCTGATGAACCTCTCTTTGTGTAACCTGGCCCCTTCTAGCCGGCTTACACAAATAGTTATATCCCCTACACCTGGGCTGATAAAAAAGCCTTACTGGTGACCCGGGCCGAGACAACAGAAGCATCACTTGCGGAAGTAAACACCGAGCTGTCCGGCTTAAAGCGCCAGATATCTCGGATGGTCTCAGCCATCTTTGCTAAGTAACAATACATGTAAAAACTTAAATACTGCAAACCTTTCTTTGATGAACACCTTAATTCTTTCCTCCGGCTCACTTTATGCTTTTAACAATATAGGCCAGAGGAGCACCAACCTCAAGCAGAATATGACAATCAAGCTGAAGGCAGTGTATACTCTGGTGGAACGTCTTTACGCCGGGTCACAACATGCTCTGGCCGTTGTGGCTTTATCTAATGACGTTCCGTATCTCCTTCAAGATGTGCTGAAACGGCTTGCTGTGCTCCCTCAGCGGGTTCAAGATCTAAGGCGGGCATCCGCAAGAGTCGGGGCCATAGCCGCATTGAGCCGGGCTAAAGCATGGATTCCAGAACTAGAGCCGGCTGACATTGCTCTTGGATACCCGAGCCTGAAGGAAGATGGCACCTTATTTAACAAGGCAGACTTCACAGCTTGTGTGAAAGACATACGCCCTGTGGCTACTCTTATTGGGAATGACACGGATCTGACCAAGTATCAGCCGGGTTACGATAGTGAGAACCAAAGGATTCCAACTCCTCATTACCATGAAGTCAGCCTGATTCCTCCAACTTGTAAGCACACTTTCGCCCCTGACGTCAACCCAACTGGTTTAATCGATGATGAAGCTGAGTCTGAAGCCTTGAGTGGCATTGATTGGGCCTCATCAACCTTCCAGGACAGGGAAACCAATGGAGAGGCGGAGAAGGATAACCCGGAATCGTCAAGCCCACCAGAAGGGTGAAGACGTCGGGTGTCATATGTTTATGTTATTGCCAAAACAATGCCTCACTATTTAGACTCGAGGAGTCTTGTAATAGAGTAGAGAAACTCGATTTTTGTCATGCCTTCGTGCATGCTTATGGTACTTGATACTTGTGTAAGCCGCCATTACTATGCACTCGTAGTTATATTAATCTGTTATGCCTTTACGGAGATTTACCTATATCACCCTGCACATAAGGCAAACAGAAATCCCTTGGCGACTTATCGCATTAGGGGTCATTAATGCTTTGATAACCCAGAGTATACACCAAACAATTTTAGGAAAGACAACTTATATTAGACTTAGTAGACATAATCATAATGACATACCTATGATGCTTGCGGTTATCTCTCTGGTTTATATAACCCAACCCCTGAGGGTAAATTTAACTCCAAAAAATTGATATATAAAGGTTCACCTGGTACTTAGTAACCCGAGGTAACCAATATTAACCTGGAGAATTATGACCCAACCTATTGTATTTTGAACAAGGTCTCAATATAACCAAATATTGACACTTATAAAACATGATGAATAATAAACAAAGTAAAAAGGCTTATGATTCGAATACGATCAGTGAACCGTTCCAAAGGGGTTAACCTAAGATTCGGATACGATCATATAGCCCCCAGTGGCTGTGGCGATGCAATCAAATGGGTGTCGACGGCTATGTTCTCTTTGGTTCGAATACGACCTATGTTTGAACAGGAAGCCCCCAAGTGACCATAAGAGTTGTTTAATGACGCTGATTCGAATACGATCCACGTCAGACCCAAAGGGGTTAAGCTGTGATTCAAATATGATCAAGAAGCCCCCAAGTGGGTTTGGCAGTATGCCGATCAAGTGGGTATCGGCAACTATGTTCTCTTTGGTTCGAATACGACCTATGTTTGAACAGGAAGCCCCCAGGTGATCATGGCTAGATTCAGATATGATCATAAGCCGGACCAAAGGAAAAGCCGGATTCAGATATGACCCACTCCCTCTTGGTTATCTCCACCACATGACAAAGAAGACACATAAACCTTTTTGGGGTGGAAAAAAAGGACAGAGGTCCTACTTTATTACTTTATGTAGTATATACATAGCATAAATATATACATATTAGAGCTGGTGGCTCAAATATAGTAAGGCCAAAGATGAGCGATATTCCACGGTAGTCTTTGTGCTCTCGAACATCCATAAGGTAGTATGACCCGTTATTCAGATTCTTACTGACCACAAAGGGTCCTTCCCAAGGAGGGGATAACTTGTGCATGTCAGATTGATCCTGGATGAGTCGGAGCACTAAGTCGCCTTCTTGAAAGGTCCTGGACCTAACCCGGCGGCTGTGGTAGCGGCGCAGGTCTTGCTGATAAATCGCTGAGCGGGCTATTGCCAAGTGTTGCTCTTCGTCCAACAAGTCAAGTGCATACTGACGAGCTTTTTCGTTGTCCGCCTCAACATAAGCCGCCACACGGGGTGAGTCATGATGGACGCCACTTGGCAGGACCGCCTCTGCTCCATACACCATAAAGAAAGGTGTGTAACCCGTAGATCTGTTAGGTGTAGTATTGATGATCCAAAGTACCGAAGGTAACTCCTTCATCCAACAACCCGGCGTCCGCTGCAAGGGGACCAAGAGCCGGGGCTTGATACCCTTCAAGATTTCTTGATTAGCTCTTTCTGCTTGACCATTGGATTGAGGATGAGCCACAGCCGAAACGTCAAGCCGGATATGCTCTTGTTGACAGAAGTCTTCCATAGCTCCTTTGGAGAGGTTAGTGCCATTATCAGTGATGATGCTGTGTGGAAAACCAAAGCGAAAAATCACCTTTTTCATGAACTAGACCGCCGTGGCTGCATCACACTTACTGACTGGCTCTGCCTCAACCCACTTTATAAACTTGTCAACCTCCACCAACAGGTGCGTCTTTTTATCTTTAGACCTTTTGAAAGGCTCGACCATATCAAGCCCCCAGACTGCAAACGGCCAAGTAATTGGAATCATCCTCAATTCTTGAGCCGGCACATGGGCCCGTCGTGAGAATTTCTGACACCCGTCACATTTGCTGACCAGATCTTCTACATCAGCATGAGCCGTCAGCCAATAAAACCCATGACGGAAATCCTTGGCCACAAGAGATTTTGAGCCGGCATGATGACCACAATCGCCCTCATGAATCTCGCGGAGTATCTCCTAACCCTCCACAGCTGACACGCAATGTTGAAACGCCCCAGTGACGCTGAAGTGATGTAACTCGCCATTGACGATTGTCATGGATTTGGACCGCCGGATGATTTGTCTTGCCATGGTCTCATCTTCAGGTAGCTCTCCCCAGGTCATATAAGCCAAATAGGGCACTGTACACTCTGGGATAACGTGAAGAGCCGCTACCAGCTGTGCCTCCGGGTCTGGCACTGCTATATCTTTTTTTGTAGGTAACTTGACAGTGGGAATATGCAAAACGTCAAGAAAGGTGTTAGGTGGTACCGGTTTACGCTGAGATCCCAACCGGCTTAAGGCATCAGCTGCCTCATTCTTCCTTCGATCAATGTGTTCCACCACATAACCCTTGAGATGCCCAGCTACAGCATCATCTTCACGACGGTAAGCCGCCATGAGGGGATCTTTGGAGTCCCACTTGCCTGACACCTGTTGAGCCACAAGATCTGAGTCTCCGAAGCACCTTACCCGGCTCAAGTTCATCTCCTTGGCCATCCGGAGACCATGGAGTAAGGCCTCGTACTCAGCTGCATTGTTAGTGCAAGGAAACATAAGCCGGAGCACATAACAGAATTTGTCACCTCGAGGGGAAGTTCACACAACTCCAGCCCCTGAGCCTTCCAACTGCCTGGACCCATCAAAATGAATAGTCCAATATGTGTTATCAGGCTTCTCCTCAGGTGCCTGTAGCTCTGTCCAATCATTGATAAAATCCACCAAGGCTTGAGATTTAATGGTCATGCGTGGCACGTACCTCAGACCATGAGGCCCGAGCTCGATGGCCCACTTGGCAACTCGTCATGTGGCCTCTCTGTTCTGGATGATGTCTCCCAATGGGGCAGAACTTACCACAGTGGTAGGGTGACCTTGGATGTATTGCTTCAGCTTTCGGCTTGCCATGAACACCCCGTAAACAAGCTTTTGCCAATGAGGGTACCTTTGCTTCGACTCGATGAGCACCTCACTGACATAATAAACCGGCCTTTGAACCGGATGCTCCTTACCAGCCTCCTTGCGCTCCACCATGATTGCAACGCTGACGGCTCGTGAATTAGCAGCCACATATAACAGTAAAGGCTCTTTGTCAATGGGAGCTGCAAGGACCGGCGGCTCAGACAACTGTCTCTTCAAATCCTCAAAAGCAACATTAGCAGCATCACCCCAGATAAAGGTGTCCGCCTTTTTTATCATCTGATACAGCGGTAGGGCCTTCTCACCTAGCCGACTTATAAATCGGCTCAAAGCAGCAACACGTCCCGCTAGTCGCTGAACATCATTGATGCACGCCGGCTTAGCCAAAGAGGTAATTGCCTTGATCTTCTCTGGATTAGCTTCAATGCCCCTGTTCGAGACCAGGAATCCCAAAAGCTTACCTGCAGGTACACTGAATACACACTTCTCCGGGTTAAGCATCATTTTATAAACCCGGAGATTATCAAAGGTTTCCTTTAAATCAGATATCAAGGTTTCCTTCTCTCTGGACTTCACCACTATATCATCCACATAAGCATGAACATTGCGCCCAATCTGATTGTGGAGACAGTTCTGTACACACCGCTGATAAGTCGCCTGGGCACTCTTGAGCCCAAAAGGCATCGACACATAGCAGAAAGCTCCAAACAGAGTGATGAAGGATGTCTTCTCCTGGTCCTTAACTGCCATCTTGATCTGATGATAACCAGAGTAAGCATCCAAAAAACTCAAACATGCACAACCCACCGTAGCATCAATGATTTGATCAATACAGGGGAGAGCGAAAGGATCAGCAGGACAAGCCTTATTTTAAGTCCGTGTAATCCACACACATCCGCCAGGTGCCATTCTTCTTGAGTACGAGCACCGGGTTAGCCAACCACTCCGGGTGAAAAACTTCCACGATGAATCCGGCCGCCAAGAGCCGTGCGACCTCCTCTCCAATAGCTTTTTGTCTTTCTTCGTTGAATCGCCGAAGAAACTGTCTGACCGGCTTATACTTTGGATCAATGTTAAGAGTGTGCTCAGCGAGTCCTCTCGGTACACCCGGCATGTCAGAAGGTTTCCATGCAAAGATGTCCCGGTTCTCACGGATGAACTCGATGAGCGTGCTTTCCTATTTAGGATCCAAATTGGCACTGATGCTGAACTTCTTAGATGAATCCCCTGGAGTGAAATCAACAAGCTTGGTCTCAGCAGCTGACTTAAACTTCGTTGCTGTGTCATGTTCTATGGTTGGCTTCTTGATTGAAGTCATGTCCGCCGGGTCAATGTTATCTTGATAAAATTTGAGTTCCTCCGCTGCGCAGACAGACTCGGCATAAGCCGCGTCACCTTCTTCGCACTCCAGGGCCACCTTTCGACTTCCATGCACAATGATGGTGCCCTTGTAACCCGGCATCTTGAGCTGTAAATAAACATAACACGGCCGCGCCATGAACCTGGCATAAGCCGGCCGCCCGAACAAAGCGTGATATGGACTCTTGATTTTGACCACCTCAAAGGTTAACTTCTCAGCCCTAGAATTATGCTCGTCTCCAAAGGCCACCTCCAGCTCAATCTTACCGACGGGATATGCGGACTTACCAGGCACCACTCCATTGAAAGTGGTGTTGGATGTCCTTAAATTTTTGTCGGTTAAACCCATGCGCCGAAAGGTCTCATAATAGAGGATGTTGATGCTGCTACCTCCGTCCATGAGTACCTTAGTGAACTTATACCCACTGACCTGCGGAGCCACCACCAGGGTGGTCCTCCCTACTCAAGACAATGGGCTGTTCTGACCACCTTAAGTAACGAGGGACTGCCGGCTCAACAGAATTTACAGCCCTCTTATGTACTTTCTGATCACGCTTGCATAAGCTAGTGGTGAACACGTGGTACTGCCCACTGTTCAGATGTTCCGGATGGCTCTGATAACCCGATTGTTGCTGCTATTGTCCTCCTTGACCAGACTGTTGTTGATTATAGCTGCCTTGATTTCCCTGAAAGCTGGAATTTGAGCCGCCACCCGGGCCATGAAAACCACCGGCTCCTGCGCCGCCACCCGGACCATGATTGCCGTCAAACGTATTGGAGTTCTTGAAAGCCTTCATAATCGCACAATCTTTCCACAAGTGAGTAGCGGGTCGTTCATGGGTGCTGTGTTTTGGGCAGGGCTCATTGAGTAGCTGTTCAAGGGATGGACCTGATCCGCCAGATCGAGGGGGCGGTTTTCCCTTACGTCTCTGATTGTTACTCTGTGCATTAGCGTTGGCTACAAACTTCGGGTTACCCTCCGCCTTACGCTTATTGCCTCCTTGATTCATCGGGTTATACTGTTGACCCTTTCCATTGCCGTTCTTTTTTCCCTTCCCTGTCTTTTCCTCGTCACACGCGGGGTCCTTGGTACTATCAGAATCGACGTACTTGACCAAAGCCGCCATTAGCGTGCCCATATCATCACGCTGGAGGCGCCCCAGCTTCTGTCTCAGCGGCTCAAAGCGGCAATTCTTTTCCAACATGAGGACTACAGAGCCGGCATCCATCTTGTCAGATGAATGTATAAACTCCTTGACCCGGTGCACCCAATGTGTTGTGGATTCACCCTCCTCTTGCTTACAATTTGTCAAGTCCACAATCGACATAGATTGCTTGCAAGTGTCCTTGAAATTTTGGATGAACCGGGCTTTTAGCTCTGCCCATGAACTAATGGAGTTGGGGGGTAATCCCTTTAACCACGACCGGGCTGTTTCATCCAACATCATGGTGAAATACTTAGCCATAGCTGCGTCACTGACTTCTAACAGCTCCATGGCCATCTCGTAACTTTCAATCCATGCCCCGGGCTATAAGTTGGCCGTGTAATTCGGCACCTTTCGAGGTCCCTTGAAGTCCTTGGGCAGACGTACATTACGCAGAGCCGGTACAAGACAAGGAACACCGCCGGTTCTAGTGGCTACTCCCGCCTCAACGGAAGTCGTCGGGTAAGCCGGCAAGTCCTGCTGGGCGACCAGCTGAGCCTCTAGCTGAGCTGCCCGTTCGTCCTCCTGACGTATCCGATCTTGCACCGGGTTATACCCGCGAGGCTGGTTTCGGCGCTGGGCGTTGCTTGACAAGGCCTCTGACTCCATGTGCCGGCTGTAACTCGGGCTCCGGTTTGGACGAGGTGGAGCTAACCAGGGCGGAGGAGTTGCATTGATTATGTCCCGGCTGTAAGAGTAAGTTTCCTACTGGGCCAAAGCCGTCTGGACAAGTTCTATGATCCTCCGGGTCTCCACCGCTGTCGGATCATCACCGTCCACTGGGAGAGCCGCCAAACGTGCTGATGCTGCGATTAAGTTCTCCATAGGGTTGGAGAAGTGACCCGGCGGTATTGGCACATAACGGGGCGGTGGCATATTCCCATGAAGCGGCGTCGTCACCTGAGGCTGAACCGGGCCCCCCGCTCCGGACGTCATAAATTGATTTGCGCTTGGCGGGTTACTTGGGCCCGGCCCCGGGTGTAGCAAAGAGATTCCGAGGGTCATAAGTCGGAGACAAACGGGACTGAGTTTTCTGATGTCTCCTCCTCATTACCTCGTTAGATGCGTTTAAACTCATTGTGAGATGAAAAGCCTCTGCCTGAAGTTGATGTGCCCGTGCATCCAAAGCTGCCCGCTCTGTGGCCAATCTAGTATCCCCAGCTGCTAAGGCCTCCTTGGCCCGAGCGACCTCTTCACGAACCCGTGCCACCTCTCCCTCATGCTCATCTTGATTTGCAGGGATGACTGTAGCGGTCAACAGGGCCGTAAGCTTATCCATAAGATCCATCAGTATCTGAGCCGGTGGGCGCACAGGACCACCTGTCCCGGCTGCTCCTAGCCCGGACGTTATCGCTGCCGAAGCCGTAGAGTTTTGGCCGGGTTGGGTACCAGCCATGAAGACTCCTGCCCAGTTTGGCGACTCAGAGGGGTCCGGAGTAGTGCTGCCATCGGAACAGCCCCCAAGCACACCGTCTTGAACTTGATACAGCGAATCTGTTGAACCGGCGGACGACTCAGCGTCAGAGAAGACGACCGTCTCACCATCATCTTTAGATCCTTCAGAGAGTTCACCTTCATGGATGCAACCCACAAAGGCACGCTTCACGACGGGTTGAGCGCGGGCGGGTTTCGCACGCTGAGCCATCTCGACGAGGTCGGTGCAGTTGTCCGGCTCAGGGCCCGGCTCACCAATCCGTCCGATGAAGACGTGGATTCCGCCGAAGGGGACCCGATACCCGTGCTCGATTGAGGCGGCGTCGGGGCCCCAACCTTCGTCGTCGATGTAGATCTTGCCGCGACGACTCTTGGTCATCCGGCCGACTGCGTATCCTTTGAGCCCTTCGAAGCTGCCCTTCAAGAACTCAAATCCACCATGCGCTGGCCCCATGGTGGGCACCAACTGTCGTGGAATTGTCATGGTAGATGTCCTCTTATAATGACTTAATCGTGGAGCCATCACAACTAGGAAGCTTAAAGGGGTTAATCGGGACAAAGGACGCGCGAGGTTTATACTAGTTCAGCCCCTTGCGGTGAAGGAAGGCCTATGTCTAGTTGGGTTGGTATTGCTGGAGGTTTCGATGAGCAGGGAGCGAGATACGCTATGCCTGGCTCTCGATCGGTTGTTTCTTGCCCTAAGCCGCCGGCGGGTCGTCCCCTTATATATACGGGTTGATGCCCTGCAGCCTACAGAGTCCCGGCTGGCTCATAGACAGTGTCCGGCTCGGTGACTAGTTAATTCTACCTTATGTTACAAGTCATGCCATCATGGCGGTTTACCACTATGGGCCTTAAGCCGCCTGTGGGCCCTATACCCTTTATTGAACCGCCATCTTCATGCTTGGTCTTGGGCTTCTTTCTGATGAATCTTCTTTGCATAACCCGGCCCCTCCTGGACGACTTACACGAATAGTTATATCCCCAACAAGACCCATCTGTTAGCTTAGCATAATAATTTTTCAGTTTTATTGCTATAGCTTTCCTCATGTCATATACATATTCCTTTGACTATGAGATTATGCAACTCCCGGATAACTGAGGAATGCCTTTTGTGCTATCTAACGTCACAATGTAACTGGGTGAATATAAAGATGCTCTACAGGTATCTCCGGAGGTGTTTGTTGGGTTGGCATAGATCCAGATTAGGATTTGTCACTCCGAGTATCGGAGAGGTATCTCTAGGCCCTCTCGGTAATGCACAGCATAATAAGCCTTGCAAGCAATGTGACTAATGAGTTAGTTGCGGGATGATGCATTACGGAATGAGTAAACAGACTTCGCCGGTAACGAGATTGAACTAGGTATGAAGATACCGACAATCGAATCTTGGGCAAGTAACATAGCGAGGACAAAGGGAATAATGTATGTTGTCATTACGGTATGACCGATAAAGATCTTCGTAGAATGTGTTGGAACCAATATGAGCATCCAGATTCCACTGTTGGTTATTGACCGGAGAAGTGTCTCGTCATCTCTACATATTTCTCGAACTCGTAGGGTCTGCACGCTTAACGTTCGATGACGATTTTGTATTATATGAGTTATGTGATTTGGTGACCGACTATTGTTCCGAGTCCCGGATGAGATCGCGGACATGATGAGGAGTCTCAAAATAATCAAGAAGTAAAGATTCATATATAGGACGATAGTATTCGGACACCAGAAGTGTTCCGGGGGTACCGGGTACGTATCGGGTCACCGGAAGGGGTTCCGGGCACCCCGGCGAAAGATATGGGCCTTATGGGCCAAGAGGGGAAACACACCAGCCACAAAGGGGTTGGTGCCCCCCCATATGGACTGGCCGAATTGGAGAAGAAAAAGGGAAGGAGGAAAGGAAAAAGGGAATAGGATTCCCCCTTTCCCCTCTTCCCTTCCTACTCCAAATTGGAATAGGAAAGGGGGGAGGCCGAATTGGGAGGTGCCCAAGTAATTCCTCCTACTTGGGGCGCCCCCTTTGCTACCTCTCCTCCCCTCCAACATATATATATGAAGGGGGCACCGCTAGAACTCACACCAACAATTGTTAGCCGTGTGCGGAGCCCCCCTCCACAGTTTACGCCTCCGGTCATATTCATGTAGTGCTTAGGCGAAGCCCTGCGCGGATTACTTCACCATCACCATCACCATGCCGTCGTGCTGACGGAACTCTCCCTCGACACTTTGCTGGATCAAGAGTTCGAGGGACGTCATCGAGCTGAACTTGTGCAGAACTCGGAGGTGCCGTACATTCGGTGCTTGATCGGTCAGAACGAGAAGAAGTTGGACTACATCAACCGCGTTGTCAAACGCTTCCGTTTTCGGTCTACGAGGGTACGTGGACACACTCTCCCCCTCTCATTGCTATGCATCTCCTAGATAGATCTTGTGTGAGCGTAGGAATTTTTTGGAAATTGTATGCTACGTTTCCCAATAGGGGCTGATTTGGATCCATATGTTTCATGCTATGGTTAGGTTTACCTTAATTCTTCTTTCGTAGTTGCGGATGCTTGCGACAGGGGTTAATCATAAGTGGGACGCTTGTCCAAGGAAGGGCAGCACCCAAGCATCGGTCCACCCACATATCAAATTATCAAAGTAATGAACGCGAATCATAAGAGCATGATGAAAACTAACTTGACAACAATTCCCATGTGTCCCCGGGAGCACTTTGCTTTATATAAGAGTTCGTCCGGGATTGTCCTTTGCTACAAAAAGGATTGGGCCACCTTGCTGCACCTTGTTTACTTTTATTACTTGTTACCCATTACGAATAATCTCATCATACAACTATCTGTCACCGATAATTTCACTGCTTGCAGAGAATACCTTGCTGAAAACCGCTTGTCATTTCCTTCTGCTCCTCGTTGGTTTCGACACTCTTACTTATCGAAAGGACTACAGTCGATCTCCTATACTTGTGGGTCATCAAAAGGCAACATCATCTGCCGGAGTTGAGGAAGATGCCCCGGTGCACATCCTGACGAGCCACACACGTAGCAACACAACCCCCCTTACAACAACCATTTTGGTGCAAAGAAGCAGCAGCAGACGCGCTCGTCATAGCAGCCTCCGCTGGTAGCACTAGTGGTGTTGCAATGCAGCATCAGCGGTGGCGATCATCGAAGTTGAGGGAGATGCCATCGCGTGCGTCTCGACAAGCCGCACATGCAGTAGTACGACCCCCCTTACAGAAGCGATATTGTTGCAAAGCAGTAGCAGCAGTAGACACGCTCGTCATAGCAGCCTCCACAGCACCGGTGGCGCTGCAACGCATCATCGGCGGCGGTGACCAACAGCTTGCAGTCATAGTACGGGTGTTGCATTCCAGCGCCAGAATTCGTCGAGGAGAGTTGTGTTGCATCGCCAGTAGCTTGCAGCCGTTTAGGGGTGTTGCATCACGGTGTGAGCGGACGCCGAAGAGCGCTGCATCGGAGCTCCCCCGATGAGTGCTGAAGCAGCAGACGATGACCCCAGAGGATGTTGAGGAGAGGAGGCGAGAAGAGGGAGATGCTATCAAGGGAGGTGCAGCAGGGACAGCGGTGGGCGACCTCGCCGGAGGAGGGTGTGAGAGAGGAGAGGGTCGGCCGAGCTTTGGAGAAGAAGAACCACTGACGAGTGGATAGCTCGAGAAGATAAGATGTGGTGACGATGGTGCAGATAAGGATGAGGTGGAGAGGGGAGGATGCACATGCCTACTACGTCTCGAGCTAGCGTTGGTTTTCCCCGAAGAGGAGGGGGTGATGCAGCACAGTAGCGTAAGTATTTCCCTTGGTTTTTGAGAACCAAGGTATCAATCCAGTAGGAGGTCACGCGCAAGACCCTCGTACCTGCACAAAACGGTAGCAACTCGCAACCAACACTTAGGGGTTGTCAATCCCTTCACGCTCACTTACGAGAGTGAGATCTGATAGAGATAATATTTTTGGTATTTTTGGTATAAAGATGCAAAGTGAAAAGTAAAAGCAAAACAAGTAAAATAAAGTAATGGAGATTGATACGATGAGAATAGACCCGGGGGCCATAGGTTTCACTAGTGGCTTCTCTCAAGAGCATAGATATTCTACGGTGGGTGAACAAATTACTGTTGAGCAATTGATAGAATTGAGCATAGTTATGAGGTTATCTAGGTATGATCATGTATATAGGCATCACGTCCGTGACAAATAGACCGACTCCTGCCTGCATCTACTACTATTACTCCACTCATCGACCGCTATCCAGCATGCATCTAGAGTATTAAGTTAAAAACAGAGTAACGCCTTAAGCAAGATGACATGATGTAGAGGAATAAATTCATGCAATATGATAAATACTCCATCTTGTTATCCTCGATGGCAACAACACAATACGTGCCTTGCAACTCTTTCTGTCACTGAGTAAGGACACCGCAAGATTGAACCTAAAGCTAAGCACTTCTCGCATTGAAAGAACTACCAATCTAGTTGGCCAAACCAAACGGATAATTTGAAGAGACTTGCAAAGATAACTCAATCATACATAAAATAATTCAGAGAACATTCAAATATTATTCATAGATAAGTTGGACCATAAACCCACAATTCATCGGTCTCAACAAACACACCGCAAAAAGAAGATTACATCGAATAGATCTCCACGAGAGAGGGGGAGAACATTGTATTGAGATCCAAAAAGAGAGAAGAAGCCATCTAGCTACTAGCTATGGACCCGAAGGTCTGAAGTAAACTACTCACACTTCATCTGAAGGGCTATGGTGTTGACGTAGAAACCCTCCGTGATGGATGCCCTCTCCGTCGGAGCTCCGGAACAGGCCCCAAGATGGGATCTTGTGGATACAGGAAGTTGCGGCGGTGGAATTAGGTTTGTGGCTCCATCTCTGGTCTAATGGGGGTACGTAGGTATATATAGGAGGAAGGAGCATGCCAGTGGAGCTCCGAGGGGCCCACGAGGCAGGGGGCGCGCCCTCCACCCTCGTGACCTCCCTGGAAACTTCTTGGAGTAGGGTCCAAGTCTCCTGGATAACGTTTGGTGAGAAGATCACGTTCCCGAAGGTTTCATTCCGTTTGGACTCCGTTTGATATTCTGTTTCCTCGAAATACTGAAATAGGCAAAAAAAACAACAATTCTGGGTTGGGCCTCCGGTTAATAGGTTAGTCCCAAAAATAATATAAAAGTGGAGAATAAAGCCCAATATAGTCCAAAACAGTAGATAAAGTAGCATGGAGCAATCAAAAATTATAGATACGTTGGAGATGTATCAGGCATCCCCAAGCTTAATTCCTGCTCGTCCTCGAGTAGGTAAATGATAAAAAGAGAATTTTTGATGCGGAGTGATACTTTGGCATAATTTCAATGTAAATCTTCTTAATCATGGTATGAATATTCAGATCCGAAAGGTTCAAGAAAACAGTTCATATTGACATAAAAATGATAATACCTCAAGCATACTAATCAGACAATTATGTCATCACAAAATAACATGGCCAAAGGAACTTCATCCCTACAAAATCATATAGTTAGGCTATGCTTCATTTTTGTCACACAAAGATGTTCCCAACTTCAATACCCCCGATGACAAGCCAAGCAATTGTTTCATACTCAAATAATCTCAAACTTTTTCAACCTTCATGCAATACATGAGCGCGAGCCATGGACATAGCACTATGGGTGGTATAGAATATGATGATGGGGATTGTGTGGAGAAGACAAAAAAGGAGAAAGTCTCACATCAACGAGGCTAATCAATGAGCTATGGAGATACCCATCAATTGATGCTAATGCAAGGAGTAGGGATTGCCATGCAACGGATGCACTAGAGCTAAGAATCCTCAACAAAAGAAAACTAGTGGGTGTGCATCCAACTTGCTTTCTCATGAAGACCTAGGGCATTTTGAGGAAGCCCATCGTTGGAATATACAAGCCAAGTTCTATAATGAAAAATTCCCACTAGTATGAACAAGACAACTTATGAGACTCACTATATGAAAATCATGGTGCTACTTTGAAGCACAATATATAAGACTCACTACATGAAGAACAAGGTGCTACTTTGAAGCACAAGTGTGGAAAAAAGAGATAGTAGCATTGCCCTTTTTATTTTCTCTTTTTTTGGGCCTTTCTTTTTTTTCTTTTCTTTCTGGCCTTTTCTCTCTTTTTTTATTAGGCAATGCTCTAATAATGATGATCATCACAATTCTATTGATTACAACATAATGATTACAACTCGATACTAGAACAAGATATGACTCTATATGAATGCCTCCGGCGGTGTACCGGGATGGTGCAATGAATCAAGAGTGACATGTATGAAAAATAATGCATGGTGGCTTTGCCACAAATACGATGTCAACTACAAGATCATGCAATGACAATATGACAAAAGTAAAGCATGTCATGATGATGATGATGATGATGATGGTGGAAGTTGCATGGCAATATATCTCGGAATGGCTATGGAAATGCCATGATAGGTAGGTATGGTGGCTGTTTTGAGGAAGATATAGGGAGGTTTATGTGTGAAAGAGCGTATCATATCACGGGGTTTGGATGCACCGGCGAAGTTTGCACCAAGTCTCAATGTGAGAAAGGGCAATGCACGGTACCGAAGAGGCTAGCAAATGGCGGAAAGGTAAAAGTGCGTATAATCCATGGACTCAACATTAGTCAAAAGAACTCATATACTTATTGCAAAAATTTAGAAGTCATCAAAAATCAAGTACTACGTGCATGCTCCTAGGGGGATAGATTGGTAGGAAAAGACCATCGCTCGTCCCCGACCGCCACTCGTAAGGATGCACAAGCCAGGTACACTTCATGCTTCAAATTTGTTACACAACTTTAACCATATGTGCATGCTACGGGACTTGCTAATTTCAACACAAGTATTTCTCAAATTCACAACTACTCAACTAGCACGACTATGATATTATCACCTCCATATCTCAAAACAATGATCAAGCATCAAACTTATCTCAGTATTCAACCCACTAAAAAGAAAGTTTCACATATCTTGAATACCAAGTATATTAACATTAAGCAAATTACCATGCTATTAATGACTCTTAAAATAATCTAAGTGAAGCATGAGAGATCAAGTTTCTTTAAAACAATCCACTACCGTGCTCTAAAAGATCTAAGTGAAGCACTAGAGCAAAAATTATCAAGCTCAAAAATATATAAGTGAAGCACATAGAGTAAACTATCAAGCTCAAAAGATATAAGTGAAGCACATAGAGTATTCTAACAAATTTCAATTCATGCATGGCTCTCTCAAAAGGTGTGTACAGCAAGGATGATTCTGGTAGACTAACAAGCAAAGACACAAATAATACAAGACGCTCCAAGCAAAACACATATCTTGTGGTGAATAAAAATATAGCTCCAAGTAAATTACCGATGGAAGTGGACGAAAGAGGGGATGCCTTCCGGGGCATCCCCAAGCTTTGACTTTTTGGTGTCCTTGGATTATCTTGGAGGTCACGCGCAAGTCCCTCGTACCTGCACAAAACGGTAGCAACTCGCAACCAACGCTTAGGGGTTGTCAATCCCTTCACGGTCACTTACGAGAGTGAGATCTGATAGAGATAATATTTTTGGTATTTTTGGTATAAAGATGCCAAGTGAAAAGTAAAAGCAAAACAAGTAAAATAGAGTAATGGAGATTGATACGATGAGAATAGACCCGGGGGCCATAGGTTTCACTAGTGGCTTCTCTCAAGAGCATAGATATTCTTCGGTGGGTGAACAAATTACTGTTGAGGAATTGATAGAATTGAGCATAGTTATGAGGTTATCTAGGTATGATCATGTATATAGGCATCACGTCCGTGACAAGTACACCGACTCCTCCCTGCATCTACTACTATTACTCCACTCATCGACCACTATCCAGCATGCATCTAGAGTATTAAGTTAAAAACAGAGTAACTCCTTAAGCAAGATGATATGATGTAGAGGAATAAATTCATGCAATATGATAAATACCCCATCTTGTTATCCTCGATGGCAACAATACAATACGTGCCTTGCAACTCTTTCTGTCACTGAGTAAGGACACCGCAAGATTGAACCTAAAGCTAAGCACTTCTCCCATTGCAAGAACTACCAATCTAGTTGGCCAAACCAAACGGATAACTCGAAGAGACTTGCAAAGATAACTCAATCATACATAAAAGAATCCAGAGAAGATTCAAATATTATTCATAGATAAGTTGGATCATAAACCCACAATTCATCGGTCTCTACAAACACCCCGCAAAAAGAAGATTACATCGAATAGATCTCCACAAGAGAGGGGGAGAACATTGTATTGAGATCCAAAAAGAGAGAAGAAGCCATCTAGCTACTAGCTATGGACCCGAAGGTCTGAAGTAAACTACTCACACTTCATCTGAAGGGCTATGGTGTTGATGTAGAAACCCTCCGTGATGGATGCCCTCTCCGTCGGAGCTCCGGAACAGGCCCCAAGATGGGATCTCGTGGATACAGGAAGTTGCGGCGGTGAAATTAGGTTTTTGGCTCCATCTCTGGTCTTATGGGGGTACGTAGGTATATATAGGAGGAAGGAGCATGTCGGTGGAGCTCCGGGGGGTGCACGAGGCAGGGGGGCGCGCCCAGGGGGGCGCCCTCCACCCTCGTGACCTCCCTGGAAACTTCTTGGAGTAGGGTCCAAGTCTCCTGGATCACGTTTGGTGAGAAGATCACGTTCCCGAAGGTTTCATTCCGTTTGGACTCCGTTTGATATTCTGTTTCCTCGAAATACTGAAATAGGCAAAAAAACAACAATTCTGGGCTGGGCCTCCGGTTAATAGGTTAGTCCCAAAAATAATATAAAAGTGGAGAATAAAGCCCAATATAGTCCAAAACTGTAGATAAAGTAGCATGGAGCAATAAAAAATTATAGATACATTGGAGACGTATCAAGGCCCACCGGACACGCGTCACACCCATCTTGTTATCCTTGATGGCAACAATACAATACGTGCCTTGCAACTCGTTCTGTCACTGAGTAAGGACACCGCAAGATTGAACCCAAAGCTAAGCACTTCTCCCATTGTAAGAACTACCAATCTAGTTGGCCAAACCAAACGGATAATTCGAAGAGACTTGCAAAGATAACTCAATCATACATAAAAGAATTCAGAGAAGATTCAAATATTATTCATAGATAAGTTGGATCATAAACCCAAAATTCATCGGTCTCAACAAACACACCGCAAAAAGAAGATTACATCGAATAGATCTCCACGAGTGAGGGGGAGAACATTGTATTGAGATCCAAAAAGAGAGAAGAAGCCATCTAGCTACTAGCTATGGACCCGAAGGTCTGTAGTAAACTACTCACACTTCATCGGAAGGGCTATGGTGTTGATGTAGAAACCCTCCGTGATGGATGCCCTCTCCGGCGGAGCTCCGGAACAGGCCCCAAGATGGGATCTCGTGGATACAGGAAGTTGCGGCGGTGGAATTAGGTTTTTGGCTCTGTCTCTGGTCTAATGGGGGTACGTAGGTATATATAGGAAGAAGGAGCACGTCGGTGCAGCTCCGAGGGGACCACGAGGGAGGGGGCGCGCCCAGGGGGCGCCCTCCACCCTCGTGACCTCCCTGGAAACTTCTTGGAGTAGGGTCCAAGTCTCCTGGATCACGTTTGGTGAGAAGATCACGTTCCCGAAGGTTTCATTTCGTTTGGACTCCGTTTGATATTCTGTTTCCTCGAAATACTGAAATAGGCAAAAAAAAAGCAATTCTAGGCTGGGCCTCCGGCTAATAGGTTAGGCCCAAAAATAATATAAAAGTGGAGAATAAGGTCCAATATAGTCCAAAACTGTAGATAAAGTAGCATGGAGCAATAAAAAATTATAGATACGTTGGAGATGTATCAAGGCCCACCGGACACGCGTCACACGCCTTACCCGGCTTGCGCGAGACACAAATCAGTCGGTTGAAACTAATGATTTTCCAAACTTTTAGTGTTGTTTTCTCGTTCCCTGTAGTTGCTTGCTGTAGGTTCGCTTTAGGTCTGGTTTTCTCCATTTTTTTCTTTCAACTTTTGTTTTTTCGTTGGTTTTCTTCGGTTTTCTTTTGATTTCTCTTTTTTTTTCCTCGGGTTTCACTACTTTTTCCCCCTTCCCTTTCTTTTTTCATTTTTTTTCTTTGCTTCTTACTTCGGGTTTCATTGTTTTGCTTTAGTTTTCCTTGTTTCACTTTCCTTTTCACCTTTTTATCCTCTTTTTTGGCTTTCTCTTTTTTTGTATGCGTTTTTCTAACGGTTTTCATCAGTTTTTATAACATTTGTTGATTGTTTCTTTTTTCATCGGTTTGTTTTATGTTTCTCATGGTTTCTTTTATGCGTTTTTGTAATACATGATAAACAATTATTATTTTTATGTCTACTATTCTCAAACGCATTCTTCATTTTTTGTATACGTCTACGACATTTTATATATGCATGTTTAATATTTTTTATATGCATGTTAAACATTTGTATAATATATGAAAGCATATATTTTTTATGTCTACTTTTTTCATAAGCCTTCTACATTTTTTGTATACATCAGGAACATTTTTTATACATGTTTAACATTTTGAAATACATGATTAACACTTGTGAGATACATGATTAACAATATTTTTTATGTCTAGTTTTTTCATACATATTGTATATTTTGGTATACATCATAAACATTGTTTTATACACATTTAACAATTTTCAAACACATAATTAACATTTTTTAAATACATGATCAACATTTAAAAAATTTATTTCCATGTCTACTTTTTCAGAGAGCCACTCATTCTCGTTCATCTCTTGATATATTAAGGCATTCCCAAGCTCTATTCGATGTTTTCTCAAGACCCTTGTGTCCACTGCTTTTACAGTTTCCTACCCCCGATAAATTATTATGGATAAATACGTACACTTGTTGTTCATACATTCTTTCTCCGTTACTCTTGTTTTACAAGAAATCCCGAAATACTCTCCGACTTTTCGAGAAACCTATGTGTCCTATTTGAGGGTGTCCTAGACTAAGGGGTATCAACCTGTACGGTCCTTCGTCCATGCATGGGAAGGACTGATGGCCCGCTGATCATTAAAGAAAGGACTAATGAAGCCGTGGAAAAAACTTCCAAAGATAAGACTTGTACTTCAAGGAGAGTTCTGGTAGTCGGCGTGTTTATTCCTGGTTGGCAACGAACCATATATTTAATCTAGGCACCCTCGGCGTGTATTTAAGCTGAAGGGTCTAGTTCTTAGAGGAACACGAACATAAGCCTTTAGGTTAGAACGCAATCATACAATATCGAGGTAGATCATCTTGTAATTTTTACTCCATCGAATCAATACAATCCAAGTAGGACGTAGGGTTCTACCTTTTCGAGAGGGTCCGAACCTAGCTAGTTAAACATAGTCTCCCTTGGAGTAAATTGCAAAAACCACCACAATTGAGGACCCTAATTCGCAAAACCATCACTATTTTGATTTTTTTTCAAAAAAAACCACCAACATTGTGGTGACTGTTTTCAAAAAAAAAAACTGATCGCTCAAATAAACACCTGCTGACTCTAAAACTAACAGATAGGTCCCACTGTAAGTGATGAGGTGGCAGCAAAAACTAATGGCGTTTGACTAGAGTTTGGTTGACTGCTAAAATATACATGGGCCCGCATGTTTGTGTGATATTTCTCCTCTGATAATAAAAAAAAGACGTCGACAACGCTCACACGTGTGGGCGTTAAGAGGTCTGCCCACACATTTTGTGTGGTGTTTAAGAGGATCAGCCCACACGCCTACGTGTGGGCAAAACAAGTACTACCCACATGTCTCTTTTTTTTTCTCGCGGTCCCTCTCACATGCCTACGTGTGGGCAAAATAGATAACGCCCACACACCCGTACATCAGGCCTCCTACCTCATGGTCCCGCATGCCCCGCGTGACAGTCACCACACATGGTTCAGACCCTCTTCCATGTTCATTTAACTGCAGTTGCCATGTTGCTGAACTACAGTTGCCATGTCGGACAACTACAATTGCCATGGTTGCTCAACTGCAGTTGCCATCTCAGGTCAAGTGCCAGATGCCATTTTTGGACAACTGCAGCTGTTGCCATGTGTGG
Source organism: Aegilops umbellulata (assembly GCA_032464435.1). NCBI lineage: Eukaryota > Viridiplantae > Streptophyta > Magnoliopsida > Poales > Poaceae > Aegilops > Aegilops umbellulata. The sequence continues at coordinate 538,228,391 of CP136055.1, forward strand.
TATGGTTTACTATAGTCACTACTAGGAAAAAGGCTATAGATGGGATGGACACTAATGGCGCACTGTACATGTGGTGCGCCATTACTAAATACTAATGGCGCACCATGTGTTGGTGCACCATTAGTGTGCAAAATACTAATGGCGCACCACATCCCACGGTGCGCCATTAGTAAAAAAATTATTTTTTTCAAAACTACTAATGGCGCACCGTGGGGGTGGTGCGCCATTACTAGTTTCAACTAGTAATGGCGCACCACCCCCACGGTGCGTCATTAGTAATTTGGCCCAAACATTCCCCCGAATGCACCCCACCCCCCTGGACCGCCTTTTCAGTTTCAAAAAATAAAAATAAAATGGTAGAAATGTCAAAAAAATAAAAGAAAATAAGATTCCCATGTGATATGTGGTCTAGTTGTTGGGAAAATTTACAAATATAAATTTCGACTTGATTTGCAAATTCTCACTGGAAATTTGTAAAATGGGCATAACTTTTGCATACGAACTCGGATTAAAAAGTTTTGTATATGAAAAATCATCTACCCCGTTAAACATTTTCAAAATCCTCAAAAACCTAACAGAAAAAAAGTTATGGGGCTTTTAAGATCTGGAGAGGAAAAAATTCAAACTTACTAATGGCGCACCTGCCCATGGTGCGTCATTACTACCTTCCCGCCTTCAAAATTCAAAATAAATCAAAAAAAATAAAAATAAAAGTTACTAATGGCGCACCTGCCCATGGTGCGCCATTAGTATTTTCCCGCCTTCAAAATTCAAAATAAATCAAAAAAATAAGAAAAAAGTTACTAATGGCGCACCTGCCCATGGTGCGCCATTAGTATTTTCCCGCCTTCAAAATTCAAAATAAATCAAAAAAATAAAACAATATATAGTAATGGCGCACCTGCCCACGATGCGCCATTATTATGCCGTATATATGGATGGGTGTGTCCTCTCCTCCTTACCTCTTCATTCTTTTCCTCCACTCCACCTCTCCTCCACTCCACCTCTCCTCCACTCCTCCACTCCATCTCTCCGGCGACCTCCTCCTCATGCTCTCTGGTGACCTCCTCCTCCTCCTCTCCGGCGACCTCCTCCTCCTCTCCGGCGACCTCCTCCTCCTCTCCGGTGAGCTCCTCCTCCTCCTCCTCTCCGGCGACCTCCTCCTCCTCTCCGACGACCTCCTCCTCCTCTCCGGTGAGCTCCTCCTCCGTCCTCTCCGGTGAGCTCCTCCTCCCTCCTCTCCTCCCATCCCCTCATGGTTTCTCCTTCCTCCTCTCGGATGCTTCAGTGAACTCCTCTCCGGCGACCTCCTCCTCCTCTCCGGCGATGTAGGCGAGCGCCTCTACCGTCACCTCCTCCTCCTCCTCCTCTCCGGCGAACTTCCCTCCGGCAAAAGAACGTACAAGATCCAAAAACGGGAACAAAATTTGAAATAATATCATGCAAAAAAATGAGCAAAAAAACGAGCAAAAAATGGGCAAAAAAATCGCGATCCGGCTCCAAATTCAAATTTCAAAAATAGCAATGGCGCACGGTGGGGGCTAGACGGTGCGCCACTACTATTTTCCCGCCTTCAAAATTCAAAAATACTAATGGCGCACCGTGGCCTATACTAATGGCGCACCAGTGGCCTATACTAATGGTGCACCGTGGCTTATACTAATGGCGCACCAGCGGTGCGCCATTAGTATACCAGATACTAATGACGCATCAGCGGTGCGCCATTAGTATACCAGATACTAATGGCGCACCACTGGTGCGCCATTAGTAAAAAATACTAGTGGCGTGATACTAATGGCGCACCAGTAGTGCGTCACTAGTAGGCAAAACTGGTGCGCCATTAGTAGGCCTTTTTCTTGTAGTGAGTTGCCATGATTTGAAAACTTTAGGGGTTGCCACCTACTAACACTAGGCGGTTGCCATGTATGGTATGTTTACTACAGTTGCCATGATTTGAAAACTTTATGAGTTGTCGCCTACTAACACTAGGCAGTTGTCGTGTAGCGCTACAAAAAGACATGGCAAAATAACATGTTTGGGTAAAGAGAGAGTTGCCGTCTGCTTACGAACACACTAGGGCAGTCGCCATGTACCCTGCAAAACACATGGCAACTAATATTTTCAGGTAAAAGAGAGAGTTGCCATCTGGTTACAAGCACACTAGGGCAGTTCCCATGTACCCTGCAAAACACATGACAACTGACAGCTTTGGGTGTGGGAGAGGAGGCGGCGTGTGGGCGAACTGATAAATGCCCACACACCAACCCCTGTGCGTGAGTGAAAATTGACGTGTGGATGAACTGCTAAACGCCCACACACCGGTCCCTCCGTGTAGTGAAAACTGACATGTGGGCGACCGGATGAATGCCCACACACCAGCCCAATCCTACGTGGCACCACAAACATGCCAAGATTTGTGCAACCACAAACAAACATGGATCCACGCGTGGATTTTTTGTTGAAAATAACCACCTGGCCAACGAAATTGCCAGAAAAGACCCCCTCTGAATGCAATTGAAAGAAAGGATCCCCTCGGCCGTGGCGGCAGGCGCGCCAGGACATGTGGCACCTGTCGCCACATGCGGAGGCGGTAGCCCCTGCCGCCACTGGACCAGGCGACACGCGCCATGTAACAGATTTTCAGCCGAGCGCGGGAGCTGGAACGGAACGGGTGATAGGAGGTGGGCCCCGCCGCCTTTGGGAGTGGCGGCACCTTTTTTTTGCCCTGACAGACTATTAGACAGCACACGGCACCTCCTCTCTCTCTCTCTCTCTCTCTCTCTCTCTCTCTCTCTCTCTATATATATATATATATATATATATATATATATATATATATATATGTAATATTTAAAAGAGAGAGCATGCATCTATGCGACGTGCTGTACACGAACTAGAAATGTGGGTAACTTTTGTACGTGCATATCTAGCCCTCTTTTGGCGATTATTATTTCTCTTAGATCAAAGTATAAAACTTCAATCTATTTGCACCACTGTATTCTCCACGATGAACTCTACAAATAGAGGATAATATTGAATATAGTTTTTTTCATATATTTCTTGCAATATGTGGAACCCATACGTCATAGAGTAGCTAATTGTTAAACCAATGCATGTGTCAACACGGGTGACACGCAACTGCCGAAAGCCACTGAAATCACCAGTTGGTGGCGTCCCGTCGGGCACGCAGCAGCAGCACCTGCCGCCAGCGGGCGTGGCGGCAGCAACACGTGGCCCGAGCTGCCGCCTCAGGCAGTGGCGGCACGGCCCGCCTTCTGTCTTCCGTTCCATTCCAGCTCCCGCTCAGCCGAAAATCTGTTACACGGCGCCTGCCGCCTGCCGCCGTGGCGGCAAGGCTGGCTGCCTCCGCACATGGCGGCAGGTGTCACGTGTCGGCTGGCGCGCCTGCCGCCACAATTGAGGGGGTCAATTTTATCTAGAGGGGGTCTTTTCTGGCAATTTTGTTGGGCAGGTTGTCCTTTTCGACAAAAAATTCCACGCGTGTGGGAGAGATGCAAACGCCCACACGTTTGGGCGTTAGAGCAACTCTAGCAGACCCCGCAAAAATACAACCCGCAAAACATGTTTGCGGTTTCACGAAGATCGCGTTTGCGGGTCAAAAACATTCGCGGCCGAGCAGAACCCGTATCTAAACCTGCATAATTTGAAAAAATACTTTCACGGGAGAAATTGCACAAACATAGTTCATCACATACTACATAGTTCATCACATGATCAACAAACTACAAGCATAGCGATACTACATACTATGTTAAACTAGTACTAGGGGGACGGATCTAACGGCGGCTAGGTCGCGACAACTGGACAACGCCGTGGAGGAGACGGACGCTCAATCCTCCTCGCCGGAGCTGCACAGATCGACGTACTTCTCCACCTGCTCCGCACGGATGCGGCGCCACTCGTCAGCCTTCTCGTTGTCGGCGACGTTGTCGGCGACCGCTTGCCGCCACTCGAGGGCTTCGAGCTCCGCGGCGTGGCGTCGGCGCTCCTCCTCCTCGTGCACGCTCCGCTCGGCGATGGCGGCGGCGACGGCGTCGAAGTCCGCGACGTAGGCCTCGGGCCCGACGACTCCATGGCGGCCGAGCGGAGCGGGCTCCTCGGGCTCCTCCTTCACCGGGACGAAGCCGAACGACGCATGCGGCTGCGGCTCCTCCTCCTCGTCCGACCACTCCCTCTTCACGGGGAGGAAGCCCGCGGCGGAGGAGGAGGATCCGGCATAGGAAGACCTGGTGGAGGAGAAGGACGCGCGCCGACGGTCGTACTCCTCCGTCTCGCAGCGGTCGAAGCTCGCCGACGGTGACACCCCGTGGTTGGTCCACTTCCGGGCGCCGCGCTTCCTCGCGCCGTCGAACCGTATGCGTCGCCCGCACTTCTGGTCCCTCTCACGGCCGGATCTGCTACCGGAGCCGCGTCCGGAGCTCCACATTCGCCCCCACATGGCGGCTGGAGGCGGGGCGGAGGGTCGCCGACGGCGAGAAATTGGGAGAGGGGAAAGGGGAATCGGGTGGCTGCGGCGGCGGGGGATAGGGTTTGGACCCACAAAAGGGTCACGGAATCACACTTATAGTGCTCGGGGTGTGCGGTTTGCGGGCTGCGGCAAATATTTTTGCGGGCCCGGCGAGTATGTGGGCTTTGTTCTAGCCGGAAAGTTGGCCCGAGACCGCGTACTCTGTAACGCCCCGGATCTGATGCGCCAGGTGTCCGCCAGTTATTCGCCTTCGTTGCCATGTCATTTGCTTACGTGTTGCATTTTGCCATGTCATCATGTGCGTTGCATTGCATACGTGTTCGTCTCATGCACCCGAGCATTTTCCCCGTTGTCCGTTTTGCAATTCGACACTCCTATGTCCTCCGGCGTCCCCTTATTGTCTCTTTTCGTGAGTGGGTGTTAAACATTCTCGGAATGGACCGAGGTTTGCCAAGCGGCCTTGGTACATCACCGGTAGACCGCCTGTCAAGTTTCGTGCCATTTGGAGGTCGTTTGATGCTCCAACGGTTAACGGGGTAACCGCAAAGGCCTCTTTTATGTCCAGCCCAACACCCCTCCAAAGTGGCCCAATAACCCATCCTAACCCCTCCATGCTCTCGGCCGTTCGATCACGATCGTGTGGGCGAAAACCGCACCTCATTTGGACACTCCTAGCTCCGTCTACCTATATATTAGTCCCTCCCCTCGAAAATCGCAGTCAAACCCTAGCCTTCCTCTTCTTCCGCGCGCCGGACATGTCCTCCCCGCCGCCGGACACGTCCATCCTCCACCTCACCCCGGCGATTCACACGATGCCACGTCAGCGCCGCCGCCTCCCCCTCCACTCAGGCGCCGCCACCTGTCCCACAGCGCCATCGGCCACCGCGCGGGCCTGCGGGGCCTGGACCAGGCCCGCGGGGCCCGACCCGCCCCGCCGCCGCCGCATCGCTCGCCTTCGCGCCGCGCCCCGTCGCCCCTACCCCGCCGCCTCTCGAGCAGCGCCGCCTGCGCACGCGGGCCCATCGCCGCGCCGCCGCGAGCTCCTGTCGGAGCACCGCCGCCCTAGCGCCGCTCCCCACCGCGCCGCCCGCCGCCATGGCCTCCCCATGCCTCGGCTGCTCCAGATCCAGCCACCGGAGTTCCTCCCCGGCCTCTCCGGCCTCCCCCCTCGTCGCCGGCGTCCTCCCCGTCCTCCTCTCCAGCGAGCCCAGCCGGCGAACCTCGGTTCGCGTGCCGCCCCGATCTGGATCTGAGAGGTTGACTTTCCCCCCCTCGGAATTTCTCCAAGTCCCTTTATTCTTGCATTTTTATGCCCACTTTGACATGCCATATCTCCTAGCATGTTGCTCCGTTTCATGCGTGTAATATATTGAAATGTTCATTATGTGATGCTCTTCATTTCATTACATTGTTCCATGCTTGTTAGAATCCATATTGACGCCAAAATCATCGTTGAAAAACTGCTATCTGATGTTGACTGCTGTCTATTAACAGAACATGCTCATTTGTCATTTTTGCGTCTTTATGTGTGATTTTCTTTTGAGCATGAAGTCTACATGTGTTATGAGATACAACATGCCGTATTTGCTGTGGTGCAATCCACTATTCATTATATGCAATGTGTTGGTTGTTTCAAGCATGAAAAGTAGCCTCTGGGATGTTGCTGATTTCAGAGACTTGGAATTTCACCAAGTCTTGTCCCTGCTGTTATTTTCATGCCATGTATTCATGTTGCTACAGTGAGATCCATGCCTCTTTTGAGTATGTTCATTAAGAATGTTTTGTACATATGGTTATGCTCGATCCGTCCATTCCTTTGTTTGCATTTATAGAGTGCTCTATCATGTCTTAATATTGCTCTACTTTTGCTATTAAATGTTCCTGGCAGATTGTTTACATGTTAATCAATTTTTGCCATGGTTGTTGTTAGTGATCCAAGCATGCTATGAACTTGCTCTTGCCATGGTTAGCTTCATGAACATGTTTTCTTACTGATGCTATGCTTATCTTGTCATAAAATGCCTTGTGATGAGTGAATCAAGCTCACCAACATGCCTACTTATCGTTGTTCCTACCATGTGCTGTTATTTTCCACCAAGTCTGTGAACTGTTATTATTTGCAATCTTGTCATGTCCTTTTGAGCATGTTCTAGTGATTTCTGGAGATAGCTCAGTGTTCATGTTTTGTAATGCTTTACTTTGACATCATGTCTATGCCTTTTGTTGTCATGTTGTAGTGTTGTAGCATGTTTTGGTGCTTGCAATATGCCTAGTTGCTGTTTTGGCAGCTTGCCCTTTAAACTTGTTTCATGTGTATGTGTTGAACCGTTGCTCCGTTTTGAGTGTGCTCTATGTGAAACTTGCTTAGTTTTGTATGTAGTTTCATGTTACCTTGTTGCATCCATGTTTTTAGGTGTTTTCTTGATGTTTGAATGCATTTTGTATCAATGCCATGTTTTCTTGTTTTGCTCATATCTTCTAGGTCGTAGCTCCGAATTAAATGAACCTTATATGTAACTTGACTAGATTTTCGTGTAGATCATCGTGGTGCATCTTAACTTTCTGTTTAACAACTTTAACATAAGGTTTATTCAGCTCTGGACCAATTTCGAAAATTGCATATGAGGACTTACCGGGATTGTTCTATGTTGTTACCGGCCTCATTTAAACTTGTTTTGATGTGTTGTTCTTATATGCATAATCTCTTGCCATGAGTAGCTTCATGTAGCCTTGTAATGCATCATACTTGGTTGAGCATCATGCCTTGTTCATGTATGGTGTGTTTACCATGTTGTGTGCTTCTTCTCGATAGTTCCCGTTTCGTTGCGATCATGAGGATTCGTCCGACTACACTTGGTTTGTCTTCGTGGCTTCCTCTTCTTCATGGACTCGTTCTTCTTCCTAGCGGGATTTCAGGCAAGATGACCGTCACCTTGGATCTCATTACTATCATGGCTATGCTAGTTGCTTCGTTCTATCGCTATGCTGCGTTACCTACCACTTGCTTATCAAGCCTCCCAAATTGCCATGAACCTCTAACCTTTGTCACCCTTCCTAGCAAACCGTTGTTTGGCTATGTTACCGCTTTTGCTCAGCCCCTCTTATAGCGTTGCTAGTTGCAGGTGAAGATGAAGATTGCTCCATGTTGGATTATGTTTATGTTGGGATATCACAATATCTCTTATATTATTAATGCATCTATATACTTGGTAAAGGGTGGAAGGCTCGGCCTTATGCCTGGTGTTTTGTTCCACTCTTGCCGCCCTAGTTTCCGTCATATCGGTATTATGTTCCCGGATTTGGCTTTCCTAACGCGGTTGGGTGATTTATGGGACCCCCTTGACAGTTCGCTTTGAATAAAACTCCTCCAGCAAGGCCCAACATTGGTTTTACCATTTGCCTACCACCTATACCTTTCCCTTGGGAGTAATTAACCCGAGGGTCATCTTTATTTTAGCCCCCCTGGGCCAATGCTTGTCTAAGTGTTGGTCCAAACTAGAGCACCGTGCGAGACCGTCCCTTGGCAACTTGGGTTATGTTGGTACCTGTACACTTATCTTATCCGGTGTATCCTGAGAACGAGATACGTGCGACTCCTATCGGGATTGTCGACACATCGGGCGGCTTTGCTGGATTTGTTTTACCATTGTCGAAATGTCTTGTAACCGGGATTCCGAGACTGATCGGGTTTTCCCGGGAGAAGGAATATCCTTCGTTGATCGTGAGAGCTTATAATGGGTTAAGTCGGGACACCCTGCAGGGTTTGAACTTTCGGAAGGCGTGCCTGCGGTTATGTGGCAGATGGGAATTTGTTAATATCCGGTTGTAGTAAACTTGAAGTAAACTCTTCTAGAATACACAAATCGCGTGCGTAACCGTGATTGTCTCTTTTCGGGGTTGTTCGAGAGGAGAACACAGTTTTTCGGTTATTTCTGACGTAAGTAGGAGTTCAGGATCACTTCTTGATCATTACTAGTTGATGACCGTTTGCTTTGCTTCTCTTCTCGCTCTTATTTGCGTAAGTTAGCCACCACACTTTGCTTAGCCGCTGCTGCAACCTCACCACTTTACCCCTTCCTTACCCATTAAGCTTTGCTAGTCTTGATACCCATGGAAATGGGATTGCTGAGTCCTCGTGGCTCACAGATTACTACACCAACAGTTGCGGGTACAGGTTATGCGATGATCATGACGCGAGAGCGATGTTTACTTGTTTTTTGGAGTTCCTTCTTCTACTTCTTTGATCAGCAGATAGGTTCCAGGTCGGCAGCCTGGGCTAGCAGGGTGGATGTCGTTTGAGTTTCTGTTCGTGTTCATACGTAGTTGGATGTTGATCTTTTGTATGATGTATTGTTGTATTCATGTGGCATTGTATGTTTTGGTTGTATCCCCACTATTATGTGATGTTGATGTAATGATATCCAACTTGCAAAAGAGTCTTCAAGATGCGCTTCTATCCTTGGTGGGACCTTCGAGTTCCTTAAGGATACGGTCGCATCTTGGGCGTGACATACTTGCCGGAATTTTTGCGGGTAGGGCGTTTTACGGGGTCTGCTAGAGTTGCTCTTAGTATTTCCGTAAAAAAAATACATCTGACTAGCAGTCTTCGTTCTTCTTCCGATCCATACGATAGCCGCTGCCGCCCCGATCCAGAAGATCCCGCGCCGGACCGCCGATGGCCGCCGGTGAGGCAAGCTGCCGCCGCCCCGAAGTTCTTTCTCCTCTTTTCTCTGCAGCAGCAGCGGGCGGTAGCAACATCAGGAGTGACGGCGACCGCCGGCCGGACGGAGCAGCAGGTGGCACATCGATCTTCGCCGCCTCGTCCAGATGGGGACTGCTCCTTTGACCCGGCCACCCTTTCCCCCGCTGCTCGCTCCCCTGGCTCCCACTGTGGCGCGCCCGTGCTATGGAGGAGAGGCCAGGTAGCGCGCCCGTGCACGGACGGGGCTGCTGCGCGCGCCTGTGCGCGACCGCTCCAGCCGGTGCTGCTGCTCACGCGCCGTGCATGGCCGTGTCCACTCGCGCAGCTCGTGCCCGAGCGTGGACTGGGTTGCTGCTAGCGCGCCCTTGCGCCCCCACTTAGGCCGGTGCTGCTGCTAGCGCGCCCGTGCACTCGAGCAGACGGCAGCTCGCGCGCCCGTGCGCGCCCACTACGGCCGATGCTGCTACTCGCGCGACCGTGCGTGGCGTCGCTGCTACTCGTGCCCCAAGAACGGTGGTCTGGCGCGGGATCCTTCCGGATCGGGGACCATCCCCATCGCTTGCCTCCTCGCTGCCAGTCCACCTCGCCGTGCTGGGGCACTCCACTGGATGGGCGGCGGCTGGGTGAGGCAAAATCCGGCGGCGGTGTGGACCCTGGGTCGCAGGGAGTCGCGCCTCCCTGTCTCCTCCGACTCCGGCGAAACACGAAAGAGAGCTAGGAGAAATAGATGCGAGGGCTGGAGGCGGAGGCGCTGGGATGCTCGTCCGCCGGCTATCGGGCTAGCCGAAGCCGACGGGGCCGTGCGTGCAACACAGGCACTAGGCGCTCCTCTAGTCCTCTTTCTTCGCACTATGTGGAGAAAGGTCAGGGGAGACGGGTTGACCAGTAGCGGCGTCTGGTCCCTAGACATTTGGCACCTGACAGCGGGCCCCATGTGTCAAGTATCATATCAAACCGCTCTAGTATACTCCCTTTCTTCCTAAATATAAGTCTTTGTAGAGATTTCACTATGGACTACATACAGAGTAAAGTGAGTGAATCTACAATCTAAAATGCATCCATATACATCCCTATGTGGTCCATAGTGTAATCTCTACAAAGACTTATATTTAGGAACGGAGGGAGTAGCTATCAGTGTTTTTTAAAACTGTCACCATAATGTTGATGGTTTTTTGGAAAAAATCCGAATGGTGGTGGTTTCGCGAATTAGGGTCCTCCATTGTGGTGGGTTTTTGTAATTTACTCGTCTCTCTTGTCTTCTGTTACCATTGCTCCAAGACTCACCGCTCGGGACCCCCTACCAGTAGCTCGTGGCGCTCTAGGTGCGCACTACCTCCGCCACCAAGCAGAGGAGGGCGGGACAACGACAGAGTGAGGCGGCGTTGGTCCTCCACGCGCACGCCGGCGCCTACCAGGAACTCTCTTGTGTGTGCCCCGACCTAATTCGTGGAGGAGATGATGTGTTTGTGCTTGTCGTCGATGCCGGCGGTGGCCGTTCATGCTATGTTCAACGAAATGCCAAAGTTGGACAGTTTTTAAGACGAGTCGTCCGTGTTGGGCGCACAAGTGGCCCTCGGACAAAAACCGAACACAGTCGTGTGTTGTTATATCTAAACGGATAAAGAGGGTGTTTGGTTATAGTGACTTATTGGTGTAGTGTCGTGGTTCTAAGTCTGACAGTAGAATGGGGGGTAGGTGTGTAGAGGCAAGATCCTAGCTATGGAGGAGTTGTACACGCAAGTTTTACGAGTTCATGCCCTTCTCGGAGGAAGTAACAGCCCTACGTCTCGGAGCCCGGAGGCGGTCGACTGGATTATATGCGCGTGAGTTACAGGGGGTGCGAACCCTTGTCCCAGAGGAGGGGGTGGCTTATATGTAGTGCGCCAAGACCCCAGCTCCCCTCCGTTACACAGGGTTCAATGTACATCAAGAGGGGAGCGTTACTGATAACGCCAGCAATAAAGATACATAATGACCATTAAAGGTATGACTTAATTCCCGACCGTTGCAAAGCGGAGTGGCTCTAGATCTCCTGGTAGTCGAGTGATTGTCTACATGGTCGAGTGTCTTCAAGACTGTCGAGTGGAACATAGCTTCATGGTCGAGTGGATGATGATTCTTCTTCGAATGCTTCTGGTTCTTTTAGAGATGTCCTTGGGGAGGGTATCTTGGATAGATCCATGACCCTACCCTAGGTACATAGCTTCATCATTAGCCCCCGAATGCATCAGGGTTTGAGTGAGGAAGGAGTTGAGAACACTTCCGACCCATTTTTCGTGCTATGAGTATATCTTGCTCTGGATCAATGAACCGAGGTGACGACACCAACTTCTTTTTCAGTCGCCTTGATCCATTCCTAGATTTTGTCGAGTGAACTTTTACTGAAGAGCTCCGAGTGATGATGTGGAGGAGATCTTCCGTCTGACGAGTTGTTCTGATGTCTGCGGATTTCACGGGATTCGAATTTCGGGAAGCGCGCGGGGCGGAGGAGGCCGCAGTAATCGGATGGGATAAGGCAGGGCCGCCTCAATTTTTGCGCCGCCTTTTTCGCCATGTATCGCGCGCGCGACTGTTGCGGGATTTGATAAGATCGCCTGGGCCTACAAGTCAGTCACTCGAAAGTAACCTCATATAAGGCACTGATACGTCTCCAACGTATCTATAATTTTTGATTACTCCATGCTATATTATCTACTGTTTTGGACTATATTGGGCTTTATTTTCCACTTTTATATTATTTTTGGGACTAACCTATTAACCAGAGGCCCAACCCAGAATTGCTGGTTTTTTTTCCTATTTCAGTGTTTCGAAGAAACGGAATATCAAACGGAGTCCAAACAGAATAATCCTTTCTAGAACGTGATTTTCTTCCCGATTATGACCCAGGAGACTTGGACCCTACTCCAAGAAGTACCGGAGGCGGTCACGAGGGTGGGGTGCGCGCCCCCCTTACAGGGCACGCCCCCTGCCTCATGGGCCCCTCAGTGCTCCACCGACGTACTCCTTCCTCCTATATATACCCACGTACCCCCAAACGATCAGAACAGGAGCCAAAAACCTAATTCCACCGCCGCAACTTTCTGTATCCACGAGATCCCATCTTGGGGCCTGTTCCGGAGCACCGCCAGAGAGGGCCGTCATCACGGAGGGCTTCTACATCATCATAGCCTCTTCGATGAAGTGTGTGTAGTTTACCACATACCTTCGGGTCCATAGTTATTAGCTAGATGGCTTCTTCTCTCTTTTTGGATCTCAATACAATGTTCTCCCCCTCTCTTGTGGAGATCTATTCGATGTAATGTTCTTCTTTTTGCGGTGTGTTTGTTGAGACCGATGAATTGTGGGTTTATGATCAAGTCTATCTATGAACAATATTTGAATCTTCTCTGAATTCCTTTATGTATGATTGGTTATCTTTGCAAGTCTCTTCGAATTATCCGTTTGGTTTGGCCGACTAGATTGGTAGTTCTTGCCATGGGAGAAGTGCTTAGCTTTGGGTTCGATCTTGCGTTGTCCTTTCCCAGTGACAAAAGGGGCAGCAAGGCACGTATTGTATCGTTGCCATCAAGGATAACAAGATGGGGTTTATTTCTTATTGCATGAATTTATCTCTCTACATCATGTCATCTTGCTTAAAGCGTTACTCTGTTTTTAACTTAATACTCTAGATGCATGCTGGATAGCAGTCGATGAGTGGAGTAATAGTAGTAGATGCAGAATTGTTTCGATCTACTTGTCACGGACGTGATGCCTATATACATGATCATGCCTAGATATTCTCATGAATATGCTCAATTTTGTCAATTGCTCAACAGTAATTTGTTCACCCACCGTAGAAAACTTATGCTCTTGAGAGAAGCCACTAGTGAAACCTATGGCCCCCGGGTCTATTCTCATCATATCAATCTCCATCACTTTAATCTTGTTTTGCTTTTACTTTGCCTTTTACTTTTCACTTTGCATCTTTATACCAAAAATACCAAAAATATTATCTCTATCAGATCTACCTCTCATAAGTGACCGTGAAGGGATTGACAACCCCTAATCATGTTGGTTGCGAGTTGCTATCGATTTGTGCAGGTACGAGGGACTTGAGCCTGGCCTCCTACTGGATTGATACATTGGTTCTCAAAAACTGAGGGAAATACTTACGCTACTCTGCTGCATCATCCTCTCCTCTTCGGGGAAAACCAACGCAAGCTCAAGAGGTAGCAAGAAGAATTTCCGGCGCCGTTGCCCGGGAGTCTACGCAAAAAGTCAACATACCAAGTACCCATCACAATCCCTATCTCTCGCATTACATTAGTTGCCATTTGCCTCTCGTTCTCCTCTCCCCCACTTCACCCTTGCCGTTTTATTCGCCCTCTCTTTCTCCTTCTCCTTTTCCGTTTGCCTTCCCGTTTCTATGGCCGAATCAAAAAGAATAAAGGGTCCTTTCCAGGGTCTTACCTTGGATGACCCCTCTATCCTCTCTAAGCTCAAAAATAATGATGCTATTGAAAGACCCACCGGGGTTATCAATGAGAGTTTTAATGATATTGATGAAGATGACTTTGGAATTTTTCGTTTTTTAATTGATGATTCTTTAAAAGATGCTTGGGATAGGTTATTGAGGATTAGGGCTAGCTACATACCACAATATCAAATTGAGGTTTACTTAAAAGGCTTCTATGTTGGATTACCTGCTTCTTTCAAAAAAGTTCTAGATTCTATTTTTGAAGAGGGTTTTCTTGAAGGGGATGCTATAGATACCTATGAAAGAATGAAAACTATATTTGGGAACCCCATGAATGATAAAGTTGAATCTACCACCCTCTTATGCTTTTATCAAAACGAAATTATCAAAGAGATGAAATATAGTATAGATGCAAATTTCCGTAATGTGCTTAATCTTACTTCATCCATTAATGTCCATGTGCTTTCCCAAAATAGGAGGATAAATGCCATAGAAAGGAAATTTTCTCTTTTCTCTCCTACTGCCAAAGATGGCAATACCTAAAGATCTATCCTCGCTTTTACGCCTAGCTAGGGGCGTTAAACGATAGCGCTTATTGGGAGGCAACCCAGTTTTATTTTTAGTTTTTTGTGTTTTTCTTCTGTTAGCGAATAAATAACCCATCTACCTTCTGTTTGGATGTGGTTTTGTGTTTTAATTAGTGTTTATTTCATATTGCATGAATTTATCTCTCTACATCACATCATCTTGCTTAAAGCGTTACTCTGTTTTTAACTTAATACTCTAGATGCATGCTGGATAGCGGTCGATGAGTGGAGTAATAGTAGTAGATGCAGAATCGTTTCGATCTACTTGTCACGGACGTGATGCCTATATACATGATCATGCCTAGATATTCTCATGACTATGCTCAATTTTGTCAATTGCTCAACAGTAATTTGTTCACCCACCGTAGAAAACTTATGCTCTTGAGAGAAGCCACTAGTGAAACCTATGGCCCCCGGGTCTATTCTCATCATATCAATCTCCATCACTTTAATCTTGTTTTGCTTTTACTTTGCCTTTTACTTTTCACTTTGCATCTTTATACCAAAAATACCAAAAATATTATCTCTATCAGATCTCAGTCTGGTAAGTGACCGTGAAGGGATTGACAACCCCTAATCGCGTTGGTTGCGAGTTGCTATCTATTTGTGCAGGTACGAGGGACTTGAGCATGGCCTCCTACTGGATTGATACCTTGGTTCTCAAAAACTAAGGGAAATACTTATGCTACTCTGCTGCATCATCCTCTCCTCTTCGGGGAAAACCAACGCAAGCTCAAGAGGTAGCAGGCGCCAGCCGGGGTTTTTGAACAGTGCGCTTTCATTCTTCCCCCTGCTTCTCACACTTCTCCGCCGTGCCTGCTCTCGCCCCGGTGCTGCTACTCCGTTCGCGTTTCGCCTGCGACGATGGGGAAAGAGAAGAGGGTGGCTCTGGAGCGTGCGAAGAAGGCGACGGCGAAGGCGAAGGGGAAGAAGTCCATCCGGGACAGATCTTCCTCGAGGGCCGGCCTGCCGTAGGGTTGGATCCAGGGCGACTGGATCCGCTCGGCGATTCATCAAGACGACATCGACGACCTGGTCGAGGGAGGACTGATTCCCCACGAATCGGCGTGGCTTCCGGGGAACGAGACCGAGCCGCAACCTCGTGAGGGTGAGTGCGTTCTCCTCGCCACTCACGTCGACCGCGGGTTTCCCTTGCCTCCTCACCCTTTCTTTCGAGGCTTCTTGAATTTCTTTGGGGTGCAACTCCACCACTTTACTCCCAACACAATCGTGTACCTTGCTGCCTTCGTGTCTTTGTGCGAAAATTTCTTGGGTTGCCGACCTCATTGGGGCCTTTTCAAGCACATTTTCACGTGTCGCTCCCAGGCAGTAAAAAAGGACAATCCGAGTGACGAGAGGACACAAGTGATTCAGATGTGCGGGGGTCTTGGGATTCAGATTAGGGGCAAAAGTTCCTTTCCATCCATGATCCTTCCCGATTCAGTCCGCAAATGGCAGTCGACTTGGTTCTACTACAAAGACCAGCCGACTCCAGGGCAGTCGACTGGACTTCCTCCTTTTTCCATGGCCCGAGTGGGGAAGCCCTCCCCTTTGAAGGTGATCCCGGAGGAGAAGGCGCAAGTTAAGGTGTTGGTCGAATGAGTAGTTCAGCTTATCCATGACGGGGTGAACGGTATGGATTTGTTGGAGGTCTTCCTCCGGCGACGCATCCAACTGCTTCAAGCTCAAGACCATCCGATGTGGATGCTTTCGGGCACTGATGACACCACTCGGACCCATCCGTAGGAGGTCGACGAGACCACGCTGGAGGGGTGGCTGATGAGTATCACTGGAAACAAAGATAACCTCAGGGGAGCCAGGAGAATTCCTCCACTCGACCAATCTTACGAACCAGACAAGGTCTAACTCTGAACTTCCGACTGTAATATTTATTTAATCGTGCAAATGTTTATGCTTCGTCGACTAACTTTGTTCTGCTTGTTTTCTTCCAGGCCCTTACCGAAATGTACTCCATGCCCAACGGAGAGCAGGAGCAAAATCCGGAGGGGAGGCAAGCGGAGGCGAAAGTGGCGAGTGGCATTCTGACAGAGAGGGGAGTGAGGACAGCGACGACTCGAGTGACGAAGAAGAAGTCGATTCGCCTCCTCGCAGGGAGAGGCGATCCAAGCTCGACCAAGACCGGGCGAGCGCCCGTGAAAAGGCGATCGCTCAAACTGGCCAGTCTTCAAAGCATCCTCGGACGTCCTCTCCGGCACCGACTGAGAAAGCCCCAAAGCAGTCCAAGGTTGTAGTGCAGAAGCCCCGGAAGGCACTGCGGAAGATTAAGATTGATATCCATGTTGCCTCTTCATGAGTGTTTTTCTTTCGCATTCACTCGACGTTCTGTGCTGTTTATTTTTCCTTTGATTTGACCAGATGAATCTTGAAACTAGCAATGCTGCCACCTCTGGGACTTCAGCTTATAAGGACGAGGATGAGGAAATGGAAAATGCGGTCACCTCCAATCTGGGTACGATCTTTGTTATTTTGTCTTCTTTTTGTCGATTGAACTGTAATATATCCAATCGGGCGATGTAATGTTGACGACTAATCTTTTTACAGCTCCCAATGTCATTGACCTCCCCGACGATGATGAGGACGAGCCACAGAGTCCTTTGGGGAGAAGGAACAGGAAAACGTCCGTTGGCAAGACACCTCAGTCGACGCCGGTGGCGGAACCGGTAGTTCAGGACGCCGGTGATGCCAATCGGACTTCTGTTTCCTTCGCCAAACCGCTATCGAGTGCTCTGCCTTCTGCGTCAACTGCCCAAGCTCCTGCCAATCTACCTTCAGTTTTTGCCACCCATCACATCCCAGAGGACGAAGTGAGTGCTGCTAAAGAAGCTATACGCCAAGCGGGTATTATGATGGAGAAGATGAAGATGGTGCGGGATGCTAGCCAGTCTGCTTATGATGCCAGCTCCGCTCTCCAGAGCAATGTTCAGGTTAGCACAATGTCGACTGACTCTCTTGGCTTGTTCTGTTTAGGATATGGTACCTGGAAACTCTCTTTCCGAGGATCTTTGCATCTGTACACCCACTGGGTGTTTCGATTTGCCACTTAACAAATTCATACTTTGAACTGAATTTTTTGTGGTCATCGATTGAATTTTTGGACTAGTGGGGGCACGCTGAGTGCACCCACTTGGTGTAGTCCATGAGACTATGGTGGACTGCGGGCAGTCGACTGTAGTCTTAAATTTTGAATTCCTTCACTCGGTCTGCTCGGGCCATGTCGAGTGTAAATTGAACCAGTGGGGGCACGCTAAGTGCACCCACTGGGTGTAGTCCCCGAGACCGTGGTCAACTGCTGGTAGTCGACTATGGTCTGAAGAGCCTGTTTGTTGTTGTCTCTCTCTCTCTTTTTTGCACTCGCGCTGGAAAGGTCTTGTCGAGTGTAAACTGAACCAGTGGGGGCACCCTAAGTGCACCCACTGGGTGTAGTCCCCGAGACTACTGTTGGATGTTTGATTCGATAGTAGTCTTAGAATTTGTTGTCTTTATCCTTTTACCTCTCTGAAATAACCAATATTTTATCCAGTCGACTGACCCATTCCTTGATTGCAGAAATCTTGTGATCTTGGAGCTCTCTTTGCTGACTTGGAGAAACAGCAGATTCAACTCAGCCTTGACCTGGAGTTGGCCAAGACAGAACTGCAGAAAGCCAAGGATGACGCCAATGGTAAGACAGACTCATCGACTAGTTTGTCTTCGATCTGTATTTCATTCTGCTCTTTCTGAACCAAGCATCATTTCTTTTCAGAAAAACTGAACCAGGCTCTGGCAAAAAAGGATCAAGATCTGGCTGCCGCACAGAAGAAGGCTGATGACAAAACTACTCTGGCTGAACAGAAGTTGGCTTCAGTCGGCAAACTGGAGGAAGAAAATGCCAAGATAAAATCTGCCCTGGACGAAGCCAACAAGGAAGTAACCCGCTTGAAGAAGGACAAGGTCAATCTGAACGAGAAGATGGAAGGCATTGCTCGCAGGATGGATGATATGGAAAGTTATCTGAGGAGCCTTGCCAAGAAGCTATTCATCAAGCTTGAAGGTATATACTTTGTTCCGACTGGTTTATCCTCGTTGACTCGGCATACGACTATTGACTCACCCTCGGATTGTGCATGTAGAGTTTTGCCGAGACTTCGAGGAGGAGACCGGGCGAATTGAACCAAGCTTGGACCCCATCAACTCCCCTGTGAAAGATGAAGCTGCTATGAACTTGCTCCGACTGGAATCTCGCATCGACGGTGTTGTTGACTACCTTCCTCGACTAAAGGTCGCAACGTTGCGGATCAACACAGCACTCTGGCCAAGGGCAACATTCCAGAATGACCTCGAGTGTCTGATGACTCGACTTAACGAGATCCCCGGTCGAGTGCAGGAGTGGAAGAAGTCTCCTGCCCGGTGCGGCGCTGATGTGGCTCTGTCTTTGGTTCGCGTCCATTGCAAAGAAGCGCGAGAGCTGGCAGCGATCAAGGTTGCCAACACCAAGAGGCATGATTTTCGATCCTTTATGGAGACTTTCATTGCTGCTGCCACTCGGATTGCCGATGGAGTTGACTTGGACGAGTTCGTCGAGCCTGCTAGCCCTCCTCCTGCGGAGTGAACAAACTTTTACGCTCCATCTTAAATTTGCCTCGGGATGCCGAGTGGTTTTTGTAACCGTTAAACTCTTTCGGGCTGAATGCTCGAGTACTTTGATCTACAGTCTTGAACTTTTAGGGTTCATATGAATTTGATTTATCTCAGGATATGCTTGCGATTACTTTTGGAATTTGTTCTTCACTTGGAATGACCTTTGTGTTTGAGATGCAGCCCTGAAGTGGAGACTTCAATCAACATGCGCCTTGTCGTCCTTGCAGACAAGGATGGAGCACACGTTGTATTTGTGGCACAACTCCAAAGGAGAAGGTTACAGTCGACTTGCACCTCATCGTCCTTGCAGATAGGGATGGAGCGCACTTAGGCGAGTACTTGGACTGCAACTAAGCCTCCGAGTGGGAGGATTGCTCACCACTCGGTAAGATTTTTTTTAAACTTAGGCGAGTACCGGACTGCTGATAACCCACAAGTATAGGGGATCAGTTGTAGCCTCTTTCGATAAGTAAGAGTGTCAAACCCAAAGAGGATCTAAAGGTAGAACAAATATTCCCTCAGGTTCTATCGACCACCGATACAACTCTACGCACGCTTAATGTTTACTTTACCTAGAACAAGTATGAAACTAGAAGTACTTTGTAGGTGTTTTTGGATAGGTTAGCAAGAAAGTAAAGAGCACGTAAATAAAAGCTAGGGGCTTTTTAGATAAAGACACAACTAAATTAGTAAAGAGCATGTTGTCACGAGAAAGTTATTTGTCCCTAGGCAATCGATAACTAGACCGGTAATCATTATTGCAATCTTATATGAGGGAGAGGCATAAGCTAACATACTTTCTCTGCTTGGATCATATGCACTTATGATTGGAACTCTAGCAAGCATGTGCAACTACTAAAGATTCATTAAGGTAAAACCCAACCATAGCATTAAAGCATCAAGTCCCCTTTATCCCATACGCAAACAACCTACTAACTCGGGTTTGTGCTTCTGTCACTCACGCCACCCACCATAAGCAAATCATGAACATATTGCAAACATTCCAGCGGGGATCCCTCACGCTTGCGCGACACGGAGACCACCATAGGACAACACCAATAATAAAACATACAACTCAAACCAATCTTGATCATCAAATAGCCCGTAGGACAAAACAGATCTACTCAAACAAAATACGATAGCCATACATCATAGGGAAATAATATATAGCGTTGAGCACCATGTTTAAGTAGAGATTACAGCGGGTAAGAGAGAGGTTACACTGCTGAATAGAGGGGGGACGAGTTGGTGATGATGGTGGTGAAGTTGTTGGTGAAGATGGCGGTGATGGTGATGGCCCCGACAGCGCTCCGGCGCCATCAGAAGCAAGGGGGAGAGGGCCCCCTCCTTCTTCTTCTTCCATGACCTTCTGCCTAGATGGGAGAAGGGTTTCCCCTCTGGTCCTTGGCCTCCATGGCATGGGAGGGGCGAGAGCCCCTCCGATATTGGATCTATCTCTCTGTTTCCCTACGGTTCTGCGTTCAATTCTGGCTTTGTTTCACCGTTTCGTGTATATATGGAGATCCGTAACTCCGACTGGCCTGAAACCTTCGTCGTGATTTTTTTTCAAATATTAGCTTTCTTGCGGCAAAAGAAGAGCATCAACTGCCTTACGGGTGGCTCACGAGGGTAGGGGTGCGCCCTAGGGGGGCGCGCCCCCCTACCTCGTGACCACCTCGAACACTGGTTCGCGTTGATTTTCCTTCCAGATTTTCCATATTTTCCAAAAATAAGCTCTGTCCGTTTTTATCCCGTTTGGACTCCGTTTGATATGGATATTCTGCGAAACCAAAAACATGCAACAGACAGGGACTGGCACTGGGCACTGGATCAATATGTTAGTCCCAAAAATAATATAAAAATTTCCAAAAAGTATATGAAAGTTGAATAATATTGGCATGGAAAATGATAAAAAAGATAATTTTTGATGTGGAATGCTACCTAGCATAATCTTGATCATATGTCTAATCATGGCATCAATATTAAGACACGAGTGATTCAAAGCAATATTCTATCCTTTAATATAAAAATAATAACACTTCAAGCATACCAACCAAGCAATTATGTCTTATTGAAATAACACAGCCAAAGAAAGCTCATCCCTACAAAATCATATAGTCTGGCTATGCTCCATCTTCACCACACAAAATATTTACATCATGCACAACCCCGATGACAAGCCAAGCAATTGTTTCATACTTTTGACGTTTCTCAAACCTTTTCAACTTTCACGCAATACATGAGCGTGAGCCATGGACATAGCACTATAGGTGGAATAGAATATTATGGTGGGGGTTATGTGGAGAAGACAAAAAAGGAGAAAGTCTCACATCAACTAAGCATAGCAACGGGCTATGGAGATGCCCATCAATAGATATTAATGTGAGGAGTAGGGATTGCCATGCAACGGAGGCACTAGAGCTATAAGTATATGAAAGCTCAAACTGAAACTAAGTGGGTGTGCATCCAACTTGCTTGCTCATGAAGACCTAGGGCATTTGATGAAGCCCATCGTTGGAATATACAAGCCAAGTTCTATAATGAAAATTCCCACTAATATATAGAAGTGATAACTCAAGAGACTCTCTATATGGAGAACATGGTGCTACTTTGAAGCACAAGTGTGGTAAAAGGATAGTAACATTGCCCCTTCTCTCTTTTTCTCTCTTTTTTTGTTTTGTTTTTTTGGGCCTTCTCTTTTTTTTTTTGGTCCGATGTCTCATCCCGACTTGTGGGGGAATCATAGTCTCCATCATCCTTTCCTCACTGGGGCAATTCTCTAATAATGACGATCATCACACTTTTATTTACTTACAACTCAGTATTACAACTCGATATCTAGAACAAAGATATGACTCTATATGAATGCCTCCGGTGGTGTACCGGGATGTGCAATGATCTAGCGTAGCAATGGCATCAAAAAATGGACAAGCCATGAAAACATCATGCTAGCTATCTTATGATCATGCAAAGCAATATGACAATAAATGCTCAAGTCATGTATATGATGATGATGGAAGTTGCATGGCAATATATCTCGGAATGGCTATGGAAATGCCATAATAGGTAGGTATGGTGGCTGTTTTGAGGAAGATATAAGGAGGTTTATGTGTGATATAGCGTATCGTATCACGGGGTTTGGATGCACCGGCGAAGTTTGCACCAACTCTCGAGGTGAGAAAGGGCAATGCACAGTACCGAAGAGGCTAGCAATGATGGAAGGGTGAGAGTGCGTATAATCCATGGACTCAACATTAGTCATAAAGAACTCACATACTTATTGCAAAAATCTATTAGTCATCAAAACAAAGTACTACGCGCATGCTCCTAGGGGGATAGATTGGTAGGAAAATACCATCGCTCGTCCCCGACCGCCACTCATAAGGAAGACAATCAATAAACACCTCATGCTCCGACTTCGTTACATAACGGTTCACCATATGTGCATGCTATGGGACTTGCAAACCTCAACACAAGTATTTCTCAATTTCACAATTACTCAACTAGCACGACTCTAATATCACCATCTTTATATCGCAAAACTATTGCAAGGAATCAAACATATCATATTCAGCGATCTACAAGTTTATGTAGGATTTTATGACTAACCATGTGAATGACCAGTTCCTGTCATCTCTCTAAATAGATATAAGTGAAGTACGAGAGTTTAATTCTTTCTAAAAAATATATTCCCATTCTCTAACAAATATAAGTGAAGCAAAAGAGCATTCTACAAATGGCGGTTGTCTAAGTAAGGAGAAACAGGCAATCCAAACTTCAAATGATGTAAGTGAAGCACATGAAGCATTCTATAAAGCCATACTCAAAAGATTTAAGTGAAGTGCAAAGATCATTCTATAAATGAACCAAGGACCATCTCATACCAGCATGGTGCATAAAATGAAAAGTGAAACTAAATGCAAAAGACGCTCCAAGATTGCACACATCGCATGAATGAAACGAATCCGGAAACATACTGATATTTGTTGAAGAAAGAGGGGATGCCTTCCCAGCATCCCCAAGCTTAGACGCTTGAGTCTCCTTGAATATTTACTTGGGGTGCCTCGGGCATCCCCAAGCTTGAGCTCTTTCCTCTCTTCCTTCTTCTCACATCGGAACCTTCTCAATCATCGAACACTTCATCCACACAAAACTTTAACAGAAAACTCGGTAAGATCCGTTAGTATAATAAAGCAAATCACTACTCTAAGTACTGTTGCAAACCAATTCATATTTTGTTTTTGCATTGTGTCTACTGTAATATAACTTTTTCATGGCTTAATCCACTGATATAAATTGATAGTTTCATCAAAACAAGCAATCTATGCATCAAAAACAGAATCTGTCTAAAACAGAACAGTCTGTAATAATCTGAACATTCACCATACTTATGATACTTGAAAAATTCGTCCAAAATTAGGAACAATAAACAATTTGTACAGAAAGAAAGTGCAAAAATAATCAGAACTATTTGACGTTCCAGTAAAAAATAAAAATTCGCACACTACATCCAAAGTTTCTGTCCTGCACCGCACAAACCAACAAGCATTGTAAACATCCTAAAGGCAAACCTTGGCACATTATTTTTATAATACAATGGAATTGTACAAGGGAATAATTATTTTTGTTGAAAAGTTTCTGTAATTAAGATTCACAAAGTTCCCATGGGCATGAACAAAGTTCAAGGACGTCCCCCATTTTCACAATGCTCGTCTCTCTCACTTTCACTTTTCTTTTTGAAAAAGTTTTGGGTTCCCCTGTTTATTTTTGTTGAATTTAAACTATATGAAAGCACTCAACATAAATAAATGACTCTCTAAAACTTCCGGGTTGTCTCCCTGGCAGCGCTTTCTTTAAAGCCATTAAGCTAGGCATATAGTGCTCAAGTAATGGATCCACCGGGATCCCAAGGTATATCAAAGCCAATTTTAATTAACAATGATTTGTAATTTAGTAGTGAGCACAAAGTAACATATATCATGTAATGACGAAGTCTAACTCTCTTCCTATGCATCGACATGTCATAAAAGAACAATTCATGCACACAAAGTAAAGGCCAATGCATAGTATAAACAGTTTCTTGCAATTTTATCATGTTGGAAACATAGAGAGGTGGAGATATAGTTCCTCTCTCATAATAATTGCAAGTAGGAGCAGCAAGCACATGCATATTATATCTATCAAAATCATCATGTGCAACGGTAAAAGGCAACCCATCAATATAATCCTTAATAAGTGCAAACTTCTCCGATATAGTGTAGTTTGGAGAATTCAAAAAGATAATTGGACTATCATGTGTGGCTGCAATAGCAACAATTTCATGTTTAACATAAGGAACTATGGCAAGTTCATCTCCATAAGCATAATTCATATTGGCATCTTGGCCATAAGCATTGCAAGCATCATCAAAAAGGGATATTTCAAAAGAATCAAAGGGATCATAACAGTCATCATAGCAATCATCCTTCGGTAAGCACGAAGGGGAATTAAACAATGTATGAGTTGAAGAGTTACTCTCATTAGAAGGTGGGCACGGGTGATCAATCCGCTCTTCCTCCTTTTGTACTTCGCTCTCCTCCTCATATTTTTCATCCAATGAGCTCACAGTTTCACCAACCTCTTCTTCCATAGCTTCCTGCAAAATATTAGTCTCTTCTTGGACAGCGGAGACTTTCTCAATAAATGCATTAATATAGTAATTGTATTCATAATTTTCATAGCAATATCTAAGAATAGGAAGATTTTCAGGCCTATAAACATCATCATCTAAAGCTTCATACTTTTCAAACAAAGATTCAATTTCATAAGCAGCCTTAAAAGCAACAAATTCTTCTATTTGTTACACATCATAGTAATCATATATACCATTAGCATAAGAAGCTAAGGTTTCATTATCATTAAATTTGCATGAAAAGGGAAGGTGTGGAGCCTTCATCCTAGAGCAACAAGTAATATCATATCTCAAGCATAGATCCCGGGCATACCAACACAACATAATAAATTAGTCCCATAATAGTTTCCTTTTTTGTGTCAAGCGATAATCCCTAAAGTATTCATATTGATCCAATGTGTCTCCCATTATAAGGTTGAATGGGGTTTTCTCAGGATTATCAAAGTAGTACATAATATCTTTCACATAATGAGAATCGAGGGTTTTAGGAGTTACCCCATCTCCATGAGTAGCAAGTACACCTAGTTTTTTTGGTATTTCGTATTCCATATCCATAACTAAAGATAAAGAACAACTAAGAACGGCAAATAAAAATTACTTAGTGATAAAGCAAACAAGCACACACGAGAATATTCACCCCACGCTATTGCTCCCTGGCAACGGCGCCAGAAAAAGGTCTTGATAACCCACAAGTATAGGGCATCAATTGTAGCCTCTTTCGATAAGTAAGAGTGTCGAACCCAACGAGGAGCTAAAGGTAGAACAAATATTCCCTCAAGTTCTATCGACCACCGATACAACTCTACGCACGCTTAACGTTTACTTTACCTAGAACAAGTATGAAACTAGAAGTACTTTGTAGCTGTTTTTGGATAGGTTAGCAAGAAAGTAAAGAGCACGTAAATAAAATCTAGGGGCTGTTTAGATAAAGACACAACTAAATTAGTAAAGAGCTTGTTGTCACGAGAAAGTTAGTTGTCCCTAGGCAATCGATAAATAGACTGGTAATCATTATTGCAATCTTATATGAGGGAGAGGCATAAGCTAACATACTTTCTCTACTTGGATCATATGCACTTACGATTGGAACTCTAGCAAGCATCCACAACTACTAAAGATTCATTAAGGTAAAACCCAACCATAGCATCAAAGCATCAAGTCCCCTTTATCCCATACACAAACAACCTACTTACTCGGGTATGTGCTTCTGTCACTCACGCCACCAACCATAAGCAAATCATGAACATATTGCAAACCCTACAGCGGGGATCCCTCACGCTTGCGCGACATGGAGAGCACCATAGGACAGCACCAATAATAAAACATACAACTCAAACCAATCTTGATCATCGAATATCCCATAGGACAAAACAGATCTACTCAAACATCATAGGATAGCCATACATCATAGGGAAATAATATATAGCGTTGAGTACCATGTTTAAGTAAAGATTACAGCGGGTAAGACAGAGGTTACACCGCTGCATAGAGGGGGGAAGAGTTGGTGATGATGGTGGTGAAGTTGTTGGTGAAGATGGCGGTGATGGTGATGGCCCCGGCGGTGCTCCGGCGCCACCGGAAGCAAGGGGGGAGGGCCCCCTCCTTCTTCTTCTTCCTTGACCTTCTCCCTAGATGGGAGAAGGGTTTCCCCTCTGGTCCTTGGCATCCATGGTGTGTCTCGCCCCTCCGAGATTGGATCTATCTCTCTGTTTCCCTCTGGTTCTGCGTTCTGTTCTGGCTCTGTTTCACCGTTTCGTGTATATATGGAGATCCGTAACTCCGATTGGCCTGAAACCTTCGCCATGATTTTTTCTGAATATTAGATTTCTTGCGGCAAAAGAAGAGCATCAACCGCCTTACGGGTGGCTCACGAGGGTAGGGGGCGCGCCCTAGGGGGGCGCCCCATACCTCGTGACCACCTCGGACACTGGTTCACGTTGATTTTCCTTCCAGATTTTCCATAGTTTTGAAAAATAAGCTCCGTCCGTTTTTATCCCGTTTGGACTCCGTTTGATATGGATATTCTGTGAAATCAAAAACATGCAACAGACAGGGACTGGAATTGGGCACTGGATCAATATGTTAGTCCCAAAAATAATATAAAAAGTTGCCAAAAAGTATATGAAAGTTGAATAATATTGGCATGGAACAATCAAAAATTATAGATACGACGGAGACGTATCAACTACAGCTAAGCCCCCGACTGGGAGGATTGCTCACCACTCGGTAGGATTTTTTAAACTTAGGCGAGTACTGGACTGCAGCTAAGCCCCCGAGTGGGAGGATTGCTCACCACTCGGTAGGATTTTTTAAACTTAGGCGAGTACTGGACTGCAGCTAAGCCCCCGAGTGGGAGGATTGCTCACCACTCGGTAGGATTTTGTAAACCTAGGCGAGTACTGGACTGCAGCTAAGCCCCCGAGTGGGAGGATTTCTCACCACTCGGTAGGATTTTTTAAACTTAGGCGAGTACTGGACTGGAGCTAAGCCCCCGAGTGGGAGGATTGCTCACCACTCGGTAGGATTTTGTAAACTTAGGCGAGTACTGGACTGCAGCTAAGCCCCCGAGTGGGAGGATTTCTCACCTCTCGGGGGATTTTTCAAACTTAGGCGAAACGGATTCGCGGCTAAGTCTTCGAGTGGAAGGCATGCTCACCACTCGGTAGGATTTTGTAAACTTAGGCGAGTACTGGACTGCAGCTAAGCCCCCGAGTGGGAGGATTGCTCACCACTCGATAGGATTTTGTAAACTTAGGCGAGTACTAGACTGCAGCTAAGCCCCCGAGTGGGAGGATTGCTCACCACTCGGTACGATTTTGTAAACTTAGGCGAGTACTGGACTGTAGCTAAGCCCCTGAGTGGGAGGATTGCTCGCCACTCGGTAGGATTTTGTAAACTTAGGCGAGTACTGGACTGCAGCTAAGCCCCCGAGTGGGAGGATTTCTCACCACTCGGTAGGATTTTGCAAACTTAGGCGAAACGGATTCGCGGCTAAGCCCCCGAGTGGGAGGATTGCTCACCACTCGGCGGATTTTTCAAACTTAGGCAAAACGGATTCGCGGCTAAGTCTCCGAGTGGAAGGCTTGCTCACCACTTGGTAGGATTTTGTAAACTTAGGCGAAATGGATTCGCAGCAAAGTCACCCACTGGGGGATTTTAGACAAGAACAAAAAAGCAACAACAACCATTTAGGAAGCCTGTAAAGCTCTCGTCTTTGATAAACAAACTACAAAGGTATTTCTTATTACATCTCATCTGAATGAGTACTTAAGTGTAAAGGGGGTGGAGCAGCTCCGCATTCCAAGCCTGTGGCTCATCTTTCTGATTCTCAACATTGTAAAGATGGTATGCTCCATTGTGGAGAACTCTGGTGACTATGAAGGGGCCTTCCCAAGCAGGGACGAGCTTGTGTGGTTTCTGCTGGTCCACTCGAAGAACCAAGTATCCCTCTTGAAAGGCTCGACCCCTCACATTTTTGGCGTGGAATCGACGCAAGTCTTGTTGATAAATGGTCGAACGGATCAAAGCCTCTTTCCTCCTCTAGGAGGTCGACTGCATCCTGCCAGCCTGTTCTGCTTCATCTTCAGAGAAGAGCTCGACTCGTGGTGCATTGTGAAGTAAATCACTCGGCAGAACAGCTTCAGCTCCATAGACCAAGAAGAATGGAGTTCGGCCAATCGAGCGATTTGGAGTCGTCCTCAATCCCCAAAGAACTGATGGAAGTTCATCGACCCAGGCGCCTGCTGCGTGCTTGAGCTCACGCATCAGTCGGGGTTTCAGTCCTTTGAGAATTAAGCCAGTTGCTCTTTCTTCTTGTCCATTCGACTGAGGGTGAGTGACTGAAGCATAGGCAACTCGTGTGCCTTGAGAAGCGTAGAAGGCTCTAAACTCATCATAATCGAAGTTTGACCCGTTGTCAGTGATGATGCTGTGCAAAACCCCATATCTGAATGTCAACTCTCTGATGAAACTGACAGCAGTGTTGGCTTCAAGATTCTTGATAGGTTTAGCTTCAATCCATTTTGTAAACTTGTCGACTGCTACAAGCACATGAGTGAAGCCGCTCCTACTAGTTCTCAGTGGTCCAACCATATCCAATCCCCAAACAGCAAAGGTTCAGACGAGGGGAATGGTCTTCAGGGTTGACGCTGGCTTGTGAGAGATATTAGAGTAAAACTGGCAGCCTTCACATCTGTCGACTATATCTTTCGCCATTTCATTTGCTCGTGGCCAATAAAATTCGGCTCGGTATGCTTTAGCCACAATGGCCCAAGAGGACGCATGGTGACCACAGGTCCCCGAGTGAATGTCGTTGAGGATCATTCGACCTTCTTCTGGCGTTATGCATTTCTGACTGACCCCAGTCGCGCTTTCCCTGAATAGTTGTCCTCTTATCACAGTAAAGGCTTTGGATCGACGGACGATCTGTCGAGCCTCTTCTTCATCCTCTGGGAGTTCCTTCCTAAGGATGTACGCAATGTATGGCACTGTCCAGTCGGGAGTGATGACCAGAACCTCCATGATTAGGTCGACCACGGCTGGGACCTCAACTTCAGTCGGATCTGTGGTGCTCTTAGGCTGCGGGGGCTCTTCAGTGAAAGGATCTTCCTGAACTGACGGTGTGTAAACGTGTTCCAAAAACACATTGCTGGGAATGGCTTCTCTCTTGGAACCTATCTTTGCCAAATCATCGGCTGCTTGATTTTTCAGTCGGGGTATATGATGGAGCTCTAACCCCTCAAACTTCTTTTCCAACTTCCTCACCGCATTGCAATAACCAGTCATGGCTGGGCTTCTGATGTCCCACTCTTTCATCACTTGATTGACTACCAAATCTGAGTCGCCATAGATCATGAGGCGACGGACGCCGAGTGACATGGCCATACGCACCCCATACAAGAGTGTTTCATATTCTGCTTCATTATTGGAGGAATCAAAGTGAATCTGGAGGACATATCTGAGCTTGTCTCCTCGGGGGGATACCAGTACCACCCCAGCACCAGAACCATTTAGCATCTTGGAACCATCAAAGAACATGGTCCAGTGCTCCGAGTGAACTTGAGTCGGCAGTTGCTGTTCGATCCACTCGGCGAGGAAATCTGCTATTGCTTGGGACTTGATAGCTTTCTTTGCCTCAAACTTGATATCTAAGGGAAGGAGTTCAATCGCCCACTTTGCCACTCGACCAGTTGCGCCTCTGTTGTGCAGAATCTCTGACAATGGAGCGTCGCTGACAACTGTAATTGAGTGGTCAGAAAAGTAATGTGCAACCTTCTTCGTGGTCATATAAATCCCATAAACAAGCTTCTGATAATGTGGATATCTTTGCTTTGATGGAGTCAAAACTTCAAAAACATAATATACTGGGCGCTGAACTTTATTGGCTTTCCCTCTTCTTCCCGCTCGACCGTAAGTACTGTCCTGATGACTTGTCCAGTGGCTGCAATATAAAGCAGTAAAGGCTCTTTGCTGATTGGGGCAGCAAGCACCGGCTGGGTGGAAAGCAGAGCTTTTAGCTCTACAAACGCTGCATCAGCTTCAGGAGTCCACTCGAACTTATCTGACTTCTTCATCAGTCGGTAGAGAGGCAGTGCCTTCTCACCGAGTCGAGAAATGAATCGACTTAGGGCGGCCAAACAACCATTAAGCTTCTGGACATCATGCACACGCACGGGGCGTTTCATCCAGTGTATGGCACCCACTTTCTCGGGATTAGCATCGATCCCTCATTCGGAAACGAGAAAACCGAGTAATTTTCCTCCTGGAACTCCGAATGTGGACTTCGACGGATTAAGCTTGATATCATACCTTCTGAGGTTGGCAAAGGTTTTAGCAAGGTCAGCCAGTAGGTCGGAACCTTTACGTGACTTGACCACAATGTCATCCATGTACACTTCCACATTCCGATTGATTTGAGTGAGTAAACACTTCTGAATCATTCGCATGAATGTGGCTCCAGCGTTCTTCAGGACGAATGGCATAGTGACATAACAGAAGCACCCGAATGGGGTGATGAAAGTTGTGTTAATCTCATCGGGTCCATACAGACGGATCTGATGATACCTGGAATAAGCGTCCAAAAAGGACAAACGCTCACACCCCGCAGTCGAGTTGACTATTTGATCGATGCGAGGGAGAGGAAAGTGATCCTTCGGGCAGGCCCGATTGATATGCTTGAAGTTAATGCACATGCGAAGTGAGTCGTCCTTCTTAGGGACCATGACAACATTAGCTAACCACTCGGAGTGGTAAATCTCTCGGATAAACTAAGCTGCCAGAAGCCGAGCCACTTCTTCGCCGATTGACTTTCTCTTCTGTACGGCAGACTGTCGAAGATGTTCTTTGACCGGTTTCACTTTTGGGTCGACTCGCAAACGATGCTCAGCCAGTCCCCTGGGAACACCTGGCATGTCAGAAGGTTTCCATGCAAAGATGTCCCAGTTCTCGCGGAGGAACTTGGTGCGCGCTTCTTCCTATTTGGAGTCGAGTGTTGTTGAAATGTGAGTCGGAGCAGCATTGGGATCGGTCTGGTGAATATGAATCGGTTTCGTTTCATCGGACGACTGAAATGATGAATCCGTGGCAGGCTTCTTAGCTTGCAACAAATCAATCTGATCTGCATTTTTCTGATATTCCCGCAATTCCACTACTGTCATTTGTGCATCGGCGATCTTTGAGCCTTTCTAGAAACACTCTTCTGCATTCTTTCGATTGCCAGTGATAGTGATCACTCCCTTATGATCAGGCATCTTCAACTTGAGGTACACGTAGCATGGTCGAGCCATAAAACGTGCATAAGCTGGCCTGCCCAGAATAGCGTGATAAGCACTCTGGAAATCCACAACTTCAAATGTCAACTTTTCTTTGCGATAATTCTTGGAATCACCGAAAACCACATCAAGAGCGATCTGGCCAAGTGACTCAGCCTTCTTGCCTGGAATGACTCCATGGAAACTCATATTGCTTTCACTGAGTCTGGACATCGGAATGCCAATCCCCTTCAACGTCTCTGCATACATAATATTCAGGCCACTGCCATCATCCATCAGAAATTTAGTTAACCGAGTGCCTTCGACAACTGGGTCGACCACCAACGCTTGCCTCCCAGGGGTGGCTATGTGTGTCGGGTGATCGGACTAGTCGAATGTAATAGCAGTCTGAGACCATTTCAAATAACTGGGTGTCGCCGGAGCGACCATGTTTACTTCTCTGTTGACGAATTTCAGTCGACTTTTGCTCTCAACATCAGCAAAAATCATCAGAGTTGAATTGACGTGAGGGTAACCATCATCACTTTCCTCCTTTTCCTCAACTTTGTCTGACTCTTTTTCCTTCTCTTTGGGGTGTTTCTCTCGGAACTGCTGGATCAGGAGCCGACACTGTCGAGTGGTATGCTTCGGGTAAATGAGATTACCCTCTTCATCTTTCTTTGTGTGAATGTGGCATGGCAAATCCAACACATCATTCCCATCTTGATCTTTTACTCTCTTAGGGTTCCACGGCCCCTTGGGCTTCCCCTTGAACTTTCCTTGAGTCACGGCTAAGGCTTCCCCAGGAGCAGCTGGCTCGGCTTTGCGCTTCTGCTTCTGACTGGAGTTTCCTCCTCCGGTTTCATGGGCGACTGTTTTGTGTTTGCCACTCCGGAGCCGATCCTCCTCTTCACAATTAGCATACTTGGTGGCAATCTCCATCATTCGACTCAGAGACATGTCTCCGGTCCGACCGAACTTCAGATTTAACTCTCGATATTTGACGCCTTCTTTGAAGGAACAAACTGCTTGGTGATCAAACACATTCTCCATCGTGTGATGCAACGTGATCCATCTCTGGATATAATCCATCAAAGTTTCATTTGGTTTCTGCACACAAGATTGCAGCTCTGTTAGCCCTACTGGCCGTTCGCATGTTCCTTCAAAGGTTCTGAGAAACACTCGGGCAAGCTCTTCCTAACTATAAATGCTGCTGGGTGCTAATTGATTCAGCCATGCTCTGGCCGAGCCCTCCAACATCAGAGGAAGGTGTTTCATAGCCACATCATCATTGCCTCCACCAATATGCACAGCCACTCGGTAGTCCTCAAGCCAAGTGTCAGGCTTGGACTCCCAAGTGAACTTACTGACTCCATTCGCCAACCTGAAGTTGGGAGGAATCACTGCGGCCCTGATGGCTCTGCTGAAGCACTCTGGACCTGAGACATGCACTCTGCTGCTGGTTGGTAAATCTCTATCATGGCCTTCTTTGTGAGCTCTGTTTCTGTCGACCAAACCCTGAACGAGAATAGATCTCGCATCAAAGACGGGCTCCCTGGGGTCGACTGGAATCCTTCGTCCACCACCGTGAGGGTGTCTGTCATCATACTGCCGAGGCACGTATGACCCACTCCTTGGGGGAGGCATGGGCACTCGACGACGATCATCGTGATCGAGTCAATGTTCATACTGCTCACGGTTTCTGTATTGATCTCGACGGTCTCCATGCCCCTCACGCCTCGGGGGCGATCTTGGGCTGTGAGCCGACTGGACTGTATCTTCCATAAGAGATCTGCTATGGATCCTATTCCGCGACTGTGACACACCTGTATTCTGTTCTCCCGCTACCCGAAGTAAAGCCCTGATCTGCATCAGGCCTCTGCCAGCTTCTGACTGGGAAGGCTGGATCGACTCTGCTATACGGGCCGCAGCTATGAGATTCTGGATCGGAGTCCGATACACCTGGGTTGGAGATGGAAAAAGTTGACGCCGACTGGATTCTGGAACCCGCTGTCGAGCACGCTCGTCGAGTACGCGCTGGTGGTTCTCCAGTCGAGTGCGCTCAGCCAAGTTGGCCACGCGTCCTCCAAGGCCCGGGCCTCGGGGGTTTCTCCAACGATAGGAGTGTGAAGTGCATCCATGTTTTGGCGGCGAAGTTCTTCCCTCTGCTGCGAAGAGAGGGGTTTGGGAAGGTACTCTTCGTGGACACGCGACGGGTTGCCTCCACCATCGCCACCGTCGCCATGGGGGAAGCCAGGAGGACTGCGAGGTCCATCGACCATCAGGACTTCCGCCGCGGGGTCGCTGCTGTCGCACTCGGATGCAGTCTCTGCGGAGCCAGTCGAACAGGCCGTAGAGAGTTTCGTCGGGCTCGATTGCCGCGACTTGGGGGGTGGCCGACTAGCGAGCCACTGCATGCCTCACCCACCACTGAGGCCTTGATCGACCGAAACGCTTGCGCCGGCGGGCCACAGGGAGGGACGACGACGCAGGAGCCGACCGATACTGGGTCGACGGCTGCCGCAGGAGGACGCCGTGGACGCACGCGCGAAAGTGCGTTGCCCCGCGGACGGGGAGTGCGTCGACGTCGAGTGGAGCCTCCTGAAGCCAAGCGGAATCGTCGGCGACAAACACGAGCGCGCCGAGATGGATCTCGCGGCCCTCAGCCAAACCTCCGCCTGAAACCATGCTGATGGGGATCGAAAAAATTGCAACTTCTCCAACAAGTCGCTAAGACACCGGCCCCACGGTGGGCACCAACTGTGGTGGTTCCAAGTCTGACAGTAGAATGGGGGGTAGGTGATGTAGAGGCAAGATCCTAGCTATGGAGGAGTTGTACATGCAAATTTTACGAGTTCAGGCCCTTCTCGGAGGAAATAACAGGCCTACGTCTCGGAGCCCGTAGGTGGTCGACTGGATTATATGCGCGTGAGTTACAGGGGGTGCGAACCCTTGTCCCAGAGGAGGGGGTGGCTTATATAGAGTGCGCCAAGACCCCAGCTCCCCTCGTTACACAGGGTTCAATGTACATCAAGAGGGGGGCGTTATTGATAACGCTAGCAATAAAGATACATAATGACCATTAAAGCTATGACTTAATTCCCGACCGTTGCAAAGCGGAGTGGCTCTAGATCTCCTGGTAGTCGAGTGATTGTCTACATGGTCGAATGTCTTCAAGACTGTCGAGTGGAACATAGCTTCATGGTCGAGTGGATGATGATTCTTCTTCGAATGCTTCTGGTTCTTTTAGAGATGTCCTTGGGAGGGTATCTTGGACAGATCCATGACCCTACCCTATGTACATAGCTTCATCATGTAGGGACTTAGAAAAGTCCCTTTAAGTCCCATCTAAACCAAACAGGAGGGACTTATAGGGACTTTTTTTTTGCGAAATGACTTATATGTATTTAAAGTGGTCATTTGGGACTTATGAAATAAGACTCTTAAGGAGGGACTTATATGGACTTATAGTTGTAATATGGTTTTTTAGTCCATGTTAAGTTCCAGGAACCAAACAGGTAGGGACTTATTAAGGACTTGAGACTTATAAGTTGGGACTAAAAAAAGTCCTAAGACTTATGAACCAAACAGTGCCAAAATCCGGACAAAACGGACATCAGGTCAGGTGCATGGGTTGAACATAACATGAGAGAGATTGCTTTGGTGGATATGCATTGATTCATAATCTTGCTATACATACATGGAAGGTATTAACCACCGAATCATATCATATCTGTTTACATCAATTACATGAGATATTCTACACATAAGCATCTGCTATAAGTACGTTATATTCTAACGACTGCGTGTAACCATCCATCCATCCCCTGCTTTACTTCAAGAAGGCAAGACACACCGCTACGCTTGGCCAAAGAAGCTACGGACCCATCGAGCACCAGGCACATGGCGGCCAGCAACGGCGGCGCTCTCCCGGTGGTGGACCTGGCGCCGTTCTTCGCCGGGGACGGTGCCCACGACAACAGCGCGCGCGCCCGGGCCATCGAGGCCGTGCGCCAGGCGGGCCAAGCGACCGGGTTCTTCCGCGCGGTGAACCACGGTGTGCCGCGGGAGCTCATGGCGCGCGCGCTCGATCTGTCGGCGGCGTTCTTCGCGCTGCCGGACGAGGAGAAGGGCAAGGTGCGGCCCGCCGAGGCCTCCTCCAACGCTCCGCTACCGGTGGGGTACGCGCGGCAGCCGGCGCACTCCGCCGACAAGAACGAGTACCTGCTCCTCTTCAACCCCAAGCTCGGGCTCAACCACTACCCCGCCGAACCGGCCGGACTCAGGGGTGCGTTGGATGAGTGCTACGCCAAGCTCACCGACCTGGGGCTGCTCATCCAGGACATCCTGAACGAGTGCATGGGCCTGCCACGAGGCTTCCTTGCAGAGTACAACTCCGACCGTGACTTCGACTTTCTCACGGCGCTGCGATACTTCCCGGCGACAACCGACGAGAACAACGGAAGCAGCGCGCACGAGGACGCCAACTGCATCACCTTCGTACTACAGGACGACGTCGGGGGCCTGGAGGTGCGCGGCGTCGACGGCCGCTGGGTCCCCGCGGAGCCCGTGGAGGGCAGCATCGTCGTCAATGTGGGCGACGTTCTGCAGGTGCTGAGCAACAAGAAGTTCAAGAGCGCCACGCACAGGGTGGTGAGGAGGCCGGAGGCGCACCGCCACTCGATCGCCTTCTTCCTCAACCTCCACGGCGACAAGTGGGTCGAGCCGCTGCCGGAGTTCGCGGGCGACGTCGGCGAGCGGCCGCGCTACAGGGGGTTCCGATACAACGAGTACATGCAGCTGCGGATGAGGAACAAGACCCACCCGCCGTCCAGGCCCGAGGACGTCGTCCACATCACCCATTACGAGATCTAGCTTCCATGGTCCATGGGTACTCTGTACTGCGCCTTTTATTATGTTCTCAAATTTCAGCTCGTCTGTGGTGTGAACAGTAGCCTGAAGTTATTTTTGCCTTCAGTCGAATGTGGTAACCATCGGATTGTAATCCAAAGCTTTAGAGTATCTACAACCGACTCCTAGCTTGTACTCTCTATGTACCTTCTGGTGAATGGCCGGTCACTTATTTTCCATCTAACTGGACCGGGCAAATTCAACCCAGATGTCCGGCAGACTGACACTTTCGAGACCTAATCCACATGTAGGGTGGATATATAGATGCTTGGACACGTCCGCCACGTCGGAATGACGGCTCGGGCCGTGCCAAATCTCTTGAAGACATCCCCAACCTTGCCCGATCCACCCTTTTTCTCTCCTCCTTTTTGCCCCGTCCGCATAACCGCCATAGTAGATCCGCCACGGTTGCTCTCAGATGCTTGCTTGTAGTAAGACCGCATATGTCATTGATACTGAAATCCAATGGGAGAGACCACATGCTTGAACACTTGCAATTTGCACGCACCACGGTGAAGGTGTTTGGACTAGAGTATCTGAGAGAACCAAGTGTGAAGGACACATACACTACAGTTGATTGCATGCACCGGCAATGGAAGAATTATCCGAAAGGTTTGCGTGCACACTACAAAGGTCACACCAAAGAGGTTGCCATTATACTTCAAGCAGTGACATCGA
Organism: Aegilops umbellulata; assembly: GCA_032464435.1. NCBI lineage: Eukaryota > Viridiplantae > Streptophyta > Magnoliopsida > Poales > Poaceae > Aegilops > Aegilops umbellulata. The sequence goes on from CP136055.1 coordinate 538,265,272, forward strand.
AGGATTTGTGGAGTTAGCATGCTTACTTTGCCACACCTGGTTCTAACAATGATACCAATGTACTCAAGCGATCTTCTTTGTTAAAGAGACTTGTGATGGGGAGTCTTCCGCGTACAACTACGCCGTCAATGGGCACAACTACAACATTAGATACTACCATTCCGATGGCATATATCCTCAATGGATGACGTCTGTGAAGACTAATATCCGGTCCTCATGGCACGAAACATGAGAAACACACGTGAGGCGAGAAAGATTTTTTATTTTAATTTGAGATGAAGATGAGGTTTTTTTTTTAAAATAGGAAAACAGACAAATAACTTCCCCTGAAGCGGCCCGCAATGATGGGCCCCAACCACTGGTGTACCAATAACCAAGGAAGTGTCACTACATGCGCTAAATGTGAGCTCACTAGTTAGAGGGTACCCGTTGCAAATGTTGCTCTCACTCCTCTCGTGGTGGTAACTGACACACTACATGTGCGACAGTTGTCACAACCTGCGAGTTTTGTGTCTTTTCTGTAGATTTATTTTTCTCAAACATTTTCTTTCTTGAACCATCCATCCAAATCACAAACTGTTTTCATCATTAACGGGTTTGAACAATTTTTCCGTCAAAAACATGAAATTAAAAAACTAGAAAAAAAATCAAAAAACAAATGGAAAACTGAAAAAAGGGAAACCAGAAGCATAGCTGAGCTTTTCACTTTTCAGGAAGCACAACTATGTTTTTGAGTTTTCAAGAAGTAGTACTGTGTTTTTTTTTCACCTTTTGGAAAGCGCAACCATGTTTCTTTTCTTTCAAGAAGTACAAATGTCCTTCATACAAAAGCACTACTGCTTTTCCACTTTCCGCGAAGCGGAACAGTGTTTTTTACGTCGCAAGAAATACAAATGTGCTTCATACGAAAGTACAATTGGGTTTTCCTCTTTTCGGGAAGCACAACTATGAAAGACACATATGTGCTTCATGCCGAAACACAAACACAACTCTACTTTTCAGCATCCGGCGCATCTGCGCTTTACAATGAAAAAAAGTAAAAAAAAAAGTCACAAAAACCTAAGACTCTCGACTCGTAGATAGAGACCAGGGCCAAAACTTTGTGGGCCTATGGTAATATGGCCCAGCCGACGCGTGGGTTATCCATTCACCTCATACAGCTACAAAAAAAATTAGGTTTAAAGAGATCTGTGGAACGTCGAATCTCGGGCAAGAGATCTGATGGAGGATGTGGCTTCGGGCTCGGGTACGGCGACAGCCGAGCTGGAGGCCATGATGGAAGAATTAGTTTTAAAGGAGGATGACCTGCAGGATGTGATCGTTGAGGACGATGAATTGGCAATAGAAGAAACGCGGTGGATGGCGATCGCTCGGCTTCATACAGATAAGTCATACAGCCAGTACTGGTTCTATCGCAACATGAGAGTAGCTTGGGATCTAGCTCAGGAAGTGAAAATCCGTCCACTTGAAGATAATCTATACACGCTAAAGTTCTCATGTCCTGGAGATTGGGAACGGGTTATGGAGGAGGGACCATGGACGTCCAAGGGCAAGGCGGTGGTTATAGCCCCGTACGTGGTTATACAAGACCGTCCTCAATTGTTCTGAACAAGTTAGATATTTGGATGCAGATTCATGATCTGCCCGATGGTTTTTTCCCGAGATCAAGGCGTTATCAGCAACAGTCGGCGAGTTTATATATGCTGAGCCAAAGTCGCATGATTTTGAAGGTAATTTTTACAGGGTTCGAGTAAAGATCGATGTTACAAAGCCTTTGAAGAATGCGGTGTCACTCGTCGTAAGACAGAAGAGGGAGATTTTTAGGGTTAAATATGAAAGGTTGCCGGATTGGTGCGCGGTCTGCGGCCATCTGGGTCATCTGTTCAAGGAGTGCGGAGATGGTGTTCATCCTCCAAAAGCTCTGGTCTTCAAAGACCTCAAAGCTACATGGTTCCGTGGAGCTGGACCTGGTCCGGATGGAGGACGAGGCAGAGGCAAAGGTCAAGGACATGGAGGAGGCCGCTCTGGACGTGGTCCTAGGCGCGGGAGCACACATGGCAAGGAGGATGTTTCACTAGTAGAAAAGGGGGCAAAGGTCCAGGCCGGGTCAGCCCATTAGTCCCGGTTCAGTCTAGAACCGGGACCAATGGGGGCATTGGACCCGGTTCGTGAGCCCAGGGGGCCGGCCGGGCCACGTGGGCCATTGGTCCCGGTTGGTGGGACGAACCGGGACCAATGGGCCTCGCTCCTGGCCCACCACCATTGGTCCCGGTTGGTGGCATGAACCGGGACCAAAGGCTCCCCTTTGGTCACGATTCGTGCCACCAACCGGGACCAGTGGTGGTGCCTATATATACCCCCCTCGCACACTGCTCTATTTTTTCTGGCCGAGGGGGAGAGGGCTTGGTGGTGCTCTAGCTCACCTCTTATGCACACAAGGTGTTCGATGGAATGCCCGAGCCACACTACTTAAGCTTTCTCCTCTCCAAGCTCGACCTCCAAGCTCCATTTTCCTCAATATTTGTCTAGGTTTAGCGGTCCGTCACGCCCTGTCCCCGTCTTCATCGCCGTCGATCACCCACGTCGAGCTCATCGCCGGCACCACCGTGGTGAGCCTCTTGTTCTTATCTTCTTTTTGAAAGGAAAAAATATTCTTACTTGTATGTTTACATAGATACTTGTATTATTTTCTTACTTTTATTATTGCATCTTATATAGTGCGATGGTTTTGATATCCGCCGTCGTCGTCCCTCGTCCTGTCAATGATTTGGATGTGGTATATATATATTATCTTTATAACTATTGGTTCATTTATTGTTTATGAAAATTATGCCGACCAACGTGACATAGATTTTATTTATCTGGGATGTATGTGAACCGGAAATTCCAACCGACCCTATTGTCGAGAGGTTAAATTTAGTTGAAGAAGAAAACAATTTCTTGAAGGAAAAAATTAAAAAAAATGAGGAGGAGAAGATGATATTGGAGTTGCATGTTGCGGATGTCGTCGATGATCACAAGATCAAGATGGATGCAATGCGCTTGAAGATTAGAAAGATTAGAAAATATGCCATTCATACCGAGGCTTGGTATCATTATGCCGTTGGATCAATTGTTACCTTGGTTGCGATTATGATCGCCTTTGTTTTCGCATTTAAATGTTTTACATAGTTTCAATGTATAGTTTAATTAATTAGATGCTCTGGAGAGCTATATGTTGTTAGATGAGAACTATGTATGTACTTTGGTTTTAATGTGATGATGAACTTCTATTAATTTGGACACTTAATTATATATAATGCATGCATATGAACCGACAATGGATGTACGGTGACAGACACACCTCCGAGTACATTAAGGGCGTGCATGAGTTTCTTGATGCGGCTGAGGCAAACAAGCAGAATGGTTTTATGTGTTGTCCATGCACTAAATGTGGGAATACGATGTCTTACTCTAACCGAAAAATCCTTCACACCCACCTGCTTTACAAGGGTTACATGCCACACTATAATGTTTGGACGAGGCATGGAGAAATAGGGGTTATGATGGAAGACGACGAAGAAGAATAGTACGATGACAACTATGTAACCCCTGAATATCGTGATGCTGCAACGGGGGGAGCTGGTGAAGATCAAGAGGAACCAGACGATGTGCCCAATGATGTCCGTAACCGCGCTAGGCCAGAAGGAAGCAACTCCATGGGCCATCAAACAGAGGATGTCATCGGGTTTTGTGTTGACTTCATTACTGGCCTTAAGAAGATAGGTCTTCCTAAATCGCAGTTTGAGGGGAGACTGACTGGAAAAGGCACTCTTGGAAGTGACTCAATAATATGCAGGGATGGATATTCTTGGTCTCAAGCACACTACACAGTTCTACAGAACTCTACCTTGGTGACCCCGTATGTCGATGAACACAAGAACAGTCTGCGCTCCAAACACCCGGAGCAGTGCGACGACTGGATTACATGTGAACACATTAGGACTTTCAGCAGTTGGTTGGAAGCACGTCTCAGATGTGACAACACTGTTTGTGATGAGTTGTACTTGTTGTCCAGGGGACCATCTTTGACTGTATTGATTTACAAAGGATACGAGATAAATGGGAATACATTTTACACGATTGACCAAGATCAAAAGAGCACCAACCAAAACAGCGGTGTCCGCTTTGATGCAACAACCGAGGTGGGACTAAACTCTGGGTGCAACGAGGGCCAACCCTTTAGTCTCGGTTTATGGCACAAACTGGGACTAATGGTCATGGGCCAGGGGCGAGCCCTATTTTTTTCCAGTTTTTTTGTTTTGTTTTCTGCATTATTTATTTTCTTTTGTTTCTTGCTTTATTTTTTAATTCTTTTTGCTTTTAGTTTTAGAAAAATTATAAACTTTCTGTTAGTGCCATTAGTTTTCAAATTTGAAAACACTTTTTTAGTTTTTTTGTTTTCTTCGTTGCTTTATTTATTTTATTTTGTTTCTACTTACAACAAAATACTTATTGTTGCTATTTTATTTTTTTCCAGTTTTTTGTTTTGTTTTCTGTATTATTTATTTTCTTTTGTTTTTTGCTTTATTTTTTAATTCTTTTTGCTTTTAGGTCAGCAAAATTATAAACTTTCTGTTAGTGCCATTAGGTTTAGAAAAATTATAAACTTTCTGTTAGTGCCATTAGTTTTCAAATTTGAATAGTTAAAATTTGAATTCTTTGAAATTTGTGTGAATCACAAGTTTGTGATTAACTTTACTAAAAAAAATGAACATAGATGCACCTATAGAGAAAATTCGACCTAAATTCATAGTTTTCAAATGAACTCTGAAAAAGTTGGCATAGCATACTCGTCTGTTACAAATTTGGCATGGTATCATCATAATAGTTGCGGGAGAAAGTCTTCACTTTTTCTTTGCTTGTGTCATTTGCTTATTGCGCCGTAACCATGGATAATCTTTATCGTTTATCAGGATGCTTGGGTCAGCCTTGACATTGAAGGGAGGAATTTCATGAAACTTTTCATAATCTTCAGACATGTCTGTCTTGCCCTCCACTCCCAGGATGTCCCTTTTTCGTGAAAGAACTATGTGGCACTTTGGCTCATCGTATGATGTATTCGTTTCCTTATCTTTTCTTTTTCTCGGTCTGGTAGACATGTCCTTCACATAGATAACATGTGCCACATCATTGGCTAGGACGAACGGTTCGTCAGTGTACCCAAGATTTTTCTGATCCACTGTTGTCATTCCGTACTGTGGGTCTACATGTACCCTGCCTCCTGACAGATTGACCCATTGCACTTAAACAAAGGGACCTTAAAATCTTGTCCGTAGTCAAGTTCCCATATGATGCCCCTATACAGGAAATTTGACCTAAATTCATAATGAATTTCTCAGAAATTCATAGAAATTGATTATGAATTTAGGTTTAATTTTCTCTATAGGTGCATCTATGTTCATTTTTTTAGTAAAGTTAATCACAAACTTGTGATTCACACAAATTTTAAAAAATTCAAATTTAAACTATTCAAATTTTAAAACTAATGGCACTAACAGAAAGTTTATAATTTTTGTGACCTAAAAGAAAAAAGAAATCATTAAAAAACTATAAGTATTTAGTTCTAAGTAGAAATGAAAAAATAAATAGCAAAAAAGAAAAAAATGCCACCTACTGGGCCACCACGACCTGAAGACGACTAGAAACCCAACCATGGGCCAGGATTCAGGCCCGCAGCACGCCCTGTAGGCCCACAGGCATTGTAGTGACAGATTAGGACCGAAAGCCTGCTGTTGAGAGGAGCTCGAGAGGGTGGGCGCAGCAGCGCTTATAAACCACTCCCGAGCCCTCTCAACTAGCTAGAGAGGTGGGACTAAACTTTTGGGCGCGGGGCAGCACAAGACCATTGGTCCCGGTTGGTGGGACGAACCAGGACAAAAGGGTGGCATTGGTCCCGGTTCGTGGCACAAACCGGGACCAATGCCCCCTTTAGTCCCGGTTGGTGCCAGCAACCGGGACCAAAGGCCTCTTTTCAGCAACCCAAAGGCGGGAAGCGGCGGCCTTTGGTCCCGGTTCGTGGCACAAACCGGGAGCAAAGGGGGGCATTGGTCCCGGTTTGTGCCATGAACTGGGACCAATGGCTTTGCTATATAAGCCAGCACATAGGAAATTTTCACATTTCCCTCGCCAGTTGCCCCCGACGACGCTGAGCACATCGACGCTGCCAGGCTGCCCCGACGCCGCCCGCCGCCCCCGCCGTCGCCGTCGCCCGCGCCCGTTGTCGCTGCCGCCCGAGCCCTCGCCGTCGCCCTCGCCCGACGCCCTCGCCCGCGCCCTCGCCCGACACCGTCGCCGCGCGCCGTCGTCCCCTGCCCCGTCGCCCGCGCCCGTCGACGACGTCGCCCGCGCCCTCACTGTCGCCCGCGCCCTCGCCCGACACCGTCACCGCACGCCGCCGTCCCCAGTCCCGACCGCGCCGCCCCTGCCCCGTTGCCCGCGCTCGTCGACGCCGCCGCCCGCGCCCTCTCCGTCGCCCGCTCCGCCGTCCCCAGCCCCGACCGCACCGCCCCTGCCCCGTCGCCGTCGCCGTGCCGCCGTCCCGTGCCCCGACGCGTCGCCGCCTCTGTGAGCACCGCGCCTCTGCCGGCCCCGCCGCCGGCGTGCAAGTTTTTTTAATTATACATGCTATTTTTTTACATGTTTTTAGATTTTCATATATATATGTATGTATGTTTTTTTAGATATATGTATTTTTTTATGTATGTTCATATATGTATGTATGTATGTATTTTTTACATGTTTTTTGTATGTATGTATGTATTTTTTCAATTGTAATGATGTTTTAAAAATACATATATGCAAAAGTTAGATTTTTAGAAAAGTTATATATATATATAGGGTGGGTCTATTCTCATAACACCCCTTAAGACCTTATTCTCCTAACAAAAACCTTATTCTCCTAACACCCCTCCCCCTCCACTCCCCGCTACCTAGCGCCAGCGCCCCGACGCCGTGCGTCCTCCCCCACCCCTCCCCGCCTCCTAGCGCGGGAGCGCCCCGGTGGCCGGCGTCCTCCCCCACCCCTCCCCGCCTTCTAGCACGGGAGCGCCACGTCGGCCGGCGTCCTCCCCCACCCCTCCCCGCCTTCTTCCGCGCCCAGCGCCGTGGCGGCGGCCGGCGACCCGCACCCCTCCCCGCCTTCTTCCGCGCCCAGCGCCGCGGCGGCCGGCGGCGACCCGCACCCCTCCCCGCCTTCTTCCGCGCCCAGCACCACGGAGCGCGCGCCAAGCGGCCGGCGATGCAGTCCGTCCGCGACGATATTTCCGCGGCGGCGTTTAGGAAGCGACGCCGCACCTCACCTTCGCCCCAACACCACCTGGGGGATCCGCCGCTGAAGCATCCAGCCTCAGTCATGCATGACAAGGGAAAGCGAACTGCAAGGATGACTACTCCATCGCATTCGTCGTGGATGCGAACTGCAATGGTGCACGTCCAGCCTTCTCCCGCAACAATGGCGAAGGTGGAAAAAGCGCATGAGTTCCTGCAGCGGAGGTGGACTGCACGCCAATAGCAGCAAGAGTTGCATCTGCAGAAGGGGGGGACTGCATATAAGGTAAGAAAATCACATACCAAACCCCCCACATCCAGTTTGCAGTGCCGTTTTTATACCCATGCAGTGCCCCATCTTGCGTCGACTGCAGTCACATGTGTCTCCAAAGTAGAAAAACAGAAAAGGATACTTCGAAAAATAAAAAACGCTATATGGATCAAAATTGCAGTCCACAATGACTTAAATATGTAGAGCGCTGTGCCTAGAACTGAAGTGCATTGTTTCTTCATGTTAACTAACAGTGCCCCTGCTGTAGAATGACAAATTGAAGTGCAATTTCTTACAGTTGCAAAAATATAATGATATATAGTACGAAAGATGCAGTTCATTTCACTGTTGACGTGCATAAAAAAAGCTTTGGCTTAATAACCTGCAGGAACTTACTATGCCTCAAAAACAGAAGATGCCTCGAATCATTTACGACCCCGAGCCCCTGAACTGCATTGGAAGAGAAGAGTGGGAGATGCCTGGATGGATAACACCTGAAATACCTAGGGGTTTCTTTAACACAACAAACAGAACTGCATACTCCGTGGAGGAAGATGTAGAGGATAAAGATGAAAACAGTGAACCAAACATCATTCGAGATGGAGAAGGCAGTGAAACAAAAAACCCGCAGGATGAGAAGGAGGACGACGACGATCTGGTCTTCATAGGGGAGCACGCGCAGAAAAATGATGAGGAGGAGGATGATGACGAAGAGCAAATCATAACAGTTATGCAGCCAAGGTACACACGTGTCTTTGAAACATTTGGCCAGCAGATCAGAACGGATGATATAGCACCTCCAGAAGCCGATGTTGAAACCCAGCAAGTTCGGCAGGTCCATGAGCAAACGATTCGTCGACAAAGGGACAGTGAAATTCCACCAAGGCCGCCTACTGCCCAACAAAAGAATCGGAAGCAGAATCAAGGAGGGCCGCAAGCAACCAAAAAAGTAAAGTTCTCCACACTCCTGCCTCCTCGCGATCCTCAATTACACAGATCTGTTGTCACCCCTCCATGCCCAATAAACATCGGTGAGCTGCAAACACCGTTAGAAGAAAAACAGTACACGCACGTAAGCATCCTTACCTAATTACTGGAGTTCACTTATTATGCATTCTTTCAGCTTGTGCATTCTCATTAACAAAAAAAAACATTCCATATTGTGTGTGTGCAGGATGAGAACATGCTCCAAGAACTTGTGCCTGTGAAAGGTATGCAGTTCACATCACAAGATGCGGCGCGAGAATTCTACAACACGTATGCGAGGCATGCAGGCTTCGGCACATGCAAAAATGGCGGATACAGAACAAACAGATACATCGTGTGCTCAAAGGAAGGCAGAAGCAAAGAAACTGTCACAGATTATGAAAGAAAGCGAGAAAAAACATCAAAGAGGACTGGCTGCAAGGCGGGAATGAGATTGAGAAAAATCAAGGATGTGTTTGTGTTAGCAGAGATTGAGCTCAATCACAACCACAGGATGATTGACAGCCCGGCTATGCTTCTGCACATGCACTCGCATAAGACGAATGATTCGTTGCTCGATAAACTAGTGAAGGACATGCAGAGCGACAACCTGACGCACACGCAGATGATGTCAACCCTGTCAAGGATGTCAGGAGGGCTGCACTTTATGGGGCGCACCAGCCGTGACTGGGTGAACAGGTACATTCACTAAAACAAAAAAACGATATATCGTCTATTTCATGCAGTCCGCTTTGTGCATTTTCTGTATGTCCATAATGCTGCAAGTATATTGTTATTTCGAACTGCAGGAAGCATCAATTCGCGAGGGAGGAAACAGAGGATGATGTGAAGAAACTCCTGGCTTTCTTTGAGAAGATGCAGCAAATAAACTCGGAGTTCTTCTATGATTACGACAAAGATGTCGATAACCGTGTGCGGAACATATTCTGGGCGAACGCCAGCTGCAGGGGATCGTACGAAGATTTTGGAGATTGTGTCACATTTGACACGACCTACAAGACCAACAAGTTCCACATGCCTCTCGCCGTCTTCGTTGGAGTCAACCACCACCTCCAAAGTACAATATTCGCTGTGGCTCTCATCAGAGACGAAACAATACCGACTTTCGAGTGGGTGTTCCGGACGTTATTGCGTTGCATGAACAACAAGCGGCCAATCTGCATACTCACAGGTATGCTGAAAAAAAAGAGTGAAATTAAATAACAATGCAGTTCACTGCCAACTTTTGTAGTCCATTTCTTACATCCAATGAAAAAAAAAGAAAAAAAGCAGAAAAAGGATATGCAGTTCTCTCAATAACTCGCTGCTTGGTTTTTTTTAAACATGCAGATCAATGCCCCTCCATGGATGCCGCGATAAAAAGTACGCTAATAGGCACGCTGCACAAGTTATGCCGTTGGCATATACTGAAAAAATACAAGGATCACCTGTCCTTGCTGTACAAAGCGTATGAGAAATTCAAGGATGAGCTGACCTCCGTTCTCAACCACCCGCTGATGCCATCAGAGTTTGAACGCGCTTGGCATGAGCTCATGAAAAGTATAACCTGCAAAATGATGAGATTATGAAGGCGCTCTGGACAGACAGAAAAGAATGGATATCGGCTTACTACAAGGAGGTGTTCTGTGCACGGATGACGTCGACACAGAGAAGTGAAAGCATGAACCGGATCTTGAAGAGGAACTTTGTCAAGGAAAGACACGACCTACACATCTTTGCGTCGCAGGTGGATAGGTGCATCCAGACAAGGAAGGGCGTCGAGCACGCGGAGACCATAGCTAACGAGGTATATAAACAGAGCAAAGTTTTTAAGATGGATGAGCAATTAATAAAAAACACTACTCGCTTTCTTGATTTTTGCTGCGAAAAAGACAACTACTTAACTGGTTTTCTTTGTTTCACGGACGGAAATAAAGACTACTACTCAGTTTGGTTTCGAGGTTCAGCTCTCCAAGATTTACACCAGGGCGGTCTTTGCTGACTTCAAGCAAGCGCACTACCGCAGCACTGCATTCAGATCAGAGCAGTCCACTGACAACCCGACGAAATATTTGGTGCTCCACTACAACCGGTCTGATGATTTTGATTGGGCAAGACACGAGTTCCAGGTGGTTGCTGATGTGACGAACGGTATCTACGAATGCGAATGCAAGCTATGGACACACACAGGTAAGTGAGACAGGAAACCAAAAAAATAAGCACACATAAAACATAATGAAGTTCACTTATTGCTGGTAGCAAAAAAGAGATGAAAAACAAAAAAATATTTAGTGAAGTTCACTATAGCAGCAGACCCAGGACCTATTTATAATGCAGTTCACAAAACCAAAAAAATGAAAAAATGTTGCCTATTTATGTGAAGTTTGCTGGCATGAATAACCCAAAAAATTTCTTTTGCTGCAGGCCTGTTCTGTGTGCACATCATTTGCATGTTGGATCAGCTGCGGGTGGACAAGATACCTGAAGAGTACATATTGAAGAGATACACACGGAACGCACGCCAAAATCCAACTTTTGACCGCGGAGACTATGAGCAAACTGCTCCAGATGGGAGTTCGATGTTCTGCCGTAGGAGACTACTTGCAGAAACTGCAATGGACCTGGCGAACAGAGGTGTCAAATCGGATAGAGGGTACAACAGAGCTTTAGCTGGGATGAGAGAACTCATACAAGAAGTGAATGTAATAAACGAAGAAGAAGAGGTAGGGAAGATCATGGATGCGCGGGGTGAAGAACAAGGAAAGGAGTGCGAGCATGCTGCTGATGGTGCAGTTCATAATATGGATGACACAATTGTTCCCCCGCCTGTTTCAAACACAAAAGGAAGAAAGAAAGAGAGCAAATCAGCCAATAAAAAAGCTGCAGCAAATGAAAAAAGCCCTGAAAAAATAGCAGGCCTGAGCCAGAACTGGACAGCGGAGGAAGACCACTGGGGGTAAGGATGTGTAAATCATGCAATAAGATTGCGGGACACAACTCAAGAACATGTAAGGAGAGGCTGAAACAAAACCAGGCTGAAAATGCCACCACAAATCACCGAGCTGACCAACAAGATGATACGACAAAGAGAAGACTATGTAGCGTCTGCAACAAGAGAGAGAAGCATAACGCGAGAACTTGTCCAAATAGAACAGAGGAAAAAGATGAAGAAGATGACGAAGAAGATGCTGACAGAGAAGAGAGCGAGGAAGCGAGCGAAGCTGATGAAACCGAGGAGGAAGATGAGGAGGAAGAAGAAGAAGACGAGGAAGAAGAAGAAGCACATGAAGAAATCGAAGAACCATCATAAAAAACAAGTGGGAGAGACAGAACGCAGAATCCAGCGCGTAGGCAAGCATCGCGGTCGCACGGTCCCGTTACGTGGGGTAATGCGAACAACAAGAGCAAGACAGAAGCAGCAACAACCATTGAAACAAATGCAGTGCACAATCTGAGAAGAAGCACCAGGAAAAGGACGTAGATCAACACATATGCAGTTTTACATTTTAAAGAACATATTAACTTCATCCTTTATATATATCGTATCGTATATAATATATATAGCTTGTGTTCAGTGGACTGCAAAAAAAAAAGAATTCAACATGTAATACTGAAGTTAAAAAATGAAAAGATACAACATATGCCATACATACTTTGTGACCAATGTGCTGCGGGGGGGGGGGGATGCTTGATAAAATGCAGTTCTCTTCTGTATGAAAAGAAAATAAGATGAGAATGCCACTCTCAGAATGCGGTTCTCTTCTGTATGAAAAACCTGAGATCGGAATGTCATTTTGAGAATGCAGTTCTCTTCGTCGTATAGAATCTGACATGACTGTGAATCAATACAGAAATGCAGTTAGAAAAGAAAAAAATGTAGAGTCAGACTAGGATTCACGTACACTGCAGTGCGTGCGTGGTGCGTTTAAAGCTTGCAGTGCAGTACGCTTCGAGTACACAGTGCAGTGCGCTTAGTGCAAGAAAATGTAAAAAAAACTTGGCTGTAGTGCGGATGAATTTTGAAACTCGACGACAAACACGTTGAATTCGTCTTTGCAGTCCCATGTGATAAGGTGAGATGCAGTGCGGATGCGTATATTTAAAAAAAACTTGGCTGCTACTCATATGAGAGAATGCAGTGCGCTGCGAACATGTTACAACTCACAAGGAGGAGTTGGCTGAAAGCTCCATTATGTACATATTTGACATTGTCACCATCTGCCACCAATAAAAAAACACAAAAACTAACTAGACCGGTATATACAAAAGCACACAGCATGGTGTTAACAGTTTTGCACATCGAGAACTACACACAGCGACCATACATTACTGTTTACATAAAGTTCTGGAGCACACACGAAAAAGACATCAACACACATAGAAAAAGATCTGCTATCATTTATGCCTCATCCTGCTCCTGCGACTGCAGTCTTGGAGAGAAGCCAAGAGAAATGCAGAGATTTCTTAGATCCTCCGGGAACTCGGTGACAACGACCATGTTTTCTGGGTGGAACAGAATCTGGAACAAAAACTCAGCCTTCCAATCCTGAATAACAGCTTCCTGCGATGAAGAAAAAAATAAAATAAACAAATATACAACATCATCCACAAAAAAAGAAACTGACGAAAAAAATATCAAGGAATGAGGAGATATTGCTGGGTTAAAAAGAAGATACTTACACTATGCTTTGCGAATTTCACAACAAAGGTTTTGCCGTCGTAATACTGAGCCATCTTCAGAACATAAAAGCCGCACTCGTTGGGGCCCTGCTCAGGGGTGCCCAAATAGCTAGCTTTCTTTGAAACATCGACCCAGTCTACCGACTCCTTTCTCTTGTACTCCTTTTCTCCATAAACCTTCTTCAACAATGCAGTCATCCTGATCATCTGGTGGAAAATAAAAAAAACAAAAATACACATCACAACAAATATTGTTCAACACGCACACGCATGAAAAAAAACAAGAAAGGTGAAAAAAGGAAAAAATTTACCGTTTCAGTGCGGTCGCTATGGTATTCATACTTATGCCACCTCGTCGTTTGATCAAACGGTCCGCTGTACCTCCTAGATTCATGAATGTCAAGGGTCTCGCGGTGCCTATTCATCGTGTATAGCGAATAATGCTGGTCTTTCATTCGTGGTAACAGAATCTGATTTTGTTTCATCAAATTTGTTATGGGTTTGATGAGTGAAAAAGGATTACTGGGAAAAATAGGGAGAGAAAATAAATACAAAAAGGCTGAACAAAAGCAAATCTGATAACTTACTAATTTGCAATCAAGAAGGTTCTCGTCATCACGAACATAAAGTTTGAACTGCTGTGCTGCATCTTCGACGTTAAACTTGCCGTGGACAAAAGGCAACACAACATTTCCATCTTCATCTCTATCCGTGTGATCATTCATTTGAAGCACATACTGCGTGTGGGTAATTCACAAAAAGAACGTTAATGCAGTTCACCTTAAGATGTTCGCTCCGACGCTTAATAAAAAAACGGATCACGCTTCTCTAAAAAACAGTATGCAGTTCACAAAATTCTCACCGTAAATTTGTTTCGTTTGAGATGCATGGGTTAAGACACAAAAAAATGTATGCAGTTCAGTACATTCTAAAAACGAATTATTATACACTATTTACTGCAGTTCACTTGAGTAGAAAAAAAATAAGAAAAAAGAGAAATACCGTGATAAACAAAGGGGACAACAGAACGCGTTCCCCACATCGATAAACCACATTCATACTCTCGTCATTCTTCCAGAACCTGATGATATGATCCATCAATTCAGAGTCCATAAAACCACCTTTGGTGAAAGTTAGGAACATGTAGTCCACAGTCACGGTGTAGACTTCGATAGGATTCCTATGCATGAAAAGCGCGCACCTGCACAAAAGAAACGACGAAGGTGGGGGGGTTAGTAGCACAAAAGCAAAAACACAGAAAAGAACATTACACACATTAAAAATCAAAAAAATATAAAAAACTAACGAAAAAAGAACTGACTCGCTGTATTTCTGCCTGAATTGTGTGCTCGTGATGAGTTGCAAGACTTTCCTTATCTCCACAAGATAGCTGAATCTCGCAGGATTCAACTTCTGTACAGGAGATCGAAACTTTGATGGCTTCTGCACAGGCCTCCTATTTGATAGAATTAGTGCCTCGCTGTCCGTCGGGCGTTCCACAGCTGCGCTCCTAGTCCTCCTAGGCACTGGTGGTGGCCTCTCAAAATCATCATCGCTATCTTCAGCATTAGGAGGGCTCACAGCTTTCTTCCCATGCTTGACATTGACAGGAGATTTCTCAAGAGCTTTTTCATTCGAAGTGCCGGCGCCACTCCTCAACATCTTACACACAGGTTCTTTCACAACCTTAACGGGGGGTTCATCAAGGACAACTTTCTGAATAGTTGGAGTATGAACCTGAGTTTCAAACAAGGAAATACCACCTTGGTGTGCGCCTTCATCAAAGCCTGCACAAAAAAATGGATAATGAGCAAAATGAAAAAGAATCATCAAGTTCCCTAAGGAAAAGTCATTTTAAACACACAAATGGGGTTCTACTAAAAATCTTAACAAAAGTAGTGGACCTCCCCTCTCTGTACCAATGAAGTTCACTTAATAAAAAAGGTGTGTGACTAGAAAAAAATGTAATAACCTTCTTTAAAAATTAAAAGTGAAGTCAGGTCCAGACAGCAATGCGACGAGATCAGCCAACTATAGAGCATAGCCTTCCTGATGTAGCCAATGTGCTCCTTCCCAAACTTGGCAATCGTTTCACCATCCCAGGTCTGCATGAATTGGAACATGTAAAATCCACAATCATACCTGCAAAATAAAACCAACACAAAACACATTAATAATGCAGTTCACTCAGTAATGAAAGAGCTACTCATGTTAGTAAAACAATGCAGCTCCATACACACAAGAGACCGAGGGAGAACAACCAATAACACATTAGTAATGCAGTTCGCTCAAGGGAAAAGGTGCTTCTAATTTAGTAAAAACAATGCAGCTCACTTACACAAAAAAAATGAAGGAGGAAAAAGAAAAAAGGAGAACAGGTACAAACCCGTTTCCCTGTTGCGGGACATTAATATGAGTCAGCGCAAAGCCGTCTAGGGTGGGAGGGTTTAACGGCTCGTCGCAGCTTGCGCTGCCATCTTTCCAGACTTTTTTGATGTTCCTGACCATTTTCCTGAAGACAACATTTGCAGCAGCGCTGTCTCCTTCATTCAATGAGTCAAGAAGCTCAAAACGCTTCTCTCGCAGGTTCAAAGTGACTAAGCAGTAGTGGCCTATCGCGTCCTTCATTGTTGCAGGAGGAGGGTCAAATGTTACAAACATAATCTGAAATAAAAAAAAGAATAAAACAAACCAGATGAGAAAAAATAGAAAAAACAGAAAACTTATTTTCAAGATGACGAAAAATGGTCAAGATGCGTTACCAAGTTTTTCTTGTCCACATGTTCCTCTGCGCTTGAAGAAAATATCTTTTTCAAAGCCCTATTTGTGGCACCGCCGTTCCAAATGGAATTCTGCAAAAAAGACAAAACCAGAGAGCTAATGAAAAATGGTTATAGCACAAATAAAAATTGGACGAGGGGATAAAATATAAATTAATGAAAATGCTTACACATAGGTTGTACGGGACAATCATAGTTTGAGATCCTTTGAACCTTTCAGCTAGCATAGACACGCCAATGTTTGCGAGGCGCGTGCTCAGCGTTCCATACGACCAAAAAGACTAGCCAACATGACCGATAGTAATATCACCAAACTCGCCCTTGAACGCAACTAGATGCCTTCAGACAAGAAGAAAAAAGCACAGCAAAAAGTGATAAGATGGGAGCGTCCCTGAAAAAATAACATATTAATTAACCGGGGCGTAAGACAAAAAATGTCATACTACTTCTTCTTGTCCCTCCTAGCCCTCGTAACAGCGTCATACACCTCATTGTATCTTCTCATAAGAGCTGGATCAATCCTTGAAGGAGTAACAATAGGTAATTCCTCATCTGCATACAGAGTGGGAACGATATCAGATGATAAAACACACACTGTCCATTTCGCCCCCGGGAAAAAGAACAAAAATAATGCAGTTCGCTTACCTTCGGTTTCAGAATAAACTTCCTTCTGCTGCTCAGATACATCTTCGCTGAGCGTCAAGTGCTCTAGCCCGATAATATCATCGTCAAGCGGTGCTTGATTGCTCATATCCTGAGAAAGTCTTGGCTGTTCCTCTTCGGAATAAATCGAAACTGTCTCAGGTGGGACTTTGGTTGTATCGGCTGGGAAAGTTAGATTGCCGACAGATTGCTCGGGGGCGCGAGGGACCACACAAAATTTCTCAGGCACCTCGTCGCCAACCAACAAAATAGTAGGCACAACAACACCATCGATGCCAGCGGATGTCCCAGCATCGTCAAATCTGACTCTACGAGTTCCTTCTGTCTCTTCTGCAACTTCAACTGTAACACCAGGAGCTCCTTCTTTCTCTTCATGCTTATCACAATCCAGGATATCCTCCCTTCCTTCTCTCTCTTGTGCCTTATCAGCCTCAACAGGACACTCCCCTCCTTCTCTACCTTCTGCCTTATCAACCTCCGCATCAGGCTCCTCCCCTCCTCTCCCTTCCACATTATCATCCCCAATGTTGCGCTCCACTTGGATTTCAACATTTAATCCGCAGTTCTGATGAGTTAAAAAATAAAACACATTACACAAAAAAGATAGAATGCAGTTCACTAATAAAACGGACCATGAAGCTCCCACGAAAAATAAAAAATAAAACACAAAAATGCAAAAATTCTCTATACTCACCAGTGAAGCGTCGTCGCCTTCCATCTCTTTACACTTGTCAGCCTCCTCATCCTTGCCAGCATCGTCACCATCTGCCTCCTTCACATGTATCTCCACGTTTGATTCAGCAACCTAAAAAACAATAAAACATAAATAAAACTATTATCCAAATCTGCAGTTCTACAGCTAAAAAACCAACACCAGATCATGCAGTTCACTGCTAAAAAGAAAGATGATGCTTCTTCTCTAGACAACAACTGCAGTGCACTACCACTTCTGGTGCATAAAAGTACAAAAAAAAGTTAAAAACTGCAGTTTGCTGCCACTGCTGGTGCAAAAAAATATGATCGTTTGTTTTGGACACTACAAAAAAATCAAACAATGAAGTTCAGTGTAACAAAAAAAATAGGAAGAAATCAAACCTTGTCGATGACGACTTCGTCAATAGGATTGTCTTTGGCAGCTTCGTCAACGGGGGATAATGGCCTGTCAAACAAGTAATCAGAATCAACACCGTCGTGGTCCTGGTGGTCATCAACACGACAAGCGTTAGCCTTGGAAGATTCTCCAACACACTGCGAAAAGAACAAAAGGATAGAAAAAACAAATAGTCAGTGCCACAAACGCATGGAAAAAATAGATAACAAAATATGGGTAAAAAAACTGTTCACATATGGAAAAAAGACATACATCCACATCTGCGGGGTCGGGCAAAGAAGGCCGGACAACATCTTCATGCCTGTTCATTTCCTTCACGATTGCATCCGCTTCCTGCTCATACGTAGCACACCTGTCATCCTGAGACTGCTTAAACTGAACGAATGAAGATCTGATATTCGTTACAGCCTGCTTAAGGAATTCAAGCTGCCCACGGTCAAAGTTATGAGCGGCCTCGATTTCTGCTTCAGAAGGGCCTTTGCCTTCAGGAAACAACCCGGCAATATTCCTCATCCTGGAACCGGATGTTGGGAAATCACTAGTTATATTGATGACCCTATCGAGAAGCTCATCGACCTGAACAAATTTATTACGATCAGCAGAAGCATGGCCAGAAAAACCTCCAGCAGCCGCCCTAGCAAAACCACGACCCCGTCGAATTGGAGCCGCCCTAGAAAGAGGCTCACAAAACATTTCAGGGGCTTCGGCAACTGCAGTCCGCTTGTACACAATATCCGTTTCCGCCTTCCACTGAAAAAATTAACAAAAAAATAGAGATGCAGTTCACAAAAAAAAGTACATAAGAGGTCCACATTTAGCATGCGCGAAAAAAAAGGAATAAAAACAAAAACAAAGCATGGCTATGCACTCACCGGCAGCTTGCCAAACTTGTAAGAGTCCAGGTGTATCTTTCCCCTGACAACGATGTCGGCGTTGTGAATCTTCTTCAACTGCACATGGGACAGTATTGCGGCGCGTGGAGTGCGTTTCTCCATCACCGATACTTTTCGAAGATTCAAGGAATCCAGGTACATGAACAGGGGAACGATGGTGCAACCCTCAGCGCAGTTCTGCTTGCTCCCTTTAGAATTCCACTTGTACACAGCGGCCTGCAGCTCGTCGACAACAAGCTGACAAAAGTCCATGCTAGCCATAGATGCAATATCCAAGTTTTCAACCATAGCAGCTACCCTGGACAACCGAGTTGCGGGGCTAGGACAAAGCAAGCACTGGAAGACAATGAGAAAAAAAACCTTCACCGTCTTATCAACCTTCGCAGGGTCAGCAGCCAGCGTGCGAAGTAAGGTAAGCAGGTCCTTCAGATTAGTCAGAGAATCATCATGGCCGCTGGCAGCAGGCCTGGGAGCAGTGTGAGAACCCCTAGGGAAGTCAAAAATGTGATGGACAGCCTCGCGATTGATTTCCAGAACCTTGTTTGTCCCACAGTCCAATCTCATCGTGTCGGGGTCGATCTTTCCCATCAGCTTGCACATCAAAACACGAGAAACATTCTTCTCTAATTTCAGGTCAAAGACAATGCCAAAACCTTCTTGCCGCACCAAAGTTCTGTGCACCTCACCCAGCAAAGCGACATCTTTGATTACATTTGGAATGGACAGCCGAACAGTCTTGTTGAAACGCCATTCATGCGCAACATCATCTTCAGACCTCTTCCTCTTCGTACTCTTAGCAGCCTACAAAAAAACAAAGAATAAAAAATGCAGTTCACATCAGCAAACTCATGCCAAAACAACTTAAAAAAACAGAAGAAAAAGTAAATAAACAGCGTATACCTTACTAACATCAACATCCTCCTCATCAGAATCGCTGTCCAGAGCTTCTTCAGCTGCATTTTCCCGCGCAAGCTTGGATCGACGCTCAGAATCAACACCAGAGTGATCGTCCGCACGTCTCCGCTTTCCTTGAATCCCACCCACATCAACCTCGGCGTAATTAGGTCTCTTTGAGTAATCAACACGCGGGCTCCGGCCTGGAGAACTTAAACCTTGCTCTGCGACAGTGTTGAGTTTCCTCTTCACAGGATTCTTTGCGGGGGCAAATTTAGCAGACTTCTTTGAATCTGCAATCCTCCTTCCTATCTCCTTACCCTCCCCTAACTTTACTTGCTTCGCCCTATGAGCCTTCACGAAAGCTATTACCGAGCGCAATAGCTTTCTGCCTTCTCCTCTCAACATCGGCTGCAATCTGATCAGGGACCATCCAATCCTGTGTAACTGGCTCTGTGCCATCAACAGATTGCGACTGGGTTTCACTCAATTCAGGTGGAATGTTGACCCGATCAGATGTACCGCCACCGACAACATCGGCTGCGAAATAACGTGTAATCAAATAGTTAACGCCACCACCCCCTGACCCACCAGGAGATAAAACTGTGGGTGAGAAAAAACATAAGAAAAGAATTGTGTGTGAGATGAAGACCTAAACTTAATGCAGCTCATATCAACTTGGAAAAACAAAAAAAATGTAGAAATGCAGTGCGCTTTTCCAGCAGTTTATGTTTAACAATTAAAAACATAACAGTAAACCTAAAAAATGCAGTTCATGTCGCTTGAAATATCATATTCACGCGTGTCTGAAAGTGGACATTGGTACAGGGATATATGATGCAGTGCACTAATTCGTTCAAGTGACCAATTGACAGCATATAAAAAAAGAAGTGCACTTAGATATGCAAAACAAAACAAATTCATGCAGTTCTGTGAGAGGCAAAAACTAAAACTTAATGCAGCTCATATCGATTTCGCAAACCGCATAGTGGATAGACAAAAAAAATACAAAGCAGTGTCCAAAATGCACTGCTCTTTTAGCGGTTTATGTTTAACAAAAAAACATAACAACTAACTTAATGTCCTTCCAAAAAAGTAAAAAACAATTAACTTGACGTAGTTCATATCAGTTTGCCACATGTGTCTTAAAAAAAGGCCTTACAAAAAGGAATCTAAGATGCAGTGCACTATTTCGTTCAACAAAAAGAAGTAAATTGACCCTGAATGAAAACTGCAGTTCACTTTGATGTAGTTACCAGATGGAGAAGCCGTTCTAACTGGTGACGCATCAATTGGGGAGGAAGAAGCCATACTGTGCCTCCAATCAGCAAGGGATAATAATTAAACCCTATACAGCAAACCCCAAATTCAGGCAGAGAAAAATTTTCAATCCATAGGGCATTGCAATTTCAAGCATACAAAACAACCTTAAGAAGAGAATGCTGGCACGAAAAATAACCCTAGCACAAGATCTGGAACGGATTAGGGGCGATTTGGGGCTCACCGTGGGACGAAGTGACGGCCGGACGAGGCGGGTGCGGACGGCAACGGCGGAGGAAGCGCCCTACGGACGGCGGCGGCTGCGGGCGTCGTCGCCCTCCACCACGAGAGAGCCCCTACGGACGGCGATGGCTGCGGGCGTCGTCGCTCTCCACCACGAGAGCACGAGGGCGGGGGTATTTCTGTGCGGGCACGGGGGAGAGGGAAGCGGAAGCGGGTAAGGGGGCTGCAAGAGAGACTTAATGAATAAAAGCCCGACCGACAGGCCCACAGGTCATAGACAAAAAATAAACTTATCAAGCTAGTCCCCACACACCCCCGTGGCTGTAATGCAGTTCATACAGGCTCGCATTGCATATTAATGCAGTTCGCCGCACTACAAAAATTCACCCGCGCATTGCATATTACTGCAGTTCACCGCGCATTGCATATTACTGCAGTCCACCGCTATTGACCACGATTCACAGACGAAAAACACAGCCTGCAATGCAGTTCTAACAACTATATAATGCAAAAAAAAATCTCAAAACACATCTTTGAGAAACGACCAGAGCCAGTGGCGCCGCAAAAAACATGGACAAAAAACTTAAATTCTTCAAAATTAACAACTTAATCCGCTCCAATTCATACGGATAGATCAAAGGCAGCCCGTAATTGCCGAAAACAACAGAATATTACATACAAAACGCAACAATTTCGAACCGGACGGGGAAGAACAGAGAACAGACGTTTTTCCGCTAGAACAGAGAGATACTCGACAAATTATACTGAAATTTCAATCCTATTAGCAGATTAATCTGTCGCGGAATAACACAAACATCAACGCGATAATGGTAACACACTAGGACCACGCTATAAAATCGAATACGAACAGCCAGCAGCAGGATGCGAAACTCCTCCACCACCGGAAGAACGGACGCAGATCCGCCAAATCAAAGGATTTCCGTCGTTTTCTCGCTGAATTCAGTGCTTAACCACATATTAAATCAGCGCACACACAAATAAACCAATAGAAATCGATCAAACTAGCCAGAAACGCTGCTCCATGAAGGTTTCCTGCCGCACCTCTATGTGGTTCGCAACAGAAGAAGGAAGCAGTGCGCATAGCTTTCCAATGCAGTTTTTCAATGCAGTTCAGAAGTGTTATGAGAATATTATTCTCATAATGTTATGAGAATATATATGTTCTTTGATTTAGTACATTTAGGTTAGTTTCATTTTTTAAAAAGTTTTATATATTTAGGAAGAAGGAATAGAAGAAAGAAGAAGGACGAAAAGGTTATATATATGCAAAAGTTACATTTTTAGAAAAGTATTATATATCTAGCTAGGAAAGGAAGAAGAAGAAAAAGAATGAGAGGAAAAAGGAAAATAAGAAGATGAAGAAAGGAGAAGAAGAGGAGAAAGAAATAAGAAGAGGAAAAAAGAAGAAAAAGAAGAGGAGAAGAAGAAAGGAATAGAGGAGAATAAGAAAAAATAGAAAAATGATTTCTATTTTTTTCTTCTCTATTCCTTTCTTCTTCTCCGCTTTTTTCTTCTTCTTTTTTTCTTCGATCTTCTCCTATAATCCTTTCTTCTTCTCCTCTTTTTATTTCTTCTTTGTTTTCTTATGTTTTATCGGGTCTGTCGTCGTCGATATACCCCTCCCGATAACTTCAACACGAGGGGGGTCGATATACCCCCTTCCCGATAATATTATTTTCCCATGTACGTATGTCGTCGTTGTCGATATAATCCCCTCCCGATAACTTCAACACGTGTGGGGGGGTCGATATACCCCCTCTCGACTGTGATAACTTATAACGCAGGAGCACCCCCCGACCCTCTCGCTCGACCAAAACTCTCGAGGACACCCAAACCCTAGAAAAAAACGATGTCGGTCTCCTACCCCCTCCCGCCGCGCCCCTACCCGACAAACTCTCTCGAGGCCACCCCAAACCCTTGAAGCGTTGTCGAGGCCACTAATTAATATATATGATTCCTTACTATGATTAGCTAGCTAGTTCTACGTTTGCCACTAATATATCCATCTGTCATGTTTGAATAATAATTGCCATGTTGTAAATATTTGTAGAAACTATGGACCCGCCCGAGACGAAGCAAAAGAAGCGTTGTTGAGGGACATAATCACACAAGGAAGTGATGCCGTCTCATTGTTTCTCAACGACACCGATGGTCTGGAAGGAGAGGGTGAAGAAGCTGGCTCCGGTGACCTAATGTCGGTGCAAGAAGGAGAACGTGAGGACGGCTCCGGTGACCCAATGCCGGTGCAAGAAGGAGACCGTGATGACGGCTCCGGTGACCGAACCGAGTCCGGCCAGGTATATATATTAGTTAAGCCTGTGCTGACTAGCTAATTGATGCATTCATTGTTTTGGTATGTACACACATTAATTAAGTCTTTGTTCTTTTTTCTAGCCCTCCGGATCGAGCACAACTGAGGTAAAGAGACGAGGCCCGAAGAAAAAGTTGAGCTCGGATGAAAGTTTGAGATCATAGCAATCGCGCCCGACGGCCAGCCAATTGAACCCATCCGAACAAAGAACGCATTTGTTACTCATTGCGGGGTTCTGGTTAGGGACAAGATCCCGATCAGCATCCAGCAATGGTTAAAGCCGGCTACAGAAGACCCTGACGTGTCTTACGTCAATGATATGCGAAAAAATGATCTTTTGACTGAGCTGAAGTCAAATTTCACCCTACCGCCAGAGGATGATCCGGAGAAGCCAGTTAAAGATCAATTAATCAAGTCTTTTGCTCTTAAGAGGATGGCAGACCTATTCAGGAGGTGGAAGAAAGAGCTGAATAGGTTTGTCGATAAAAAAGAGACACCAGAATTTAAGGGCAGATATGAGAAGATCACAGATCACTGGCCCGCATTTGTGGCCCACAAGACATCGGAAAAGAGTAAGAAGATGTCGGCGTCAAACAAGAAAAATGCTGCGAAGAAGAAGCTTCACCATCGCACGGGGTCAGGTGGCTACCTCGTATCCCGGCCTAAGTGGGCCAAGGCTGAGAATGATCTGGTTGAAAAAGGGATCGAACCAGAGACAATGAACTGGCCAGACCGTTGCCGGACTTGGTTCTTCGGGGCTGGCGGAACCTTGGACCCTGTAACAGGGAAGTGCATTTGGACGGACGAGCAACTTGACATACCCTTGAAGAAGCTTCGGTACTATATCGAAGCAGCGCAGCAAGGGATGTTCCTTCCAGACAGAGAGAAGGACGAGCTTACAATGGCCCTCGGGAATCCTGAGCACCCTGGGCGGACACGAGGCACGCCAGGCTCCCTTCCGTGAAAGGCTGGGTTTCCGGACGCAGGCGGTTACAAATGCCAGGAGAGGAGGAAGAAAGTGCAGCAGTCCGAACTGCAGGAGCTTAAAGCAAGGGTACTCAAGATAGAGGAACGAGAACCAAATCGCAGCAAACGAACTGCCGAAGCTTCCCCCAAAGCTACCCCGCCATCTCTGCGGAGAAGCAGCGTGGCTTCCACCGAGCTGCTTCAGCCGGAGCATGTCTTGACGGCTCCTGCCAGCTATCCCGTGGATGCTATCACGGAGTCTCAAAATTGCCACCTTATGACGCAATGGATTAATATGAAGGTCAAGGCGGCTGTTGGCTCTCTTTATCCTTCTGAACCCGGCGCAACTTTTCACTACCGGCCGATTCCAGAAGGATATGCTAGGGTGATGGTGGATGAAATAACGGAGGGACTTGAGGAGCTCCCGCTTGACCACCCTACCGGTGAAGGGGAGACTAGGCTGGGTTCTACTCTGAAGACTCCATGCCTATGGCGGAAGGATCTTATCAACCTTCAGAATTGGACGCCTCCGCGTCCTCCTCCTCCTCCTCCGGCGAGTCAGGGCACTCCGCCTCCTCCTCCGGCGAGTGACGATCAGGGCACTCGGCCGGCTCCTTCTCCGGCGCGTGGCGGCACTCCGCCTCCTTCTTCGCCTGCGCCTGCGCGCCCGAGCAGCCAACCTCCTCCTTCTCCGCCTCATCAGCAAGGGCGGAAGGGACCCGCCGCCGCTCCAGCAGCTGCTCCGGCGCGTCGTAGTCCTTCTCCTCCGCCTCGTAAGCAAGTAAAGAAGACAGTCGCTCCGTCTGCTCGTCCGGCGTCTAGCAGTACAGCCAGAGGTGGGAAGACATACAGATTTGGTCCTTCTCTGAAGACTCCAGAGAAGTTACCATACGAGAGGACCCCGGAGGAGAACGCGAAGATCGTGTGAACCAAAGTGGATGACTGGTTTCAAGGGTTGAAAGCAAAGAGACATCCACCTCCGTAGGAGAAGGTAGATCCGGTGAAAGTGAAGCGCACTCTGGCTGCCCTGGCAAAACCACCCAAGTCTCCGCCAAAAGGCAACTATGAGCGCATTATTGCAAAGACATGGGCCGAAGCGGAGCGGTCGAGAAGTACAGTCAGTGATCAAAGGATGAAAGAACGACGAGCAGCTGGGAAACAAATTGCCCAGCTCGGCGAACAAGCGAAGCAATCGTGCCCCCCGCTCAAGGTGCCTAGCGACATCGTCGATCCGAGGATGGTGCCCAGTTATAGCAATCTTGACGATTACCTGCCCGACGATGTACATTATGATCCCATGGAGGTGCAGATACAAAGATACGAGTACGGGAAGCCTCTCGTCAAAGATGAAAAATCTCTAACAACGATGATGCGAAGATTGCATGATTGGTACTTGAAAATCTGCAGAGAGTCTGGGTGGAGGAGTACTTTGTATGCGAGAGTTAAACTGGAGCATGACCTCGTTGGAATTGAATTGTTGCCTATTCCATTTGAGGAGTTCTATCAGTTTTTCAATCAATTGGCCCTCGATAAAGCAACGGTCACCTGCTACTGTCTGTAAGTACTACTACTTCTGTCATTAAGTCTCTCTATATAGCTCAGCTCTTTCATTGCATGTATTTATAATTATCCTCACTATATTATCCAGATTGAAGATCGCCGAATTGAAGAAAAGACAAATCGGTGATATTGGGTTCGTTAACACATATCTCATAGATGCAACTGAGGTTGAACATCGTCCCGCAGATACCGACGCCAACTTGCTACGATCATTCAAAATAAATGAAAACAAAGATATAATACTCTTTCCTTACAACTTCAAGTGAGTGTTACTGTCTTGTGCATATTCGGTTTCCCTTATATATTAGTCCAGGTTATAGTAATGTAATTGATGAGTTATGCATGCGTGCGCAGGTACCACTATATTCTCCTAGAGATTAGGCTTGAGCAGGGAGTAGTAACTGTCTTGGACTCTAAACGAAAAGATCCCCAGGAGTATGCGGACCTGACTGAAATCCTCAAGAAGTTAAATCGATCATTATCCACCATATCAGCAACTTTGTTCATTTCCTGATATCAAGTAATTGTTTTCTTTGTCCGGCAGGGTTTGGAGAAAATTCACCAGAAAAGCTCCGGGACTGCCGAAGGAGCTGCAATTTAGACACCCGAAAGTAAGTACTATAGTAGCATGTTCCGCGCATCTCCTAGTGATTCAAGCGCTAGTTTCATCAATACCATTTGGCATTCTTGCTTATCAGTTTGATTGACCTCTATTTCTTGTAAAATGGTTGTGGCAGGAACAAGGGAATGATTTCTGTGGATACTACGTCTGCGAGTCCATCCGCCACACGACCTGTGAGCGGGGCGGGTACTCTGACGAACAATATGAAGTGCGTCAATAACAATATTCACAATTTTATTTTATTACCATCATTTGTGTTGAGTTTCATTCATTCATATATATATATATGTATTGATCCCCTTCTTCAAATTAGATGTTTCGGATGCGGAATGAACTCCTGGCACCAGATCGCATGCGAGCAATTCAAGAGGATTTGGCGGCATTCTTTCTTGACCACGTGATCGCTGAAGACGGAGAATACTATGTGGACCATGCGTCCGTAATTTAGGAGATTATATTTGTAAGAGACAATTATTGTATATATGTAGCCGGTAGTGTCGGATAGATATACGAGAACTTGTTGTTCGACCAATCTCTAGGAGAAGGAGAGGTGGTCGATATCACTTCTCTCTGTATGCATATATGTTCATGACGATCTTTTGTTTCCTTCGTTTGCTTACTAGCTAGCTAGCGTGTCTAGTCCTCTCTATACGTATGTATAGTACGTAGCGTCGACCAAGCACAGACATAAGAGAGGACACTTCTCTCTATTAATTAGCTATCTAACACAATATATGTAATACCTAAATTAACCCCCCAAAAACCCCAACCCCCCCCCCCCTTAAAAAAACAAAAAACCCAGCCACAGAAATGCTGACGCGTGGATGCCTATTGGTCCCGGTTGATGCCACCAACCGGGACCAAAGGCCCTCCTGCCTAGGCTCACCGCGCAGGCCACGTGGAGGCCCATCTGTCCCGGTTCTGGTTTGAACCGGGACTAAAGGTTCAGGGCATTAGTAACGACCCTTTAGTCCCGGTTCAGGAACCGGGACAAAAGGCCCTTACAAACCGGGACAAAAGGCCCGTTTTCTACTAGTGTTTATAATCCAGAAGAGGATGATGTGGACGCTACTATGACTGAGGCAGATGGCAATAGGAAGCGTGCATCAGAAAGAGACTTGTTAATGGTTCTTGCAGCGTCCAACACAGCAGCCACAGTACATGCAGCACCTCAAGCTCAGCCACCAAGAAATCTTTTGGCCTTGCCCCCGTCACAAATCCCTCCTAGCCCCACGTCAAAGCAAGACCCAAAGAGGATCCGAACAACATCTGAAAAAGTTTCTAAAACAACAACTTCAGCTTTTGGCAAGAGTTCTGAAGCAACTTTGGCGGGCTCCAATACGGAGCGCCGCCAGGGCCAATGAGTGTGTTATGCTGGAACTGTCGCGGCGCGGGCAAGCCGGCGACAATTCGTGAGCTTCGTGATCTAGCGAAGCAATTTGCCCCTACCGTGTTATGTATAGTTGAAACTCAAATCTCAGCAACACGGGTAGAAGGTCTAGCTAGTACGCTAGGTTTTGATAATGGTTATGCAGTTAGTAGTAATGGACGTAGTGGTGGTATCAGAATGTTTTGGAACAATGAAATAAAACTTGAAATTTTGGGCTACTCGGAATACCATTTGGATGCAAAGGTGAGTATGACAAATATTCCAGACTGGAGACTGACGTGTGTTTATGGCGAAGCTCAAACAAGTGAAAGGTATAAAACATGGAATACTATGAAATCACTGGCTTCCACGAGCACTCTGCCTTGGACATGCATCGGGGATTTTAATGAGGTCTTGCGAGCGGAAGAGCATGTTGGGACGGGCACCCGACGTCCGGCGCAGATAGCAGGTTTCCGGGATGCAGTTGATGTCTGTGGTCTGGTTGACATGGGATACATAGGAAGGAGTTGGACTTTTGAGAAGAAAATATCGGGCGGTGCCTATTGCAGGGTGCGGCTTGATCGAGCTCTAGCAAATGCTGACTGGACAAACCTGTTCCCTAATGCAAATCTGCAACATCTAACTACAGCATCATCGGATCATGCGCCGATCTTTCTGGAATTTACTCAAGAGTCTCGGGGGAAGAGGGGAAGGAGACAGTTCAGGTATGAAATATTCTGGGAAAGACACGAGCAATTCAGGGATTCTCTGGGATCGAGATGGGACGCCGAACCTGTAGCGCTGACAGCGACTGGGCTAGCGACAAAGCTAAGTAATTTATCTGGCGCGCTGGTTTCCTGGTCAGCCCGTCACATCTGCAATGTCCGGCGAGAAATCATGAAGCTTAAAAAGGAGTTGGACAGTTTACAGAATGCACCCTCCAAAACTATGCCATCACATGTAGAGACTAAGATACGTGATAAACTCATTGAGTTATACCACATGGAAGAGATCATGCAGCGGCAGCACGTATTGGTTGGCTTTCTGACAACGACCGGAACACCAAGTTCTTCCAACAGCGTGCTAGTATGCACCGGCGGAAAAATAAAATAAAGGAACTCATGCATGCCGATGGTACTGTAACAGATGACCCAGCCGAGATGGAGCAATTGGCGACCTCTTTTTACAGGAATTTATTCACGGCAGAGGGCACGTCTAGTATGGACGAGGTGCTTAATGCAGTTCCAGTCAAAGTAACACCAGGTATGAACCAGCAGCTCCTTGCTCCGTACTCACCTGAAGAGGTTAAAAAGGCACTTTTTCAAATGTTTCCAACCAAAGCGCCGGGCTCGGATGGATATCCAGCACATTTTTTTTCAGAGGCATTGGGACCTAGTTGGAAACGAGGTGACAAATATAGTGTTAAGAATCCTTCGAGGGGAGGAAAGCGTGGAAGTGCTCAACAAGACTGTCCTAGTGTTGATCCCAAAGGTAGCCAATCCAAACTCACTGACTCAATTTCGTCCCATAAGTCTGTGCAACGTCCTCTACAAGATAGCTTCCAAGGTTGTCTCAAACCGTCTACAGCTAATCTTACCGGACATTATATCAGGAGAGCAATCCGCTTTCGTTCCTGGACGTCTTATTACGGATAATATAATCTCGGCTTATGAGTGTCTACATTTTATGAAGCGTAACAAGGCAAAGAAAAACAAATTTGTTGCACTAAAGCTAGACATGATGAAGGCTTACGACAGAGTGGAGTGGAGCTATTTGCAAGCCATAATGACCAAGCTGGGTTTTGCACCATCTTGGGTCTCTATGATTATGGGTATGGTAAGCTCAGTTAACTTCTCAGTGTTGATGAATGATAATAAACTTGAGAAATTCAAACCTACCTGAGGTATCCGGCAGGGGGACCCGATATCTCCTTACCTGTTCTTGCTGGCAGCGGAGGACCTTGCGTGCCTCCTAAAAAATAATGAGTCATCGCACCTCAGTGGTATTGAAGTGGCCCAAACGGCTCCGCCGGTAAGCCACTTACTTTTTGCAGATGACAGACTGCTGTTCTTCAAGGCACATGGTGATGGATCTAGAGAGTTATCCTCAGTTTTGGACAAATATTGTAAAGTGTCAGGGCAGAAAATAAATCGGTCAAAATCATCTATCTTTTTTAGCAAGGGATGCCCCACAACTCTAAGGAATGAGATTAAAGATGTGCTGGAAGTCCCAAACGAAACACTTTCTGAAAAGTATTTGGGCATGCCTAGTGATGTGGGAAGCTCAAAAAATGGGGCTTTCAAATACCTGAGAGATAGTGTGGGAGCATAACATGAGACCAATTACAAGTTTGATACAGAACCCACCACAGATGGTGAACGAGCTCATTTTGGATAGTGTGGGAGATTGGAACAGGGGACTAGTCCGAAGCATTTTTATCAAGTTCGACGCTAATGCTATCCTATCCATTCCGGTGTGCACAAGACCTGTTGATGACTTCTGGGTTTGGAGCCATGAGCGCAAGGGTATATTTACAGTAAGATCAACCTACCACATGTTGGTCACAACAAAAATCCGGAGGGAAGCTTGGCTGGAAGGACAGAGCGACTCGTCGAATACGGAATCAGAGGAAAGGGCGTGGTGTCAACTCTGGAAGGTCCAGGTTCCTTCTAAAATCCGAGTGTTTCTTTGGAGATTAGCACAACAGTCTATACCTTCTGCTAACCTGCCCCACCACCGGAAAATGGCGACGACAAGCCGGTGCAGAATTTGCGGCAATGAGGATTCATGGCGTCACTCGTTGTTGGAATGTACCATGTCGAGATGCGTGTGGGCGCTGGAGGAAGAGCATTTGCTGTCGGCTTTGAGTGAGGTAACAGAACCTAATGCACGCAGATGGATCTTCACTATAATGGAGAAAGTATCGTCGTCAGATTTCATCGGAGCTCTAGTCACCCTATGGGCTATTTGGCACGCTCGCCGGAAGGCAATCCATGAAAATACATTCCAAAGTCCAGCGGGTACACACCTTTTTGTTGATCGCTTCATCTCAGAGATATCAGCCTCGAGACCTACGCAACAGAACCAGATGCGAGCTCCAACGGTGGTTCAACGCTGGATCCCTCCACCACCTGGCCACTGCAAGATCAAAGTGGATGGGGCTACAACCAAATCAGCAAGGCGCGGATCAGTTGATGTCATCTGTCGAGCCATTGATGGCTCGTTCATGGGAGCTTCAGCCATATGTTTTGAGGGTGTTTCCGACCCGGCATCTCTTGAAGCCCTAGCTTGCAGGGAGGCTTTGGCTTTAGCGTCCAATCTAGTGCAAACACAGGTGGTGGTCGCATCGGATTGCAAGGAAGTGGTCTCTAATATTTCTGAAGGCAATGGAGGAAAACATGCACACATTATCCAGGAGATCAAGCAAATGGAGTCTGATTTTCAATCTTGTTCTTTTATTTTTGAACGTAGAACCACAAATATCGAGGCACATAGCCTCGCTAAATACGCGCTTAGTCTGTCTATTGGTCGCCATGTTTGGCTGCTTCAACCTCCAAACTTGAGATGTACTCCTCAGAACATTCTTGAGTAATTAAGCGTGTGTTTTAGCCTAAAAAAATGCTACAAAAAAATTTATTCCATCATCCCCTTAAAAGAATCATCCCATAAAAAAAGTGTCTCAAAAAGATAAAAAAATAAAAAACAAGAAGAGAAGAAAGGGCATGACGGCTCGACCTAGATCGCACTCCCCATTCCGATCTCGCCGCCGCCGCCGCTCGTCCAACAGCGCCAGCTTCGATCAGTCCCAAGAAAGAAGTCCTGTCGCAGGCATTACTCTTTCTCTTTTCCATTTGGTGTATTTTTTAGTATTTGTTTCTGTAGATATTGTGGAAGAATCTCTTCTGTAATGTCAGGGGAAGATCAAATACTATGACTGTAATTCGTGATCTCCGTTTTGTAGGAGTGGGAAGAATTAAAATGAAGGCGCGGCAGTTCCTGAATGTGGTGATGCGGAGGTCCGGCAGTGGCAGCCTGTACACGGTGAGCCGCATCAAGGCCGGGGAGCAACTCTTCTACCGGTCCACGGCGGAAGCAAAGGCAGCGGCAGCGCAACCCAAGGAGGGGAATATGGTAATATGGCCCAGCCGACGCGTGGGTTATCCATTCACCTCATGCACCTACAAAAAAAATGATCCCATCATCCCCTTAAAAAATCATCCCATAAAAAAAGTGTCTCTCTTTTTTTTTGCGGGAAAAAAGTGTCTCAAAAAGATAAAAAATATAAAAAACAAGAAGAGAAGAAAGGGCATGACGGCTAGACCTAGATCGCACTCCCCATCCCGATCTCCTCGACGCCGCCGCCGCCGCTCATCCAACAACGCCAGCTTCAATTAGTGCGACGGAATAAGTTCTGTTGCAGGTATTGTGGAAGTATCTTCTGTAACGCCAGGAGAAGATCAAATACTACGATAATCTAATTCGTGGTCTCCGTTTTGTAGGAGTTGGGAGAATAAAAATGAAGGCGCGGCAGTTCTTGAACGTGGTGATTCAGAGGTCTGGCAGTGGCCGCTTGTACACGGTGAGCCGCATCAAGGCCGGGGAGCAACTCTTCTACCGGTCCACGGCGGAAGCAAAGGCAGCAGCGCAACCCAAGGAGGGGAATACGACGCTGCCATCATCAGCCGTGGCGCCACCATGGACGGAGAACATCTCGCGGATGCCTCCGCCCAGGCTCAGATTGGAAGCATACCGCTTAGACGGCCCAAGGCTCGATTTTTTGCCCTTCTACGGACGAGGCGGCGATGGCAAGATCCTCTCCATGGACTCGGCGGGCAACACCGTCCTCTGCAACGCCGTCCGCGGCTCCGTCCAGCCCGTTCCCTGCCTTAACGAACCCAAGGGGGACAGCCCCGTCTCCTTCTCCATCACTCGTGCGGACACCTCCCATCAAGCCTTGTACGTTATGGACAGGTTTCCCGCAGCTCGCAATGCTTTCATCTTCGAAGCCCTCATCTACGGCAAGAATAGCTGGGAGTGGCACCGGCTCCCTCGGCCGCCCTACGTCAACAACCAAGCCTATAACCGCACAGCCATCCAGTCCTACATGTTGCTTGGTGATGGCGAGACTATCTGCATATCCTCCGCTGGGCCAAGCTCCATCGGCACCTACTGCTTCGACACGGTCAGCTGCACCTGGGAAAAGGTTGGCCGCTGGACCCTGCCGTTCCATGGACGGGCTGAGCATGTCCCTGAGCTTTGCAACCTCTGGTTCGGCATGGCCGGCAACAGCGCCAACAGCTTGTGCGCGCTGGACCTCTCCAACCTTGGCAGGGCTCCCAAGTTGCTGCATAACTGGCAGGTCCTTGACAAGCCTAATGGATGGGTGCAGACAAGGGGTAGCCTGCTGTACCTTGGCGCCGGCAGGTTTTGCATCTTTGGAAAATTTGACACCGGGGAGCAAGATGATCAGGGTAATCCCAGCGACAAGGCGGCTGTGCTCACCGGTGTGGAGGTAGTCCACAGAGGATCATCTCAACTCCAAATGATCAAGCACAAGTCCTTTGTCAGCTATGCCGGCATCCAGTGTGTTCTTTAAGTCACCAATTAAGGCCACGTACGGTTAATCCTCTCCCCATGGTAATGGGATGGGATCATGGGAGGACTTGCGGATTTCATTCCACTCAACACCTTTCAATCTCCACAAACCTGAACTAAACAACCCTAATGCTTAGGGGAGAAAATACGTTCGATGACAACATGCATGCTCCCTTCTACTTTGCCTTTTGCGGCAGCCAGATCAACGTGGATGTAACTTACGCTCAATCAAAAGTGGCTCAGTCGAAAGCGTAGGCGGAATAGGTAGGCAGGATAGGTCACATCGGGGAAAATATCATGTGCATCCAACCATTTGGTGCACCTCGTTTAACAAATCCCATATATGAATGTCGGAAAATTCCTGAAAAATATATGTTATAGTGGCAACACGAACCTATCATTCCACAAAATTTCATATGCAAATTAGTAACATAGTATGAGAAAAAAAAAGGCCCAAACCATGCAATTCATATCAAAATTGACATAACACTGTATAGAGGACCTGGGAAGAAACAAAAAAATTTACAACATGGTCCCTTTTTCTTGCAGATATATGACTCCAAAGTCCAAACCATACAAGAGGAATGATAACTGAGTCATATCGTAAATATGACTCCAAACCATACAAGAGGATCGCAATTGAGTCCATTGTTTTAAATAGCACCCTATAGTGTTTAGAGAGGTTCTGTGCTAAGGGACTTTGATCCTAACACATGACCGAGCGTTTTAAATAGCGCGCTATAGCGTCTAGAGAGGTCCACTGCTAGGAGGCATAGCCCGCTATTTGAAACTATGATTTGAGTCATATTGCACGTAACCGATGAGGTCACCTTCTGACACAAACCTTGCCAATGATGGGGAAGGGGATGAGGGCCTCCCATGGAGGTTGAAGATGACACATCGTAAGCATTTCCTTTGTAGATCTGCTACTTCTATGGCCGAGGTTGATGCATTGAGATGAAGAAAACGATGAACCCACTAGCCAGCTGGCACGCCTCGAAGAGATCGGTGGAGGCCGAAATCGAATACCCCTCTTCCTCTTTTGCTTGACCACACTGATGAAGAAAGAACGGGTCCAAATCTGTCTGACGAGCGGTTCTCCTGAGCTTGTTGAAGAAGTTATCGCCAAATCCACTTCTCCTCGCAACAGTCTACCATGGAAGTCGGGTGGAGGAGGAAGTTGAGCTTGATACCCGCTTGTTTTCAATGGAGCAAATAACGAAGACATAACATTTGTCTACTAGAATGTAAGTCTACACACCTAGCCCTAACATTACTAACTACAAAGGCCAACCACCCACCTTTCGCATCCCTTCTCCAGCCGACGCGTTCGCTGGAGGGGGAAGGGAGAGGGGCGGGAAGACACAAGCAACTCTCAGAACGGGTAAGGAGAGAAAAAGGGAGAAGAGAAAAGATAGTCGTACATATTAAGCTCGTCAAAAAAAAATTAGGAGGACTTAAGTATTATGTTTTTAGCTTTTATACCAGTATAACTTTGTAAAGAACCAAAAATATTATGATGTTCGCCTCTATTAGTGAAACTAAAAATGTTTCCATATTTAAAGGAAAAATATAGGTATTAAAGCATAGTAGATTAGCAGGGACTTTATTGGGGCTGAAACAAAAATAAATGCTCCCGGGACGATCACACCATGTGTTAATAATCGCATCATATATGTTAATAAAGACCAAAAATTGGTACTAAGAAAAATGTTGTGTTGCCTTTGCCTCTTGTTGCATTTATTTAGAGTTTGTTGGAATTTTAATTCATGACAAATTCTCCAACTATACTCTTGCAGTCCTATGCCCCAAATCTCTTCCAGTGGTCATGTCATGTGGACAGAGCCCAATTTTTTTAATTACCATTTATTTTGGTCAAAAGCATGTAAAACTTTTTATTTGGTAAAAAAACTAACAATAAGGTTTGAACTAAAATTATTTATTTTTATAATTTCTTGGGATTTTATTACATATAAGATCACTAGCACCTTCAAGACTATAATTTCTAAATATATTATAAGTAATTCTCGCTTCCGTTTTGGAAAGTCCAGAGATGGCAAAACAATTATTTTCTCAAATCCTTGTAATTTACCTAGGAAATATTTCCTCATTTTGAACATCCATGAGTTTCACTGGCCATGTTCAAAATAATGATCAAACATGAATCACACACTCGTGTTCCTACTTTGACCTATAAAAATCCTTATAAATTATCAAATAAATCTAGCACATGCTTAACTTCTCTATCTATATAGTTGACAACCTTTCATACCAATGTTAAGCACAAAATTTGGGTGAAACTTCAGGTTTACTCCTCTGTTCAAACAATGGAATTGGATGCTCCACCAACTGTTCTACCCTCTCCTTGCCCCTAGTCCATACATGTGCCGCTAGTACAGAATCAGGCTTTGCAAGCGATTTTCATACATGGGCCCAAGGCGGTTACCCAATCCATCTAAAAGTATGTGTCGCTAATACTCGGGACGTCGGAGATAGTTATCAGAACCATCTCGAATGCTTAGGGTACCACATCTGGTTTATCATTTCTAACCACCTCTAATGCTCAGAGCACTGCATGCGGTTTCTTAATACTAACGGCCTCAAATGCTCAGAGCACCGTAGTCAATTCCTCCAATTTTGTAACAAGCACTCCTACTGAAATTCATAGAAGCAACAAACTTATGCATACACACCGAAACTGATATAAAACAACATCACAATTCAACATTTTAACATCACACACAGAAAACAGAGTTAAACATGACAACTCATTAGACATGTTTCATACAACATAGACATCCTAGGCCTCCAGCGTAAGTGTGTAACACCTGAAGCAACACTATTCTGAATTCTTATAAACAAATAGTTTTAGTTCAGGGACCTTGGGCTTAATTAAAAATACTCGTTAGTGCTGTAGGCCTAGGTCCCTAAACTAAAAATAAGTCGTTAAAACCTTTTTTATGAATTTGTAAACGTTAGTGCCGTTCAAATGGTTAGGCAACTGAAATTGTCCCGCTATTCTGAATTTGTATGCTAAGTGCTAAGAGCTTGTACGCTACTCCCTCTGTAAAGAAATATAAGAGCATATAGATCACTAAAATAGTTATCTAAACGCACTTATATTTATTTACGGAGGGAGTAAATGTTATCTAAATTTTAATGACAGGTGCTAATGAATTATTCAGTTTTTGCTTCTTTAATATGTTCCTGCATAATAGGTTCAGTTATTTTTTTCTATTTTATTTTTGAGAATCTAAATACGAATAGTGCTTAGGGCATAGATTTTTTAAATAATAATGCATAGCTTTTGTTTCCCCTGCTTAAAACTGCATTCTCTGCAGAAAATTGACTACGGTGTGGGCTGTCTTCCCCTTGGGCCGATCCCCTCCGTCAGATAAAGGGGGGCAAGCTGCAGCATGTCACCTGATGTTTGTTCCATCCGATCCCCGCCGCCGCCGTCCCCGCTGCGACCACCACCTTCTATTCGGTGGAATTGGAGGGGAAAACACTTGGAGCTCTCTGCCGCAGGTATTAATTACTCCTTGTTCTCTTGCCCGTTGGCCGTTCGTCTTTTATTTATCTCCCTCTCCCTGGTCGATCTTGTTTCTTTTCGTGGAAGTGCTGTTCTGTTGGTCGATGAAGGCGCGGCAGTTCATGAACTCATCTCTTTTGGTAGGCGTGGTGAGCGATGAAGGCGCGGCAGTTGATGAACGTTGTGATGCAGAGGTATCGCGGTGGGAGCTTGTATACGGTGAGTCGCATCAAGCCCGAGGAGCAACTCTTCTACCCATCCACGGCCGAAGCACGGGCAGCAGCAAAATCCAAGGTCAATCTCACGGACTGCCCATCAGGCGTGGTGCCACCATGGATGGAGACCATCTCGCGGATTCCTCCGCCCAGGCTCAGACTCGAACGATCCATCTCAGACGACGAAAGGATGGATTTCCTGCCCTTCCACGAACGAGGCAGCGGCGGGGCTAGCAAGATCCTCTGCGTGGACGCCGAGGGGCACACCATCCTATGCGACATGGACGCCGGCTCCCTCCAGCCGATTCCATGCCTCAACAGTCCCAAGGGGAGCAGGCCCATCGGCTTCTCCGCTACTGATGCCGAAGCCGACGACCCCGAGCGTGCCCATGTCTTCTACGTCATGGGAAGGTACCCTGTCAGCTGCAATCCCTGCAACTTTGAGGCACTCATGTACAGCGACCCTTCCAATGGCGGGAGGTTGAAAGGGTGGCATTGGCACCCGCTGCCGCCACCACCTGCCTATGTTGACGAGGGCCTTGTCCTTTGCCATGCGCTGCTTGACATTGAAGGTGACTCCATCCTTGTCATCTCCTCTGGACAAAAAAGG
Organism: Aegilops umbellulata; assembly: GCA_032464435.1. Lineage (NCBI taxonomy): Eukaryota > Viridiplantae > Streptophyta > Magnoliopsida > Poales > Poaceae > Aegilops > Aegilops umbellulata. The sequence goes on from CP136055.1 coordinate 538,303,142, forward strand.
GTCGTCACCTACTGCTTCAACACGGCCAGTCGCGAGTGGTTTAAGGCCGGCCCCTGGGAACTGCCATTCTACACTCGTGCCGTGCATGTACCAGAGCTCGACAACCTCTTGTTTGGCATTGACACTGCCAACCTGGATACCGTTTCCCATATGCTTAGAAAATATCGCCATTCATTTAATAAACGGAGTTACGGAGCGGTTGCACAATAACATCCTCCTGAGAGACCACCAACAGCGGAACACACATGTAGCAGCATTTGTTTCCCTCGCGTGCAGTTGCACTGATCCGGCTACCCTGGAATGCGTAGCATGTCGTGAGGCCTTCGCCCTTGCACATGATCTAAACTTGCAGGAACTTGTTATTGCATGTGATGCCTCCACTGTACTAATTAAAGAACATCAACGAAGGGAGCAGGTGCGCATACAACTCAGTGCTTGCCGAGACCAAGGAATGAGCAAGTTTCTTCAATTCAATAAGATTTACTCTTGGGAGGCTGGAGGGTTGAACTACAAGGCACATAATCTTGTAAAGAATGTGCTCTCTCTGAAATCCGTTGGTACTCTTAGGAGCGCACAACGTGTGTGCGCTCCTGCGCGCGAAAATATTTTTTGAAATGTCTAAAGAATTCCAACAAATATTTTATGTGTTCTTTGTCACATCCAAATGCTATATACAAATTTGTAGGCAAAAAGATTAAACATTTTGGCCTATGCAAAAAAGAAAAAAAGAAAACACCAAATGTTACCTCAAAATGTCACCCTAAATTTGTTTTTTCACCGGCGAAACATTGCTGCTCTGTTTCGCTTGAAAATTTTCAAGGATGCTTGCGACAATAACGCGAACATCTGCACAAAATTCAGAATTTTTAAAAAATATGTACTATACTTTTTAATTTACTATTCATGCGGTTGCGTGCACTCTCGGGAGCCAAAATGCCATTCTCTCTCTCCCTTGATCTGGTCGTCTTTTTTTGTAGACAATTCAAAGAGCTTTATTCAAACAAACACGTTTCTAGGACAATCAGCAAGAAAGCTGGTCACTAGGAAGCTAGGAGTATCATCCAGCCAACTATCAGTCACACTTAGTGCACAAGCACGCTTTGCACATAGGTGTGCTGGAATATTTGCTGACCGATTTACATGTTGAACATCAAATAAAGTAAAGTCACTAACTAGCTCTCCAATTTCAAGTAACAGCGGAGCCACAATCGAACGTGAATTGTGGCGAGTATTCCAGAGTCGTACCATCTCCAGACTGTCTAGCTCCATGATCACATGCATGAGTCCACGTAGCTTTGCAAATAGCGCACAATCCCGCATAGAAAGGGCTTCTGCTATCAGTGGATCAGAAATGCCCAAGTGGGGCTTACACCAAGCACCCATGAACTTCACACCAGAACGAGCTACACCTCCCGCGCCACTGCAGTTACCTGCAAAATCGATGGCACCATCGGTGTTGATCTTGACTATGTTTACATCCGGCGGCCTCCAACCATGCCCTGGTAGTACAGCCGCCACACTTCTTGGCAGTTTGAGCACATCAAGAGCTTCTTTCGTCATCCTGATAGCCACTATAGGATTTATTTCTTCCTTCTCATGCTTGAAGCGATTGCGCGAGTGCCATATTGACCACATAATGGTTATAATCTTTGTTCTTTCTGAATCTGAAAACCTGGGATCACACAATATGTCCCTTGCACACGAGCTAGGATGTAGCCTGGGTAACCGAAGATCAAACCAAGCATAAGCTTCCTTCCAAAAACGTTTGGCATGTGAGCATGAAATCAATGCGTGATGGAGATCTTCATCCATGGCAAGGCAGATATTGCATCTGCTTACTTCTCAAAGTGTATTCATCAGGAAGAATTCCACGGAGAACTCTTCACCAAAACACTCTGACTTTGGGCACCACATTGAGTTTTCAGAGGGCTTTCCACATCTGTTCGTTGTTCCGTGAGGTCCCGGTAGCCGCCCCTTCCTCTAGAGCAGATCGCTCTTTTTGAGTCACTAGAGGACCGGGGACCAAGCGGCGGGGCCCGTGTCACGCTCCTGTTAGCTTGCTGGGGTTGGCCGGGATCTGAGCCGCCGTCGATGGATTTCTTGCAGGTTGGCTTCATGTTGCTTCGGATTTGGTACTATCCCCATCTCCCTCTCTCCCTCTCCCTCGGTCTGGACGCACGCACCTAAACCCAAAACCTGAACTGAATCAGTCGAGCGCTCGTTGCCGGATCGTTGTACCATCGTCCCTGTCGCCGTCGCATCAGTTCCACACCGCTACAGCGCTGCCTACCACCGCCACTCCATTGGCTTGGATTTGTTTGTGGCATGGGCTGGGAACTGTACGGTGTTGTCTGATGCATGTTCCGCACTAGGAGGTTTGGTCGGCTGACGCTAGGTATGAGCAGCTCTTGAGCCTGATTGCTGGATGTGGGCACGCATGCATGTATACTCCTCAACTTGCACTGCTTATACAACACATTGCCTGTACACCACAGCCGTGGACAGGCGGACGTGCTCCTACTCCTCACAAGGCACCCACATTCTTTATTAGCAAGCCAATCCAAAACTTCAGCATGCATTTTTTTTTGAAAGGACAACTAAGTATCTTTGTTAGTAACATCTTTGTCAGAAATTAGAAAAACGCCAGTGCATTAGTTGAGCTAATCAGATAGCTTCATCTCTTGGATTATGAATTGATAGTATGGCACATGTTGTATCGTTATAAGCAATTTTTGTTAGGAGGTAAGATTTTAGTGTCGTACTCGACCACGACAAGCAGCAGCTCGGGAAGCCTTTGCAATTCATGTATTTACAACATTTACAGTTCATGTATTTACTGTCATGCATTGCACCTTCATGGTTTTTGTTGTACTTCTGCATTTGCAACATTTACAGCTTAATGCAATCAGGAATTGGTTATAGATTTCATGTGATTTAATTTCTGAATGTTAACAACAGTGACAACTTGTGACTTTCGTAAGTTTTATTTCCATTGAGACAGAGCGGGCAATGGATCGTGAGATGGAATGAAATTATAAGCAAATTGATCTGGCCATCTCTGGTTGCCAGGGAATCCATGTGATCTGTTCTACTTTGACTTGGAGTGTACAGCTATGATATTGTACGTGATGAGTTTTTTTTTTTTGATTCTGCTACTAGAGGTCAGTCAGAGGTGGTAATTATTAGTGGCAAAAAAAGAGGCGGTAATTATTACAATCTTTATTTGCAAAAAATGAGACTGAAACAATGCTAATTGCGTATGTTTTGTACTTGTAGGAAGGCTATGAAGGAAGTGTTCTTTCCTTATTTTTTATGAAGGTAAGGTTGTTCTTGGATTCCTGCTGCTCTAGATTGCTTGGCTGCTCTAATTTATCACTTCATGGCCTTATGCTCCACCATTATCTTTGAACACTTGATACTTATTTACTTTTCTTCGTTCGCTTCTTTTTGATAGTCATCTGATTTAAAAATGCTAGCATATGCCACTTTAGTATCTTTCAGTTTCAGCAAACATATTGGATTATCTTGACATATGTTGGCATTGACAAGATAATATAGATTGTGACTATTAATTACAATGTTCACGCTCCGTCCTATTTAAATTCCTATTTGGATGGAAGTCAACACACTAAGAACTGTATGCTTGATGAATGATGTTCACAGCAATTACTCGAATTTCTTGGTTTCCGCGGTATAGTTATGCAGGTTAAGTTCTGTTTGCTCTTGCATTCACTTGTGCAGACTGATGGTTAATTGTGAACTATGTATATTCTGTAGGTTCTTCTTAGTGAGATCAAACTAAGCACAATCGTATTTTCTCGAATTATACACATGCTATGATTTTCATGCTCTCTGTAGTAATTATGTTGAATTCTCATAATTCCTTTTGCATTATTATGCGAAACAATTTGTATGGCTAAAAACATACTAAATAATCCCATCTCCCCGTGTCGTCCCGATTTGTTCCAGCTGGGCACTGCCTCGGTTGCAAAGCGTGTGTTGTCCCACGAAGCAGGCCCTCCTTTGCAAGGCCGACGAGGATAGCTTCAACTTCGCCGCCTATTCTGGTCGATGATGTCATTGATAATAACTAGGAAGTTTTCACCGCTTAGTTCATCCAGTTGAATCCTTATATTGTAATTCTATTCCCTACCCTTTCTTACTTGTAGGAAATTCAAGTGTGGTACACATGTGAGTATATTCTCCTTCCCTCTGTTGTATGCATGTGGTCATTTGTTATCCCGATTAAGAATCAAGATCCACTACATTCTTGAATATTGAAGACTATTTTAGTTGGTCCAGATTAAATTTGATAAATACAATTTCCTTGTTGGTTCCATCTGAGTTGTATTATTGATTTGGGCAGTTTTCAGTAATCTTAAGCCGTCTTCAGATTTAATGCTAATTGTTGATCATTCTTCTCTGAAGTAACAAGTCAGTATCTCGAGTGGCGCTACCCCTATTAGGCTAAGTAGAAGCCCTATACTACGACTAAAGTACATCAGGTTACCTTCTCTGGAATTTTTGTAATTTGTTGTATGTTATTTTTGGAATTATTTTGGGTACAAGGAAAGAATTGCCAGAGAACTGCCATTGTTTCGTGGTAAAATTTACTGATGTTGGTATTTCTTTTCAAGATTATATTATTGTTTGCCCATTTGGTCCTTGGATGTTCTACTGTTTTTTTTTTCTATTCCTTGTGTATGGGAGAGAACAATTGTCATCCTCAAATAACACGCACCGTCACTAAGTTTCTTATATTTACCAATTGAAACATGTCACTAAGTTGCTACTGATGTCACAGTGTTCATAATGCAGAACACATAATAAGTTAAATCAAGCCAATGATTTTGTTCTTTTAGCCAGAGTCAGGTTCAGAGTTGTTCATTCTGAATTTTCTGGCACATCCATAAGCAAGCTAGCACGTATTATTTAACTGAAGCAGCGGGCGGCTAAGCTATGAATGCTTCATTCTTTGTTCTGAACAAATGCAGCTACGACTTTGTATTTTGAAGAACCGGCACCTGAGTGTGTTCTGTTTTTATAGCCTACATAGTCTGGAGAGTAAAACTTGTACATTTTGTAAACCATTTTGTTCCAGTTTCCCTTGGTATACAAGTCTATACTGTATCAGGTTTTGCCATTGCCGATCATGTACTTCTTTGCTAGATCAGTATAAGTATATTTAGCTCATGTACACATGGCATTTGGATTGAACCAAAGAATTTCATGTTGCTGACTACATATATACCTGAACATGGTGGCTTGAACTTGGTTATTATTCTTGGACATGATGCTGGAATAATTCTTGAAGTTTCATATATTCTGCTCTTTCTTCAATTATCAATTAGTTTAATCGCATCCCTGATGGTAGTTTTAGATATGTAGCAAAAGATCTTCTTTTAGGGGTCGCAGCGGTACGAAGATAAGTTCGTGGGTCCTTCCATGCACCTTAACTATTCTGTTTGGGCCAAGCCCAAATAGTAAAAGAATAAATTTCCCAACCAAGCTACCAACTATCTGTAAAAATTACCAAACAAAAATGCCCAAAAAGTTAACACAAAAAACAGTTTAAAAATATTTCAAAAAAATATGTTCGTAATTTTAAAAACACTTCAAAATTCGCACAGAAAAATCACTTCTTACTACAAAAATACATTCTTTTCAAAAAAAGTTATTCGCAATGGCTCCTAGGTTCATATGCACCCATTGTCAAAATACACATTTCGAAAAGTTGAAAAATTCGAAACAAAAATCCCACATGTATATCCAGACATTTTATATGTGTTCACAAGGTTTCGGTGAAAAATGACGTTTTTTGTGGCTTGTGTAAAAAAGATAAAGAAATGCCTCGTGAATAGTTCGAATGAAGCATCAGAAATTGTCTTTTTACACAAGCCACAAAAAACGTCACTTTTCACCGAAATCTTGTGAACGCACATAAAATGTCCGGATATACACGTGGGATTTTTGTTTCGAATTTTTTAACTTTTCGAAATGTGTATTTCGACAATGGGTGCATATGCACCTAGGAGCCAAAACACCGCGTCCACTGAAATATTATGTTTTATTAAAAAAAGAAATTTCCATGTTCAACATTTATTAGAATTGGATATTAAAAATGGCGAAAATGACCCATCAAGCAGGTTCTACCATTTTTATCGCCCGGTACTATAATTTCTATACATGTGAAATTTAACATGCATTATGTTTATATATAACTTTAACAAAATATTCCGAAAGCCTGTGGCAACGCACGGCCGTTCTACCTCTCTTAAGATAAAAATAAAAATAAATGCCAATAAAATTCTAACAATAAATGTTATCAAAGATTGATATATCTACCTATCACAAGAGAGGTAGGACTAGTATGTTCTAGAAGATGTGTTTTTCTGTAGTGTTTCTAAATGGTAAATTGTATGGTTTCAAGCACCTAGGAAAAACGTCCTACACTGATTCGATCTGTTCGTCGCCCCACCCCCCTCGCGGGCGACATGTGAATCCCCGACCCCCCCCCCCCTTCTCCTCCAATCCCTCCCCGTCTTTCCCCCCTGCCGTCGCCGGCGTGGTTCGCCAGGTCATTCCCACGCGGTGCTGGCAGAGGCAGGCCGTTCTTTCCCCGCTCACGCGTTGGGTGTGTGTGTGTGTGTCTTGGGGGGGGGGGGCGGCTGATGGCGGTGGTGCTCCTCGGGCGAAAGGCAGGTCGTTCTTTCCCCGCTCGCGCATTGCGGGCCGTGGGTGCCCCTGATGCGGCGGCGCGGCCATTGGCTGCAAGGTGCGTGGTGGTGCGGCTGGCTGGCGGCGTCCACTCCGCCTAGATCTGGGCCCTTTTGGGCCCCATCTGGGTTGGAGCGGGCTGGCGGTCCGATGTGCGGCGGTGTGGCTCTCTGGTGGTGGTGGCGAGGCAGGGGGGTGCGGGTGGTGGCGGCTTTGTTGGCCGACGTGCTGCAGTGTGGCAACAGGGGCTGCCCTGACCCATTTGGGCTCGGTCGAGCCAGTAGGGGCCTGGTAGGCCCCTGTCGTCACGTCTGGTCGGCTTCGCGGCATCGACGAAGGTTGTCCCCTCTCATCGGCTGAGTTGCGGATGCCCCCGAGCCCCTTGGCTCCTCTTCCCTCCTCCAGATCTCGTGTCGGTGGCCTCAGGAGACGGCGAAGTTGGTTCAGTGAACGTGGTGGCAAAGGCTGGTGGGCGGCAGGTTGGTTGGTACACTTCAGATCTTCCGGGATGGTGGTGGTTGTGTTTGGGTTGGTGAAATCCCTGGCGGCTCGTCCAACATCGACGTGGTGCAGCCTGCAGGCGCCGCCGGACCTCCCTAAAGGTCGTCGGGTATACACCTTCCCCACTGTCCTCTACGTTGTCAATAGTCAAAGACGGTCTTGAAAAACGTACTAGACCCTGTATAGATGGAAGGAGGGAGTATGTAAAATTTGACATGCAACAAATACAAATTTTTAAAAGCCCGTGGCAACGCACGGGCAGTCTACTAGTTGAATTAGGGATTGTCTAGGGCATATCTAGATGTGCCATAGTTATTGCACATCTAAGTCACACAATCAAGTATGAAAAGGAAAAGAAAAACGAAGCAAAAAGAAATTCCACACGAATCTCCGCATAATAGCAATGACATAGGACTTAGATGTGCAATACTTATGACGCGTCTAGATACTGTATGATTTAGCAAAATTTTTGAAATTATTCAGTTTTTGCTTTTTTTAAGTATGTTCCTGCATAACAGATTCAGTCATTCTCTTCTTTTTATTGTTTACTTTCGAGAATCTAAATATGGAGCTGTACGTCTTCCCCTTGGCCAATCCCCACCGTTAGATCTGGAATGGACGTCAGATAAAGGGGGGAAAGCCACCTGGTCTCTTTCCCATCCTATCCCAGCAGCTGCCGCTGCCGCCGTCGCTGTCGTCGTCGTCCCCGCTGCAACCGCCACCTTCGATTCAGCGTAATTGGAGGGGAAGTGTTTGACACGAGAAAAACATCTAAAACTCCGGGGAGAAAGGAGAAGGGAGTGTGTTTCTCTCAGACGCCGGGGAAAGAAAACTGCGTATGCGGGCGTGCCAGTGTACCGTAGTACACAAAGAAAAAGAGATACGGGAACATGTATTTCATTAATCTCATTGGAGAAATAAAATTACAATATCCCCTAAAAAAAAGGTGCGCTCCATGGCCTACTAGCACGGCCAAGCTGGCTGTGGCGATTCTGTGATCTCCTGGTTCCCGGGGCCTCGGAAGACTCCCGGTTAATTACTCCCGCGGGTTGCTCCGCGAGATACCTCCGATTGAGCTGTGTGGTCGTCTTCATCGTCTTCGCTTCACGTTCTCCATGCATGATGATGGTGATGTGTGTGTGTGGGCGGCGGCAGAACCCGTGTCCTTGTCGGTAGACGCGCCGCGTGTAGCGTAGCCTTTGCGATGGCCACGCTCGCCCTCGCCGCCGTGCCTCGTCGGTCTTGGCGGCGTTGGAGGAGTTGTTGTTGGGGTAGCATGGATCACGCTCGGCTCGGACTTCTCGACGACCAGTAGCTTCTCGGGGTGTATAAGGGTCTACACCCTGCGGGAGTAATTGTCGATGGAGACCGGCGTCGGTGTATGACCGTCGCGTTGCTCGCGCTAGCATGACCTGAGTGGTCGACACCTTGTCCCGGCCAGACGCCGAGTCCACGGCAGTCGGCGTAGTCAAGGCATCGTCTCACGAGATCGTAGAGGAGCGGTATTGTTGTTGAAGTCGCGTCGCCCTGCAGCCGCGCCTTGTCCTCGGGCGGCGCCAACTTGCTCGGCTCCGACCTCCGAATGAGCGTGGCGCGGGTAGCAGCGACACGGGAGTAGGAGGCAATCTTCCTCGTGGCATCATGGTGTGGGACCCCGGCCTTCGCTTCGCGTCCGGGCGCCGAGTGGACGTCGCCGTGCTCTACATCTTCATCTTCAAAGTGTGCAATGAGGCGGAGTGGACAACAAGCAGAAGGTGGGGAGCTGCGTGTCTCCATCTTCGGCGACACCGAGCATGATGAAGTAGATCGGTATGCTAAGCATCGTCGGCGTCGTCTTCGGGTGGCAACCTTCTCGCCATCAGCCGGCTAGAAGATACGTGCATGGCTCATGCATGTGCACATGCTATGTCTGTTGATTGCGCCTGTATTCCTTGCTTCATTCCTCTGTACTATGGAGCACGTGTAATTGGCTTCAACGACAAAGAGAGGAGAGCTACCGTAGCGATAGCTCGGATGTCGCGCCGGTCACTGCACGCGGTGATGAGCCATCCGGCCGCCTGTCTTCCCGTCTTGAACATGGCCTTGTACGCACACGGGTATATACTAGAGGCTATTCTTCATGTGTAGACCACGCCGCGATGTTCGTTTAGGCTCTGGTGACAACACCACCAAGGCACCATTGAGTCCGCGCATGGTGAAGGAGAGGCACGACGCCGGTGCCGAAGCGGGGTGGTGAAGGAGCTCCTTGTGATTGGCGCCGACTTGACGAAATCATTGGCAGGCGGCGTCCCGGACGGCTCTGTGGCTTCGTACTCCATGTCACCGGCTCGATGAAGTGGGCGAAGTGTGTGTGTGACGGTGATCTTCGCGGCGTCGAGGTCTCGAATGGCATCTCTCCGACGCGACGAAGTATTCATCATCTCGTGCAATATTGAGCATAGTGTCGTCGTCTTCTACGATACCATCACGGTGAAGTGGACTCAAGCGGTGATGGTGACCTCCGTGCCATCGACCTCCATAGTGCAAGCTTGACGACATTGACCGTGGCGGCGTCTCGGCACGCCCCGTGTCATCGTCCTCCACGGTACCGTCGCGACGAAGCGGTCGCGAGTGATGATGGTGATCTCCATGGCGTTCACCTCCATGGCACCGGTTTAGCGGCGTCAGCGGTGGGCGGCGTCTCGGCGAACTCTCTGTCGACCACACCATCCAGACAAGGTGGACGCGAGTGGTGATGGTGACTTGTGTGCCGTTGGCCTCCATAGAGCTGGCTTGGTGAAGAATCCAGTGGGGAGCACCATGACTGGCTAACCGGCATCCTCGTCGAGCAGTGATGAGTGGGGGCGGCCACCTTGGAGCGGGCATGCATGGTGAAGATGAACTCTGGCGACGTGTCGTCCTCATCGAGCGGTGATGAGTGGGGGTGACCACCGTGGCGTCGACCTCCGTGACACCGACCTCGATGGTGTCAGCGCCCATAGCACGGGCTTGGTGAAGATGAGCTCCAGCGACGCGTCGTCCTCATCGAGCGGTGATGAGTGGGGGCGACCACAGTGGCGTCAACCTCCGTGACACCGACCTCGATGGCATCAGCGTCCATAGCGCGGGCTTGGTGAAGATGAGCTCCGGCGACGCGTCGTCCTCATCGAGCGGTGATGAGTGGGGTGGCCACCGTGGCGTCGACCTCCGTGACACCGACCTCGGTGGCGTCAGCGTCCATAGCGCGGGCTTGGTGAAGATGAGCTCCGGCAACGCGTCGTCCTCATCGAGCGGTTATGAGTGGGGTGGCCACCGTGGCGTCGACCTCCGTGACACCGACCTCGGTGGCGTCAGCGTCCATAGCGCGGGCTTGGTGAAGATGAGCTCCGGCGACGCGTCGTCCTCATCGAGCGGTGATGAGTGGGGTGGCTACCGTGGCGTCGACCTCCGTGACACCGACCTCGGTGGCGTCAGCGTCCATAGCGCGGGCTTGGTGAAGATGAGCTCCGGCAACGCGTCGTCCTCCATGCTAAGGTTGATGACCGGTATCTCATTGGAATTGTTTCCTTTCCTTCCAGCCGCAGAAAACAACTCACTCTTAAATGTCCTACAAGAAATGAAGCTAGTTGCCTATTTCTAATATAACTTCAAGAAGTAAGCTGCTAAGAAGATGTCCTGTAAGAGAATAAAATGACATAACAGGCCGCCCTCATAACACATAATTCAGAGATTTTATTCTTCCTCTTGAGAAGCAGCAGGAAAGAAATAAATACACTACGGAATAAATAATGTCAAAATTGACTAAGCTCGCTTCACTTAGTGGGCATATGCAGAATATCTTTTGGTAAGAAATCTATGTTTACAAAAACAATGGTAAAAGTAAGTCAATATACAGAAAAATAACATTCTCTTGATAACTCCCGGACTTCAAAAGTTCATCAGGCAATTGAGATCATTCATACAGAATCAAATAAACTGATGGTGAAAACACAAAAATGGAAAGCGCAAGAAATGAATCAAATGTTTTCATGAGAAAAAACCCTGGATAGATTGCAACGCATGGAAAAACTCAAAGCAATTAAATTCTCAAAACAACTATTAGCCAGGAAAATTGAGTAGCTTCAGCGAAAGGGAGAAAAAGAAACCAAGAAACTAACTCGTCCACTGTAGAAGTATTGAAGTGTACAGGAAGAGGCAAGAACATCTAAATGGTACTGGATGGTTGTATGAGAAGCAGAGCACGCATATCTCTAGTTTTAGAAGCAAAAGTGTGCTACTCAATGCTACTCTTGTTCACTGTGCATCAGCCTAAACTAAACACCGACTTGAAAAAGACTTCAAACATGTAAATTCCATTGCCAGTAACTAAGTGATGTAGGCTATGTGCTTGTATTTCATCTCAGAAAGGATTAAAAGAAAAGCTGTTTTGTGTCGCTTCAAGAGACATGCTGAAGAGGAAGAATGTAGTTACATGTGCTGCCTTGTAGTACTTACAGATGTCGTCCATGTAGTCGACAACAGCGGGCTCATTGTGGCCATCGAGCTCGTCGATATCATCCACTTAAGTGTCCTGCGATTAACACGCAAGCAGACTTCAGACTTGTAATAATAGTGTCCTTCCATGTTGCTGGTTTACAGGGGGGAAATACAACAGTCTCCCCCTTCACACTAGTGCAGAACCGGGCAATAGCACCGGTTCGTAAGGCCCTTTAGTGCCGGTTCCATAACCGGCACTAAAGTTTGGGCACTAAAGCCCCCCCCCCCTTTTAGTACCGGTCCAGCACGAACCGGTGCTAAAGGGCAACCACATGGCACGAGCCAGCTCCGGGGGCCGGGAGCCCTTTAGTACTGGTTGGTAACACCAACCGGTACTAAAATGTTTGGGGGGGGTTGGTTTTATGATTTCTTTTTCATTTAATTTTGTGTTTTCCATTTTAATTCTTTTTCGTTTGCTGGTATTTTACGATACTACACATTGTACACGTTATGCTTATATATGGTAGCTAGTAGAACCAGTCATATATATATATATATATATATATATATATATATATATATATATATAGATCATCAATGTCTCACAAACCATCATATTAATTCACACATACACACATGTATAGCTATATATACAATTTCTCGTACATATGCATGTTGCCTTCAGAGCCAGTTTGCATTAGCCTAATTGGTGCCTTCGGAGCACGATGACAAATTGGAAGTGGTTCATGACCTGGTCGATGGGGGCGGTAGCGGGTAATAGTATTCTCCCTTCGGATTTATGACCTGGTCGAGCAAAAATCACGCTATTTCCTCTTAAAGTGCTTGTACGCGCTCCGTATCTAGGAGCTTGTCCCGCACCTCTGTGAACTGTTAAGAAGGAGATCAATATGCATGTGTATTAGTTGTGTGACTAGATATCGATAATGGTGCACAAATTGTGAATAGTGTTCTGACAAGCGTACCCATTCCTGTCTTTGAGATCTGCTCCTTTCGGACGTCATCATGCGAATGTTCTCGCAAACGCAGTATGCACACAGATCAGTCCCCTGCGCCTGCTTTATGGCCTTTACGAGAATGGAATTTAATTTGATCAGATAATAATTAATCAAGCATGATAGTATTAAAAAGATGGCAGCTAGCTACCACACTACTTAATTACTTACCCTGGGTCGAAGCCATCTCAGCTATCGTTTCCATTCGCCTTTCGTTATGCTGATGAACCTTGCCCAAGCCCTGCCCGTCGACAAAGAAAATGAATAAAGGGGTTATTAAATAGTTCATATCATGAAATGACGAACTAATAGGCCGAGATATATAGTTAATAATGATTGAAATTACGTGTTGACTATCCCAAACAAGATGTTATAGCCTTTATTTTCTGAGAGTAGTGAATCCAGTATTTCAACTGTTCCTTCGTCAACTTTAATGATACACAAGATCCAGTGAAATCTGCATTCACACACGTTTGCATGTCTTAATTAAGCGGGCATATATATGTAAGCAAAAACATGTAGCTAGCTAGCTAGTAGGCAAAAACAGAGAATTTGTAGTACAAGAAAGTGTGACTCACTTGAAGTTGTAAGGAAGTAGTATATCTTCATTGTATTTGAGGCGCTTCAAGAACTCGAACATGCTGTCCTCTACCTGCTTTTTATAATAGTCGCTTATATTCCATGTGTATTCATTAACGGTGTTTGGGTCAATGAACCCAATGCCATAGCGTCCACCTTTTTTCATTTCATACATCTTCATCCTGCATAATACCACAGAAAAGAATATAGTGAGGATAATTACAGGTAATGATTGATCAAAAGGATCAATACAGCTAGCTTGAGACTTAAATTACAGAAAGAAATCACTTATAGACAATAGCAACTGACGATAGATTTGTCGAGTGCGTCTTGATTGTATAACTGAAACAGTTCAGAATACTCAACGGTCCCAGGTTTATCATGGTAGTAATGATCCTTGTTGACTTGCACCATGAGGGTCTGTCGATCGGATCTCTTGGTAATGTCCATATACCATTGATGCAATTCATACATTCTCGTTGGGAGCTTCTTGACATCTTCTGGCTTGACCAAAGGTTGACCCCGGACATATTTCCATTTTATTTCCTCCTCTGTCAGCACAGGCATGTCCTCGATCTCGAGGAGTTGTCCTACAGTGATCTTGAGTTCTTCAGACTGCGTTATATGCTTCTGGGTTATTACCAGATCGCCCACCTGGGGAACGTAAACTGTTTGCCCACAATAATATTGGCCGCGCGTACTGTCACGTGTTGTTGGCGGCACAACAAGCGGGGGGATCGGTTGCGCCCACTGTTCTCCCAGCTGGGCAACGGTTCTCCCGCATTTTTTGACAGCTGCTTGTTGTTTGCTCGAGCTCAAGCTCGCCTCCTTCTGTAGACGTTGTCGATGTAACTTCCTGATGTGGCGCTCATAGTCTGAGTCAACAGGCTTAGGAGCTGGTGGTTCAGCCATACGAACGAAGTGGTCAAGAACTTCCACAGGCAATTTCTCCCTTGGCGGCGGTGGCGGTTTCGGTCCAAAATGGGCGTTGCTCCTCGTCACCTCCAGGAATGTCAAGCTATAGCTCCGAATATTGGTCCACCACCTCATCAACCACGACACGAGCATAGCCTGCTGGAATCGGGTTGCAATGGAAGGTTGCATCGGGGGAATTTGTATAAGCAACGCTGTCCGCCACCTTCATGGATATGTTCTTCATTTTGAAGTGTAGCTCGCAGTTAGTGTTCTCCGTGATGTCATCCACGGGGTATCTATCCAGCATTGCATCAAACGGGGCGGAACCCACGCTGCTTCTCGGCATGGATGGGGCGGTGGTATCCAATGTTGGATTATCCGCTAGCTGCTGCAGCTGCTGAGACCCCCTTTGCTGGCTAAGTGAGTCGATCTGCTCCTGCTGCCACTGCAATTTAACTGCCAATTCCGCTTGACTTGCTTCTAGGCCTTGAAGGCGTTCATAGTCCCGCTTCCTCTGCTCCTCCTCCATCTTCCTCTTCTTCTCCTCCGCAATCTTCTTTCTCGCACGGGTTCTGTAGTCGGCGTTCCAGTCCGAAAACCCCTCATACCACGGAATAGCGCCCATGCCTCGTGTTCTTCCCGGGTGTTCAGGATTTCCCAGGGCACACGTAAGCTCGTCGTTCTCTCTGTTGGGCTGGAACACCCCCGATCGAGCCTCTTCTATTGCAACAAGTATCGCATCGTCGGCTCCGTTCAGACATGCCTTCGTCGAAACATTGCCTGTCTTCGGGTCCAACTCCCCCCCATGCGCATAGAACCAAGTCCTGCACCTGGGGGCCAACTCTTAATAACCGGAGTGACACCTGCATCCTCCATCTCTTTCTCAGACTTATCCCACTTACGCATTGCCACCGCGTAGCCACCTGGCCCCAGCTTATGGAACTTATCCTTTTTTTCGGCATTCTGCTTGTTTATTCTCGATCGTTCCTTAGCTAATTCTGAATCCTTGAATTTCACGAAATCGTCCCAATGAGCACTTTGATTCTCTAGTATCCCCTCGAATACTGGAGTCTTCCTTCCTCCCTTGACGTACTTCTCCCACGTCGTTCTCTTGTGGTTCTTGAATGCAACCGCCATCTTCCTAAAAGCAGCGTCCTTGACTTTCTGCGCATCTGCTTCTGTGAAATGATCTGGTAGGGTGAAATGTTCCATGAGAGTATCTCAAAGCAGTTTTTTTTATTCTCGTCGACAAAAGTAACATCTGGACGTGGTTTTGCTGGCTTTCTCCATTCTTGAAGGGAGATCGGGAGTTGGTCCATCACAAGAACTCCGCACTGACGAACGAACTTGTCCGCAATCTTCTTAGGCGCTAATGGTTCGCCATTAGGTCTGAATGCCTCGATATTGTACTTTACGCCCTCCTTCAACTTTTTGTTCGGTCCTCGTTTCGTCCTTTTGCCTGAAGATTTGCTCGATCCGGATGGCTGAAAGAAGAAATATCGATTCGTTAATATATCTTCAACTCATTTAAAACATGCGATGATCACCAGATTCCTGCTTATATAAATATATATACCTCGCCGGTGTTTGTTGTTTCAGGATCAACATGTTCTTCGTCATCGTCATAATCGTAGTTCATGACTTCATCAATTCGGTCGTCACGATCGAATATCATATCACCCTCTCCGGTGTTGTTTAGAAATTCGGAGCCGTCAAAATCTTCTTCATTCTGATCATCATCTGGCCCGCGTATCATATCGAACATGGTCTATTCTCTCTCTCTGTCGGTATTGTCCGCCATAGCTTTTATTTAACTATGCCAAAAGAAATATAAAACAATTTAGTATAATCTCGAATATTAGATATAATCTCGAATACATCGTCTCGAATAATAGATATAATCTCGAATACATCGTCTCGAATAATGGATTTAATCTCGAATACATCGTCTCGAATAATATATAATATTGAATAGTACATCACTGGCTAGGTAGCTAATTAAAGATCGAATACTACAGAAGAATCTAGGAAACTCGCGTTCCTGCGGCGTGGGCGGTGGACACCCAAAGAGAAGGAACCCTCACAGGATCATAGCTGAAGTGAGATCCCTGAAGAAACTGCCAAGTATTGGAGAACCTGCCGCCCTCTAACGCAACCATGTAGCGATGGACGTGCTCGTCCTCCTCCCTGACACGACGACGTACCACCTCCGGCGGGGCCGGCTCCCTCCGCACCAAAACTGGCCCACGCGAACGCCACCAAACGAGATCAGGGTCGACGACGGGACCCGGGGCCGGGTTCCTCATCAAGCGGCGCGCCCCTCCAGGCAGCACCTCCCAGTGCCAGCCCGGCGGAGCCCAGTCCCGGACATGGGTCAGCTGGACGTCGTCGCGGACGTGTCGACGGCGAGGATGCGGGCCGGGCATCGTCGACAACAAATACTAGCTATATGCCCGCAAAAAGTAACATTTTTTTAATGAATGAATTTTGATAACTTTTTTATAACTATTTCTATAACTAAAAAACAGAAAAATTTCTAACAATTCTAACTTTTTTATAACTATTTCTATAACTAAAAAACAGAAAATTTTCAAACAATTCTAACTTTTGTATAACTATTTCTATAACTAAAAAACAAAAAAATTTCTAACAATTCTAACTTTTTTATAACTATTTCTATAACGAAAAAACAGAAAAAATTCTAACAATTCTAACTTTTTTACAACTATTTCTATAACTAAAAAACAGAAAAATTTCTAACAATTCTAACTTTTTTATAACTATTTCTATAACTAAAAAACAGAAAAATTTCTAACAATTCTAACATTTCTAACTATTCTAACAATTCTAACATTTCTAAATATTTCTAAAAAACAGAAAAATGTCTAACAATTCTAACAAAATGTATGTGTGTGTGTGTGCGCGCTCACCGGCCGGCGAGGCGAGAGGTGACGGGTGGCGGCGACGGGGGGCGCGCGGCGACGGGGATGGCGACGACGGGGAAGGATGGCGACGACGGGGCGGCGACGACGGGGAAGGGGATGTACGGGCCGGGGCGGCGACGACGACGTACGGGGACGGTGACAACGCGCGCGGGACGGGCCGGGACGGGGCGGCGGTGACGACGCGCGGGACGACGGGGACGGGACGACGGGGACGGGGCGGCGACGGGGCTGGCGACGGGGGCGGCGACGATGGATATGGAGACGGCGGGGGCGGCGGGCGACGGTGTGCAGAGGAGAAGAAGCAGAGGGAGAACGAAACTGTTGAAATTTTTTGAAGAGTTTTCTTATACAGAACACACGTTTATTACCGGTTGGAGCCACCAACCGGTACTAAAGGCCTGTTTTGGCCAGGCCAAGCGGCGGGAAGCAACCCCCTTTAGTACCGGTTGGTGGCTCCAACCGGTACTAAAGGCCACCCCTTTAGTACCGGTTGGTGCCACGAACCGGTACTAAAGGGTGTGCGCTGCCAGGCGAGGGGCACAAAAGTTTAGTCCCACCTCGCTAGCCGAGGGGCACTCGCACCTGCTTATAAGCCCCACCGTCGCTGCTGTCTCGAGCTCCTCTCTTAACCAGGCCTTCTGGGCCTACCTCTTCTGCGATGCCCTGTTGGGCCTACTGGGCTAGCGGGCCTGCATCCTGGCCCAACTTGAATTTGGGTTTCTAGTTGTATGCAGGCCGCTGTGGCCCAGTAGGTGGGCTTTTTTTTCTTTTTTCTTTTTGCTTTATTCATTTTTGTGAATAACTTAACTTTGAAAATAGATTTTTCAGTGATTCTTTTTTCTTATGTTTAATATTAGTGTGCTTTATCATTATATTCAATTTGGTAATGCTTAGGTTATTTAAAAAATGAAATGCCTTTGTAACGGATGAGTTTTCGTCCGAAACCCTGATACTTCGAAACAGATTGTCCATTTTGTACACGAAGTGCATCCAGTTTTTGCGGTAACCCTCTCTACTTTTTTGCACATGCTATGTGGGTGAAATTATGATACCATGCCAACTTTCAACCTTTTTTGAGTTCATTTGAAATGCTTTTCAATTTCAGGGTCATTTAGCTGAAAAAAATCAGTAAATGCATGAAAGAATTTGCTTGCACATAAAATTTCTTCGCGTTTCAAATGCCAAAACACATAACTAGCTACCCTAACTATTACAGAGATCCCTCCTGGGTGTGAAACACGGAAGAAAGTGATGATAGTTAAGCCGATCACATCCCAGATCTTTGGGTGTGAAACTTTTTCTTCACGTGTGTCCCTTTGCGTCGTAGCCATGGAAAATCTTCATCATTTAACGGGATGCTCGGGTCAATATTCACTGTGAATGGAGCAATTTCATCAAACTTTTCATAATCTTCTGACTTGTCTGTCTTGTCATCCACTCCACGAAGTTTCTCTTCCCAGAAAGAACTATGTGCCGCTTTGGCTCATCGTACGATGCATTCGCTTCCTTATCTTTTCTTTTTCTTGGCTTGGTAGACATGTCCTTCACATAGAAAACCTGTGCCACATCATTGGCTAGGACGAATGGTTCGTCTGCATACGCAAGATTGTTGAGATCCACTGTTGTCATTCCGTACTGCGGGTCTTCCGTTACCCCGCCTCGTGTCATATTGACCCATTTGCACCTAAACAAAGGGACCTTCAAACCACGTCGATAGGCAAGTTCCCATATGTCCTGTATATAACCATAATATGTTTCCTTTCCTGTCTTGGTTTCTGCATCAAAGCGGACACCACTATTTTGGTTGGTGCTCTTCTTATCTTGGGCGATCGTGTAAAATGTATTACCATTTATCTGGTACCCTTTGAAAGTCATTATATTCGAAGATGGTAACTGGGACAGCAAGTACAGGTCATCTTCAATAGAGGTGTCATGCATGGTACGTGCTTGCAACCAGCTGGCGAAACTCCTGGTTTGTTCACGTGTAATCCAGTCATCAGACCGCTCCGGGTGTTTCGAGCGTAGCAAATTCTTGTGTTCATCCATATACGGAGCCACCAAGGTGGAATTCTGTAGAACTGTGTAGTGTGCTTCAGTGAGAGAATGTCCGTCCATACATATTATTTGTTCCCCTCCTAGCGTGCCTTTTCCATCCAGTCTGCCCTTATGCCGCGATTCAGGAACACCAATCGGCTTAAGGTCAGGAATAAAGTCAATACAAAACTCAAAGACCCCTCATTTTGACGGCCCATGGAGATGCTTCCTTCTGGCCTAGCACGGTTATGAACATATTTCTTTAAGACTCCCATGAACCTCTCAAAGGGGAACATATTGTGTAGAAATACATGACCCAAAACGTTAATCTCTTCGCATAGGTGAACTAGGACGTGCGTCATGATGTTGAAGAAGGATGGTGGAAACACCAACTCGAAACTAACAAGACATTGCACCAAATCATTCTGTAACCTTGGTATGATTTCTGGATCGATTACATTCTGAGAGATTGCATTGAGAAATGCACATAGCTTCACAATGGCTAATCGAACGTTTTCCGGTAGAAGCCCCCTCAATGCAACCGAAAGCAGTTGCGTCATAATCACGTGGCAGTCATGAGACTTCAGTTTCTGGAACTTTTTCCCTGCCATGTTTATTATTCCCTTTATATTCGACGAGAAGCCAGACGGTACCTTAATACTGAGCAGGCATTCAAAGAAGATTTCCTTCTCTTCTTTGGTAAGAGCGTAGCTTGCATGACCCTGATGTATGCCGTCTTTTCCGTGCATACGTTGCTGGTCCTCCCGTGCCTCAGGTGTATCTTTTGTCTTCCCATACACGCCCAAGAAACCAAGCAGGGTCACACAAAGATTCTTCGTCACGTGCATCACGTCGATTGCGGAGCGGACCTCGAGGTCTTTCCAATAGGGCAGGTCCCAAAATATAGATTTCTTCTTCCACATGGGTGCGCGTCCGTCAGCGTCATTCGGAATAGGTTGTCCACCAGGACCCTTTCCAAAGACCACCTTCAAATCCTTGACCATATCATGTACATCAGCACCAGTACGGTGGCCAGGCTTCGTCCAGTGATCCGCCTCACCTTTGAAATGCTTGCCTTTCTTTCTTACGGGATGCCTGCTCGAAAGAACTCGACGATGTCCCAGGTACACATTCTTATTAGCCAAATATATACTGTCGGTATCGTCCAAACAGTGCGTGCATGCACGGTATCCCTTGTCTGTCTGTCCTGAAAGATTACTGAGAGCAGGCCAATCATTGATGGTCACGAACAGCAACGCCTTTAGGTCAAATTCTTCCCCCATGTGCTCATCCCACGCACGTACACCTGTTCCATTCCACAGTTGTAAGAGTTCTTCAACTAATGGCCTTAGGTACACATCAATGTCGTTGCCGGGTTGCTTAGGGCCTTGGATGAGCACTGGCATCATAATGAACTTCCGCTTCATGCACAACCAAGGAGGAAGGTTATACAAACATAGAGTCATAGGCCAGGTGCTATGGTTGCTGCTCTGCTCCCCAAAAGGATTAATGCCATCTGCGCTTAGACCAAACCATACGCTCCTTCGTCATCTGCAAACTCCTTCCCGTACTTTCTTACGATTTTTCTCCACTGCGACCCGTCAGCGGGTACTCTCAACTTTCCGTCTTTCTTACGGTCTTCTTTGTGCCATCGCATCGCCTTGGCATGCTCTTTGTTTTGGAACAAACATTTCAACCGTGGTATTATAGGAGCGTACCACATCACCTTGGCAGGAATCTTCTTCCTGGGGCGCTGGCCCTCGACATCACTAGGGTCATCGCGGCTGATCTTATAGCGCAATGCACCACATACCGGGCAAGCGTTCAAATCCTCGTACTCACCGTGGTAGAGGATGCAATCATTAGGGCATGCATGTATCTTCTGCACCTCTAACCCTAGAGGGCAGACAGCCTTCTTTGCTTCGTACGTACTCTCGGGCAATTCGTTGTCCTTTGGAAGCATATCCTTTATCGTTACCAGCAACTTGCCAAATCCCTTGTCAGATACACCATTCTCTGCCTTCCATTGCAGCAATTCTAGTGTGGTGCCCAGCTTTTTCTTGTCACCTACGCAATTCGGGTACAACAATTTTTTGTGATCCTCTAACATGCGCTGCAACTTCTTCTTCTCCAAATCACTTGCGCAGTTTCTCTTTGCGTCGACAATGGCCCGACCTAGATCATCAACGGGCTCATCTGATACCTCTTCTTCAGCTTCTTCCCGCATTGCTGGCTCAGCTTCTTCCCGCATTACCGGCTCAGCTTCTTCCCCCATTGTTGTATCATCGTATTCAGGGAACCCATGGCCAGGATACCTGTCGTCGTCCTCTTCTTCTTCATTGTCTTCCATCATAACCCCTCTTTCTCCGTGCTTGGTCCAAACATTATAGTGGGGCACGAAACCGGACTTAAACAGGTGGAAGTGAATGGTTCTTGACTTAGAGTAATTTTGACCATTCTTACAGACAGCACATGGACAAGGCATAAAACCATCCGCCCGCTTGTTTGCCTCAGCCGCAAGCAGAAAAGTTTGCACGCCATTAATGAACTCGGGAGAGCATCGGTCATCGTACATCCATTGCCGGCTCATCTTCATTACACAACACCGAATAGACAAAATTAATACAAGTTCATACATAAAGTTCATACAACACTTAAATGCAACAAACAAATAACTCTCTAGCTAAAGCATTTAAATGCAACAATAAATGCGATCAAGATCGCAACTAAGGTAACAATGGATCCAACAGCATAATGATACCAAGCCTCACTATCGATGGCATATTTTCTAATCTTTCTAATCTTCAAGCGCATTTTCTCCATCTTGATCTTGTGATCATCGACGACATCGGCAACATGCAACTCCAATTCCATCTTCTCCCCGTCAATTCTTTTCAATTTTTCTTTCAAGTACTCGTTTTCTCTTTCAACTAAATTTAACCTCTCGACAATAGGGTCGGTTGGAATTTCTGGTTCACATACCTCCTAGAAAAAATTTCTATGTCAACTTGATGGGCATAATTTGTTATAAACACGAAATGCAACTAGTTTTAAAATAGAATATATATACCACATCCGAATCATAACAAGGACGAGGGCCGACGGGGACGGATATCAAAACCATGGCACTATATGTATAACAAACAACGTACGGGTAAGATAATTATACGAGTAACTAGCTATATATACAAATCACACAAACATCAATTTTTATATAAAATTTCATGAACAAAGAGGCTCACCACAAGGTGGTGCCGGCGACGGGACGGTGCGGGCGATCGACGGTGGTTACGACGGAGATTTAGAAGGCACTAAGTAAACCACACCTACATATGCAAACTAAGTGTTATTTTTGACCTCAAATTGCATATAAATCAAATACTAGCACATATATATATATATATATATTTCCTCCCAAATTACTAAACTCACAAATTAATCACTATATAAAGCATTGCAAGAGTAAATCTAGCAATGAGAGATGAAAGGACAAAGTTGCTAACCTTTGTGATCATTTCAATGGATGGGGGCCTTCAAATCTTGACAAAATTTGGGCAAAATGTGTGATGAGCTCGAGAGGAAGAGGGGAAGAACAGAGAGGAGAGGGGAAAGGGGAAGAACAGAGCGAGCTCGGGTGGACGAAGGGTTTATGTAGGACGACCTTTAGTACCGGTTCGTGCCAAGAACCGGTACTAAAGGTGCTGGAGGGGGCCCAGACTGGCAACATCCTGCCACCACTCTCATTAGTACCGGTTCGTGGCACGAACCGGTGCTAAAGGTTCGCCACGAACCGGTACTAATGAAAGCGGCCCGGCTAGCCGTTGGAACCGGCACTAATGTACACATTAGTGCCGGCTCAAATACAAACCAACACTAATGTGCTTCACGTTTGACCTTTTTTCTACTAGTGTCATTTCCTAACAGAAAGAGCTAGCCAGATAAATTTCGCAAACAGTATCCATAGGAAATACTCCCTCCGTCCCAAAATAAGTGTGTCAACCTTAGCACAATTTTGTACTAAAGTTAGTACAAAGTTGAGACACTTATTTTGGGACAGAGGGTAAAACTAATTTGTAATTTCACAGGAAATGATCCTCGTAGAATGCATACAGACAATAATCAATCCAACCATTTTATTTTTATAACGATATGTTGAAAAACTTTAGTTGTGCTATTACTAACACATATTTCGATTGGTGAATAAGAAACTTAATGACGTCGCCTGTTGTTTGAGGATGAAAATGGTATTTCTCTCCGTAGAACAATTGCTTCAATTCTTTTAAAATAGAACCATACAGCAAAAGGCTTCAGAACACGAGGGGTCAACATACTCTAAATCAGTTCATAAAATCTAAAATCTAAATCCATGCCATATACATTCAGCGTCTACTACCATGAAATTGCAGCTAGAAGCCAGAAAGTATTACACTTCAATGAGTGGGAACTTGAACGAGGAATAATGGAGAAAAGTGGAGAACTAACCTCCAGTTGGAAGGGCATGAAGATGCCAGCTCCTTCTCTGATGTATCTTCCTTAATATCCATTCGACTGAACATTTATGTTCCAAAGCTGGAAAGAAAAGAAATTTACAAATATGCGCATTGGCACACATATCCATTCCACTGAACATATGCAACCCATATCTGCAAAAAATAGAAATTTAGTACATATTCACAAAGAATAAGTAACAGCACATGGTCCTTCTGGTCTCAATATCCAGAGTCTCATGTTGGATACATTTTATTAATTATGTTCAATTTCACAACTAAGCAGAACAAATTAATTCACAGAGATGTGATAGCTCTAAATAGGCAAAATGGCTCGCAAAACTAACGAAACAAAAACTACTGAGATTGTCTTGAAAGACCATTATGTATAGTTCTCCTGTGATACATCCTGGACCTCACAAATGCCTGTGTTAGAATTAAAATGTGAATGCTCTAAATAGGATCCTAGGGTAAAGGAATAATAAGTAGATCCAGGATGCAGTGGTGTGAATGTGTGATGTATATGGATAAAAACTCTAATAGTAAAGCCTCCTGAATCCTGATTCACTCAAGGTGCACAAGTTGTAGGGCTAACAATCGGCTCGTCTAAAAGGGACATTTCCCTATTTTTGCCCCCTTACATTGTTTTTATGCAAGTGATTTACAGAAGAATTTAAGAACAAACAATTTTTTTGTAAGTGCTTTACAGAAGAATTTAAAAACGCACAAGTTAATTTCGGTCTTGGAGAGGTGCGGACTGCAATAAAAGCTAAAGATCAGGGAACACTAACAGAACCTTGGGCAAAAGTTAATTTCGGGAAGCACAACTATGAAAGACACATATGTGCTTCATGCTGAAACAGAAACACAACTCTACTTTTCAGCATCCGGCGCATCTGTGCTTTACGATGAAAAAAAATTAAAAGAAAGTCACAAAAACCTAAGACTCCCGACTCGTAGATAGAGACCGGGGCCAAAACTTTGCGGGCATATGGTAATATGGGCCAGCCGACGCGTGGGTTATCCATTCACCTCATGCACCTACAAAAAAAATGATCCCATCATCCCCTTAAAAAATCATCCCATAAAAAAAGTGTCTCTCTTTTTTTTTGCGGGAAAAAAGTGTCTCAAAAAGATAAAAAATATAAAAAACAAGAAGAGAAGAAAGGGCATGACGGCTAGACCTAGATCGCACTCCCCATCCCGATCTCCTCGACGCCGCCGCCGCCGCTCATCCAACAACGCCAGCTTCAATTAGTGCGACGGAATAAGTTCTGTTGCAGGTATTGTGGAAGTATCTTCTGTAACGCCAGGAGAAGATCAAATACTACGATAATCTAATTCGTGGTCTCCGTTTTGTAGGAGTTGGGAGAATAAAAATGAAGGCGCGGCAGTTCTTGAACGTGGTGATTCAGAGGTCTGGCAGTGGCCGCTTGTACACGGTGAGCCGCATCAAGGCCGGGGAGCAACTCTTCTACCGGTCCACGGCGGAAGCAAAGGCAGCAGCGCAACCCAAGGAGGGGAATACGACGCTGCCATCATCAGCCGTGGCGCCACCATGGACGGAGAACATCTCGCGGATGCCTCCGCCCAGGCTCAGATTGGAAGCATACCGCTTAGACGGCCCAAGGCTCGATTTTTTGCCCTTCTACGGACGAGGCGGCGATGGCAAGATCCTCTCCATGGACTCGGCGGGCAACACCGTCCTCTGCAACGCCGTCCGCGGCTCCGTCCAGCCCGTTCCCTGCCTTAACGAACCCAAGGGGGACAGCCCCGTCTCCTTCTCCATCACTCGTGCGGACACCTCCCATCAAGCCTTGTACGTTATGGACAGGTTTCCCGCAGCTCGCAATGCTTTCATCTTCGAAGCCCTCATCTACGGCAAGAATAGCTGGGAGTGGCACCGGCTCCCTCGGCCGCCCTACGTCAACAACCAAGCCTATAACCGCACAGCCATCCAGTCCTACATGTTGCTTGGTGATGGCGAGACCATCTGCATATCCTCCGCTGGGCCAAGCTCCATCGGCACCTACTGCTTCGACGCGGTCAGCTGCACCTGGGAAAAGGTTGGCCGCTGGACCCTGCCGTTCCATGGACGGGCTGAGCATGTCCCTGAGCTTTGCAACCTCTGGTTCGGCATGGCCGGCAACAGCGCCAACAGCTTGTGCGCGCTGGACCTCTCCAACCTTGGCAGGGCTCCCAAGTTGCTGCATAACTGGCAGGTCCTTGACAAGCCTAATGGATGGGTGCAGACAAGGGGTAGCCTGCTGTACCTTGGCGCCGGCAGGTTTTGCATCTTTGGAAAATTTGACACCGGGGAGCAAGATGATCAGGGTAATCCCAGCGACACGGCGGCTGTGCTCACCGGTGTGGAGGTAGTCCACAGAGGATCATCTCAACTCCAAATGATCAAGCACAAGTCCTTTGTCAGCTATGCCGGCATCCAGTGTGTTCTTTAAGTCACCAATTAAGGCCACGTACGGTTAATCCTCTCCCCATGGTAATGGGATGGGATCATGGGAGGACTTGCGGATTTCATTCCACTCAACACCTTTCAATCTCCACAAACCTGAACTAAACAACCCTAATGCTTAGGGGAGAAAATACGTTCGATGACAACATGCATGCTCCCTTCTACTTTGCCTTTTGCGGCAGCCAGATCAACGTGGATGTAACTTACGCTCAATCAAAAGTGGCTCAGTCGAAAGCGTAGGCGGAATAGGTAGGCAGGATAGGTCACATCGGGGAAAATATCATGTGCATCCAACCATTTGGTGCACCTCGTTTAACAAATCCCATATATGAATGTCGGAAAATTCCTGAAAAATATATGTTATAGTGGCAACACGAACCTATCATTCCACAAAATTTCATATGCAAATTAGTAACATAGTATGAGAAAAAAAAAGGCCCAAACCATGCAATTCATATCAAAATTGACATAACACTGTATAGAGGACCTGGGAAGAAACAAAAAAATTTACAACATGGTCCCTTTTTCTTGCAGATATATGACTCCAAAGTCCAAACCATACAAGAGGAATGATAACTGAGTCATATCGTAAATATGACTCCAAACCATACAAGAGGATCGCAATTGAGTCCATTGTTTTAAATAGCACCCTATAGTGTTTAGAGAGGTTCTGTGCTAAGGGACTTTGATCCTAACACATGACCGAGCGTTTTAAATAGCGCGCTATAGCGTCTAGAGAGGTCCACTGCTAGGAGGCATAGCCCGCTATTTGAAACTATGATTTGAGTCATATTGCACGTAACCGATGAGGTCACCTTCTGACACAAACCTTGCCAATGATGGGCAAGGGGATGAGGGCCTCCCATGGAGGTTGAAGATGACACATCGTAAGCATTTCCTTTGTAGATCTGCTACTTCTATGGCCGAGGTTGATGCATTGAGATGAAGAAAACGATGAACCCACTAGCCAGCTGGCACGCCTCGAAGAGATCGGTGGAGGCCGAAATCGAATACACCTCTTCCTCTTTTGCTTGACCACACTGATGAAGAAAGAACGGGTCCAAATCTGTCTGACGAGCGGTTCTCCTGAGCTTGTTGAAGAAGTTATCGCCAAATCCACTTCTCGTCGCCACAGTCTACCATGGAAGTCGGGTGGAGGAGGACGTTGAGCTTGATACCCGCTTGTTTTCAATGGAGCAAATAACGAAGACATAACTATCTAAAAAAACATTCTAATGGCGCACCTCCTCGGGGTGCGCCATTAGTAATCTTCCCCCATCCGTACACTTCGTCCCTCCCTCGTCCCTCTCCCTCTTGCCAAATTGACACTTCCTTCCTCTCCCTCCACCGCGCCGCCCCTCCCTCCACTGCGCCACCGCCGCTGCCCCGACCCACGGCGCCGCAGCCGCCCACGCGCCCCCGCCGCCTCCCTCTCCCCTTCCTTCCCCTCGAGCGCCGCCTCCCCCTCGAGCCCCACCTCCCCCGCGAGCGCCGCCTCCCTCGCCTCCCTCGAAACCCTAGAATCCCGCCGGAGATTTGGAGCCTCGGAGCCGCCGGAGACTTGGAGCCTCAGAGCCGCCCCAAGTCCACCAGGAGAGGAGGCCCCACGTCCTTCGTCCTCCGTCGTCGCCGCTCCGGCCACCACCTCATCGTGGTCAGGTAACCCTCCTCCCTCTGCCTCTCTTCCTCCTCTCCTCCCCCCCGGCCATGCCCTCTTCTTCTCTCTTTTGGTAGGTTTAGGTCAAATCCATCTCGAATTTAGGTCAAATTAGGTTAGAACAGGGCTTGACTCGGCTGCTGCCGGTGAGTCAAATTGACTATTAGGCTGCATATGCCACAGTTTGGGTAGGACTAAAATACACTAGCCATTGTTAAATCAGGGCATCATATACAGTTCACCTCTTGTAGATGGGCTTAAACTACAACGGTGACAGAAGTGGTGGCACTTAATTAATCAAGTGTAGCATCTTAATTGGTGGTGTTATCATTGCTTAAATGCACAGTTAAATTAGTTGTGGTGGAGCTTAATTTACACTTTAAGAAGTAGGAATACAAATTATGTGGTGCAAGTAGATTTTAAATTAGTTACAGAACCATTTCATCAGCACTCATCGTCTTGTTTGACAAGACGTGTTTTACTTTAAAGTTGAAACTATACTTGAATTTTGTGATATATCTGCTGAGAGGGCATGCTTATCTCACCAGATTTCATGAATCACACATTTACACAAATTTTATAACAGTTGCTCAAAGGATCGCATATATGCCCTGATTGCCAGGTTGATCATAAGGAAGCTTCGCTTCTTGTTTGTATCATGAAGGCATTAATAATGTGTAAGTTGGCTAGCATATGCTATAAGCAATGGAATGGAAGATAATAGCCTCAACTTGCACAACTTTCTTTGTTAATTGGCATTAGCTCGCAATATATCTACTGCATGCCTGTTGGCATCTTCGAGAGGGGGAAAACTAACAAGTTGCATATGTGGAGTAGTTAAGTAGTGCAATAATGGTTTATTTGTTTTATAGACCAACGAGGAGTCTCGGTCACTTAATCCTTACTCTTACATGTATGCATATATTATGTCATCATATACAAGTTTAGTTCAGCTTTGCTGTCTGAATATGTTGCAGATCTCCGTGTCGTTGTCTTGAGATTGATTATTTCATGAATATGTTGAGGAGATTTATTTTAACTAAAAGTTCAGGGTTTGTTACTGTCCGAATCTACTTGTTGAATTGGCTGATGAGCGCAAGTAACAGTTATCAGTAGTAACAATTGTCAGTTGATGATTAGCTTATGCTGTGCTTGCCTGTTCTTGTTCTTATTCCAGGAGGAGTTTCAGGAGTTTGCGGAGAAGACCAAGACGCTGCCGTACACCACCTCCAACGAGAGCAATATCTGCCTCTACAGCCTCTACAAGCAGGCCATCGTCGGCCCCGTCAACACCGGTACATGCATTCACATTTTACGCGCCTTTTTCTTTTCATCTTCCTACTAGTTTTAGTAGTAACAAGTGTAATATCCATGTTAGCATGATTATATAGTTGTATACTGTTAATTTTAGTGTCAGTGTTCATATTAGATGTATATAGTTGTTGAAGAGTGAACGTTGGCCTGTCGAATCTTTTGACCTTGGGTTGGGCTTGATTGGTAGAGTATTAGAACTGAGAAAAATGTACAAATGTTAGGTGTGATTAAGGCTAGTAAAGATGGAGTATGGCTGCTGGGTAATCTGTGTTTGGCTGTATAGTCCTTTTTCAATGTGTTTTGTTCTCCTTCGCTCCTGTTTTTTCGGTTATGAGCTCTCAATACTTGTGTAATATGATTGCTTTTGGGCTGTTTGAAGACATGTTGAATCGGGTTTATGTGTTATTTAGGATGAACTTCTTGCACTGCTGTTAAAGCCTAAATATATTGCTGCTGTTACTTTTATGTATACATATTGTTGGTCCATTTCATCCATGATGTCTTTTGGGCAGGTACCCCGAGAGGCCCTTGAGTTTGCCGGAATGTCGATTAACTTCCGTTCCGGCGAATTCGGGTACTCCATATGTCCTGTTTTCAGCAAAGGTCATGCTGAAATTTTCTGTGAATTTTAGCATGACTTTGCTAAAAATAGGACATATGGGGTACTTGCCACTAATGCCTGTTATCATGCATGTTTTATGATCTGTTGTAAAGGTACTAATTGGTCTCTTCTGCTGCTTATCAGAGATGGCGGGAAGCAGCCACCGCCACTCTGTGACACCGCAGTACGAGTTGGATGCTTCCGAGTTCTTCACTATCATACTTGGGACTTCAGTATCATCCATGACGCAGGTATATAAAATGAGAGATCTCCCCTAGCTTCACCCATCTCATTATGATATCTGTTGTTTGCCTACATCACTCATTGTCCCAAACTGCAGAGGTTGCCTGACAGTTTTAAGAACATGCTGATGGGTGAAGATCCGCCAAATAATGTGAAGGTGCGACAGGCCGGCAGCGGGTTTCGTAGGCTGTGGGATGTGGAGTTGGTGATCAAGGAGGGCCACATGTACTTTTCTCGTTGATGGGAGAACACTACACCACAACACTTGATTGGGGGCAATTAACTGCCGGGAGAAATACCTAATCAAGGGCAAATAGTCTGCCGGGAATCATGCTACTGCCGGCAGAAATACTGGAGGGCAGATAAACTGCCGGGAGAAGACGAATAGCTAGGGCATATGGACTGCCGGTGGTGATTTCTACCATCCACGGCTCCCTAACTGCCGGCACAAGTGAATCTCGGCCCACTGTCTGCCGGGACTCTCTATGGTGCGAGACCGACATAATTGGGCCAAAAGCGCGCAGGTAGGCTGAAGCGTGCGCGACCAAAAAATATCTATCGCCCCCACAAATTCTTCCCCTATCCTAAAAAAAGTACTTCCCCAAATCGAACCCTCCTCCCAGGCTCTAGCCCTCGTCCCGACTAACGCCGCCGCCGACCCCCTCCTCCTCAACCGCTCCTTCCACCGCCCACCCCTCCACCAACCTATGCGACCCTCACTGGGATCGATAGATCCAGTGCATCGAGGTTGGCGTCGCCTCCCTCCCTTCGGCACCGCCGCCAGGAATGGCTGACGACGCCGGTGCGTCAGGTCGATGTCGCCTTCATCTCTAGCACCAGATCTTGCGACGAAAACCGTGTCTCGTCCATCACGTTGCGAGCACGGCGACGGAAAGGGCAAGAGGAAGCGGTTCTTCCTGGCTCCTCTACATCTCAGGGTCGTCCCCCCACAACCACGCCGCCGCGCTACTCATCTCCACGGCCCTCTGCGCTGACGAGCTCGGGCAGGCTTCCCACCATGGTTCCCTCCACGCCGACGGTGAGTGTTGTGCATATCCATCATGTTCGAGACCTGATGCAGACGAGTTTTTCCTTACCAAGATGCTGTCAATTTTGTATGTTGAGATGAGGTTCTTAGATTTGTTTGGTCTGATGTGAGTCCCCCCCCCCCCCCCCCCGATGAGGTTGTTAGATTTGTTTGGTCTGATGTGAGTCCCCCCCCCCCACACACACACAAACTTTTTGGGTGGATTTTTTGTTCCTGCTACCATGGAGAACGAGCGTCGATACCTCTGAATTTTTGCCTGTTCGTGAGCTTGGAGAGCTGACACTTTGCATCTTGTGCCTACCTCTGGCCACATTGTTTTTGAGCAAATATTCATCATATAACATTTTTATATGTTTCTCTGTTTTTCCACAGCAAAGTAAGAAGGGAGTAAAAGGCCTGCAAAAGGAGAATGAGAATGAAGCTATGCTGCTTGAAAAAAGAAAGAATCTGCAGTCCTAACAAAGAACCTGAAACAACACTCTGGAAAAAAGAGAGAAGGAAACACCAATCTTGCAAGGGAAATAAAGAAACCGCAGCTTGTTCACTAAATTTTCAGTGAGTGGTAATGCTCTCTTCACACATATAATCTGACTTTCAAACACTATTAATTAGAAACAATAGGATTGCAGACACTGAGTCATCATATTGGTTAACACAAGTGAGCGATGAACACAAGTGAACTTTACCTTAGTTATGTCAGCTCCGTTTTCAAAAACCATGCTTTTATGGATTGATGGTAGGACTTGGGAGCAAAGGGTGTGGCAGCTGATCTTATTTTCATCCATTACAGATATAATTGTCTTTTCACTACTGAAAATATGTTCTTTCTTCAAGTCACATGAAGTATTTCAGGATATGATATAAACTGCAACTGGGTCCACTTTCTTTCATGTACACGGAAGACTCTGCCATGTAGAGAAATGATTTTCGTTAGATTCCATGCTCACTCACTTGTATTTATATGTAATCTAGTGTGTAATAACATACTTAAACATGCAAGTATGTGCGACCCATGTCATACATGGCCCAGCTCATAACTTTAATTTGATTCATGTTCCATTCATCACATGTCCTAAACTGGTGCATAAATCAGCTTGTTTGTTTATTTGTACAAAGCCATGGTCTAAGTTTTTAGGCTAATTCAACTTGTCGTGGGAGATGTAGGATAGTAAACCAATATAAAAACTTGTCCTAGATTTTTTATATTGTGGGCAGCGTAGTAGATACAGAGACTTAGAAGGAAAAGTAGGCCCATATAACGCTAACTTGATTCGCTGGCTAGTACAGTAACTTTGTGTATGTAACCTGCTTATACCACTTTGCTTATTACAGTTTTTTATATTGTGGGCAGCATAGTAGATACAGAGACTTAGAAGGAAAAGTAGGCCCAAATAACGCTAACTTGATTCGCTGGCTAGTGCAGTAACTTTGTGTATGTAACCTGCTTATACCACTTTTCTTATTACAGTAACTTGTATCCTTAATTTACTGATCCTACTTGAAACTATAGCTGTAAATTTGCATATGTACTTGTACAGTACAGTAGCTTGAAAATGCACTTGTGTAATGTTTAGGGTGTGATCATGGCCTCGTGATTGTGTTTGAAAATGCAGAATTTTTTTTCAAAATGGTCGTCAATTCTGTTCGCGCTTTACTTTGGTACAGTAATATTAGCTATGTGCAGTATGAAGTTGGCCAGTTTTAAATACCTGAGATCTGGAACAAATGTCTCTATTTTTCTCTTTAATTTAAAATACCTAATGCTTTCATTTCACACACTTGTACTTGCAACAATATCAGGTACATCTACTGGCAGGCATACAACTTCACAATCACTTTGACTTAATACAGATTCTTAATTAACTTGCTCAATGCAGAGAAACTAAACATTCATTATGTTCTCGGCCCCTTATGCGGCAGACACACTACCATTATCAGATCAAATATAGATGACCATATTACAACCAAAGCACCCGATTACATACCATGAGTCTATAGCATCACTTCTGCTGTAGGCAAGTGTTTAAAATACAAGGTACACCTACTAGTTTTTGTTAATATTTGTATAGACTTCGCACACTATATTAGGATGAGAAGTAAGATAAGCTTGCTACTATCAAGATGATAAAAAATGGACGTGTTGATGTCCAGGACATGTTCGTACTGTAGTAGAGATTACTCTAGAGATGTTACTTGTTTCTCTATATTTCAGAACATATGCCGCTTTTGTATGTGGGCATGAGGCTGTTATATGTGATTGTTGTAACATCTTTCTTAAGTTCTGAGTGCAACTGTCGTGTGTAACATCTGCCGAACTATTGCAGGTTTCCTAAAGGTACAAAAGTTGATCGAGGCATGGAAGATCTTCAAGTTGCTGAAGATTTGGAAGACCTACAAATAAGTTGGTGGAATGATAGTGTCGTATGTCTTGTTTGTTGAACCTGGAGACTTGCTCTGCTCATTTTGATGGTTGTTAAGCTCATTTTGGTTGTGTGGTACATCTAAAAACATATGTACTTCTCCTTTTGTGGCACTACTTTATTTTAGTTGTGTGACACATCTGTAAACATATATGTACTTCTTTTTTGGCACAATCAGCTTATATATAGTCGTTATATTTATTGCTTTACTGTTTATGACGAGGCCTATATGTTAGTTTGATTGTAGTGCATGTACAAATCGTGTGACATGTCCTAATTACCTAAACGTATGTACTGATTGGATGTTGCATTAGGGATGCCTAGAACCAATTGGTAGTGAAATCAAGGTGCTGGCATAATAATTGCCGGGTAAACATGCTTGTGCAGGCAATTGAACTGCCGGTAACTCTAGTTTCATGTGCTTGACTAATCTGCTGGGAGAAAATAGACTGCCGGCAAATATGTGAGCCAGGGCAGATAAACTGCCGGAGAAGTCTATCTGCCGGGACAAGTAATCCCTGACAGCTGTTCTCGTGGCAGTTCTATCTGCCAGGAGAAACACTGTCCCGGTAGTTTGTTTGCCCTTTAAAGTGACTTCTCCTGGCAGTTTACCTGTCCTCGCATCAATGTTGTGGTGTAGTGGAAGTTCTACCGTGCCTACGACCTGCGGCTGGGGTACTTCCTTCTCTTCAAGTACGACGACGACGCCACCACGCTCATCGTGAAGGTGTTCAACGCGACTATTTGTCGCATGCGCTACGCTGAAGATTATGATGCCGGTACGTTCTGCCTCTTCTTATTCCTCTACATTTGGCTTTGTCTCACATTGATTGTTAACGGTCATTGTTGCATTTGGACAGGTAATGGGAGCAGCAGCAGCGACAATGGCTACAGCCAAAGCAGCAGCGACCATGGCTGTAGCGAAAGCAGCAGCGACCATGGCTATAGCGAAAGCAGCAGCGATTCTGGCTGTAGCGAAAGCAGCAGCGATTCTGGCAGCAGCATAGGCAACAAGAAGGATGATCCGGACTGGAGTGCGGGAGAAGAGGAGCAGAGTGGGGATGAGGAGCTGCAGGATGACGATGGGCATCAGGCTGAGGATGACCTAGCGCTGGTGGTGGCTGACCAAGGGCAAGAGATGGTGGTGGCTGACCATGGGCAAGAGATGGAGGTGGCTGAGGATGACCTAGCGATGGTCGTGCCTGAAGGTGGCCTCGCGATGGTGGTGGTGCCTGACAATGACCACGCACCGGTGGTGGCGCCGGCGATCCCACAGCTGGGCGACATGACCACGCCAATTGAGGTAGAAGACTACATCCCACTGCCTCCACCGCCTCCACCGCCTTGCCGCTCTTGGCGCATCAGGCTGAGGAAGGAGAAGGAGAAGAACAATGCATGAGAACTGAACGGTGTTGGATGAACAATGTGAAACTTTTGTAATATGTAACGATGGAACTATGTGTTGGCTATGTATGTATATATGATGGAACTTGTGTGTTGGCTATGTATGTATATATGATGGAACTTGTGTGTTGGCTATGATTGTTATATGGGTGCTTGTTGTATATCTCATAGGTAAAATAGTGACCTGAGATTAAGAAAAAAAATTAAAAAAATTGTTACTAATGGTGCATTACCGTGTGGTGCGCCATTAGTATAGCAAACACTAGTGACGCACCGTGGGCAAAACTAATGGCGCCCTGCCTGGTGCGCCATTAGTATACCAGATACTAATGGCGCACCAGTGGTGCGCCATCAGTAAGATATACTAGTGGCGTGCTACTAATGGCGCACTGGTAATGCGCCATTAGTAGGCAAAATCAGTGCACCATTAGTAGGCCTTTTTCTAGTAGTGCATATCACACGTAACCGACGAGGTCATTGTCTTCGACACAAACCTTACCAGCGATGGGCAAGGGGATAAGGGCCTCGCATGGAGGTTGAATATGGCACATTCATAAGCATTTCCTTTGTTGATATGCAAAAAAAATTACGAGAAAACTTCTGATCTACGCATCTTCAATCATGGCAGTACAACGAAT
The DNA here is from genome assembly GCA_032464435.1 of Aegilops umbellulata. Lineage (NCBI taxonomy): Eukaryota > Viridiplantae > Streptophyta > Magnoliopsida > Poales > Poaceae > Aegilops > Aegilops umbellulata. The sequence continues at coordinate 538,338,586 of CP136055.1, forward strand.
ACCAGAAAAATAATAAAAATTACAACTATATCCGTAGACTACCCAGCGACGACTACAAGCATTGAAGCGACCCAAAGCCGCGCCGCCATCATCGCCCCTCCCTCGCCGGAGGCGGGCAACACTTCTTGTAGTAGATAGTCGGAAAGTTGTTGTGCTAAGGCCCCATATGACCAACACACTAGAATAGAAACCACCGCTGTTGAAGACTAGCGTAGATCAGAAGGTCAACCCAAAGACACGCAAACGTAGACGAACTACGACCATATCCAAGAAAATCTACCAAGGACAAATCCGCCGGAGACACACCTCCACACACCCACTGACGATGATAGAAGCACCACCGGAACGGGGGCTAGGCGGGGAGAACCTGATTCCATCTTCAGGGAGCCGCCGCCGTCTTGTCTTCCTGAGCAGGACACAAACCCTAACAAAACTCAAAGGAACATCTAAAAACGAAACCCTCCCGCCGGCAAGGGCCGAGATCCACTATGCCACACCATGGCCCTAAGGCCACCGAAGACGATGCGGACCGGCAGCGCCGCCGACATGAGGCAGAGAAACCCTAGTCTTTTTAAGGGGAGGAGGCAACTGTCGTACGTAAATTGTGTAACGAACTGCAAAAAGAATTGGACAAACTTGTTGATATGCAATTTCTCCAACTATACTCTTGCAATCCTATGCCCAAAATCTATCCCAGGATCATGTCATGTGGTTAGAGGCCAAAAAATTTATTACAATTTATTTTGGCCAAAAAGCAAATAAACCTTTTTATTTTCCAAAAAACCTAAGAATGGGGTTTGACTAAAAATATTTATTTTTTTCAAAACATTAATTCATTAAAAAATCCGGAGTCTATTATATATAAGATCACTAGCCCCTTCAAGATTATAATTTCGAAATACAATTTTTTTGCAGAAATGGTTAAATATTTATTTTTCACAAATCTTAGTAATTTAATTACCCAAGAAATATTTCATCATTTTGAACATCCCACATGAGTTTCACTACATGGCCATGTTCAAAATAATGATCAAACATCAATCACACACTCGCTCCTAGTTTGACCTATAAAAAATCTTTGAGAAAAATCTCAAATAAATCCAGCACATGATTATGTTCCCTATCTACTATCTAGTTGGCAACCTTTCTTACCCAGCAGAAATTTGGAGCGAAACTTCAGATTTACTCCTCTATTCAAACAATGGAATTGGATGCTCTACTCAAAATATTGCCTGCACCCATGTTCTACCCTCTCCTTGCCCCTAGTCCTTGCACGTGCCACTAGTACGGAATCGGGCTTTGCAGCGCCGTAGGTGGTTTCTCCTTTCTAACAGCCTCTATTGCTCAGAGCATCGCAGGTAGTTTCTTATTACTAACTGCCTCGAATGCTCAGAGCACCGCAATTAATTTCTTCAATTAGGTAACAAGCCCTCCTATTGAAATTCATAGAAACAACAAACTTATGCATATACACTGAAACGGATATAAAACAACATCACCATTCTATATTTTAACATCACGCGCAGAAAACAGAGTTAAACATGAGAACTAATCCGACATGTTTTATACAACACAGACATCCTAGGCCTCCAGGCTCCAGCCTAACACATGAAGCAACACTAACTCCAGCAGTAGACTAAAGGCAAGACCGCAGTGGAGGGCCAGCAATGTTGAGATAGAGGAAGGAGAGTCAGCCGTGCAGCAGATTCCTTTCCGATTATCTGTCGCACCGCTCGGTTCTGTTATAAAGTCTGTAGCAAGCTCTCCGATTTTAAGGCCATCAAATTGCATAATTTGTCAGTGCTTTGTAATCGTTAGTGCCCTTTAAATGGTTAGTGCAACTGCAATTGTCCCACTATTCTGAATCTTTATGCTTAGTGCTAAAGAGCTTCTACGCTAAATGTTTCTGAATTTTAATGACAAGTGATGTTGAATTATTCAGTTTTGCTTCTTTAATACTATGTTCCTGCATAATAGGTTCAGTTATTCTTTTTCTAATTTATTTTTGAGAATCTAAATATGAAGAGTGCTTAGTGCATAGCTTTTATTTATTTTTAATGATAGTGCATAGCTTTAGTTGCCCGTGCTTAAAACTGCAGGTGCAGACGTCTCTGCTGAAAACTGACTACTGTGTGGGCTGTCTTCCCTTTGGGCCGATCCCCTCTGTTAGATCTTGAATGGACGTCAGATAAAGGGGGGCAAGTTGCAGCGTGTCACCTGATCTCTGTTCCATCCGATCCCAGCCGCCGCCGCCGCCGCCGTCGTCCCCGCTGCGACCTTCACCTTCGATTCGGTGGACTTGGAGGGGAAGACACTTGGACATCTCTGCCGCAGCCCGCAGGTATTAATTTCTCCTTATTTCTTTCTCTTGCCCTTGTCGATCTTATTTGTTTTCGTGGAAGTGTTTGGTCTCTGGGGCATCATTCATCATCTAATTCCTGATCTCTCTTTGTTGGTAAGGAGTGGTGAGCGATGAAGGCGCGGCAGTTGATGAACGTTGTGATGCAGAGGTATCGCGGTGGGAGCTTGTATACGGTGAGTCGCATCAAGCCCGAGGAACAACTCTTCTACCCATCCACGGCCGAAGCACGGGCAGCAGCAAAATCCAAGGTCAATCTCACGGACTGGCCATCACCAGGCGTGGTGCCACCATGGATGGAGACCATCTCGCGGATTCCTCCGCCCAGGCTCAGACTCGAACGATCCATCTCAGACGACGAAAGGATGGATTTCCTGCCCTTCCACGAACGAGGCAGCGGCGGGGCTAGCAAGATCCTCTGCGTGGACGCCGAGGGGTACACCATCCTATGCGACATGGACGCCGGCTCCCTCCAGCCGATTCCATGCCTCAACAGTCCCAAGGGGAGCAGGCCCATCGGCTTCTCCGCTACTGATGCCGAAGCCGACGACCCCGAGCGTGCCCATGTCTTCTACGTCATGGGAAGGTACCCTGTCAGCTGCAATCCCTGCAACTTCGAGGCACTGATGTACAGCGACCCTTCCAATGGCGGGAGGTTGAAAGGGTGGCATTGGCACCCGCTGCCGCCACCACCTGCCTATGTTGACGAGGGCCTTGTCCTTTGCCATGCGCTGCTTGACATTGAAGGTGACTCCATCCTTGTCATCTCCTCTGGACAAAAAAGGGTCGTCACCTACTGCTTCAACACGGCCAGTCGCGAGTGGTTTAAGGCCGGCCCCTGGGAACTGCCATTCTACACTCGTGCCGTGCATGTACCAGAGCTCGACAACCTCTTGTTTGGCATTGACACTGCCAACCTGGATACCGTTTCCCATATGCTTAGAAAATATCGCCATTCATTTAATAAACGGAGTTACGGAGCGGTTGCACAATAACATCCTCCTGAGAGACCACCAACAGCGGAACACACATGTAGCAGCATTTGTTTCCCTCGCGTGCAGTTGCACTGATCCGGCTACCCTGGAATGCGTAGCATGTCGTGAGGCCTTCGCCCTTGCACATGATCTAAACTTGCAGGAACTTGTTATTGCATGTGATGCCTCCACTGTAGTAATTAAAGAACATCAACGAAGGGAGCAGGTGCGCATACAACTCAGTGCTTGCCGAGACCAAGGAATGAGCAAGTTTCTTCAATTCAATAAGATTTACTCTTGGGAGGCTGGAGGGTTGAACTACAAGGCACATAATCTTGTAAAGAATGTGCTCTCTCTGAAATCCGTTGGTACTCTTAGGAGCGCACAACGTGTGTGCGCTCCTGCGCGCGAAAATATTTTTTGAAATGTCTAAAGAATTCCAACAAATATTTTATGTGTTCTTTGTCACATCCAAATGCTATATACAAATTTGTAGGCAAAAAGATTAAACATTTTGGCCTATGCAAAAAAGAAAAAAAGAAAACACCAAATGTTACCTCAAAATGTCACCCTAAATTTGTTTTTTCACCGGCGAAACATTGCTGCTCTGTTTCGCTTGAAAATTTTCAAGGATGCTTGCGACAATAACGCGAACATCTGCACAAAAATTCAGAATTTTTAAAAAATATGTACTATACTTTTTAATTTACTATTCATGCGGTTGCGTGCACTCTCGGGAGCCAAAATGCCATTCTCTCTCTCCCTTGATCTGGTCGTCTTTTTTTGTAGACAATTCAAAGAGCTTTATTCAAACAAACACGTTTCTAGGACAATCAGGAAGAAAGCTGGTCACTAGGAAGCTAGGAGTATCATCCAGCCAACTATCAGTCACACTTAGTGCACAAGCACGCTTTGCACATAGGTGTGCTGGAATATTTGCTGACCGATTTACATGTTGAACATCAAATAAAGTAAAGTCACTAACTAGCTCTCCAATTTCAAGTAACAGCGAAGCCACAATCGAACGTGAATTGTGGCGAGTATTCCAGAGTCGTACCATCTCCAGACTGTCTAGCTCCATGATCACATGCATGAGTCCACGTAGCTTTGCAAATAGCGCACAATCCCGCATAGAAAGGGCTTCTGCTATCAGTGGATCAGAAATGCCCAAGTGGGGCTTACACCAAGCACCCATGAACTTCACATCAGAACGAGCTACACCTCCCGCGCCACTGCAGTTACCTGCAAAATCGATGGCACCATCGGTGTTGATCTTGACTATGTTTACATCCGGCGGCCTCCAACCATGCCCTGGTAGTACAGCCGCCACACTTCTTGGCAGTTTGAGCACATCAAGAGCTTCTTTCGTCATCCTGATAGCCACTACAGGATTTATTTCTTCCTTCTCATGCTTGAAGCGATTGCGCGAGTGCCATATTGACCACATAATGGTTATAATCTTTGTTCTTTCTGAATCTGAAAACCTGGGATCACACAATATGTCCCTTGCACACGAGCTAGGATGTAGCCTGGGTAACCGAAGATCAAACCAAGCATAAGCTTCCTTCCAAAAACGTTTGGCATGTGAGCATGAAATCAATGCGTGATGGAGATCTTCATCCATGGCAAGGCAGATATTGCATCTGCTTACTTCTCAAAGTGTATTCATCAGGAAGAATTCCACGGAGAACTCTTCACCAAAACACTCTGACTTTGGACACCACATTGAGTTTTCAGAGGGCTTTCCACATCTGTTCGTTGTTCCGTGAGGTCCCGGTAGCCGCCCCTTCCTCTAGAGCAGATCGCTCTTTTTGAGTCACTAGAGGACCGGGGACCAAGCGGCGGGGCCCGTGTCACGCTCCTGTTAGCTTGCTGGGGTTGGCCGGGATCTGAGCCGCCGTCGATGGATTTCTTGCAGGTTGGCTTCATGTTGCTTCGGATTTGGTACTATCCCCATCTCCCTCTCTCCCTCTCCCTCGGTCTGGACGCACGCACCTAAACCCAAAACCTGAACTGAATCAGTCGAGCGCTCGTTGCCGGATCGTTGTACCATCGTCCCTGTCGCCGTCGCATCAGTTCCACACCGCTACAGCGCTGCCTACCACCGCCACTCCATTGGCTTGGATTTGTTTGTGGCATGGGCTGGGAACTGTACGGTGTTGTCTGATGCATGTTCCGCACTAGGAGGTTTGGTCGGCTGACGCTAGGTATGAGCAGCTCTTGAGCCTGATTGCTGGATGTGGGCACGCATGCATGTATACTCCTCAACTTGCACTGCTTATACAACACATTGCCTGTACACCACAGCCGTGGACAGGCGGACGTGCTCCTACTCCTCACAAGGCACCCACATTCTTTATTAGCAAGCCAATCCAAAACTTCAGCATGCATTTTTTTTTGAAAGGACAACTAAGTATCTTTGTTAGTAACATCTTTGTCAGAAATTAGAAAAACGCCAGTGCATTAGTTGAGCTAATCAGATAGCTTCATCTCTTGGATTATGAATTGATAGTATGGCACATGTTGTATCGTTATAAGCAATTTTTGTTAGGAGGTAAGATTTTAGTGTCGTACTCGACCACGACAAGCAGCAGCTCGGGAAGCCTTTGCAATTCATGTATTTACAACATTTACAGTTCATGTATTTACTGTCATGCATTGCACCTTCATGGTTTTTGTTGTACTTCTGCATTTGCAACATTTACAGCTTAATGCAATCAGGAATTGGTTATAGATTTCATGTGATTTAATTTCTGAATGTTAACAACAGTGACAACTTGTGACTTTCGTAAGTTTTATTTCCATTGAGACAGAGCGGGCAATGGATCGTGAGATGGAATGAAATTATAAGCAAATTGATCTGGCCATCTCTGGTTGCCAGGGAATCCATGTGATCTGTTCTACTTTGACTTGGAGTGTACAGCTATGATATTGTACGTGATGAGTTTTTTTTTTTTGATTCTGCTACTAGAGGTCAGTCAGAGGTGGTAATTATTAGTGGCAAAAAAAGAGGCGGTAATTATTACAATCTTTATTTGCAAAAAATGAGACTGAAACAATGCTAATTGCGTATGTTTTGTACTTGTAGGAAGGCTATGAAGGAAGTGTTCTTTCCTTATTTTTTATGAAGGTAAGGTTGTTCTTGGATTCCTGCTGCTCTAGATTGCTTGGCTGCTCTAATTTATCACTTCATGGCCTTATGCTCCACCATTATCTTTGAACACTTGATACTTATTTACTTTTCTTCGTTCGCTTCTTTTTGATAGTCATCTGATTTAAAAATGCTAGCATATGCCACTTTAGTATCTTTCAGTTTCAGCAAACATATTGGATTATCTTGACATATGTTGGCATTGACAAGATAATATAGATTGTGACTATTAATTACAATGTTCACGCTCCGTCCTATTTAAATTCCTATTTGGATGGAAGTCAACACACTAAGAACTGTATGCTTGATGAATGATGTTCACAGCAATTACTCGAATTTCTTGGTTTCCGCGGTATAGTTATGCAGGTTAAGTTCTGTTTGCTCTTGCATTCACTTGTGCAGACTGATGGTTAATTGTGAACTATGTATATTCTGTAGGTTCTTCTTAGTGAGATCAAACTAAGCACAATCGTATTTTCTCGAATTATACACATGCTATGATTTTCATGCTCTCTGTAGTAATTATGTTGAATTCTCATAATTCCTTTTGCATTATTATGCGAAACAATTTGTATGGCTAAAAACATACTAAATAATCCCATCTCCCCGTGTCGTCCCGATTTGTTCCAGCTGGGCACTGCCTCGGTTGCAAAGCGTGTGTTGTCCCACGAAGCAGGCCCTCCTTTGCAAGGCCGACGAGGATAGCTTCAACTTCGCCGCCTATTCTGGTCGATGATGTCATTGATAATAACTAGGAAGTTTTCACCGCTTAGTTCATCCAGTTGAATCCTTATATTGTAATTCTATTCCCTACCCTTTCTTACTTGTAGGAAATTCAAGTGTGGTACACATGTGAGTATATTCTCCTTCCCTCTGTTGTATGCATGTGGTCATTTGTTATCCCGATTAAGAATCAAGATCCACTACATTCTTGAATATTGAAGACTATTTTAGTTGGTCCAGATTAAATTTGATAAATACAATTTCCTTGTTGGTTCCATCTGAGTTGTATTATTGATTTGGGCAGTTTTCAGTAATCTTAAGCCGTCTTCAGATTTAATGCTAATTGTTGATCATTCTTCTCTGAAGTAACAAGTCAGTATCTCGAGTGGCGCTACCCCTATTAGGCTAAGTAGAAGCCCTATACTACGACTAAAGTACATCAGGTTACCTTCTCTGGAATTTTTGTAATTTGTTGTATGTTATTTTTGGAATTATTTTGGGTACAAGGAAAGAATTGCCAGAGAACTGCCATTGTTTCGTGGTAAAATTTACTGATGTTGGTATTTCTTTTCAAGATTATATTATTGTTTGCCCATTTGGTCCTTGGATGTTCTACTGTTTTTTTTTTCTATTCCTTGTGTATGGGAGAGAACAATTGTCATCCTCAAATAACACGCACCGTCACTAAGTTTCTTATATTTACCAATTGAAACATGTCACTAAGTTGCTACTGATGTCACAGTGTTCATAATGCAGAACACATAATAAGTTAAATCAAGCCAATGATTTTGTTCTTTTAGCCAGAGTCAGGTTCAGAGTTGTTCATTCTGAATTTTCTGGCACATCCATAAGCAAGCTAGCACGTATTATTTAACTGAAGCAGCGGGCGGCTAAGCTATGAATGCTTCATTCTTTGTTCTGAACAAATGCAGCTACGACTTTGTATTTTGAAGAACCGGCACCTGAGTGTGTTCTGTTTTTATAGCCTACATAGTCTGGAGAGTAAAACTTGTACATTTTGTAAACCATTTTGTTCCAGTTTCCCTTGGTATACAAGTCTATACTGTATCAGGTTTTGCCATTGCCGATCATGTACTTCTTTGCTAGATCAGTATAAGTATATTTAGCTCATGTACACATGGCATTTGGATTGAACCAAAGAATTTCATGTTGCTGACTACATATATACCTGAACATGGTGGCTTGAACTTGGTTATTATTCTTGGACATGATGCTGGAATAATTCTTGAAGTTTCATATATTCTGCTCTTTCTTCAATTATCAATTAGTTTAATCGCATCCCTGATGGTAGTTTTAGATATGTAGCAAAAGATCTTCTTTTAGGGGTCGCAGCGGTACGAAGATAAGTTCGTGGGTCCTTCCATGCACCTTAACTATTCTGTTTGGGCCAAGCCCAAATAGTAAAAGAATAAATTTCCCAACCAAGCTACCAACTATCTGTAAAAATTACCAAACAAAAATGCCCAAAAAGTTAACACAAAAAACAGTTTAAAAATATTTCAAAAAAATATGTTCGTAATTTTAAAAACACTTCAAAATTCGCACAGAAAAATCACTTCTTACTACAAAAATACATTCTTTTCAAAAAAAGTTATTCGCAATGGCTCCTAGGTTCATATGCACCCATTGTCAAAATACACATTTCGAAAAGTTGAAAAATTCGAAACAAAAATCCCACATGTATATCCAGACATTTTATATGTGTTCACAAGGTTTCGGTGAAAAATGACGTTTTTTGTGGCTTGTGTAAAAAAGATAAAGAAATGCCTCGTGAATAGTTCGAATGAAGCATCAGAAATTGTCTTTTTACACAAGCCACAAAAAACGTCACTTTTCACCGAAATCTTGTGAACGCACATAAAATGTCCGGATATACACGTGGGATTTTTGTTTCGAATTTTTTAACTTTTCGAAATGTGTATTTCGACAATGGGTGCATATGCACCTAGGAGCCAAAACACCGCGTCCACTGAAATATTATGTTTTATTAAAAAAAGAAATTTCCATGTTCAACATTTATTAGAATTGGATATTAAAAATGGCGAAAATGACCCATCAAGCAGGTTCTACCATTTTTATCGCCCGGTACTATAATTTCTATACATGTGAAATTTAACATGCATTATGTTTATATATAACTTTAACAAAATATTCCGAAAGCCTGTGGCAACGCACGGCCGTTCTACCTCTCTTAAGATAAAAATAAAAATAAATGCCAATAAAATTCTAACAATAAATGTTATCAAAGATTGATATATCTACCTATCACAAGAGAGGTAGGACTAGTATGTTCTAGAAGATGTGTTTTTCTGTAGTGTTTCTAAATGGTAAATTGTATGGTTTCAAGCACCTAGGAAAAACGTCCTACACTGATTCGATCTGTTCGTCGCCCCACCCCCCTCGCGGGCGACATGTGAATCCCCGACCCCCCCCCTTCTCCTCCAATCCCTCCCCGTCTTTCCCCCCTGCCGTCGCCGGCGTGGTTCGCCAGGTCATTCCCACGCGGTGCTGGCAGAGGCAGGCCGTTCTTTCCCCGCTCACGCGTTGGGTGTGTGTGTGTGTGTCTTGGGGGGGGGGGGGGGCGGCTGATGGCGGTGGTGCTCCTCGGGCGAAAGGCAGGTCGTTCTTTCCCCGCTCGCGCATTGCGGGCCGTGGGTGCCCCTGATGCGGCGGCGCGGCCATTGGCTGCAAGGTGCGTGGTGGTGCGGCTGGCTGGCGGCGTCCACTCCGCCTAGATCTGGGCCCTTTTGGGCCCCATCTGGGTTGGAGCGGGCTGGCGGTCCGATGTGCGGCGGTGTGGCTCTCTGGTGGTGGTGGCGAGGCAGGGGGGTGCGGGTGGTGGCGGCTTTGTTGGCCGACGTGCTGCAGTGTGGCAACAGGGGCTGCCCTGACCCATTTGGGCTCGGTCGAGCCAGTAGGGGCCTGGTAGGCCCCTGTCGTCACGTCTGGTCGGCTTCGCGGCATCGACGAAGGTTGTCCCCTCTCATCGGCTGAGTTGCGGATGCCCCCGAGCCCCTTGGCTCCTCTTCCCTCCTCCAGATCTCGTGTCGGTGGCCTCAGGAGACGGCGAAGTTGGTTCAGTGAACGTGGTGGCAAAGGCTGGTGGGCGGCAGGTTGGTTGGTACACTTCAGATCTTCCGGGATGGTGGTGGTTGTGTTTGGGTTGGTGAAATCCCTGGCGGCTCGTCCAACATCGACGTGGTGCAGCCTGCAGGCGCCGCCGGACCTCCCTAAAGGTCGTCGGGTATACACCTTCCCCACTGTCCTCTACGTTGTCAATAGTCAAAGACGGTCTTGAAAAACGTACTAGACCCTGTATAGATGGAAGGAGGGAGTATGTAAAATTTGACATGCAACAAATACAAATTTTTAAAAGCCCGTGGCAACGCACGGGCAGTCTACTAGTTGAATTAGGGATTGTCTAGGGCATATCTAGATGTGCCATAGTTATTGCACATCTAAGTCACACAATCAAGTATGAAAAGGAAAAGAAAAACGAAGCAAAAAGAAATTCCACACGAATCTCCGCATAATAGCAATGACATAGGACTTAGATGTGCAATACTTATGACGCGTCTAGATACTGTATGATTTAGCAAAATTTTTGAAATTATTCAGTTTTTGCTTTTTTTAAGTATGTTCCTGCATAACAGATTCAGTCATTCTCTTCTTTTTATTGTTTACTTTCGAGAATCTAAATATGGAGCTGTACGTCTTCCCCTTGGCCAATCCCCACCGTTAGATCTGGAATGGACGTCAGATAAAGGGGGGAAAGCCACCTGGTCTCTTTCCCATCCTATCCCAGCAGCTGCCGCCGCCGCCGTCGCTGTCGTCGTCGTCCCCGCTGCAACCGCCACCTTCGATTCAGCGTAATTGGAGGGGAAGTGTTTGACACGAGAAAAACATCTAAAACTCCGGGGAGAAAGGAGAAGGGAGTGTGTTTCTCTCAGACGCCGGGGAAAGAAAACTGCGTATGCGGGCGTGCCAGTGTACCGTAGTACACAAAGAAAAAGAGATACGGGAACATGTATTTCATTAATCTCATTGGAGAAATAAAATTACAATATCCCCTAAAAAAAAGGTGCGCTCCATGGCCTACTAGCACGGCCAAGCTGGCTGTGGCGATTCTGTGATCTCCTGGTTCCCGGGGCCTCGGAAGACTCCCGGTTAATTACTCCCGCGGGTTGCTCCGCGAGATACCTCCGATTGAGCTGTGTGGTCGTCTTCATCGTCTTCGCTTCACGTTCTCCATGCATGATGATGGTGATGTGTGTGTGTGGGCGGCGGCAGAACCCGTGTCCTTGTCGGTAGACGCGCCGCGTGTAGCGTAGCCTTTGCGATGGCCACGCTCGCCCTCGCCGCCGTGCCTCGTCGGTCTTGGCGGCGTTGGAGGAGTTGTTGTTGGGGTAGCATGGATCACGCTCGGCTCGGACTTCTCGACGACCAGTAGCTTCTCGGGGTGTATAAGGGTCTACACCCTGCGGGAGTAATTGTCGATGGAGACCGGCGTCGGTGTATGACCGTCGCGTTGCTCGCGCTAGCATGACCTGAGTGGTCGACACCTTGTCCCGGCCAGACGCCGAGTCCACGGCAGTCGGCGTAGTCAAGGCATCGTCTCACGAGATCGTAGAGGAGCGGTATTGTTGTTGAAGTCGCGTCGCCCTGCAGCCGCGCCTTGTCCTCGGGCGGCGCCAACTTGCTCGGCTCCGACCTCCGAATGAGCGTGGCGCGGGTAGCAGCGACACGGGAGTAGGAGGCAATCTTCCTCGTGGCATCATGGTGTGGGACCCCGGCCTTCGCTTCGCGTCCGGGCGCCGAGTGGACGTCGCCGTGCTCTACATCTTCATCTTCAAAGTGTGCAATGAGGCGGAGTGGACAACAAGCAGAAGGTGGGGAGCTGCGTGTCTCCATCTTCGGCGACACCGAGCATGATGAAGTAGATCGGTATGCTAAGCATCGTCGGCGTCGTCTTCGGGTGGCAACCTTCTCGCCATCAGCCGGCTAGAAGATACGTGCATGGCTCATGCATGTGCACATGCTATGTCTGTTGATTGCGCCTGTATTCCTTGCTTCATTCCTCTGTACTATGGAGCACGTGTAATTGGCTTCAACGACAAAGAGAGGAGAGCTACCGTAGCGATAGCTCGGATGTCGCGCCGGTCACTGCACGCGGTGATGAGCCATCCGGCCGCCTGTCTTCCCGTCTTGAACATGGCCTTGTACGCACACGGGTATATACTAGAGGCTATTCTTCATGTGTAGACCACGCCGCGATGTTCGTTTAGGCTCTGGTGACAACACCACCAAGGCACCATTGAGTCCGCGCATGGTGAAGGAGAGGCACGACGCCGGTGCCGAAGCGGGGTGGTGAAGGAGCTCCTTGTGATTGGCGCCGACTTGACGAAATCATTGGCAGGCGGCGTCCCGGACGGCTCTGTGGCTTCGTACTCCATGTCACCGGCTCGATGAAGTGGGCGAAGTGTGTGTGTGACGGTGATCTTCGCAGCGTCGAGGTCTCGAATGGCATCTCTCCGACGCGACAAAGTATTCATCATCTCGTGCAATATTGAGCATAGTGTCGTCGTCTTCTACGATACCATCACGGTGAAGTGGACTCAAGCGGTGATGGTGACCTCCGTGCCATCGACCTCCATAGTGCAAGCTTGACGACATTGACCGTGGCGGCGTCTCGGCACGCCCCGTGTCATCGTCCTCCACGGTACCGTCGCGACGAAGCGGTCGCGAGTGATGATGGTGATCTCCATGGCGTTCACCTCCATGGCACCGGTTTAGCGGCGTCAGCGGTGGGCGGCGTCTCGGCGAACTCTCTGTCGACCACACCATCCAGACAAGGTGGACGCGAGTGGTGATGGTGACTTGTGTGCCGTTGGCCTCCATAGAGCTGGCTTGGTGAAGAATCCAGTGGGGAGCACCATGACTGGCTAACCGGCATCCTCGTCGAGCAGTGATGAGTGGGGGCGGCCACCTTGGAGCGGGCATGCATGGTGAAGATGAACTCTGGCGACGTGTCGTCCTCATCGAGCGGTGATGAGTGGGGGTGACCACCGTGGCGTCGACCTCCGTGACACCGACCTCGATGGTGTCAGCGCCCATAGCACGGGCTTGGTGAAGATGAGCTCCAGCGACGCGTCGTCCTCATCGAGCGGTGATGAGTGGGGGCGACCACAGTGGCGTCAACCTCCGTGACACCGACCTCGATGGCATCAGCGTCCATAGCGCGGGCTTGGTGAAGATGAGCTCCGGCGACGCGTCGTCCTCATCGAGCGGTGATGAGTGGGGTGGCCACCGTGGCGTCGACCTCCGTGACACCGACCTCGGTGGCGTCAGCGTCCATAGCGCGGGCTTGGTGAAGATGAGCTCCGGCAACGCGTCGTCCTCATCGAGCGGTTATGAGTGGGGTGGCCACCGTGGCGTCGACCTCCGTGACACCGACCTCGGTGGCGTCAGCGTCCATAGCGCGGGCTTGGTGAAGATGAGCTCCGGCGACGCGTCGTCCTCATCGAGCGGTGATGAGTGGGGTGGCTACCGTGGCGTCGACCTCCGTGACACCGACCTCGGTGGCGTCAGCGTCCATAGCGCGGGCTTGGTGAAGATGAGCTCCGGCAACGCGTCGTCCTCCATGCTAAGGTTGATGACCGGTATCTCATTGGAATTGTTTCCTTTCCTTCCAGCCGCAGAAAACAACTCACTCTTAAATGTCCTACAAGAAATGAAGCTAGTTGCCTATTTCTAATATAACTTCAAGAAGTAAGCTGCTAAGAAGATGTCCTGTAAGAGAATAAAATGACATAACAGGCCGCCCTCATAACACATAATTCAGAGATTTTATTCTTCCTCTTGAGAAGCAGCAGGAAAGAAATAAATACACTACGGAATAAATAATGTCAAAATTGACTAAGCTCGCTTCACTTAGTGGGCATATGCAGAATATCTTTTGGTAAGAAATCTATGTTTACAAAAACAATGGTAAAAGTAAGTCAATATACAGAAAAATAACATTCTCTTGATAACTCCCGGACTTCAAAAGTTCATCAGGCAATTGAGATCATTCATACAGAATCAAATAAACTGATGGTGAAAACACAAAAATGGAAAGCGCAAGAAATGAATCAAATGTTTTCATGAGAAAAAACCCTGGATAGATTGCAACGCATGGAAAAACTCAAAGCAATTAAATTCTCAAAACAACTATTAGCCAGGAAAATTGAGTAGCTTCAGCGAAAGGGAGAAAAAGAAACCAAGAAACTAACTCGTCCACTGTAGAAGTATTGAAGTGTACAGGAAGAGGCAAGAACATCTAAATGGTACTGGATGGTTGTATGAGAAGCAGAGCACGCATATCTCTAGTTTTAGAAGCAAAAGTGTGCTACTCAATGCTACTCTTGTTCACTGTGCATCAGCCTAAACTAAACACCGACTTGAAAAAGACTTCAAACATGTAAATTCCATTGCCAGTAACTAAGTGATGTAGGCTATGTGCTTGTATTTCATCTCAGAAAGGATTAAAAGAAAAGCTGTTTTGTGTCGCTTCAAGAGACATGCTGAAGAGGAAGAATGTAGTTACATGTGCTGCCTTGTAGTACTTACAGATGTCGTCCATGTAGTCGACAACAGCGGGCTCATTGTGGCCATCGAGCTCGTCGATATCATCCACTTAAGTGTCCTGCGATTAACACGCAAGCAGACTTCAGACTTGTAATAATAGTGTCCTTCCATGTTGCTGGTTTACAGCGGGGAAATACAACAGTCTCCCCCTTCACACTAGTGCAGAACCGGGCAATAGCACCGGTTCGTAAGGCCCTTTAGTGCCGGTTCCATAACCGGCACTAAAGTTTGGGCACCAAAGCCCCCCCCCCCTTTTAGTACCGGTCCAGCACGAACTGGTGCTAAAGGGCAACCACATGGCACGAGCCAGCTCCGGGGGCCGGGAGCCCTTTAGTACTGGTTGGTAACACCAACCGGTACTAAAATGTTTGGGGGGGTTGGTTTTATGATTTCTTTTTCATTTAATTTTGTGTTTTCCATTTTAATTCTTTTTCGTTTGCTGGTATTTTACGATACTACACATTGTACACGTTATGCTTATATATGGTAGCTAGTAGAACCAGTCATATATATATATATATATATATATATATATATATATATATATATATATATATAGATCATCAATGTCTCACAAACCATCATATTAATTCACACATACACACATGTATAGCTATATATACAATTTCTCGTACATATGCATGTTCCCTTCAGAGCCAGTTTGCATTAGCCTAATTGGTGCCTTCGGAGCACGATGACAAATTGGAAGTGGTTCATGACCTGGTCGATGGGGGCGGTAGCGGGTAATAGTATTCTCCCTTCGGATTTATGACCTGGTCGAGCAAAAATCACGCTATTTCCTCTTAAAGTGCTTGTACGCGCTCCGTATCTAGGAGCTTGTCCCGCACCTCTGTGAACTGTTAAGAAGGAGATCAATATGCATGTGTATTAGTTGTGTGACTAGATATCGATAATGGTGCACAAATTGTGAATAGTGTTCTGACAAGCGTACCCATTCCTGTCTTTGAGATCTGCTCCTTTCGGACGTCATCATGCGAATGTTCTCGCAAACGCAGTATGCACACAGATCAGTCCCCTGCGCCTGCTTTATGGCCTTTACGAGAATGGAATTTAATTTGATCAGATAATAATTAATCAAGCATGATAGTATTAAAAAGATGGCAGCTAGCTACCACACTACTTAATTACTTACCCTGGGTCGAAGCCATCTCAGCTATCGTTTCCATTCGCCTTTCGTTATGCTGATGAACCTTGCCCAAGCCCTGCCCGTCGACAAAGAAAATGAATAAAGGGGTTATTAAATAGTTCATATCATGAAATGACGAACTAATAGGCCGAGATATATAGTTAATAATGATTGAAATTACGTGTTGACTATCCCAAACAAGATGTTATAGCCTTTATTTTCTGAGAGTAGTGAATCCAGTATTTCAACTGTTCCTTCGTCAACTTTAATGATACACAAGATCCAGTGAAATCTGCATTCACACACGTTTGCATGTCTTAATTAAGCGGGCATATATATGTAAGCAAAATCATGTAGCTAGCTAGCTAGTAGGCAAAAACAGAGAATTTGTAGTACAAGAAAGTGTGACTCACTTGAAGTTGTAAGGAAGTAGTATATCTTCATTGTATTTGAGGCGCTTCAAGAACTCGAACATGCTGTCCTCTACCTGCTTTTTATAATAGTCGCTTATATTCCATGTGTATTCATTAACGGTGTTTGGGTCAATGAACCCAATGCCATAGCGTCCACCTTTTTTCATTTCATACATCTTCATCCTGCATAATACCACAGAAAAGAATATAGTGAGGATAATTACAGGTAATGATTGATCAAAAGGATCAATACAGCTAGCTTGAGACTTAAATTACAGAAAGAAATCACTTATAGACAATAGCAACTGACGATAGATTTGTCGAGTGCGTCTTGATTGTATAACTGAAACAGTTCAGAATACTCAACGGTCCCAGGTTTATCATGGTAGTAATGATCCTTGTTGACTTGCACCATGAGGGTCTGTCGATCGGATCTCTTGGTAATGTCCATATACCATTGATGCAATTCATACATTCTCGTTGGGAGCTTCTTGACATCTTCTGGCTTGACCAAAGGTTGACCCCGGACATATTTCCATTTTATTTCCTCCTCTGTCAGCACAGGCATGTCCTCGATCTCGAGGAGTTGTCCTACAGTGATCTTGAGTTCTTCAGACTGCGTTATATGCTTCTGGGTTATTACCAGATCGCCCACCTGGGGAACGTAAACTGTTTGCCCACAATAATATTGGCCGCACGTACTGTCACGTGTTGTTGGCGGCACAACAAGCGGGGGGATCGGTTGCGCCCACTGTTCTCCCAGCTGGGCAACGGTTCTCCCAGCTGGGCAACGGTTCTCCCGCATTTTTTGACAGCTGCTTGTTGTTTGCTCGAGCTCAAGCTCGCCTCCTTCTGTAGACGTTGTCGATGTAACTTCCTGATGTGGCGCTCATAGTCTGAGTCAACAGGCTTAGGAGCTGGTGGTTCAGCCATACGAACGAAGTGGTCAAGAACTTCCACAGGCAATTTCTCCCTTGGCGGCGGTGGCGGTTTCGGTCCAAAATGGGCGTTGCTCCTCGTCACCTCCAGGAATGTCAAGCTATAGCTCCGAATATTGGTCCACCACCTCATCAACCACGACACGAGCATAGCCTGCTGGAATCGGGTTGCAATGGAAGGTTGCATCGGGGGAATTTGTATAAGCAACGCTGTCCGCCACCTTCATGGATATGTTCTTCATTTTGAAGTGTAGCTCGCAGTTAGTGTTCTCCGTGATGTCATCCACGGGGTATCTATCCAGCATTGCATCAAACGGGGCGGAACCCACGCTGCTTCTCGGCATGGATGGGGCGGTGGTATCCAATGTTGGATTATCCGCTAGCTGCTGCAGCTGCTGAGACCCCCTTTGCTGGCTAAGTGAGTCGATCTGCTCCTGCTGCCACTGCAATTTAACTGCCAATTCCGCTTGACTTGCTTCTAGGCCTTGAAGGCGTTCATAGTCCCGCTTCCTCTGCTCCTCCTCCATCTTCCTCTTCTTCTCCTCCGCAATCTTCTTTCTCGCACGGGTTCTGTAGTCGGCGTTCCAGTCCGAAAACCCCTCATACCACGGAATAGCGCCCATGCCTCGTGTTCTTCCCGGGTGTTCAGGATTTCCCAGGGCACACGTAAGCTCGTCGTTCTCTCTGTTGGGCTGGAACACCCCCGATCGAGCCTCTTCTATTGCAACAAGTATCGCATCGTCGGCTCCGTTCAGACATGCCTTCGTCGAAACATTGCCTGTCTTCGGGTCCAACTCCCCCCCATGCGCATAGAACCAAGTCCTGCACCTGGGGGCCAACTCTTAATAACCGGAGTGACACCTGCATCCTCCATCTCTTTCTCAGACTTATCCCACTTACGCATTGCCACCGCGTAGCCACCTGGCCCCAGCTTATGGAACTTATCCTTTTTTTCGGCATTCTGCTTGTTTATTCTCGATCGTTCCTTAGCTAATTCTGAATCCTTGAATTTCACGAAATCGTCCCAATGAGCACTTTGATTCTCTAGTATCCCCTCGAATACTGGAGTCTTCCTTCCTCCCTTGACGTACTTCTCCCACGTCGTTCTCTTGTGGTTCTTGAATGCAACCGCCATCTTCCTAAAAGCAGCGTCCTTGACTTTCTGCGCATCTGCTTCTGTGAAATGATCTGGTAGGGTGAAATGTTCCATGAGAGTATCTCAAAGCAGTTTTTTTTATTCTCGTCGACAAAAGTAACATCTGGACGTGGTTTTGCTGGCTTTCTCCATTCTTGAAGGGAGATCGGGAGTTGGTCCATCACAAGAACTCCGCACTGACGAACGAACTTGTCCGCAATCTTCTTAGGCGCTAATGGTTCGCCATTAGGTCTGAATGCCTCGATATTGTACTTTACGCCCTCCTTCAACTTTTTGTTCGGTCCTCGTTTCGTCCTTTTGCCTGAAGATTTGCTCGATCCGGATGGCTGAAAGAAGAAATATCGATTCGTTAATATATCTTCAACTCATTTAAAACATGCGATGATCACCAGATTCCTGCTTATATAAATATATATACCTCGCCGGTGTTTGTTGTTTCAGGATCAACATGTTCTTCGTCATCGTCATAATCGTAGTTCATGACTTCATCAATTCGGTCGTCACGATCGAATATCATATCACCCTCTCCGGTGTTGTTTAGAAATTCGGAGCCCTCAAAATCTTCTTCATTCTGATCATCATCTGGCCCGCGTATCATATCGAACATGGTCTATTCTCTCTCTCTGTCGGTATTGTCCGCCATAGCTTTTATTTAACTATGCCAAAAGAAATATAAAACAATTTAGTATAATCTCGAATATTAGATATAATCTCGAATACATCGTCTCGAATAATAGATATAATCTCGAATACATCGTCTCGAATAATGGATTTAATCTCGAATACATCGTCTCGGATAATATATAATATTGAATAGTACATCACTGGCTAGGTAGCTAATTAAAGATCGAATACTACAGAAGAATCTAGGAAACTCGCGTTCCTGCGGCGCGGGCGGTGGACACCCAAAGAGAAGGAACCCTCACAGGATCATAGCTGAAGTGAGATCCCTGAAGAAACTGCCAGGTATTGGAGAACCTGCCGCCCTCTAACGCAACCATGTAGCGATGGACGTGCTCGTCCTCCTCCCTGACACGACGACGTACCACCTCCGGCGGGGCCGGCCCCCTCCGCACCAAAACTGGCCCACGCGAACGCCACCAAACGAGATCAGGGTCGACGACGGGACCCGGGGCCGGGTTCCTCATCAAGCGGCGCGCCCCTCCAGGCAGCACCTCCCAGTGCCAGCCCGGCGGAGCCCAGTCCCGGACATGGGTCAGCTGGACGTCGTCGCGGACGTGTCGACGGCGAGGATGCGGGCCGGGCATCGTCGACAACAAATACTAGCTATATGCCCGCAAAAAGTAACATTTTTTTAATGAATGAATTTTGATAACTTTTTTATAACTATTTCTATAACTAAAAAACAGAAAAATTTCTAACAATTCTAACTTTTTTATAACTATTTCTATAACTAAAAAACAGAAAATTTTCTAACAATTCTAACTTTTGTATAACTATTTCTATAACTAAAAAACAAAAAAATTTCTAACAATTCTAACTTTTTTATAACTATTTCTATAACGAAAAAACAGAAAAAATTCTAACAATTCTAACTTTTTTACAACTATTTCTATAACTAAAAAACAGAAAAATTTCTAACAATTCTAACTTTTTTATAACTATTTCTATAACTAAAAAACAGAAAAATTTCTAACAATTCTAACATTTCTAACTATTCTAACAATTCTAACATTTCTAAATATTTCTAAAAAACAGAAAAATGTCTAACAATTCTAACAAAATGTATGTGTGTGTGTGTGCGCGCTCACCGGCCGGCGAGGCGAGAGGTGACGGGTGGCGGCGACGGGGGGCGCGCGGCGACGGGGATGGCGACGACGGGGAAGGATGGCGACGACGGGGCGGCGACGACGGGGAAGGGGATGTACGGGCCGGGGCGGCGACGACGACGTACGGGGACGGTGACAACGCGCGCGGGACGGGCCGGGACGGGGCGGCGGTGACGACGCGCGGGACGACGGGGACGGGACGACGGGGACGGGGCGGCGACGGGGCTGGCGACGGGGGCGGCGACGATGGATATGGAGACGGCGGGGGCGGCGGGCGACGGTGTGCAGAGGAGAAGAAGCAGAGGGAGAACGAAACTGTTGAAATTTTTTGAAGAGTTTTCTTATACAGAACACACGTTTATTACCGGTTGGAGCCACCAACCGGTACTAAAGGCCTGTTTTGGCCAGGCCAAGCGGCGGGAAGCAACCCCCTTTAGTACCGGTTGGTGGCTCCAACCGGTACTAAAGGCCACCCCTTTAGTACCGGTTGGTGCCACGAACCGGTACTAAAGGGTGTGCGCTGCCAGGCGAGGGGCACAAAAGTTTAGTCCCACCTCGCTAGCCGAGGGGCACTCGCACCTGCTTATAAGCCCCACCGTCGCTGCTGTCTCGAGCTCCTCTCTTAACCAGGCCTTCTGGGCCTACCTCTTCTGCGATGCCCTGTTGGGCCTACTGGGCTAGCGGGCCTGCATCCTGGCCCAACTTGAATTTGGGTTTCTAGTTGTATGCAGGCCGCTGTGGCCCAGTAGGTGGGCTTTTTTTTCTTTTTTCTTTTTGCTTTATTCATTTTTGTGAATAACTTAACTTTGAAAATAGATTTTTCAGTGATTCTTTTTTCTTATGTTTAATATTAGTGTGCTTTATCATTATATTCAATTTGGTAATGCTTAGGTTATTTAAAAAATGAAATGCCTTTGTAACGGATGAGTTTTCGTCCGAAACCCTGATACTTCGAAACAGATTGTCCATTTTGTACACGAAGTGCATCCAGTTTTTGCGGTAACCCTCTCTACTTTTTTGCACATGCTATGTGGGTGAAATTATGATACCATGCCAACTTTCAACCTTTTTTGAGTTCATTTGAAATGCTTTTCAATTTCAGGGTCATTTAGCTGAAAAAAATCAGTAAATGCATGAAAGAATTTGCTTGCACATAAAATTTCTTCGCGTTTCAAATGCCAAAACACATAACTAGCTACCCTAACTATTACAGAGATCCCTCCTGGGTGTGAAACACGGAAGAAAGTGATGATAGTTAAGCCGATCACATCCCAGATCTTTGGGTGTGAAACTTTTTCTTCACGTGTGTCCCTTTGCGTCGTAGCCATGGAAAATCTTCATCATTTAACGGGATGCTCGGGTCAATATTCACTGTGAATGGAGCAATTTCATCAAACTTTTCATAATCTTCTGACTTGTCTGTCTTGTCATCCACTCCACGAAGTTTCTCTTCCCAGAAAGAACTATGTGCCGCTTTGGCTCATCGTACGATGCATTCGCTTCCTTATCTTTTCTTTTTCTTGGCTTGGTAGACATGTCCTTCACATAGAAAACCTGTGCCACATCATTGGCTAGGACGAATGGTTCGTCTGCATACGCAAGATTGTTGAGATCCACTGTTGTCATTCCGTACTGCGGGTCTTCCGTTACCCCGCCTCGTGTCATATTGACCCATTTGCACCTAAACAAAGGGACCTTCAAACCACGTCGATAGGCAAGTTCCCATATGTCCTGTATATAACCATAATATGTTTCCTTTCCTGTCTTGGTTTCTGCATCAAAGCGGACACCACTATTTTGGTTGGTGCTCTTCTTATCTTGGGCGATCGTGTAAAATGTATTACCATTTATCTGGTACCCTTTGAAAGTCATTATATTCGAAGATGGTAACTGGGACAGCAAGTACAGGTCATCTTCAATAGAGGTGTCATGCATGGTACGTGCTTGCAACCAGCTGGCGAAACTCCTGGTTTGTTCACGTGTAATCCAGTCATCAGACCGCTCCGGGTGTTTCGAGCGTAGCAAATTCTTGTGTTCATCCATATACGGAGCCACCAAGGTGGAATTCTGTAGAACTGTGTAGTGTGCTTCAGTGAGAGAATGTCCGTCCATACATATTATTTGTTCCCCTCCTAGCGTGCCTTTTCCATCCAGTCTGCCCTTATGCCGCGATTCAGGAACACCAATCGGCTTAAGGTCAGGAATAAAGTCAATACAAAACTCAAAGACCCCTCATTTTGACGGCCCATGGAGATGCTTCCTTCTGGCCTAGCACGGTTATGAACATATTTCTTTAAGACTCCCATGAACCTCTCAAAGGGGAACATATTGTGTAGAAATACATGACCCAAAACGTTAATCTCTTCGCATAGGTGAACTAGGACGTGCGTCATGATGTTGAAGAAGGATGGTGGAAACACCAACTCGAAACTAACAAGACATTGCACCAAATCATTCTGTAACCTTGGTATGATTTCTGGATCGATTACATTCTGAGAGATTGCATTGAGAAATGCACATAGCTTCACAATGGCTAATCGAACGTTTTCCGGTAGAAGCCCCCTCAATGCAACCGAAAGCAGTTGCGTCATAATCACGTGGCAGTCATGAGACTTCAGTTTCTGGAACTTTTTCCCTGCCATGTTTATTATTCCCTTTATATTCGACGAGAAGCCAGACGGTACCTTAATACTGAGCAGGCATTCAAAGAAGATTTCCTTCTCTTCTTTGGTAAGAGCGTAGCTTGCATGACCCTGATGTATGCCGTCTTTTCCGTGCATACGTTGCTGGTCCTCCCGTGCCTCAGGTGTATCTTTTGTCTTCCCATACACGCCCAAGAAACCAAGCAGGGTCACACAAAGATTCTTCGTCACGTGCATCACGTCGATTGCGGAGCGGACCTCGAGGTCTTTCCAATAGGGCAGGTCCCAAAATATAGATTTCTTCTTCCACATGGGTGCGCGTCCGTCAGCGTCATTCGGAATAGGTTGTCCACCAGGACCCTTTCCAAAGACCACCTTCAAATCCTTGACCATATCATGTACATCAGCACCAGTACGGTGGCCAGGCTTCGTCCAGTGATCCGCCTCACCTTTGAAATGCTTGCCTTTCTTTCTTACGGGATGCCTGCTCGAAAGAACTCGACGATGTCCCAGGTACACATTCTTATTAGCCAAATATATACTGTCGGTATCGTCCAAACAGTGCGTGCATGCACGGTATCCCTTGTCTGTCTGTCCTGAAAGATTACTGAGAGCAGGCCAATCATTGATGGTCACGAACAGCAACGCCTTTAGGTCAAATTCTTCCCCCATGTGCTCATCCCACGCACGTACACCTGTTCCATTCCACAGTTGTAAGAGTTCTTCAACTAATGGCCTTAGGTACACATCAATGTCGTTGCCGGGTTGCTTAGGGCCTTGGATGAGCACTGGCATCATAATGAACTTCCGCTTCATGCACAACCAAGGAGGAAGGTTATACAAACATAGAGTCATAGGCCAGGTGCTATGGTTGCTGCTCTGCTCCCCAAAAGGATTAATGCCATCTGCGCTTAGACCAAACCATACGCTCCTTCGTCATCTGCAAACTCCTTCCCATACTTTCTTACGATTTTTCTCCACTGCGACCCGTCAGCGGGTACTCTCAACTTTCCGTCTTTCTTACGGTCTTCTTTGTGCCATCGCATCGCCTTGGCATGCTCTTTGTTTTGGAACAAACGTTTCAACCGTGGTATTATAGGAGCGTACCACATCACCTTGGCAGGAATCTTCTTCCTGGGGCGCTGGCCCTCGACATCACTAGGGTCATCGCGGCTGATCTTATAGCGCAATGCACCACATACCGGGCAAGCGTTCAAATCCTCGTACTCACCGTGGTAGAGGATGCAATCATTAGGGCATGCATGTATCTTCTGCACCTCTAACCCTAGAGGGCAGACAGCCTTCTTTGCTTCGTACGTACTCTCGGGCAATTCGTTGTCCTTTGGAAGCATATCCTTTATCGTTACCAGCAACTTGCCAAATCCCTTGTCAGATACACCATTCTCTGCCTTCCATTGCAGCAATTCTAGTGTGGTGCCCAGCTTTTTCTTGTCACCTACGCAATTCGGGTACAACAATTTTTTGTGATCCTCTAACATGCGCTGCAACTTCTTCTTCTCCAAATCACTTGCGCAGTTTCTCTTTGCGTCGACAATGGCCCGACCTAGATCATCAACGGGCTCATCTGATACCTCTTCTTCAGCTTCTTCCCGCATTGCTGGCTCAGCTTCTTCCCGCATTACCGGCTCAGCTTCTTCCCCCATTGTTGTATCATCGTATTCAGGGAACCCATGGCCAGGATACCTGTCGTCGTCCTCTTCTTCTTCATTGTCTTCCATCATAACCCCTCTTTCTCCGTGCTTGGTCCAAACATTATAGTGGGGCACGAAACCGGACTTAAACAGGTGGAAGTGAATGGTTCTTGACTTAGAGTAATTTTGACCATTCTTACAGACAGCACATGGACAAGGCATAAAACCATCCGCCCGCTTGTTTGCCTCAGCCGCAAGCAGAAAAGTTTGCACGCCATTAATGAACTCGGGAGAGCATCGGTCATCGTACATCCATTGCCGGCTCATCTTCATTACACAACACCGAATAGACAAAATTAATACAAGTTCATACATAAAGTTCATACAACACTTAAATGCAACAAACAAATAACTCTCTAGCTAAAGCATTTAAATGCAACAATAAATGCGATCAAGATCGCAACTAAGGTAACAATGGATCCAACAGCATAATGATACCAAGCCTCACTATCGATGGCATATTTTCTAATCTTTCTAATCTTCAAGCGCATTTTCTCCATCTTGATCTTGTGATCATCGACGACATCGGCAACATGCAACTCCAATTCCATCTTCTCCCCGTCAATTCTTTTCAATTTTTCTTTCAAGTACTCGTTTTCTCTTTCAACTAAATTTAACCTCTCGACAATAGGGTCGGTTGGAATTTCTGGTTCACATACCTCCTAGAAAAAATTTCTATGTCAACTTGATGGGCATAATTTGTTATAAACACGAAATGCAACTAGTTTTAAAATAGAATATATATACCACATCCGAATCATAACAAGGACGAGGGCCGACGGGGACGGATATCAAAACCATGGCACTATATGTATAACAAACAACGTACGGGTAAGATAATTATACGAGTAACTAGCTATATATACAAATCACACAAACATCAATTTTTATATAAAATTTCATGAACAAAGAGGCTCACCACAAGGTGGTGCCGGCGACGGGACGGTGCGGGCGATCGACGGTGGTTACGACGGAGATTTAGAAGGCACTAAGTAAACCACACCTACATATGCAAACTAAGTGTTATTTTTGACCTCAAATTGCATATAAATCAAATACTAGCACATATATATATATATATATATATATATATTTCCTCCCAAATTACTAAACTCACAAATTAATCACTATATAAAGCATTGCAAGAGTAAATCTAGCAATGAGAGATGAAAGGACAAAGTTGCTAACCTTTGTGATCATTTCAATGGATGGGGGCCTTCAAATCTTGACAAAATTTGGGCAAAATGTGTGATGAGCTCGAGAGGAAGAGGGGAAGAACAGAGAGGAGAGGGGAAAGGGGAAGAACAGAGCGAGCTCGGGTGGACGAAGGGTTTATGTAGGACGACCTTTAGTACCGGTTCGTGCCAAGAACCGGTACTAAAGGTGCTGGAGGGGGCCCAGACTGGCAACATCCTGCCACCACTCTCATTAGTACCGGTTCGTGGCACGAACCGGTGCTAAAGGTTCGCCACGAACCGGTACTAATGAAAGCGGCCCGGCTAGCCGTTGGAACCGGCACTAATGTACACATTAGTGCCGGCTCAAATACAAACCAACACTAATGTGCTTCACGTTTGACCTTTTTTGTACTAGTGTCATTTCCTAACAGAAAGAGCTAGCCAGATAAATTTCGCAAACAGTATCCATAGGAAATACTCCCTCCGTCCCAAAATAAGTGTGTCAACCTTAGCACAATTTTGTACTAAAGTTAGTACAAAGTTGAGACACTTATTTTGGGAAAGAGGGTAAAACTAATTTGTAATTTCACAGGAAATGATCCTCGTAGAATGCATACAGACAATAATCAATCCAACCATTTTATTTTTATAACGATATGTTAAAAAACTTTAGTTGTGCTATTACTAACACATATTTCGATTGGTGAATAAGAAACTTAATGACGTCGCCTGTTGTTTGAGGATGAAAATGGTATTTCTCTCCGTAGAACAATTGCTTCAATTCTTTTAAAATAGAACCATACAGCAAAAGGCTTCAGAACACGAGGGGTCAACATACTCTAAATCAGTTCATAAAATCTAAAATCTAAATCCATGCCATATACATTCAGCGTCTACTACCATGAAATTGCAGCTAGAAGCCAGAAAGTATTACACTTCAATGAGTGGGAACTTGAACGAGGAATAATGGAGAAAAGTGGAGAACTAACCTCCAGTTGGAAGGGCATGAAGATGCCAGCTCCTTCTCTGATGTATCTTCCTTAATATCCATTCGACTGAACATTTATGTTCCAAAGCTGGAAAGAAAAGAAATTTACAAATATGCGCATTGGCACACATATCCATTCCACTGAACATATGCAACCCATATCTGCAAAAAATAGAAATTTAGTACATATTCACAAAGAATAAGTAACAGCACATGGTCCTTCTGGTCTCAATATCCAGAGTCTCATGTTGGATACATTTTATTAATTATGTTCAATTTCACAACTAAGCAGAACAAATTAATTGACAGAGATGTGATAGCTCTAAATAGGCAAAATGGCTCGCAAAACTAACGAAACAAAAACTACTGAGATTGTCTTGAAAGACCATTATGTATAGTTCTCCTGTGATACATCCTGGACCTCACAAATGCCTGTGTTAGAATTAAAATGTGAATGCTCTAAATAGGATCCTAGGGTAAAGGAATAATAAGTAGATCCAGGATGCAGTGGTGTGAATGTGTGATGTATATGGATAAAAACTCTAATAGTAAAGCCTCCTGAATCCTGATTCACTCAAGGTGCACAAGTTGTAGGGCTAACAATCGGCTCGTCTAAAAGGGACATTTCCCTATTTTTGCCCCCTTACATTGTTTTTATGCAAGTGATTTACAGAAGAATTTAAGAACAAACAATTTTTTTGTAAGTGCTTTACAGAAGAATTTAAAAACGCACAAGTTAATTTCGGTCTTGGAGAGGTGCGGACTGCAATAAAAGCTAAAGATCAGGGAACACTAACAGAACCTTGGGCAAAAGTTAATTTCGGGAAGCACAACTATGAAAGACACATATGTGCTTCATGCTGAAACAGAAACACAACTCTACTTTTCAGCATCCGGCGCATCTGTGCTTTACGATGAAAAAAAATTAAAAGAAAGTCACAAAAACCTAAGACTCCCGACTCGTAGATAGAGACCGGGGCCAAAACTTTGCGGGCATATGGTAATATGGGCCAGCCGACGCGTGGGTTATCCATTCACCTCATGCACCTACAAAAAAAATGATCCCATCATCCCCTTAAAAAATCATCCCATAAAAAAAGTGTCTCTCTTTTTTTTTTGCGGGAAAAAAGTGTCTCAAAAAGATAAAAAATATAAAAAACAAGAAGAGAAGAAAGGGCATGACGGCTAGACCTAGATCGCACTCCCCATCCCGATCTCCTCGACGCCGCCGCCGCCGCTCATCCAACAACGCCAGCTTCAATTAGTGCGACGGAATAAGTTCTGTTGCAGGTATTGTGGAAGTATCTTCTGTAACGCCAGGAGAAGATCAAATACTACGATAATCTAATTCGTGGTCTCCGTTTTGTAGGAGTTGGGAGAATAAAAATGAAGGCGCGGCAGTTCTTGAACGTGGTGATTCAGAGGTCTGGCAGTGGCCGCTTGTACACGGTGAGCCGCATCAAGGCCGGGGAGCAACTCTTCTACCGGTCCACGGCGGAAGCAAAGGCAGCAGCGCAACCCAAGGAGGGGAATACGACGCTGCCATCATCAGCCGTGGCGCCACCATGGACGGAGAACATCTCGCGGATGCCTCCGCCCAGGCTCAGATTGGAAGCATACCGCTTAGACGGCCCAAGGCTCGATTTTTTGCCCTTCTACGGACGAGGCGGCGATGGCAAGATCCTCTCCATGGACTCGGCGGGCAACACCGTCCTCTGCAACGCCGTCCGCGGCTCCGTCCAGCCCGTTCCCTGCCTTAACGAACCCAAGGGGGACAGCCCCGTCTCCTTCTCCATCACTCGTGCGGACACCTCCCATCAAGCCTTGTACGTTATGGACAGGTTTCCCGCAGCTCGCAATGCTTTCATCTTCGAAGCCCTCATCTACGGCAAGAATAGCTGGGAGTGGCACCGGCTCCCTCGGCCGCCCTACGTCAACAACCAAGCCTATAACCGCACAGCCATCCAGTCCTACATGTTGCTTGGTGATGGCGAGACTATCTGCATATCCTCCGCTGGGCCAAGCTCCATCGGCACCTACTGCTTCGACACGGTCAGCTGCACCTGGGAAAAGGTTGGCCGCTGGACCCTGCCGTTCCATGGACGGGCTGAGCATGTCCCTGAGCTTTGCAACCTCTGGTTCGGCATGGCCGGCAACAGCGCCAACAGCTTGTGCGCGCTGGACCTCTCCAACCTTGGCAGGGCTCCCAAGTTGCTGCATAACTGGCAGGTCCTTGACAAGCCTAATGGATGGGTGCAGACAAGGGGTAGCCTGCTGTACCTTGGCGCCGGCAGGTTTTGCATCTTTGGAAAATTTGACACCGGGGAGCAAGATGATCAGGGTAATCCCAGCGACAAGGCGGCTGTGCTCACCGGTGTGGAGGTAGTCCACAGAGGATCATCTCAACTCCAAATGATCAAGCACAAGTCCTTTGTCAGCTATGCCGGCATCCAGTGTGTTCTTTAAGTCACCAATTAAGGCCACGTACGGTTAATCCTCTCCCCATGGTAATGGGATGGGATCATGGGAGGACTTGCGGATTTCATTCCACTCAACACCTTTCAATCTCCACAAACCTGAACTAAACAACCCTAATGCTTAGGGGAGAAAATACGTTCGATGACAACATGCATGCTCCCTTCTACTTTGCCTTTTGCGGCAGCCAGATCAACGTGGATGTAACTTACGCTCAATCAAAAGTGGCTCAGTCGAAAGCGTAGGCGGAATAGGTAGGCAGGATAGGTCACATCGGGGAAAATATCATGTGCATCCAACCATTTGGTGCACCTCGTTTAACAAATCCCATATATGAATGTCGGAAAATTCCTGAAAAATATATGTTATAGTGGCAACACGAACCTATCATTCCACAAAATTTCATATGCAAATTAGTAACATAGTATGAGAAAAAAAAAGGCCCAAACCATGCAATTCATATCAAAATTGACATAACACTGTATAGAGGACCTGGGAAGAAACAAAAAAATTTACAACATGGTCCCTTTTTCTTGCAGATATATGACTCCAAAGTCCAAACCATACAAGAGGAATGATAACTGAGTCATATCGTAAATATGACTCCAAACCATACAAGAGGATCGCAATTGAGTCCATTGTTTTAAATAGCACCCTATAGTGTTTAGAGAGGTTCTGTGCTAAGGGACTTTGATCCTAACACATGACCGAGCGTTTTAAATAGCGCGCTATAGCGTCTAGAGAGGTCCACTGCTAGGAGGCATAGCCCGCTATTTGAAACTATGATTTGAGTCATATTGCACGTAACCGATGAGGTCACCTTCTGACACAAACCTTGCCAATGATGGGCAAGGGGATGAGGGCCTCCCATGGAGGTTGAAGATGACACATCGTAAGCATTTCCTTTGTAGATCTGCTACTTCTATGGCCGAGGTTGATGCATTGAGATGAAGAAAACGATGAACCCACTAGCCAGCTGGCACGCCTCGAAGAGATCGGTGGAGGCCGAAATCGAATACACCTCTTCCTCTTTTGCTTGACCACACTGATGAAGAAAGAACGGGTCCAAATCTGTCTGACGAGCGGTTCTCCTGAGCTTGTTGAAGAAGTTATCGCCAAATCCACTTCTCGTCGCCACAGTCTACCATGGAAGTCGGGTGGAGGAGGACGTTGAGCTTGATACCCGCTTGTTTTCAATGGAGCAAATAACGAAGACATAACTATCTAAAAAAACATTCTAATGGCGCACCTCCTGGGGGTGCGCCATTAGTAATCTTCCCCCATCCGTACACTTCGTCCCTCCCTCGTCCCTCTCCCTCTTGCCAAATTGACACTTCCTTCCTCTCCCTCCACCGCGCCGCCCCTCCCTCCACTGCGCCACCGCCGCTGCCCCGACCCACGGCGCCGCAGCCGCCCACGCGCCCCCGCCGCCTCCCTCTCCCCTTCCTTCCCCTCGAGCGCCGCCTCCCCCTCGAGCCCCACCTCCCCCGCGAGCGCCGCCTCCCTCGCCTCCCTCGAAACCCTAGAATCCCGCCGGAGATTTGGAGCCTCGGAGCCGCCGGAGACTTGGAGCCTCAGAGCCGCCCCAAGTCCACCAGGAGAGGAGGCCCCACGTCCTTCGTCCTCCGTCGTCGCCGCTCCGGCCACCACCTCATCGTGGTCAGGTAACCCTCCTCCCTCTGCCTCTCTTCCTCCTCTCCTCCCCCCCGGCCATGCCCTCTTCTTCTCTCTTTTGGTAGGTTTAGGTCAAATCCATCTCGAATTTAGGTCAAATTAGGTTAGAACAGGGCTTGACTCGGCTGCTGCCGGTGAGTCAAATTGACTATTAGGCTGCATATGCCACAGTTTGGGTAGGACTAAAATACACTAGCCATTGTTAAATCAGGGCATCATATACAGTTCACCTCTTGTAGATGGGCTTAAACTACAACGGTGACAGAAGTGGTGGCACTTAATTAATCAAGTGTAGCATCTTAATTGGTGGTGTTATCATTGCTTAAATGCACAGTTAAATTAGTTGTGGTGGAGCTTAATTTACACTTTAAGAAGTAGGAATACAAATTATGTGGTGCAAGTAGATTTTAAATTAGTTACAGAACCATTTCATCAGCACTCATCGTCTTGTTTGACAAGACGTGTTTTACTTTAAAGTTGAAACTATACTTGAATTTTGTGATATATCTGCTGAGAGGGCATGCTTATCTCACCAGATTTCATGAATCACACATTTACACAAATTTTATAACAGTTGCTCAAAGGATCGCATATATGCCCTGATTGCCAGGTTGATCATAAGGAAGCTTCGCTTCTTGTTTGTATCATGAAGGCATTAATAATGTGTAAGTTGGCTAGCATATGCTATAAGCAATGGAATGGAAGATAATAGCCTCAACTTGCACAACTTTCTTTGTTAATTGGCATTAGCTCGCAATATATCTACTGCATGCCTGTTGGCATCTTCGAGAGGGGGAAAACTAACAAGTTGCATATGTGGAGTAGTTAAGTAGTGCAATAATGGTTTATTTGTTTTATAGACCAACGAGGAGTCTCGGTCACTTAATCCTTACTCTTACATGTATGCATATATTATGTCATCATATACAAGTTTAGTTCAGCTTTGCTGTCTGAATATGTTGCAGATCTCCGTGTCGTTGTCTTGAGATTGATTATTTCATGAATATGTTGAGGAGATTTATTTTAACTAAAAGTTCAGGGTTTGTTACTGTCCGAATCTACTTGTTGAATTGGCTGATGAGCGCAAGTAACAGTTATCAGTAGTAACAATTGTCAGTTGATGATTAGCTTATGCTGTGCTTGCCTGTTCTTGTTCTTATTCCAGGAGGAGTTTCAGGAGTTTGCGGAGAAGACCAAGACGCTGCCGTACACCACCTCCAACGAGAGCAATATCTGCCTCTACAGCCTCTACAAGCAGGCCATCGTCGGCCCCGTCAACACCGGTACATGCATTCACATTTTACGCGCCTTTTTCTTTTCATCTTCCTACTAGTTTTAGTAGTAACAAGTGTAATATCCATGTTAGCATGATTATATAGTTGTATACTGTTAATTTTAGTGTCAGTGTTCATATTAGATGTATATAGTTGTTGAAGAGTGAACGTTGGCCTGTCGAATCTTTTGACCTTGGGTTGGGCTTGATTGGTAGAGTATTAGAACTGAGAAAAATGTACAAATGTTAGGTGTGATTAAGGCTAGTAAAGATGGAGTATGGCTGCTGGGTAATCTGTGTTTGGCTGTATAGTCCTTTTTCAATGTGTTTTGTTCTCCTTCGCTCCTGTTTTTTCGGTTATGAGCTCTCAATACTTGTGTAATATGATTGCTTTTGGGCTGTTTGAAGACATGTTGAATCGGGTTTATGTGTTATTTAGGATGAACTTCTTGCACTGCTGTTAAAGCCTAAATATATTGCTGCTGTTACTTTTATGTATACATATTGTTGGTCCATTTCATCCATGATGTCTTTTGGGCAGGTACCCCGAGAGGCCCTTGAGTTTGCCGGAATGTCGATTAACTTCCGTTCCGGCGAATTCGGGTACTCCATATGTCCTGTTTTCAGCAAAGGTCATGCTGAAATTTTCTGTGAATTTTAGCATGACTTTGCTAAAAATAGGACATATGGGGTACTTGCCACTAATGCCTGTTATCATGCATGTTTTATGATCTGTTGTAAAGGTACTAATTGGTCTCTTCTGCTGCTTATCAGAGATGGCGGGAAGCAGCCACCGCCACTCTGCGACACCGCAGTACGAGTTGGATGCTTCCGAGTTCTTCACTATCATACTTGGGACTTCAGTATCATCCATGACGCAGGTATATAAAATGAGAGATCTCCCCTAGCTTCACCCATCTCATTATGATATCTGTTGTTTGCCTACATCACTCATTGTCCCAAACTGCAGAGGTTGCCTGACAGTTTTAAGAACATGCTGATGGGTGAAGATCCGCCAAATAATGTGAAGGTGCGACAGGCCGGCAGCGGGTTTCGTAGGCTGTGGGATGTGGAGTTGGTGATCAAGGAGGGCCACATGTACTTTTCTCGTTGATGGGAGAACACTACACCACAACACTTGATTGGGGGCAATTAACTGCCGGGAGAAATACCTAATCAAGGGCAAATAGTCTGCCGGGAATCATGCTACTGCCGGCAGAAATACTGGAGGGCAGATAAACTGCCGGGAGAAGACGAATAGCTAGGGCATATGGACTGCCGGTGGTGATTTCTACCATCCACGGCTCCCTAACTGCCGGCACAAGTGAATCTCGGCCCACTGTCTGCCGGGACTCTCTATGGTGCGAGACCGACATAATTGGGCCAAAAGCGCGCAGGTAGGCTGAAGCGTGCGCGACCAAAAAATATCTATCGCCCCCACAAATTCTTCCCCTATCCTAAAAAAAGTACTTCCCCAAATCGAACCCTCCTCCCAGGCTCTAGCCCTCGTCCCGACTAACGCCGCCGCCGACCCCCTCCTCCTCAACCGCTCCTTCCACCGCCCACCCCTCCACCAACCTATGCGACCCTCACTGGGATCGATAGATCCAGTGCATCGAGGTTGGCGTCGCCTCCCTCCCTTCGGCACCGCCGCCAGGAATGGCTGACGACGCCGGTGCGTCAGGTCGATGTCGCCTTCATCTCTAGCACCAGATCTTGCGACGAAAACCGTGTCTCGTCCATCACGTTGCGAGCACGGCGACGGAAAGGGCAAGAGGAAGCGGTTCTTCCTGGCTCCTCTACATCTCAGGGTCGTCCCCCCACAACCACGCCGCCGCGCTACTCATCTCCACGGCCCTCTGCGCTGACGAGCTCGGGCAGGCTTCCCACCATGGTTCCCTCCACGCCGACGGTGAGTGTTGTGCATATCCATCATGTTCGAGACCTGATGCAGACGAGTTTTTCCTTACCAAGATGCTGTCAATTTTGTATGTTGAGATGAGGTTCTTAGATTTGTTTGGTCTGATGTGAGTCCCCCCCCCCCCCCCCCGATGAGGTTGTTAGATTTGTTTGGTCTGATGTGAGTCCCCCCCCCCACACACACACAAACTTTTTGGGTGGATTTTTTGTTCCTGCTACCATGGAGAACGAGCGTCGATACCTCTGAATTTTTGCCTGTTCGTGAGCTTGGAGAGCTGACACTTTGCATCTTGTGCCTACCTCTGGCCACATTGTTTTTGAGCAAATATTCATCATATAACATTTTTATATGTTTCTCTGTTTTTCCACAGCAAAGTAAGAAGGGAGTAAAAGGCCTGCAAAAGGAGAATGAGAATGAAGCTATGCTGCTTGAAAAAAGAAAGAATCTGCAGTCCTAACAAAGAACCTGAAACAACACTCTGGAAAAAAGAGAGAAGGAAACACCAATCTTGCAAGGGAAATAAAGAAACCGCAGCTTGTTCACTAAATTTTCAGTGAGTGGTAATGCTCTCTTCACACATATAATCTGACTTTCAAACACTATTAATTAGAAACAATAGGATTGCAGACACTGAGTCATCATATTGGTTAACACAAGTGAGCGATGAACACAAGTGAACTTTACCTTAGTTATGTCAGCTCCGTTTTCAAAAACCATGCTTTTATGGATTGATGGTAGGACTTGGGAGCAAAGGGTGTGGCAGCTGATCTTATTTTCATCCATTACAGATATAATTGTCTTTTCACTACTGAAAATATGTTCTTTCTTCAAGTCACATGAAGTATTTCAGGATATGATATAAACTGCAACTGGGTCCACTTTCTTTCATGTACACGGAAGACTCTGCCATGTAGAGAAATGATTTTCGTTAGATTCCATGCTCACTCACTTGTATTTATATGTAATCTAGTGTGTAATAACATACTTAAACATGCAAGTATGTGCGACCCATGTCATACATGGCCCAGCTCATAACTTTAATTTGATTCATGTTCCATTCATCACATGTCCTAAACTGGTGCATAAATCAGCTTGTTTGTTTATTTGTACAAAGCCATGGTCTAAGTTTTTAGGCTAATTCAACTTGTCGTGGGAGATGTAGGATAGTAAACCAATATAAAAACTTGTCCTAGATTTTTTATATTGTGGGCAGCGTAGTAGATACAGAGACTTAGAAGGAAAAGTAGGCCCATATAACGCTAACTTGATTCGCTGGCTAGTACAGTAACTTTGTGTATGTAACCTGCTTATACCACTTTGCTTATTACAGTTTTTTATATTGTGGGCAGCATAGTAGATACAGAGACTTAGAAGGAAAAGTAGGCCCAAATAACGCTAACTTGATTCGCTGGCTAGTGCAGTAACTTTGTGTATGTAACCTGCTTATACCACTTTTCTTATTACAGTAACTTGTATCCTTAATTTACTGATCCTACTTGAAACTATAGCTGTAAATTTGCATATGTACTTGTACAGTACAGTAGCTTGAAAATGCACTTGTGTAATGTTTAGGGTGTGATCATGGCCTCGTGATTGTGTTTGAAAATGCAGAATTTTTTTTCAAAATGGTCGTCAATTCTGTTCGCGCTTTACTTTGGTACAGTAATATTAGCTATGTGCAGTATGAAGTTGGCCAGTTTTAAATACCTGAGATCTGGAACAAATGTCTCTATTTTTCTCTTTAATTTAAAATACCTAATGCTTTCATTTCACACACTTGTACTTGCAACAATATCAGGTACATCTACTGGCAGGCATACAACTTCACAATCACTTTGACTTAATACAGATTCTTAATTAACTTGCTCAATGCAGAGAAACTAAACATTCATTATGTTCTCGGCCCCTTATGCGGCAGACACACTACCATTATCAGATCAAATATAGATGACCATATTACAACCAAAGCACCCGATTACATACCATGAGTCTATAGCATCACTTCTGCTGTAGGCAAGTGTTTAAAATACAAGGTACACCTACTAGTTTTTGTTAATATTTGTATAGACTTCGCACACTATATTAGGATGAGAAGTAAGATAAGCTTGCTACTATCAAGATGATAAAAAATGGACGTGTTGATGTCCAGGACATGTTCGTACTGTAGTAGAGATTACTCTAGAGATGTTACTTGTTTCTCTATATTTCAGAACATATGCCGCTTTTGTATGTGGGCATGAGGCTGTTATATGTGATTGTTGTAACATCTTTCTTAAGTTCTGAGTGCAACTGTCGTGTGTAACATCTGCCGAACTATTGCAGGTTTCCTAAAGGTACAAAAGTTGATCGAGGCATGGAAGATCTTCAAGTTGCTGAAGATTTGGAAGACCTACAAATAAGTTGGTGGAATGATAGTGTCGTATGTCTTGTTTGTTGAACCTGGAGACTTGCTCTGCTCATTTTGATGGTTGTTAAGCTCATTTTGGTTGTGTGGTACATCTAAAAACATATGTACTTCTCCTTTTGTGGCACTACTTTATTTTAGTTGTGTGACACATCTGTAAACATATATGTACTTCTTTTTTGGCACAATCAGCTTATATATAGTCGTTATATTTATTGCTTTACTGTTTATGACGAGGCCTATATGTTAGTTTGATTGTAGTGCATGTACAAATCGTGTGACATGTCCTAATTACCTAAACGTATGTACTGATTGGATGTTGCATTAGGGATGCCTAGAACCAATTGGTAGTGAAATCAAGGTGCTGGCATAATAATTGCCGGGTAAACATGCTTGTGCAGGCAATTGAACTGCCGGTAACTCTAGTTTCATGTGCTTGACTAATCTGCTGGGAGAAAATAGACTGCCGGCAAATATGTGAGCCAGGGCAGATAAACTGCCGGAGAAGTCTATCTGCCGGGACAAGTAATCCCTGACAGCTGTTCTCGTGGCAGTTCTATCTGCCAGGAGAAACACTGTCCCGGTAGTTTGTTTGCCCTTTAAAGTGACTTCTCCTGGCAGTTTACCTGTCCTCGCATCAATGTTGTGGTGTAGTGGAAGTTCTACCGTGCCTACGACCTGCGGCTGGGGTACTTCCTTCTCTTCAAGTACGACGACGACGCCACCACGCTCATCGTGAAGGTGTTCAACGCGACTATTTGTCGCATGCGCTACGCTGAAGATTATGATGCCGGTACGTTCTGCCTCTTCTTATTCCTCTACATTTGGCTTTGTCTCACATTGATTGTTAACGGTCATTGTTGCATTTGGACAGGTAATGGGAGCAGCAGCAGCGACAATGGCTACAGCCAAAGCAGCAGCGACCATGGCTGTAGCGAAAGCAGCAGCGACCATGGCTATAGCGAAAGCAGCAGCGATTCTGGCTGTAGCGAAAGCAGCAGCGATTCTGGCAGCAGCATAGGCAACAAGAAGGATGATCCGGACTGGAGTGCGGGAGAAGAGGAGCAGAGTGGGGATGAGGAGCTGCAGGATGACGATGGGCATCAGGCTGAGGATGACCTAGCGCTGGTGGTGGCTGACCAAGGGCAAGAGATGGTGGTGGCTGACCAAGGGCAAGAGATGGTGGTGGCTGACCATGGGCAAGAGATGGAGGTGGCTGAGGATGACCTAGCGATGGTCGTGCCTGAAGGTGGCCTCGCGATGGTGGTGGTGCCTGACAATGACCACGCACCGGTGGTGGCGCCGGCGATCCCACAGCTGGGCGACATGACCACGCCAATTGAGGTAGAAGACTACATCCCACTGCCTCCACCGCCTCCACCGCCTTGCCGCTCTTGGCGCATCAGGCTGAGGAAGGAGAAGGAGAAGAACAATGCATGAGAACTGAACGGTGTTGGATGAACAATGTGAAACTTTTGTAATATGTAACGATGGAACTATGTGTTGGCTATGTATGTATATATGATGGAACTTGTGTGTTGGCTATGTATGTATATATGATGGAACTTGTGTGTTGGCTATGATTGTTATATGGGTGCTTGTTGTATATCTCATAGGTAAAATAGTGACCTGAGATTAAGAAAAAAAATTAAAAAAATTGTTACTAATGGTGCATTACCGTGTGGTGCGCCATTAGTATAGCAAACACTAGTGACGCACCGTGGGCAAAACTAATGGCGCCCTGCCTGGTGCGCCATTAGTATACCAGATACTAATGGCGCACCAGTGGTGCGCCATCAGTAAGATATACTAGTGGCGTGCTACTAATGGCGCACTGGTAATGCGCCATTAGTAGGCAAAATCAGTGCACCATTAGTAGGCCTTTTTCTAGTAGTGCATATCACACGTAACCGACGAGGTCATTGTCTTCGACACAAACCTTACCAGCGATGGGCAAGGGGATAAGGGCCTCGCATGGAGGTTGAATATGGCACATTCATAAGCATTTCCTTTGTTGATATGCAAAAAAAATTACGAGAAAACTTCTGATCTACGCATCTTCAATCATGGCAGTACAACGAATACCAGAAAAATAATAAAAATTACAACTATATCCGTAGACTACCCAGCGACGACTACAAGCATTGAAGCGACCCAAAGCCGCGCCGCCATCATCGCCCCTCCCTCGCCGGAGGCGGGCAACACTTCTTGTAGTAGATAGTCGGAAAGTTGTTGTGCTAAGGCCCCATATGACCAACACACTAGAATAGAAACCACCGCTGTTGAAGACTAGCGTAGATCAGAAGGTCAACCCAAAGACACGCAAACGTAGACGAACTACGACCATATCCAAGAAAATCTACCAAGGACAAATCCGCCGGAGACACACCTCCACACACCCACTGACGATGATAGAAGCACCACCGGAACGGGGGCTAGGCGGGGAGAACCTGATTCCATCTTCAGGGAGCCGCCGCCGTCTTGTCTTCCTGAGCAGGACACAAACCCTAACAAAACTCAAAGGAACATCTAAAAACGAAACCCTCCCGCCGGCAAGGGCCGAGATCCACTATGCCACACCATGGCCCTAAGGCCACCGAAGACGATGCGGACCGGCAGCGCCGCCGACATGAGGCAGAGAAACCCTAGTCTTTTTAAGGGGAGGAGGCAACTGTCGTACGTAAATTGTGTAACGAACTGCAAAAAGAATTGGACAAACTTGTTGATATGCAATTTCTCCAACTATACTCTTGCAATCCTATGCCCAAAATCTATCCCAGGATCATGTCATGTGGTTAGAGGCCAAAAAATTTATTACAATTTATTTTGGCCAAAAAGCAAATAAACCTTTTTATTTTCCAAAAAACCTAAGAATGGGGTTTGACTAAAAATATTTATTTTTTTCAAAACATTAATTCATTAAAAAATCCGGAGTCTATTATATATAAGATCACTAGCCCCTTCAAGATTATAATTTCGAAATACAATTTTTTTGCAGAAATGGTTAAATATTTATTTTTCACAAATCTTAGTAATTTAATTACCCAAGAAATATTTCATCATTTTGAACATCCCACATGAGTTTCACTACATGGCCATGTTCAAAATAATGATCAAACATCAATCACACACTCGCTCCTAGTTTGACCTATAAAAAATCTTTGAGAAAAATCTCAAATAAATCCAGCACATGATTATGTTCCCTATCTACTATCTAGTTGGCAACCTTTCTTACCCAGCAGAAATTTGGAGCGAAACTTCAGATTTACTCCTCTATTCAAACAATGGAATTGGATGCTCTACTCAAAATATTGCCTGCACCCATGTTCTACCCTCTCCTTGCCCCTAGTCCTTGCACGTGCCACTAGTACGGAATCGGGCTTTGCAGCGCCGTAGGTGGTTTCTCCTTTCTAACAGCCTCTATTGCTCAGAGCATCGCAGGTAGTTTCTTATTACTAACTGCCTCGAATGCTCAGAGCACCGCAATTAATTTCTTCAATTAGGTAACAAGCCCTCCTATTGAAATTCATAGAAACAACAAACTTATGCATATACACTGAAACGGATATAAAACAACATCACCATTCTATATTTTAACATCACGCGCAGAAAACAGAGTTAAACATGAGAACTAATCCGACATGTTTTATACAACACAGACATCCTAGGCCTCCAGGCTCCAGCCTAACACATGAAGCAACACTAACTCCAGCAGTAGACTAAAGGCAAGACCGCAGTGGAGGGCCAGCAATGTTGAGATAGAGGAAGGAGAGTCAGCCGTGCAGCAGATTCCTTTCCGATTATCTGTCGCACCGCTCGGTTCTGTTATAAAGTCTGTAGCAAGCTCTCCGATTTTAAGGCCATCAAATTGCATAATTTGTCAGTGCTTTGTAATCGTTAGTGCCCTTTAAATGGTTAGTGCAACTGCAATTGTCCCACTATTCTGAATCTTTATGCTTAGTGCTAAAGAGCTTCTACGCTAAATGTTTCTGAATTTTAATGACAAGTGATGTTGAATTATTCAGTTTTGCTTCTTTAATACTATGTTCCTGCATAATAGGTTCAGTTATTCTTTTTCTAATTTATTTTTGAGAATCTAAATATGAAGAGTGCTTAGTGCATAGCTTTTATTTATTTTTAATGATAGTGCATAGCTTTAGTTGCCCGTGCTTAAAACTGCAGGTGCAGACGTCTCTGCTGAAAACTGACTACTGTGTGGGCTGTCTTCCCTTTGGGCCGATCCCCTCTGTTAGATCTTGAATGGACGTCAGATAAAGGGGGGCAAGTTGCAGCGTGTCACCTGATCTCTGTTCCATCCGATCCCAGCCGCCGCCGCCGCCGCCGTCGTCCCCGCTGCGACCTTCACCTTCGATTCGGTGGACTTGGAGGGGAAGACACTTGGACATCTCTGCCGCAGCCCGCAGGTATTAATTTCTCCTTATTTCTTTCTCTTGCCCTTGTCGATCTTATTTGTTTTCGTGGAAGTGTTTGGTCTCTGGGGCATCATTCATCATCTAATTCCTGATCTCTCTTTGTTGGTAAGGAGTGGTGAGCGATGAAGGCGCGGCAGTTGATGAACGTTGTGATGCAGAGGTATCGCGGTGGGAGCTTGTATACGGTGAGTCGCATCAAGCCCGAGGAACAACTCTTCTACCCATCCACGGCCGAAGCACGGGCAGCAGCAAAATCCAAGGTCAATCTCACGGACTGGCCATCACCAGGCGTGGTGCCACCATGGATGGAGACCATCTCGCGGATTCCTCCGCCCAGGCTCAGACTCGAACGATCCATCTCAGACGACGTAAGGATGGATTTCCTGCCCTTCCA
Source organism: Aegilops umbellulata (assembly GCA_032464435.1). Taxonomy (NCBI): domain Eukaryota; kingdom Viridiplantae; phylum Streptophyta; class Magnoliopsida; order Poales; family Poaceae; genus Aegilops; species Aegilops umbellulata. Next base: position 538,379,978 of record CP136055.1, read on the forward strand.
CGAACGAGGCAGCGGCGGGGCTAGCAAGATCCTCTGCGTGGACGCCGAGGGGTACACCATCCTATGCGACATGGACGCCGGCTCCCTCCAGCCGATTCCATGCCTCAACAGTCCCAAGGGGAGCAGGCCCATCGGCTTCTCCGCTACTGATGCCGAAGCCGACGACCCCGAGCGTGCCCATGTCTTCTACGTCATGGGAAGGTACCCTGTCAGCTGCAATCCCTGCAACTTCGAGGCACTGATGTACAGCGACCCTTCCAATGGCGGGAGGTTGAAAGGGTGGCATTGGCACCCGCTGCCGCCACCACCTGCCTATGTTGACGAGGGCCTTGTCCTTTGCCATGCGCTGCTTGACATTGAAGGTGACTCCATCCTTGTCATCTCCTCTGGACAAAAAAGGGTCGTCACCTACTGCTTCAACACGGCCAGTCGCGAGTGGTTTAAGGCCGGCCCCTGGGAACTGCCATTCTACACTCGTGCCGTGCATGTACCAGAGCTCGACAACCTCTTGTTTGGCATTGACACTGCCAACCTGGATACCGTTTCCCATATGCTTAGAAAATATCGCCATTCATTTAATAAACGGAGTTACGGAGCGGTTGCACAATAACATCCTCCTGAGAGACCACCAACAGCGGAACACACATGTAGCAGCATTTGTTTCCCTCGCGTGCAGTTGCACTGATCCGGCTACCCTGGAATGCGTAGCATGTCGTGAGGCCTTCGCCCTTGCACATGATCTAAACTTGCAGGAACTTGTTATTGCATGTGATGCCTCCACTGTAGTAATTAAAGAACATCAACGAAGGGAGCAGGTGCGCATACAACTCAGTGCTTGCCGAGACCAAGGAATGAGCAAGTTTCTTCAATTCAATAAGATTTACTCTTGGGAGGCTGGAGGGTTGAACTACAAGGCACATAATCTTGTAAAGAATGTGCTCTCTCTGAAATCCTTTGGTACTCTTAGGAGCGCACAACGTGTGTGCGCTCCTGCGCGCGAAAATATTTTTTGAAATGTCTAAAGAATTCCAACAAATATTTTATGTGTTCTTTGTCACATCCAAATGCTATATACAAATTTGTAGGCAAAAAGATTAAACATTTTGGCCTATGCAAAAAAGAAAAAAAGAAAACACCAAATGTTACCTCAAAATGTCACCCTAAATTTGTTTTTTCACCGGCGAAACATTGCTGCTCTGTTTCGCTTGAAAATTTTCAAGGATGCTTGCGACAATAACGCGAACATCTGCACAAAAATTCAGAATTTTTAAAAAATATGTACTATACTTTTTAATTTACTATTCATGCGGTTGCGTGCACTCTCGGGAGCCAAAATGCCATTCTCTCTCTCCCTTGATCTGGTCGTCTTTTTTTGTAGACAATTCAAAGAGCTTTATTCAAACAAACACGTTTCTAGGACAATCAGGAAGAAAGCTGGTCACTAGGAAGCTAGGAGTATCATCCAGCCAACTATCAGTCACACTTAGTGCACAAGCACGCTTTGCACATAGGTGTGCTGGAATATTTGCTGACCGATTTACATGTTGAACATCAAATAAAGTAAAGTCACTAACTAGCTCTCCAATTTCAAGTAACAGCGAAGCCACAATCGAACGTGAATTGTGGCGAGTATTCCAGAGTCGTACCATCTCCAGACTGTCTAGCTCCATGATCACATGCATGAGTCCACGTAGCTTTGCAAATAGCGCACAATCCCGCATAGAAAGGGCTTCTGCTATCAGTGGATCAGAAATGCCCAAGTGGGGCTTACACCAAGCACCCATGAACTTCACATCAGAACGAGCTACACCTCCCGCGCCACTGCAGTTACCTGCAAAATCGATGGCACCATCGGTGTTGATCTTGACTATGTTTACATCCGGCGGCCTCCAACCATGCCCTGGTAGTACAGCCGCCACACTTCTTGGCAGTTTGAGCACATCAAGAGCTTCTTTCGTCATCCTGATAGCCACTACAGGATTTATTTCTTCCTTCTCATGCTTGAAGCGATTGCGCGAGTGCCATATTGACCACATAATGGTTATAATCTTTGTTCTTTCTGAATCTGAAAACCTGGGATCACACAATATGTCCCTTGCACACGAGCTAGGATGTAGCCTGGGTAACCGAAGATCAAACCAAGCATAAGCTTCCTTCCAAAAACGTTTGGCATGTGAGCATGAAATCAATGCGTGATGGAGATCTTCATCCATGGCAAGGCAGATATTGCATCTGCTTACTTCTCAAAGTGTATTCATCAGGAAGAATTCCACGGAGAACTCTTCACCAAAACACTCTGACTTTGGGCACCACATTGAGTTTTCAGAGGGCTTTCCACATCTGTTCGTTGTTCCGTGAGGTCCCGGTAGCCGCCCCTTCCTCTAGAGCAGATCGCTCTTTTTGAGTCACTAGAGGACCGGGGACCAAGCGGCGGGGCCCGTGTCACGCTCCTGTTAGCTTGCTGGGGTTGGCCGGGATCTGAGCCGCCGTCGATGGATTTCTTGCAGGTTGGCTTCATGTTGCTTCGGATTTGGTACTATCCCCATCTCCCTCTCTCCCTCTCCCTCGGTCTGGACGCACGCACCTAAACCCAAAACCTGAACTGAATCAGTCGAGCGCTCGTTGCCGGATCGTTGTACCATCGTCCCTGTCGCCGTCGCATCAGTTCCACACCGCTACAGCGCTGCCTACCACCGCCACTCCATTGGCTTGGATTTGTTTGTGGCATGGGCTGGGAACTGTACGGTGTTGTCTGATGCATGTTCCGCACTAGGAGGTTTGGTCGGCTGACGCTAGGTATGAGCAGCTCTTGAGCCTGATTGCTGGATGTGGGCACGCATGCATGTATACTCCTCAACTTGCACTGCTTATACAACACATTGCCTGTACACCACAGCCGTGGACAGGCGGACGTGCTCCTACTCCTCACAAGGCACCCACATTCTTTATTAGCAAGCCAATCCAAAACTTCAGCATGCATTTTTTTTTGAAAGGACAACTAAGTATCTTTGTTAGTAACATCTTTGTCAGAAATTAGAAAAACGCCAGTGCATTAGTTGAGCTAATCAGATAGCTTCATCTCTTGGATTATGAATTGATAGTATGGCACATGTTGTATCGTTATAAGCAATTTTTGTTAGGAGGTAAGATTTTAGTGTCGTACTCGACCACGACAAGCAGCAGCTCGGGAAGCCTTTGCAATTCATGTATTTACAACATTTACAGTTCATGTATTTACTGTCATGCATTGCACCTTCATGGTTTTTGTTGTACTTCTGCATTTGCAACATTTACAGCTTAATGCAATCAGGAATTGGTTATAGATTTCATGTGATTTAATTTCTGAATGTTAACAACAGTGACAACTTGTGACTTTCGTAAGTTTTATTTCCATTGAGACAGAGCGGGCAATGGATCGTGAGATGGAATGAAATTATAAGCAAATTGATCTGGCCATCTCTGGTTGCCAGGGAATCCATGTGATCTGTTCTACTTTGACTTGGAGTGTACAGCTATGATATTGTACGTGATGAGTTTTTTTTTTTTGATTCTGCTACTAGAGGTCAGTCAGAGGTGGTAATTATTAGTGGCAAAAAAAGAGGCGGTAATTATTACAATCTTTATTTGCAAAAAATGAGACTGA